>CM054410.1:67647849-69110349 GCA_028858755.1 Ara ararauna | reverse complement strand
GAACCAGAGCTGGCGGCCAGGGACGGACCGTCCCGAGCTAGACCTCGGCCCCTCCTGGCTCCGGCATGGTTCCCGAGGCTTCGCCGCCCCGCGTGAGTAGAGCCCGGGCCCAGGGGGCAGACCCCTGGGATCGGCCGGCCCTCAGGCCACCACGTCTGCCGCCCGCCTCAGCTCACCCGTCCGCTGTCCCGCGGCTCCCCGCACCACGACGGGTTGTGGGGAGTCCTCGGCTTCGGAGCGGGAAGCGGAGCCACGCACCGGCCCCGCTCCCTCATCTAAGCCCCGGGCCGGGGGCCAGAGACCCATCCCACCTCCCGCAGCCCACCGGCCCGACGGGGCTCCCGGTGCCAGCCCACAGCCGTGCCGGGAGCGCCGCGGCCAGCGAAGCGGTAACTGGCGCGGGCAGGAAGATGCGCTCGGCGCCTCAGCCGATTCCCGAAGCAGTGGCAGGTTTGGGGAGGGGTCCCTCGGCGCGGCAAGGAGGACGGCGGCGGCCCCAGCCTTTGTTTTCCCGAAGGCTGGAGGGTCGGTGTGTCGGCTGGGGCAGACCCGGGCTCTGCCGGCCTCACGGGGCTGGGAACAGCCTACGGCGGGAGAATCAGCCTTTTCCCTCAGGAAACGCATGCCTCAATGCTCCCTTTTCTTTATCCCACCCCCCCCCCCCTTCTTTTTGTCTTTCTTTTTCTGTCTTTCTTTCTCTTTTTCTCTTTCCTTTCTCTCTTCCTCTCTCTCTTTCTCCCACTCAGTTTCTCTGTTCTTCCTTCCTTTCCTTCCTTTCCTTCTTTTCCTTCCTCTCCTTCCTCTCCTTCCTTCCTCCCTTCTTTCTCTTCCTTCTTTTACTCTCTTGCTTCCTTGCCTCCTTTGCTTCCTTTCCTCTCCTGCTTCCTTTCCTCTCCTGCTTCCTTCTGCTCTTCCTTCCTCTCTTCTCCCTTTCTCCCTTTCCCTTTCCTCCTCCTTCCCCCCCCATCATCGCCCGTTCCCTGATCACCACCATCCCATCTTCCCAGTCATATTGGATGCACAGTGTGTGATTTTGCACAGTTAAAGCCGCTGATGGGTGACAGTTCTCCACAGCGTTAAAGGGTTGCTCCCCTACACCATCGTGGTGTCCCCGCTCTGGCCGCGGCATAATCCCAGCCCCGGTGTGGCCTTACCACTGCTGGCATCTCCCTGGCCCGCACCGGGGTCTGCTCCTGCTCCCGGGGCTGCAGGAGGGGCGCGCCAGCCCCAGGCTAGCTCGGTCTGCCTCTCGCAGCGATGCAGGCAGAGTAGGCACTTGTCTGCTCGCCACAGGCTGAAGCTACCTTTAGCAATCACATATTTCATGTGGATTCATTATGTGTCCTGACAGTTTTAGAAGGTGTTTGCAAAGTTTGGCAGCAGTTTATCAGCAGTGAAATGACTAGATTTAAATAAAAATAGCTCTATACGATATTTTTTCCCCTTTT
The DNA here is from genome assembly GCA_028858755.1 of Ara ararauna. Classification (NCBI taxonomy): domain Eukaryota; kingdom Metazoa; phylum Chordata; class Aves; order Psittaciformes; family Psittacidae; genus Ara; species Ara ararauna. Next base: position 69,108,901 of record CM054410.1, on the reverse strand, counting down.
TCTTTTTTCTTTTCTTTTTTTTTTTTTTTAAACAGCGAGGCATTTGGCTTGTCATCTTATTCAGTACCATTAGAGCCCTGTGCAAATAGAATTTTTGTATTATTTTTATTCCAGAATTGGCATCTGTACTGCTCCTGTTACTTGTTTTCAGCTTCTCTACTACCCCGTAATCAAAGTAGTTTGGATGATTAACAACACGAAGTTTAATTATATTACCTCACTTGGTACATGGGATTATTACATGTTCATGAGTTTTACACAGTTTCATTACTTACTTCCTTCTGCATTAACCCAAGCGGGTCCTGTTTCACACCAGATATAAGATTCACCTTGTCAAAGGTGAACAGTGCAAATCTGCTTGAAAAGGAATAATATGCTGGGCTTGCCTGAATGTTCATGTTTCATTTGTGGGATCATAGTATCTGTCAGGACTGCTGTAAATTATAAGAGGAGAAATCATGTTCTTACATCTTTCTTTCTTTTTTTTTTTTTTCTTGATTGAGTCAAGGTACCTGTAAAAAACCCCAAAAAACCCCATGTATGTTATTTAGGATATCTGCTTCTGTGCTTAGATACAGTGTACTTTCTGAGCGATCACGCAGCTCTGTTTTCAGCTGGTTGACTAGCCTGAGGCTTATGAGCTGCCTCTTCTCCATGGGGCAGCACTGGGCTTGCCCCCAGAGTTGTGGTCGGGTGACAGTGGCCGCTGGCACTGGGAGGAGGGTGGCCGACGTCCAGAGAGCCGGGCACCTCTGCGTGTGGCTTTCTGGGGCCATTTTCCTACAAGAGGCCCGACCCGTGCTCTGGCAGGAGAGTCCTCCATCTGGCGAGTGGCATTACGGCAGCGCAGACTGCCGCCTCAGTGCTTCGTGTCCGGGGAAGATCGGCTGGACCGATGCTGGGGAGGAGATGCTGAGCGCCGGGTCTGGGGAGTCTGGCCTGCAGAGACGTCTGAAACGCTCACATAGCTCTTCTTCTCCTGCCCTTCTCCCCCATCCCTGTGTGTTTCAGGACATGGAGGCGTGAATCAGCTGGGGGGTGTTTTTGTGAACGGCCGCCCTCTCCCAGATGTCGTTCGCCAGAGGATCGTGGAGCTCGCCCACCAAGGGGTCCGGCCGTGTGACATCTCCCGGCAGCTCCGCGTCAGCCACGGCTGTGTCAGCAAAATACTTGGCAGGTAAAGGGGAGACTACGAGTCTGCTGTGTCCGTCAAAAGTGTCAGTGTCAGTCCCTGAACTGAAGGCTGCAGGCAAATGGAGAACAGTAGAAACCTCAGGAAACCAGCCCAATGAGCTGAGGGGCTTCCTGACCAGGTTTTACACACCTGATGTGAAGGGAAAGTGATACTGTTCATATGTGTGGTTTGCCCCTTCCAGTTTCTTATAGGTAATTCTGCCACAAAGCACAAAATGCTATGTGGTCTGTATTCGCTGTATATACATCCTGTGCCTGTCTGTTCTGAATGAGTAGAGACACCTGGGAGCCATCCTCAAAGCAAATGCAAAAAAGAAATAGAAGTTGTGGAAATCACTTGTTTTAGTTTCTGAAGATGACTCTCTTTTAACAGTAATACTATGTATTGCTTCAACATTGCAGGGCATTCATTCACACAGGCTATTCTGCAATCTGTCCCACTGTTCAGTTCAGCATCTTTTTCTACTCTTGTGCTGGACTATGTTCTTAATCAGAGCACAGAATACCATAAGTAACTATTAACCCTCTTATTTTTGGCTATTTTGGGATTAGCCCTCTGATCGGGCTGGAGCTGTTTGAACCACCGGGGCAACAAGAAATTAAAACTCTGATTTTGTATAATTTCCTGATTTCATTTTAAAATTTGACATAGATACAGGTCAAAAATACCATTATTACTTCTTTGTATCTCATGAACAAATCTGAACATAGTCTGTATAAACTATAGTGTTAAAATGGTTTTGGGCACCAGGTATTTTGAGGTACTTCGGCATATTATATTAAATAAAACATTATATTTTGTTGTTAGAACAGGTTTTTTTGATAATCTGGAAAGCTAATTCCTGAACTATTTACTGAACTTCCACAGTTCATTGTTTAGAATTTTACTGGTTTTATTTTTACCATTTGCTTCTCCAATTTTTAGAGAACTTGCTTTTCAGGATATAGCACAGCTGCAAAGACTGTTAGAGCAATTTTTTTTGTTGTATCATGGAGGGGGTCTGCTTGGACTAGCAGCATTTACGGTCTCTCAATGGCCATTTAAGTGTTCGGGATCAGACTGAGTTGGTATAGTCACAGGCCTTTGGTTTTGTAGCTGTTGGCACTTTTTTTCCCACAGCCGCTTCTCATCTCTACTCACACAGAGCCTTCACAACCCTGCATGGTGCGCTTTGAGAGAGCTGTGCGAGCCCGCATGCAGGTTACACTCAGCATCCCCGCTTTCTCCCACTCGCTTCCATTGCAAGGAGATACATTCTGCTGCAAGCTGTGTGTGTGCCTGCCAGTGTAGTTTTAAGGACATTGATGCCTTTGCTATTCTAGAGAGAAAAACTTTGCATGGGCTTTATGTGAGACTAACCTGCCCATCATGGGCTGCTTTACTCTGTTACTGGTTTGCATCCGCTGCCGGCACACTGCTGACGTGGTTCGGCTTGTGATGCTCTCTGCTGCAGCAGAATCACCAGAAGTTCCGCCAGGATCAGTGCACAGCTAAGAAGCAGACAATTTATTTACTTACCAGGCAAATGTTCGATTATTTCACTTTTAATAGTTTGAATAGATCTATCACTGATGTACTATATAGCTAAGAGTGAGGCTCCAGAGCTTTGTCATTAAAGTTGTCAACAATAAATTGGAATTTCATAGCTCATTATTTTCATAACTAATAATTACAGTGGATAAAATGTCACTGTAATTGCAGCTCTGTTTGTGTGTGCGTGTGTGTGTGTGTGTGAAAGATGGGGATCCTTGTGATAAATCTCTGCATTTGGAATTCTATAGTTGGAATTTTTCAGTGCTTGACAGATCCTTGAAAAACCTCCAGAGGCAGGGAACCAGCAGTTGCAGTGCAAGTGAAACTCCCACCCTCAGAGAAGGGTACCGCAGGGTGCCCACTTTTCCCCAGCATTGGCAGCTTGCTGGGAGCAAAGGGCCTGGACTTGATGTGCATAAAATGAAGCCAACTATGGCTATCCTTGCCTTTAAGATGGAGATGAGAGTCAGGGATGTCCGTGCTGTGCATCCTGCAGGCCTTTTGAGTGTGCCCAGGTACATTGTTCAGGTGGAGGGGGGTGTCAATGGCACCACTGGATAAGAGTTGTCCCCTGTTGCAGTGAGCTCTCCTGACTGTCTGGGGAGAAGAGCTTGGGCCTGATCCCGCACCCTCCTGAGCGACGCAGGTCTTTCTGCTGATGTGCAAGTGCCTTTGCCGGGCTGAGGTGGTGAGGGCCGACAGGTGGGCAGTGGTTTCAGGATTTGGGAGTGGAGCCCCTGCTGACCAGAGGGCACCGGAGCTTTATCCCCCAGTGAGCTCGCTGCTGCCACAGTACTGTGGCGGTGAGGGCGTTTGCCGTCATGGCGTTACCTACCAGGGTGAGTCAGCCGTGGGAAAAGCTGTTTTGCCTGTGCAGCCATGGCTTCCTGAACTGCTGGCTGATGCTCTGCTCTGCTGCTGCCCCACATTATGGGGTAGTTACCAGAGGTACCATGCCATGGGGCAGTGGGGCATTGTTGGAGAAAAACACTAAAGAGCATTTGTGTAACATCCATCGTTTTTGACAGGAACTAAGAAAATGGCAAGATTTTGTTTGGAAGCATTCCTGATATTTTCTGGCTTCCTTTAACACCATCCTGAAAGGAGAAATGCCAGCAGGAAAGATTTTGAAGCCAGGGGTGTGAGGTTTTAATAGGTTTACTTCTGGTATATTTACGTTTCATAGGTTTATGTTCAGTAGATCCGTGCTTGCCATCATCTTGTCATGTCCTCAGGAAGTACGGGGGAGCTGAATTTTACCCCTCTGCCCTAAAGCTCACTACCAGGTTGTGTTTAGAGGCACCAGGAGGGTTATAATCCATCTCTGATGCTTGACGCTTTCCCTCGCTATTGCTGGTTAAATGTATTAAAACTGGTGTTAAAACTGGTTAAATGGCTCATGGATACAGGTAGATCTGACTCCGCATCTGCATCCAGAATATTTGAAAACATGTACAAACTATGCAGTGTCAGTCTCTTTCAAGGAATTTTAGGCCCTGCACACAGAGCTCTCCCCGAAAGATTGAAAACAGGTAGCCTGGCAGGTAGCCTGGCAATTTGATGAACATGGTTGTGTGTTACAGTGAGACAGACACTGGCTGTGCAGCCTGTTTGTGTTCCGCTCACGCTAGAAACATTGGAGAATTTAATTTTTTTTCATATAATGGGCATGTCAAGTAGCTGCAGAGAAAATACATTAATCAGCACTCTTCGGTTCTCACTTCTGGGGTCTTTTCTGCGCTCCCTACTAGAAATACAGGCAGAGAGCACTGAGTGGACGTGTTTAAGCTGCTGAGGGTGTGTGGTGGTGGGTGCCTGGTTGAAAGGCTCATGGATCCATGTCCTGCTCTGTGCAGAAGGGACATGCCAGATCAGTGGGGCAGTTGCTGCAGGTAGGCACAGGGTTTATTTATTTCTTTTTGCTCATGAGAAAATTCACAAGATGAAAAGAAGACGCATGCCTGGGAGAGTGCCTTGTGCACTGTGCTCACTGGCAGCGTAGCACAGAGGAGCACGATCTCACTCTTGGTCTCCATTCCGGCATTCAGTGGGTAAGATATGCTGCTCATAGCAGCATGCTCAAGGCCTCATTTATTAAAAGGGAAGACTTGTGGGGCTGGAGATCATAGCTGCAATTTATTGTTTGTTGCAATGCTTCCAAAAGCACTGTGTGATTTACATGTGAAGAAATATGGCAGATTTCTGTCAGTGTGGGGATCCAGTGTTTTGCCTTCCCCAGCATGGCATCAACAGAGCTGCCTGTGTGGGTAAGAATACTACATCTGAGGAAAGGCCGCAGGACTGGTCAGAGAAACCAACCCACATCAGAGTGTGGACAGCTCTCTTTTCCTTGAAGTTTGCAACTGAATCTACTGAAAACATAGTGTTAAAAAGAATGCATTTTGAATATATCAACTATTAAAACCATAACATGCATGTTAAAACCATAAAATGGGGAAGAGATATGTCAGCATATTTATTCTGGAAGTGCATATAAAATACAATACTTGGCCTTCATTTCACTATGAAATGATAACAAGCTGTAGATATTAATGACAGAGAATTTTTGTATAAACTGTAATTTACTACAAAAGAGTCCAACACAAAAAGTGGTCTTGGGTGAGATTTGTTTCTATTATTGCAAGTACCACTGATTAATAACACACATTTTCAGTTAATTTTGAATTCCGGCATGCCCTTTAATCTTGCATTGTTTGTTTTGTCTTGCTATTACAGAAAAATACATACTGTAACCCGAGGGCCCAGCTCCAATTAATATAAGTTAATCTATTAGGTGATAAAGCACTATATAGGCAGAAAATGTGTATGTGAAAGTGAAGATGTATCTCAGGATTTACTGGGGTTTGATTACCTTGAAATTATGTTCTCTGTAAATCTCAAGGCATGTTCTTTTCCTGCCTGTGATAACTAAAGCTTTGTTTTGGATGTTGTCCCAGGTATTATGAAACTGGGAGTATTAAGCCTGGAGTGATTGGAGGATCAAAACCAAAGGTCGCCACACCCAAAGTCGTCGAAAAAATTGCGGAGTACAAGCGCCAAAATCCCACCATGTTTGCCTGGGAGATCAGGGATAGACTCCTCGCTGAGCGAGTGTGTGACAATGACACTGTGCCCAGTGTCAGTTCAATTAACAGGTAAAGATCTGTCTGGTCCTGGGGAGGGATGCTCCTCAAAGAGCTGCCACTGAACACTCATTTAGTTAGCAGGGCTGGGCATTCGGGCTGTTTGCAAAACAGCAAACATTAGCTGCATTAGCCCTCCTGTGTTCCCCTGATGCGTTTGGTGCTGGGGAGCAGCTGTGGGCTCACCTTGGCAGCCAAAGCGTCACAGATTACAAGCATTTTCTAGGAGTGAGCAAGTTCTGTTGCTGGCCTTTGCTTCTTTCCTGTCCTTTCTCCAGTCTGTGAGTTGCAGTCTTTGCTGGTAATGATCCTGTGTGTTTGCTCCAAATGAATGCCCAGTTCTGCTTGATGGTGTGGGGGCTTGTCAGGATGTGCTTTTTTGGGGGGGAAGTTAAGATGGCCATTGAGAGAGGTGGCAGTAACCTGAAAAAAGGGGGTGCCCAGTGCCTGGAAGAGGGTACCAGTGGTATGGGCCTGAGGTACCACTTCTGTCCTGATGTCTGCTTTAGTGTTGCTGAAGTTGGCCCAGAGCCACGCTGGCTGCTGCCTGCTACTGTCAGTGTGGTATTGCTGAGGCAATTTGGTCAGGAACTGTCAAGTGATTTGGCTGCCGGCTTGTTACATGAATGCACTTAAGTGGCCTTCAGTTGCCTTCCTTAAAGTGCAGGAGAATCTCATTTGGAGCCTCAGTCCTGCCTTTGGCAGTTTTTCTATGACCTTGCTCGGCAGGACTGGGCTCACAGAGGCATCTGGAGCTGCACTACCCTCCTGTCATCTCAGTTACACCTTCTGTACTTACCCACTTCCTTCTGAGTCGAAGGATGTCTAAAGCTGGTGCTGAAAAAACACAGTGAAATACTCTGTGATGTCTCCACCCCTGACAGACTGATAATAAGGGATTAATACTTGGAAGCAGGAGCACTTGGTCAGTCTCATGCAGACCCACACCCCTGGCAAGCAGTGTCCTTCCATTTTTGCCCAGAGGTGTGCCCTGTGCTGGACTCCATTCTATCCACGCTGGTGAGATGGTTTTCACTTGCGTGGTTGCATGCTAATTCTTTGAATGCAGCTAGCTATAAAGTCCCATTTGTGTCCATGTACGTGAAATAAATTGATGCAATATTCTTTTATTGGCTATCCCAACCTGATTTGCATTCAAGGAGTTGCCGCTTGAATAGCTGGAGTGGCTTCCCCAGTGTTAGCAGTGAGCAGTGTCTCTGCTTTGCTGAACTGAACGTTGAGTCACCCATTCACATGTTCAAGAGCAAAAATGGGTCAGTTAACAAGCAGCCTTTGCTGCTGCCTGGGAGCTCCTGACTTCCTGAAGCTCCAGAGGAGCATTCTGTAACCCTACAGACATGGCACTTTTGGTTTTGGAAAGGATTTGAGAAAATAATGTAGATACCAGTGAAACTGAAGGAAAATACCACTCTGCCTGACCTCAAATAACTGAAGGAAAGCTCTGCGTCCATCAAAGCCAATATAAGTCCTGCCATGTGAGAAGCGCTGCTAATGTGAGCAGACCTGTGTTTGTGTATTAGGACTTTCATCATCTTCCAAAAAACTACAAAAAGGCAGTCATAGCACTAGGAAAAAGAGAGATTAAGTGGCTTCCAGTCGTGTTTCAAGCCAGTTTCCATATTCTACCTCTTGCTATGTTCTTGTGTGTTTCCACACGGACAATGTCCACACTCCCACTGCCATTGCATCAGAAACCCATTTTGTGATCTGGCACAAACTTTTTTTGGGTGGAAATCTTATTCTTTCTCATCTGCTTGTGATGGTGCTTAAGATCTTTTCCTTTTTTTGAGGGTGTGCAATCCCTTTTCTAGAAATGCATGCAATCTTTTTGAATCAGTCTATTAAGCTGGAGAATTGTTTTTGCCAGCATAGGAGCTCATCCTGAAAACCCAAACCAAACTATCATGATAAGAAACCTGAAATTCACATCAAAATACTTGGCTTTAATGCTAAGTCCTCCCAGTTCCATGATGTAGCGTGTGGATCTTATCCTCCTATTTAAAATCAGGAGTATACTTCCAAGGCTTTGCCAGTAGGGATGTTACACACCAAGGATGCAGACCCTTATGATGCCCTTATAAGGTCATGATGCCCTTATTCACCACTGACATGCAAATCAGGAGCTGCACTGTTGCAGACCTGAGCCCATTCTAAATGGCACAGTGAGGTTCCTGTCCTGCTGCAGGGAGGGTGAAGCCAAGCAATTGGCACTCCTGCACAGGGAGACACGGAGCCCCCACACTGCTCCCCTAGTCCCTGCCTCTCATTGGAGATGGCGGATCCCCTGGGGCCATGCTATTCGCTTCAGAAGAATATCCGCCTTTGAAGAATGTTGGGGCTACTGGGACAGACTGCGTTCAGTACATCCCTGCTGCTGGGCATGGCTTTTTGCAGATGAATTTCAGCGGCTGCTTTATAATGAGTGAATAATAACTATTATTATTAATTAATAACATTAATATTAATAATGGGCCACTCTTCCACAACAGGGGCAAGTCTGTGTGATTGAGGCTTAATTAATCATTACGATTAGTTTTGCTCAAATAAGCTGAGAAATGCCCAGCTGCTTCGAAGTGTTCCGGTCCTCCATCTATCCAGAAATGAAGATGTTTATGTGTCAGAAGGCCCTGGACATCCTTCCCTTGCCACAGAGGCAGGGAGGCCTTGTGGGTGCTCATGCAGGGTCCCACGTCCTTGGCTGTGCTCCTCCATCGAAACTCGCCCTGACCCCTGCACTGGGTTGACTGCTTCAGTCCTTGGCTGGGGATTTTGCTGCTGAGGACCCATCCACCAAAGAGGTGTAATAACCAGTAGCTTTGCTTTGGGGCTAGCCACCATAAAGGTGGCTTACTAACATACCAAGCTCTTGCCAGCATCCATCAGGCCCTGCAGAGGGATGGTAGGGGAAGAGGATGGCAGTGTGTCCTCTTCTGGAATGGGGAGAGGCATCACCAGTGGTGGTTCCCATCCCAGCTCATGGGGTGACTTTCTATCAGGCAACTGCTGTTTGTTCCCATGAATGCACTGCCAGCTGTCTCTTGCCTCTTCTCTGCTCCCCACTTCCAAATTCACGGCAGGCAGAAATGTGGGAAGACTTTGTTAGGTAGGCAGGAGAAACACAGCATTACTGCTGTGGAAACAGCATGTCAGGCTAAGAGATATGCTGTGCGTGAGCAGCGTGCCTCCCTCAAGCCTGTTTCAATTCTGCTGCAGTTGGTGGCGGACCTGTGGTATCTCCAGGGGTGTTTCAGACCCTGTCTTTCTCTTTTCAGTGTGTCGGCAGGTGAACACTTGGTGTAGCATCTCCCCACTCTTCTTAGGAGCTGCTCTTTGCCCTGTAACATGATCCATGCCTTCTACTTTTTCTGCATCTCTGATTTTTACCAGATTGACATCATTATAAGTTAGATCAGCGGCTGTCTCCAATGATGATAATGTAGTTATTCAGCTTTTTAGATTAGCATTTAATCCAACAAATTTTTGTTTTAATATTAATTTGACTGAGCAGGTCCTTTTCTGAGGTGCCCAAGTTCTCTAGCTGTGTGAGTGCTGTACGCAGTAACAGTGTGTACTAGGGTACAGTGTGGTCCAGTGTGGCCTTGCAGATGTGTCCCACCACCAAAGGGTGCAGATCGCAGCCTGCTGGGATGTCTAGACTCAGAAGTGTCCAGCTCCCTGAGAAGGAGGTGCTGGGTGCTGGGCCCAACAGGTGCCAAAATTTCAATGGGTGTCCTTTTCCTGGGCAGCAAGGACGAGGTCCTCAAGGCACTGAAGCTGCAGCACCCCAACGAGGGTGTCTGAGTCCGTCACCTGGAAGTTCCTAATGACAGGGACTGGTGGCAAAAACACGGTCCTGAACCCACCAAACTTTGATTTCAGTGGGTGCCACGGGGATAACACACAGAAAGGCATTTTTGTATTGTATTGTGGGTGTTCTGAACTGAAAAGAGCAGTGCTTGATGCCCCCCGCAATTGCGTGCTTAATACTAAGTAGTCGTTTCTATTCAACTACATGCAGGATCATTCGGACGAAGGTGCAGCAGCCACCCAACCAGCAGGTCCCAGCTTCCAGTCACAGCATAGGTAAGGAAAACTTAAAAAAAAAAAAAATTGCATAATGGATAACAAATATTCTAAAGAACTTTTAATCATTCTTATGGACAGATAATTCTGCATAAAACACTTCAGCACATGTGCTAATGCACCTTCTTTGTCATTCTCCAAGGGCTGAACATAGTAAATGAATTTTATAAATACTGCTAAAAGGTTTTGAATTTTAGTGATTATTATGATAAATAGCTTTCACCATGAGACAGAAAATTGAAATCTAAACCAAAAAAACCCCACTAATGGGGGTCTATAGAATGTCAGATAATTAAAGTAATAAATCAAGAAAGGGATACTTATTCATAACATTTTCTGCATCATTAGTCAGTAAGTAGTTTTGAATGTGTTTTTTTTCATCTATCAACCATCCCTTCCACAATTCTTTGTGCACTTGCAGTCTTGAGTGAAGAGGTAGGAAAACTTTCTGAAACTTTAATTCAGCCACAGACCGGCGATGCTGTGCCCCAAGGAGGGCAGAGTGGATCCCGGGCAGGGTGGCCTAGCTCCTGGGGCATCCTCTGCCCTTCCTGAGGCTGATGGTAACTGCTCTGTCATGCCACAAAAGGGATGGAGCAGTTCAATCAGGGCTCAGGGCTCCTTTCTTTATTTCCTTGTTCCCTGAAAGCCACTGGGGCACGGGTAAGTCCTCGCTCCTTAAGCAGAAGGGAGTGGGATTGTGGCCCTGGCTCCTCTCTGTCTTTCTGGTGTCGCCTCTGAAATGGGAAAATGCTTGCTGTCCCTGTCTTGGCAAGAGTGGGCTGGCACTGTGACACCTGAGTGTGAGTGCAGAGCTACATGATCTCTTTGGTCTTGTCAAAAATGTCACACTGCAGAACTGTGTCCTGAGGCTTTCTCTCCGGGAAATGCCAAGACAATCTCAAGAGGAGGAAAAGCATCCCTCATTTTGCTATTGTGGCTTAAGTGCTGTCTCCCCCTGAGGAAAACAAGAGCAGAGAAGACAAATCTTGTTTCTCAGGACTTGGGGTCAATAGAGGCAGCAGGTTTTGACACAGGTTTGCTGTGTGTGGGATGTGGCTCTTCACTGTGGTCCGCTAGTGGACCCCCTGTGCTTGGTGGCTGCACGGTGATTTCTGGGATTGCGTGCCAGCACAGGCTCAGCCTGTGAGCTGATGGAGGTTACAGCGGTGCTCCCTCCTCTGCTTGCTTCTGTGCAGCTTTGACTCCCACAGCATCTCATGAACAGTGTCTGCATCCCTGGCTGGCTTCTCCAGGCTTTTGTTGGCTGTGATGAATGAACCCCTCCATGAGCTGAATGTAGCCAGCACCCTTTCCTGAGGGCTCTGCCAAAGCAAACTTGATTTAATTGATACTTTGGAGAGCCTTGGGGCCTTTCAGCCATGTGGTGCACAGCTGGTTATCCTTGGGTCCCCATGTAGTGCCAGCCACTCTGCGCTCTTTACTGACTGAAGGCTGGTGGCTTGTTCCAGCAGGATGCTGGCAGCTAACCCAGCATGGTGAGCGCAGGTTGCTGTGCTCCCATGAGGTTCCTGAGCCAGGAGGCTGGCAATCTGCCCTCAGACCTCTCTGGGGAGCCCATTTGTGGAGGCTCCTCTCTCTACATGGCTGTGTTCCCAGCAGCTCCATCCACCTGACTGGTGACGTGGCCTGTTGTGGCCTAATGGCATCTGCTGGCCCAAGAAATGTGCCTTCCCACTGTGCCTCACTCAGGATGGGGCATCTGAATGCTTAAGAAAAGCATCCTCCATCCAGCAGCATATGGCCTCATCCCCTCATGTTGAGAGTAGGGGTGACCATGTCACTGCTACCACCCTCACACAGGGCTCTGGCGGCACACTGATGGGCAGGGGTCCTTCCCAAGCCAGGAGGGGCCCCAGGGGCCAGCAGATCCCCAGCCCTGTGACCAGCTGCCTTGGTCATGCCACAGGAGCCAGTGGCTTCTGAGTAGGCCGGCACTCATGTTGTCCTGCTGCTAACCTCCTGGCCTTGCCTTGCAGCCTCCACAGGGTCTGTGACCCAGGTGTCCTCTGTCAGCACTGACACAGCTGGCTCATCTTACTCCATCAGTGGGATCCTGGGAATCGCCTCCCCTGGCACTGAGAGCAACAAGCGCAAGCGGGATGAAGGTAGTGGGAACTGTTTTCTGGGTGGGGGGGTGTGCACTGATGCATGACCTGGAGGGATGGTACAGGGATGGGGTGGATGCGGTATGCATATGGCATAATGGAGCTGCAGACGTCTCCCATTGCTGTCCGCTGTGGTGGGGTTTGGTCCTGTTTCATCAGGCCTTTGACAAGGTCCCAGCCAAGGCATAGACCTTTGGTGTGAGCAGGTGGCCAGAGACAAGATTTCTTTGAAGAGCGGGGGCTTGTCTGGGTGTTCCAGAAAGCACTGGCAGTGTGTCACAGGTTGAACCAGAACCTTCTCCTGACCGGGGAACATTCCCCTCCTACCATTGAAAAGAGAAAGAGTGGCCATCATGTTAATTATCTGGCCACCTGAAATATAAGGTGTCAGAGGGGTTTCCCCATCCACAGAGATACACAGATTTAATGGCAGAGCTGTCTGCCATACTGCATCTCTTCAGGTTCCCCCAGCACTGAGAGGCTTTTGTTGGTCTGAGAGGTGGAAACAAGCACAGTCTGGTCATGGTTGGATATTGCTAATTCTCCTCAGACCCATTGTAGGGTTTGTGGTCCTGTTTCATTCTGTGTCCTTGGCATTTTTGTAATGAAAACACTACAGTGAAGAGAAGGATGTGAGGAATAGAATGGAACAGAAAAGATGAGAATTCTGTGTTGGTGTCTTATAAAAGCACCTTTATTCTGGAGCATCCTTTTTGTTTAGTAAGAGCTTACAGAGAGGGGCTGGGGCCAAGACCGGGGACACGTGTGGTAGTGGAGGGAACACAAGATCTTCAGAGGGGATGCTGCAGCTGAGGCTGTGGAGAGCACTGAGAAGATGTGTGGTTGCCCACCCCACAGTAGCACTGGTGGGCTGGGTGTCCCTTTTGCTCTTGGAGGGGATGAAACTCCCTCCTGCCTGCCAACTCAGGCTCCTGCCCTGTGCTGTGGAGCATCCATAGTCCCTGGCTCTTGTGCTGCTGGTGTGGGTCCAGCGGGGCCCTGCATCCCTGTACCCCAGAGGAATGGAGGGTGGGGCAGGCAGATGGGGGAAAGTTGTAGTAACATTAACCAAACCTATGGGAAAACCCAGCTGAAACTGAATGAGCAACCTGGTGCCTGAGCTTTGCAAACAGGGTTGGGTGTCTGTTGGAAATGTCTAGTCAGGCTGCAGAGCAGTGCTTGATTTAGAAACAGGAGAAAACTACAAGAAGTTGTCAGGCCAATATAGCCACAGAGAGACTGATCCGACGGTGGGAGTGTAAAACTCCTCGTGCTTAGGTACTTGCTGAATATGCCGCTGTTAGTTAACTCCACCATCATACATCTGATACTTTTTTCCAAGTCAAGGCCACAGGCACATAGATGCATAAATGCATTAAAGCAGGTAGGGTAGAATTTTTGTAGTTTACCAGGCAGGTCAGGGGACAGGCCATCTGTACTGAAGCCACTCTGCTCTGTTATAGCCCTGTTCTGATGCCCCAGTTCTTGGGTGCCTTGGTCACAGAAGCCTTTGGTTTAGTTGTAGAGAAAATAATTTAATGTTTCCTTGACAAAACCAGAACCAGAGCTGAGAAATTCCTCAGCTTTTGCCAGTTCACGTTTGGAAGAGAGCGCGGTATTTCTAAAACAACCCCCACCGTTGTGGCAGGATGAGTCGTGGTTTTTCAGCTCCTAAGCTGGACAGTAATGCTGTCCTCAGAAGGCCATTTAAACTGCTTTTGTAATAGGCTCAGGGCTGCAGATTTGGAGAGGTATAAACAGGTACTTCAACATCTCTGTCTGTTTGAGGGGATCCCTGGGAGCATCTGTAACCTGTCTCTGTCCTGCACAGCACAAGGCCCCTTTGCATGGGTAGGTGCGAGGTGCCCTTGGAGGCATCCCAAGGCTCCATGCTGCAGGTGACAGGGAGGTGGGTCACATATGTTAGCCTCTAATGTGGAGAAGCATGTAATCTAATTGTGGCCTGTATCATGATGCAGTTGCACAAGGGGGCATAGTTAACTTTACCATTTCCCGACTTCAGAGCGTCAGAGAGCGGCTACTTCTACAGCAAGCCCTTTGCATTATGTCTTTGCCATGTTGTGCTGTTTCCCACTAGCTATTGGAAGATGTGTGCCTGCTGCTGTACCTCCCCACTTATGTCTCGTGGAGCAACAGGCTGTGCACCCCATACCTAGTGGTCGTGGCTCCCCTTGGCCAGGGAGTGAAGGGGGGTGGACTTGCCCCTCTGGCTTCCAGCTGCATTGAGCTCTCCATCTGATTCGTTACTTGGTTTTGTTCCACTCTTGATATTTCTTTAGCAGATGTCACCAGTCTTTAACCCAGTGGGGAGCTTCCTTGGTAGCAACAGGGGCAAACCAAATCAGACAGTCCTTATTGGTTTATATAGCTGAAGGTGTCATTTTTTTCCCCTGCTGCAATATGGCCTTGAAGGAGATGTGTCCTTGTGGGGAATCGGTTGCTCTCACTTGTGGTTAAAGGACATGCTACTGACACAAGAAACAGGCTGGCTACTGACACAAGAAACAGGCTGTTCGTGAGTCGGCAGAGTGATACAGTCAATGCCACAGCCTCAAGTAGCGGGGGTTGCTGGGCAGCAGGCTCGCTGTTTGGCTTGCAGATTGCGTTCTTCGAGTTCTGTGGCTGCACATTTGCCTGTCCCTGCAGCTCAGGACAAAGTGTAGAGGTGCAGGGGGGTGGCAGAGATGTGCAGAAAGATCTTGCTGAAGCTGCCTGCTAGGGAATTGGATGTGTTTTAGGGAAGCCAAGGGTGGGCAGCGATACCCTGAGTCAGGGTGGGCTGAGTGCTCTATCCTGTGCTTGCAGCTAGTGGCAGTGCAGGCATGGGTTTCACTCTACTGCTGACAGCTGCTGGCTGGTGATGGTCCCATAACAGACACCTGACAGGGTCTGAGTTTTGGGAATTGCTGACATCCCCTGCCTGTGAGTCAGAGCTTTTGGAAATTGGATTAAATAATCCTTGAGGAGTAGTAAGAAAGGCGAAAGAGAGCTGCGTCCCCAGGCAGGTATGCACACTATAGATGGGATGGCGGAGGTCTCTGAGCTGTGAGTGCTCTGGAAGAGGATCTGAGGATCTTGAGACAGGGCAGGAAGGAAGGGCCAAAGCACAGCCAGGTAGAGAGCCCACCCTTCCTTTTCCCTTCACTCCTTTTGTCCAGCCCAGGTTTCCAGCCTGAGTGCTGCACAGTTCTGCAGGTATGGGAGAGCCAGCAGAAGGGCTTAAGCCAAACAGAGTGATACTTCTGGCGTGTTTGAGCTGTCCTGGCTGAGACGGATTGTGAAGCAGGCACACGGCCAGAGGCATGGGATGTGGCTCTTGCCTGAGATCTCGGGAGCTGGTGCTGTCCCCTTGAGAGTGGCATCCCTTCCTCAAAACAAGGCAAAGTCCAGGGCTCCTGCTTTGACAAGAGCCCTGCACTCTGTACGAGGCACTCTGTGTCTGCTGCTCCTTTCTAAGTATGTTTGTGTCCTGTGTGCTCTCCCGAAGGTGAGGGAAGCATATGGGGCGATGCTGGCTGTCGTAGGGACAAGCTGCACCTCGTGCAGAGATCTCTGCTTGCTAGCCAGTGAGGAGCTCGAGCTTCTCGGTCTGAGCACATCCTGCCTATACACGAGTTTTCCCTCGGGCACGAGCAGCTACTGCTCTGCTCTGGTCTCCCGCCAGTGTCGCTCTCCGGGCTGGCCAAGGTGCTGGAGGGGGAGGCTTGGTTCTGTACCCACACAGAGAAATGCAACTGTCTCCCAGTGGATTTATAAACAGGGGTTGGAAGAATTATGTGAATCTCTGTCCTCATGGCTTTTCCTTGTTTTATGCTGTCATGGTTTAAGCCCAGCCAGTAACTCAGCACCATGCAGCTGCTTGGTCACTCACCTCTTTTTCTCCCTCCTAGGCAGGATGAGGGGAAGAATTGAGAGAATGTAAATCCCATGGGTTGAGATAAGAACAGTTTAACTAAAGTAAAACATACTACTAGTGATGATAAGGGAAATAGCAAGGGGAGAGAATATTAAACTAAAAAGGGGAAAGAAAAACACTAACCAGCAGTTATGCCAGATACAATTGCTCAAGACCCACTGACCAGTACCCAGCCCAACCTGAGCAGCGATTGGTCCCTTCTGGGGAACTCGCCCCAGTTTATATACCAAGAATAATGTGCTGTGGTATGGAATACCCCTTTGGCTAGTTTGGGTCAGGTATCCTGTCTCTGCTCCCTTCTAACTTCTTGTGCCCCTCCTCACTGGTAGAGCAGGAGATTGGAAAGTCCTCCATCAGGATAAGCGCTACTTAGCAACAACCAAAGTATCTGTGTGTTATCAGCATTGTTCTCACACTAAGCCAAAATGTGCTGTACCACCTACTAGAAAGAAAATTCACTCTATCCTAGCCAAAACCAGAACATATGCAAAATGTAAATCATTTTGCTACATGGGAATGATGACTGTTGGACCAAATGTTGCATATTTTGTTGGGCAGCTGCATGCCTAGTTGTGAGTCTTCTACCTGATTCTGCAGCCTGGGACATCTACACACTTTTAGCATCTTAGCCCAGTCCATGACCCACAGCCTGACTGATGCAGAAGTATGCTTCTGACTTCTTTGTCACTTCTAACACAGAAATGTGCAGAACTATCTGATAGTGCAAGCAATAAGGGCAGTGCATGAACACAAGAACGCAAAATATTTTCATACAGTAGTTGCTCCCTAAGTCCAGCATGCCTGTTGTGTCAATGACACTACTTCTATGGTGTTGAACTACAGACTGTTGGTGTGGAGAGACAGACTTGGGCTGGTTTATCCTGCTATGATTTGCACTATCCTGGCATGGTTTTGGCATGTGCAAGCCAGTGTCTCCTCAGCCAGTGCCTGCTAATGCAAGGGTCCACACAGGGTGGGCATTACTCTGCCATGCAGCTTGGGTGCAGCGATGGTGACGCAGAGGATCAGAGAGTTTCCTGTCAGCATCTCAGGCTGTGCTAGACCAGTCATCCTGTTTTCTTCCTTCGAGTAGATGCAGGTGGTTAAAGCAAAAGGGTACGTGCAGCAATCAGCATCTCGCTGCAAACTTCAGCCCAGCCCTGGTCCCCCCAGGAAATGCCATTGGAAGCAAATCAAGCAGGACGCTCTCGACAAAGCACCATGCAGGATGTGAGTGTCTGCTACCCAGGTTTAAATATCCGTACCAAACAGCTGCATGGGCTGTATTTTACATTCATTGGTGTAGAGCCTTCTCAGCACTGAAGGCATTTGGGGAATTGAAACCAGCATAGCAGGAGACCTTCACTCACGTGAGTTGTTTTTTTTCTATTCTCACCAACCATAATCCTGTGGTGCTGTCAGCATCTGGTGTGATGATGGTGGTGCTCGTGCTTTATCTCAACTGAACTCTTGGAAAAAAGTCTTGCCTTTAAACATAGACTTGGTATATTTAAGGTTGTTTGGGTCACGGCCTTCTCTTTGTGAGGATAAGCCTTCAAAAGAGTGAATTCCCATTCACTTATGGGAATGAGAAGGAACTGGGGGTGGGTCAGTCCAGTGTCTTATAAAAACACCTGATGCTCCAATCACTGCATCTTTACACAGGGGTGCCCCAGGTCTGGGCATCCAAGCAGCACCAGCTGGTGCAGCTGTCTGAAACTGCTGAGCACGTTTCTGATGGTGCCACCACTGCAGCGGCTGCAGGAGACAACTACCTTTGAGAAGTGCTTTGCACTTGCAAAAGCATGAGCTTTCCAAGTCAGTGACACTTCTGGGGGGAGAGAGACAGAGGAAAGCAAAGCAAGCATGACTAAGCATGAGTGAGGACTAATAATACAGGCATTGTTTCTGCATTTGGTATCTTTCTTCCATACCAGGCCCTTGAACTGTTTTCCCAGTGGGACAGAAACAAGAAGCTGCACTCAAAGCTAGACAGAGACTTGCAGTACTATGGGTATAAATGCCTTGGAGGCTGCATGGCAGATGGTCAGCAGCCTCAGAAGGGTGCCCAGTGCTGAGGAGGTGCTGCTAGGTTTTTCTGTCACCTCATCATGTGGCTAGCAGACAGCATAGCTTCCACGACATCTCCTCCAGGAGGCTGGTGGGACTGCCAGTAAAGTGTTTTTTCTGCTTTGGTTTAGCTCCACTTTAAATGCTGAACACCAGAACCACAGCTAGTGCCCAGCTCTGCTGCGTGGGGTGAGGTGTGGCATGCACGGCTCTGTCCTCATCTGAGGGCTGCCCCGTGACCTGCAGCGTGTTTGTGCAGCACATGAATCGTGTCCAGGGGCATCCTGCTGCTCTGTCTTCTTATGGAAAAGACAAATATCTGCCATTCTGTCCTCTTTTTCCTGCTGTCCTGTCCATGTGCTCCATATGTCTTGCCAGCAGAGAGCTCCCACCTCATCACTGAGCACTGTGCCACAGGGATGTCCCAGACGAGCTGAAGCCCTGGGTGGTGAGAGCTGCTGTGTCAGTCTGCAGCTTACTTGAGTGGTCACAGGTTGAGCCCTGCCCACCACGGAGTTAGTTGTGAGTGTGTAAATCCCCCTTTCCAGCCATGGCTTTCCAAGTTTTCACAAATGCAAAGCAGATGTCATTGTATGTACCCTGGCAATGGATGATCTTTATTCTTCTGTCTTAGAGCGCTGGAACATAGGATTCCTCTCTTCACGCATGGGCCCCTCTTTCTGGCAGTCAGTGCTGGCAGAGGACCTGGGTCCCGCCTTTGCAAGTGTTCTCAGGAAACTGCTCATTTCGAAACACCTCTGGTGAGATAGTGCTCCATTGCAAAAGCCCTATCCTCTCTCTCCTGGTAGCAATTGGGATCTCCTCCCACTCCAGATTTACTCCTTGGAGTTTTCCAAATGGGTTTAGGCACTTTTGGCCTGGGGGTTTAAGCATCCCTATCAGGGAGGACTTGCTGAATGAGGGGTCACAGTACTGTCAGGGTCCACAGGAGATGGACAGTCACTGGCGTGGGGGTGGAGGAGGTGGAGGAGCCCACAGATACGCTCTGGGGCATCAGCAGGAGGAAAACATCAGCTACAGACAGTGGAAGATGAAGTTCAGTGCAGAAATTAACCACTGGTGCCATCCTGTGTTGACAGAGTCACCCCAGTTAAGGACCTGAGCCTGACACTACGTGGTGGGGATTGATATTGTCCTCTCCAGCTCTTTCTTGTGGCCTTCGGCACATGTAAGTGATGTGCAAAGGGCTGAAGCCTTTGGGGATCTGAACCGTAAGAGAAACAGTAAAAGCCAGAAAGACTGTGAAGGAAAAAAGTAGGAGTTATGGAAAGAAAAAACCACCTAAAAGTAGAAACTTGAACTTCATGATGCCAAAGCGCTGAACTGTAAGTCTGGGCAATGTTGAGTGGGGAAGCTGGGCACAGTGGGATTGCAAAACGAGTGGAGAGGGGAATGGCTGTACCTCCTGACTGTATCACGCTGCAGGGGTGGTGCCTGCCTGGAGTGTGATGGGATGTGGATGCAGACCCCACTGCTGAGTCAGCAATGGACAGGAAAATGTGGTGGAAAGTTGCAGAAAAACAGAGGAGCTCTGTAGTGCGGGTGGTCAGGTGAAACAGATAGAGTCAGTCAAGTCCATGCAGAGGTTAAAGAGAAAGAAACCCTCTCTGGAGTCCCAGGGAAGTGCTGGAGTTTACTTTAATAATTTCTAGGCTCACTTCAGCAATGCTTACTCACTGGAGTTGTCATTACTCCTGGGAATAACTCCAGTGACTATAATGAGATGAAGCCTTTGAAGGGAATGAGGTTTCGCAGGGTCAGCAAGTACTGATTTGAATTTCTCCTGCTGATGCAGATGGTCCTTTGCGTTCAGGGATCCTTTCCTGGTGCTGCATAGTGTAGTGAGCTGTTTGTCCCATCTATTTGTTAGGTCCTTGAAAGAAACGGTTTTCCCTCACCACACCAACGCCAAAATCATCCTTTCAAATAGAGTTTGATCTGAACTTCACCTTGCAGTGATGGCTCCATCTGTGCTATATCCAGTACAACCTATGGGTTGGTAAAGGTTTTATATTTTTTATTGTCATTGAAAGGTTTTTTTGAGTCCTTGGATATAATTTCCTACAATACTGTGGCTTTCGTTTCACTCTTTGCACTTACCTTTTGTGTACGTTACATAGAGCATTCTGAATGTGCTGAAGTGTCCACAGCCTTTGGCTATGCTGGCATTTTGACAGGAGCACTGACAGTGTTACCTGTGGATGGTAGTAATTTGACACAAGTAGTGACGATGTCACCCATGGATGGTGGTAGTTTGACATGAGTAGTGATGGTGTCACTCATGGATAGTGGTGGATGTCTGGAAGAGGAGTTTGACTCTTCCAGGGTATGTGAATTGAAACCCTTGGGTGTTCCTAAGAGCCATCCTCTGTCTGTGGGGTTACTGGTGCTGAGCCAGTCACCCCAAGTGTTAAGAAGTGTAACTTAGCTGGAGCAGGATTTCTCTTTGAAATAAAAGAATAATATTTTGATATTCCTCATGAAATTCTTGGGAAAAAAAAGAATAAATGTGGGTCCATTCAGATCTCAACTATGGCGTTGTTAAAATGGTGTAGTCTGGGCTTCTGAGAAAGTTCTGCATGTCTAAATGAAGCAAAGGGCATTTCAGCATTCAAACTGAGCTGTTCCTGTGTTTGAGGATGATGAGTTCCCATGAGCGCTGCAGAGGTGGGACAGCTCCATAGGACAGTGGAGTGTCCCATGCTGTTAGCTGTTCATGTGCTTCTGAGCTTCCATATAACAGCCTGAGCTGCTCAACACCTGGGGCTGCCTGTATCCCTGTACTCCGGGGTACTGGTGTCAGCAGATGACCTCTTCAGAATTCCTGTGGATGTGGGGCATGGCCAGGCTGATGGCGGTGGCTGGCGGGCAGCCATCCTCTGGGGTGGACATCCCCATGCCCTTGTGCCTGAGGGGCTTGGAGGGATGGGCTGGCTCTGCCCTGGCTGCCAGCGATGCTCGCCCATGGGTGGTTTTGTGTGTTCACAGTTCGATGCAGGAAAACTCCCTGCCAGCACAGCTGCCCTTTCCGAGTGAGTGGGTTACCAGCTGTCTTGTGTGCACGTCAAGCATGTTTGTCACTTTTCTCTTAATGCGGTCCCAGGGGGCCCTATTTTCTAGAGAGCTCTCCTCCAGCTCCGAGGTGAAGCCCTGCTGGTTTGCCACCGTCTTCCACGGAGCGGGGATTTTCCCGGAGCTATGTTAATGAAAAGCCCAGGCTTCCACCACTCCTTACAGCCCTGCTGTAGCTCCAGCTGTTCTCATCAGGAGCTGTCGAGTGCTAGATGCTTTTCAAGGAATAACCTCTTCATATAGGTTTAGCTAAAATCCAGTTTCGGGGTAGACGTCTTGTCAGATCATCCTGACAGTGCCAGTACTGGGGCTGGCCAGGATTCTTTTGTGGGAATGCATTTTCCAAAGAAAAAGCAGTTTAGTGGAAAAGAAGGACTTGTCAATTTTGATGGATGTTTGTTATGAATGTTAATATAAAGTAAGATAGAAATGTCATGAGCAAGATGAATCTGTCTGATTTTATTGAGAAATTGGTAGAACCCAGAGAGGAGGAAATACTAAGGTGCACTTACAGCATGTGTATGTACCTGTGTATTTATACAGAGCACATATGTATGTACCTCTAACATATCTATCACTTACATATATATATATATATACACATACAGAGAGAGGTGATAAAAGTTTTGTCTTAGGATGGATGTATTTTTTGCGGACTTTCACAATTAGCTTTCTGTGTCATAAAGACAATAGTGATTTTTGAGAGGACTGAAGAATAAAATCAAGAAGACTATTATTGGTGCACCCAGTTATTTTTGTGACTTTCTTTCTAATGACATGCTTGAGCGAGGTGTTTCTGTGCAAGGAGGGTCATGCACCTGGTTCGACGCTGTATTTCCCCCTTTATTTCCCTGTGTGTAGATCCGTGTCACTTAGGTCTGTCAGAAAATGTCCAGGCTGTTAGAATAAATGCTTCAATTTCAAGCTTGTAAGGGGAGCTCTGGGAGGCAGCAGCAGCTCAGCCTGTGCTGAGCCTGAAGAGAAAGGTTTGGCCAGTAGCAGACGGTGCTTAGAAAGACACAGGGGCTATTTCCTCATGAAAGATCCAGTGCCAAAACATTAAGTAAATGATTTGGCACCTCCATAGTAACAGGAACTGTCCAAGTACCATGTATTTCCATGTCAGGCTCCCTCTGTGCCCCCGGGAAATGGTAATGGCTTTCGCATTGCCTTATCCCATGTTTGGTCTGCATGCTGTGGTGACCTCCCTTGCAGGGCCACAAGCTGGTCAGGGTCTTCATCCCATCCCCTGAGTCCTCTCTTCTTACTGTGGGAACAGTAACTGTCCATGGGTAACAGCATATTAGTTGTCTTCTGTGTTGTAAAAAACACAGTGAAGGTACCAGGACTATCATGGAGCACTGAAATCTGCTTCTGTTGCAGTTGGTGTGAGGTCTGATTTGAGCTTAGTAGGATTTTAAGGTCAAAATTATTTTCTTGGCTGAAATGACAAATTCCTGAAATCCTGAATGATAGTGGAAAACCGCTTTTTCTGTTGGTGTTTTGGGAAGAGCCAGAGTTAATATTTCAAACTGTAACTGTTCTTGATGCCAACTGACAAGTTCCTCCTAAGTAGACAGCACAAAATCAGTGAGACGCAGAAAACTGAGGTGTCCTAAGTCTGGAGGTTTTCTCCAGTTCAGATTTTGTCTGCCATGGCCTTTGTGTGCAATATTTGCACCAAGAGTTATTTTTTGCTAGAGGTAGTAGTGTCATATGGACTGAATCCTGCCAATTTTGGCCTCTCCTAGGCCTTGCAGAATAGTCTCAGTATTTACAAATCTATCCCATAATGAACAAACTTTGGAAGGAAATGCAAGACATCCTATGGGATTATTTGCACCAGACTTGTTGTCTGCATTTTGCACTTCTCATGATTTTAGCTAATTATCATAGAATTGTAGAACCCGGCCTTGAACACTGCCAGTGATGAGGAAGCCACAGCTTCTCTGGGCAATCTGTGCCAGGGCATCACAGGGAAGAACTTCTGCCTAACATCCAATCTGAATCTCCCCCTTTCAGTTTAAAACCATCCCCCCACATTGCATGGTCATACCGAGTTTGCAGCAGTCTTGGGTTCATAGCTGTAGGCTCTCTATATTGTCTGGATATGCGTAAGTCAAGAAGAGCACCCTTACAAATTTGTCATGGTGTAGTGACCAGGATACAGAGGAGCTTGGAGAGGGAGCTAGGACTTATGAAGGACAGCGGTTTACTTGCTGTGTGTGCCATGCTGGAGCACAAAGCCCTTCAGCAGGGCTTGTTATGGTGTGAAACTGTAGATGGAAATAGGGAAGGTGCATTTTGCAGTGTGTGTGCAGTGGCTCTGGTGTTTGGGCTTTGTCTGTGCCCTGCACCTCCCGGGGCACAGGCATGCCCAGTGGCTCTCTGGCATCCCAGATTTCCAGCAGCACAGGCAGAGCACCAGCAGCTGTCATCAACAATCAGTAAGAGCTTTGAGCAGACAACAGGACATTCAGATGTGCTGCACAGATAGAAAAATCCCTCTTTTTGTTTCTTTTTTTTTTTTTTTTTTTCTTTTTCTGAGCTTGTGCAGACTTTACTGGTGGAAAAAGAAGACCTACTTGGGGAAATCCAGAGATACATGCCCCTTCCAATCCAGTAACACATACATATGTTTGATAGATGAAGTATTCCACAGAATCATAAAATCATAGAATGGTTTGTGTTGTAAACGACCTGAAGTTCATCAAGTTCCATCCCCTCTGCCAATGGGCAGGGATGCCTTACATTAGATCATGTTGCCCAAGGCCCATCCGACCTGGCCTTGGACTCTGCCAAGGGCAGAGCAATCACTACTTCTCTGGGCAGCCTGTTCCAGTGCATCACCATCCTCACAGTAAAGAACTTCTTTATGTCTGATCTAAATCTCCCCTGTTTAAATTTTAACCCATCACACCTTGTCCTATCACTACAGTCCCTGATGAAGAGTCCCTCTCTGGCATCCTTGTAGGCCCCCGTCAAATACTGGAAGGCTGCTCTGAGGTCTCCACACAGCTTCTCTTCTCCAGGCTGAACAGCCCCAGCTTCCTGAGCCTGTCTTCATACAGGAGGTGCTTTGCCCCCTTGCCATTCTTATTATCATCATTTCACTGATGTTTTACTGAACTTCCACAAGAAGACAAATGTCAACCATTTTCCCCACTTCATATTCAGCTAGGCTTGTTTTCTGTCTGTACCTCTGGATAGGTGTCCCAGGTGGCCTGAAGTTTGTTTCCCTGTATTCTGCTCTTCTGTTGTGACAGGAGTGAGCATAGCATTCACACTTATGCACCCCGACAATAACTTTGGAGCAACTTCGCATAAGCTTCTGCTTGGAGTCAGTTTCAGAGCCGTGGCCTTTGCTTTCTCTGTCTTCTTCATGAACCACAGCTGTGGAGGCTGGCCTGTGCTTGGAGGTGCCTGCGCAGCTGCTTCCTTTTTTTGTGGTAGTTCTCAGTCCTCGGGCAGTGACCATCCACTTACTGATGCCTGTGACTTCAGACATGGAAAGAGCAGTCACAGTGCTTTTAGAAGTCTTTTCAAAACCAAAGTCTTTTCTTCTGGCAGGTGCTTAGGAAACTGGAATGAGGAGTTTCCCTGTGTTTTATCCCCTCTGAGAATCTGCAAAGAGGTATTTGTAATTGAAGTATAATTATGGTAATTACTTTACGGTTATGGCTCTAGAAGGAGACTGATTTTCCTTTGCTGTTGCAGTTCTACATTACAGGTGGAGGTTAGAAACCAAGGATCTTGAGCTGAGATGCTTCGTGTTGGAAGGAAATCCAGTTAAAATCTTCTATCAGCTGGGCACTGATCTGTCTGATTTGTAGCATGGCAAAAGAGATGTCTACAGCAGAGGTCAGGGTATTGGAAATCTGTCAGGGACTAATATTGGCAAAATGCGACAGCTCTCTGGTCACACGGATGCTGCATCTTCATAAAACAGCTTCCCAGTAACCACGTTCCAGGGTACTGAAGCAGTGAAACACCTGAATGCTGTGTTTGCTGCTCTCTGAATTTCTTCTGTCACAGGCTGGGTAAAGATGTGTGGCTGTTGCTAGTACTTCTTTTGTTCAGAAACTTTCTGCAGCCCTGTCACTGTCGTACTCCCAGCATCTTTCAAACAGGCACAGAGCCGAAGAAAAGATGACCCTTGTAGAACTTCAGAGATACTTATAAAGCAGAGCAGACCAAGTGCTGTAAGAATGATGCTCTTGTAGGAATGATGGCATCACTATGGGAAGGGGCTTCTTTCAGATGCTTTACACAAGTTCACATCAACTGTTAGCCAAAAAAGTGAAGAAAGCAAATCTGAGTGAGGAGACATCTGGAAGAACAGCTTCGGTTGAGTGGTGGCCATCTCACACAGCAGAGCTTCGCTTTGCCATGTTGCACCAGTAATTGGTGGGTGCTGGGTTTTGCCTGGTGAATGTTGTGTTGCCCTGGAGGAGTGAGCACCACTTCTGATGGATGGGATACGTCTCCTCCTCATCCATCTTGGGGTGTCCTGAGAGAAGGTGCAGCCCCAAGGGAGAGGCTGTGAGACAGCGCACAGGTGTGTCCATTAGAGGCTTCATGATGGCTGAACATTTCAGGTGAAGATACCAGAAAGTCTTATATTGATTAAACACATTCTTCAGCTCTCCCTTCCCCTGCTATAGTTCTGAGCAATTACTGTTGGACTTTGAGGTGAAGGTATTCTTTCTGGTTTCTCTTTCCTTGCAATATTATTTTCTGTAGCTGCTGTCTTTGGGCTGTTTGCATGTCAAGATAATTCTTTGGTAGTTCCCATAAAGAGCAGCTGTCATAGGACATGGTGTGCTGCAGCTGCCTAACCACCCTGAGTACAGTTCCTTTAAGTTGAACAGATTCTGTGATGGAGGCCTTAAAAAATTCAGATCCATCAAACGTGATACTGATTTCTTGACAGTCTGATGTAAGTGCTCAAAGTCAGTGCCTGGATGCAGGCAGCTGGTACAGTATCTTGGGTATTAAGTGGAAACCTTCAAGTGATGCCTGCTGGTTTGGGGTTGGAGCGTAGTGGTATGGATGAGTGGGTTGCTTCTCCCTCTCCTTGGCCTGTCCTTGTGTGAGGGCAAACGTAAGCTCCCAGACCAACCAGCTGCGAGACCATTTGCTAGCTCCTGTGGCTGGAGAGAGTTCAGGAGCCTCCTGCCATGCCAGTGGGGCTCTTCAGCATTTCCTCCCGTCCACCTGTAATGGATTTTACACCTGAGCGGTTATTTTTCGTGGTGCAATTCCTACGTGTCCCAAATGGGACATTTTGTCTCTCTTTACAGTTCACACAGCTAGATGGGGCTTCTGGTTTCATGCTGTGCAGCATCAACGTGATGCCTTTGTAAATACTACTGTCAGCAGTGGCAATTCCATCTCTATTGTCCCAATAAGATTTCATGCTTGACAGTGCCTGACTTTTTTTTCTTTTCTTTTTTTTTTTTTTCTTTCGTAAGTCAACTAATAAGAAATAGCCATGTAGAGGGTTTTTCCCTCTCTAATTCCTTGGTTTTCCAGTTGCTTCTCTGAGAACTGGCATCCAGCCATTCTCTCCTGTTCTCACCCAGTTTTCCTTCCAGGCAGGAGGATGCAGGAAGTGGCGTATTTGGAAGAGGGAGGTTTTGTGACACTGTTGCTATCTTCTCCTGTGTAGCCCCAGTCACAGGGACAAAGAACAGTTCTCATCCATTGTTACCTTGACTGGCAACTGGGGAGTGGCCAAGGCCTGGCACAGGTGGTCCAGAATGGGAGGAACATAATTATGAATGTGCCTGAATCCAAGCATTTTATTTGGAGCTGTTTAGGAATGTGGCTCTGAGTTTTGAATTTGCATAACTCTTCAGTTTACCCATTCTTTCTCCTTTGCACCCATGTGGTCCCTGTTGCAGAAACATTCGGTGCCTGATTGTTTGATCACCACAGCACCTTAGTGAATCAGTTTAAAAGGAAGTTAGGGTGTGGGCATGCACAGAGATGTGGTCCTTGGGACATTTGTGTTTAGCACGTGAAATCAGAGTAAACCTCTGGGACCTTTCAGTCTTGTTTCTGTTCACCTGGTCACCCTTCCAGAACCTCCTGACAGCTGACATGTTCCTGAGTAAGTTCCCTGGTAGGATGCTATGGATGAAAATGGAGCTGTTGAGTCAGTGACTTGGCTTTGGAGTATGAAACTCCACCACTCTATGAGTGGAGGGTTGTTTGACATTGGGGTATCCACACATGGTTCCCCCGGCCACTACTGGGTCGGGAGTCCCCCGCCAATGGTACCCAGCAAAGATGAGTTCTCATTGAACTTCCCAAGATGCTCACGTCCACTGCACTGCCCACAGGACTCCTTCTGCAGACCAACATTCACCCCTGCACAGTGGGGGCTGTGGAGCTGGCGTGGTGGCAGTGGTGGACAGGGAAGGTGAGTAGACCCACGGTAGATTTGGCGCTAGTGGAGGCTGCCCTTGGCACATCGCTGCTGCGCAGAGCGGGGCCCTTGGATAGCAGTGGAAGTGGTGGCTGCTGGCCAAACCGATCTCACTCTGCTGAAGCTGCCGGTGCTGTCCTCACTTCAGGAGCAGCACAAACCTTCCTGTGCAGGCTGTGAGCTCCAGCATTGCCTTGCACCACCAGCTGTGGCACCATACCTGCTGTGCATCCGTTTGTTACCTTGGAGAGAAAGCCAAGGCCAAATTGTAAATCTCTGTTCTGTTCTCTCCTGTGGTTCACTGAGCCAGAAGGCTTTCCTTACCTCTGATACTTAAAGTAATGGTGCTGCTTGAATTTGCTTACTGATGCCCATGCTGAGTTTGGAAGCTGGTCACACCTAATCAGTTACCACAAAATTGACTCAGTAGCCTTCTGTTTAGAAACCTGCAAAGTGCATCCCAGGCAACCATGCTATCTCCATCAGGCACTGAATGAACCAGTCAATAACCACTATTGCAAAGGGTGCAGAGGTCTTTTCTATTACCCTTGGTATTTTTTTTATGAGCATCTCTACATAGAGAATAGCTATATAGATGCGACAGATGGAATATGGATGGTCACAATGCATGCCTATACATAAAGTATGTATGTGTATATATGTGTAGAGATAGCTTTAGGTATGTATGCTCACACTGGTGTATTCCTCATAGTTTGTTTTCTTGCTTTCTGAAAATGTCATTCAAGTACATGGACCCAGATTGTTAAACCAGCCTTAGCTAAATCCAGACAGATTCTGCCCAAAACCTTGTTGTGGAGATCATAGGATCATAGAATGGTTTAGGTTGGAAAGGACCTTAAGATCATTAGTTCCAAACCACCTGCCATGGGCAGGGACACCTCACACTAGATCAAATTGCTGAAGGCCCATCCAGCCTAGCCTTGCACGCTGCCAGGGATGCAGCAGCCACAGCTTCTCTGGGCAACCTGTGTCGGTGCCTCACCACCTGTACAGTGAAAAACCACTTCCTTACATCTAACCTAAACATCCCCTGTTTAGGTTTAAACCCATTACTCCTTGACCTATCGCTACAGTCCCTGATGAAGAGTCCCTCCCCAGCATCCCTATAGGCCCCCTTCAGATACTGGAAAGTTGCTATGAGGTCTCCATGCAGCGTTCTCTTCTCCAGGCTGAACAGCCCCAACTTTCTCAGCCTGTTTTTGCATGGGAGGTGCTCCAGGCCCCTGATCACCCTCTTGGCCTCCTCTGGGCTTGCTGTGACAGTTCCATGTCCTTCTTACGTTGAGGACACCAGAACTGCACACAATACTCCAAGTGAGGTCTCATGAGAGCAGAGTAGAGGGGCAGGATCACCTCCCTCGACCTGCTGGTCACGCTCCTTTTGATGCAGCTCAGGATACGGTTGACTTTCTGGGCTGCAAGTGCACACTGAAGCCGGCTCATGTTCAGTTTCTCTTTAGTCAATGCTCATAAGTCTTTCTCTGCAGGGCTGCTCTGAATCTTTTCTCTGCCCAACCTGTAGCTGTGCCTGGGATTGCTCGGATCCAGGTGTAGGACCTTGCACTTTGCTTTGTTGAACTTCATGAGGCTGACATTGGCTCACCTCGCAAGCATCTCAGGGTCAACTACAAACACTGTGACAATCATCTTGGTAGATGGCAAGCACAGTATAAACACACCTGCCTGTTTCTGAATTGGCAAAGAATTTTTGTATGCACTACAGACAATTTACAACAGGTAGGATTTTGCTGATAGGAGATCTTTACTAATTACAATGCGTTTGGTTAGAATGTCCTCACTTCACCAGTGGGGAAACTGAGGCACTCCAACAAGTCTTGCTACAGGCTGCCAGCACTGTGGAAGAGGCAGAGTGTGGAGGCCTAGCTCATGGGTGCCCTTGGGAGCCCTGTGCCATGCTGGCTCATCTCCCTGTGACCCAGGGAGTCCCTCCTGCGCTTGGAGAAGCTGTTGTCCAAGGCAGGCATGGCTGAACCTCTTGTGACTGCTCACAGGAGGAGCATCCTCGCTGACACATCCCTGCACAAAAGAGAAGTGGTGGCCTGTGTCTGTTTTCAGGTTGATATACTCTGTTCCCTTTTGGTGGGAGTTCTGCTTTGCTTAGCTGCAGGAAGGTACATGTCTGGGGAGGTGTTTTTCTTTGTGTTCAATCTCTGTATGTCCTGTGCTCAGCACCCACTCATGAACCGAGCATGCGTGCACAACACAGGGAGTGATGGAGATACCTGTGTAAGGGCTTCCCCTGTGTCCAGCGAGATTGTGGCTGATTTTCCATGGCCTTGTGCTCTTCTCCCCGGCTTTTCCCAGGATGATCCCACACACTGTGTGGGAAGCCAAAGGCAGTGTGAGCAGGGCAGGCCAGGTGGGTTTTGGTCCCGTGCTATGCCCATGGGTTGGGTATGCTGTGCCTCTGAGAGACTTCGCCTCTTTGTTGCTGATTAGCATTCACCTGGTCATTCTGATTGCACTTTTGCCCTGCTTTACCTTTCAGGTCACCCTGCAGATCCACTGCAGATGTTGACCTCTGTGTGCTGGCAATGCTTGTGTTTATTACTGATGTTCATCTGCCACCTATCCCTGCTAGTGTGATTCTGTCTTATTCCCTTTCTCTCCCCCTGAAGGCACAGCAGAGGTGCTCTGCAGTAGGACATTGTGAAGGGTGTTGGTTTGCTTGTGAAGTGGGATGTTCTGGGGTCTTGTGCTGGCAGCCATCACTGGTTCTAGAACACCACAGCAGCAAGGGGAAGGTTTCTTAGACACTGCTTTGGTACATAAATGCCAGCTTGTGCCATGTCTTGGTTAGACCTTGGTTAGACCTGACCCTGGGTCAGAGAAGACCAAATGCTGCTGTGGCAGGGAAGGGGTGGTGTTTGTGCACAGGTGCAGCATGTCCCCATCGCAACGTGGGGAGAGCTCACATGCAGCCACCACATGGGCTCCAGCCCCCTGTGCTCACCACATGCCAAAGCTTGTGTGTGCCACAGTTTGTCAACGGAACAGCTTATAACCTCCAGCAGCTCTGGCTACCCCATCGCCTCCTGCAATACAGCTGTTAGGGGGCTAACAAGGGTCTCTGCTGATGGGATGAGTGTAGATCTCTGTCAGCAGCTGATGAGCATCCTTGGAGAGGAGGTGCCCACTGTGGGAGGGAATGGGACGGGCACACTGTGTGAGAACTGAAACCCGGCTGTCTGGTGGGTACAGGCAGCTATTAAAAACAAATCATAAATGGCAATACCAGATACAATTGCATTGAGATAACAGAGGTCCTGAGGAGTCCTGATGGGCTGCCAATAGTCGGTTGAAACAAATTGCCAAGTGCTGTGATACCTCAGCTCCTAATAACAGAGGGCAAATGGCCTTCCAGGGGGAGATATAGATTTTCCTTTGAGATATGGAAAGGAAAATAAATTAAATTATGTTTGAACATAGGGTGCTCTCTCTCTAACAAAAAGAAGGGGAGAGAGAAAGAAGGAAGGGAAATAGGGGGAGAGACAGAAAATAAGCTTCAGCAAGTGTTTGCAATTTAGTTGCTATTTGGTGGCAGGAAGCCAATCAGAATAAGTAAATTGCCGTTACGTTATAAGATAAAAATAATTGCCTAATGGGATGCCATCCCCCATGGCTGTGGCAGGCCAAATAAATACAGTGTTGCATGTTCCTGGGCATAGCCTGCTGCTGCCTCACTGGCAGGGCTTGCTGTGGGCTGCGGGTCATTTTTATGGCATCTGTCTCAGCTCCCTGAAAGCAGGCAATGAGGGGTTGCACACTGATTGCCGCTTCAGCCAACGGTGGCTCAGGGAGAGACTGTAATTAATGGCTTTATTTGCTGGAGCATTGCTGAGAACAATCGAGTGTGTTATGGTAACAACCAGTGCCGTGTTCTGGCAGCATGGGGAGGTGTCAGAGCCTGGCGGGCAGCCCCCCGGGCGTGCTGTGTCTTCCCAAGGGCTGGGCGTGGGTTGTGATGGCAGATAGGAGCTGGTGCGGGTGGGTAGTGAGAAGATGCCAGGGACGGGTGCCAGTGGTGTGCTCCCAGTTCACCCAGTGCTGGTGGATGGGCAGACCACGGGCCATCAGTTTGTCTGTAGCTGTGGGCAGAGCTGCCACGCTGTCTTTGGGGAGGGGGAAGTCAGAAATGGGTGCTGGTGCACTGGTGAAGAGACCCCTCGTTTCCCGTCGGGTGGGGATAACAACCTTGCTGCTTGAACCCTCTGCTTTGCACCTACCCTCAGCCACTGCCCTCTTACCTGCTGTGCAGTGGTAGCAGAGTTAGCTACATGTTACAAGTGTGTCCTTCTTTTCTCTTTTCTTTTTCCTCTCCTTTCCTCTCCTTTCCATGAGGAATGAAGGCTTATTTAATTTATAGTATGTCTCCATATAGATATATAGACATATATCTATATAGATATATACATAGATGATAGAACAAAACAGCCTCAAGTTGTGCCAGGGGAAGTTTAGATTGGATATTACGAAAAATTTCTTCCCCAAAAGGATTGTAAAGCATTGGAACAGGCTGCCCAGGGACGTGGTGGAGTCACCATTCCTGGAGGGATTTAAAAGACTGGGGATGTGGTGCTTAGGGACATGGTTTAGTGATGGAATTGGCAGTGCTGGGTTAACAGTTGGTCTTGATGATCTTAAGGGTCTTTTCCAACCTCGATTATTCTGTGATTCTATGATTCTATATAGGATCATTACTCTTTATTTAAACACTAAAATGATTTTTAACTGGAAATCTAAACCAATTTTGATTTCAAAGTTTAAGGATGGCGTCTCTTGACATGTTCAGGGTTTTTCCCAGTAGGGCTTTGTGTCATGCAGTTGTTCAGAAATGATCCCACTAGTGAACAAGGTTTGGTTTCAGTCTATCAGTGGTTTCCTATGGAAGTCTCAAAAATTTCCCCGTTACTGCAGGTTTGCAAAGCAGACAAAATCACATCCCCTGCTAGAGCACTGTGCAAACCCAGAGAGGCAAGACCTGTGTTTGCACTCTGGGTGTTCTCTCTCGGACC
The DNA here is from genome assembly GCA_028858755.1 of Ara ararauna. Taxonomy (NCBI): domain Eukaryota; kingdom Metazoa; phylum Chordata; class Aves; order Psittaciformes; family Psittacidae; genus Ara; species Ara ararauna. The sequence goes on along the minus strand of CM054410.1, from coordinate 69,076,207 downwards.
ACGATTACTGATTCGTAGGAAGTATTCGTTTGCCAACAGCTGGCTCTTGGGACAGAGAGGGAACACTCAGATACATCAGTCTTCAGAAATTATTTGCCAAGCTCTAGTCATATATAGGTATATATTTTTTAAGGTTTTTTATTTATTTATTAATTTATTTATTTTCTTCCCGGGAGGATTTATCCCTGTAGCTGGGAGGGGAATTAGTGGGCTTAGGAAAACAGGCACAGACATGAGCAGGAGTGCAGCCTCAGCTAGTGGCTTGGTGGGGCTGTTCCCAGCACGCTTATCTCAAGTGAAGCTGCAGAAACAGGCTTGCCACTTTAGAGGTTGTTGGCAGAATTCCTGTGATGCAGCCCAAAAAGTGACCTGCTTGGCCTCTCCCTGAATGAAAGCAGCCTTTGAAATTGCAGAAATACATGCAAGTGAGATTCTCCCATACATGCTTAGTAAGGGCATCTGTGTGATAAACATAGTGTCGAGGGAGTTGTACCGTCGACTGCTGAGTTTACTGAGGGATAAATAATTAATGTTTAGATGACACTAATTAATTATGATAACTAGCAAAGAGCTGCAGTGTTTTTCCTTAAAATAAAACCTTGGCTGATGAATTTTGTTGTGTGTCCCGTGCATCAGAACATTTCAAGGCAGAACCATTAAATACAAACATATACAGGGAGGCGTTTTCATTGGGACACCGTCTGCCTTTCTCATAGAATCATGGAATTCTAGAAGGGACCTCAAGGATCCTCTGCTCCAACCTTTTTTTGGCAAAGCATAACCTAGACTAGATGACAAAGCATAACGTAGTCCCAGCACTCTGTCCAGCCAAATCTTAACAGTGTCCAACACTGGGGAATCCACTACTTCCCCAAGCAGATTATTCCAGTGGCTGGTTGTTCTCATTGTGAAAACATTTCCTCTTGTGTTCATCCAGAATCTCCCCAGGAGAAACTTGTGCCCATCACCACTCACCTTTTCCACTGGACTCCTTGTAAAAAGGGAGTCTCTGCCTTCTCTGTAGCCATCCTTTAAATACAGGAGCATGGTAGTAAGGTCTCCCCCAAGCCTTCTTTTCTCAAGGCTGAAAGCCCATCTCTCTCAGCCTTTCCTCACATGCCTTCCCAATCTTTGGATCATCTTTCCTTCTCCGGACCCTCTCCAGCCCTTCTGTAACTTCTTTGTACAACAGAGACTGAAACTGAGCACAGTATTCAAGGTGTGGCCTAACAGTAGAGTGGGACAGTGACATCTTTATCTCTGCTGGTGATGTACTTGTTGATGTTCCCCAGCCTCCTGTTGGCTTTCTTTGCTGTGACTGCACGCTGTTCACTCCTATTGAGCTTGTGTCCCCCAGGACCACCAGGTCCCTTTCCACAGAGCTGCTCCCAGCTGGTAAGATCTCAGCCTTTGTTGCACTCTTGGATTGGGTTTTTCTAGGTACAAAACTTGACACTTGTCCTTGTTGAACTCCATAAGATTCTTGTCAGCCCACTCTTCCAGCCTGTCCAGCTCATCCTGCAGAGTGGCTCTGCCTTCAAAAGTGTCCACTTCCCCACTCAATTTGGTGTCATGAGCAAACTTGGTTATGGCATGTTTGATCCCAGGTCACTTATGAAGACATGGAACAGCACTGGGCCCAAAAATAATCCCTAGGGTACCCCCAACTGGTGACAGGTTGCCAGCTGGAAAAGGAGCTGTTCACCGCCACCCCTGAGGTGCGGTCAGTCACTAGTTCCCCCCATACTGCACAGACCACTCATCAAGACCATAACGTGACAGTTCCCCTAGGAGGAGGTTGTGAGAAATCCAGGTAGACAAAGTTCACTGCTCACCCCACATCAACTGAGCAGGTTACTTTGTGGTAGAAGGTTATGAGGTTTCTCAAACACTATTTGCCCATGCCAAATCCATGTTTTTTCCCAATCATGTGCTTCATTTGACTTGTGATATCTCCCAGGAGGATTTGTTCCATAACTTTTCCAGGGGCTGAAGTAAGACTGATGGGCCTATAATTTCCTGGGTTGCCCTTTGGGCTCTTCTTGTAGATTGGGGTGATGTAGCCTTCTTCCAGTCTTCTGGGATGTACCCCAATGTCCATGACTTCTCAAAGATGCTGGAGGGCAGCTGACTAGCTTAGTGAGAAGGCCCTTAAACCAAAGGACTTGAAGGGTATGAAAGGTGCAGAGCTTAGGGTCCAAAGTGGCAATGCTCATGCCACCCCATACAGCTGGGGAGTAAATCAGGCCAACCAAAGCCGCAACAAGTGTTCACTTCTGTCTCCCAGGATGTGAGCCAGAAGACCAACCACCTCAAGTGTATCTATACCAATGTGCACTTTCCGTCACTGTCTGTTCCACAGTTTGAAAAAAGCCAAGAGTGTGGAAGCACAAATGCATTTAGAAAACTGAAACAGTGATAATAAAACCAAATATGATGTTTAACTGCACGCTCGAGCAGCAGCATGGCTGCAAGTTGCAGGCAAATGCTGTGCACCATCCAAGTTAGTGATGGGTGTATGTTCACACTCTGATTATCCATAATTGGTAATCACACAGAGCTGTTAATACCCGCAGACTTTTCTTGTGCATATATTAAATAAAGCCCCATTTTACAAAATCAGGAACTGTAGTCTCAAGCCTGCAAATGTGCACACTTAAAATGAAGCAAGGAAATGTCTCAACTGAATACAGCATAATGGTTACAGGCAAAATGCAAGTAAAACATAATTATATAATGTAATATAACATGCACGTACAAATTTTTGCAAGTTACACAAAGTCTAAGATGAACAGTATTTTTATGTATTTTATCCATGTGCATTAGTCAGAAGAAATTAACTTTTAGAGATCCTCTACAGCTGTGTAATGTGGATATTTGCACCTCAAAAATTTTCCTCAAGCATCCTCTGCGGTCTTTTCTCTCCCTTTTGCATGCAATAGATCCAGCCTTGTTACGGGTTGGTTGGTGGTACAATTTGAATGTGTTGCTGGGAATTTGCATTTTAAGAGTAGCATTGCTGCTTAAGAGTCCTCTGTGCTTTGCCAAGGCTTTTGGCAGGGCAGTTGTTTGCCATTGGTCACCTGTGGGGATACAGCAATGCTCTTGGTGCTTTGAAGTTCGGCTCATCGAGTGTGTGAGATGTGGATGAGCTCTTAACTGCTTTTGTTTTGTCTGGGTAAGTTTCCCAAATAGTGCTTTGAGAATAATTCAAGGTGTTAGGTGGGAATTTTGATTTGCTCTTTCAAGCTTGCATGGATAGGTAAGTTTTGACTGGTGACTATTGAATAGCCTGTATTTTTCCCATCAAATGTCAGTTCCTGGGAACTGCAGAAGTTTGATAGTCTCTGTCTGGTCCATGCAGGCTGTAGGTGTTGTGGGGCGTGCAGTGCTCATGGTGCGCAAACTCCTGCAGGTCAATTTTCTGTTCCAGTGTGTCTGTGGTGTTTCACTCCGCCAGCATAACAGACGCCTCAGAGTTACTGTGCCAAATGTTCACTCCTCTTTGCACAGAACTTGCGGGGCTGCACTTTCATGTCCTACCACTGCATTTCCTTTGGCTGTCAGACTGTGCTCTCCTAGTATTTTTGAGAGCTGTAAATCATCTCACAGTTGGTCATAATCAAAGACCAGTTGGACATTTCCAAAGCTATGCAGAGTGCAGTTTCGTCTTCAACTTGCTTTAGTCTGTGTTGCCCAAACATAACTAGAAATTATTTTTTTGAAACAAATGATGAAAGGATGTGTTCTTCATACAGAAGGAGGTGTAAACGATGTTAAAATTGCTTCAATAAGCTTTTAACAGCCATTTAAAAGTGCACTTTGAGCTGGGAGTACATGCTATCAAGTGCACATCTCCACAGCTTGCAGCTGAACACAGCTTCAGAAATGGATTAGGAAAAGGATTAGTTTATTGCAATGATTTGTTAATAAAATTGCCATTACTTATTTTATATATATAGTCCCTGCTGTTATATCTCCCCTTAAATACTATGAAAGTTACAGAAATGTAAGCCCATTCCTATGGTATGCTGCAGCTGGCTGAGGGGCCCAGCTGCCATGGGGGTTTGTTCAGGTCCCCACAGGTCCCCTGAGGCCCCAGGAGACATGAGGGGATTGCACATGCCCACTGTGTGTGAGCTGGGCTCAAGCATCCATGCCATCTTGCTCAGCCTCTTCCTTTTAATCTTTGTCTCTGCATTTCTGAATTCCCTGCTGAGGGGCCAGAGGTATCACTTCATCATTTTTGCCACTTTTTAAACATAAACTCCAGCAGAAGAGCAATCAGGAACCCCACACAAGCTCCATCACGCCCTGAAGCCACTGACCTCAGATGATGTCTGCCCCGTGATGAGCCTGGTTGCTGTGGGCATGACTTTGAGGCGCTTTGTGGAAGCTGTCCACCCATGCTGCTCAGCAGATTGCTGTCTCCTGTGTGCCCAGACTCCTGCTGGGGTGGGCACGACTGCACAATGAGCTTTGCTGCTGCTCTGGAGCATCACAGCGGATGGTCCAGAGAGCCCCAGTGCATCTGTCTCCCCTCTGCCTCCACAACCCTCCCTGCAGCTGCTGGGCAGCAGAGAAAGCCCAGGCCTGCCTGGGGTAGTCTGACCCAGCTGGAAGCCCTGCAGTAACCATCAGCCCACCTGCACATGGTGCTGTGGGGAGCAGTGATGGAGCTGCATCCTGTGCATGCAAAGCTTGTGGTGTGATCAAAATCCATCCTGTGGACAGCCCTTGCAGGTGCACAAGCAGTCTGGCTCCACTCAGTGGCACTATTTGCACGAGTGCCTGTTCAGATGGATGGGCTGTCAGCCTCGTTAATGTTAGTGATGCCAAGGTGCCAGATCCCACCACACTTATGCTGACTGCTCCAGAGGGAATTATGGGATGGGATAACTGCAGGGCTTTCCTAGCACAAACCAGGAGATCGGTAATAAACTTTCTGTGTGCCTACTGCAGGATTAAAATCACCGTAAGAGAAGATGAGCTGTAATCTCATGGGAAATCTGTTCCGATAAATAAACCCCCTTTTTTGGGTGATGCCCACAACCAGCTCAGTGGTGCAGCTTTGTAACTGTGGAGTTGCACTCTGGGTGTGCAACAATGCTGTTGGGTAGCACCTTGTAAGTGTACAAGCACAGCTTCAGCTCGTACATATTGTCGGTCTACAGCATGGCTCCAGAACATACACTAGGGGGGATCTCCAGCTCCTCCTAGAGAGCAAGTGTTCTCACAGCGGAGAGGAGCTCCATCACTTCTCCAGAGGTGGCTGTTTGATGATAAAAGCACTGGTCGCTGTGCTGCTGAGTATTTTAGGAAGAGCAGCACTGACAGGCCAATAATGCAGCTCATCTGCTTTGGTCTTTCTTCTTCCTTTTCCTGGTATCAGTGCAAATGCGGTGCTGGGTATACAGGCACTGAGCAGCTGCCTGCCACATGTGCTCAGCATGGCAGATGGGTGCTACCAGGAGCAGTGTGCTGCAGTGGGGGTTCACTGCTGGGAGTGGGGAGGTGCAGCCTGGTTCATGGACTATGCACGGGGTGAAGGCAGCCTGCCAAGAGCTGGGACTTCCCTTCCGCTGGTTGTGGTGAGGGCACCTGGGACCAGGGTGGTGACAAGAGTTCAAACAGCTATTGGCTGCATGGTCCCTTGGGGGACTTTGCAGAAGCAAAGGGCAGGAGGGCAGCCAGGCTGGGGCTAAGCAGGGTGGCCATGCATTTAAACATTTAAACACAAAAAGAGGTGGGACATCACTCCTGAAGAGCCCTGGCTACCAGGGCATGGTGACTGCTGGCCAGCCCTGCTCCTGTGGGGTCTACAGATGTGCTGGGCAGTGTCTGGCCAGCTCTGTCCTCTGAGACAGTGTGTGTATGTATTGACAGTGTGCACAGAGGCCAGTTTGCAGCTTGTGCTGTACCGCAGGGCTGGAGCGCAGGTGTGCCACAGAGCGGGTACGTACTCTGCTTTTCCCAGTGCGGGACATTGTGGGGTGGGACCAGAGAGAGGCTCCATCCACTGGGACTCCTCATGTTCTCACATACATCCCAACTGCAAAAGCAGCAAAATACATGTAAAAACAGAATACAAAGGTGGGAGTGTTCAGCAGCTCCCGAGTTTTTCCAAGTGTGGAGGCAGGGCAATGTTCTGCCATCTGCAGATGCTGGTCTCTGTGTCTCCAGGAGGAGCAGGGCTGGTACAAGTATATCTAACAGGTCAAGCCTTGAAATGGAGAAGCAATAAGCCACTGAAATGGTACTATCACCGAAACATGATTGATCAATTGAATTCTATCAGAGACAGTGGGCAGTGAGATTAACTCAGGCCTGATGGGTTCAATGAGTTAAAGCATGATGTTCATTTCAGCTTCATTTCACCAGTCTTTGCTTGTGAAATTGATCAATCAATAGAGGTTGAAGATCATATATATATATTGGTGACCATCTTATAGGGAATATAATCTAGTGTAGTCAGCTCCTGACTCCGACTGCCTTCAGCGGGTAATGGAGACAGAGCAGAGACTCTATCAGTGCCATCGAAATGGCCTGATATCTTCTCCAAATGAAAAGTATTTTTGGATCTCTGATGATTTCTCTTTCACACACCCCCCCCCCCCGCCCTTTTCACACTCTATGGCAAAACCCATACCTGTCTTTGCGAAATACAGTGCTTTCTTTTGAAAATATTTATGTGATGATCAGCTTTATACACTTCAAAATATAAAGCTTCTTCTTTGTGATACTGTCCTTTGAAAAGATAAATAACAGCGCTTATAAAACTCAAATAATGTAAATGCAAAGATCTTTCACTGCATATGTGGCCCTGAAACTAACACTTTACTGGGATGAGCATGAGACTGCTGTCTGCCAAACAGTCCCCAGAAGGTGGCATGAAAATTCAGTTTATGTTTTAAACAAAGCCTTCCAAATGGTAATTAAACAAAGTCTTTATCTTCTCTAGACTAATTTACAGGCATGCTACAAGGAAACAAATCACCTTTTTGCCTCTTGGTAATATTTCATTTGCTTCATCATGTTTTAAATATGGTGAATAACATCCTTCCTCATTAGCCTGCATTTCTCTATAAGGTGGAGTAATTAGGTATGATACCAGGTAATGAAGTTGGACAGAACAAATTAGGGACAGAAACCATGTCCTTTATGAATATGGGCTGTTCATGGTGCTAGCATGGTACATCCTTGATTAACCCTTTAGAGTGACATTATTTAAAGAAAAAAAATAATCCAAGAATCTGAAACCAGAAGATTATCTTTTTCTTCAGAAGAACACTGCACACAGTCTCTGAAATGTATAAGCAAAACACTTTAAAATCAAGTGAGTGACAGGGTGAGTATCACTAAAAGTCTGGTTTAGGCGTATTTAGCAATTTCAGATATTCTGCTGCTGTTTCAGAAAACATGTCATGGACAAGTATTTAGAGTATGCAAAAAAAAAAGAGATCAGAATTTGTCAAATTCTTTAAACTGGTCTTGCCATTTGATTAGGTCTTCATAAAATCTTGCTCTTAATTGACATAGTATTTCTGGATGATATCCATGCCTTTTAGGCAGCCTTTTGTCAGCAAGACTCTGCGTGGTACCTCTTCTCAGAGGTGCATCTGCTCTGTGTCACTGGGGCTCTGCCCCTCCAGAGGTTGTACCTGACACAGCGAGTCCTCCAGCTGCACATGCAGAGACGTGCACACCAAAGAGGAGCAGAGCTGGTGTCCAGAGCAGGGTTGTGTACCTGGGAGGAACCAGAATCAGGCTGGTGGGAGGCAGTGGAGCAGGTCCAGCATGTGCGACTTAGTACTGGCAGAGTGGGAGGCAGGGGCTCTCCCTGGGGCATCAGGGCAGGTCTGGGTGCAGGGACTAATGGACATCCGCAGGTGGGACAGCACTTTTGGGCTTGTGCTGGGAGGGAAGAGCTCTGCATCCCAGGTAGTTCAGAAACTTGTGGTCTAGTGGCACCATTTTTCCTGGTTGTGTGATCTACTAGAGATGAGGGATGAAACACTTGTCTGAGAAGAATGTCCTCTCTTGCATTAAGGAGAGTATTATATCTGTACTCTCCATTAGCATTTCTGGAAAGATGCCACTTGACTGGGAACTAATTGTTGTGCAGAGTAGGTGGGTACACACGTAGTGCTACTGTCAACAAAACATAACCCTCCTAGATGGATGCACTGATTATATGAAAAATGTTTTTACCACTCCCTGGAGCCTAGTTATAAAACAAACTGTTTCAAACCTGCCAACAGTATTTTAATTATCGAAGATATTGTAGTGCACTTAAACAATGCATAATGCTAATGGTAATTATCTCACATTTATATAATGTATAACAGCCAAATGCATCCCAAAGACCTTTACAAACTTTTGGATGTCATGAACAGTGTATGAAAAGTCTTTTACTTGTGCAGCAAAATCCAGCACTTCCCTGGAATTAGCTGAAGTTTGGGAAACACTGTGAAAGAACAAGCTGTTCCTTCATTCATGGGATGCGGAGAGGGAGCGGTAATGAGGGTGAGTGATGTTTGGGTGGTTCCCAGACTCCTCTCACACAGGTACTGGATCCTCTGGACAGTGACAGCCATATTGTGGTCCCAGCCTGCCCCTTTCCTCCCAACTCCCTCCCTGGCAGTAGCTCTGCATGTGTTGTTCCTTCTTTGTGCAATCCGGCAGTGCATGGAAGCGCGTCTCAGAAACTGATCCTATCTCAGGTGCTCAGGATGACGAGTGACAGCCACAGCAAACTGAGCGGTGTGGATGGTGTGAGGAGGCAGCCCTCTATGGCTGGCTGTGCAGGGAGTGCTTCCAGCACTATACCAAATGCTGACATTGAACCCAAGTCCCTCCAGAGCTGCACCACCATCTCAGTGTGATTTCATCCCCCACTGTATTGCCCATCACTGTGCAGCAAGACATTTCATCCATCAGCTCCCTCCCAGGTTTCTCTGGGACAATGTTTGTCTGGATTTCCCTTGCAGAGAGAGATCTCCTCCTCTTCCTTGTATTTCTTGGGATATTTGGTGGCAGACATGTGGGGTGGTACCCTGCCTCGCCTCTCCTTGGAAGGAGGGTAGTGAGGGATGGATGTGGCCAAGCTGGTGCAATGGCTACTTGGTGATGTCTCCATATTGTCCCATCTTGAGCCTCTCTGGACATTGTGCTCCTGGATCTGTGGCAGGAGCCAAGCTTCCAGGACAACTCTGCTGCCCACCCCACTCCAGGGCCTGTCTCTGGCTAAGGCCACTGCGCCACTCTTCGCTTTCATCTGGCTTCTCTTCTCCAAGACGTTCACACCCAGAAATCCAGAGCTGTGTGCTGTAATGGACATACTGCTGGTGAAACGCAGCTCGGCCGCTCTGTATTTAAATATGATGCAGTCTCATTATACACCTAATGTCTGGGTGCATAAACAATGCACAAACTGCACTGGCATTGCCAAGAACATTTTCCAGGTCATGCCATGTCTTGGGTCATTTCACTTCTTTTCATTGCCCTCTTTAGACCAAAAATGCATAAAGCTTTAACTTTGATGCCAAATTGTAAATAACATTAGTTTAACCTGAAATTTAAAGCCAGTGTTTCCATGCTGCAGAGGCAGGGCCTCCCTGGCCCTTTGCTACCATGCAGCTAGCAACAAGAATTTTAATCTTATAAGCTATGGTTGACTAAACTTGTACGAGGTCTATTAGATATTATTTGATTTAGAGTAGTAATAAATAAATAAATATATATTTAAAGATACACTGCTTTCCTATATCCGTTTTTATTTTTCACAGCTCTTTACACATGCTTAGACTTTGTATTCAGAGGACAGGTTCAGAGGTTTTTTTCCTGTGTAGAAGAAACCAATCCTTGCACTTCATAAAAACCAACACTGTCTACTCTTAATTTAAGTTGTGTGGCTTTGTTTAAACAGGTAAAAACAAAGCTGTTGTTACCTAAATTGCTGAACTACAATTTAGGAGGAAGTTTCCAGCATTAATTGCTAACATCAAATGTAAACAGTTTTTTACAGAGAGTGAGCTAGGTTGAAAAAATATTTCCTGTGTTGTTCCCCAGTTTGAGACCTCTGCATTAAAGCGGCCTTGTTTTGTGGATACACTCTGTTTTCTACAAAATCCAGCTGTGCTGAAGGGTGATCTCAAATCAATAGTCCTTTGTGAAAAGTCTTGTCCACTGGGCACCACCTGTGTTCCACACACGTCTGCAGACAAAACTGTTGTCTACAGCAGCAGGGTGTCTTTGCACAGATCTCCTCATACTTGCTGTCAAAAACTTGATGCAGAATCTACCAGAGAAGTCCTGAGTGATGCTATTCCTCTGCAGGCTCCTTGGACAGTAAGCCACTGCAACGCTCATGAAAATCCTGTTGTTCAGGGTGCATTTGAATTCTGCTCCTCAGAACTATCTTGGCAGTGAGTTTCTATTTTTAAAATGTTTCCTCCTTCTGTCTAGTGCGGTGTTGCCATCTGGAGAAGAAATCTGATATTTATTGTTGTTCTTGGAGTTCCACCTCCTGGAGTCCTGGGAATACTGCAGACCTCAGCTTTCAGTGCATAAAAGATACATTCCTAGTACTGACAGGTGAAGGAAGACTGGAAAACCACTGTGAAACTGCAAAAAGCAAATTGAAACAAGCCCCTGTATTGCAGGAGTCTTTCTGAACTGCCAATCTAGACATTTTTTCAAACTTGTCTCATGGCTTTTCAGCCACGGGCAGTCACTTATGACTTCTGCTAAAAATCTCCGCCAAAGGGGAGAGAGACATAAACATGCTGCGGAGGCCAGGCTTTCATCATACTGCTAAGTTTAAGGAATACGAAGTGAAACTGCAGTGCCAAGAGAGTGCATCGCATCAGGCCCTGTTGAGGGTGTTGTGGTGGTAACTCAGCCCCAGGACATCCTGTCTCAGTACTGTGGGAGGTGGGGCTGGATGGAGAGTCCCTGGTTCTTGACAAAGGGCACATCATAGCTCAGTGCTCGACGCAGAATGGAGCTCAGTAAGACTTACTGGTACCGCAGGAAGGGGTGAAGTGTTTTGCATACCTAGGCAAAATGGATCTGCTGGAGCTGACCCAAGTTGACTGTGACGGTAGCATAGATGGTGTATGTGATTATCCTGTGTCCTCTGGTATCCAGACCACAAACCAGACATGTTCTCAGATGGTGCAATAAAACTCATGCGAGCAAGGATGTGACCATTATCCTGCTTTGTCCTGCCTTTAAATCATGTGTAAAATCATTAACGGTAAATTGTGTTGAGGGTTGGCTGTAATGGAGGACTGGTTAGTGTGTCTTGCTTGTAGCCTCGCAAAAGTGTCTTCATGGTGTCACCATACTGGTACACATATGTATTCAAGGGATAGAATTAGACACTCATATGTAGGTCTCACCATTGTGATGACTACTTACTCTCCTTCTCTCTCCTCTTCGAAAGGTATTCAGGAATCTCCAGTACCAAATGGCCATTCTCTCCCAGGCAGAGATTTTCTTCGGAAACAGATGCGAGGAGACCTTTTCACCCAGCAGCAGCTGGAAGTGTTGGATCGAGTCTTCGAGAGGCAACATTATTCTGACATTTTCACAACAACTGAGCCCATCAAACCAGAGCAGGTACTACCGCAAATGTTCAACATTTTCCAGATACACTTTTTCCTGGCAGAGGTCTATTTGGTGGACATCACCAAATGTGTCTCAAGAGTGCCAGTAGAAGAACATGGATAAACATGTGTCTTGTCAAGATCTTCTCAGCTAAGCTCCTCTCAGCCAAGTGCACATTAGACATAAATACTGAGTTTTAAAAAATGAAGGAAAACACTTGTTATGTAAACATTAGCAAGTGTTTGGATATGAAATTACACCTGATCCGGACCAGTTACATTAAGTGAGTCCTTAAAGAATATCACATCTTCTGATGCTTTTGTTAAATCAAAAGCAGGCTCTGCAGGTAGCAAGGAGAAAACGTGCAAATCCCAATGTCTAATTTTGGTTCATAGTTACCATGATTGTGCAAGCAAATTAGATTTTTGTATCCAGAAATGGCTTATTATGCATGTAATTGGCCATTTGCTGAGAGAAACACCCAATTAGTATTGAAGGTAAATTAGTTGCACCTACAGATTAGCAGCGTGTTTGAGAAGGACTTGGCACTAATTTTTTGGGAAAGTTCCATTTTTGCAGGCACAATACAGAAGCACATGCAAAAACTGATGAGCTATGACCCTCTGTGTTCTCCTTGGGCAGCAGCCTTTAATTTAGTTGCTGAGAAGGAGGTAGAAATGAATATATTGCTGTCAGCACCAGTATAGGTCTAGCTGGCTACTTAATGAGATATCTAGTCATTAATCTTCAGTGTTAATATTAGATCGGCTTTTTAGCAAGGTGGATGGACTTCCTAAACTGCAACCACTGATTTCCCTTGGAGGAGCTTGTACATTTGAGGGCCACTGTAGATTATCTCATGGCATCCAGCTACCATCATGGCTTCAGCTAAGGAATAGGTATTGGTATCAATTTAAAAAAAAATAATTACTTATGCTGAAAGTTGTATGGCAGAATAGAAATTCCTCATGCCTTTAAGCTCACATCTGTCACTTGTTATTTCATTCATAGAGCCATTTGCTTTTCATCAGCTTCTGCTGGTTTTGTGGTTTCCCTCTTTTATATTTGCTAAGAAACTCTGCAGAGCTGAACTCAAGATGGAAAAAAATAGGAGAATTGCTGAGGTTAATTTGGTTTTTTTTTGGTTCCGAAAGCCAAGCATGCATTGTCTCTGGAAGGTGAAATGGCCTCCACGTACCACTAGATGGTGGTTATCCCATCCGAACACGGGTGATACTGGAGACGACTGGCACTGCACCCACACCCGCATTTGGAAGTTGTGTGGTGTTAATCTGTCCCTGTGAAACTTTTACATTCCAAAAAAATCCTTACAAAGAGAGCAGTGATAGAAGAGGATTGTTTATTCGTTTCTATTCGTTTCTGTGAAATCTCTGAGTAATGCAGGGCTGTCGTTCAGTCCATCAGTGAGTGAACATTTATGCAGACAAGCTTTTACTGGCTTAACAGGAAGAATGGGAGAACTGAATGAGGATGTTGCTGAAATGGCATCCCGATTATCAAACTCGGGATATTCAGCTGTTTGTGGAGCAAGAAACTTCCTGGGTCCATGTAGGAAGCTGTGACAAGGATGCCTGTGCAGCCAGATCATTAAGACTGGAGATACACAGCTATTAATTTGATTAACAGGGCTACTCTCTGTATGCTCTTGGAAGTCAGATGCTGCGAAATGTGATACTATGATCTACTATAGGCGTTAAGCAGAACTGCCTTGTCTGGTTAAGGGTTCGTGGCTGTTTGGGGTTGGCCTCTGCTTTTTGGTGGCATGTAAAGCTTTCAACATGAAAGTATGTATTCTGTGTGAACCAGCTGTGGTTCACAATGATGTGGTATGAACTCCACCCCTTACTTGAAGCAGTCATGTTTTACCTCTTCGGTGAGCTAAGCAAAGCTGTCACAATACTTAACCACAGTGGAGAAGCTGTCTGGATCAATTAGTAAGGCCAAAGAAATCCATGAGAAAGAAAACACTGAGCACATTAATGATGTGATTTGCAAAACCAATTTTGTCCCTGCAATAGATTGCTGTAGTAAACCAAGACTTCCAGAGTGCTGCTGAACCCAGAAGTGGTGCTTTCGGAGCTAAGACAGCAGTATGGAGTCCTGAGCTATTTCTGTAGAGGAAAATAAGGAAAATATGATCCTTCCCATAAAGATGAGATGTGGCGAGAAGTCTTGTAGGAGCTTTTGACCTACTGCTTATCTGCTTTCTTAGAAATTTGGTCCAGCAGGAACCAGCTGAATTATCAATAATTTTACTTGGGCACAAAAATTTGATGCCTATATGCTGTCTGTATGAGGAGGGCTCCAGGTATTTTATTGGAAGAATTGCCATTCTCTAGACAAAGACGTTCCTTTTTCTCCCTGTTTGGCATTTCTTTTCTAAGTCTTCCTCCTTGCTTGTGTGCTGGCAACAGTCCCTTGGCAATGGTGAGTTGTGAGAAGGAAGGACAGGTTCCTCCTGCATAGCAAAGAATTTGCAGCCTCAGCATGCTTGGCCCTGGCTGAAGGTTAGCCCCAAAGTCCTCCTGATGCATTTTCTGGGCAAAATTTGGGCTTGGAAAGTGTGCTGTTGGAAAGTGTACATCAACCCTCATATAAGTAGACAAGTTTGATGTGTTGTGTGGGACTGCCAAACTTTTTACTTTAAGTGCTTCCACTCTATTTCCTTTACTTTTCCATTTTTACTGTTTCCCTCAGTTCACCTGCATGAAATGAAAACTCGTGAGTTTTTTCTCACCTCCAAATATGTTGTTCTCTTGGAAAGCATCATCTGAGTTTTCATATCTGCTGTAAACTGTGATTTCTATAGAGGGACTCATAGGGAATGAATACTTGTCATCAGGGAAGGGCTCATACAACAATGGGGGAGAAGGCAATCACTGGACAGTGACAGAAAATTAATTATCAGACAGTCCTTTGTTCAGAAACAGTGCCCATTGCATGCACTGGGTGAGGCAGGGATCCCACCACCAACACGGGTTTGTATAATTAACTACCTGGAGAAGAGAAGGCTCTGGAGAGGCTTTAGAGCAGCTTTCAGTGCCTAAAAGGGCAATAAGAAAGCCGGAGAGAGGCTTTTGACAAGAGTCTGCAGGGACAGGACAAGGGGGAATGGCTCTAACCTGAAAGAGGGGAGATAGAGATGAGCTCTTAGGCAGAAGTTCTTCCCTGTGAGGGTGCTGAGGCCCTGGCACAGGTTGCCCAGAGAAGCTATGACTGCCCCATCCTTGGCAGTGTTCAAGGCCAGGTTGGACAGGGCTTGGAGCAACCTGGTCTAGTGAAAGGTGTCCCTGCCTGTGGCAGGGGTTGGAACTGAATGAGCTGTAAGGACTCTTCCAACCCAAACCAGTCTGGATTCTATGATTCTATGACTGTGTGTGTTGGGGAGGGGGAAGTGAGGCATCTCCTATTATGTGCTTCATTTTGTAACCTGGAACCCAGCGGTGCAGCGTGCATGCACAGGTATGTACTCTGCAGCATGGATGTGTGATACTTGTGCAGGTAGAGCACAAGAAACACTGGATGGCCAGTGAAGTCCTGCAGCTGGGAGCTTGGGAGCCTGAGGGCTGGCTGTGCAAATGTAGTCAAGGCCTCTCGTGTCTGTATGTTCTGGGCAAGTAACCAAGGCATAAAGTCAGTACTCCAAAAGCACCCTGGCCTGCTTTTACCTGACAGAACTCTGCTATAAGCATGAATTCTTGTGTAAAATGAATGCCTTTCCCGCACATTTGTGCGCCTTTGTGCTCATTTTTTTGCTAACAGCCCATGATTGATTTGCCCTGGCTGCAAATGCTCATGGAAAACTGATTTTACAATATTTGTGGGCATGGGTTTGGGAATGCACATAGCAGTGTGTTTACAACACCACTGTTGTACCACTGTTCTGCTCATGGCTTCTGGCCACCAGCACCATGCAGCTCTTTCATCAGCTGGGACAAAGTCCATGTCTTCAATGTCGCATAATCCTCAGGTCTTGGAGAAGGGAAGCCTTCACAGCATCTGCCTCCTGGGCTGGCAGCAGTTTCTATTCTCCTCTCCATGCCTCTTGGGGTGTGTTTAAATGGATCCTGCTGCTCCCTGTTTTGTCGGCTCCAGTGCAGTCCACAGGAAGGGCTCTTTGTGATAGCACAAATGTGCTACAGCCAGCATATTCCACATCCAGGCTTCCATCAGAGCAAAGCTGTACTGACACAAGAAGCCTGCCCTGGCATTGTGCTGCATGGTTATGTCCACGGCAGACAAGGTACTCCAGCCTGGCCCCTGTCATAGGCAAAATCCCACTGTTTGTGGTCAATGCACCAACAATTCAGATTTTATCTAGAATTGGCACTCATCCTGTGCCCTTCCTATGCACAGAGCTGCTACATTGAGTGGGCTGATTTTCCAGTGCGTAGTCCATTAGGAGAATCCAGCTGGGGAACCAGAGGTGCCGTCTGTACCCAGAAAATCAAGGGTTTGCATGGCTGAGGCTGATTGTCCTGGATTCCCACAATCCAGCCAGAAGGATGAAGGATGGAGCTCCCTGGGGAAGCTGTTCTGGGCAGGCCCAGCCTATAGCATTGGCAGTGTGAACTGTGGACTCAAATGCATTCACCAGCTAAGGCATGGACAGGAGATGTGCCTGAAGATTGAGACCCAAGAAACAGCTGTGATCCAGAGGACTTCAGGCCTGGGAGGGTGGATAGGTGCATTAAAGCCACATCAAAGACGGCAGGGGTGAAGGCTGATGCTTGCAAACCAGCGTGCTTTTTGTCACTGTGAGAGAGTGGGACTAATGCCTTTAAGGGGAAGACTGGGATGAAGGATCTACAGAAGGATCAGCTCAACATGAGAAGCAGTACATTAATTTCCCCAGAATAAAGAAGAGAATTATCTATGCTGGATTTCTGTCCACAACAGAAATGGATTCTCTTGTATTTTCAGCTTCACACATGGGCCCAATCGAATACTCATTGAAGCCAAAAGGAATATTTCTATTGACTTCAATAGACTTTAGATCAGGGCCATAATGAGGCATAACATGATGTAACCAGATTCAACACTATGTAGGTCACTGACTTAAAAGAGAACTGCTTGCTGCTAATAGCAGATAATTCCCAGGCCCTTGCTCATGCATTCCCATTACTTTTAGCTAGAACTAAACTGAATACCTGTTCTTGGATTAATTTCTGGTTAAAATGTCAATATTCTGGGCTGAGGTAGAAACCAGTAACCTGGCAAATGAATAGTAGTATATGTATTCTTTGCATGCACTGTAGATAAGTCTGAATCTGAAGCATAGGCAAGTGAAATTCGGATAGCTAATGAACTCCACAAATTTCTAATAAATTGGAAAAATTGCAGGAAGTTGAAACC
Organism: Ara ararauna; assembly: GCA_028858755.1. NCBI lineage: Eukaryota > Metazoa > Chordata > Aves > Psittaciformes > Psittacidae > Ara > Ara ararauna. The sequence goes on along the minus strand of CM054410.1, from coordinate 69,059,218 downwards.
TGATTGTCCTCAGTGTCAGAGAAGGTCTCCTCTGAACTGACTGAGAGAGGGGCTTAAATTCTGTTTGAAAATCTTCAGGTTTTACTTCCTGTCCAAGTATGCTTCAGCTTTGAAAGAGGGATGTTGATTTTTCACTGTAAGGAGCCGTGTTGGATGGTGTGTTTGCAGGAGTGCTGCTCCTGAGAGCTGAGAAGTGCACAGTCCTCCTAACAATATTGGGGTTTGATCATCAGGAATAACAGCAAAAGTTCTAGTTAAAGCCAGAAAGTGTGACCCATCTGTCTGTTTTAAATGTGCAAAGAGTACTCCCAAAATGCAGTTACTGGAGAAACAGAAGGAAGGAATAAACTGCAGGACCATATGATTGGTCCAGGTCACTGGAGAGTAGATAATATAGTTATGCCTGAAGAACACGACCTTTGGGTGGACAAAGGCTGCTGAACATCTTCAAATAATCTGACACTTGCAATGAGAGATGCAGAGTTGATATTTGCTTGTGTTTACTCAAAACTTTGTGTTGTCCAGTAACAAAATTATGCTACTGACTCATGGCCATATTTGAATGTCCAGAGTCTTGATCTGCCACCTGCATAAGTGATTTGAGCATGTAAAATGCAAGTTCTCATCCATGGCTTGTGTGACAGGTGAAAGAAGATCAAGGTAAAAAAGAAAACAAAACAACAGAGTATGGCTCGACAAATGGGAACAAATGCTAAAACTGAGAAAGATAAGCAAGAAAAGGAAGAGGCAAAATGGAGTTCAGCATTGACCTGCCAGCTCTGCAGACAGCTCCCTGAATGCAGGTGGGAGTCCAGGAGGCAGACCTGGGCTCAGCACCCCAAGCCGTGCCAAATGCACCCGCATACCTGCTGGGGTGGCTGGGGGGTGTATGTGGCAATCAGGGTACTGAGCTCAGGAGAGGCAGGTCTTCCTGCCCGGTTGCCTGAACTACCACCCTTGCTCCAGCGCTGGGAGCCCCTCGACCTGCAGAAATAGGCAGGGAAGGGCAAGCTTCAGCAGTGCAAAGAGGAGCAGAGAGAAAGGGTGTTACTGTGTTTTTTGCAGCTGTGCTTCTTCCAACTGAAACATCCTCTGGTCCAGTGTGTAGTTTTATTGATGGGAGGGAAAAAAAATCCACCTCAAAAATCCAGCCTAAGAGAGCACATCAGGAGAGGAAAAACCTTCCCATATTTACTCTCAGTAGACTATTAAACAACACCAGGCTATTAATTTGGCTTTTGAGTCTTCACTAAAGCCCATAAAAGCGCACAGTTGTCAAATGGAGTTCATTTTAATTTCCTTTCAATCACAGTAAATTATTCAGGTGATAAATCAGCTGGGGCAGCCTCCTGGCTGTAATAGAAACCCTAATTCCTGGCTAATTATCCAGCCCATTGCTGCCAGCAGATCAATACCTCCACCAAATGGAAAGGGCGCGGGGTCTGGGCAGGCAGGGTAGTGGAGGAATGGCAGCTGGGAGCACGGGTGCCTGTGACCCCCGCCTTGTGCGAGGGCTGTGGGGGGTTAGGCTATGCAGAGATCCCTCCTTTCCACGCTGCTGGAAGGGAATGGACCCCCTCCAGAACAGCAACCTCGGTGAGGGCAGCCATGATGCAGCCTCCTTCACTGCGTGCTTCGCGGAGTGGAAGCGGGATGTGGGTGCCTGCTGGGGGCTGGAGGTGGTTTTGGCACTGCCCCCCTCTGGGGTGACTCTGCTGTGCTCTTGCCACTTAGTGGGATGCAGCCCTGGCTTTTTGCTGCAGTTTTTCTGTTGATTCCCGAGTGCAGGACTTTGCTGCTCATGGGCAAGATACGCCACGGCAGCGTGCTTGGGTGGTAGGAATGAGCTGCTGGCCTCCTAGGGAACAGGCACGTGTGCCTCGGAGAGGGACTGGCTCCTCGTGCTGCCCATCTCTGCCAGCTGGTGGTCAAAACTGGGACTGACTGTGAGAGCCTCCTTTGAGGCAGTCAGAGGCTTCTCAGAAGGACATCTTATGGTGGTGATATTTTTTCTTACTGAGTAAAATTTAAAGAGGTGTAAGAAAGACTGAAGAGGACCAGTGCTGAGTCGTAACACAGGGCATTTCACTGGAAAGTAGCAGCAGCTCTTTGGAGGTGACAGTTGCACTTACATCTCTCTGCATGGGGTGGATTGAGAGTTGCTCCGTGCACAAAGCCCTTTGGGCCCTAAGACGATGCTGCAGGCCACAGCCCCTGGTTCACAGGGAGCCATCAGCTCCCAGTGAAATAGCAGATTATTCTGTTGGGGTGTTGGATAAGAGCTTCTCCATCTTCCCAGGAGCCCCTGGGTGCTCTGGAGAGCTCAGAGCTCTGACTTGCCATTGGTTCTGGAAGCTGAGCCTTCAGCATGTAAGACTCTGTGTAGAATAACTGTTCCTGTTCACCATCACTGAGGTTGTCACTTATTTGCACTACTGTGGTCGCAGGAGACAGCACAGGGCTAAAAGCATTGTGCAGTGCCAAGGGAAGAGCAGTGTCTCCAAAGGTCATGCTGTCCAGATGGAGAATACAAGTAGTTGCTGAGGAGAGGAAAGCAGTTTCCCTTGCATTCACATCAAGTTAGAGCAGCCATATGCAGTGACTTGTCCCTGATGCTGCAGAGAGCCTGAAGCCTCCTCAGGACAGTCTCTTTTCTGAGCCTCCATCACACTGCTGGGGCTGGAGGGCATGTGCACTACCTTCTTCTTTGACCCTAATCTGTGTTAGGGTCAAGAAGGAGACAAGAATCTTGCCATGATGTTTCTTCCTGCTGAAAATCAACTTTAATGAGTAGAGTGGTTTTTCTGTTAGAATAGCGGCAGAAAGCACAGTTGCTTGGGCCAGTGCCTCCCATTTGCATCTTTGCTGCTCTGCCTCCCTTACAAGTGGTTCTTTGTGCATGAGCTCCTGAAGACTGCACGAAATTCCCTGTGTGTGCCGCCTTGTTGTGGCATGTCATGTTGGGTGGTGACAGTCACAACAGACTCTGTTGTATGACACGTGGTATTGTGTGTGACAGTAGGGCTGTGGTGGAGAGGAGTTTTCTGGGGAAGTAGCACGACAGGAGCCATGTATCCTGCTAACATCTCTCTGCATCATCATCATCTTTGCAGAGAGCACCCTGCAGCTTGCATGGACACCCTGGGGGTCTGCCTGAACAGGGGCTGAAATTGAAATGTCTGGTCTTTGAGGAAGCAGAAGTGATGGGAAGAAACCCAGGTGGGATAATGCAAGGGATGCCAACCCTCCTGTCCAGGCAGAGTGGGGATACCCTGCACCCCTGCCTGAGCTCTGTGCCCTTCCCATGGGTCCCTCCCCATGGAAGTGGGTGGCAGCTGGCCTTACTACTTTATTTGGAAGGAGCAGGCAGCCCTATGTCAGGGTTTCTCATGCAAACTTTTCCAGAAGGCAATGGGGAGTGTTTCTGGGGTCTACAGTGCCCAGGGTGCAGAGCACCGGCAGTGCTGCCCTGCCACAGAACAGCTGCTGCTGGAGTACAGAGCTGGGGTTTCACTGTACTGACCCTGCTGCGCTGGCAAAGTTTGGAGGTACTTGTTGTGTAAGGAAACCCAAAGGCTATTTCTTTTCTTTTTGTGTCTCTCTGTGTCAACTAGCCTGCACTGAGTCAGCCTGATGAAATGGACCAAAAAAGCAAACAAAACAGAGCCACTGGGCCATGCCTGCTTCTTCCCTCTCCTCCCAGCAGCGTGTGGCCCTATCAGTGCAATGAGACCAAGCCGGGACTGGAGAGCAGCAGTGCATGACTTTTTTTCAAGGGTGTTTTTGAAAGACTAGAGCTCTCCCAGTGCCTGTTAGGTTGTTGGAGAAGCCCCAGTGGTGGCCTTGGTTTATGCTGATGCTGCTTCCCTCCAAGTCTGCAGTGTTGGGCTTCCTGAGGCTTGTATCCCTGCTCATGTTGCTTTGTCTGGGGACCATGTCTGGCTCCAGTCGAGCAGACCATGGGTCCATTTCCACACACCCAGAGCAGTGTTTGTCACCTCCTCCTCTTGTGCCAGCAGAGAGGGGAATCTCAAAATACAGAGGAGACAATGCATTCAGGAATTGCAGTGCGCTACTGGTTTTTAACTCCCTCTTTTTTCCTCCTGAGTGCTCTCAGATATAATAACATGTAAAAATACAAATTCCCGAGTCAGAAGACAGGCCAGCTTTGCTGTGTCTGGAGCTCTTTGTCCTTCTCTCTTTGCTCTGTATGGATGCAGTGGCTGACAATTTTAGCCCCGCGCAGGCTCCTGTGGAGGGGGTGTCACCGAATTTTATCTCAGCACTTTACACCAGCTTTAGACCCAGACCTTAGTGACATGAAACCCAGTGCTGCAAAGGCAGTCAGTGATCTTCAGAAGACTTGCCACAGCTTCTGTAAGTGTGGTACAGAGGTGGGAAATTTAAGAAAAGCTTTCACCTCTTGCTCTCTTGCCAGATATGTCCACATTTCCTTGCAATTTGGGAGTTTGGAGTACTTGTATCTCTTTGTTCATTATGTGTTTTGTGAATAAATGGATTTTGTTGTGTTTTTTTTTTTTTTCATTTTAGAGAGATAAGCTAATTCTATCACATCAACATGTTTTAAATAAAACCCCACACCTTTGTTTTCAGACAGCTAATGGACATCCTATCATTACAGAAAAAGTCACAGACAGTAGCCACTCAAAACAGTGGGCTATTCCCAAGCTGAAGGAGAGCAGTGATTTACTGGCCAGCCATCAGATTTTCAATATCACATCAAAGCATAATATATGAGTAAGATGACTACAATTATAATTGCTCATGTAGTCTTTTTCTCTTTGAATAATAATAGGGAAGTCATTCATGCACTTTACAATATGTATGTATGTGATGCTCCACTTGCATAGGAAAAGAGAACTGGAATTGTTCCCAAGCTGGTTTCCTCCGTAGAAAAAGACGACATTGTTTAATGGCACTAGTTGGCCAAGATTATGTCATAGCAGAATTGACCAACATCCTTATGTCTGTGTTAGCCGTGCAAGAGAGGGAAAGATAAATCTGTGAGTAAACATACTTGCCCATAGATTTGTTTAAAGCCTGGCCTGCTCACACCATATTTGAGGGGAAGGGTTTGCACCAGCGTTTGAAGGATTGAACAAGATTTCTCTTCTTAGTGCCCAGTAGATGTCTGGATCCTGCAGGGTTTGAATATTTTCAAATACACTTTCTACCCTTTTGCTTGGAAATAACCACTGGTTTACACTCATTCTGTAGGCTTTCTCTCAATCTGTACATCACTTTAATGGACAAAGATGGGCTTCTCAGAGATGCTCCCTATGCAGGTTGTAAATATCTAGATGCTCTAAGGCATCTTTGAAGAAGACAAACTTCTCATGAAGGTGCATGGTGGGAGTATGAGGGACAGGGTCATGAGCTGATGCAGGGGAGGCTCTGCAGGGTCCAAGGGAACCCTTTTTCCCCCAAGGACAGGTGGGCAGGGAAGAGGTTGCCCTCAGAAGTTGTTCTGTCTCCATCCATTGTGGCTTTCAAGACCCATCTGGGTAAAGCCCTGAGTGACCTGGCCTGCTTTCATTGCTGGGCCTGCTGTGAGGGAGCTCTGTAACTTCCTTTTAACTGGGATTATCCGACAACACTGATGTCCAGCAGTCTGCCATTCATTCCAGTTCTTATTATGTGATTTAGGGAAACATCAATACAGTTACAATTGAAAATGTGGAAAATGTGGTTGGGAGAGCAGCACCCGGTTCTCGCAGTATGCATGATGAGATGAAGAGCTGCCTGGGGTGAAGCATCCAGAAGCCTCAGTAATGTGCTCTGCGCAGATGCTTTGCTTTCAGAAGAATGCCATAAGTTTTGGTTGCAACTTGTTTAGGAAGGGATTGAGTGAAACAACCTACAGAAATAGTTTTATGATGACAGAAAGCAATTGTGGAGCTAAGCTGCTTCCAGAAAAAAAGGCTAGTTTCAAAATTCCTTTTTGCTCATATGAACAGTGGATGCTTAAAAATCTGGTGGGAGCAGAATCTGATGAAACGAAAAGAAAAAATTAAATCTGAAAGGAGCAGCTTGGCACATAGTTGGATGCTTTCAGCCCTGCTTCTCTCATGTTGAAAATATAATTGAATAAGGGCAACCTCACAGAGACAGGGGTCTCTTCTGCTCATTCCTGGTTCTGCAGAAGCCCCCTTCAGGCTCACAGCTGACCAAGGCATGAGGGCCTCTCTAAATAATTAAACTACATGATTAAGTATCAGGTAAAATTAAGGAACACAAGAAATTGTCATCAGATTGTGTGCCCAATGAGTGGCTTTCCAGCAACACCAAGTTGCGAGGCTTCACAACAGTGGGAGTTACCGTTGAAGGCACAGACCCTGTGGCCACGTGTTTGTTCATGCAAATGGTTGTTCTCTGGTTCTTGCTACTGTAGAGAAATATATCAAAATATAACCCTAAACACACATCTGGCACAAGAACTGGGGTGGCTGTCGAGGTGGGATAGATGCTGAGGTGGGAGAGAATTCCCACGGAATCACCATCCCTGGAAGTGTTCACAAACTGCATAGATGAGGCCTTTAGTGACATGGTTTAGGGATGATCTTGGCAGTGCTGGAGAACGATTTGACTTGATGATCTTAAAGGTCTTTTCCAACCTAGCTAATCCTATGATTCTATGCTTGGGTTGTACCATCAGCGAGTTCCAGTCTTCTTGTCTGATGCTGTTTTCTTGTAGTGATGCTTCACTGTGCATGCAGTGCCCGGGTGTCCCCAAGCGCAGCTGACTTTTTAGCAGCAAAATGATGATTATTACAACTGCAGCGTGTCTGGCTGAAGCTGTCTTTCCAACAGAGAATGTTTTGATAAAAACTGAAATGTTTCAAGGAAACCTGTCATTGATGATTTTTCCTCATAGAAGGTCCCTGGCTGGAGCCTTTCACAACAGTGGGGAAGTGCAGAGCCTCCAGCAGTGTCAGGCTGTGGGTGTCAACAGAGAAAGTCTACCTGGAACCAGAACCCCATAGGTACCCTATAGGTACCACACTCATTGACCAGCCTGCCTCTCTTCTGATTCTTTTTCTATATCTGTGTGCAGACATTTTGTGATGTTTCTGGATGGGTCCTGAGGCTGAGGAACCTGTTCCCTGCACTGCAGGCAGGCAGGGTGGGCAGGGTGTTTCCGAGGTATGTGATGCCGTCCTGCCCTGCTCCAGTGCCTTGTCCCAAAGCCTTCACGTTCTGCAACTGCTGCTCTTGAGTTTGGTTGTCAGCAGGTCTCAGCTTGTTAGTGAAGGGCAAAACCAGCTCAAGATTTACCCTAGGAGATGAGTGAGGTTCAGTGTCCATTAATCCTTAGGAAATGTCGCATCAAAGAAAGCACCACACGTTCCCCAGATTGTCCCCTGCCCAGGGTTTCCCTCCATACGAAGCATGCCTGCAGCATGTGTGAAGGGAAAGGAGGGTTTCCACATCTCTGCATCCCCCAAAGCCCTTTCTGGCACATCTTGGCTGCACAAAATACGCTGGTTAAGGGATCCAGGCTGGGGAGGAGATGACTGAGGTGCAGCAGCCAGGATGGGCAGGCATCACTGGCACCAGGAGGAAGCTCCTGCAAAATTTGTCATCCTATTTCTGCATTCCTCAGGAAACCTATCTGGGAGGTTCTGGCATGGAAATGGTGGGGAAGAGCCCCTGCAGCGGTGGGCAGTGCTGTTGAGGGCAAGTGGGAGCTGGGGTGAGCCACCTTTCACCTCATTACCTGAAGGAAACAGGCTGGTGTTTATACTGTCAGAAGAAGGAGCTGTTGAGGATAAATGTGTGACAATGAAGTATGCAAATCCTGGCAAAAGCAGAGGTCAGCTCTTACCACTGTTTTGCTGTCTCTGTTCATCCAGTGGCTTGCTAGTGGTAAAGTGAGGCTCAAATTCAGAAAGCCACATCACCTCCCTTGGGCCCTCATCAGCATGGTTCCTATGGAGAGTGCTTACAAATCAGAGGAAGATAAGTCCACTGGCTTCCTCTGCCCCATATGGGTGACTGGGAAATGGCCCGTGCAAGGCGTGCCTGGAGAACATGTCTGCAGGTGTGTGCTGGCTTCCCACCAGGCCTTCAAGGTTCAAGGACCTTCAAGAGGTTCAAGGGCTGTGGGTGGGAGGGACAGCCAGGTGGATTTTGGCAGACTCACAGGTCCATTGTCCCCGCATATGCATGCCCAGACACCATGCACACTCTTCAGACCTTGCTTTCATTAGTCTGCTAGCTCTGACTAAGAAACAAGAATAATAATAATAATAATGATAATAATAAAAAGGATGATTTCAGCAGCAAGTGCTGGCTGCTTTTTGTGCTGCGGTTTGGTGGGGTTTTGTTGTTTACCACGGGCAGCCTTGCTGGAGCGTGTGTGTGCGCGCGCACGGGTGATTTACTGGCCTGTGCAATGCCACATGTCTTTAAAATTACAGTGCCCATTTCCTGCTGAAATAATTTCTACAAAGAGAGGCTCCTATTACAGCAAGAGGAGCGTGGACGTCATGATTTATTATTATTTATGGTCCCAGGGCCTTGTTTATGCACGATGGGTTAGGTGCTCAGGATAGAAATGCCATTATGCAAATGACATTGAATGTCCTTACTGAGCCTAAATAATTTTTGTGTTGGACGATTAAACCTCATCTGTTATTGATATGGGCTGCAGTCGGGCTATTAAAGAGTCCCAACAGTACTTACTCCCAGTAATGGGAAAATTGAGAGGAAGAGGCTAAACAATTGCCTCAAGTGTGCTGTGATTGTCTGGTAGGAGTGGAATATAACTAACCCCCTGAATGGAAATCGTGTTTACTACTTAGGGATAAATAAAAAGGGAGAAGCATACAATAAATTATGCTTTGTGATGTGAATTGGCACACCAGAGAATTTCCGTACTTTCAATTTTTTTTTTTTTTTTTTTTTTTTGGGGGGTGGGGGTGCAAAAGGGGAGTCAGATGTAGCTGTAGATGCCGGCAGCAGCCAGGGAGGATTCCCGTAGTGTGTGCCCCGGGTGGCTGGGGAGGGCCATCCTCCTCTGGCGCTGCATAGCCACCATGCTGGCTGCCTTGACACAGCTGTGCGGTCACATTCTGATCAGTGTTGATAGCTTATGAATTCCAAAATTGACAAAATTTACAGAAAAATGAGGATAATCCATCTTCCTTAGCAGCCTGTCAGGAGCTGGCTATACTTCATAATCTTCAATTACAGATGCTATTTTCAGACATTTACATGCAGATATTAGAACAAAATGAAAATGAGAAACAAAGAGCGAATGGAAATGCGGCTATTTATATGTATAGAAGAAAAACAACAGGTAAATTCTAGGCATTTAGATTGGATTTGGGGGTCCCTTCAGAAAATCTGAGGATGACTCTGTCTGCTTACGGATTGCGCTGTGGAAACGTAAAATGTAACATGTCATTTCCCACATGCAGATAATCTGAAGCCTAGGTCAAAAATGGGTCAGTTATTCTGAAGTATGAGGGTAAATGTGCTCATGGCAGGGTGCGCTAGCTAGCTAATTCCCACTATCTTCGGAGGAATCTCTGGGGATGTGCACAATCCTAATTGGATTTGGGCTAAAATGAAACACAGATGTTAATTTTTTAGAAAAGTATGGTTTTTGAAAGGGAGATTCAGAAACATTCCATGTAAACTGAGGGAAAATGGTTGTACTATTGAAATCAAACTTCCATGCCCTGTGAGACTGCAAAGAGCCCAACAGTGCCAAAAACAAAGAGAAACTGGGTTTCGGCCCAATTAGCTGTGTAAATAGCTTTTACTTCAAAGCAGAATTGGTTTTGATGGCTGCAGAGGGCAGCATGGGGAATGTCATGTAAATTACAAGATGGAGGGGTGGCTGGCAGGCGGCAGTGGTGAGGTTATGATATATAGGTTTTCAGATGCCTTTCCCATCTGGATCTGAAGCAGCTGAGGAGGAGGGTGTTAGGATGGATTTTCCATTCCTGTAAAATCTCAGGCAGAGCAGCGCCCATGCCCATGCAGCTGTGAGTGGCGCTGGGTTTCTGAAAGCCTGGGGAGATTAATTAGAGCTGCTTTGGATTAAGCTCTCCGAACCATATCTAATGTTACAAATTCCTTCTCTTTGTCAGGCTGGGGGGGGGGGGGGTTCTGTGGACAGCCTGCCTGGTGGACTTTATTTATTTATTAATTTTCTTTATTCTTTATATTTATTTATATTTCTTTATTAATTTTAAAGTAGAACAAAGTGATGACTTGGAGGTGTTAGCTATGGGGCCTGGCTTGGTGCTGCTATGAGGTGTGAGCAGGGGCTTTAGTTGTCAACCTGGGGGACAGTACTGGGTCTTTTGGAGATCTTGGATTAATGCCTGGCTTAAAAGAGGAGGAGCACTGTTTTTGGCAAGAAGGCAGTCTGTACACCCTGTCTGTTGGTAGGGGAAACAGCACATGTGATCATAGCAGGGGCAGTCCCAAATCCTGAAGCCCCAAACTGACACATTGCTCTGGTAGTCTGAGTCCTTGTTGAGCTGCTGCTGCTGCATCCTGGGCAGTGTCATGACCCCAGGGGCAGACTTGGGCTTGACAGCAGGAGGGAACAAGAGGTGTCTCATCAAGTCTGCCCAGAGTTCTGCAGGTGTGATATGGAAAACTGAGCAGCTGCAAGAAGCAACATGTGAGAGTCCCAGTGGGTGCCAGCTGGCTCCTTTTGATGGCTGCTTGCCCTGCACATCAGGAAACTCTTTTCTGTCTATGCTTGGTGCAGTCTCTCTAGAGGGGTGCATGGTCTGTGCCCCACAAAAAAGATCGGGCAGGAGGGGGATGCATTTGCCTCATGCTGCCTGGGTTGCAGCAGTGCCACAGGGCTCATCCCAGCCCATGGGACCTCCCTGAGTTTCCCATGCTGGCCCCCCAGAACCAGGCTATTTCAGGGAGCACACACTGTGTGTCCATCTTTGCCTGGCCCTTTGGAATAAAATTCAAGGAAAACCTCAGAGAGAAAATTGCTGTATGTGTAGGGTGGGTTGACCTTTCAGTACGTTATGCTCAGGCATCTTTGCTAGGAAAAGCACAGGGTGAAGCCTGTGACGGGCTGTCCACCACTTCATTCTAGTGTATCAGGAGACAACAGACCCTGCTTCCTCACACACTGTTAGTTGTTCGAAAATGGTACCAAAACACTGCTGCACCCCTTTTCTCTCCATCTGCCTATCACCTTCCCCACCCTAGGGAGTAATATTTAGGTGTTTGCAGTGGAGGTGCATGTGAAACTTCACCTAGCACAGAAACCTTCCTGTTTGCACACTGCAGCGAAGGCTGGCAGGGAAGGACCCTCTAAGGGTAGGTGTGCTACTGCCCATGGGTGTGCAGGGACCACCGCTGTCCTCGCCACCCAATTTCTCTCCACTGGGTGCCATGCCTGCGTGGGGCCCAGCCCCAGCTCCCTGCCAGGCACCCAGGTCCCATCAGCCTGAGCGGAGCAGGATGGGGTAGGGGGAGCGCATGAAACCCTGCCTTGCCCCTCCTTTTGGTTTGTCCTTCTCAGTCTCTCCTTTATATATTCGTTTCATGTGTCTGTGTTTTCTCTCCTCCATGCTATGGCAGTGGTGCTCCATGCTGATGAGACAGTGCGTGGTACAACCGCAGGCAGTCATTTTTCAGGTAATTTCTAGGGTACTGAACACCCGACTCTTGCTTTTTCACCTACCAAGCAGGCTTCCTGCTGTGCAGGGAGGGACCCCTGGCCATGCCTGGCCATTCTGGGCTGCTCCATGCCAGTGGCACTGCCAGCTCACCAGTGGAAGACCTAATTCTAAGACCCCTTCTGCTGCTTGTCCAAGTGGCTGGAGAGGCTCCTGGGGAGGGTTGGCAGGATGGTCTTTATGGGACTGTGAGGTGAGGGGCTGCTCCACAAGCGCTGCCTGTGCCTGGGATTTCACCTCCTCTCTGGGCAGGGTGTCTGGAAGGACAAACTCAGCCAGGAGGGAGTGGGAAGAGGGGACACTGCTGTGCCCCTTGTGAGTGGGTGAACAGCCAGTGCTGTGAACCCCCAGCACCAGCGAGGCTTGCTACTTCTTCAGGGGGTGCTGTGGCTCCTCCAGCCCCTACATGGTGGGCAAGGAGGGCTGCAGATGGCTGTGACCGCAGAGGCAGGTGTGATACAGGGGCTTGCTCCTCCACCAGGACTGTTGGAGGAGTTGGGAGGTCAGCTGGGAGCATGGATGGTGGTACGTACATGGTGGTAGGTGAATGCTCAATGTGGCTCAGTGTGACTGCTGGTGGGTCTGAAGAGGAATGTTGGCACAGTTTTGCCATAGGAAGAGGGAAGAGGCTCAAAAATCCCTGAAAACCCTGGTATTTTGCCTATGGGAGAAGTTACTGAAGGTGCATTTCCAGTCTGCAGCAAGCTACCGGGACCAAAAGTGGGAGGGACCCCGAGACTCCATTTCTCGCACCTCCATCTTCTGGAGCTCTGCAGCAATACTGCCCAGCTGTAAGCTCTCCCTCCATGCCATGCTGGGCAGCGTAATGCTTCCAGGCCCTCGAGTCCACAGAAGTGGTTGCATGGTTTGGGGCTGTGCTGCTGCAAGCTGCCTGCAGAAGGGCTCTGCCGCTGCACATCACTCCACCTCCTTGTGGTGGGGTGACATGAATGAGCATGGGTTACCGCTGACCTGTCCCCCAGTGGGGTGTGCTGCACCCTGCGTGCTTCTGAGCGAAACAAGTTGATGCATCTGAGCTTGAAGGCCATGCTCCTGGTTTGTTGATGTTGTGCTTCCAGGCCTGGTCCCGCTTCCTCCTAAGTCAGTTCATCAGACCCCAGAAGTGAAGAAAACTGTGTTGTTTCAACATCTGCTCTGGACTCCAGTGTCTGTGGTTTGCAGGCAGCTCAGTCTGGTCCTGGTTGGGTTTGTGTGTGGAGTGATAGCTCCAAAATCTGGTTTTGGCTGTGGCATTTGGAAGTGCATCCCCTGCCCTGGCACCATGTGTGACCCAGCCTGTGGCACAGCTGGATGCTTCCTCCCAAACTGCAAGTGGTTTGCTCCTTGTTTGTAACCTGGAAGTCACATTCACACCCTGCCTGTGGATAGTGGTGCATTGGTGTGCAGCGGGAAGATGTAAAGATATTGCCTAGTCTGGATACAGTGTGGTTATGGCTTTCTTAGAGCAGCACAGGTGAAACAAGACGTCTTTTCCAGAGAGTGGCGTGTGTTCTTCTAACAGACATTGGAAATACCAGAGAGCAGTGCACAAGGACAGCTTTTTTTTCTGCTGTGCTGCTGGCCCATCCCACACCACTTGTGCATCACCAGCTGCCTGGGATGTCTATGCAGGGCTTTTCCTTCAGTGCCTTTTCAGATTAGGGCTTTGGGGAGTGAAAAAAGCCCATGGTGCCGTCACACATGGACATACCCAGTGGAAGGGGAAAGTCAGGTTGCAGATACAGGACATCATGGAGTGGCATGGGAGGGCTGAAGACCACACTTTGGTAGATCCTGGAATGAGAAGGAGTTTTGGCTGCACCTGCAGGAAGGAGGAAGGCTGGGACCATTGCTGACATCCTCTGCAGAGGAGGGATGCTCAAGGGGCTGTCCTCCCCAGGGTGCAGAAGTGGGGCTGAAGCAGAGATGTGGTTGCACATGTCTTCGAGGTAGTGGTGGATAGATATGGAATCATAGAATAGAGGAAATCTAAAACGGATATGAAAAAAAGGGGCTGGGTGAATGAAGGTAAGGGAAATGTGAGGGCATGGAGAGTGTTGGAGGAGGAATAAGCTGAAAGGGCTGGGAAACAAGATAAGATTAGTGAGAAGGTTAGAGAAGACCATAAGAAGGTTAGGGGCGACCATAAGAGGCAGCCTTCTGGGCTGCCTTCGGCCGAGAAGACTCTGAGCTGCTGATATGTGGGCCAGGTGAAGGGACAGGGTGGCCAGCCACTATCAATGACAAAATGTATGTGACACGCTTACCTGCAAGAGGTTTGTGTGTGGGATCCTTCAGGGTGACAGAGCGTACTCATGCCTCGCACAAATTGCACGCACAGAAGAAAGGTGTAGTAACACAGACCTGCTAATGTGGGGTTATCCTTATAAATTAACGTATGTTTGAGGGAGAACTAAGCATCAGAGACACAAATATATCTGATCCAAAGTAGTGAGCTTCTGGCAAATACCAGAGTGTGTGCTGGTTTCTTGGACGTGTCTGAGAAACCCTCAAGTGGGAGAAAGGTTGTTCACTCAGATCAGCTTCTGTTTTCTTAAAAACAAACAAACAAACAAAACCACACAAAAAACCAAAACAAACAAAACAACAACAACAACAACAAAAACCCCAAAAAAGGAAAACCCTTAACTTTTTTATTTGGTCACTCAAAAAAGTCACACAGTCTGGACTTCCCCATGTTGCTTAAGTTCTGCACACCTTCTGCATCGACTTAGTCTGCAGAAATATAGCAGGGATCAGCCTTGGAGTGTTGTTCTTCAGTTAATCTGTTTCTATTGCTGTTCTTCACTTGAAGTTGTCATCCTCCTGTTGTTACGGGCATGATTGTGATCTCACAAATAAAGGTTAAAACTTAAAGTGCCAACAGCAGCAAGGAAGGGAGAACTTTGAAAGGAAACTTCCCACTTCCATGTGAATGATCTCGACAATAAGAAATAATTAAAAAAGGCAAATGGAGGTAATCTTTCTGCCGTGTACATGTAAGTCCTTCTGGATGCGTGGGTCGGCCTCACCTGCTGTAGATTGACATGGCTACATGGACTCCTGCTTGTTTATAGGACAGAGACAATCTGACATCTGAGGATCTGCACTTATTTCCTATAGATTTTCCTATAGCTTTAATGAGATTAAAAAGTTCCCATGAGATGAGAAAGCATCCTTACAACAGTCAGGTGATTAATTTTCAAATAATTTGGATTTAGAAACAGTTGGATAAAAATCCTTCCCCTAGGCAAACACTTTTATTTATGTGCATTTTATTTCTTGTGAGATGATGAGACTCAGCATTCTCAAGAGAAGAGGTGAAATGAGATGCCCTGTTCAAGGCCAGGTTGGACAGAGCCTTGGGTGGCATGGTTTAGTGGGAGATGTCCCTACCAATGGCAGGGGTGTTGGAACTAGATGATCTTAAGATCTTTTCCAACCTTAACAATTCTATGATTCTATGATTCCCACTTGCCCATCACCATGTGTCCCTTCAGGTGACACCACTGAAATGCAGGTTAACTGGCACTGGCATGAGCATTTTCCTCTAACAAGCAAGTAACTTGCACTCCACAGCTACAGCCCCCAGTTACTCAACAAAATTTCTTCTCTAAGGAAAGCCTTGCTACATATTGAGTAGTTTGGCTTTAGTTTTATAAAGAAAGCCCGTTTTGCTGTTCACCGAGACCATCGGTGATAAGCACAGACCCACTTACTGAGCATTTTTAAGGCTTAACAGCTCCATGTAAATGGGTATTGCCTTTAAAACTGACTGACCAAAGGATTTTTGCGTCTACTTTTTGTCATACAGGCAAGAGTTCTTGAATAGTACATTTATTATCACTAAAATGCCTTTTGTTTCTTTTTCCAGGCAACTGAGTATTCAGCCATGGCATCATTAGCTGGTGGATTAGATGACATGAAGGCCAATATAACCAGCCCTACTTCTGCAGATCTGGGAACGAACGTTCCCGGGCCTCAGTCATACCCTATCGTCACAGGTAAGCAATTTCCCAACACCAGTAAGGGATGTGGAGTGTGTGCACGTTGCATGGCAGTGCCCTTCATGGAGTAGTTGTGTCAGATGTGGAGACGTTTGCTCAGAAGTCTCTTTTAAAGTGTGATTTCATAGCAGCTCTGTTGAAAGTCAGGTGCATGGTTTGTATGAATCAGTACTGTTCACTGGAAGCCAACAGGTGAAGTATCCATCTCTCTTGTCTAGGAAGAGATGTGCACCTCCACTCCAAACCTGCATGCTGAAAAGCAGAATGCTTGCCTCTGCTGTTGGGCTTTGTTGCTCATTTTTCATAAAGGTGCCTGGTATGTTTGACTGGATAGGGTTTTTATGGCAGTTCAAACTAGCCTGAATTTTGAATGCTTTTGATTCCTGCAAATGCTTGTGTTTTATACCATGTTTGGAATTGCAGGTGTGCACTAAGGCTGAGCATTTAAATGAAAAGCAAAATTGTTTGGGGAATGCAGCATCGTCTGCATTTATTTAGCTGGCATAGGGTGAAAGTTAAGGAACCGATGGAATTTGATAAATGCTTCGGTCACCTAGTTATTTGAGACTGACCACATTGTTTGGAAGGAAACTGCCCAAATGGTAAGAAAATGATGAAATTGTATCCCAAATGAGCTGTAGGAATTCAGAAAAAAGGGATTTTAAAATTTAAGGCTCTATGTTTCATGTACTTCTTCCCTCTGTATGTTACTTCTGCCCTTGTGTCTAATCTGTGCAGATTTTGGATTTTCTCTGTTTTACCAAAGATTGGATTTACTTCTTTATATTGTTGCTAAAGGGAGGGTGATGCTGTTTTTAGTATAGTAGTATTGTACCTTGAAAGTGCGGTTTTGAAAACTAATGCTGTCACAAAATTGTTTTAACCCAATATGACATCAGCCTTTGGCTCTTGTCAAAAGTTTAGGAATATTCTAAAGCAGTTAGAGGATTCCTTAAGGAAATCCGTGTTTACCTTGATGTGGAAGGGGAGGGACTTGTTGAAATAACTGGCACTGGGTGGGTGGTTTGAGTGGTGGACTCATGGGTAAGGAAGGTGTCTAGGGATGGGTGGATGGACAGAAAGGGATTTCTGGATATGTGTGGTTTATAACAGGTAGGGAAATAGAGCATGGATAAATAGATATGGAATAATTTCTAGACTAGAATAGAGGAAATCTAAAATGAATATGAAAGAAGGAACATGAATCATCATGTTTGGGGGAATAAGCCACCTCTACAGCATATGAAAGTTAGAAAGAAATGTCTCCTAAGGCAAATTATTCTGTAATTGTTTGCTGCAGAGCTTTCTTCGTCTTAAAAGCCTGAAGTCCTGCTTATTTCAAAAGACATGGGCTGCCTTGGCACATCATGGGTGTCCTGTTGCACTTTGTTGATCTTTTGGGTGGTTGTCTCTTGCTTGTCCAAGTCTGTGTTCCTGTGAGAAGCCTGATGCCCTTTCAGAGGTGTCTGTGCTCTGCTGGTGAGGACAGCCCAGCAGCACCTTGGACGGCACAAGTGGGTGCTGTGGGCACCGCTGTCTCTCTTCTGCCTTCTTCTAAGGAGCTCCCTATCCAAGTTCTGCACCTGGACAGACGAAGCTCAGCCTAGAGCTCTTGTTTTGATTTGATACTTCAGCAGCAGACGTTCTTTTAAGCTGGTTTAAGTAATTCTCATGCTTCATATGTTACTACTTCCTTAGAGTTTGGTGAGCTAACTGATGGTGTTTGTTAGAGCAAAACTGACTGCAGAAGTGATGCTGCAGAGCTCAATACAGATTTTGTGTAGGTTTTCCCTGTGAAGTTAGCTACACTTGAGCAGAAGTTTCAAATGTTAAATTTACTAGTTCTCATAAAAATGTGGAGCAGGCTTTGAGAGTATCAAGTCTAGAAAAAAATCCTGCCATTGGTCTTAAATGTGACATGGTGAGAGCTGTAACAGAGCGCATTTTTCAGATCACTAGCTATTTATATCTTTAATTTGATATTGTGTAGAGTTTTCTAACACCTGCATTCATAAAACTTAGATTTACACGAGTATATTTTCTTAATAAAAATGACATGCTTTTAAAACCTTCCAAAACCTTTATCTTTTGATATATTTTTTGAGGAGAATGTCTAACTGTTATCCTCCCTTCTCATTTCGTTACACCTACAGCAGCTCCTTTGTGCTGTTTGTGCTCTGGGAGTGCCCAAAAGCCCTGGGCAGCATCTGGGCCCTGTAGTGCTGGGCACATACCATATGTTGAAGTTGTGCTCTCTGCCCTGAGGCCTTCCTTAGGAGTTAACAGGATGTGAAGGCTGTTGGGAGCAGGAAGATTTTAGCAGCAAGCCACACTTTGTAATGTGCAAAGCATGTAAGTTGCGGCACACTTGGTGATGCATTTCTTACCACAGGTCTGAACAGACTTCTCCATTTTCTGCCCAGAATTAACCCATTTTTTCAGTCTCGGCTCTTTCTGCAGCCCATTTCCTTGGTGGGACTGGGGATTCGTTTATTGACCCTTTTTCCGTTGTAAGGAAATGCTGCATATTGCTATGGGCCTTTCATCTGTTGCAGATATCAGTGAAAATCAGGAGGAGCTGGGCAGTGATCCATAACAGTGGTTATGAATGTGAGGTCAAATAAGTGTTTGTTAACGCATCATGTACTCTCCCTTCTGGGAACTTTGTTGTCTGTGGTCTGACCAAAGTTACAATAAAATTCAGCAGTTAGGTATTCCTAAGCTGGGGTTGGGTTGGGTGTGTGTGGGTAGGTGAAAGATAAGGCAGGCAACCCCTGGAAGATGGTTAGATTTGTATGATCCCTCTTTGGTGGTCTGACACTGGCTTGTGAGAGGAGCCCTGTCAAGCGCGAGTTCCTAGACCTCGGCCCTTTGTCCACCAGGCAAGAGCCTGAGACTTGGAGATCACGATGGCATTTCTCCTGCGAACTGTGCCCTGCTAGAGGAGGAATGGCTAACCTGAACTCCAGTCTTTTCTTGATATTAAGGAAGTTGGGTTGCTTTTAATGCTACATCCTTTTCTAAGTGTTTCCACTCTTCCTTGCTCCAGACAGGCCATCCTGTCGTGTATCAAGCAAACTCAGAGCAGGAAACTGAAAGCTTTAGGGCACAACTCAATTCAGTCATGCTAGATAGTATATTTTCATCTGTAAAAGTGATGAATGGCTGGCTAAAGGTCCACAAAATGCCCAAAGTCTGTGTCTGGTGGTGCTAATGGCTTGAGAGGTTGATCTCACTTCTCAATTGTCCAGATCATAAACCCTTTTGTAACAGCTTCACTGTCACGAGACCAAGAGCTGCTGGAATGTGAGTTGTAGTATCCAGAACAGTCTGTTGGTGGGACATGCTGTTCATAGAAGGAACTTTTATGGTATGTGGAAGCAGAGCTCTGAATGTGTGATTGCCTGATGCTTCCACACAGAGTGGGGCAATTAGTGGGCATAGGGCTGAAAAGCCACATACATGTAGGTAAAAAAAACTTGAAATATGACATACAGGATTTTGATCCAGGAACACTTTTCTCCTTTAGATAGCTGGTATCTGCCATTCAAGCTTAATCAGTTCTTATGAGTAAGACTGGAGACTTTCTATGTGAAGAGGCTTAAGTCTTGTTTGTCTTGTCAGTCTGTAAGACAGATTGTAGAAGAAGTTAATGCAAATAAAGCTGAGAATGGATGTTTTAAGTAAATTGTCACAGTCTTCCATTGTTCTTGTTGCCTGGCTGTGGTGTGGGCAACGAAAAAATGTTGAAGGTTGAGATGCAAAAGATCCTCTGTGCAGTTGGTAGAAAATGTAAAGTTTCTGTTTCTTAGCAAGCTGGTAGATCAGAGTATTTGGGATATTTCATGAAGATGAAAGACGAATTGGCATTCGTGCTACTACTTGCTGACGGAATATGTCTAAGGAAAAATTTAGTGACAATTCTCAGTACTGCTTCATCCACTAAATCTATTGTGTTATGGACCACCAGCCAAACCTTTGATTAGAGAACCACTCGGTTTCTCTTCATCCTTTTCAAATGCCATGTTAAATATGAAGTTTAAAACAAACCATCCTTCTCTTACTGTTTGCTGCCATGGTCCATAAGTGCTCTCTCCATTTACAAGCCAATGATGTGTGCCCAGCTCATTAATGCTGTAGTCAGCAGTTTCCAAGCAGCCTGTGATTGTTACTAATTACCTGCAGATGCATTTTCCCTCCTCCAGCTTGCTCATTTCAGCACGGTCGGTATCACTCTGGGAGGACACAGTCGTGCTAACCTGACACCTTCGCTTGGCAGATTGACAGACCTGCAGGCAGCCATGGCTGCAAAGTCAGTTTGCATTAGCAAAGCCAGAAGCTACTGTTGGCCAGCCTTGCTCTGCGGCTGGGGAAGCATGTTTCCCTGTAGTGGCAAAGTTGTGAACTCTGTATCGCTCGTTAAAAGAAACAGCACAGAGCAAAGAGTTGGTGGTGGACTTTTTCTGTGTTCCACACCACCAGCAGATGTTGGAGTTGGGGAGCCTAGTCTTCTTCTATGCCAGGACATCTCCATCACCCTTTGCTTGCCTGCTCTTCCTTATCAATGCCAGGGTGCTTTCCAATGTGGTGGCTTCCAGTCTGCTTAGCACACGCCATTGCAGCTGTGCTGATGAGCAGGTTGCAGTGCATTTTGCAGCTTGCACACCTATGCAGGGAGAGACTGAGATTCTGCCAGATATGGACAGGTTGTTCCTTGTAGCCACACCACAGAAGGAATATAACCATATGTGCTCCTTCGTGGGTTCTGCCTGGGAGACAATGGCCCCATAAAGTCAAATGCATTGGCTTTCCTGTATGTTTCATATGCACATCAAAAGGCAAGAAGAAACAGAATAAACCCAGGAGCAGAGTCAGTTTTTCATCTGGAGGTATGGGGAAGAAGAGACACTCTCAAGGGTTATCATCTCTGTTACCTGGCTTGCATTGCCAGACTCAGTCACCAGACATAAAAAATCTGAGACTGAACTGAACGTAGAGCAATTGGGCCAAATGCCGAGCAGACTCCTCCACTCCTGGAATTATTAGCTTGACTTTTTCCTTAGTGTGGATGCATCCAGCACCTTAGGTGTAGTACAGTTTGCTAGGCTATTACTCATAGGTGGCACAGGTCTGTGGTTAATGCAGGTAACGGGGGTATATTTAACCTTCCATAAACCTGTGTATTTTGTCAAATTTTTGTAGTTAGGAAAGGAAAATGCTAAGATGGGATAAATTCATGTCAAAAAATGAGCTGTTTCACGCTACTGTTCCACTGCAATATATAGTCCTCATCTGGCTTCCCAGCATGTTTTTCATTAGGAGTGCTCAGCTGCATAGGAAAAGTCTTTCCTGACTCTTTATCCTGCTCCATTCATCTCATTGTGCTGTGACTGCAATCTATGAGCCACTGTTTCTCCAGGTTTGGCTGAATGGCAGATATTGTTCGTCATTTTGGAAGCTAGGCACAATGAAGTGGCACTGCAGTTGAACAGGAGACTTTGCCAAAAATGGATGGTCCCTCAGCACTTTGTTATTGCAGTCAGTGTGGAGATACTAGAGCCTTCAAAAGAAGGAAGAGAGCCACTTCTCTAAAATCCCAGGCTGATCTCTTGCCAAGTTTAAACACTGATATTACTGCAGTTAGATCAGTGCAGTCCAAAAGGGCTTCCGTTTTTTTAACAAGAAAACAAATGGAACATAGAATGCAGATCACTTCCCAAAGAACAGCGCAGATCCTTCTCAGCCTATGGATGGGGGATTCATATGAGCAACCTCAGACACCAGCCTCTGGGTGGAGGAGTCTGGAGACACCTTCCTGTCTGCACAGGCTACAGCTTAGGCATTGAGCTTGGGACTAGACGTCTACTTTTTGCATCACCCAAGTTAGGGAGTCTTGTAACACTTGGTCATGATACTCCTGATCAAAGGGTGGTTTGAGCTTTGATCTCCAGCTGGCTCCTCATTAGGGAGGATCAAGAACTTTTTGAGCTAGTGCTAAGGAGGGATCCTATGCAGGTGACAGGACTGGAGTGCACCTAATAGAAAGCCATAATGGGATAACTAGCAAATGTAGCAGAAGAATGCAGAGAAGGGGGCCAGAAACTTTGTATGTGTGCTTAGAAGTGGTATGGTGTGCCCTCCTAGAGATGGGAGTGTTTCACACGGGAAGGGGAGGCTTGCAGAGGGAGCCTTCCTTGTGTGCATCAATACTTGATGGAGAGTGAGCAAAGCAAATTCTTCTCAGCGATGCCCAGTAATGGGGCAGGAGGCCACATGCACACACTGAAACACGGAAAACTCCTCTTGCACATCAGAAGAAATCTTTCTGCCATGAGGCTGGTCAAACACTGGCACAGGTTGCTCAGAGAGGAAATAGAGTATCCGTCATTGGAGATGCTCAAAACCCAATCTGACATGGTCTTGGGCAGCCTGCTTGAAGTGTCCCGGCTCTAAGCAAGATTGTTGGACGAGAGAAACTCCAGAGCTGCTTTCTAACCTCGGCTGATTTCCATTTCTGTGGTAGGCAGAGTGCTTCCACATTGCTGGGTAGGAGCTGTGTGTTTACTTTGGTGGGATTGTGCCCAGGACAGTCTGCAGTCTTGGAGCCAAGACTACTAGTACCTTCTGAGGGTCTGCCTGTACTGGGACGTGCCTGGGAGTGAAGTAGCTAGGTGAGGAAGCTTTCTTATCCGTTTATTTTGCTCTGTTTGTACATGTGTTTAGAGGAACATTGTTTAGATACCAAAAAACATTGATGTTTTTCTTTCCCATGTTTCATTTGGCTTTTTTTTTCTATTCTTCCTCGTTCTTGGCTCTCTATCCATCCAGCAAAGATACCAGCTCTCACAAACTTTCCCTGGGATTCTTGACCAGACTGAAGCTCTCCAATGAATACCATAAGGGCTACGTCCCTCTGGAAATGGCTGGGAGAGTGTCAGGAGAAGAGGGGCCATTGAGGTAGTTTAAGGGGCTTGTAATCTGGCCTGTTCCTTTTTGCGACTTTGGAAATTAGGTATCTTAGGTGTACATAAGAGAAATGAAAAGTTTAGTCTGAGTAAGAAGCTGCAGGAGTGGTGTGTGGTGAGGTGTGTACATCTAGGTAGAGTATTTAAACAGTATGTGATCTGAGATAACCAAGTACGTTTTGTGTCCCGCAGAAATAATAATGAGATGCTTAGAAGCAAAAATTAAGGTCCCAATGCATGCCTTTGAGGAATACGTAGTGAAATAGGACTTTTCACTCTTTCTTGCACACCTGATGTTTGTAGTGAAGGCAACTGTTATTTTAGAAATGCAAAATTATGGTACAGAGTCAATATTTCATGGATGTGAAGTCCAAATGTGCCTTAGTAATGTTGGGAAATGCATTGTAAAATCTGCTCTTGGTGATTCCTGGGGGGAAAGGAGAATATTTATTTTAATTTGTCTCTTGCAGTATTAAAAAAAAAAAATTCCCCCCCCCCCCCCAACCTCCAAAATCTTCCATCTAGTTAATTCTGCTGTTGCAGTTGATTGATGTGAATTTAGGTCTAAATCTCTGTCTTGCTGACCACGATGGAAGGACCTGGTTTTATTACAAAACACTTAATTGTTCCTTAAATGTGTTTGCTACTTTGCATTTTGGGAGTAATGTAGCAGTGGGCTCTGTTCACTGGTTTCTCACCATCTAGGAGGTCAGTGGTTGGTCATTTCTGTAGCAAAATCTCCTGTAGTAAGAAGAAAGCACCTGCAGAAGGTGACTTATCCCATGCGTTTTTATATATCAAATTAAGGATCCTCATCAGAGGGTGCCTGTTTCTTTCAAATGACTTTTGAGGGAATGAGGAACATTTATCTTATGCTAGCCCTGCATTGGTGGGATGGTCCTACCCCACAGAGAGGAGGGAGGATTCCTGGTGGGAATTGTTCCAGTTGATGTTTGCTGAAATATTGCTAAGTGGTTTTACAGCTGTGTTTTCACTAGCAAAATTAAAGTATTTTGAATATTTCAATTTGCAGGTTAAAAATATTTGAAATTTTTTAATAGAAAGTAATTTCAAAGCAAACAATTTATATGTTCCACTTTAACTCTCTGAAATAAAAATAGTAATGCAGCATTTTTGCAATTCATTCTTCCCTTTTTCTTTTCCCCTAAAATCAATACTTCTCAAGAAAGTAAATAAAAGGTTTGGTTTTGTTGAAATTGCTTTTTCTTCTGGAAAAATGCCTCGTTAATTTTTTTGTTGGCTAATTGTAATACGAATAATAAAAAGTCTTCTTTGAGGCCATTATGCTTTGGTCACATAATCTGTCTCTACATGAAAATGTTGATCAGTGTTTAAATTTCATCACCAAATTACACTTTAATTTCTGTGGGACTGTTTTGAAGTGCAAATTGGTGTTGGTAGATGGCTGGTTTCTAGTAGAGCGTAATGCTAGATTTACAGCTAAGTGTCTACATTTAATAGATAAAAGTGCAGATGCATTTTCCAATAATCTATTCGTCATTCCGAATAGGGCCTGTCATGTTAAAGACTTGAAAAAAGACCACATAAAC
This sequence comes from Ara ararauna, assembly GCA_028858755.1. Lineage (NCBI taxonomy): Eukaryota > Metazoa > Chordata > Aves > Psittaciformes > Psittacidae > Ara > Ara ararauna. The sequence goes on along the minus strand of CM054410.1, from coordinate 69,034,985 downwards.
TCCCGTGGAAAGGCAGCCAATCTGAAAAACAAAAGTGTCATTTTTAATGACAGGACAGAGTCTGACTGAAACCCTGTTGAATTTTTCAATTTTTATGAATTCTTATCTTGCCATTAAGACAGAACAAGCGCATTTGAGAAAGCAAACAAGGCCACTTGTACCCTACTAAGACCTAGGCTATTACCTGTCTCTTTTGATGATGTACAGCTTCACTCTGTTGGGAGTTTGGCTGTGGATTTAAATGTAGAATTTAACTATGGTAAACATGTTTTGGTGCAAAACATGTATAATAACAATTTGCATTTACATAGCATCTTTTACTTAAGGATTCTGCAATCTCTAATTAATTTAATCTGTTTCCCCCTGCCTCCAGTACCGCTGTGGTATGGATAATAAATACAATTTTAAATCAAGCAGCCGTGGTAGGAGGATTAAGACAAGAGGGTTCTGGTGCCCCTGCATTGGTCCTGACTACAGTGAGGCTGGGGCTTGCTGTGGAAACATGCTGAGCTGGCTTGTCTCATGCTCACCCTGGTCCAAAATGCCCTGGAGAAAAATGGGAATCAAACTGGCTCCTCACAGGTGGGAGGAAAATATGAAAATACCCACTACCCACAGCGCCTTCTGCTGGTGTTCGGGTCTTGGTGTGGGGATGCTAGGGCTTCAGGTGCAGAGAGCTGGCAGGGCAGCTTGCCAGCTTGCTGCTTTAGGGCATCAAAGGACAATACAGTTCACAGAAGGCATTTTTCACTGCCAGAGAACTGCCGTAAATCTGTCATAGATCTCCAAATTGGAAATAAAAAAATGGCAAACACTCAAGTTAGCATAAATGCTTCACTAAATTGCTTTTTTTGGCGTGCAAGAATAGTGAAACATTTCAGAATGTCTGTGCAAGCCAGAAAAATGATGTTTCCAGGTGGGTAGAGGGATGTGTTGGCATCTGTGTGTTTGCATGGTGCAAAAATGAAGTCTAGTGTTAGTCTGCGTCAGGCCACAGATACCGTTTCTAGGAAGAAGTAATTGTTTTGGTTGAAGTGGTTGAAGACACCTCCAAACTTGCTATACCATCAATGATAGGTGGCCTTAGTTGGCCAAATATGTTACTTCTCTTCTGGTACCTGACCAGTTGTGAGATTCTGTGTATTCATACAGTAAGCTGTCAGACAGGCAGTTTGGGAAGTGAGTAGAGAGGATGGTAAACCAGAGACAATTCAAGGACTGTGCTCACCGCTGGGTGATGGAGAGCATGCCAGGAAGATGCTTGCTGTCTGCCATCAGCTTGCATTGCCATACCATCACTTAGGAATAGGAACATGCTGTTTGTTTTTAATCTAGGAGAAATCTAGGAGAAACTTAGGAGGACTCTAGAAAGAAAAGTTGCAAACTGTGCAGTGTTCAAAGTTGCATTGGCAGGTGATGCTGCCTCCAGGTGCTGAGCAGCGTTGGTGTTTCCCAAAGGCTTAGCTCTGAAGAGCCCTGTGGTCTTCAGGGGGATTGGCTCCCCACCTACATGCCATGGTGTCAGTGGAGATGCCTTTGGCACAGAACAAGAATCTGGTGTGAGCTGCTGGAGCTCTGGCAGCTCCATGCCACTGACACTCCTTACTCTTTCCCATTGGAAACAGGCAGAAGTGCTTATTGCTGGGCGAAGGGAGAGAAAGCCAAAGGATTCAGATATTGCAGCACATTCTGGGAGAAGGGCAGAATCTTGTGTTGCAGAGTAGGAAGGAAAGCTCTTCCTTATTTTCCTTACTGTCTTCTTTGAAAGAGCTCTTCCTATAGTTATGGCCCTGGAAAACACTATGTGTCTATGAATAAAGATTTTATCAAACCCACTTTAGGCTTTTTTGTAATGGACTGTGGTTTCTTTAGGACTTCATCTTACATCAGGCAAAAAATGTGTGAATTTCAGGTTTTGATGCCATTTCTCTTAAAAATGTTGAACTGTAATAATAATAATAAAAAAAGAAAATGCAAAAAGCAAAATGCAGTGGTAAAAAGAAAATGTCACTGGCATTTCTTTGAAATACAAGTTGCCTAGTTTTGAGCTGCCTGATGAAACTGGCACATCTCCCAACAACGAGGAATATTGGTTGTGGAAATCCCATGAGAATCAGCAGGGGCAGGGACTGCCAATACTGCCATAGACTTGACACATGGCTTGGGATTTTTACAAAGGTGTGGCTGAAAAGTGAATTCAGTGAGGGCATGAAAGGATTACTGGGGTACGACTGGAGTTTTCCTTCTTTTCGTTGTACATTCTTGGCTGCAATCTAAGTTCCTCGAGCTTAGCCTTGTGATGACACTAACCTTTTTGAGCACTAATTCTTAAAAACGCTTGTGCATAAACAATATCCCTCTAAAGAGGGGACATATGTGTGTAATCCTCTCTCCAGTAGGTATATTTTTCTGGCAGTTGTGGATTCAGACATGGTAGCTTCCTCACAGGTGAGCGTCTTCAGTGGGAAAGCTGGTCTTGGACCATTGAGGCTTGGGGATCTGCAGGAGGATGGAGAGTTTGGAAGAGCATGGTGGAAGGCAGCAGATACTGCTGCAGTAATTGCGAAGTCCATAAGAGGTGTGAAATATTGTGGAAGGTGGATGAGACACCCTATGTCAGCAAATCTGCTTTTTGGTAATAAACAGGCAGCTTGCTTTTGCTGCTTCTGTCTTTGTTAATATTGTAATAAAGATGGAGAATGGACACAAGCTGTTCCCAGGCACTGATGTGGTCTTGAATAGGTGTAGTAGGTGTACACTGCCAAGCAGAATAATGTCCTGTGCTTCCTGAACTGCCTACACTAGTCAGTAGAGTCAGACCTAAGCCTGTCTTGGTCCAGCTTGGTGCCATGCTGGCACAGAGATAGCCAAACTGGTGAGTTGCGCACTGTATCAGAACAAAATGTGACTGGATCTTGCTTATCCAGGACTTCAGCCAGTCTAGCCCAGGTGACAGAGCCTCACTGGGACCCTGTGCTGTCTGGGGAGCCTGTGGCTCCTGGAAATGGACTCATCAGCTGTGCTTGCCCCCACAGCTCCTGGGCCTGGCCGGCATGTGATCAGCAGTAGTGCCTGTCCATGTGCTTTGCCCTTTGGGGTGATGCAAAGCTAGTGCCCTGGCGCATCAAGTCACTCAAAGGTTCATAGACTTCAGAGTTACCGTCATGCTTCCCTCTGCAAGGCTCTTCCTTCAGACCTTTATTGAAGTGGTGGCCACTCCAAGGTCCCCTGGCTGCAGCATAGAATCATAGACTGGTTTGGGTTGGAAGGGACCTTAAAGCTCATGTAGTTGAACCCCCCTGCCATGGGCAGGTACACCTTCCACTAGACCCTCGAGGCCCTGTCCAGCCTGGACTTCACAGAATCACAGAATCATTAGGGTTGGAAGGGACTTTTGGAGGTCATTCAGTCCAACCCCCTGCCAAGGCAGGGCCACCCAGAGCAGGTGACACAGAAACATGTCCAGGCAGGTTTTGAATGTCTCCAGACAGGGAGACTCCACAACCCCCCTGGGCAGCCTGTTCTAGAGCTCTGCCACCATCAATGGAAAGAAGTTTATCCTCACATTGAGGTGAAACTTTTTGTGTTTTAGTTTATGGCCATTGCTCCTTGTCCTGTGCACCACTGAAAAGAGTCTGGCACCATCCTTCTGGCACCCACCTTTGAGATGTTGATCTGCATTAATGAAATCCCCTCTCAGTTTGCTCTTCTCTAGACTCAATAGGCCCAGCTCCTACAATCTCTCCTTGTAAGGGAGATGCTCCTCATCATTCTTGTGGCCTTCCCTGGTCCCCTCCAGTAGCTCCTTGTCTTTTTTGTACCAAGGAGCCCAGAACTGGACACAATTATCCAGATGAGAAAAGCAGAGTCTCCAGAGCAGGAGGATCACCTCCCTTGACTGCTAGCCACACTCCTCCCAGTGCACCCCAGCATACTCTTGTCCCTCCTGGCTCAAGGGCACACTGCCAGCTCACAGTCAACTTACCATCTACCAACACTACCAGGTCCTTCTCAGGTGAACTGCTCTCTAGTAGGTCAGGCCCCAGCCTATGCTGGTACTGGGAGTTCTTCCTACCCAGGTGCAGGACCCTGCACTTGCCCTTGTTGGACCTCATTAGGTTTCTCTCCAGCCTATTGAGATCCCACTGAATGGCAGTGCAGACTTCAGGTTTGTCAGGCACTGCCCCAGTTCCGTTTCATCAGCAAACTTGCTGTTATGGACACTTGCTGAGGGTGCACTCCAGCCCTTCGTTCAGGTCATTGATAAACAAGTTGAATAAGACCGGACTCAGTATTGATCCCTGGGGAACACCACTGACTGCAGGCCTCCAGCTGGATTCTACTGACCACAATCCTCCGAACTCTGCCATTCAGCCAGTTTTCAATCCACCTCACTATCCATTCATTTCCTAAGCTCACCTACGAGGATGCTATGGGAGGCAGTGTCAAAAGCCTTGCTGAAGTCAAGGTAGACAACATCCATTCCTCTCTCCTCGTTGACCCATCTTGCTATGTCGTCATAAAAGGCTGTTGAATTGGTCAAGCAAGATTTACCCTTGGTGAATCCATGATGATTACTCCTGATGAACTTCTTTTCTTCCACATGCTAGATCATAACCTCCAAAATGACCCGTTCCATCGACTTTCCAGGGACGTAGATGAGGGTGACTGATTGGTAGTTTCCCGGATCCTTCTTCTTGCCTTTTTGTAGATGGGAGTGACATTTGCCTTCTTGCAGGGATTGCATACCTCACCCATTCTCCATGATTTTTCAAAGATGGTGGAGAGTGGAAGGACAGGAACATCTGCTAGCTCCTTCAGTACCCTTGGGTGCATCCCAGTAAGGCCCATGGATTTATGGATGTAAGTCTATCTAGCTTATCACTAACTCAACTCTCTATGATCAGGGAGGAGTTTTCCTTTCTCTGGCCTTCATTTCTAACCTCCAAGATCTGGGACTCCAGAGGTTCGTTCTTAGTGGTAAAGACTGATGTAAAGAAGGCATTCAGTATTCTGCCTTTTCTGTGTCTTCTTGCTACCAGGATACCCATCTGACTCAGCAGCGGCCCCATATTTTCCCTTACCTTTCTTTTGCTGCTAATATGCTTGTAGAAGCTCTTCTTGTCCTTGATGTCTTTTGCCAGGCTCAATTCCAGGTGGGCTTTGGCCTTCCTTGTCACATCCCTGCATACCCTGATGCTGTTCCTATGGTCCTCCCACGTGGGAGAGAGGACTATACTATCCCTTTTTCCACCTCACATAAATTTTCTTCTTGAGATTAAGGTTTACTAGGAGGTCCCAGCTCATCCATGCAGGTCTCCTGCCCCCTTTTGTCTGATTTCTTCGTGGTGGGGATACATTGGTCTTGGGCTTAGAGGAAGTGGTGCTTAAAAATGACCAGTTCTCTTGGACTCCCTTGTATTCTAGAGCCCTATCCCATGGGCTTTGAACACTTCCAGGGATGGGGCATCCACAGCTGTCTGGGCAACCTGTGCCAGAGCCTCACCACCCTCACAGAGAAGGCCTTCTTAATATCTAGTCTAAACTGCTTCTCTGTCAGTTTAAAGCTATCCCCCCTTGTCCTGTCACTACTTGTAAAAAGCTCTTCTCCAGCTGTCTTGTAGGCCCCCTTTAGGTATTGAAGACTGCTCTAAGGCTTCTCTTCTCCAGGCTGAACAAGCCCAGCTCTCTCAGCCTGTCTCCAGAGCAGAGCTGCTCCAGCCCTCACAGCATCTCTGTGGCCTTCTAAGGACTCGCTCCAACAGCTCCATGTCCCTCTTGTGTTGTTGCCCCAGAGCTGGACACAGGACTGCAGGGGGGGTCTCCCCAGAGGGCAGCAGGAGGAGAGAATCCCCTTCCTTGACCTGCTGCTTGTTCTATGGGGATGCAGCCCAGCACACGGGGGTGTTCTGGGCTCAAGTGCACACTGAAACTGGGTCATGGGGAGCTTCTCATCAACCAGCACCTCCAAGTCCTTCTCAGGGCTGTTCTGAATCACTTCTCCGCCCAACCTGTAGCTGTGGCTGGGATTGCCCCAACCCTAGTGCAGGACCTTGCACTTTGCTTTGTTGAACTTCATAAGGTTATCACTGGCCCATCTCTCAAGCCTGTCCAGGCCCCTCTGGATCCCATCCCTTCCCTCCAGCCTGTTGACTGTACCGCACATCTTGGTGTGATTGGCAAACTTGCTGCGGGTGCTCGATCCCACTGTCCATGTTGCTGACAAAGATATTGAACAGGATCAGTCCCAGTACCGATCCCTGAGGATAACCACACACCGCTGATGTCCACTTGGACACTGAGCCATTGATCTCAACTCTTTTGAGTGTGACCATCCAGCCAATTCCTTATTACTGTGTGGTCCATTCATCATATTCATGGCTGTCCATTTTAGAGACAAGGATGTTGTGCAGGACAGTGCCAAATACCTTGCAGATCTCTGAGGAGCCTGAGCATCAGCCCCCTCCTGCCTGGGAGACACACAATGAGCCTGCAGCCCCCATGGTGGGGAAGGCACCACCATTGCTGCAAAAATGATGCTTCAGGGCAGCATCAGCTGCCTGCACTCACTGCCCTTCCTCTGGCCTACTTCTGAACCTGGCACCTCAGCAGCACAAAGTCACGCAGGCAGCAGGGACTGGACAGTGTGAAGGGTTGTGGGGCTGGGTAGGGATGGGGAGGCAACGTGGCATTTGGTCACCCTTCCAGGACACTATCCTGGCCTCTTCTTCCCCATGGATCCCTCAGTTTGCTAGGGGTGCCCCACAGCTTTGCTTAGCAACACACATGCCCTGTGGAGAGTAGTGCAACTCTGCCCCCATAATAAGATACACTGTCCTGAAGGGACTCTTTTTCTCTGACCTTTGTAATTATTCCTGTCCAATCTTCCCTCATGTTTTCTTTTATTTTTCCCTTTCTTCTCTCCCTTTCCTTTTTCCCCCTAAAACTCCACCACTCCTCTCCAGTGTATTAAGGATGTGAGTGAAATTGATGCCTGGAACGTCTCAAGTCTTTATGATGATGAATGACTTTCACTGCCAAAGCTTTTATTGTCTGTGATTTGGGAAGAAAGGGAGCTGATTTATCGTGGCTGACTGTCATGCCATTTAATACAGTTATAAATCCTGACACCATGACGGGCACCGTGGGCTGGGGACCTACTCTGGCCACTCTCTCACCTCCCTTTTGTGTCCCCACTCACCATCCTTGGCTGTGTTCCTGGCAGGGGAGCAGGCACGGGAATTGGAACCGGGAGCTCCCACGTGCAGGGTGATGATCAAGGCTGGATAAGCCCCAAGCATCTCATCCAGCCCCTGGCAGTCTGTGTGGCTCTTGGGGTGGGTTTGGGTGCCCCCCACACCAGCCCCAGGCACCACTCCAGCATCCCCCAGTCCTAGCACGCACACTGGTGGGGCTGCTCTGGTCCTGCTTGAATGTGGCAGAAGGGGAATCTTCCACCATGGCTTGGGAGCAAAATCCCATCACCTACTTCTTCATGCACGAGCCCTCAAAAGGGCAGGTTGGTTAATGTCTAAATATCCTAATTGCATTTTTTAACTGCATTTTAGTGACCCTGGTGTAATGAGGCAGGGCACCTGCAGGTTTTGCAGGCAGGAGCAACACAGTGCTGCCTTCTATGACTGATGCTGCCATCAGCTGGCAAAGCTTTTCCTTCCCCAGGTGCCAGGGAGGGACAACTGGCTGGTGGCAGAGCACAGGCAGAGCTGGATCATTGCCTGCAATGCTTACTTGTGTCCAGCTGTGAACCCCTGGCTAACTGGTGTTGGTACAAACGACATCTGTTGGTGGTCTCATTCAGTGTCGGAGCTCATCCTGTTGGGGAAGTGCAAATACACAGAACCACAAAACATCACCAGAGCCACAACACTGTTTAACATACATGCATCAGGCTCTGCATGTGCAGGGGGTGAGGCATGAGCTGCGCTGCTGAGAAGGTGAAGGGCAGCAAAGGGGCTGCACGCTTCCATGGGAGGCCAGAGTTTTTTGACAGAAAAATCACAGTGAAGCATTTTTGGTCAACCTACTCTTGTGGGCAGAGATGAAGTATGTTCAGCACAGTATTAAGGCTTTTTCCATGTTTCATGCTATATGGGAGTCACAGTTCCACATTTCCTTCTGTCTGTGGGCTGAACTCACTGGAGAACGCTTTCCATAAAGTAATCTGTACATTTGTTATTTTCCAGACTGCCAGGCACATCAGTTGAGCTACACATTTGGCTACATTATGGGAGATACTATCTACCCACTGGGCAGCTAGGAAAGAGATGGGACTTTGAATTGTGAACTTGGTCCTGCTGCTTCACAGAGCAGATGAAAATTGTGATTTTGTCTTAAAGTGATTTCAAATGAAGTGTTTGAGGTTCTTTCAACTAAAAAGAATAAAATATTTCAATTTTGACAATTAAAATTTTTTTGATGGAAAAAAACTGAAACTGAAGTATGTCAACATTTCCACAGCTTTGCTTTTTTCATCACAGAACCCAGCTAAAATGCCTGATTTCATCTTTTCATCATATTACAGGAGAAAAATAACATTTCTGAAATATCAGAAAAATCATGCTTGCTTTGTTGATCTGAACTTTGTTGAGCCCAAATTAAGATGTTAAAATCAAGGGTGTAAATATTTTTCTTGTGAGGAGCAGAAAACTGCTGATGACATTAGCAATGATCCTTGGATTGGAAATGTCTTCATCTGAGATTAATTCCAGATGCAGATCATAAATATTGACTCTTGCGAGATGGAAGATTTCAGCATAGGTTTAATGTCTCTGCAAAACAGACTGGTGGAAGCTGTTGATTTTATTTTCCCTCTGTGCTTATCTAGCAAGCTGAACAACTGATTGCCAGCATAGTCTCCTCTTCCTGCTCATAAATGCTCCGATGGGCTGCAGGGTCCTGCCTCCTGTGTTGGTGCTCGCAGGGCTCCCCTGCGCTGGGAGGTGTGTGTCTGCAAGGGAGTGGGTGGAGCAGTGAAGCCCTGGATTGTCTGGGTCTTGCTGAGCATTGGCAGCCCCAGTACCCCACCACCATCCAGTGCTCCTGGCTGCAGAGCGCCCCAAGCCAGCTGGATATGCCGCGGCCCTGAGCAGCGCCGCGCTCCTCATCGTCAGTCTTTGGGGTGGGCATTGATGAAGAGTTTCAAGGGTCCAGCTTGAGGCTGGCGGGATTCACACTGAGGCAGGCTTGCATGCCTCCTGGGCTTCTCCTCCTGCTCTCAGTGCTCCTAAAAGCCCTCTGGATGTCACTGCTGTCCTTTGCAAGGCAACTGGAAACCCACATTCTCCTCTTTTCGCCGGATTGCCTGACTGGGTGTCTGGACAGCTGCCAAACTGATCACCGGCTGTCCTGTACCCAGCTGGGGAGCATGAAGTCCCTTCCCAACCGGCGCCACCCGAGCCCTGTGTGTCTTGGCAGGAGCCCAGGGCTTGGCAGCCCACCAGCACAGGCTTGCCTGACTTCCGGGACCCTCCACAGGTCCCCCATGGGCTGCAGATGCTGGTGGAGGACGGTCAAAGCACCTTTCCTCAGGCTCTGCCGGTGCACCCATGCACTGCTACGTCTGAACTGCCCATGGACAGCAAGGCTTTTTTTGGCCAAGTCTCTAGAGTAAATCCTGCGGGTCTTAGCCCTAATAAAGGATGCTCTCTCTTGTGAGCAGCTGCTCCGTCCCAAGGGCAGCTCCTGGCCTCAGCAAAGACTTTGGACCTGAGGAGTGAATCAGAGAACAGGGGGTGTATGGGACCACGCGCCCTCCTCAAGGCTGGCTTTGAGATGTATGTCCCTTTTGTTCACGGCTAAATATTTGCTAAACGCGCTGAATGTGTGGGGCTGAAAATATGCTGGATTTTAATTTAAGAGAGAGAAGTTGAAGACCATCCACCTCTCCCTGTGGTTTTGCATCCATGACTCCACAGTAAAATGCTACCAGTAATCTCATTTTCATCCTGTAGCTCTTAGCAGTTTTTTTTTTTCTTACAGCTCCAGTGCCTAGAATCCAATTACAGCGTGAGGAGTTTGTAATTCTTCATGAACTGTTACTAGCATTTTTAATCCCCTTGGTAGCAAAGATAGGTTAGAAAATAGCTTCTGGATGTGTGCAAAAATTCAAACACTGGAAAAGAAACAAAAGGAAAAAAAATTATTTAAACATCTTGTGATAACTCGGTCGCTCTCGTGACTTTCGTAGTGTATTGAGTAGCTAGCTCTGCATTTGCAGGAACAGGGGTCCCTGGACCACAAACTTTCTGAGCTGCTGATCCTCTTGGTCATCCTGCAGCTTTCCAGCAGCCCAGTGATTACTGTAGAAACAGTCTCACAGGGCCTGCTGTGCTGCTCTTATTAGAAGTATTGCTGTGCTGCAGAAAGGAAACAACAATAAAGGGAATATGTTGCTTCTGCATGCGCTAAGAGCACTGATCAAACCACATGAGATCCCATTTCAGACATAATGTGCATTGGAGGGCAAAATTAGATTGAGAAGTAAATGGAGCCTAAAATTTCCATAGCTTTCTTCGTCAGAAAGCTGTTTCATTGCGTGGTTTAATTCTCCCAGTTCTTTCATTCATTGCTTGTAGTGTGCTCGCTGGAGTACATTTTAGAAATAATGGGATGAAAAAAACCTTCTTTAATTTGGCAGTGGCTGGGAGGTGTGTAAGGGCTGTTCAGGCCTGAGATGTGAGTGAATATGAGATGCAGAAGCATGTTATGCAGCAGCAGAAAACCAGCCAGAATGTCACTTTCTGCATTTTATCAGGAAGAGGTATTTTGTCTGTGGATTTTAATTTTTGCTTTGGTTTATTTTGCATTTAAGTTCTGAACTATTTGAACTTGGTCTTATTATTTCTATTTTAAAGTTTTATTTCATTGCTGCTTGTAAAATGCACTGTACAGTAAACTGCACTTGTGCCAAAAATTAGTATTTTCTAGGCTGAGATCTTCCTGTTATTTTTATGTGATACGTGTTTTCTCTCCCCTTTTAACATGTCTGCTTGACAGGGGGAGGCTAACTAGTATCTCAGATAAGTAGACACATGGGGTTTTTTTGCCTTTGAAGGCAACACTTGACTTCATTTCCAAACTAATGCGGATTGCAGATCAGAGCAGTTGATGTAAAGCAAATCCCTTTTGAAACAGTGAAAACTGCAGATTGATATAATTGGCACCAGTGGTATGACCAGAGGTGGAGGAGGAGCTTGTACATGTCTCCGTCCTGTGTGCACCTTTGTGTGTCTGTGTGTCCAGGCTGCAATTTTCATTCCAGAGCCTGTGGAAGGTGGCTTAGCTTCCCTCATACTACTTCATCAAGTCATACAAGCTGATTGCAATGTTGCCTCTTCCTGTCTTGCATTATGAACTGCAGAAATGCAAACAGGGAGTCGTGCCCGTTTCAGGCTGTTTTCAGCAAAGTCTCTTGATATGTGGTGTGTGGGGAGATGCTTCTCCACACTGATGGAGGGGCTGAGGCCTGGACCAAGAGCCAGTGAGGGCTTAGCTGAGCTCCAGTTGTTGGGTCCTTGTACCCCAGGAGCCCTTTCTGGAGTCTCCATCTTGTGCTGAGCACGTGCAGGGTCCAACCTCCCTTGGCTGTGGCAGAGCCCTGCAGACCCTCACCTGCCAGCGTGCTGAGCCGTGCTCTGAAATAAGACTTGGAGAAATGTGTTTCCTTGCCCCATGAAAATATTTAAGATTTTGGCTTTTTTTAGGTCTATTTCCTATTAAAAACCCCACCAGATCTGAGGGAAGTTTAACAACTTAGAGTAGTAAACAAAGTAAAACCAGCCCATAGTAGTGTGCGCCGCTTGTTTTTGGACTGCTTTTTTAATCTGTCCTCAGAGGCTTACATTTTACGTAGCAAAATCATTCCAAACTTGAAAACTCTGTTGTTGGGGTTTTTTTAGATTACTTTAGTAGTATTTTTTTTAAAAAGGAAATCGAATGTTCTCACATCTTTAAAGCTTTTCCCACAATCTTTCAGACTTAAGTGAACTGCCTCTGCTTGCATTAACTCCAAGTTTCCACAGTTCAAGATTTTGGGGGGCATTTCTGTCTCTTAATGAAAAGGTCTCATTAAAAAAGGTCTTGACCAGCCTCAGCATAAAGGCAAACCTGACAGCTGTGGTCTGCCTTGTCCTCCTCGCTGTTTGCCAGAAGATGTCCCAGTGCCTGCCCAGCACGCGCCAGTCCTGAGCTTGTCTGCCTGCTCATGCTTGCTTTGCTTTCCTCTTCTTTTCTCTTCCCCTAATTTTATTTAATGAGCCAATGTCTCTGACGTTGAATCAAGAGAGCTGGAAGTACTGGCTAGAGCCCTTGGGGGTCACAGCAGCAAGTGTGCACATGCATCGCTGATGGAGCGCTGCAGTACTGGGTGAGACACCCTTGCCAGGACCCCACTTAGTGCAACACTCAGCTCCTCTGTCGGTCCCATGTCTGCTGTTGCACCCTCAACTTTTAGATCATGGCTTGGCAACCTAAGGAAGCAATGCACTTGCCTAGGGCTGCTGAGCACCCTTTTTCTGCACTGATATGGTGTCAGAGCATGCTTTTCCCATGCACCACCATGCTTGAGGAAATGCTGGGTGCTGGCAGTAGGGCATCCCTGGCTGCAGATGGGGTTTCCCAGAACCTGCCTGTTTGTCCCCTCCTTTGTGAATAACTGTGCTTGTCAGTAACAAAGACATGTTCACAGGTTTAAGCACGCAGGACTTGTGCGCAGGGGAGCACCTGTGTGGGACTTGCAGGCTGTGCCAGGCAGACTGCAGCCTCCCGCAGAGGACTCTCTCCTGTGGGGAGCTGCTCTGGCTGCAGCAGCATGTGTTCATGCAGCTCCCCTACTGTTGTCCAGGCAGGTTTAGGAGTGGAATGATCTCGCAGAAGGGATTTAATGGGTGTGTTGATGAAATGTCTCCAGACCACTCTGTATCCTCCCACAAAGTTTCATCCCTCTTGTGCTCAAATCCATCCATCCTCCATTCCCTTCAGTGCTCCCTTGATAGATGAAGTGCCAGTGATAGATACTTGTCCTCTCTGGAGCTGGTGGAGTAGCGCACCTGGAGAGCAGTGGGACCCTCTTCATCTGTCTGGCACACATGCTCATGCATTCCATATCCCTCCACGTATGATGCTGGGCACCTGAAACCTACCCAAGCTGTGCCTTTCTGTACCCAGGCCACCACTTGCCTGCTAGCCCCGCATTGAGCTGGACAAAGAGAAAGCTTGCAAGGCATAAAGGTTTCATTTACTGGGGGAGAGGGAGAAGTTAAATTCTGCTGATGCATTGTAGTACGTGGCTAATTGTTGTCCACACAAGAATTAGGGTAGGGGTAGGTTCTTGCAGAGTCGTTGTCCCCTAGGATATCTTTTTCTAGTCTCCATACAGACATCCGCTCCAATACTTCATGTGAGTGTATGTTAAATGAGGATTCAAGCTGGGGAATTCTAATTTTGCATGTGTTACGGGAGGGGAAAGGGACCCATGTAGACTTTGAAGGTCCCAGTTGGTGACAGTGCAGCTCAGCTCAAGTCTCAGACTTCTCACACTAGCAGCATAAAATACATTTTGATGTATATGGAAAGCTGGACTGTTGGGTTGTTCATACGGTGCAAGAGCTCCATGTCTGCAAGGAAGAAGGGAAAGGAGTTTTATGCAGCAGCTTCTGAAAGAGATTGTCTAGAAGAGACGAGGGTGAGGGCAAAGCACACTGCAGCTCCAGGACTGGTGTTTAGAAACTGAAGAGAAAACAGACGAGTATTCATCTGTACATCTCCACTGCTTTTTTGCTTTACCAGAAAGTACCATTTTTCCTTATTTTTTCTTTTTCCTGTCCTGCCTCTTCTTTAAAAGTGTAGTTGTGTTGATAGGAAGAGCAGCAGAGACACCTGCTATGAAGGGAAGCTCTGGACTGCTTCAGACATCTGCTGCTGTCTTGCAGATGAGGAGGAAAATAGACCCGTATCTGCAACCCCTGTTTCAGTGCAGTGTGCTTAATCTGAATTTTATGGCTTTGATAGCACATTACAGTGCCACTGTCACAAGCCCTTGCAACCCCAGTCACGGTGGACACTGTGCATTTCAAAACCTCCTCCACTAATCTTTCCCCCACTGCTCCCATTCCCTAGCTGCTAATTTCATGCAGGCACTTAAACATGATGGATAATTGTGTTCTGCTTATCAATGTTTAATTTAAGGGCTGTTCCATCTGACCTGGATGCCCTCTGCAAGAGCTATGCCTCATTATTGATTTCATGGTCACACCTGTGACATTACCTGCTTTGTAGGAAGTAGACTTTGACATTCCTGTGAGGCTTTGGCAGGCAGAGCTAATTGTCAGAAGAATAATCGAGTCAGCAAAATCATTACAGGTGATCTGTGTGTTACCACTGTTTTATCTGCCTCTAATTAGGTGCAGGAGAGGTAACTCATTGCAGTAAGCATGCAGCACTAGGTTTGATGTTCACAAAATAGAGAGCACAGGAGGGAAGTTATTCATTAACAGCAGCATTTCAATGTCTTGGGGTCCAGTAGCAGTGGCCTCTCCTTTCCTGGTGTAACGGGGAGAGATGCAGTCCTGTGGGCATCAGTGGGATGTAAAGTCTGAGCCATGTTCGGACAGGACCGAACAGCAGGGCGTGTGTGCAGCAGCTCTGAACCTGAGGAAGTAACGATGGAGGCACCACGCTGCTGTTGTGCTGAGCATGGAGCAGTGTTTTGTGCACAATAAAATGAGCTCATCTTTTTAAGACACACTCATCTGTAGTTTAGGGTGCTCTGCTGCCCTGTGTTGCTGCCCCGGGCAGATCCTGGGTGCAACGTGCGAGTCCCCAGGCTGCAGGGGCAGCAGGACCAGGTGATAGCACTGGTCAGGTCCTTTTCCTACTGATGGAGTTGCATATTTGGCAAACCCATTTTATTTAGGATAATGATTTAAACAACAGGGCTAACATTATCAAAGTCTTTATTGGGTAAGGGAAGAGCTTTTCTAAGTGGGAGCTGGATTTGCAGAAGAAAAGTCAGTTCTGGTAACAGATTTAACTGAAATAGGCTGGAAATTGGGTTTGCTTCCCAGAGATCAAGTGATTCCCAAAGCACCATCTCTGCCATTACTTTGTTTTGTTTTCTCTGGTGTTAAACTAGTGCATCCCTGGCTGTTAAGTCACTCCCCCAGTTCTGGGGTGGTTAATGCTTGGTGTGGTGGGGATGCTGCCAAAGCCCATTGATAGAACAATGCGTGCTGAATCCTGGAAGCAATGGGATGGTCCTGGTTGTCCTGGTGGCAGAGCAGTACCAGTGCAGGTCCCTTCCTGTGCTACCAGTGTTTGCGATCACTTGATGAAGGTGGTACCATCTGCCAGGGCCAGGAGCTGGATCTCAGGGGCGGGCGCCATCCTTCTCCCCTCGTGCTGTGGGATCTTGTGAGGTCACTTTGGAGAGAACAAAGCCCAAAGCCAAGCCTGATCCATCCAACTCCTTTTGGAGGGGGTTTGCCCATTCTGCTGGTGCACTAATGTCATTTGTTATGCAGCATCCCTGCTTGAAGCCAAGTGTTGGGATTTCTCGTGTGCAGAGGCTGCTGGGCGAGGGTCAGGTCACAGTGCGGTGGCATCTCTTCATCTCCACTTCACTCAGCATAAATCTGTATTTCTAAAAATTGTTTTCTGGCAAGACAGGAAGGATCAGGTGAGGCAGCAGCCTCTGCATGGATCCATGGGGTCTGTGCTCTGCACAGGTGGGCAAGTCTGTAGAGGTGGCGGGCTGCTTTCAGAAAGGTGAGGGCATGTGAGGTGTACCCTGGGGACATGCTGGGCTGTGGTGGAGCACCCTGGTCCTAGGCATGACCTTGGCTGGCTGGTTCAGATGGGCCAGCACCTTGGGATGGGAGTGAGCACACTTGGGGGTTCGCTGTGACTGCCAGGCTGGCTTTCCCAATGCTGCTGACCTGTTGGCTTTAAACGTTTGTCCCTGGGGAGGTGGGATTACCCCATTAACCCAGTGCATTGCCTAATCATTGACCACGCTCTTGAGTTGATTTCACATCTGCTGTAAGCATGGAGTGGCGGGGGAAGGCTCGGTTTCCCTTGATGCAGCCCACAATGCGTCTCAGAGAGGAAAATTACTGGCCTTGCTGTCGCAGAGGATGTTTCTGAGTCAGTGGCAAAAGAGGCTGTGTAAGACCCCTCCCCACCACCTGAACCCCTGCATTTTCTAATGTATCCTTTGCAATAATTAATTACCTGTCCAGTGGGTACATTTCTTTCATACTGTTACTGGCAATCTGTTAGATAAAGTGAAAAAAACATGTTGGTGCCCTGTGGTATTGAAAGTGAAGGGTTTTCACACTGTCAGGGTAATGAATTCTGCAAGGGTTTGAAGCACCTGAGCTTGGGGAAGTCCTTGTGTCATGTGTCTAGGAGTGACAACCCCCAGTGGTTAATTACTGCCATGGATGAAAGCTGAGCTGATAGCAAAATGAGATAATTTCATTAATAGTTACATTTGAAGTTAATTGGATTCACATTTACACACAGTAGTATACAAAGACACACTTGGAAATGCTCCTTGCTGCGTTTAGATTTTTTGTTACCAAAGGTGGGTGAACTGAGGAATGCTCCTAAACTACTCCCTCAGGTGTTTTTCACCATGGTTTGGAGACAGGAGAGTCCTTTGCTGCTGCTTGCTGCTGCTTTGCCCCAGTCAGCCTCGAGCAGCTTGTCCTGCAGTGGAAACGTTTGCTTGTGCCTGAGAGCTACTTGCCCTGTCTGCTCAGTGGGGTGTTGCTAACCTCTCCTTTTTTTGCTGGTTGCAAAATAATTTCTTTTATGGAAGAAAATTACTTATTTGCACTTTTCTTGAGAAATGATAATTTGCTCTCAGTGCAAGAGCGCTGCCAGCTTCTGGTGAATGGAGGGATGGACATTTATTGCATATCTTCTGTGTGCAGAGCCAAGCACTTTGACATGTGTCTGTGCCCTCTGGTCCCACAGCGCCAGTTGATGCTGTTATTATTCGGCATCGTCATATTCTGGGTTTTGGAGTAATGCGAGATGAATTCTGGCAGGAGTATGTCTAAGACTGGAAAAGATATGCAACTTTTCATCCGCTTAGCAGATAGCTGTGTGTGTACAGGATCATCTGTAACAGTGGCATTTGCTCTGCTCCCTCCCAGGGTGCTGGTGCTCCCTATCCCATGGGGTGCTTTTGCTGTCCAGCAGCATGGCCCCCAGCCCCTCTCCAGATGGGTCTAGCTGGCATGGTACCAGGCATTTTCAGGTGGATGTGCTCCCTCAGCCTGGCACCTATTCGCAGGCAACTCGTCCATGCTTGGGTACCCTGGCATGCTCTCCTGTGCTGGTCATGCACTGGGAGGCCCCAGAGGAGTGCCTGATCCCAGCAGCTCCCTGAGAGTGGCAGTGCTGATGCCCACGCCCATGCCTCTGCCCATGCAATCCCCTCCTGTGCAGCTCCATACCGTCACGAGTCAATGCTGATAACCAGATGCTGCTACCTGCTTGCCTAAGGGTCTGTTTGCCAGTCTGTCCTTGTAGCACACCTGGATGGGAGATGTGTTTGAAATGCTATGTTGCTTACCATGCTGCAGCACTTTCAATCTCTCAGAGCAGTGGTGGCTCAGTGGTAAACTTTTTCCTTCATTGAAGAAATGGAAAGGCTGAGACTCGGTGAGGGAAAGCAATTTGTCTGGATGGAGTTCATCTCCAGGATGGGGTCCATCTCCAGGATGGAGTGTTCTCCAGTCCTCTTGACCTCAGGTCTCTTCTGCTCTGCATCTTTGATTTTCAGAGAGAGGTTAATTGCCTGTATCCTTGCTGTGGCAAGTGTTGCGGAGTGCACGTAGTCCTGTACAGGCAAGGTTCAGCAAGGTGTTTGGGTGTCTGAATCTTCAGGCAGTGGCCTCATGGTGTTGGTACAAGTTGTTGGTAGAAAATCCTTCTCAGTTCTGCTTCAGTTCATCTTCTCCATGGGCTGGAGCTGCAGCTGAGCTGCTCTGTCCTGTGTAACACCAGCGCAGTGAGGCAAGGAAGGAGAGGAGGGAGGCAGCTCTGCCTGCAGCTGCTTGTGCCCTGCCTCCAACTTTAGGCACCTAAAACAACCTTAAAGAAGCTACCCCAAAGGCATTTAAGAGTATGTCTTGAAGGACCTCAGTCTTTATGTCTCCATGGCCCAGTGCTAAAATGTAGATGTTAATTTCTTCTTGGTTACTTTGCCTACATGAGTAGGGTGGGAACACCATGGGGTGGAGCCTGCTTCTTATCCTGTCTTTGAGCCCTTGGTCACCTCTTGCCAGCCTTGTCTTGGTTGCCTCCCAGCCTCTGCTCAAGGCCTGGCTGCAGTGACCCTGCTGTAAAGATTTTTCAGCAGATACCAGAACATTTAATTTGGAAATGAGATGTGATGGAAACCATACCAGACCCCCAGAACAGGACATCGGTGATGCTGGCTTGATTTATGGAGGAGCTGAGTTCCTACTTCTCTTGGTGTCTCCAGTGATGGCTACATTGCTCAGTGCACTTGATCCTGACTGTGCTGGGTGTGACAGTGGCTTTTGGAGAAAGTGAAAAATACTGTGACACTGCATCACTGAGGAAGAGAAGAGCCATGGTGTCCATCCTTTAGTCTATGCAGGGCTCCAGGATGCCAGAGTGGAGCTCATGCTGTGAGATTCTCTTCTGCATTAGGGATAACCCACAGTCAAGGGCCAGTGCTCCCTGCCAGCACTGGGGGGAACTTTGTTTCTGCAACCAAGTTTAAGCAGATTGCAGATCCTTTTGCCTTCTCCAGGCTGTAGAGATGATGTAATCAGAGTTAAATTTTGTGCAGGAGAGAAGGAAGCAGGGCAGTAACAAGGGGAGAACATTTTAATCTAAAAGAGCCATTTTCTGCCTGCCTTGAATAATTAGAATTCATGATGCCCTTCCGTAAGGGATCTTGCTTCCCCCTAGAACTGGAGAGCAAATTAATCAATTGTTTGGAACCTTAAATTCTTTCAGGGTGCGGATGCACCATAAATATTCTGTAGGAAGGTCCTGAGAGGAACAGCACACATCCCAATTTGTGAATGCAGAGTGCCAAGGAAAGTGGGGCATGTGCTGAGAGATCACTGCAGCAATGCCTACGTGCCTGGTGCTGACAGAGCATTGTGGCATGGACCCCTTTGTCTGATTGGGTGGTGGGGGAAGTGGCCTTCATGGCCATGACCTTGGCCTGGTGGTAAGCTGCAATTTGCAATAACCATGTTTCCGTCCCTCGTCTCATTGGATGAGGTCTCATTTCTTTGAAGATAACAAACAAACAAACAAACAAAAATTTTTTTTTATTTTTAGATCAGTTGAAAATGAGATTTTGCCAACAAAAAAGTAAAAAAATTGTTTTGCCTTGTAGGAAAATATTCAGTTTCAACCTCTCCAAGTCTCTAAAGACTTGAAAAAAAGCCCAACCGCTGGCACAAAATCAAATTCCTACTCAAAACAATTTGAACATGAGAATCCATGCATTTCTATTTGTTAGTGTCACTAAAATTGGCTAAGTCACCTAACTTTTCTTGTTGATATAACATGCCATGTTTTGATGAAGGAACCTGCGCTCATGGTGACTTTTTTGCCCAGCTAATGAGCTGGTTTGAGCCAACAGCATCTTGGAGCTTGCCAGGGCCTGGGTGGTCTCCTTCTGGTCTCCTTTCCACTTGGCAGGATGGCACAGGTGCTGCCAGTGCCGCCCCACGCTGGGGTGGTGGATCGGGCACATCCCCATAGCAGAGCAATGTCTTGAACAGTGTGTACGGTGCTACCAGGAGAGGATAGCAGCATCTCTGTCCAGCCGCAGACCCAGCTGCGCCATCTCAGGATAGATGCTAACAGCGTCTGAGTGCTCCGTGAAAGCAGCGTATCCTTGGATAACTTATTCAAGGATGCTGTGGGAGTCCAGCAGACCATGAGTGAGCTCTCATGATCATTCTCCCCAGTGGGGTTTCAGGAGCATCTCTTTAGTCTCCTGGCAGACCACCTGTGGCCACAGCAGTGCTTCCCTGAAATTCATCACTTTGTGATGCACCTTCCATCTTCATTCCACCGGCAGCAATATGTGGGAGCAGTGCCTGGAGCAGGAAGGGGACCCTGGCCCACAGGTCTAGGGGAGGAGTGAGATGAGGGGCACACCACTGCCTGCTTTCTGTGGGGTTCCATTTCCATGGAAGATCTGTGGGTATGTGAATAAAGATGTTTCTGCAGCCTAAGTAAAGAGCAGTACATCAGGCTGTGCCTGTGAATCTTACCCTTCTTCTGGCACCGCAGCAAACTATTTTTTAAACTGCCTTCATGTCTCAATGTCTTGGTTTTGGGTTTTGGGAGCCTTTTTTTTTTTTTTTTTTTGCGGTGGTGGTTGGTTGTTTTGTGGGCTGTTGGGTTTGTGGTTTTTTATGTGTGTTTTTTCTGGGTTTTTTCTCTTTTATAGGAGATAAAATGTCCTGCATTGTATTTAGACCTCTGCAAACCTGCAGCCAGTGAACTGTGATTTTCTGGAGAGTTTTCTGGGAGGGTGTCATTAAGATCAGTGTTATTTCACATTTTGCTGTTTCTGACTTTACAAATCTGAGCTTTAGAGGAACTTGGGAATAGGGGTGAGCAGCCAGAGTTCAGGCAGGCACATTCCTTTCCCTGTAGAGCTCTGCTCTTCTCTTTCCCATCTCTCACTTCATCAGAACTTTGTGGCAGCTCATAGAGAAAGCAAAACTGTGCCTGCCCTCCCTGCCAGGCTGGAAATCCCACACTGTTCCTTTGCTGAGTGGTGATGACAAATGCATGGCTGTGTTCTGGGCATTTTGGGAGATGTAAAACTGTGTCTGTTCATTGTGATGCTCACGTGGTAATTTGTTGATTTGATTCCTCAGGTCGTGAGCTGGCAAGCACAACGCTCCCAGGATACCCTCCACATGTCCCTCCTGCCGGACAGGGCAGCTATTCTGCTCCAGCACTGACAGGAATGGTGCCTGGTGAGTGTTCAAAGTGGAGGGGGATGGGAGTGTGGGAAATAAAAGGGAAGGAAAAAGACAGCATTTCAGGAGAAAAGCATGGCACTCTGTGGATGCTCTGGGCTGAGGTGAGCATGAGGCGGAAGACACAGGGCTGGAGGGGAAGGCAAGCTGTGAAGCAGTCCTGAGTGAAGGAAGACCAGGCACCCCAGTGCAGGAGGTGATTCAGCTGGTGGGCTGCCCAAGAAAATAATTTGCACTGGCTGAAAGAGCCCCCAGCCTACCTTCTGTGGAGCCGGGGGATTGCTCCGTTTTGGACCATGTTGGATGCTTGCCATTTGACACAGGTTTTACTATAACCCACCTGTTTCCTCTGAACACACTGTGTCTCTCCATGCTGTCCTACTGCTGAAGTCGCTGGTCCTTGGGGGTTGGACATGTCCTGACCTCCTCATTTCTCTGTGCAATTTTGTGCCTGTATGGCTGCCTCCCAGGGGATGCTGAGTTATTCACAGGACACTGTATGTATGCAATTTCCTAACCCTTTGGAGCTGTGCAGTGAGAAAGGATGTGTAGCATGAGCCAGCTGGTTGCCCGCACTTGCTTCTGTGGCAACTGGGAGTGGAGGGGTGGGCAGAGCAGGGTCTTCAGGCATGTAACACCACGGGTGCAGCCGTTGGCCGCTGTTGGATGTGAGTCGGCGAGCAACAAAGGGTAGGACATCAGGGTGCTGGCAGTGCCCAGTGGTGGGAGCACAGGGTTTGCTCCTGCCTCAGTGCTGGAGCCTGTCAGATACTGCTGGAAATGAGCACATTTATTTCAGCTTGAAAGAACTGCTGGAATTCCTGCCCAAGCTCTGCCACTTTTGGTCTGGATGTGACAGACACTGCTGGCTATGAGGGAAAGTCCAAATATATATGTTAAAAGTCATTAATTTGGCCCCTAAGGATCATATGATTTGAAAAGTGGTGATAAATTGGGGATTCTTTCTCTTTCCCCTATTGCTTTCCAAGCCCTTCAGGTCATTTGAGCCAGCTTATGGTCAGGTTGTTACTTGTAATCATATGGTTCCAGGAAGTGGTGATTTATTAAAAAATCCTTGTAATAGGAAAGTGGGAATGGGTGACTTATTTGATGTCCAGGCTCTTTCAGGATTAGTCTTTGTTACCAGCTTTGATCATGTTCTGCAGTTTCGGTTCTACCAGGTCACTAAGGAGTTAAGAAAAAAATCTGCCCTTTATGTTTGTATTAGATTTAGAAGTTGTTTGCGGAAGTTAGATCATAGGTTGTTTAGAAATCAGTTTTTACACATGAAGTAGCCTCAGAAAGAGCTGCTGAGAAGGTGTCAGATGCAGTTTGTGAGAAGTGAGAATAAAAAGTGAACACCTGAAAGCAAGTCTTGTTTGAAAAGAATGTGAGGTTTCATCTTCGTTTCATGCCATTTCTCATGGACACGCCCACACATACACCGTATTGGTATGTTTCTTCTAGCCTCAGCCAGGCCTGTCTGACTGAGATGGCAGAGCTGGCTGTTCAAGTCGGGTGAAGATAGGAACTTGCATCAACTCTTCAGGACAACCGCGAGCTCAGCTGGTTGTGCTCCTGCTGGAGGGGCACACATCCTGCCCTGCCAGTCCACTTCTTCTCACATCCGGTCTCTCCTGGACTGGTTCTTCATCGATGCCGTGAGTTCCCCCTCACTCCAGGAGCATCCTCCTGCTGAGAGTGAGCATTTGAAAGCCTCTGTGCATTGGATGCTGTCATTCATGAGAAAGGTGGCGATTTAAAGGCATTTAGAAACATTGTGGGATCTATAGCCTTCTTTCAGAGCACCTTTCACTGAAAACCCAGCTGTGAGCCCTAGACCCTCTTGCTTAATTTTTTGGGAGCTACCAGCTCTCGAGAAGCAGCTGCCAGGGATGGCAAAAGGGCTTGGTGCTGCTCAGCCAGAGAAGGTGCAATAAGGGTTTGGTGATATAGAGTCATCTGAACCCATTTTCTCTGGTAATAGATTTTATTTTTATCTACACATAGGCTTGTGTGACCCATTATATTGAATAACTGCACTGTTCCTCTCTCTGGTTCCTTTAATAACAACCTTCTGCTCCAGCTAGTGTGAAGGTCAGCTGCAATTCCTGTAGGTTCTCCTTCTCATGTAAGTCAGAATTTGCTAACTAGCATCCAAAATACCTTCTCAATCCTTCTTTGACTCCTGTCCTTTGCAGGACCAGTTTCAGAGCCTTCCTAGGGAAAGCACCACAGCCCCCAAGGGGTTGACCATGAAGCAGATGATGGATCCAGTCTGGTGCTGTAGGCACATCCCTGTTTGTTCCAAAATGGACAAATCTGCATGCCTGAAAAAGGGTGCATGTTTGGTATACCGATATCAGGGATTCATTTCATGATCTACCACTGCTTTGTTGTAGTTTTCAGAGCCTCTGCTAGAAATGTGCTTCCTTGATAAGATTTTTAATTGTTAGCCATGAATTTCTGCTCATAATTAGGTAATTGTGTGTGTTAAGTGCTTAGAGATGTTGGAGAAATGTATACACGATAAGACATAGATGGTGTTTTGTTGCATGCTTGTTGCCACTGCCATCACTTGTGCTGCGCTGAACGAACCTGTCCCTTGACGCACTGCTGGTGTTTGTCCTGCATCTGCTGGGGTCTGTGGTGTGCCTACAGGGCTGGAGAGACCATCCAGCTCTCTGGCATTTCCAAGGTGGAAGCAGGAGCTGTGTGGATTAAGCTACTTGCCCTGCACTTATTTCTCCTCCGGCTTCCCCGCTGTTCATCTGAACAGGAGAGGCTTCTTCCCCCGACATCCATGGATCCTTCTCTGCCTCTTCCAGAGACAAGGATGCACACAGGAACCTGTCTCCACTGCATCTCCATGCCCGGCACAAACACCTGGTCTGTGCTCTCAGATTGCCTCCCTTCTTTCCCTAAGAAAACAGGGACTTGTATTATCAACAGGGAATTTCCTTTTTTGTGTGGCTTGTGAATGTTTATGGTGGCCCAGAGAATAAATTTCTCTAAAGGAAACAAACAAGCAAACACATGGTTTCAGTTTCAGCCCAGAGCTTTATGATCTGAGCACTACATCACTTGAGGCTCCCATAAATGTGGTGCCTCTGCACATCACTGGCCCAAGCATGCATTTCCTGCCTTTTGGTGGCTGTCACTCCATAGAGATGACCAGGGAGGCAGATCTAGTAGACCACAGTGCTCTGGCAGCACAGGGTACAGTGAAGTGCTGCAGCATGGACACATGGGCTGGTAGATGGGAAAACAGCTGGCTGGATGGTCAGGCTTAAAGGTGGTGGTTAATGCTACAATGCCACCGTGCTTCAGGGCATCGCCAGGGGTCTGCCCTGGTCAGCATTTTCATCCATGACAAGGAGGAAGCACACTTTGTCAGGTTTTCAGATGATGCCAAACTGAAGAATGCTGTCAGTGTCCTCCAGGGTAAGGCTGTCACATGGAAGCACCTATGCAGGCTGGAAGGAAATTCAACCAGGGCAAACATAAAATCCTGCAGCAGGGATGGGAGGACTGCAACCAAACTGGCTGCCAGAGGGACTCTGGGGATGTGGGCAGACAGGGAGCTGAGCAGTGTGCCCTGGTGATGAAGACAACCAGCAGCATCCTAGTGAGGATTACCCCCCTCACTGGCACACTTAGACTCACAATGGGAATAGTGCCAGCTTGGGCCCCCTAGCACAAAGACACTATAGCTATTAAGTTGAAACAAGCAAGATGCAAATTGGGTGTGAGGAAAAGCTTCCAACTATTCCCCCGTCAAGAGGGTCCAGGGGTGGAAGAAGTTGCTCAGAGAGACTGTACAGTCTCCATCCTTGAGGGTTTTTCAAGGACAGCCTGGCTGAAGCTGTGAGCATCCCGATCTGGCCTTATTGCTGGTCCCGCTGTGAGCAGGTTCTAGAGACCTCCCAAAGTCCCTTCCATCCTGAAATGCCCCATCATCCTATGACTCAATGTTTTGATTATGGCATTGCTGAAAACATGCTGCAGAATCAGAAATTTGTATGCTTCTGCCTGGTACTGTATCAGAGAGGGACCTGGTTCTCCTGTTAGACTGTTGATTCCAGTCTCTGCAGCCCTGCAGCATGGGCTCCCAGCGCAGCATCCTCCATCTGCCTGTGCTCCGTGACCAGCTGCACAGCTCTCCTCCTGTCTGGGAGACCAGGCATAGAAGGGGGAAGGCAGCTAGATTCAGTGTAAAATGGGTGACTATTGGTGAATATTCCTGGACATGTTTGGAGTAGGCAGGAGATGGACAGGATTGTGTGGTATCTGTCATAGGAAGCCATGGGGTCCTGGAACAGCTACTGCCTGCCCACTGACCTCCCTGCCTGCTGCTGGGGCAAGGAACGCAGCAGCTCCTGGAGCAGCTTGACCAAAGTGGACGCTTGTCTTTAATCCTCATCATCCAGTGGCTTATGCCTTGAAGCATGAGCGTTTATATCCCCTGTAAATGTTTATTTTGTCTAGTGTAGCTCTCTGTATGTTCTCATTATCTATTTAAAAGTTTAATCTATTGATTCCTACTTGATTCGTGGTCTCAGTACCACCTCAGAGCACAGGATCCCACAGGTTAATGAGAAGTTATCTGCAGAAATTATCTCCAATAATTTGGTGTTATTTGTTCACACTGTGACTGTGTCCCTAATATGCTGTTGCTTTAGAAACATCGAGTAGTATTTTCCCAGCAGCCTTTCCTTTGTCTCCTGGGAAAAGCAGGTAAAAACAAACTGCATCTTCTCCATCCCATCCAGTACTTGCAGCCTAGTACCTCCCAGCTTTGCTTACTTGTTTCTGAAGAGGCAGTCAGTCTCTGGGGTATTTTGCTGTTCTGATGGAATTGGTGCTGTCATCTGCTTGCAGCTTCTGCTGTCTTTTCTCCATTTACTACTTCTCATCCGCAGATTTGCCTTTTGGAGCATAGCAGCAGCTGGTTGGGAGAGCATCACTGGAAAATGCAATGTTGGCAGGGACTTTACTCTGTGACCTGTGTGGGTGTCCCAGAACCTTTTTTTGAAGTGAAGTGTTTGAAAGGGGGAACAGATTCTAGGTGCAATGGTCTGCTGATTATGGACTGTTACTGTATCTCCCTCGCCTCCAGGAGGCTGGACCTTCTCTCCAGCACTGCTCTGCCTCCTCCGTGGGCAATAGTGCGCTCCTGTCTGGGGCTGGCATGGTGATGGGAGCCAGCACTGCTTGCCTGGGGTCTTTTATTGGTTGTCTCTTCCTCCACACACTACCAGCCTGTTTCCAGCACAGGGTCAGGTCTGTTTCCATGGATCACTGCTTGTATATGTGGGACTGCTCGCAAGACATGTCTATGGAGAACAGTGGCCATTGGGAAGGGGACAGAGTGGAAGACAAAAGCGTTGCCAGAGCTGCAGCTTGGGTACCTGCTCTGAGGACCATGATCCCTAGAGCTGTGTTCATTTGGTCCTGGCTGGGGCCAGAGCAGGGGTCTTATGGCAGTTCCCACTGCCAGGACAGCAAAGGCTTGGCAGGGGTCTTGAGCAAATCATACCCATGTCCAGCTTCAGCATCTGCTTGCCCTCACCATCAGGTTCCTGGGGCTATAGCTGAGCTGGGGAAAGTTCATCCTCAAAGAGCCATTATTGTTCACTTAAATACTTATTCCAGTATTTGTATTAGAAGTGTTGGGGCAGCAGCCCCTGCTGCCCCTTGGTTTCTGTTTCCGCATGTTCTCTCTCCCCATCTCCAGGAATGGACATTCCGCCTCCCACCCATCCCTCCCTCCCTGGGACTGTCATTCACCCTGTCCCCTGCTCTCCTGCCAGGCCCTGAGCACCGGGTGACAGGAAAGGGTAGACTGTCCGGGATAGTGATGCTGAAAATATAGTCATTAATGGGACTCTTGAAACCCAGATGTCCTTTCTGAACACCAGTAATTTGTTTTTAATGAAAAACCATGCAGTGACCCTGAACAAATGAATTTCCTTTATATGAAGTCTATGTGCAATTACCTGACTAAAGGGACCTGAAAACAGTGACAGTCAAAACTGAGCTTTAAAAAGAAAAGCATAAAAAATAACAATGGTGGCATTTTCAATCTCTTAGCTAGGAGAAGATCCTAGTTTTAACGTGCGAAGCAGAAGGAGATCACGCTGGGAAACAAAACGTGGTTTTTGAATGCATTTTTTCTTGTGGCTAGCAGGTATTAGTGTGTAGAAGAAGTGAGGTTGTGTGACCTCTCCCTGTTGGGGCTCTTTCTCCCGAGACTACAAGGAACAGCACTGTCGCTCAGCTGCTTGAGCCCAGCCTGCAGCGAGGGGTACAAGGGAGCTGGAATGTGAGCTTTGTGGATGGGAAGCAGCAGTTAGGATATTGGACCTCCGGAATCAAACCTGTAGGAACTGGTGGGGTTTTGTCTCCCCTAGCACACTGAAGACTTAATTCACAGTTATTTTCATGCATTTGTTATTAGTTCTGGCTCTGCCTTTGCCAAAGTTTCAACATAGCCTTTTGTAATCTCCTGACATGCAGCAGTAAATATTTGAAAGCAAAGCAGCTGGGAGGTAAAACACTTAAAAATGGGAAGACAAAGCAAATTACAGTATGTGGGATGAGAGTGAGCATTGGTGGCACAGCCTGAACTGGAGTCTCCTCTGATTTACAGCACAAAGCTGAAACTGCTTGATTACATGGGCAGTGATGCTGTTGTGGCCAGTGAGAGTGAAAGGAGAATCAGGCCCCTTGTGCTAGAATGACTGAAAGCAAATGCGGAATAAACCTTAACATTTCTTTGGTGAAATGGAAAGTTTGCGAGTTATCTCCTTGGAGTTTGGAGGTGACTCCTACGTCCATTTACCATCTGCTCCACCTGCTTCATGCTGACATTACAGTGGGGATGTTTACCTCTGTGTGGATTATGGGCACTTAATTTTTTTGTGCTGGTGTCACCACCTATTGCAGCCCATGTAGCTCAATCCCAGCCATCACCTGCTATGCCCCAAAACACCTTCACCCCCTGCAGATGCGCACAAGAGCACCCTGGACTTCCACCTCCACAGCTGGAAGACCTGCTGCCACAAGCCAGAAGTGCTGACAGTTGGCATGCTCTGGTTAAATGAACTTACTGTTTTTCTTTAAGTTTAGTGCTGCTCCACAAAGATGCCTCCCCACCCTCATGCAATCTTGGAGGACAAATCCTGGAGAAGTTTCATCACATACAATGAAGGAAGTGATATGCCATCACAAATATCTTGGGGCAATACAAGATTGCAAATAAACTGAAAATGGTTCACTTAATTACTAATGAAGCAGTTAAGAAAATTATATGTGTTTGTCTGCTGCTTGTGTACACTTTGAGTGAGGGTCTGTGACCACCTTGGAAGCCTGGAGAAGTGTTTTGGCTTTCATCTCTCAGAAATGTAATTACCAAGGTTGCTCAGAATATAGATAAAATTTAGATTGTTTTCAATATGATGTTGTCAGATATTATTTTATTAAATTGATGAAGAAATTACACTGGAGAGGGCAAGAAGGTGAAATACTGGGAAGCTCACAGCCTCTGGATCCGCTGTTCCCAAACCCACCTTCCCATTACAAACCTGACCCTCAGCTGGGGTCAGTTAGTCGTGACTGCGGGCTACCAAGGCTCTGTGCTGCTTCACGCCAGCTGAGGATGAGGTCCCAAGTGTCCCATGCTCTGCTGAGCTGGTCCTCTCTGCTCTGCGGGCTCCCTCTGCTTTGGCTGTAATTTCTATCTCCTCCTATCAAGGTGAGATGCTGTGCATATCTAAACAAAAGTAAGCAAGGCGAAGTGTGTATAAACGAAAGGGTCTGTATTTTAGGAGTGAGGAGGAGGAGAAAAAACGTACTGTATTGCTCCACTCTTTGGAAATGTCTATGCATTTGTAATAACAAAATTACCATAATTTGCTCGTTAACGCAGCTAGATCAGTCAAGCATTGTTCCAAACATGCAAAGGCTGCTTCCCGCTCTAGGTCTGCCAGTGAGTTAAGCAGGGTAGAAATTAGCATGCAAATAGCCCCAGTTCCACCGAGCTATCAGATCCACATTCAGCTGCCTGTTCCCTTTGAAATCCCTGACAGAAGCAGCTCAGGCAAGCCCACCCTCAAGTAGATTCAGCCAGAAGAGGTACCAAGGGGCACCCCCTGAGTGACAGTTTGGCTACCTTCAGTCAAATCTATCTGTCATGTCAGCTGGCTGTGGTGTAGGTGACACCGAGGGGGCTGCTGTGTGGGAGGTACTTTCCGGAGAGACCTTGATGTCAAAATCATTCCTTCTTCACCTCAGGACAGTGCTGGCATCTGGGGCTCCTGCACTTGAGCAGTGGCCATGGGATAGGGCAGGGCTCTGTTCAGATGGTAATTTTCAAGTTAAGCCATTCTTTGTAGCAAAAAGTGCCACTATTGGGGGGTTTTAGGGCTGCAGGAAGGAAGCTGCAGTCTGTAGTAATTTCTTCTGAAGCCCTGCTGAGGACTCCTGGCACAGGTTGGCTGTGCTCATGGAACTCATGGAGCATCAATGTGGAGGATGCTATGCTGTGCGAAGCAGTGAGCAGCTGACATCAGAGGGATGCTGCCTGCAGCACATGGCCTCCTGCCACCCCTATGGATGGTGAGGACAAGACTGGAGGTTCTGAGCTGGTGGCACGGGTCTCCATCCTGCATCCCCAGTGGGGGAACTGTGGGACTTTCCAGCTCCTGTCACTGGCAACACATGCAGAGGTACCCACAAGGGAAACGGTGGCTGTTTCCTGTTGATGGTTGATTCAGTTTCATGATGTGCTACCCTCCTTTAAGCAATGTTGGTGAAGTATGCTGCTGCACCCTCTGCTGTCCACAGGTCCTCTCTTGTTTGCTCTGTGTTTGTCATTATTGACAGCTGTCCCTTGTTGGAAACACAATAAGAAAAAGTGAACTGTAATTAGAAAGCCACAATATCTAAACTAGCTCTGATTTTGGGAAATTGTGATTTGGATTAGTGAAGAAGAGCACCAAAAAAACAGTTAAAGTGCCTGGTATACTGAGCCGTGCCTCCAATGCAATGCCTCGCATTGCTTCTAAGGCTGAAAAGCATGACTGGAGCTGATCTGGACTACTTTGTGCTGACAGGGCTGAACCCAGCCCCATTGCTCATGATGAGGTTTCTCAGAGCAGAGCAAAAGTCATGTGAGAGCACAGATAACGCATCATCATTCTGAGCATTCAGCTTTTTTATGTTTGCGTCTTCTTGTCTTATGTCAGTACCCAGAGTTTAAAACAGCTGGAGATTACAAAAGCATCGTAGTTGCAAACAGCAAGTTGCCAGAGGTTTTAGCACTGCAGCATGCCCAGCATCTGTCACAGCTGCCAGCAGTGGTTCAGGCACTGAAGTGGTTCTGTGCCTTTCATGCTGGGTGGACGCGGGAGCCAGACCCATCCACCAAAATCCATCAGGCTGTCTTCTGACAAACTGTGTTCTATTATGAGCAAGCACTGAGATCCCTGCAGTAAGTGGAGTGAAAAGCACTTCATGGCCTGCTGTGTCCATGGGCAGGAGTGTGACATGGCTGGTGCGTTCCTGCGGCACTGCGCCATGCAAGGAGTGTACAGTGTCCCACCGAAGGCAGCAGCTGGTAACAGGGATGGGAGAGCAGTCTGTGTTCCCATCACATCTGAACCCTACAGACCACCTGCCCAGAGCTCTGTCGTGTGGTAGGTGCTGTGGAGGATGCAGTTTCTTTCCTCCTGGGTGTTAGATGCTGGCTACCCTCCCTGCTGCCTGTGATGAGCACCCCATGAAATGGCAGCTTCCCGTGTGCTGCCCCAAGCCCATGTTTCTGTGTGTGCTGAAAAATACATCTGGCTCTGGGTAACAACCTGAGGGGTCCAATGTCTGTCCTGCTTTGTGGTGTAAGGAAGCACTTTCCAAGCTGTCCTTCGATGAACTAATGTCGCCTGCTTCCAGCATTTGCTGCTGCAGGGTGACCCATGCAGAAATTTTTTTGGGTTTTGTCGCCAATCTATCTCCTGCAAAATATTATTTATAAGTTAATCCTTTTTACCACTTGCTGGACTTGCTTTCGAAGGCTGTAGGCTTGATTTCCATGTGATGATTGTTGTAGGGGTTAGGTCTGTTTGAACACAGAACATCTTCCCTAAGGTAACCTCCAATGCTCAGAACTGATGTCTATGGCACAAATAGAAATTGAATATTTTGAGAATTATGTTTTCTCTTTCCAGGAATTTCTCAATACATTGATACTTTATCTAAACAAGTGCAAACGCCAAAAGATTGCAGTAGATTGCAATGCAGTGTGATGCAATATAGTATGATCAGAGAAATAAAAAAACAAAATGAAAAGTAAACCAAATTAAATGAAAAATTTTAAGCAGAATGGCATGCCTTAGTAAGAACAAGGGAAGGTGCTCCAAGGACAGCCTTATGTCCATGGCAGAGCTTTCCTCTGAGAACATATTTTGAAGTGGAGGCTGTCAAACTGTAGGGAGCAGGGTTTGTGTTGGAAAACTGCTGTGTGTACACCCGGGCAGGTGTGAACCCCTGCATAGGGTGTGCAGGTGGGAAGAGCCTGAGGACATGTCTCTCACGTGCCCTGCTCATGGACTGTCTGGCTCTGCTGGGAGAAGGGGGACAGCCTGGATGGGGAAGTGGGAAGTCTCCAGAAAAACGGATGTTCACTTGTTTCTGGCATCAAATACAGCACTGGGGCACTTTGATTGTGAGTCATCTGTCACCTGTGACTGCAGTAGATTTGGGATCAGACTCTGCATGGACTGCAGAGTTAACCAGGAAATTTAAATGTAACCCCCTTAATTCCTACACAAAAAGACTAAACAGCATTCTGGTCCTGCCTCGATGTCTGTGTAGCAGCAGTTGCACTGAATCCTGTTAGTCTTGGGTAGCAGCAGCAAAGGCTGCTTTGTAACATGGACTCTTTGTTATAGAATAGATAACTTCCAAGTGTACACAAGTATTTTACTTGCATGAAGAGGTGTGCATGGACTCCACAGTGCGGGATGAGCAGTGCCCAGGCAGAAGGACTGCTTGCTGTGTTGGTGAGAGGTGTGGGCATAGGGTGATGGTGCTGCCCCATCTTCTTTTCTTCCAACGAGCTTCCTGTGGCACAAAGGAGCGACCTCAACCCAGGCTTAGTAGTCTTCAGCCTCGCATGTTTATTAGAGTCAGGAAACATAATGCCAGCCCGCAGCGAGGACTGTGGTCCCGTGGAGGGTGACCTATGCTGCTGGGACATGTGAAGAGCCATAGGTCCCCCATGGAATATACTGTGGTAGCCATGGGGTCCTCAAACATCAATCTGCTACATGTGAGAAGAGAAACCCCATCCGTCATCCTCCTCCCACCATGTGCTTTCTTCCTCAGCACAACTTTTGGCTAATTCAGCTGGATCAGGCCATCAGCTACAGATAGTACTTTGAAATGGCTTTGGCTACAGAGTGTTTGCCAGCAGGGTGTCTGTCCTTCTGGAGGACCAAGCTGCTGCGCTCCTAGAGATTGACCTGAGATAGGCTGACATGTTTTTCTCTGCATTAAAAAGATGGCTGTAACGTGGATGTGGTGTAAAACCAAAGCAGTGCTGTGAAAATCAAGTGAGAAATTATCTGTCTTCTGTCAGTCAGGCATTCATTTGCATGGTGTTTGGTGTCAGAAAGAAAAACTTGACATCCCTGCTGCAGCCATGTCTCTGTATTTCAGAGCTTGCCCAACTTCCTTGTGATGACAGAAAGAACCAGAAGGGGAAAACAGACCCTGCTGATGAGCTAATGCTCCAGTTCAGGGGTGGCTGAAGCCTGGAGTCCAGCTGAAGGGAGCAGGCAGAAGGGCTAGGACGCTGAGGTTTTGAGTGGTTCAGCTAGGTGTGCTTATCCATGCAGGAGGCTTGCATAAGGACAAGAGACTTCCGCCCTTCAAAGGTGCTGCCACCTTGGCAGAAAGGGCAGGACGTGGCTTGATACAGTGGGAGTTGCTGGGCTCGTCCCAGCATGAGCCATGGCTAGCCCTGGGCATGGTCACTGAGGCTGGGAACGGTCACTGAGGCTGGGAACAGTGGTGGGATGCCTGAGAAAATGGTGGTGTGGGAGAATGCTCCCTCAAGCATGCAGACACTTTCCTGCCCCCATTAACACCTGTGTTTGCAGATAATTGAAGACTGCTTCCATGTCAGCAGCAGCATACATTTATCAAGCTACCAAAATGCTTAATTTTCAGGCTTCACCATTTCCACACTGCTGCTACATTATTATGACTTGTAACATAGTATCTGCTTCTGCTACTAGCTAAATTACTTGTGTAATTCCTGGAAGTAACTACTCATTACATTATCATGAAGGCTGAAATTATAAAACAGGCTGAAGTCAGGATGACACATGGAGTGGAATATTGTCATCTGAACCAAAGGCAACATTTCCATTACATAGTTTAGAGAATTTCATTCCATGAGATAATTCTTGGTATTTTCTATACCAATTTAGGAAGAAACACAGAAAGCCTGATACTTTCTGTGAGACGGGAGTTTTCCTTTTCATCCCACCTGCTCTACCAGCTTGTCAGTCCTGAGCAGAGAAGGTCCATCCTGCATGGATGGAGGACACTCCATGCCCCTTGTTCACTCCATGCCCCTTGTCTGCTCTGTGCCCCTCGCCTTTCCTGGAAGAAGGGAATGGGGCTTTGTGAAGGATGCAGGCAGCCCTGCAGCCCAGGTGTGGGGACAGCCATGAGCTGATCTGGAGCGAGCAGCTGCAGCGACCAGCACAGGGTGGCACTGCATCTCTGACCTCATGTCTGGCAGCGGTGGTACTAAGGCACTGTGAACCAGGTGTGGCTCACAGGGCTTGGCATTGCCAGTGGTGCAGCTCTGTGCGTCTGAGCCCCTCTTGAGTCCCAACAGGTTGTGTGCTGATGGCTGGTATACAACTGCTGGGAAGGGGAAGGGGTAAATTCCTCATCATCATTAATTGCAGTGCAATCTTCTATGCAGGTGAGTTCGGCAGCTGTCCTCCTGGTACAGGGAGATAAATCTCTCCTAATGCAGTTCCAATATGGTTGCTCTGTGGCACCACATACCTTTGTTGTATTAAAGTTAAATACCTTTGTGTACAAAAGTTTAAAGTGCATAGCTAAAACCTATGTGGTTGCAGTAATTGTGGCTGTAAATCTTTTTGTCATCCTGCAAAGACTAGGTGAGGTATTTCATAAATATGTCAGAAGCAGCATTAAAATTTTATGGCAGGCAGCACAGGTCGAGAATAGTACAGTGACTTCACAGCAAGGTATGTCCACCTTAACCCACAACTCATTAGTCATTGATGGGATTTCTGTGCCTTGTAGCTTCTTGGAAATGTGGTAGTGTTACAAAAATCTGCATGTTACTGTTATCTTAAAATATGACATCCTACTCAGAACCATTAAAATTGTACATCTTTGAGCAGGTGCTAGTTAATATAAAGATAATATAAGTGGGAAATACTGTCCAATATGTATGATCATAAAACTATATACAACCTTCATTAGAAGTTAATTAGCAGTCTTGATGGGGCTGAGAACTTTGGAGGGACTCTCTGTATGTGACCAAGTGCCTTCCAGCCACAACTGCAATAAACTTCTGCTTGGCTGATATGCAGGAAAAATTAGCCAGTGTACAAGTTAATTTAATTTTGAATCACATATATGAAAGTTTGGGTGTTGGTTGCACCTAGGCTGTTCTTTGAAGGGCTGATCAATGATTACAAGATGTTAGAGACATGAGTGGGATGTGCTTTTTATGAGTGTAAATGTGCTGGGGGAAGGGGTCATAGAGGATAAGAAGTGATCTATTGATCCACTGTATTCTCACATTGGAGGTACCAGTGGATTTACAAGCCTGTTTTTCCTTACGTGTGCAAAGAGCATATACATACCTGTGAACTTGCATTGACAGATTTCTGTCAGTGTGTCTGTCTGTACCAGTGGGCTGCATTTCTGCATGTGCACCCTTGGTGCTTCCAGGAGGAAGCTGCTGTTGATGGCAAGGTCCCCAGCACCACAGGAAAACACTGCCCGAGCTTGCTGGTGGTGGCAGGCTCCCTGGTACCCTAGCTGGTGGATCCAAGCACGATACCCCACCTGCTAATGGAGCAGACCCCATGCCCCTGCTTGAACCTGGATTATACCCCCAGCGCCACTTTGGCCATCCAGACAGCTTGCTGTGGTGGTGTCTGTACGTAACTGAACAGGAAGGGTATAGGAAGCATTTTGTGGTTCCAGCCGGTTGTTCCTTCTGCTGTTAGGAGAGAAGTGTGTTTTAACCTGCAAAATTTCACTGTTCATTCAGGTTTGTTGGAGGAGGGTGGTGCAGGTGCTCAGCCACAGAAGCAGTGTGCCGCTTACAGGCTGGCCGTGGTGATTAACAGCTACCACCACATATCCTGGCTGTTCTTTCAGTGTTGTAGATGCTGTATAATTAATTCTGTGGCATTAATAGCACTGCCTGGGATCCCATGAATGCCTGGGTACTTGTGGTTGGCTGGACTGTCGCAGCTCCAGGGGCTCTACCTTGGCTACAGCTAGATGAAAGTTTTGGCATAATTTTATTACACTGTGTTTTAACTGTAAGTGTAGAGGGCTTAGTGCTCTAAGAACTTGCTGTTTGTCAGGGTTTTTTTTTGTTGTTGTTTGGGTTTTTTTTTTTCATTTTAAACCAAGAAGTGAAGATTTTGTTCCATTTAAGGGAATTTATCTTCTTACTTGAAATATATTTGTGAGGGCTGTTCTTTTGCTTAAAACTTCCAGTTTCAATTCCATCCTCATAAAAAAAAGGAAATATTAATTATACAGAAAGCATTTCCTCTTTTCCCTTTATCAGTGCTTTATTCACTTCTTTCTGTGGGAACAGATAAATTGCTGGATACAAAGCCAGGTAAGCAAGGGTCCACAGATGGGGAGCAGCTTCCCATTTTGATGTGGAGGATATCAGGCACAGCAAAGAGCAGCTTCCTTTTTTCAGAACAGCTCATTGAAGAGGTTTTCCAAGCTGGAATTTTTCACTTCCCTTGGGAAATGTTTCTTTTTCATTAAACCTCCTTCCAACCACAAACCATGCTGGCCGTGGCACTGTGCAAGCTCAGGGGCTCGTGGTGCAGAGCCTCCTCCTGTCATAGAATCAACCAGGCTGGAAAAGACTTTTTAAGATCATCAAGTCCAACCTTTACCCCAGCACTGCCAAGTCCACCACTAAACCATGTCACTTAGGACCCATCTACACGGTTTGTGAACACTTCCAGGGACAGTGACTCCACCACTGCCCTGGGCAGCCTGCTCCGATGCCTGAACACCCTCTCAGAGATTTTTGCTAATATCCAGTCCAGTACACCTCCTCCTCTCTCCTCCCACCTGTGCAGCTTGAGACCATTACCCTTCATCCTATCGTTTGTTACCTGGGAGCAGAGACCAGCCACCTCCTGGATCCGTCCTCCTTTCAGGCAGTTGCAGATAGCGATAAGGTCCCCCCTGAGCCTTCTCTTCTCCAGACTAAACCCCTCAGGTCCCTCAGCTGTTCCCCATCACACTTGTGCTCCAGGCTCTTCACCAGCTGCGCTGCCCTTCTCTGGACCTGAAAAACCTATTTTTCATCCCTCAGAAAGCTCCTGACACCATGTCTTCCCCTGCTCCCCTTGGAGCACCAGCATCACCACTCACACGTACACGCGCTTTCCCTCATGGGAGCTCGAGGTCTCCGAGTGGAGAGTGAGGTGCCTGAAGCGACCGTGGGGCTGGGGGGCTCCCAGCGCTCAGCGTGTCTCACGAGAGGTGTGCAGCACAAACTGGGCATCCTCTGCCAGCCGCCAGTGACGCCTGGGGCCTGCAGAGCCCCGCGTGCCAGGAAGGCGCTGGGCTCCAGGCTGCAGTGAATTCCCCAGGGATTCCCGCCAGCCTGCAGGGGCTTGGCAGCTGTCCTGGAATGGAATGCAGCAGCAGACAGCAAGCTCCAGCTGTGGGTACATCTTTGGGAAGCAACAACAGCATGGTGCCTGCTCCATGCCCTCGCCCTGCCAGGCGGGCAAGAGGACGTGCTGGGGCTGCTGTCACTGCCTCGCTCAGCCCGATGCAGGGGTACATCTCTTTGGGGTGCTTGACACAAGGGTAGCATCAACACCCGAAATGTGTGTCTGGCCCCCTGGCCCAGGCTGCCATTCCTTTCTAGAAGGATCTCGCTGCAGCAGCAATCGCCATCACATGTTGGAACTGAAATCTGTTCTGGCGCAGTTTATGATAATCCAATCCTGAGAAAATTTCCCAAGCCTGCCCTTCAAAGGCTGTCCTATGAATCCAGCTTGCTTGTCCTGGGATTTTTCGCTGGTTGTTACCCTGGGCATTTTCATTGAAATAAATTGTGTAGAACATGGCAGGGTTTTGCTAAATATAGTGTGTTTTCCTGCTTGGCTTCTTCCCAGGGGAAATGTTGTTTCTAATACATGTTTTGTTTCAGTAAGGTTCTACTTCAGTAATTTTTCCTTTTTTTTGTGGTCCTCTTGTTTGCAGAGTGTAGACTGCTCGGTCTGAGCAGGCAGATTAAATGGCCAAACGTGCTTGGTCCATGGAGCAGAAGGCAGTTGTCAATGTCCTTCCTCCTCCTGTGGGACTTCCATGAGCAAATAAAACGTGAGGGACCAGGAGAAGACATGCCAGATTATTGCTGGTCCATCCAAAGTGTGCCCCGGGGTTTCTAGTCCTCCATCTTAAATGCGGCTGATATTTACATAGATATTTACAGATAAGAGCAGTATAAATCACTGATCCTATTGTTTGCTGGTGAATGTTAGAATCTGGAGAAATTCTAATGTTTAATCAAAACAAAAAGCAACAACAAAAATTACTTGGGACTTCAAAGATAGTTTGTTTTCTAGTTAAGATTTTTGGAAATATTATTTATTAGCCTGTATGAACTCAATTTGAAAACTTAACAGCTCTCTGAATTTAAAAGAGAAAGAAAAAATTTATTTGGGAAAAATCTGACTTAAAAAAAACCAAACCAACAAATCCAGGGCTTTTTGTACTGAAGGATTTTGTGGAAAATTGTCACAGATTTGTGAAAGTATGTTAGTGATGTGAAACTACATTTTTGCATGAAAGGAAATTTTAACTGAAAGATGTTTCCCAGCTCTCCTGTACATGGGGAAAACTTGTACGTAGTGAGATTTGTGGGCCAGTTTTGTGAGGTTGCAGACCTCTCCCCCTCTCCCCCTGAGCCAATATGGTGGCTTGGTGTGGAGAGGCAAATTTGCTTTACCTAAGCAAATATGAAAATATGCCATTGTTCTCTGCAAGGGAGGCCAAATCATTTTCCTTCTTTTCTAAGGTCTCACACAGTTGTTTGTTGCTCTGACTTTACATGGAATGCTGTGCAGGGCTGCTGGATTATGAAGCAGCCTTGGGCAGTGTTGGCAAATGGTGACTTTTGTGTAATAGATTTCAAGGGTACATTTGGATAGCTGCTATTTCACAGTGTTGGTCTGTGATGTGCAGGCTGCTTGGGTGCGTTCGTGTGGCTCTGTGCAGCATTTAGCCCTGCTCCCCATGCAGTCAAGCATATCTTAGCTACCGAGGTAATGATTATTATTGGAATTCACTGAGGAAATTTATGATCCATGTGATTACTTCCATGACAGAAAATAATAGAAAACAAGTAAGTCATGAGAATGTTAATTTTAAAAAGTTACAATAAGGTCTTTTGGTCTGAGGGAAAGGTGGAGACACCTATATCCACTGTTGGGATGTCAGGCTAGAGGGGAAGAGGGGCTCATCTGCAGGAGCCCAACTTGGGGACAAGTACAGCAGATTGTTTTTAAACTTACCCAAGACCCCAACAAGGAATGGGCAAGGTGTCGCTGTTTGTGGCCAGGCTCTGATATTTGTCCCATAGCTTTCCATTTTTGCCCCTTATACAGTTGCATTTACTGAACACCATTTTACTGTTTCAGTTTAATTTTCTGCCATATTGAAAGGCTAAATAAGACACTGTCCTACACCTGCAGCTTGGATGGCAAAAAAGACTTCATTAATGGGGACTGGTGACTCACACTGTGACGAGTCCAGTTGTAGGGACGCCACAGCCACAGGCTTGTGGTTGCTCTCCTCATCTCCCTGCTGGTATTCGCTGGAAGCTGTCACATGGTGGTCACTGGGAGGAAGGCTTGTTATATCACTTGCATGTGGTATCATTGTAGAAATGTACACTATACAATAGTACCACATGTTGTACATCATATTATTTCCTGCAGCTGTCATATGGATAAAACTGCTTAGCTCCATGGTCCTGAGGGCTTCTCCCAGTCCCAACTGCATGTGCAAAAACCTGAGAAAATGCAGCAAAGATTGGCTGAACATGGCTTCACAGGGCTTGCTCTGGTTGAGCTGTACAGGCTCTGGAGTTTCTGATTCATGGGTTGTCTGAGGCTCTGGGCACCAAAGCAACACACTGAACTTGGAAGTGACATATAAAACCTTGCTGAGTATTGGTTCAGACTTTGTGTTTCAGTCCAAAGGTACCAGCTGAGTAACAAGCATGTTCCGTGTTTGAGTAGGCTGCTGGTTTCTGCTGGTGTTAAGTGCCACATGCTCCTAAGAAGACAAGGCTAAAGACACTTTACTACTTTACTGCTGTGCTATCTAATAGAGCTGCAGTGGGTGCTCTGCATGGAAAGCAGTGGTAGTGCAGTGACAACAGTCAGGCTCTCTTCATCCTAGGAGATTTCCACACCTTGGATGGACACGGCCTATGTCAAAGCTGTCCTTGCTTTGCACCTGCCCCATCCTTCTGCCTTTCAGTGGGGGAGGAAGGTTCCGGCACCCTCCAGCCCCACTCCAGCACCAGTGCACAGAGGTGCCAGCATCTTCCTCCATCTCCTACAGAGGCAGTTCACTGAAGCCATGGCAGTTTGAAAGACATTGTGAAATCTTTCTTCATCTCTTGGTTCTTGAGATTTTTAAGCTCATGGTTTTCAGTTTCTCTGCACATCACAATGGAACTTTGTCGGGAGCTTACCTTAAAACCGAACAGACTGGTAGACATGAGTTGATAATCCCTGGAGAAGATGCTGCAGAACGGACAATGCCATGCTGCAGAATGGAAAAATGCTCTTTTGCCTGCAGCAGAAGGTCCATCCAATATTATAGATGGTTTTGCAGCCATCCTTGGGGCTCACCCCATAAGCATGGGGGCTGTACCACTGTCCCATGGTCTCAGGGATCATTCTTCTCCCCACCACCCACACCTCTGGGAGTGACGAAAGGATCTGACCCTTTTTGGGGCTGTAGCCGCCAAAAGCACTGTGGCAGTGTGGAGTCAGATCCAAGCAAGATGTGAGCTGGCTCTGGCAGAAGCACTTGGTTTGGTGTGTTTGTGTCTCAGCGAATTATTATGAGGACCAGGCTTAACATTTCACAGGAAGGAGGGATGTGTCCCACTGCTACCACTTCCTTGTGGTGTGGGCAGGCACCATGCACATGTGTGTCCCTTGGTAGCTGATTCATTGTGTCTTTGCATGGGGCGAGGGCTGGCTACTAGGCACTGATGTCACTAAGTGTAGCTGATGGACCTTGGAATATCTTGTGGAAATTATGAGGCATGAACATTCATTCATCTAGCTTAGTTTCACTTACGGCTGTACCATTTGACTGCCCAAGTGCTGCAATGGTAGTAGCAGGGCTTGAGACACTTCTCCTTTCCCCTCCCCTCCCTTGTATTTCTTTTCTCATTTTCCTTCCTGCCCTCCCCCCCCCCCTTCTCTCTCACTCTTTTTTTTTTTCCCTTGGAAGGCTGATGGATATGCAGAGTATGTTAAAGAAGCAAGCGATACTGTCACCGAGCTGATGGTGCTCAGTGACTCCTCAAGCTCCTGGCTGGTCTGTACTGCAGGAGCTTGACACCCTGACCACTGAGGCATAAAAAACAGAGAATTGGAAGCCTCAGCCTGACAGGCACCAGAGCATCCCCCAGAGAGGGTCCACCATGTGTGTCTGTGTGTGAGTGTGGGGAGGAGGGCAGTGGGGATGGTGGGGGAGGAGATCAAGGCAGGAGAGAATGAAACAATGAAATGTAACCCCTTTCCCACCCGCAGCCCTGCCGCAGCACTGATGGAGACAGCTACCTCTTTCTCAGCGGCGTGCATAGTGTCAGCACAGGACAGTCTGGATCTGTGCAACCTTGGGTGGACGGAGAGAGGAGCAACGGGTGCAAAGGGGAGAGGGAATGGTGGGGCAGCAGAAATGAGGGATCATCCAATCCTCGATGGATATGTTTGTGCTCTCCCTTGGGGCGCAGGCATATGCAGCTTGCCATAAGCTTTGTTTGAAGCCTGGGGTTCTTCTGGTGCACAGAGATGCTGAGCAGACTTCTCTGCACACCCGGTGCAAACAGTCCACAGAGCGGATTGGGGTCTGTCCTGCTGTTCTGACTGCCCTTTCCCTCTGCCTGTGCACCGTGCAGCTTCAGGAGTGGACGTGGCAGAGGCTTGCTCCCATCAGCGTTCACATGTCATATTGGTCAGGCAGTGCAAATGTTCTGTGCAACTAAAACAGGAGTAAATCTCTGCATTTCTCCCTGCCCTATAGAAAGGAAGAAATTAAACCAGTGGGGAAAGGGGTGTGCAAGCTCCTCCCCAAACAAGAAGCACCCACAGGATGAAGGGATTTGTGTGTGATGCGCACAGGATGGAGGAACTGGCTGTGAACATTTAATGACTGAGAAAAAGTCGCGTCACTCACCCATGAAGTTACTAGCCAGTCTGCTGACCAAGGGCCTTGCAGTCTTGGGCAAACAGTTATTTGCTGGAAGCTGAGGGGCTTTGGGAATGAGGCAAGCAGGGAGGGCTCTGGCTGAACAGGAAGCCTCAGGTGTGGCAGTAAGGAAGCAGAAGAAAGGATCAGAGAGGAGCTGCTGTGTCCTGCACAAGGGAGATTGCTCCCTCGCTGGTGAAAGGCAATGGAAGCACCTTTGCCAGTGGCCCTGGTACCTCAGGTTGCTCCTGGCACCCATTCTGGCTTTGCCGTCTCACTCTTTTAGAGTGAGCACTGTAATGGAGGTAACCTTCAGGTGCTAAAGTCACCTATCATCTGTAAGTACAGGGAGTAGAAAGGAAATGTAGATACAATGTACTTCACTGGGAAGAAAGGTTTGGAGGCCCATTCTCTGTGGCTCATGGTGAATTAGTGCCATTCCTTAGAGGCAGACATGGATCCACTCTGAGCTTGTGATGAAATGTGGTCAACACAGCAAGGCGTGCTGAGCATGCTGCACTTGCTGCTACTGGCTTCAGATCTTGTCTCATTGCCCTGTCCATGGATGCTGGTCAGGATGGAGAGAGCCAGTTGAGCCTGGTGGGTGCAGTCCTGTGTGTCTGAAGGGCTATGAGAAACAGGGAAAGGTGTTAGTAGAGACCCCCTGGGGTAGAACAGTGATGGACAGCTTTTGTCAACACATTCAGCATATCTACTGGCATCCTTTGGTGGAGGCTGAGAGGCAGCTTGTTTTTTATCAAAGCAGCATCATGTAGAGATAGAGCTACCCTGGATCTGACTCTCTATTTTGACACCAACCTGTGCTACTTCTGTTTTGGCAGAAAATACCTTTGCAGGTGGCTGCAGCAGCTGCCAGTACTGCATGGCTATCACAGCCCACCATGCTGCTGAGCTGAGAGCTTCCCCTGACAGGCAGCACAACTCCACTGGTCACCAGAGC
The DNA here is from genome assembly GCA_028858755.1 of Ara ararauna. Classification (NCBI taxonomy): domain Eukaryota; kingdom Metazoa; phylum Chordata; class Aves; order Psittaciformes; family Psittacidae; genus Ara; species Ara ararauna. The sequence continues at coordinate 68,992,229 of CM054410.1, read as the reverse complement.
ATCATCCTCTCTCCCCTGGGTCAGCAACTAGCCTAAACTGTGTCCTGAACCGAAGAGACCACTTATGGACGCAGGGACCCCGGCACGGTCACCAAGGAGGGTCTGGGGGTCTCACCAGCCCCATGTGCAAGCCTGGGGAGCTGGAGATGTGGTGTTGGGGGTCTGCCACTCAGCTGAGGTGAAGGCAGCCCCTGGGAAGCAAGCATCTTCCACTGCACCCTGGCAGCCCTCTCCTCTTGCTACTCTTTCTCCTGCCATGCTGTGTTGCGTGTACATGTGTTTGTATATGGGAGAGTGAGGAGAAGAGGAAGAAAGGAGGAGAGCAGAAAACTGTCATTTGTGTAAAATTTCCTAATAAATCAGCAGCACTTGGTATTTGCATGGTGGTGGAACTTGGTGTCCTGCCCAGGGTCAGAGCCCCGTAGTGTGAGGCTCTGTCATGGAGAGCTTGCAGCTGAAGTATGAAACACAAAGTGATGTGAAAGAGAACAGACAGATGGGGGAGCAGGAGCTGGTGAGGAGATAAATAGCAGGAACTCTCTGAGCCTTACTTGTGCCTTTGTCTGGAGGGTTTCAAAATCTGAAACTCACTCAAGGATTCCTCTCCTTGGGCTGCAGTGATGCATATATGTCTGGGACCAAGACCATGTTCTCCTGGAGAGCCTGGAAGAGTACCTGGTATCTAGAGAATTATCTGGTTTATCATCTCTTGCCAGCAGAGAGTCTGTCTGAGCAGTTCTGTCTTTGTGTTGTGTTTCTGGCTCCAAGTGCTATAGGGCTGTAGAGGCAGGGGCCAGCCCTGTCAGTGTGCCCCAGGGTCCTCTTCAGCCCTTCTCACTGTCTTGCTCCTGAAGCATGAGTTACTTGAGAAAATCCCACAGCTCAGCATGCCTGGGCTACAGCATGAGAAGGATGTGCAAAAGATGGCTGCACCCATTTGTTTAAGAATTCTCCCACTGATATTGTCCTTCCTCAAAGAGGGTGGACAGGAGTACTTTTGCTAAGGCTGTCCCTGAAGCGCAGCATGCAGTGCAGTTCCTTTCCCCCACTATAGTAACTGCGGTCTAAAATCGAATCATCTTTTCTTTGTCTTTTTCTCTTTAACTTAGGGAGTGAGTTTTCTGGGAGCCCATACAGCCACCCACAATATTCAACATACAATGACTCCTGGAGGTTTCCCAACCCTGGACTCCTGGGTGAGTACTGTTTCTGCCTTGAGGCCTCTGTGCAAGCTGTGACTCATTTGCAACCTGGCAGTGATTGTCCACCAATAAGGTGGGCAGGGTGTGTGCCCTGACATGGTCCTGAGTCTCCACGCTCACCTCCCATACAGGAATGCAGGTCTCCAGGGAAGCACAAATACTTTTGGTTCCTTTCACCAGCAAGAAGCCCCTACCCAAATCTCTTGTCTTTCCTGTTTCTGCCCTGTAAAATCCTTTCCGAGGCATGGGGTGTTGCAGGAAGACAGGATCCCAATTTTTTGTGAGGGTAAGGGATCCTGTTCAGACAAAACATGGGGTGCCAGGTGTTTACAGCTGAATGTGAGCCTCATCGCTCCCCACACTGTTGTTTCTTGCATGTTGAAGCACTTTGCATTTCTCCCTGACCTCGCACTGCGTTTGCTCCCCAGTTGTGTGTTTGCCCGATCCGTCCCTCCTCTGCCAGGGACTGCTGTGCCTGCGCAGCCTCACTGGCGCCAGCACGGTCCCTACAAGCAGAGGGAGGCAGGAGTCCCGTGGTGCATGCAAGGATCATAGCCCTCATGTGAAGGATAAACATAATCCATTTTACACCACTGTCAAATGCTGGCCCACTTTGACCTTATATACGTGTAGCATGCAGTAATTAGAATTTTTCCCTGCATAATTTGCATGGATGAGGTAAGTAAAATACCAATTAATTGTCATCTCTCAACACAGGAGTAGCATGCCTTAGAGATTTCCAGATTTATGGATGACAGGGCTGTTATATGTGACCTCCAGCAGAGAAATAATTTTGAATTTTCGTCATACTTTTTTTATCCAGTTTCTTTGTTTTAAGTAATTGAGTCCCCATGTAATTGAACCACCCATGCTGTATTCATCATGGTTCTTGTCCTTAAACAAATCCTTGGGGAGTAATAGACAGCCTCTGGCTCTCATGCCATGGTGCTGGTATAATGCTGCTATTTGCTGTGCCACATTTAAGGGTTTGTTAGCACTTCCATCATAAATCAGCAGATAGATCTCCAGCTAATATGGATAGGCATAGCTGCACAAAGCCAGAGGAGTCCCTGTGCTTAAATGCTCAGTTTCCATGGCCACAGCCGGCAGCGCCTGTGGGATTTTGGCTTGGCTGTGTGGGGAAGATGCTTTAGCCAGGGGGAAGAGTGCACGCTGTGCTTTCTTCATTTGTGATTTTGCAACTCCTTTGGAAGCTGTTTAAGCAGCACTCTGCTGCATGGACAGGCCTGGGAAGTCAGGCTTTGGATGGCTTTCTAGATTTTGCTTGCAAACCAGTAAAGAAACTGGCATGATAAAAATATATATGAAAAAATATATGAATATATATTTATTTTTCTATGAATATATATGAAAAATATACCAAAAAAAAAAAAAAAAAAAAGAAAACCCAGAGCCAACCCTTCCCATGGGGAGGGGGCTTTTGTTGAAGCTCCTGAGCTGCAGACCATGCTCCTGCCTGTGGGTGCACACTTCCACAGGGAAGGACTTGCTCTTTGAAGCTGTAGCAGAGCCAACCAGCCTGGGCCATCCTGGAGCTTCATGCTGCCTGATAGGGATGTGCACTTCAACTTCCACAGCAGCAGGTTGTGCCCACAACCTGCTTGGCTTTTCATTTGAAACAATGGTCTTGGACAGAGTGTGATGGCCAGGATGCAGGTCAGGGTACATCCCTGTGGTGCCCTGAAGCTGGTGAAGATGGGTCAGGAGAAGACTGTGAAACAGACGCTGGTCAGGAGCCAGCCACCTGCTGCCAGGATACCTTTTACCTGTTCCATTCCCTTTATTTCCTATTCTTCCTCTGTTTTCACCCCCTTTCCTATTCTTCTTGGATGATACATTCTCGGGGCAAATTCCTTCTCACTTCGACTGTGTGAGAGGCATGCGGTATGACCACAACTGAAAGGGTGGCGTGCTCCCACAGGCAAGGCTGGTACCTCAGGCTGGTGAGCATTTCTGCAGCAATATTTACTCATCAGCATGCTGTGAGCGTGTATTTAAATGAAGCAAGGGCAAAAAGTTTTGGATGCTACCATTTTCCTTCAGAAACTGCAGCTTTATTGAAACTGAAATGTTTCATAGGATAGTGACAACAATGCTGGCATTTTTTGCTAGTGGGTGTTGTTAAAATGTATAATTTTGGCTTCCTTGTTTTTATCCTCTTCAAAATACTTTGTTCTGGTATTTTCAAAATCTTATATTTCAATAAACACAGACTCAGTTACTGCGCAGGTAACATTGTATAGCATTGCGTGCGAGGTGACATGCTGATCTGGAGTTACTGGACCAGAAGTTTTGATGCATCAAACAGGAAAAGAAATGGGTATTTTTGTTTTGCAGCAAGTCCTAAGGATGAACTTACCATTGCGATTCAGCCTGGTCTCAAAACTGGGAGTGCTGGAGTTCATGGAGGGGAAATCCCCTTGTCAGACCACTGATAGTTTTGAAATACGTGCTCTGCTGTGTTCCTGGTTGAGAGTTGGTGTGGCCTGTGCCTCCCTGTGCTGCCTGAATTGCCCCATGGGCATCCTGTAAGAGCTGGACAGTGAGGTCTTGGTGGTCAGAACCTTGGGATTACATTTAATATCAAGCCCATCAGTCAGAAAAGCACCAACAGCGAAACAGTGACCGGTTTGGAAAGGCATTTGTTAGGAGTCCACATCATACCCCACAGAGCGTCACAAAGGTCTACAACTTGCCACCTCAGTGCGGAAGTGCAATCTGCTTGATCATGGTTCACAGTGGTGGGGGCAAAACTTCTCAGCTGATGCATCAAGGGGCACTTCATTGTCTCGAGTACAGCTGTAAGACCTGAGTGAGCATGTCTCATTGTGTGGCCTTAAACTGCAGGTCGGACACATCTCTTGTGCCCTGCAGAGATCCTGCTTATCCATAGCTCTGCCTTTGTCCCAGGAGCATGATCCTGCACTTCCTTCTTCCTGGGTGCCCACTAACCACATTCAGGTCAAGTAGGAATCTGTGGCAGAGTCTAAAAAGCCTGCTTCAAGTATCCTTGCACACCTAGAAAGCGCAGTGTGACAAGCCTGAGCGCCTGCAGTGAAGAGGAGGTTAATTTATACTATATCCAGCATGCTTCCACTCTTCTCAGGAGTATACGTGAGTACATTTAATAATTCTCTCCTGAGAGCAAGCTCTGGCAGTATCAGCCTTAAAGCACAAACCTTGACAAAATTAATCAGGACTGGTACATGGACTGACAGAGTTTGTTTTACTAAGTCCCGCTCCCTTCACTGAGATGAAAGTGTAATACTGTAAGCACTTAGCAGTGCCTATATTCAATTAATTCCCTGTACTAGCAAGGAAGAATTGCAGCACAGCAATCACACGAGGCTGAGACCTGTGAAAGAGGAGCTAAAATGTGAGATGCCATGATTTGCAAGTGTCAGGAAGAAAGGATACTTCGGTAAGAAATGGGGTTTTGAGGGAATAAAAAGAAAGTAACAGAGATGAGAAAGGTGAAAAAGCTTGGCTCATTAGTCCCCAGTCTTTGTCCCATGAGTGTGCAGCAGCTGTGAGAGGCACGACACAGTGTCTCCACAGGATCATACCGTTGGTGTGGAAGTGATGGGAAGCAACTGCCGGGCCCCAGCAGAGCACTGACTGCCCTCTGTTGCCCATGCCTGGCTCTGCCCTTGCTGTGATGTTCCCCACCCGTTTGCCCTAGTCGGAACACCTGCATCTGCCCCAGGTGGCATGGGAGCTGATGCAAATAGGTGACAGTGCTCCCTCCTCTCCAGGGCAGTCCTGAATGCTGAGCCCGGTAGCTCTTGTGGAAGGCGAGACAACCAACAGTCCTCCGGAGTGGGCAGCAGAAGCTGGGCAGAATTACAGAATCATATAGTGGTTTGGATGGGAAGGGTCCTTAAAGCTCATCCAGTTCCAACCCCTGCCACGGGTAGGAACACCTTCCACTAGACTGGGTTGCTCCAAGCCTGTCCAACCTGGCCTTGAACACTGCCGGGGATGGGGCAGCCACAGCTTCTCTGGGCAACCTGTGCCAGGGCCTCAGCACCCTCACAGGGAAGAACTTCTGCCTAAGATCTCATCTCAATCTCCCCTCTTTCAGGTTAAAGCCTGTCCTGTCTCTACAGGCCCTTGTAAAAAGACCTTCTCCAGCTTTTTTGTGGGCCACTTTATGCACTGGGAACTGCTCTAAGGTCTCCCCTTAAGCAGCCTTCTCTCCTCCAGGCTGAACAAGAAATTGAACAAGAAGAACAAGAAAAAGTGGGTTGTCTGCTGGAGATCTGCCACATCTTCCTGCTCTCCCGTCTAGTCTTTCAGCACCAGTGGCTGCCACACACAGCTCTGTAGCAGGGGCATGACAGCCTCAGTCCCACTGACGGCAACTGGAGTGAGGACAGATCCTGAGTTTCCAGGGGGATGTGCTGGGAAAAGGACACAAACCCTGGGTGCTTGTGTGTCATCTGGTTTGATGGCTGCCACTGATATCCTCATCTCAAAGCCAGAAGTGGTGGACAAAGGAGGATCTTTTTCCTTTTTATATTTTTTCCTTCCTACTCTGAAGGATCTTCAAGTGGTACATTACAGGAATGCACATGGAGGTGCATGCGCAACTGCATGGGAAGCAAGCGTGTGTGCACATGGGGCTTAGTCCATCACTGTCAGCGTGTCCTGACACACTCCGTCAGAATCAGCTCAACACATGCACGCTAGGAGCAGGTAGCAGATGAAGAAAAATGATTCCATTTTGTGCTGGCTTGTTGCAATAACTTCTTTACCATTTTTGCTTGTTACATTCGGTTTGAAGCTGCTCATGGTGGTTTTCTTGTCGCTGTGTGCTGACTGAGAGGGTTTTCCTGTGCCATCCCAGTGTCAGCATGGCATTGTGCAAGGGCAGAGCTCGAAGCTGGTCGATTAGGGTTAGGTTCAGTTCTTCTGTGGAAAGACGAGAGAACAAGTAGGCACCAGAAATGACCGTGTCAAGAAATAAATTGATGGTAGCATGAATTAGAAAGGAAAAATGACATAAAAACAAATCAGGCCTGTTCTGGATGGGGGCATGGTGACAGGAAGAGTGAATGCTTTGTGATGTGATGTTTTCATTTTTCACTTTTAATACAAGCTTTTGTGATTTTACTGCTGAAAGGCAAACTGGAAAAATCAAACTTGAGAGACGTGGAAGAAATTTGAAGAGTATGAGAGAAATATTGGGCTTTGGCACTGAGTCAGGACAGCAGTGGAGGAAGAGGGAGGGGGAAAGCCTAACCCCCAAAAGATCCCTTTTACCACAAAACCTCAGCAAGTGCTGCCTTTGGCTCTGATGGGATCCACATGTTGCACTGCATCAGGGTGAAGTTTGGTGCCACTGGATCCCTTCCCTGGATTTTCTACCCCTCTGCCTAAGCTGAGCTGCCACAGCCTGTGCCAGTGTTGGTATGGAGCTGGGTGTCTTCTGAGCACACCCTCCCCCTGCTCCCCATCAACCTCCTCATGCTGTGGTGGGTGAGGACAGCTAACCTTTCATGGACCTGCAAGGTGTTACACCCCGAAGTACTGCCTGCCCTGCAGTGCAAAATGATTCCTAAGGACTCACAGGCAGCAGGAGTGGCTGTTAAGGGGCATGAAGTGACAAACTGCTCTCCCCAGAATGCACAGTCCCAAGTTCTGATGCAGAAGCCATGTTCCTGTAGCCAAACCCCCTAATTTCTGACCCATCCAAGTTGCAGAAGCAGAGTATTACCTGCAGGTAGGACTACGATCATGAGAAGGAAGTTTGTTCTCTGTGGCTGTGCCAAGGAATGCATTGCACATGGGTGTGCCAAGGGGTGCGACAGCACATGTTGACTGAGCGTTTTCAGGTGCACTGGGCTTGTGCTGCCTTGGAAATGAGCAGTAGGACATTGGTGATGAAGCCTGAGCTGATTTCTTGACATGGCGCTCCAGACAAAAGCAACTTAGAAGCAGCAGGTGGGCTTGCCTGTGAGATGGGTCCTAGTGGGTCCACAGCAGTGAGGCAGGGTGGTAGAGCCCATTCTTTCAGATGTTTCAGTTGGTGAGGCTGTGTCCTTGGGATGTTCTCACAGGCAGTATGGCATTCTTTCACCAGCCCTGGAAACTGCTCCGGGCAGCTGGTCTGGGGGGATGGCAAAGAAAGCCCTACATGTTGCAATTAGACCATCATCCTGAGCCAGTGGTTAAAAGTAAATGTCCATGGACTTCCTCTTGGAGGCTGGTTATGTGATTTTCACCCTGTTGCTTGGGCTTTTGAACCAGGAGTCCTTGAGTAATCACTCAGCTAGTTTTGGGGTGAACAGCAAAGCCTTCAGTTAGAGTCTCTGCACGAGGAGGGAAGGCCAGGAGGTTCTTCAGCCTCCCATGTGTAGGCACCATCACTCAGTGGAGAGCAGGCAACAAGTGGCACAAGGCATGCCAGGTGGGTTCTCCTTCCTGCTCCAAAATCTGTTCCAGGGCCATGGTGGTGGAACAGCCAGGACTCTGCCACACTCAGCCAGTGCCCAGGTGCAGGGCAGCCATTGGACCTGCCAGAGCAGGGTTTGCTATAGTCTGAGATGGCAAGCAAATGGCTGAAAATGCACCTTTAGCTGCACTGCCACCTGTGATTGGCTGAGGGGCAAATGCCCTACTGAGGTCTAATGGCATCACCATCTCCTGGAGAGGCCAGCTCCTCAATGGAGCTGCAGAAATTACCCCCTCTGTGACAAGTCGTGTTCCTGACTGTGGAAACCCTCAGCCATGTCTGCCAGACTGCTGTTCCAAGTGAGATGAAGGCAGGGAGCTCAGGATGGCCGGTGGCTCTTGGATGAGCTCATTTGTGAAACCAGACCCTGCAGCCCAGGCTTTCCCAGAGCTGTTCCTTGTGCTGGCTCCTTGCTGCTTACCCAAACATGTCTGGGGGTGTCAGACTCACATGTCCAAGTGCAGGTCTTTCCAGAGGGCTTCTTCCATGCTGTGTCATGCTTTGCATCTCACACATGTGAGATTGCTGGTGACTTGAAGACCTGACTGGTAGCACCTTCAAAACTTTTTTACATGACTCTTTTCTCACACTGAATCAGAGTTGGTTTCCTTGCAGTTGGACTTTGAAGGTTTTTAGTAGCTGGTGTTATCTGGACAGATTGGTATCTCTTCTTGTACATCTGAAGTCAGATTCTTCTTCATTCAAGCAAATGATCTGAGTTCCAAGTGATCGTTTGGTGATCACCCATATACTCATACTTAGCCCTGCATGACAGAAAATGGTCCCTGATATTTTTCAGGCCTCTTAGTAAATGAGTGCTTCAGCATTTACCAATCTGTGAAGCTTTAGGCTTAGCCCACATAGTTCATCTGAATGCGTAACACATGTATTCAATGAAGAAACAGCACAAATTTGATCAGTTTGAGGTTTAAGTGTCCATTTAAACAGCTGTGATCTGGAGCATCAGATACTTCACCAGATGAGGTGATTCACTGGAGGCAATTTGTGAACCACTTTCTGAGCTTGGATTCATTACCAAGTGAAGGTCACCGGTATTTTCTAAAGACAATTTCAGCTCAGCAAATGTATTGGATGCTGAAGGGCTTTCCCTGGCCAGGCAGAGGCTGGTGAGATAGGGTGATCCCACAGCAGATCTAGTAGCACAAGCTCCGAGGTCAGTGTCAAAGCTAAGCAGAATTTGGGGGGCTATTCCCTGATAGAATTAGTTTGAGAAAAAGGGGAATTACTATTGAGTCCAGTGAAATGTGTTGAAAGTTTTGGGGTTCAACCTCCTACTTCTTCCAAAAGGAGCGGGGAAAAACTGAGAGAAGTCTGAGTGTGGTGATGTGTTTGGGTTGGATTTTTTTCTCCTTCCGTTCTGAAAAATTAATTCACTGTTTTGGTGAAGTGAACGAAAGTAACATTTTGAGTGGAGTAATGAAGCAGGTATGCTACCACCAGCAGAGATGCAAAGCAATGGTAGCGCTGTTATCATGCAGAATGCACGAATGTGATTTTTATACTAATTACCTGGCCCTTATTGCTGTGGGTCTGAGCTCCGGCTGGAGAGCTCTCTGCTGCCCGTGTCGGCATGCTGCAAGCTGGCACCTTTCCACTTTTGTCTTCTTTATAGTTGTCTTGTCTCTTCCAGGCTCCCCGTACTACTACAGCGCTGCAGCTCGTGGGGCAGCCCCGCCAGCAGCCGCTGCAGCTTATGACCGCCACTGATGCCGAGCCTGGGGCACCAGTACTGACTGCACGCACCACCCGGACCACCACGATGACCACCTTGCTGCACCTATGCCAGCCATGCTGCAAGGGAAGGAGAAAGTACCTAGTAGGCACATGCTAATTGAAATTTTGCTCTTTAAACTTGGTGAACTGATCATTGTTACATTACTTCAGATGGTCATGTTGTCTGGGTCTCAAATCAAACAAAAAAATGGGAGGAAGTGTTTCTCCTGACACCCTGTGTTATCAGAAACGTGCAGTGGCTTCATGTCTTTTGCAGCTGTATGTCTACTGCTTTCATCGCCTGTTGGTGGCACGGCTGTATCTGGGGATAAGGAAGAGGTGTGAGCAGCTCTCTCTGGGGAGGCTTCCTCTTGCTGCACACTGAAACAGGCTGTGAGACTCAAGGCAATCTTTTTTTCTCTTTTTTTTTTTTTAACTTGCTTGCAAAGAAAAAGACCGGTCAGCTCAATTTTACACAAGCACCACTGTAAATACCTGCTTGTTTGTATTACTATAAGAATGGCTTAAGCATAAGCAGCAACATTGTACAAATATGAACTCAAAACACATCTGAAAACGTGTTTTGAAACTGGTGCACTGAGTCGAAGAATTCAGTAAGCTTTAAGCAACTTTGAACCAGGTTAACACTCATGGTGGCTGTATTTCAGGCCAATGTTTTTTCAGGATACAGCATCCTATGTGATAGTTGTATGTGATCATGCTGTATGCTGGTATCAAACACATGTGCAACTGAAAGACCTGAGCAGTTTTGTGATGCTTTACTGCTGAATATTAATTCATGTTCCTTTGTCATCATAATGAGCACTGAAACAAATTCATTGCTGGTTTCAAGTAAAGTGGCATCCAAGGAGGAATTCCTGAGTAATAGCTGACACCTTATGTACATCTCAATAGGTTGTGTGCTAAAACCCAATTATGAATGCCCTGAGAGGAAGGGGAAGTAATATCACAGAAATGATTTTTTGTTAAATGGACATACTGAGTGTGACACATCAAGCACAGGAGCAACCAAACATGCTTTTGGAGGCAAACTGGAGGGAAAGGTGCTGCTTTTGGGGGTCAGACGTGCACCAGGGGAAATTTTGCCCTGTTAATTCCATGTTTCTCCCCTCCCACTCGGAGATGGATCACTAAATGTGACATGGCCTTCAATGTGTGGCTTCCTAGGACTAATGAAGAGAGAAGAGCAGGTACAAATGACACACTAAGCAGCTGCACCAATCACTGCAACTTCATGGAACCAGAATTGCTGATTTCTCCCTGCAGCATCCCCCTGCCCGAGGCTGAGGGACAGCCTGGATGTATGGATGACAGGCATGACCTCATCCCCTCCTCCTGAGGGCAGTGGAGAAACTCCCTGGCTCCTGTGGGTCCTCTTGGTGCTTGCCTGTGTGTGCCCCAAGGCTGAAGAAGGGTTGCTAGTGTTGAACCTGAAACGCTTTCCTCTGGATGAGCATTGAAGTACAAATACTTGCTGCTGGCAGTGCAAGCATTTCTCTGGAATGGTAGCTCCTGCATTAACACTCTTCTCTCTCCTCCCTCTCCACCTTATGGTTTGTGCTGCATGTCTGGTGTCCTTAGTGGTCAATGACCTGTTGAGAATCTCCCTCTCCAACTCCAATGGCACCTTCTCACACCATGGAAATGCAGCCATCTGTTCCAAGTTTCCAGGGCAGGTGTGTTTAGATCCTCAAAAGCCATGGGGACACCCAGGTCCCACTGGCTCAGTGACATGTCAGTGAGATGTTCACGGAGCCCATCAGGAATTTTGGCCAGAGTCCTTCAAACTGTGCCCCTAACTGAGAAGTAAGTTTTGTAACAAACTTACCAGTGAGAAAAGTTCTAATTTGAATCTTTCAGCAATTAATAGCTGATACACACCTGGTTTTAACTGACGACAAATAATAGCATGGACAATTTACACAGGGAACCTTCTGAAGCATTACTTTGGTGTTGTTGCTTTCTGAGTACCCCATGATTGCTTGCACGCTGGCAACAAAGCTGCAAAGGACATTTCTGTCACTGGATGCTGGTCGCATGGGGATTCCACATGAGCCCCTGGCTGAGGGGTGCATGTTGTCTGCACTCCGAACACACACATCTCTGTGAGCTCAGGAAGGGATAAGGCCGTCTGGAGCCTTGGCTGAAAAGAAAAGAAACAGAAGTTTAACTGCAGGCAGTGAGGGTGCAGATGATGGCTCTGTAGCCAACTGGGCTGAACTATGAAAGCTGTGGAGAGAGACAGCACTGCTTGGTGCCTGGACCGGGATAAAATGACTCTTTCTGTCTGCCTAGTGAGAGAACAGCTGGTCCTATCAGCAGTGTGTGTGTCCTCACCCACTGGGTGAACTGCCCTGCAAACGAGTTTCTTTTGTTTCCTCAGTGGCATGGCTTGTGTGGCATGCGCTAATTCATATAACACTGAGAAGACCAAACCGAAAACTTCAGCAGATATTGGCACCCTCAGGCCAGTGGTGCTTGTAGTTGGGCTGGGGACCTAGGAAGGGCACAGGAGGTGTAGTTTTCCTGCAAGATGGATTGGTGCTGTTGGATGAAGCGACCTGAGATGCTCAGGCCTAGCTGGCCCTAAGACTTCCATCAGGATTCTGTTGGGCAGAGCCTTCTGTGCCGTCCCACTAGCCAGGTGTACAGGCTGCACCATGGGCAGTGTGCATGTCCTGGTCATAGCGGCAGAGGGGAAACCTTAAAGTCCTACCCTTGTATGTGCAAGGCAGGCAGCTGTGCCTGGCCAGCTTCCCAAACCATGGCAGCCACGGCTTGTTCATATGTGCTGGGACTGCTTCCCAGTGAGAATGGGCAGTGAGAGCTGGCCCGTGGAGTATGCATGCTGTACTTCTGGAAAAGACACTTCTTGACAGTACTTTCTGGTTTTTGAGGATATTTCACCTGGGGTTTACAAACTACTTTCCTCACAACGTCTGGACTTTCTGTCTGTAGTCTTCACTGAGGGAATCCTCCTCCTTGGGAAGCATTTTTAAAGGCTCTGCTGGCAGCAGGTGGTTGTCTGGGGATGACAGAGAGTCACCTGCTGCTGTCCCCTCTCTGCAGCCTCTCCATTTCATGGGAGGTCACTGAGTGAGGGGAAGGAAATGACCCTTTGGGGCCACAAGGAGGGAAGAGAGCAAGACCAGCATGGAGCTTTGGGGTGTCCCTTTGCTCAAGTGAGATGCCCTTTAGTGCATCATACCATTGCTAGACCCTTGCAGAAATCAGCCCCATGAAGTGCTTCAGTCAGTTACAGCACTAAACTCTGTAATGTAATGTAGCACTCAGCTAGATGGAGGGTTTTCCAGTAGTATGCACTTCAGCAATGAATTTATCAAGTACGTTGCAGACACCGACAGGCTGAGAAATGAAATCTGAGAGATGGAGGGTGAAAACACTGCCCTAAGACTGAATAAATGGAGGCTGTGAGCCAGGATTACATGAACTGACTTGTTGAGGAAACCCTCAGTCAAACTCTGAGAGTGGCCATAAAGAAGACATAAAAGGCTGTGAGCATCAAGTTTGCTTAGCATCTGTGTCCAAAGGTGCAGCTACAGAGGCATCATCATTAGGCGGCTCCACTAACTGCAGAACTCTGGATGTCCCAAGACCAGATCCACAGAAAGCTTTCTTTATTTGCTGTCGAATCGTAAAAATGCTCTGGGCTCTGGGAATATGTGGCCAGAGGATGCATGTTCATTCAGAGATGCAAAGATGTCCAAGCAGTGCTCTGATCCATGCAGGGACTGCAGGCATCAGGATAGCACTGGTACTTGAGGCACTTGGGAATGAGACAGCGAGGAAAGAAGCAGCACCAGGTAAAGAAAAAAAGACAGAGGAGAAAAAGAAGCAGGCTGAAAAGTGATTTTCAGAAGAAACCCTTTCTGTCTAGGGAGGGACGGTTCGTGGAGCTCACAACAGTGGAGTGCTGGGACACCCATCACTCCTCCTTGGCTTCCTGTGGCCTATTCCTTTCAGTCCTATGGTGTGAGGGCAGCACTGTGGGCTCCCTGTGCTGGCTGATGGCAGTCACTGGCAGTTTGCAAATGGTGTGCTGTGCCTGGTCTTAATTGATGAAGTTGTGTTCCTTTCTTATTTTCTTTAATTTTCCTGTTCTACATGTCCTTCGGCATGGAAGGAAGAGGAAGCGGTGTTATAGTGTTGCTTATTTCCAACCACAAGTACTATTGCTTCAAAGAGCCACGGGCCATCACAGAGTTACCTTCTGTGGCTGCCACTGTGGCTGTGATGGAATGTCCTCCCCAGTGCTGCGCTCTTTCCTGCATGCATGAGCCTGCATGTGTGCAACCAGGACATGGGAGGCCACAGCAACAACAGGTAGCATGGTATTAAGCTGAACCACCCTGTGACTCTGTCCCAGCAGACATTGGCAAAAGCTTTTTTTCCATCTGGATTCACTGAGAAAACGATGTGAGGGCTAGCAGCTCTTGGGTAATGTGCCCCGCAGCATCTTGCCAGAGCATGCAGGCGATGGTCCTGTATGGGCATCATTAGCCGGAGCTGGTTGGGTGCCTTGCACTGGCGCGGGGTCTGGGCACACATCCCAAGCCATGGCCACCACAGCTCTGTGGCAGAGGCAGAGCACTCAGTTGCGGCACAAGGTTGAGGATACCAGCTGGGGACAGCTGTTTTGTCCTCTCCGACTGAAACCCACTCCTGTCATGGTACACATTGCCACAGCACGAGACACAGGAAGATCCAAAAGAATCCAAAACCAGTTAGTGGCGCTTTTCTGGTGGAGCTAATGAGACTTGGCATGTGAACGCTGAGTGAAAAGTGCGTCAGAAAGGTGCTTGGTGCCAGGACTGTTCACCTTGGCATAGGTGTCAGCTCCACTGTGACCTCCGCTTGCTAGTCCTGCGGGAGGGCTTGCATAGCAGAGCAGCTCCAGGGCAAGAGTCAGGCCCAAGGGGCTTTGCAGGATCCCACTGCAGCACTGCAGTGCAGGTGGGCATGTGTGTAGGTAATGCTGTGCACACGCATATGTATGTGTGGGCACTCTTAAATCTCAGACCTTTGTGGGGAGCGTGGCGGGGTGGACCTGAGTCCTGCAATAGCCCTGGCCACCACCTGGCTAGACCCCTGTGTCCAGGGGCTCCTGCCCTGCAGTTAGACCTGCCTTTTGCTTCTCTCAGCCTCCTGTAGGAAGGATCCTTGTTCTGGTTTTTCACTTTCTAGTGGCCTTTGTACATTCTAAAATTGCAGAAGCTCATTTCATTGCAAATGGAATTCCTTTCCAAGAAAAAAAAGTAAAGAAAGAACAGGCTTTTTTTATTTATTTTTTTTTCCCCCAGAGACGGACTACTTGGTATTAGGGACTTCTAGCATCAAAGAAATACGTATCTGTTGTATCCACCAAAGTCCGCAATGCCTGCATTGAAGCTTACTCCTTTAAAAAGGAGAGGAAAAAGAAACGAGAGGGAGAGAAATTAAAGCCTCTTCCCCTTGAAAAACACATACATAAAAAAAGAATACTCAAAAAAAAATAACTGTTGAATTGCCTTTGAAAGTAGGGGATAACATCTGTTGCCAAACAGATGAAAATGCTTCTTAAAATGTGTATGTTTTGTATTCTTTTTTTCTAGTAGGAAAAGAACAGACTTGAAATCTTGGTGTTTTTTCCTTAGTGCTGTGTGTTGCTTTTGTGTGTTATAATATTTGAATGTAATTACAGCAGTGCCAATTTGCCAAAGATGTCGAACATTATTTTGGGGATTTTATTCTGGGTTTTGTTTTCGGGAGCAAAATGGGAGGTGGTCTGGGGAGCAGGGGTTATAAGGCATGGGTCAAAAGGGGAGGGGAGGTATTTGAAGGTTTATTTCCTTTATTTGTTTGGGGTTATTTTCTCAACTCTTTCTTGTCAATACTGAAATTTGTGATTTTATTCTAAGTTAAATGGTTGACTGCAACATTTTTATTTTTAGATTAGTTGAAGAAACATGCAATAAGATTGGCGTAGTTCAATATCTGTGTGTCTTTTCATGAGAGTGACTGTTACTTGTGGACATTTGGTTTTATGTAACCTTTATGTGAGATAATTATTTGTAAATATTTACCATAATTTTATTTGTTCCTAAAATAAAAGTAATTTTTTTAAGTTCAAAATGCCTGATTTCACTCTTGTTTTCATTCCGTATCCTGGACCCTGAGTCAAATGGTAAGGTTTGTGCTAATAAGCCATGTCCAGATTCTCAGATGTCCTCAGTCCTGCAGGTGGGCTGGTGTCCTGATGAGGCAGACAACTTCCATGCTAACCCCATATGCAAACTGGAATGGTTTGGTAGCTGCAAGATTAATCTTGCTAACTACTTATACTATAAAACCCCTCATTAAAACAAGCTATAGCTAATGACTGATGAATTATGTATTCTCAATGAGTTACATGCAAATGTATCTACATTTGGATGCAAAAGCATATGTGGGGGCTACTTTTTGATGCTACTGATGTTTCTTCAAGCTTACCTTTGTCTCCATCTGCCATCTTATGAAACAGTTCTGTGCTCCTCCAAGTGCATGCATGTGCTTGGGCCTGCTGTCTGGTGTGCATGACCAGAGACAAACCTCTTGTGTAGCCTTGAGTTGTGAGAAATTCACTTGGATCATCATCACATGTGTTCTGCTTTTGTTGGCCATTGTGGCTGCAGCACCCCAAACACCCAAGCATTGGATTTGTGAAACAACAGTGAGGGAATACTCATTTGAATTGAGACAAGCATCTGTTTGGACTGAATTCCCATATTCTCTGTCTTCATTTTAACAGTATTTTAGCAATTTAAGGTTGCCAGAAGTTGCAAATTTTAATTGACATGAAACAAATAATGGTGAGTTTGTCCAGAACTTCTGCTCTCACCTGTTTTGAATTCCTAGTGTTTTACTTATGATGCTTGTACTTAGTCTGGCTGGGATGGCATTAATTCTCTTCATAGCAGCCATTATTTAGCCACAAATACACAGCTGCTGTGTTCTAAATTTGTGGCTAAAACAGTGCTTAGAACACACTGATGTTTAGTTCTTGCTGGGCAGGCTTTCACAGCATCACATCTTTGCTTCTTTCTCAGAAAGCAGGCTCAGGGTGCTAAATAGGCTGGCATGGCACACAGCTGAAGGGCTGAACCCAAGTGACTGAAGGGATGTCTGCGCTATTCAGTGTTGTGCTTGGCAGTAAAACTGTGGAAAAGACATTCTCCTAAGCAGCTGTTCCTCAGGGGCTGTCTGAGCACCATCAGCCTATTTGTGGGAGTTGGTGAACAGTTGCCTTTGCAACACTTGGTTTTGGTTTCCCCTATCCTTCACTCAGTAAAAGGTATTTGTCTCAACCCCTGAATTATTCTCGTTTTTGCTCTTCCCCCACCCAGTTGTGGAGGGGAGGGAGTGGGTGACTGGTTAGATGCTGAGCTGTTATCCACATTAGGCCCACCACAGCAGCATACTTATAATGAACATTAACATAGTTCTGACAGTTGAAGTCCAGGGATCTAGGGAGAATGGGTGCAAAGCCATATTATGTCTGTGTCCCCATACCATACATTTTAGTCTTAAACCTGAGAAACAGAGCTCATGGAACTTTCCATAATTCAGCAAATAATTGTAGATAAATAAAATGACAGTCTAATCACAGACAATAGGCAGAGAGAGGCAGAATTTAGTTGACCAGTAGTTTGAATCCAGTATTTACTTGAGCCCCAGCAGGCTTCAGATTTGGAAGAAGCCTGTACTCTCTGCTCTGGCAGCACAAAGTGGGGATGCTTTCATGCAGTAGCATTTCAGAGTGGAGTGGGTGCTCTTATGCTGAGCCTGCAGAATCATGGACTTGAGAACAAGTGCTCAAAAATCAGTTTTCCGTAATGGTCAGGTTCATCCAGCAGCGTTTGTCCAGCCGATCTACATGTACTGTTTGACTTGATGTGTTCCCTGCTCTGTCCCCAGGCTTCTCTCCTGCCATCTGTCACCAACCATTCTTCATGCACCATGCTCACCTTGCAGCTCTCTGGAAAACAGAGCTTTTGGGAACAGCCCTTCATGTTCCGTGCCCTGTGCAGGCAGAAGTGGCACTGCCCACCTCATCACTCCAGGCAGGTGTTTGTTGTCCTCCAGTCTCCATCAAGGCATTTGTGCCTTGAGTAACCTGGTGTCACCAGAGGGGGTGGGAGCCCCCTGCGCTCCCTCTATGCTCTGGGAGACTCAAGTTCTCATAGGCAACATCTGCTGGTGGTGATGCCTCCCGGGGAGGGAAGAAAGCAAGCCCTCAGCCCTTCAGAGCCTACTGTGTTGAAATGGATGGCTTACTTCGCAGGCTGGTACTCAGAGACCACACTCATTGAATGTCCCACATCAGAGAATGTTCCAGTGAAGCTCCGAGCGCTTCATGAGGAGGGGAGAAGGTGGATGAACCCAACCACCTTTCACTCCCAGGGCCCTTGCAGATGCCTGGGCAGCCTTAAGGAGAGATTCATGACACTGCAGCAAAGGGACTTTGCAAATTGGTCGAGTGGTCGCACCAGGAGGCACATTGTGGCGGTCCTTGCCTTGCAACAAGATGCTAGTGGTAGGGATTGCCATTTCTGGGTCTTTATTTTTATACTTTCTGTGTTTCTGCTGTCTTTCAGCCATGCTAGGTTAAGAGAGAAGCAAATCATATGTCCTGCAGCAGGCAGGCAGTGCCCTCTCCTCATTATGCCCTCCCATGTCTGGATATGAAATGCCACGTCAGCCTGCTGGCAGCAGAACAGTGGGATTAGACCTGACAAAATTGCAGTGAGAGGTGCAGGATCTTTCTGTCTCTCCAGGTGTGAGGCCCCATACCGCTTCATTCAGCAAGAATGCCCTTCAAGGATGCAAATACGGTTTTAGCTCAAGCCTCCATACAAATGGCCATTGTTTAAGATGCCTGGCAATTGTCATTTAAACTTTTAATGAATAGGAAATGAAGACCACTGGTTAAGCAAAGGAATGTCTCTGTATTGTAATAGATTTTGCAGACAAGGGGAATATGCAGTCCAACCAGGAAAGTCAGAAGTAGAGATAGCGGGTACACAGGAGCTGGTACAAAGAGATCAAAGTGACAGCGCCTTTGCCAGGATTCCTGCAGTGGACCATGATGGCAATGAGCAGGAACATCTGGAAATAATGTCATAGACATCTGGTGAGAAATTGTGGCTTCTGTTTCAGGATTTCATGACCTATTTTCATTCTCAAATAAAGCCCGAAGACTTGAAATGCCCTAGGGAGAAAAGAAAATTCTTTGTGTATATACTGTCTTGAAGCCATTATAAAGCGTCCTTCAGGGCAGTGTTTCCAAAACAGTGGGGCTGCTGACCATACCCAAATGGTGAATTGAAAAGTGTGCTCCAGCCATCACTCAGCTAGACTGACTTCTTCCTGCCTGCAGGCTTGTGGTGTTTCTCACTGTCCTGCATTCATCAACCATGACACTCACTCATTCACCTCTCCAAAGGCTGTACTGGACAAGAGGCTTTGTGCATACCTGAAACTGGATCTCATGCCCTTGCTTCAAACTGAGCAGTAGGCATTAAAAGTGTATCCAGAACTGCAGAGCTAAAACTTGTCACCATGTGCACAAGAAACTGACCCACTCACCACAAAACAGGATTGAGGGAAGATGAAGATCATTTTCCCTGGGACATTCGTAGGTGGTTCACAGGGTTAGAGCATGGTAAAGGAACAAGGCCCTTGAAAGTAAAGCAGTAAAAAATACTGCTGTTTGAGTCAACAGGACCTCATTTTGAGGAAGATACCAGAAAGCTGAGGGGGACCAAGAGCGTTTTGCCAACACTCAGTAGCAGGAAAGTGACTGCACCACCAAGAAACACACTCCATAGAGCTGAACCAGGAGCAGGTGGGAGAAGAGGAACCAGAACTTGATCTTTAAGATCCCTTTGCACCCAAACTATTCTATGATTCTATGAACTTGGATACAAACCAATTAGATTCTGGTACCTCTGATGAGAGAGCCTCCTCTCTGGCCATAGCCCCAGATTCTGCCCTCAGTGTGGTGGGATGATCTTGCCAACACCTAAACTCCCACCCAGTTGCTTGCTTATGGTTCCTGCAGTGGGATGAAGGAATCAGAAGGGAAAAAGTAAGAAAAATAAGAAAAATTTGTGAGCTGTAGTGGTGACAGCTTAATAAGAAAATCAAAGCTGTGCACAAAAGTAAAGCACAGCAGGGAGTTCATGCCCAGCTCCCCAGTGGCAGGCAGACACCTAGTCACTCCCAGAAAGCAGAGCCTCAGCACACACAGACATGTTTGGGAAGAGTAGCGACATAATCCTGAACACCCTCTCTTCCTCCTTCTTTCCTTGAGGTTTTATGATGAGCATGACATTGTCCTGTGTGGGATATTGCCCAACCCTGGCCCATTCGCTGTTGGGGAAGAGTGAGAACCCGAGAAGCCACTGACACAATGCAAGCACTGCTCATCTATAGCTGCTGCTGGACACTCCAGCTACCCTTCTGATGTCCCTAAGAGCCCCTGCCGCCTCTTAGTGCTGGGAAAGTCACACCTGGTAGGAGACTGCTAAATTCTGGCTCCTAACACTGTTAAACCCGCTGTAAACAGTCCCTGATAACACTTCAAAATAATAGTCCATTACAGCAGCAATGCTTAATTAGAGTGGAACTGACAAATGGAGTCATCATGATTAATGTTATTATAATGAATACATCTGCAATTTGGTATAACACACAGAAATGTCTGGCTTCCCAGGAAACCCTCAGATACAGAGGGTGTCTTTTATATTCATAGGGATATAATAATTCCTCTGAAGGAATTTCATCGTAATTTAGCACGAATTAATGTCCATTTATCTGTTACCCAGTGCAGCAATTCATCTAAATCCCATATATGCAGTGTAGACTCTTGTCTAAGAACACCCGATAATAGAGAAATACTTTGAAGAAATACATTTGCTGTAGATCATTAATGCTCAGTGTGCTAAATGTCCTTTAAATTAAACCAAGTTAAATAAACTCTTCTTTAATATACCAGTGTAACTTTTTCATTAACAAACACATTAAAGCCTTTTTCATTTACGTACAGCTGATGCAAGCATATGATACTGAAGTGTTCAATTAGCAGAGCAAAATATAATTCAGAGTGTCTATATGGTAAGAAAATGCAAGAAAAGGCAGCAGTTTGACCCACCAACCTCCAATCTTTTGGTAACTGTGCATTGGCCCTCCAGGAACTTCACAGAATGATAGAATCCTAGAACCCAAGGTTGAAAGGGACCTCAAGGATCCTCTGGACCAATCTTTCCAGGCAAGCAAAACCTAGATTAGGTGTCCAGCACCATCTTAACAGTGTCCAGCACTGGGGAATCCAACCCTTCCTCAAGCAGATTATTCCACTGGCTGGTTGTTCTCATTGTGAAAAAATTTCCACTTGGGTCCATCCAGAATCTCCCCAGGAGTAACTTGTGCCCATCACCACTCACCTTTTCCATTGGACTCCTTGTAAAAAGGGAGTCTCTGCCTTCTCTGTAGCCATCCTTAAATACTGGAACATGGTGATAAGGTCTCCCCTGAACCTTCTTTTCTCAAGGCTAAACAAGCCCATCTCTCTTAGCCTTTCTTCACATGGCTGCCCAGTGCTTGGATCATCTTTCCTTCTCTGGACCCTCTCCAGCTTGTCCACCACGTTTTTGTACAACAAGAACAAAACTGAACACAGTATTCCTCGTCTGGCCTGACAAGCATTAAATAGAATGGGACAGTGACATCTTTATCTCTGCTGGTGATGCCCTTTTTGGTGTTCCCCAGCCTCCTGCTGGCTTTCTTTGCCACAGTTGCACACTGCTCACTCCTATTGAGCTTGTGTCCCCCAGGACCACCAGGTCCCTTTCCACAGAGCTGCTCCCAGCCGGGAAGATCCCAGCCTGTGCTGCACTCTTGTAGAACTTGCAGTAGGTTTGTCTGTATAGCCTGGCTCTGTGGTTTGTCAGACAGGTTGTTCCAGGGCAGCAGCTGCCAGGAAGGGGCAAAACCGCACAGAGGAGGTTGCAGGCTGTCCTGGGGGTACACAATTTTCTGTATGGGCAGAAGTTGTCCAAGCTGCTGTGCTTGCCTCCCTCCACACACCCCCTGAAATGACATGACCTGCCATCGGCGCTCCTCATCAAAGCACCCTACGCCACACACATGGGTGCTTTATTTCAGTTGGCAAACTGGTTTTAAAATGGCTCCA
Source organism: Ara ararauna (assembly GCA_028858755.1). NCBI lineage: Eukaryota > Metazoa > Chordata > Aves > Psittaciformes > Psittacidae > Ara > Ara ararauna. The sequence goes on along the minus strand of CM054410.1, from coordinate 68,970,562 downwards.
CTCCCTTCCTGGGGAGGGGAACTGGAACTGCACACCCAGCACACTCCAACACACTCCAGCCCTGATGGGATGTGGGCATCATGGTAGAGAAGGACTGTGGCCACACATGGAGCAGTCCCATCACCAGCAGTCTCCACTCCCAGTGAGAAACACTTATGTTGGCATGTGGGCTCCTGCTTATGTGCCAGCCCCATTCTTCATGCACTGTGGGAACCCTGGCAGCAGAGCCCTGAGGGTCAGAGCCAGAGTGGGTCTCCTTGATCTTGTAACAAGTCCCCAGAGCAGTGCATTGCTGACGTCTCCCTCACAAACCTCAGACTTGGCTTGCAAGGTGCTCTTGAAATAGACTCCAGCAAAGCTTCTACAAGGGTGTTTATCTTGATCCTTACGTTCAAATTATAGTTACACAAGATTTCTGTGGTGGCTGTAATCTTCTTCACTAGGAGTTTTTAAGGAAAATAAGAAAACTTCTCATACAGGTGGAGGAATAATCTACCTTCATTCCTGCCACCTGTCTTCCATTTACATGAGTGTAATCAAGAGAAAGAGAAGTGATGGCTGTTCTTGGCTGGAGGAGAAACCTCAGTTAGTTAGTGATCCTCTTCTGGGACTGACTTGCTGGTGCAGCAGTGGGAAATGGAATAAGGCATACAAAGATGTAGATACAATCACGGAATAATCATAGAATAGTAGAATAGTTAAGGTTGGAAAGGACCTTAAGATCATCTAGTTCCAACTCCCTTGCCAGGGGCAGGGACACCTCACACTAAACCATGCCACCCAAGGCTATGTCCAACCTGGCCTTGAACACCTCCAGAGATGGAGCATTCACAACTTCCCTGGGCAACCCATTCCAGTGCCTCACCACCCTTACAGTAAAGAATTTCTTCCTCATATCCAATCTAAACTTCACCTGTGTAAGTTTGAACCCATTACCCCTTGTCCTCTCACTACAGTCCCTAATTAAGAGCCCCTCCCCAGCGTCCCTATAGGCCCCCTTCAGATACTGGAAGGCTGCTATGAGATCTCCACGCAGCCTTCTCTTCTCCAGGCTGAACAGCCCCAACTTCCTCAGTCTATCTTCATACGGGAGGTGCTCCAGTCCCCTGATCATCCTCGTGGCCCTACTCTGGACTTGTTCCAACAGTTCCATGTCCTTTTTGTGTTGAGGACACCAGAACTGCGCACAAAACTCCAAGTGAGTTCTCACAAGAGCAGAGTATAGAATGGTTCCAGTTGGAAGAGCCCTTAAACATCATCCAGTTCCAACCCTCTGCCATGGGCAGGGACACCTTCCACTAGAAGGCCTCATACAACATAGTGACTGAAAAAAACAAGGGATGTATCCCAGTATTTGGAGCCATATGATTATTACACCTTAGGCTAGAAAAATATCTAATCTAAAAGGAGGAGAGTAGCCTGTTCTGTGTGAATTTTGGTGGACAAGCCTGCTAGTTAAAGAAGAGCTCCATGCCTGTTTAACTGGCTTTTGTGAAAAATGGCAGTGCATAGATATCCCTGTTCGCCTTATAAAAGCCCAATTTAATACTTTACTTTCTTTATGCAGAATTCTTCTAAAACTCTTTCATCTTTCTTGTAACAATGTGGTCTGCATGTGCTAATTTGAGAGGCTGTTAAATAAACCAGAGGGTGCAGGATTGTTTGGCTCAGAGACTGACTTCAGGATCATGGGTTTAAATTCACTGCCTGAAAAAATCACACTCATTACCAGGCTATAAAAGGTGCAAAATGAAATACACTTAGTGTACCTACTCAGGGGAAAAGGGAGGAGCAAAAGCTTTTGAATACCAATCAGAGAATCCAACACATAAAACAAGAGGAGGATAAAACTTCTGGAAAATGGAGTGCTCAGAGCGAAAAAGAAAAAAAAGGAGTAAGATTTTTATATCTGAGTTTCTTTACAGCAAACAAGTGGTGACAGTGTTGGGTGCTGTCCTCTGAGAAGACCCAACTGAAATGCCTGCATGAAGAACGTACATTCTGCTTGTTCCTTGGCTATTAGGTCACAGATACTGAAAAGAAAATCTTCACTAGATGCATGCTGCCAACTCTCCCACTGGCACCAACGGAAAATGTGCTGGCACACACACTTTCCATTGCTTAGAAGTTTCTTGCTTCTAAGAACTGCTTCACTCTGTCCTTCCAGTTTGCCACCAGCCAGCACATGGAGGAAGAGAAGGAGAAGGTGAAGGAGAAGAGAAAAGAAAAGGAGGAGGAGGAGAAGGAGAGGCGAGAGTTTTCCTGTGGCAGAGGTTCTGTGGCTGGTGACTGCAGGGCCTTGTACAGTGGACCCTTTCGTTCACTGGACTCTGAGACAAAGCTGCAAAATGAGCTTGGTCCCTTGGTGGGCTTTTTTTTGGGAAATGGTATGTTGGCTAGCTGGTTGATTGGCAGACATTTTTTGCAACACATTGGCCTCTCATAGATGAATTTTAGCACTTAGGGAAGTGAGGTGGCATATCTTATTACATGTGTTAAACACAACAAAGCTTTTGTAAGCAATATAGAAACTACTTAAACCATCAATTCTAAGCAACTGGGAAGCTGCACGGCTGAAGGATTGTTCTGAACACTCCTTTGTCTTTTGGTCCTTCATTATCCAATGTCAGCTGCTGCATAGATGGGGTACAACTCAGTGCTGAGGTTTAATCGGTATAGCACTGTTAACCCTGTGAAACCATAGAATCATGGAATAGCTTAGGTTGTAAGGATCTTAAGATCAACTAGTTCCAACCCCCCTGCCAGCAGCAGGGGTGTCTCACACTAGATCAGATTGCCCAAAGCCCATCCAAACCTGACCTTGAACACTGCCAGGGATAGGGCAGCCACAGCTTCTTTGGGCAACATGTTCCAGTGCCTCACCACCCTCACAGTAAAAAACTTCTTCCTTAGATCTAACCTGAACTTCCCTTGATTAAGTTTAAACCCATCACCCCTTGTCTTATTGCTCCAGTCGATGATGAAGAGTACCTCTCCAGCATCCTTGTAGATCGCCTTCAGATACTGGAAGGCTGCTATGAGGTTTCCATCAGATACTGGAAGGCTGCTATGAGGTCTCCACGCAGCCTTCTATTCTCCAGGCTGAACAGCCTCAACTTTCTCAGCCTGTCTTCATACAGGAGGTGCTCCAGTCCCCTGATCATTCTCGTGGCCTCCTCTAGGCTTGTTCAGAGAGTTTCATGTCTTTTTTATGTTGAGGACACTAGAACTGTACACAGAGCTCCAAGTGGGGTCTCATGGTAGCAGAGTAGAGGGGCAGGATCACCTCATTTGACCTGCCTTTTGATGCAGCCCAGGACAAGGTTGGTTTCTGGGCTACAGGTACACACTGCCAGCTCATGTTCAGTTTCTCATCATCCATTTAATTTCCTTCATATGGTACTAACAGCAATCAAACTTCCTGGGCTGTTCTCACCCTCCTCTGGAAACATGTGCCTCTATGTACCTAATCCAGCAGAGGTCATCCTGGAATTAAACTTCAAACAGAGGACATGCCATTTCCAACGTGATGGAGGGTAACAGCAAGCAGCTTTAAACGTTCATGCTCACTCCATCTCTCTTTCAAGCACAGGATAGGAAAAGAGCAACAAATTGGAACCAAAATGAGTTGTGCAAACTCTGCAGTCTGGGAGAGAAGCAAGGGAGGCAGGAAGACATCTTGCTGGATTACCCCCAGGTTGTCATCGCGTAATAGATTTAATCTGAAACAGAAGCATTTCTGATGAATGGAGGCAATATTGACCTACAGTCCTAAAGACACTAAAAACGCAATGGAGATTTATCATTTCTTTGTAAGCATAATTTGAGTAAGCAAAGCAGGGATAAGGAAATACCTCCTCAGTCATCCAAGCCATAGTACACATTCTAGATATGAGCAGAGGTTCGGTTCAGGTCAGGACATTCCTCCTATTGCTGATATCAAGAAAGGGTTCCTGCGGGCCCGCAGCTGAAGCATGGAGCAGGGCAGAAAAGTCAGGGGTGTGGCCCTTGGGAACCAGCAAACCAAGGCTAATTGTGTGCGGGTTGATGCCATCATACCTAACTGAAGTGATGCTATTGACATTGATATACAACAGACAAGAATTTGGTCTTTGTTAACCAGTCCTGGTTGCTGGCTGAAAGATAAAAGTTTTTCCAGCTGAAAGAACAAGGGAAGATTAATGTAAAAACTAATGTGACACTGAGGGCAAATAGCATTTTTTTTTGGTTCAGACAAGGACCAAGAGCAAGAACCAGACATGAGAGAACCAGGCAAGACAGAACTGGAGAACCTGAGCAGCTCAGATATGTGACAGGTCTTCGTTTTATTCTGATCCCTTTCTTACTATTAGGAGAACTGAGGTCTACAAGAATCTACTGAATTCCATGAGTGCTATATTCAGTATAGTGCCAAACAGTTCATATTCCCTGCTGTCCAGGGCTATTCTCTTGTGACTATTTACATGGCCAAAAGCAAAAAGATACTGCCAAAGAAGTGGCTGGGAGGTGCCCAGTGGATGATGGTACTGGGGCTCTGGAGGCACACAGATGATGCTCTGAGATACTCTGCCCGACAGATCAGCACCACTACATCTACATTAAGATCAGTACCTCTGATCAATGGGCTGAATGTGGCTTTTATGTCTGTCTTGTGTCTGTGTGGAACCATGGCAGTCACAGACTAAGCTACTTCCCTTGAGTGTCACTACAAAACTAGATGCCAGGAGAAGGGCTGAAAACAGATGAGAGATTCATAGAATCATAGAATCAGCTAGGTTGGAAAAGACCTTTACAATTGTCAAGTCCAACCATTACTCCAGGACTGCTGAGCCCACCATTAAACCATATCACTGAAGGCCTTGTCTACACAGTTTTCGAACACTTCCAGGGATGGTGATTCCATTACTTCCCTAGGAAGCCTCTTCCAAGCACAAAGTCGTAGAGGTTGGAAGGGATATCTGGAGTTCATCTGGTCCAACCGTCCTGCTCAAGCAGGACCACCTCAAGCAGGTTGCCCAGGACCACATTCAGATGGCTTTCAAATATACCCAATGATGCAGACTCCACAACCTCACTGGGCAACATATGCCAGTGCTCGGTCACCCTCACAGTGAAGAAGTGTTTCCTGATGTTCAGAGGGAGCCTCCTGTGTTTCAGTGTGCTCCCATGGCCTCTGGTCCTGTCATTCGGCATCACTGGAAAGAGCCTGGGTCCTTCATCTTCGTTCTACCCATGAGGCACTTATGCACACTGATGAGATCCCCTGGAGCCTTCTCTGCTCCAGGCTGAACAGTCCCAGCTCTCTCAGCCTTTCCTCATAAGTGAGGTGCTCCAGCCCAGCATCTTATTTGCCCTTCAGTGAACTGGGGAGCCCAGAACTGGACATAGAGGAAGTCACTGCAGAACTCAGATTTCCAGATCCAACCTGGACACTGTCACTCCCTCACATGAAACATTTGCTAACTGGTTTCACTGGATTTCTCCCTCAGTAGTTATTTAGCTGTGAGCAGATTCCAATGTGCTCATGATTTTTCAGCATGTTATCACTTCTTCATATAGCAAATAAAAATATAAATGAGAAGATCTCAGCTGATTCTTTGCATTTTATCATGCCCAGTCACCAATATTCACAACCTGATAAAATTAAACATTTTTTGGACACAACCACAGCATAATAGCATTTGAAAGATACTTTCTGCTTTATTTTGTTGCTGCTGCTGTTGATAATGACGATGTGATTTGTGTGTTTTTAAATACTCATCTTGCAGTTTTCTGTATCTTGCCATGCATTTCACAAATTGCTTGCAAGCTGCCCTAGTTGTACATCCTTCCTTGCTGCATTACAGCCAGTTCTCATTAGCTCATACCACTTCTTTGGACAGAAAGCATTACACTCGCAGCTAACAAAATAATTCTCTACCATATTCATCTATTTCACAGTTATAAATGGAAGACTCAAAAATGCCATGTGCGTTGCTTACTAATCCAGAACTAATGTGACCAATATGAAACTCTGACTTTGTATATTCACATACTGTCATTGGAAGAGTAGCACTGTGCATGCAGTGGAGGTTTTATACTGTACAGGAAAAAAAAATGTAAATATAACAATTAGCTCCAGTGTAACAACTAAAATAAGTTTTAATTGTTTTCCCTTCACTTATATTTTCTGCTTGGGTGACTCTGCTTATGGCTTCTGGAAAGGCCAGCTCATCAGTTTTTGTTTTAATCAAGAAGAGTAATTGTGTAAGATATAAAAACACAAGATGATTCTTTGCTGAATAGGATAACAACTTCCAGAAAATGCAAAGTAGTTTTTAAAATGTTTTCTGATTAGTCATTTGTAACACAGGTAACTGAGTAAACAAGGTCCCCAAGAGGCACTGGGAATCCAGGCTCAAGGAAGGGCTTGTCCCCCATGTTCCTGGGTGCAGTGGGTGTATTTTCAGAAGCATGTCTCTCATCAGGTACTGCTGGCTCAGGGCACTGCAGCTACTGCAGTTCTGCCTCTGTTCAGGATCAGAATGAGCATGATGAGAGTAGCACAGACACCCCTCAGAAGGTGCTGTTGGCCCTCGGATGCTGGGGCAGGAAGTGAGGGCACATCACAGGTCCAGCTTACTTGAAACATTAATTCCCAACTTGACCTTGAGCATGTGGCCCAGAGCCCACTGGTCATCTTCCTCAGGCACAGCATCAGGGCCAGCCCCGTGTGCTTTGCCCTCCCTGCAGAACAAAATTTGGCTGGCAGGACATGCCAAAACACTGGAGACTAACTGCTGCGGTGTAGGGAGGGGGCATCTTTTGGGGGAGATTTGCACCAAGGTGTTCAACTTCCCATGGAAACAGGTGAGGACTGCTTCACAAACCACTGTTTCACTGGCTGCTTCCTGCAGCATCACAACAGCTCATGGCCACCCTCATTTGAAGGGGTTTTGTGGTATTTGGTGGGTCAAGAGGCTTATTCAGCCTCTCTCCAGAATGAGATGAGGATGAGCAAACCCTGACATCAGTAACAGTGTATACCTTGCTACCATCACCCTTGTCCTTAAGAATCCATCCCTGTGAGCAGACTCATCCCTCCATGGTCTTTCCACTTGGTGGGGAAGCATTTCCATGTGTGCACGATTTTCTTGTCCAGGTGGGGCAGAAAAGGGCCCTGAAGAGGAAAATGCTGGGAGCACATAAAGAGGGGACAGAGGATAGTGATGGAGAAAAGAGGAAGCACCCTGCCATGGTGCAGTACCGCTGAGGGGAGACAGACCAAGGTGGGACAAGGGCAAAATCTGACTACTGAGATGATTACTTTTTGTACCAATTTATGTTTAAAGCCTTCCTATTGTGAGTTTGATCTGCAGGACCAATCACATATGTTTGCAATGCAGTTTGTCAAGGAATGAAATGCAGAAATCAGTGGCTGATTTCAAGAAGAACAACATTTGACAAGGAACATTTGACAAGAGAAAACTCTGGAGGAGCTTCTGGCAAGGTAAGTGCAGCTACAAAGTGCATTAAAAAAAAGAAATTTCTGACAAGAACTGGGAATATTCAACACAAAGACTTACAAACTGTTCAATGAAGTGGAATGGAACAGTCTACCTCATTCTAAATATCAGGTCTGATTTCAATTTCATTATTATCAGTGATTTGAATATCTAACCAGAAAACTTTGAGGGAGAAGATGACTGGGTATTTTTTAATACACCTGGTTAAGTACTGCTGTATCCTGAAATCTTTTTGTTGTATATTTACTGAGTTATGAAATAGATTTAAATGGATGAACTCTGCTGCAGGCTGCTCAGCAATGCATGAAGAAAAAGAGTTGAAGGTGTAAAAGAAGTCAAATAGCTTTCTTATATGCATTAAACTATTAATAAAGATAATCATCTTTATGTGTTCAGTTTATAATGTCTTTCTTATGAAAGTAAGAGGTGTCATCAATTCACAATCCATTAATTTTACTGCTTTGTGTCATTAGTGGGAACACATCAGGAACTGCACCCAGGGCAGGCACTAAGTTAAGAGAAAAGGTGGGAAAGAGAAGAAGAAGTTTCCTGTTTTGCAACCAGAATGTTCCTTCTGCAGGGTTCTCCCTGCTCTGCACAGGACCCAGTGCACAAGGCAGAGAGTGGGCTGCCACTGGGTGCAAATTCGCAGAGCCAAAGTGCAGGAAGCTCATGGCATTCCTGGGGCCAGGTGTCCATGACGGCATTTGAAGACTTTGGAAACAGTGTTGAACAAATTTATTAAACAGGGAAGATATTAATGCAGTTTCTTCATATCCATTTCTAACTTGTAATTAAGGTAACCTGAAGTGCCAGAAGAATGGGAACCAGGACAGCAAAACATTGTACCCCAGGTCTCATGCCATCCAGATGCTCCCAGTGAGTGGCTTGTTTTCTGTAAATCTGAGCACATGGAATAAGTCATGGAGTAAAGCTTCATTAAAGCAAGCCCTGTGCACTCTCTGAATGCAGACATAAGCCTAAATTTTGGAAGTCTGCAGGCACAGCTCCGAATGTCAGGCACAGACCAAACCCATCCCAAAGAAAGTGTTCAAACCCCCTCACCTAGCTTTGCTCTTGACATAGCTGCAAGTACCGGGGGGGCAGTAGGAACCGTGGTCTGGTCTGTGGTGCCCGTCAGAGAGCCACCTCTGCAAGCCCAGAGTAGCACAGTGGCACAAGAGCAGTTGGGAACACAAATGAAGGACTCAGGGGAAGGGACATTGTACCCGGACCCTCCCCAGGGCTGTCCCAGGAAGGGCTCAGGGACCCAGGGGCAGCTACCAGGCAGACAGAGTCCATGCCCAAGTGCTGGAGGAAGGTATTTATGTTCCTGAAAGGATGTATACATATATTCCTGCTGGTAGACCTCTGTCCTACTCATCAGGTGAAGGAGCAGGATGAAGCCACTGATGCTCTCTGTGCTCATGTGTGTGTCTGTGTCACCCTGTGTGGCTGTCTGTGCTCACATGTATATATGTGGTACATACATGTGTATGTGTGTGCCACCCTCCTTCACTGCCCACCAACTTGTGAATCATATCCCATATTTCATTTAAACAGTGATTCATGCCCAAGATGTGTGATCCCCTCCACAGCAACACTTCCCTCCAGTGTGCAGGGGTGCAAAATTTGCATCTGCACCATTTGTCTGGCCTAGTGTTAAAACCACAACATAGTCAATTTTTTCACTGCTGGCAGCAAGTTGGACCTGCTCAAACACAGGCAGCTCTTTAGGGAATTTATGTCCCTCATGCAGCAGTTTTCAGGGTTGTGTCTGAAAAGCAAAGCTCCTCAGAATTATCTGACCTACATTGTGTTAGATGTATTAAATACACTTACATATGTGTATAGGAATGTGTCCCTGCTGTGAGGTGAGGCAGTGGTCCTCACTTCACGAGAAATGGAGTATCCCAGGTGTCTGCCAAGTCTACAAGGAACACCTGCCAAGGAGTGAAGACTTCAGATCACACTTTCCACGTCCTACATTAACATTGTAATTACCACATCCTCATGTGCCATGTGACGCTGGCCACTCTCAGTCTGTCTGCTGTACAGAAACGAATGTATTAAACACCTTAACTTCAACATATTAACTACCTAAAATAATTATAGAGCTAAGACAACAAATAGTGTGGTTCAATGTTGCTAGATAGAGGTAGAGGTGGCCAAGCGAATTTTCTAACCTGCCTTGTCTGTGCAGAAAGCTTGCAATAATTCACTGTTTGTACTCGAAAGACTTCTGCTTTTCCAACAGGTTTTACTCTCCTGCACTTGTCTTGCAGCTAAAGGGGACGGCAGAGAACAAACATAGAATCATAGAATAGTTAGGGTTAGAAAGTACCTTAACATCTGGCACATTCAAAATAAAACTTCTCGTATGGCTGGGAAAATGGGTCATCAATTCACCCTGTTCATCTAGGGTCTAACTGGGGTGCCCTGACATCCATCCAATTGGACAGAGGGCAGTAGCTGCTCACTGAAACTTCTTCCACTGCCAAATATAAATGGCTTATTTTCAGACTATCAAATCCGTTTAACAGGAAGGTGAAATATGCAATTAGTATCATAGAAACAAGCTTCAGTTCATGATACATCTTAATTAGCTATGTAATTGTATTTATGTTCTATTTGTAAAGTCCGGTCTTGTAATTACTGCTTGAACACTGAGTGAAGTTTAGGTAGTACATACATGCTCCTCCCCTCCTCAAATGGCTGTGGATTTATGTATTGGCTTTTGGGCCTCAAATCTAACAGTCAAAGAAACTGAAAACCATGAGCAGTTAAAAAAGCCATTCTGGTAGGATCACGTTCCATCATTTCTGGCAGGAACTATTCACATTTTATCTCAGGGAAAAAGGGGGCGACAGACACCAGCCTTTATTTGTCCTCTACCAGTCCTGCTTTCTGGGCCAGGATTATTGTCTACAGGAAAATAGGTTTCTTAAGATGGGAAACCACATGATCACTGGTGTTTATCTACAGTCCTTCAGGAAGCATGATCCTTTGAAACACTGCTGTTCGGTGAGGAAAACTCTCATTTCCAGATGCATTTATTTCTCTAATGTTTTCATACTTATTCAAAATAGTTATCCATTGATAAACACCTGGTAAATGAACCACTCTTGCTGGAGCATCACCATGGACTTTTTTGGATTGGATTTGACATCAGCAACATGCTATCCTCAGCAGACCTCAGACACCCATAAATTAAGGTCCCCAAATACCCCTAAGGGGACATTTGCCATAGGTGAGCAGATGCAAAACCCGGGGCTAAAAACCAGATGCTAAGGCCTGGAGGAAGTATATTATTTCAGAGTAGAAGAGAAAGGGTCCTGCCTGCAGAGGAGGTGGGAATTGGTAGCACTGGTGGATTGCACAGAATCACTGTTTTCAAGTATGCAAGGGCAGTGCTCAGCTCAGCCCTGCAATCCAGCTGTGCCCTGGCTTGGAGAGAAGTGAAGAAGCTGCATAGAACTGGGGGATACAAGTCAGAGACATCACTGGCTCTTGACAGGCTGAAAAACTTACCCAGAGTTTTTTGAAGTTCATTGAGAATCAGTATGTCATGACTCAGTAGCCTTTTTTTTAAAGAAAAGAACTCACCCAAGGGAGTCAGTGTGTAATTCTGGGGCTTATTCCCCAGCTTTGCAAGGCATGTGTTATGTTGCTGCAGCTTTCCAGTACCTAAGGGGGGCCTACAAGGGTGCTGGAGAGGGACTCTTCATCAGGGACTGTAGTGATAGGACAAGGGGTAACGGGTTTAAACTTAAACAGGGGAAGTTCAGGTTAAATATAAGGAAGATCTTTACTGTGAGGGTGGTGAGGCACTGGAATGGGTTGCCCAACGAAGTGGTAAAAGCTCCATCCCTGGCAATGTTCAAGGCCAGGTTAAACAGAGCCTTGGGCAACATGTTCTAGTGCGAGGTGCCCCTGCCCATGGGAGGGGGTTAGAGCTAGATAATCTTAAGGCCCTTTCCAATCCTAACTACTCTGTGACTCTATGATTCTATTCAGAGTCTTTTATTTATTAGAATGACGAGCTTTCATTTAAAAAAGCTGTCTTGTAAAATTAGTGAGCATATAAAGCCTTCTAAAACTACTCATGGTTACTTAATAGCTAATTAATAATTAACTGATAGCTTACAATTAATTATAAAAAGGAAAACAATTCCTAGTGCTCCTGTGATGCAGAAGGGCCAGATTACATGAGGCAAGTGCCTGTAAAACCAGAACCAAATGGTGATGTCTCTGATCCAGCTCTGTAGTTCTCCACGTGACCTGCAAATGCCCCTCTCCTGGACTGCAAGTACATCCTGGAAATGCAACAGAAAATTGCTGGGGATAGGAAGTTCAAGAATTTCAGACTTGTCTGGTAAGACATGAGGAGCAGGACAATTGCCAGAAATATACCTCCCATCCTGAGGTACTGGCGATATGCCAGCAAAGCTGACCTCTCAGGATGCAGTCACTATAATCCAGGCTCCCAGGCACGTCTTGGGATATACTGGTGCCCAGGAACTTAATGGTTCCTAATAGACAGTACTGGGGAACTTTCTGAAAAGAAGAGACCACCACATGGACAATGGCACTGGTGCCTTTGAAGGTCTGTTTCACCCTGCATGCCATCAAAAGTGGGCTTTAAAAGAGTGATTATGAAACCACCTTGTCAAAGCTGTTCTGTGGCCAAAAGAGTTCTGTGGAATGTAGGAAGTAGGCCATGCCTCCCCTGCTCCCTGACCCTCATCAGACATTCTGGGCATGGGCTGGGAGGGTAGAATGGTTTTCAGTGGTGACATGGGTCAGAAACCACAGGAGCTTGGGTGTTTCGCTGGTGGTTGGCTGCAGCATGCCTGTCTTGGATGGTGCGGCTTCAAATCAGTTATTATTTCCATACATTTAGTAATGAAGGGATGAAGCTATCAGTGATGGTCCAGCCTGAGAGCAGACAGACACTGGCTGAGGAAGCAGCTGGAGAAAGCATCTCTCTACCAGGGGGGACAAGAAGGCCAGAGGAACTGAAATCAGCGTATTTGCTTCTGCTCTCTGAAGACCATAGCCCTGAGCTCTGAGAACAGCCTGGAGCTGAGCCACCCCAGCAGGGCAGGAGCCTACGGCTGCCTGCAGTCTCTCTTCAAGTTCCAGCTCAGCCAGGAAACCCAGAGATGTCCCTGCTATTGCACAGCTGTGATTTTCCAAGCTCAGACAGGGATGGGAGTGCCCATTAATCGCTCACAATTCCTGTTCCACCTCACTCCATTTCTCTCCTTCTGTCATTTTGCCTGGGGTAATTCCCCATCCCACTGACCCTGCCTCTCCTGAAGAATCCCCTGCATTATAAGAAGATCTGGTCTCCTGCTGTATCCCCTGAGCTCTGTGGGAGTGGAATAGGGCAGAGGAGAGGAGAAATCACAAACAGGCTTTGCAGAGTCAACTCAGAGGTACAGGCCTGAGATTCCTACCAGTCAAGCCAAGACCTTCCTCTTTGTCCCATCCACACCTGTAGGGGAGAGGAAGAGTAGATAGGTGCTGCTCCCTGGCTTGTTGTTGAGGAAAGAAAACCAGCTGCCTTTGGTCTGATCTGCCACTAGGCTTGACACGGACCTGTGAGCTGTTTTCATTAAGAGAAGACACCAGCTGCTGAAGCCCTCAGGAGAGTTCCAGAGCTGCAGAGAAGGGAGGGGTAAATGAATTGTGTCACTTTGCAGTGGCTTGGAAAGAGATAACAGCATCACAAGCTGCACCTTGGAGATCTTACTGTGCAAATAGGAGAAGAGACTGGAGATGAATAAAACCATGGTGATGCCAGTGATCTCATACAAAACCAGAGCTGCCAGCGCGTTTCTTGCAAGAGAGACACCACCATAATTGCAATTCAAGAGAAAAACACCAGACCCACCTCTTACTCCAGGTAATTTTGGCAACTTTTGAATTTTCTTTATCCTGCTTCATCCTGCGCCAGTGCAGTCAGGAGCCCTAAGTGACCATAATTCCCCAGGAGGAGAATTTCTAAATTCCCCTTAGCTCTATCAGGGAGCAGGTAAAAAATCCCTAGCCCACACTGATAAAGCGTGCAGATACCACATGTTAGTGGAGTGCGTGGTTTGGTAGATCACTCGAATCTGCAATGTGTGCTGGTTTTACTTAAACAAACACATATTTCACAGAATGAAACACAAGGTCTGGCATGTACAAGCATTTAATGTTGTCAGGTTTATAGGAAGGAGGGCTGTAGTGGAGTCACCATTCCTGAAGATATTTAAAAGTCGTGTAGATGTGGTACAGGGACACAGTTTAGTTGTGGATTTGGCAGTGCCAGGTTAACAGCTGGACTTGACATGAGGGTGGAGGCGCAAAACTGATTGACCAAGAACTCCCAGGGCCTGGCTGTGGCTGACAGATTAGGGAGGAACCAGGAAGTAGGGATGGCAGGATAGACAGGAACACTGTTCTTGAGTACAGCACAAGTCGCAGCAAAGTAAAGCATCTCTGAGTTGGAAGAGATGTAAGCAAACTGGATATGGCTAAAGGGAAGTCTCCAAGAATAACTTGGGTCCTGGAAACCTTAACTGTAGTGAGAGATCAAAGAAGGAGCAGCGTCCTTGTTTGGTCCACGAGACAGTTAAGAGAGACTTGACCTACGCAGTCTACAGGCAAGAACTTTGAGCGCAAAGCTGTAATCTGACAGAAGAAAGCTCCTACACTAGGCAGAGAAAGTCAGAGCAGGAGTCAAGAACTGCACCAGACAAATGCAGAATATAGCAAGCACATTTAAGTCGGGGAAATAGCTGAGCAGTGGACCATATACCTTTGCGATAAAATGGGTTTGTCACTGTTGACACCTCTAGATGTAGTTTAAAAAAATAAACTCATTGCTTGTTTTAGGCTTGTTGGGAAAGGAAGATAGTAATGAAGCGTCTCCTATTGGGAGCCAGGGCAGGCGAGGTTGTGTTCCCTTCTGGCCTCCCCACATCTGGTGCTATGTGTTGGCTTTCAGCCAGAGCATAATGACCTGTGAATGTTTGGGATGTACTCTTGGGACACAAGTGGCAGAACACACTTTTCTCTGAACTCTGGAGCCATTGGTCTGCTTTGACTCCTGCAGCGCAAAAACACCATGGTGGGTAGAAGCCTTTGAAACAGAGGCTGATTACATTTGCCATGTCAGCCTACCACAACACTTTAGATGGCTTGTGCCACAGGGAACAGACCCATCTTGAGAAGGTCCAGCTTCAGAATCCATAGGTGTATCTGGCCAGAAAAGAGTGACTCCCAGCAGGTACTAGGGAGAGTGCAGGGTGTGCATAGACCTTGGACTCCTGGACACCTGTAAATTGCTTTAAACCTGTTTTTTGGGTCAATAAATCCCTATCAACTATTTTCTAAAAAGGGCATACACTAGTGACAAACTGCTTACGATAGAATTAATGTGAATATTAAGTTAATCAAGGCACTCACATTGAAAAGAATTAAAAGAGGGAAGAAAAAACCCCAACCTAAAACAAAACAAAAACCCCAGCTCGTAACAAGCAATCCATGTCACTTTTTTTCCCTCCTGTGTACTCTTGCTCTGTCCCATTTGTCTAGCAGTAATCTACATTTCAAATGATTACATGGGAAGCTGAAGTGGTAGTGACAGGGATAAACGAAGCTTGTTAAACTAATAGCTGCACTAATGCCCAAATATGTGAACTTCCAGAGTCAGGCAGCATCCAAGGCTGCTGGAGCTGTCAGCCCTGCTCCCCCTGGGCTCGTCCGCCAGCCGCTGCCACATGATGAATGGCCCTGTCGAGTAAATTCATCCGGGGCCCAATTAAATAGGCAGAAATGAACTAGAGCCGTCAACCAGGGAGAGAGAGAAGGAGAGGGAACAAGAGAGGGAGGAAGAAAAGGAGAAGATTGGAAAAAAAAAAAAGGTTGGGAGAAGAGGAGAAATATTCCTCACAAAGTCAAGGAAGCTCTGGCACAGTGAAGTCATTCTGTCAGAAAATGGCCATTTAATGCTTTGCCGAGCCCACGACAGATAAGTCATTTGAGGAAGCTTTAGTGGAGTCCCAGGGCATTTCGTTTATTAATTATCAGCTTTGAGTGGGGGTTGCAGCCACCGTCTCCCTCTTTCCCATCCCTTTTTCTCTGCCGAGTGCTGTCAGCACCTCTCCTCCTCCCTGTCAGGCGGGAGGGCAGCCATGCGGTGGCAGGTAAGCTGGGCACATAGCAGCAGACACAGTGGGGAGAAGGGGTTGTGAGCTTTTGGTATACCGTTCTTCACCTTCCTCAAAAATTCCCTGCCGTGGTCCTTCATCTGCTCTTCCCACTGAGCCCCAAAACCCTCCATTCCCCTGGAAGGGATCAGCTGGACCCCCCCAAAGAGCAGAATGACCTGCCCCACCACATCCTCTCCCAAACCCGCATTCCCTCCCCTCATAGTGAGCCAAGCCCTGAGCATGTTCCCCATGCTATGGGCAGGTGGGAGCTGGGGAAGGATAAAGCAGTTCTTGGAGGCCATGTTTTCCTTCTGGAAGCCCAAAGGTGGCCCACGCGACTTTGGATGAGAACTCTTCCTGCTACATACAACCTCGCATTGCCCAGTTCCTCACTTTATCCCATGCAACACTTCTCCCACCTGAGTCTGCTGGCTCGCTGCTGCTCCCTGCCCAAGGAGATGCACAGTGTATGCCATCACCTGGAGGAGTGGGCAGGACTATGGTGGGTGAAGGCAAGCAAGGCAGAGCTGCTGCGCAGGGTGAGCCCTCAGCTTCTTCTCTTTGGTGGGCACTGGCACAGTCAGTGGCAGCCAGCAGAGCTCACAGCCTGTGTCTATGCTGGAAGAAGACAGATCCCCTCCTTGCCTTTGCACTGCACAGAGTATGACCTGACCTGGAAATGTCAACAAGCAGAAGGCAAATGCCTACTGATGGGAGAGAGAAGAGAAGCAAGGGTGTCAACTGCAGCACCCAAGGCAGAAGATCACAGGGTCTACTGGACACCAAGGGGGAGGAGGAGGTTGCAAGTGGACCCGGGTATGAAGACAAGGAATTGGCTATGATTGACTTCCACGGGACATCAGAAGAACCAAGAATCACGTCATGGTTCTGCTGATAGGGCTGAATTCTCCTCTCTCCTTTTTATTGCCTGAGACACCAACAGTTCAGAAGAAAGGCTACCTAAGGCAACACTAACCACCCTGTCAGGCTCAGGCACTGCTTGGCAAGGAACGGGCAACCATGATAGTCTTCCTGGTGCCTTCTCCAAAGCCCAGGCTCCTCTCCTCCCTCTACACAGAGATCACCAGGCACAACTCAAGGAAAAGCTGGCACTGCTTTTGGTGAAGCAGCCCCTTTTCCCAGCCCCATCCCAACTATGGTATGAGTTCTAGCTAAAGTACTAGAATGGTGAAACTGAAAGCTGTTATTCAGTGCTGCTGCCTTCACATCACAGAGCAGTCACTCCACCTCTCCTTTATTTAGCCCCACTCTTGCAATAATTTATAAAGATAATGGAGAATTTTATGAGTTTTTATGCAGAGGACATGACGTGTTGTTAAGCAGCACCTGAAGTAGGGCAAGAGCTCTTCCCCAAATCCACAGAATGACGTTTACCTAGCAAGAAGTTGTAAAAATATGTTTCAGTTCACAGTGTTTATATATGGTGGGATATGTGAAGGATACACTGCACCAGGGTGGAGCTGTAGAGTGGCTGACAGCCTATCTGGGCTGTGACTGTGCCCGTGCTAACTCCTGATTCATGGTCCCTCAGCCTTTGCAGCTGCAGAGGTTGTGGCAGGGTCACCATGACTGCTATGTTCTTCAGAGTATTACAGCTCAGTGCTAAGCTCGGTACTTGTTCTGCTTCATTCATCAGTTCCCCCCATGTGGGGACAATCTGCATGGCACTACAATTTTTTCTGTCCTCTCAGGTCTTCCTAGTCCTGCGGATGCAAGCCAGGGGCATCAACCAGCCATGAGGAGCCTGAATACTTCCTTTCCCTTTTACCCTTCCATTTTCCCCTTCCTTTCCTTTCCTTCCCTTTTCCCTTCTCTTCTTTTCCCTTTTTCCCTTTTTCCCTTCCCTTTTTCTCTTGCCTTTCCTTGTCTTGCCCTTATCTTGCCTTTCCTCCCCTTCCCTTCCCTTGTTGTGGCTCAAGTGCAGGACCTGACACTTCGCCCTGTTGAACCTCATACAGTCAGCCTCAGCCCATTGATCCAGCCTGTCCAGATCCGTCTGAAGAACCTTCCTACCCTTGAGCATGGAATGACCAAAGCTTTCTGTGCTGTCTGTGCCCGGGTGTGTATCTTCCTTGTAGTGTCCCTAATTAGGAGTACCTTTGCTCTGGTCTACTGACGCAGCAGCCAGTGCTAACAGTTGCAGTGCAATGGCATTGGCACAGCTCAGCTGCTGTGAGATCCACCAGAAATGCCGGTGTGCCATCCACACTGGGAACCCACCTTCTGCTTCATCCCAGGCACAGCAGAAGGCATATCTCAGCGTAGTAATACATAAATGGCAGTGTAAAGTTTCAGCATTGTGGCAGCATTAGTCACCTAACCACTGTGCTCCCTTCCTGAAACACAACAGGATTATTCACTGTGGCACCCACAGCCTGGAGTATAGCTAAAGAAGTAATTTAAAGAGAAGCTCTGTTTGCACTGAAAATGTCAGGTTCTTTTTTCGTAGGGCAAGGATTTTTCTTATCAAATATCTATTCACTAAAATGCTAATGATAGTGAAGAGAAACTGCTGCTCAAGTTTTGAAAGTTCCCAGTGGGTTTCGTAGACACGGCATATAGCTTGTCAGTTCAGGAAATGCTTTCAACAAATCAAACTTCTGGGTATCCATTTTTAAAAAATATTTCATTTCCTTAATGCTTCACTGTGCTAAAGCCAATAGGGACTTTAAAGTTAAGTGCAGAAGACCGCATTATTAGTTGCAAGTCAGTTCTGATAGAAGTGTCTCATGGCAAGATGTTCTCAGATAAGCATAAAGGAACCGCTATCAAATGTGTGTGTTTATCTTAATTAAAAAGAATAATTGTTTTATTAAAAAGAACTATGAACTTCTTTTTAATTCGTAGTGTGGGATAAGTTCTCTGCCAACCAGACAAGAGTGTTCCAACAACAAACTTTGAGACACACAGGGCTCAGCTTCCTCCAACTCCAGTAGGGGTCAGGCAGACAAATTTGGTGGCAGGCAATACCTTGTTAATCCTTACTAATGCCAGAATCTGACATTGAGCGTAGAACGTTAAGGTCTGGCTGAGGAGCCTTTGGAGATTTCCAAAGCACTGATCCTCCTGCTACTGAGGGCTTAGAGAAGAACATATAACATATCTGGCAAGTCTGCATCCTGGACCCAGCATGCACACTCTCCTGAGGTGCCCTGTTACCCAAGGAGGAGCACTCCTCCATCCTGTCTCAGGGTAGTTTTGCAGGCCCTCTTCTGGAAGAAACTGGTTTAACTTTATAGACCAATTTTCATGGAGAAGTTGCAATTAGGTGAGGTTATTCCCCAGGTACCTGGGAAATTATGGAGAGCCAAGGTATTGTTTTCCAGTGAAAGAGGGGCAAAGATAAACACACATGCAATGGCTTCTGTCAAGTAAGCCGCATACAAAGTGGATGAACATGTTTGTGTCCTATGGCAGGACTACTTGACGTCCCATTGAAGAAAGTCTGTTGAGCAGTACCAACTGCTGAACCAAAGAAGTTCTGCCTGTGCACACTTGCTTTCCAGTGTGGTTGCCCCACAGTACAAAGTTATGCAAAGGACTGGTCCTGAGACTAACCACTCTAACTTTATAAACCCAGCCTTCATGAAAAGACTGATGTGACCAAGATGGCTCTGTTCATTGCTTGCCAAGCAAAGGCAGGAAGCACCACATACACATTTAATTCTCATTAGATAACAGGAGCACATAAACCAATCAACTGCTGAGGGGATGAAGGTTAGTCAGCTGATGAAGAGCTGGAGACCATCTCTTGGGTGCGACACAAGTCTCCCTTTTCGCACAGGGCTTGCAGATCAGGGGACACTGGTCAGCTCTTAACAGAGCTCAAAGTATGGAAATCTAAGTGAATGAATTGTTTTGATGCCTTTTATGTTTCCCAAGTCTGCTCCATCTCCTTCACCAAATCAAGAAAGGGGAAAGGTTTAAAACCGGAGATGGGGGGCTGGGGGGGTTTGAGGAGGTGGTGGGAGCAGAGCTGAGTAAGGCTACTCTGCTGATTAAGGAGG
This sequence comes from Ara ararauna, assembly GCA_028858755.1. NCBI lineage: Eukaryota > Metazoa > Chordata > Aves > Psittaciformes > Psittacidae > Ara > Ara ararauna. Next base: position 68,950,825 of record CM054410.1, on the reverse strand, counting down.
AACAAACCCAATGTATTTTGTAAGAAATAGATTATATTTCTTATTAATCATCCCAGATTTTAAGTACAGACTATTGCAGAAATACAATAATTAGCAGGGGTGGGGTTGTGAGTTGAAGGCTTTCTTTGCCATTGTAAAGCAGTTATGAGGAGCAGCAGAGAAGTTAGGTGGTAAGGTAGTGTGTCTATATAGATGCGTACATACACACCTCTGCAGGTATGTACATACGCACCTCCGCAGATGAGCCTACACCACAGGCAACAGAGACCCAGGGCTCATGAGATTGCCCCAGAAGATGTGTCCTCACCCTGAAGTCCCAATCTCCACCTGGTCCTAGGATGGTCAGGTCCTTATCCACCCAGCAGCTCCCTACCCATTTGTTGGCTCCTGTTCCCCTACATGCTGCCACAGTGTCCGCTACTCTTCCAGATCAGACCTGCCTTCCCGCCGTGTGAGGCTGTACATCACACTGTAAAGAGTGCATCTGATGTCTGAATGGGAGGACAACACATCATTTTTAGTGTCTTGAGTGTCCCTGGGGTTTGGGGGAGAAGAAGAGGAGCATCAGCATGATACCCTGCCTGTATAGGCACTTTGTTTGAATGGTTGATGGCCCTTAAAGAAAAGGAAAACAAATAAATAAATAATAGGTAGGTGTACTGAAAAGCCTTTCCCAGCTATCCGTACCCTGCAAGTGTCCTTTACTGGATAAGATGTCCTCTGAAATTCATCATGCTGGCTGAGATTAAAAGAAATGTCTGGAATCAGGAGGAAGGAGTGATATGTACGGCAGACAGGGCGAAGGGGAGCTGTTGCCTCCTCTGCATCCCTGCAGAGCTGGCTGGCTTGATCACTGTCTGCATCTGCCCGTTGCTGCTCTGCAAAAACATGGTCACACCAACCCCACTGGAGCCTCTGCAAACCATCTCTGGAGAAATGGAGGGAAAATGTAGGATGACAATGCTTGAAATGAAACTGAAGGAGGAAGAACAGGCTGGTTACAGACAGTGGTCTGTCTGATCCAATATCCTCCAATAAACATTAGGAAAGGGGCTTTCCAACACTGAAACAGATTTTCTGGGTTAGTCAAAAGCCTTAAATCTAAAACTGACTAAAATCAAAGATGCAACATTACAGATGAAGTAAAAACTGAAAATTATTATGTACTTTTTTGTGTAAATATTAAAATGCGTAATAAAAAAAGAAAGGGTTTGCAGGAAGAACTGTAAAGGATTTTATCACTAAGGCTTAAATGAATCTATCTTCTATTTTTAAGTAACTTTTAAAAATTATTTGATACAGAACTGATAAAACTCTTCAAAAACTTTAAAATTAAACCAAAATAGGCTAAAATAAGGCAGAAGTCTTTCTCTTTGCTTAGTTTCTCATACATAGAGCATGTGGTTTTGTAGACCATCCCATAGCTTCTGGGCAATCGCTTTAAAATAAAGCCAAAGCCTGACATTTCGTAAGGATTTGGGACACAGAATTTTCCTGATTTGCTGGGGAAACTGAACCATATGTAAACGCACTGAATTGCAAGACCAGGGAAGTAAACAGCTGTGGGTGAATCTCTTCAGGGCTGAATGTCAGAAGTTGCTTATTCTGCTTCTAATTTTCAGAAAAAGGAATAACAGAGATCACCCAACCGAGCAATGAGGCATTCACATAGCTGGAGAGCGGGAGCGCTCTCATTGGTCTGAAGGACAGTGAAAATCTGGGCCAACAGACAGGATCACATGTTGTGTCAGGAGATGGGTAACATGCCTCAGCTGCATCAGATTGGCCCCACTGCAGATTTGTTGATGTGGCAGGACCTGGAAGCCCCCAGTGTCTCTGGGTTTAAGACATCTTAGGAGGTGGCTACTCCCTCTCATGCACATGAACTAAAGGATGGATGGGCAAGCTCAGCAAAGCCAGTGTGGGCCATTTCACTATTTGCCAGCCCACTGCTACCTAAATCACATTTTCCTTTGCAAGCTCCCTAGCACAAATCTTTTTCCTGTGCTATCGAAACCAGCAAATTTAAGCAAATGCCAATAATTCCATTTTGTCCCTAAATTTATTTTGTCATCATCATTGAACTTGGCTTGCTAATGATTTCTTAGAGTTTCAGCTTGAATGGTCATCCATAGATTTTCCTTCTTTTCGGGTTAAATCTGGAGTTATCATCTGGCATGTTTCTGTCAGCTTGCCCATGGCCAAGCCACTGCATAAATCTGAGGATACAGAAGGGACCCAGTGCGGAAGGGAAAGGGCTTTATCGCAAGGCCATATTGTTGCATGCATTATGCTGCAGCACCACAGCACTTCATCAAGTTCTAGCTACACCTGGTTGACAAATTCCTAGCCCTTTCAACTGGAGATAGAGTGTCTTTGACTGAGTCCATTAGGGCTCGTAATTTTTGGTTGCTGAGTTTGCCAGTTGTCTGCTTATACTGATCCTCCCCCCCCACTAAACCCAACTTTTACACAACTGCAAGCCTGGGTTCAATTACTTTATGTACAGGGCCCCTAAGAGGCAGAGAAGTGAATTATATTCTCCCTGTCGGTCTCACGCAGTTACTAAATTACATTTTTAGCACCTGAAATTAACAGCTAGCTGGAGGCAGGCTAGGGAGGAAGTTAATGAATTGACTAAATATGATAGCAGAAGAAAGCAAAGGGCTATGTTTCTTCTACCTGTATTTCCACATTTTACTGATGCAAGAAACCAGCAGTTGCGTGTAAGTCCTGGCGTGTCTGTGAACGAAATGAGCTAAAGAGCCCGTGGCAAGAGTTGATGCTCCTGTCACCACACGGGTGTGGTGTCACGCAGGTGGTTTTCGGAAACGGGACCCCTGTGAGCTGGCCAGCCCTTGTGCTGGTGGCGGGTGGACGGAGCAGGTGCTGCTGTGCCTGCTGGGGCTGGTGGGACCTCCAGACTGGAGGCAGCTTTCCTCACCCCTGTGCCTTCCCCGTTACCGGTCAGGACTAGGTCAGCAGTGCTGGTCTAGGGAGGAGGAAGGTTACGCAGCATGCACAAAAGGCTGCAGGTTGAGCTCAGACTAATTTCGTTTTTCCACTCCATGTGCCCAGCAGATCAGAGTTACCAGCTGCCTTGAGGAAAAGTCTCTTGGGCTTCAAGCAGAAAGCACAAGAGACTTGTACAGACACCTTTCATTTCAGCCTCTTAGAGGGATGCATAACAGTTAGTTCAGCTGACTGAAAGATGTCTCTCTTTATTTTCCCCTCTATCTGTCTTTTCCCCATTGTGCACAAGCTTCCGCCTCCACCAGAGCTCCACACCTAAGCTCTGAAAGGCTGCTGTTGGCTGGATCTCCTGCCACAGTTGGCTCTATGCTGCTGGCAGCCCTGTGTCCTGCAAAGGCTCGGCTCTTCCCGCGCCCAAATGTCCCTGCCCTCAGGGCAGTGGGCACTGCAAACCTGGGCACTGGCTGCATGTGTGACACTCCAACTGGAGATGGGGACCCACTGGAGAGGGATGCTTTCTGCAAGGGCTACAAGAGTGATGGTTCCAGGGACAGATAGATTTGTGGGTCCCTGCTCAGCTCAGGGGCGCGGAGCTGGGCTTTGGCTGTGAGCATCTTCACATAGATGCATCTCATAGAATCACAGGATAGAATTATAATGGTTAAGGCTGGAAGAGACCTTAAAGCTCACGCAGTTCAAATCCCCTGCCATGGGCTGGGACACCTTCCGCTAAACCAGGTTGCTCCAACCTGGCCTTGAACACTGCCAGGGATGGGGCAGCCACAGCTTCTCTGGGCAACCTGTACCAGGGCCTCACTACCCTTACAGGCAAGAACTTCTGCCTAAGAGCTCATCTCGGTCTCCCGTCTGTCAGGCTAAAGCCGTTCCCCCTTGTCCTGTCCCTGCAGGCCCTTGTCCAAAGCCCCTCTCCAGGTTTCTCATAGCCCCTTCATGCACTGGGAGCTGCTCTAAGGTCTCCCAGAGCCTTCTCTTCTCCAGTCTGAACAAGCCCAGCTCTCTCAGTCTGTCTCCAGAGCAGAGCTTCTCCAGCCCTCACAGCACCTCCGTGGCCTCCTCTTGACTCATTCCAGCAGCTCCATGTCCCTCTTGTGGTGTTGCCCCATAGCTGGACACAGGACTTCGGGGGTGTCTCCCCAGAGTGCAGCAGAAGGGGAGAATCCCCTTCCTTGACCTGCTGCTCACGCTCTTGGGATGCAGCCCAGTACACAGGGCGGGTTCTGGGTTCAGGTGCATACTGAAGCTTGGTCATGGGGAGCTTGAGAATCTCTTCACCCCCCCCACCCCCAAACCTGTAGCTGTGCCTGGGACTGCCCCAACCCAGGTGCAGGACCTTGCACTTTGCATTGTTGAACTTCATGAGGCTGGCATTGGCCACCTCTCAAGCATGTCCAGGTGCCTCTGGATCCCATCCCTTCCCTTCAGGGTATTGACTTTCATCTTGGTGTCATCAGCAAACTTGTTGAGGGTGTAGTCAATCCCACTGTCTGTGTCTCTGACAAAGATGGTAAGCAGTGCCAGTCTCAATACAATCTTTGAGGAACACCACTTGTTGCTGGTTTCTACTCAAACAGTTGTGCTGACCACAGCTCTTTGAGGGTGACCGTCCAGCCAATTCCTTATCTATTGAGTGTCCAAATCCACGTCTGTATTTTGAAAAAGATAACACCTACATGTATCCTTCCAAAAGTAATATATTTAATATTTACAGTTATAGTATTTCTTTATGGACTGGCATTGCATGCCAAGCATTTCTGTCTAGCAGCCTGGAGTTGTGATAACAAGACTGAGTGAAGCGCCCTGTGAACAGGAAAGCAGTGTTATTTGAAGCAAACAGCCCCAAAACAGCATGGAGCACCCTGCTGCACATCCAGGCTTGCTTACCAGAGGACTGGGAATCAGCTGGGTATCCTGAACTGGGGCTTAGAGTAGCAGCAAGTGGCTGCAATGGGGCAACTCTTTAAAAGAGGAAACTTCGAGACAACATAAGAAAACATGTAAATCTAAATGATAATGTGACAATTTTCTTTGAAGTGGGAGAAAAATTTTCTTGAGCAGCCCCTCACCAGCTCCTCCTTGATGGTGAAGGTGGTGATCAGCATCATTAATGCAAATAAGCTTCCTAGCAGGTGGAGCATGGCAAAATCTAGAACTTACGATTTAAGGGAAACTTTGGGGTTTCAAAACGTGTCATCCTCCTGACTCAGAGTGAAATTTAGTATTTCTAGAGGTGCCATGTGGAACTAGCATTCATGGAAGTGACATTTCATGGGGGAACTGAAACCCTTTCAAATATGATTATTTTGTATTTCTTGATATCACTTCACAAAATCTTGTGAGCTTATCTGGCAAGCACGAAAATAATGGAAGTAGGGGGGACACCACTGCCACCACCACCAATTAAAAAAAAAAAAAAATCATAGACTGGCGCTCTGGAGTGTTTTTAAATGAAGATTCCAGAACTGAAAATATGGCTTGGAAGTTTCTCATGCAGAAAATTCTGAATTTCTCCAAACTAACACATATTCTAAGGGCTTGTCCCTGTTTTGCAAAAAAAGAATATAAAGCCCTGAGCACACACAGGCTCTAACCCTCAGAAGGGCTTTGGCTGGCACTCACAGTCACCTATGTGTGCCTGGCAGCTTTGACACAACTGACAGTGCAGTAGTGCTGTAAGCACCCAGTTACAAAGGATTTATGCAATTATCTTTTGCTGGAATTCATCTTGTCAGTCGTGCATGGTGCTCATATCTTTAGAATATCTGCAGATGAAAAACAGAAAAAAACACCAGCTACAGCAGTTTCTGGTCATGACAGCATATTTTGGGGTAGGAGAAATGGCAGTGAGGGAAAACAGCTATCCCTAGAACAAGTGTGTGGCTGGGAAACTGGCTGCTCAAGCCATGGGATGTGGGTGCATCCATGGTTCTCCAGAAGAAAGCGCTTCTCTGCTGTGCACAGCTTCCTTACTATATCAGTGGGTGAAACCTCTCCAGCTTTGGATCAGGCATGGTGTGTGAAAGGCTTAACAAAAGAAGTTCAACCATCGCTAGTCACAAGGTAGGGAAAGTGGAACATGGTTAATTGCATGCACACTCATTTGTTGCCTGTTCCTGGGAAGGAACTTGCTGGCTCCAAACTATATGGAGCTGAATGTAATGTGGCTGCTAGAATGACTCCATGGCCAAACTGCCTGAAAATATCTTCAGACTTTGCTATGAGCAGATTCTGCTAAAAACTACTGACCCAGATGTGCAGCAATCTTGTTAGAGACATGTCCTGTAGTTCTGGAGGGACACATGTCTTCATACCTGTCGTGGTTTAAGTACAGCAGTACCTTAGCACCATGCAGCAGCTCACCTATCCTCCATGTTCCCTCTACCTGGTTGGGATGAGGAGGAGAATCCGGAGAATGTAAAACCATGTGTTGAGATAAGACTTGTCCAATAACTAAAGTACAATATACTATTACTAAGAATAATAATGATAAGGGAAGTAACAACCGAAGAATATAAATAAAAAAAGAGGGAAAGAAAAAAACCCAACAGCATTGAAGCCTAATACAATGTCTCACCACCTGCTGATCAATACCCAGCCTGACCCGAGCAGTGATCAGTTCCTTCCGGATGACTCCCCTCAGTTTACACATGGGCATGACATAATGTAGTATGGAATACTGCTCTGGCTAGTTTGGGTCAGGTGTCCTGTCTCTGCTTCCTCTGACTTCTTCTGCCCCTCCCCACCAGCAGAGCATGAGAAACTGGAAAGTCCATGATTAGGCTAGGTGCTGCTGAGCAACAACTAGACCATTGGTATGGTATCAGCATTGTTCTCAGTCTGAATCCAAAACACAACACCACACCAGCTGCTAGAAGAGAATTAACTCTATTCCAGCTGAAACCATGACAACAGCTTTGCATAATTTAATAGACTGAATTTTCACATACAGCTTGGAATTTTTTATTAACAGTCATACTTTTGAAAAAAAAAAAATGCATAAAGTCAATCGACTTTTAGCAAATTCATTCCACTTGTCACACACTTTTTATTTCAAGATTTCAAAACTATTTTTCAATGTATTTTGCAGTTGGGTGTGAAAGAGTTTGTTTCTTGTTATGTCTCTAAAACATTGTCTAGGTGATCCAGTCAAAGAAAAAGTATTAACTCTCACTTTGACAGTAATACTTTTACTCTTTGGAAAAGCAGCATTTCCTTATTCAACAGTCCTTTATTATATACTGTCCCCAGTATATAACTCATTACATACTGTCTTTTATTACATACTTGCCAGGTGTGAGTGCTGTCTTTGCAGTTGTGAGAGGGGTGGTCAGCCTGGCTTGGACTCAGCACTGGACCCTGTAGCAAAGGCCACGCTGACATCTGTTGACTGGACATAATTTCTCCAGCCCGCTGCCGGAGATCTTCATGCAGCTGAAGTGATTAAGGCATGGGAACTGAAAGAGAAAGGATCACAGCTCTTATTTGTCATCAGGAAGGGCCTTATTAGAGAACACTCGTACCTCTCTGGTTCTCCAGTTGTGCTTGCAAAGCTTATTAAAAGGACATTAATGAGCTGCTTGTAGCTTGGCACAATCTCTTGCTTTTGAATATTTAGGGTTACATTTTGCTGGCAGCAGAATATATTTCTGAATTGCTCAATTAGATTAAAACCTTACTGTGCAAGGCTCTAAAAAACGCTTCAAAATACCTTCTGTTTCAAAATATTTGCAGAATCTGAGGTTTTGTTGACTGTCCCAACCCTTGGACAATCCCACAGTCCATGACAGAAGAAAGCATTACATTTACCTCCCATGAAGGCAGAGGCAATTTCCAAAACCAAGAACTGGAAAATGTACCATGATTCAGCTTTATTCAGAAGCAAGGAAGCTGAAGTGAAGTGCTGAGCTGGGAGATAGACCCAAGCCTGTGTGTCTTTGCCACTTGTCTGGAAAAGTTATAGAAAAAATGCGGATGTCCTTCCTGACATTTTGCAGGCTCAGGATCTGTCAATGAGGATGGGCCTGAAATGCACAAGGCCACAGCTTTTTGCTATCAGGAAGACCCCCCTTGATATACTGGAGGGGGTTCTGTAATACCAACATTGACTTGAGATTGAGGAAGTGACACGTCAGATCCCAAAAGGGAAAGTAAGAGATTAAAAAAAAGAGGTTAAAGTTGAAGTGACAGGACTTGGGAAAAGGGGCCGAGAGGGCCTGCTGTGGGCTTGCGAAGTCTGACCTCCTGCATCTTCCTCAAGCAACATCCTCTCTTACATAAGAAACTGTATTTGCAGATGCAGAACCAATCATTTAATCTGAAAAAAAATGAAGACCTTTGGTCTGGTCCTTGCTTCCAGGGACTTTCTTACATGCTGGCTTCCTGTCATTTTGGCTGCAGGTATTAATGAGTGGGGTGTGGAAAGCTGGAAGTATGTTTGTTGGAAAATAAAGATTTTTAAAAAGTGACATGACCTTACTGTAATTAGAACTGAGAGGTTCATTTTCCATCACGAAGAATTTCACAAAGTGCTCTGATGTGTCTGCAGCGTTTAAACCCAGAGCTTTATTAAAAAAAAAATTAGTAACCAAGAATATGTATTTGTCTCTGCTGGCTCCTGAAAGTGGCAACACATCTGTAGCCCTCTGAGAGTTAGTAGGCCCATCAAGGCGCCCAGCTACCATCAAACTGTCACTTTTCAAGTAACTTTTTAGAAACCAAATGTTGATATTGGAAAAGAAATGTAGGTATTCATCTTACTTATCATGACCTCCCTCAGGTAACTTTGAATTACACTCCAGCTGAGCACGGGAAATCTTTCACGTCTCTCGCTCCATTAGTTGGTACACTTAGCGAAGGCTGGGTAATAACCAGACATACTCTTCTCGTCATGAACAAGACAAGACTACACGCTTGCTCTGGTAATTTCTGTTATATCCCCTTCTCTGGGACACCACCATCATCCAGTTCGGTCCCTGCCTGTGCAGTTCCAGGCAGACAGAGGCAGCCTGGCTGTAGCCCTGAGGTCCAGCAGAGATTCCAGCTCTCCCATCACTTCCAGCAGTGTGAAATAGAGGGAGCTTCTTCTGGGGAGTGCCCTACCATCACCTCAGAGGGCAAAGCTAGGACATCCTTAACAGCCAGAAGTAGGAATTGATAGATCTGAGAAGAGCACTCAGGCAGCAGCTATAGAGTCACTGAAAGACATTCCTTCCTTCCTCTTCCAATAAAAAGATCAGAAAAAGCATTGCTTAAAGGGCATCATCAATACCAGTATTGCTTTTACTGTTTTCCTAAAATTCGTACGTTAGTATTTTCTGTAAACTTATATGTCCTAGAATACAACGCAAAATCAAAAACATCAGTTTTAACTTACAGGTTAAGGGAGAAAGTCTTCCCCCCTTGCAGCAAAGAATATTTCTAGGACTAGAAGGCAAACCAAGAGAACCCAGTAAACTGATTTGCTTTTACAAAACTGTGTACACAGCGCAGCGCCCCAGTGATGGAGTGGTGATTAGAAACAGGCATAGGCAGCTGCTACCAGATGTTTGGTTTGTAATCATTGCAGAGCTGGGAAGAAAGAGAGAGGAAAGCAGGAGCCTCCCTTAGGACATTGTCCCATTTCAGGCAATCTGAGAGAAAACGTGATGCAGGTACCCAGAGCAGTATGTCCGTAGGAATACTGTTCGAAGAGTCGCCTTTGGTTAATGATTTGGAAGTACAATCCTAATCCCTCACTACAGAGGCCTCCTTGTTTGACACTGAAAGACACCGTCTCAGTCTGGAACTCTGTGGAACAAGGACTCCCCTGCTTCACAGACAGCCCTGGTGTGAGGCCAGCTACCTGCTCTGCCCGGGTCATTACATGCCCACCATAGGTCCTTGGCAGATGCTGCTCTGGGAACCTTCTCATGGGGAACCAGCATCATAGCATCATAGAACCATAGAATAGTTAATGTTGGAAAGGACCTTAAGATCATCTAGTTCCAACTCCCCTGCCATGGGCAGGCACACCTCCCACTAAACCACCCAAGGCTCTCCAACCCAGCCTTGAACACCACCAGTGATGGAGCACTCACAACTTCCCTGGGCAACCCATTCCAGTGCCTCACCACCCTTACAGTAAAGAATTTCTTCCTCATATCCAATCTAAAGTTGCATTTAAGCTTGCTGCCTTACCAGCTCCACTGAGCAGAGAAGGACTGTGGTTCATGTGCAGTTACAGGCTCTAGCTACCAAAGTCAGGAGCAGAGTAGAAAGGATGCTCCCTTTGCTTGGCCTGCTGCCACCCACCGCAGAGCAGGCACCCAGTTTAGGAACAACAGCTTTGCCTGGGCACCATGCTTTAAGGCAGCTGAGGACTGGTGAGGTGAAATCCCTGCCAAGTGTGTGCTGTCTCTGGCATTTAATTTACACATTAATTTTTTCGTTAAAAACTGTAAAAATATCTGGGGTAAAGGCCAGCACATGCTGTAAAACATCTTCACAGAGAAGCAAAGATGACTTTTCTTAAACTTTGTCATTTCGGCCTAATTGTTGTAACATTTAAACTAAACGAGCTCCATAGACCTGCCCTTGTAAGAATGACCTGCTCTCCATGTGTGGGAACGGCAGCATCTGACCCTAAACCAGCAAAAAATTAAAGCAAGGATGAAGAAGATAAGTAAAGCCAAATAACTCAAGGAGAGCAATTTAAACTCATATTGGCAATAATAATGTGCACTGGTCCACATCTGATCTTAAGCTATTTCTAAATTACACAGAGATAATCAAAAAGAAAGAGGATCTGCTACACATTCATGTGCAGAACAAGACTCTGCAATTAGTAAGCCAAGGTCTACGGTTGATCAATAGTGACCCTCCCTGGTAGCTCTAGATGTTTTGACCAGGGAAAGGTCATTTTTTCTATTCCAGCTGTACAGGGAAGAGGACTTCCCTTAGACGAGAAAGGCTTTATCCCGTCAGCCCTGGCCATTTCTGGTGAACGACTGTGGCCACGAGGATTTTTCCTAAAGTTCCCATCTTCTGGCATTGCTGCCAGCAGGATGTAGGCTTGAGGGGTCAGGTCTTCTGTCAGCTGTTTTTGAGGAACAAGCCAGGATTGCAGGGTGGCTGAGGTTCTCAGGGACCTCTGGAGGTCATTTTATCCATACCCCTAGGCTCAATGCAGGGATGAATACCTTCCATGACCTCTCTGAGCAGCATGTTTCAGTGTCTGACCACCATCAGAGTGAAAAAAAAATGCTTGAATGAAATTCCTTTTCTTTCACCTTCTGCCCTTTGTCTCTCATCTGTTCACTGGACACCACTGCCAAATGTCTGGCTCTGACTTCTTTTGTCCTTCCTATCAGATATTTGTACACATTGAGAAGATCCTAACTGGACCTCGCTTTCTCCAGCTGAAGAGTCCCAGCTCTCTCAGCTCTCCTCATATGATGTATATGCTTCAGTGTCTTCACCATTTTAGTGTCTCTGCACTGGACTTGCTTTAGTAAGTCCATGTCTTCTATACTGGGGAGTTCAGAGCTGGACCCTGCACTCTGAAAGTGTTTCACCAGTACTGAGCAGAGGAAAGGATCACCTCCCTCTACCCGTTGGCAACAAGTCTCCTAACACAGACCAGGGACCTTCAGCCTTCTCTGCTGCGAAGACATGCTGCTGGCTCACAGTCAGCTTCTGCCTACAGGGATAATGATCACCTGCTCTGCAAGGCTACATTCTGGCCTATTGGTCCACAGGCTGTCTTGGTGGTTGGGATATCCCTCTCCAGATGGTAGGTTTCATATTTCCTTTTGTTGAACTTAATGAGATACCTCTCTGCCCAATTCTCTAGGCTGTCCAGATCCCTCTAAAGGGCAGCAAGTCCACGTGCTCTATCACTCACACGTCCCCCTTCTGTTTCACTCGAGAACTTGCTGAGGATGAGTTTCCCAGAAACTGTACGAGAGCTTTCCACAGCTCTTTCTGGTAAAGTATTCATTCTTTCTGTGGATACCCTTGGGGTGGACCCCCTTTACCCCTCTTTTGTAGATGACAGGTTCCCTCCCGTTCACTTTACCCTGTGCACTTTATTTGCAACCCTGGTCTACCACTTCCTCACCCGCTCTTGGTGATCATCTCCCCACACTGCAGTTCCTAGTTTAAAGCCCTCCACACCAGTCTGGACAGCCTGTTCTGGACAGGCAAAGATCCTTTTGCCATGCTTGATGAGATGGATCTCATCTTTTCCAAGCAAGCCTTAGGCCTTCAAAGGGGTCTCATGCTCATAAACACCAAAACCTCATCAATAAAAGGGCCTTAAACATTTGTTGCCCTGCAAGATCTACCTACTCCTCCTCCAGCCCTTGTCCTTCACTGACAGGATAAAGGAGAAAACCTTTTTTTCACTCATGTCCCCACTGACCATCAGCCCAGAGCCACATAAGTCCCCTTTGGCACTGTCCAGGTTACCCTGGAGGTAACTTTGGTGCCAGTTACATGTTTGGTCTGGAGTGGGTGGTTGACAAACAAGAGTCAAGCTGCCCACAAAGATGAGCTGGGACAGGAGAGCTCACATGGGGTTGAGGAACACTCACACATAGCAGTGTGTCCAGGATACTTCATACTAGCCAGCTCAGAAGCACTAGGTTGCCTGCACAATGCTGTAGCCATGGACTGTTCTTCTGGATAATGACTTTTTCAATCCAAACAATTTCTAAAAATTCTTGCAACTTTTTTTTTATTTAGAGCACATAAAAGGGGGCTTTCTGAAAGTTTCAGGAGTCTGGACAGGAGATGACACCCAGAAAATGCAGTTGTTTGAGTACCAAAATACATTACAGAGCTCATCCATTCTAAAATACAACAAAATATAACCAAAACCAAAACCCAACCAAAAAAGAAACCCAAGAAGCACAGCTTATAAAATGGCAAAGAGAATTGAACTGAAGCAGTTGGATTATGTCATTCAAAGGAGGTAAAAATGATTTGTCCTCACTTCCTCAGTTTCAAACATTATTCAGGTTTTCTTCTGTTAAGCCACTTCAAGTGCTCTTTTGCAACTTTCTGATAAAAATCACAGAATCGTAGAATAGTTCAGGTTAGAAGAAGACTTTAAAGGTCACATAGTCCAACACCCCTTCAGTGAGCAGGACATCTTCAACAAGATATTATTGGACTTTTCACAGAGTTTAAAATTATTTTTTTTTTCATTAAAGTTGTAGCTTGTATTTCACTCTTTAAAAGAAAAAAAAAATTAAAAATCACAGCAAACCAGAAATCCTCATCCCAGTTTGGTTCACCATATTTTTTTCCAAGATGTCAGAGGAACACGTCCACACCAACAGGGAGTTTGTGGGCATAAGTCCATGGGTCTGTCTTAGGTTAGGAGCAGTAATGCCAAACCTCGTTTATAGCTGTGGACTGAGACTGCAGTTTTGGCTTTATAACAACAAATGTTGAGCAGTAATGACTGACTATACGTGACGTAGCTCAGCTGTCAGCATTCACTATGGGAGTACATGATAGACAGATAAATGTTTGTAACAGAGAGGGAGCTTTGCAGTGTAAATCAGCATAGACCTGCCCAGCTGGTCTACATGCAATGTATTGCAGTTGAAAGAAATGAGAGAAGAAGCTGCAGTTTAGTGGAGAAGCTGCAGTTCAAAGAGAGGAGAGCAGCTTTCCACAGTAAAATCTGGGGGAAAACCCCCAACTTATCCACGAAAGAATGGAGAAGGCACCACCTGCCCTGGGGAGCCTCACTTCTCCTCCTCAAAATCCTTTGTTTCAGTGTCTGTAGTAGAGGGCAGGTGTAGTGAGTGCAACCCTCCGGGCAACACAGGGGCTGAAGGTATGAGGTTGCAGTCCCACAGCCCTAACAGCAGAGCTCAGATAGAGTTTGAAGCTGAAGCTTTCAAAGCCACAGCAGGAAGCCTTTCCGCTACATGAGGGTAATAAACCAGTGTGAACACACACCGCCTCTGACACAGCCATGTGCACCAGCTGCATGCACAGTGAGCCTTCTATTTTGTGTGCTGGTTCCGTCACATTAACTCATCCTGCGTAGCCATGGCAACACGTGCAAAAAACACACTGTTGGTGGGTCCAGTTCCATTGCTCCCAGACCCCGGCACCACTAAGCTCGACCCCTGCGTGCATGATGCCTGGGGAGCAAACCATTAACAGTGCCCCTTAATTTTGTTTGTCAGGAACACTTCTGCTCACAGACTGTCAGTTTGAGAGGTCTTGGGAAAAATCCCCAGAACCAAGGGGAAAAAGCGAAAAAGTAAGCTGAGGTCTTCAGCCAAATAGCAAGATGTCGGGTGAGCATCAAACTGCTTCATTATCTGCAAGGAGGGGGCACTGATGCTGTGTGGCTGCCAGGTTTGCAGCTTGAGAGCATCCAATGCTTGTGTCTGTAACCAGTGAAATGGCCCTTCCCTGTGCAGGGACCCATGAGCGTGGCTCTCCAGCAGTACCCTCTGGAGCCCGAGTGTGCCTGAAGTGCCTTGGTGCCCTGGTTGTGACTCTCGGGGGAGCCAGTGGCAGAGCAGGGAGAGTGATCTCACAGGAAGCATGACTTAAAATTAAAAAGGCAACACTGGAGACAGCAAGACTGTGGGAAGAGGGGAGGGAGCAGAGGGATAGCACAAAATCCATCAAGCCCATATTTGTCTCATTAAAAATATTTTTAATTTATAATGTCCTGGAATGTAGTTGTCACCCAGCTGTGCAGCCATCACTATGCTGCCTCTCACTTTTTTTCCAGCTCCTCTCTCCCACCTCACTGGGACTGCCATCAATTTCTTCCCATCAGCAGCAGTTAACAGTAAATAGATTCATTTGCAGGCAATGGAAGCTGAGAGACAAAGGTGACAATATAATTAAGGTTTTTAATTCTATGCCTGAACAGTTAAGTCCAGAACTCATGATAATTAGCTGGCTGCAATGAAAGATCTTTAGTTGTTATCTTCCCTTTGTTTCATATAATTGTTCACTTTGGTCAGTTACATTTGTCCTTTAATCTGAATCCTTGCTCAACGAACTCTGCCTTTCCATCTATTCCCCGGGGCTGCAGGAAGCGCATTAGTAGTGCAAGAATGTGTGACTGGTGAACGTGGACACCAGGTAGCATCCCTGGCCACACACAGCGGCTGGCGCATCTCGCACAGATGCAGGGGGGGGAGCACTGCCAGACCAAGGTGGCTACATTGCTGGAGTGGTTGAGGAGTGAGAGGATGGAGAAACAGGGAAGAAGGAAGAAGTGAAGGATCCTGATACCACAGCACCTAAAACAAAGCAGGTGCTGGTTTCAACACCATGGACCTGCATTTGCCTAGGTTGTAGCCCTCAGATGCTTTGGTACTCATAGAGAAATGATTATCACAAAGTATCAGACATACTTCCTCACTTTATTGTTTTTCCTTTAAAATACTAACAGCAGTGGTAATTGCCTGGTTAGCCTGCTAGCTGGTTTTATGCATTTGCATTCCATAACACAAACAAGGTATGCAGTTGAGCCGCCACACTGCATGTACAAAGCAGCTTCATAAATGCTGATGCCATGAGAAGGTTCTTTTTGAAGGCAAGGAGGTCAAAAACCTCTCCAACAATATCTCCATTAAAAGGCAGAAGAAGGAAATGCCCAAAGTATGATTTTTAATGCTGGGTAATAAAGATCTCTCGAGGCCTGCCACCTCCTCACCTTTTACACCTTTGAGTCTTAGAGCTGCCCGCAGAAAACCTTCATGCCTGTCTTCGACCTTGCAGAACCAGACTGCAAGGGCTACCACCACACACTGGATCAACCTTCATCCAGGATAAATCAGTCCAGAGGCCTGCAGCATGGTACTTACAAATGCACAGGGGTACTCCCCAACACCTTCAGGTTTAGTCTTGGCTTTTTGGTGTATGGGACCTGCACCTCTGGAAAACCTATTCTTTTCCCCCCAGTCAAGTCCTAAGCACATGTCCTCCACTGAAAACTCCAGAGAACAGTACTGCAGGCTCCAGACTTTAAGGTCTTTTGCTCAGTATTAGTCAAAATATCTCATCCTTTTTAGGTGTTTCAGAGTTATTTTCCCCTTATCCACAGATCTAAAGAGACATACATTCAGTGAATGTAAGCAAGATGCTCTTCTACTGAACCTGTGTTTAGTCACAAGTCAGAGGAATATCAGGTGAAAGCAGGCACGTGTTGGGCGGTAACAGGAACGTAAAGCAGGAATCAGCGAGCAAAAGCTAACACGCATTTGGAAAGTTTCAGCAGAAGTAAGACAGCAGCGGCACTGCAGAAAGTGAATCACTCCATGCACTGCAGAAACAGTTACAAGAAGTACTGGGAGAATTTTATGCAACGCTGACTTTGACTTAGCACATAACTTAGCACATAACACCAATAAGACCCTGCAGAGAAACTATTTTGGCAAGTAATTTGCCCTCTCTGACCTGCCTGTAATCCGTGATAGCACTCTCATTGCTTTAGCGCTGAGTGGACTGGAAAAGAGACAGAAAAAAATGTCTTCTGAAAAACAGAAAAAGGGAAAAGTCAGCCCTACAAAGGAAAATCAAACAGTGACAAGTCACATAATGAGTAAGTAGAAATGTTTTTGTCTACCTGCTCCTTTGTTATCTCTGGGTATGGGCTTCCCCCTGGATCCCTGTGCACCAATTCCTTTGCTTTTGGATAAAGTTTCAGCCAGAGGTGCAGAGCAGTGTTTCAGAGGAGTTTCTGGTTTGTTTACCTCCTTGTCCTAGGGGTTCTGCAAAGGTTTTTCTGAACCTCAGAAGCGTGTCTTGCATGTGCTGAGCAATATCTGGCACATAACGGCAGGGGTGGAACTCAGGGACCTAATTTCACACAGTCATGACAAAAACCAGTTCAGACCTATGCTGACTATAGAGAAAGTGAGCTGCCTAGGAAAATAACATTGCTTTCTGTGAGAAGGAATATTTAAATATGGAGAATTAGGCACTGGTGACTGGTCCGGCCATATCTGTAGCTTTGTGTGCTACTCAGAGTTTGGCTTTGAAGAGGAAAAACCTGAGGAACCTGAGCAACTCCAGCTTTCCACACAAAAACAACCCTTAAAATCTGTAAAAGTCTGTCTCAACATGCCAAAATTATAATTTTAGTCCTCATTTCCCATCTTCCCTCTCCTCAGTAGTATTTTTAGGGAAAAAAAGCATCTCCTAGGAAAGTGTGTGATCTTGTTAAAAGAAATTTGTTTTGATTCGGAGGCTCAGCCCAGCTGTTGTGACAGATCTCACCTCAAATCAGTGCAGCTTATTCTTCTAAGATGGGATGGCACATCTGCCCATGGATTTTGAGCCCTTGGACTGACTGGCCATTCCTTGGGCTGGCAATTTCTTTCCCAATAAGTTTTTATCGGGGAACCTCACAAGCTCTGTGTAGGCAACATTTTGTCGAGACACAGAGCAATGAGCTGAAGTATTTGATCAATGAAAAGAAGGGTGACACAAGTGGAGCTGCAGAAAGCTTTCCTCCCTGCACCTAAGACCACCTGCACTCAGACCACCAGAAGCATCCAAACGCATTGCATGGAGCTCTGACACACAGCTTTCATCCTGGTTGCTGAAGTGGGTTTCATTCCCCATATGGCATTGCATCCAAAAGGCAAGGTTTCTAACACTGTACACATTAGCAGTGGCTGGTGTTTAGTTTGGACACCTAACAAGCAGTAGCACAGAACATATGCTACACACCCTATTTCTAGAGGAATTCCCCTACTTTGGTTGCTGTCATTCTGCCACCGGCTCACCCAGGCACTCCTCTGCAATAGCTGCTGTCTGCCAGCCCTTTTAGGGCTGGGATATATTTCCAGACCAGTATTTCAAACCCTTGATGCTCAGGAGACACAGGCAAGTGCGCATCCTCTCCTCAGAGTTTTCATCCCAAATGCTTGCTTATGCCTTCGCTTTTTCCCATCCCCTGGGCACATTCTCGAAACCTGCAGCAGGAGCTCATGTACGCATACCCATGCCCTTGAATCCATTAACTGTAGCAAAGTGATTAATTATTTTAGCCTCTTCATGGCACCACTGTTAACTTACTGCACATTGATACTTCCAGGCATATAAATGATAATCTTAAAATAAGGAGGACGTGTTATTGAACTATTTATAATCAGAGCTGTATGGAGCAGAAAAAGATCCAAATGGGCATCAGAAAGCAACAAAAGTTAATGATTCAGAGATAAAATACTATGTTTTAATCTACAGGGTGTGTGACAAATCCAAGTAATTAGAAGCTAAAAGGGTACATGACCAAGGCGAGAGCCTCAGGACATGCCTTCAAACGCTGTAAAATTAGCACTCTCTCAGAGGGAGCTTTGCTGTAGCTGAAACGCACAAGTGAAAATGTGAAGGCTCACTCTGCCCACGTCCACAGCATTTATCTTCACAGGAGTCTCGGGGGGGGGGGGATGAGGAGATAGCTGCCCCCACAGCTGAGAAGGGGGATGCCTGCCCAGGGGTCCTCCCTACCTGGCCATGGAGCTGGGGGTGCCCCACAGGCCTCAGTGCACCAGGGGGAGTGCCGATTAGTCCAGTCCTTGAGGGTTGAGCCTTGGCCAAGGGCTTTCCTCCTGGTTCTGCAAGCTGTCAGGTTAACCTGTGGGGATTTTCTTCTCCCATTCTATCTGCACCAGTCTACACTGAACTGTCGAACTTGATGGCAACGAAGATCATACATACAAAATAACTATACATACTCTGTGCACATTTCCACTGTCACATCTTCCTCACGCGCAATGTTACTGAACACTCATACAAGGATGTCTCCTAGAAACCCCCACATCCTCTCCTTACCATGTCTGGTTCTCTCCACAAATTGCTTAGACCAGGACCCTCTCTGCCACATTGGCATACAGCTGTAGTGAGACAGTTCTGTGTGAAGATGCCAGGACCAGAGGCCATACGTGCAATCTTCTCCTCCTGCCTTATTCACCCCATCCCCTCCTCGTATTCTGAGTTTGGGAATCATCCGTATGCAGAGAAACATCCAGCTGCTCAACTCTTCACTGCCCACAGCTGGGCAGGGGTCAGTGGGTCAGTTTTGCTCTGTGAGACCCACAATGGCACAACACAGAAGTCAAGCAAACATGGGCATGTATAGAAAAGATGGCTCAGAGGTTTTCACCCTGTGATTCATTCAGCCTCATTCAGGTTATTTCCCCTCAGAAATGAGAGGGAAATGAGAGTGAGGACTGAGAACAATTAAAGCCTGAGCAGCTGTGAAGTGTTACACTAAAAGCAAGATATCTGGTTTTTTTCAGTAATTAATTTCTAATTTTAAAATGTTGATTTCACTAAACTGAACATAACGGAACAGAATAGCATAGGCTAGGCTAGGCTAGACTAGAACAGACCAGACCAGACCAGGCTAGAACTGAACAACAGAACAAACAGAATAGAACACTGCTTTTTACCAACACCGTGCTGTGACTAAGTGACATTTATTTAACTGCCTTCTTTTACTCTCAAGGTAGCTGAACCACTTCAGGGCATTGTAAGGCTAAATATATCTGGATCTCTTAGTTTGTATCTTCTCAACTAATGTAAAAATGCATAGTATTTTAATTTCTCCTTTTTTTTCCCCCCTGGATTCCACTCAAACAAAACTGAAGTTCTGTAATACAATTGTCAAATGCAGGTAGACAGTAAGAAATGAGTTGTACTTTATATGTACTACATGATATAACCAATGGAAAATTAATTACTGGAGTAAAACTAATGAGTGTTCTTCTACAGAAAACACTGGTCTTGGGCTGCACACAGGCACTGCTAATAACGTTCTCTCCAGGTCCTCCGAGGCAGCACTAGGTCTTCATATGTGGGGTTCTGGCAGCATGGACAGGTAAGTTCCTCCCTAGGAGGGTGGTGCTCATGCTATGCAGTGAGGATGCTTGCCGCCAGGCTCCTGAAAGTGTTGGTTTTCCCCGCAAGGAGCTGGTGAAAGGAGTAAACACAAGGCAAGGAGGAGGAAAAAGAGGAAGGAAGAGGAAGGAAAGGAAAGTTGTGAGTTGAATTAGCTGAATTCCTTTAACTGAGCTTTCTTGACTGGGTGGCTTTGCTTAGCATGAATAGTGGTTGAGCATGGGAAGCTGAAGCTGCTGCAGCCTTAGGCTAGCCAAGCAGCTAGCTCCCACCTAGATAAAGCTGAACTTAATTTTCAGCCTTTGCTTAGTTGTGTAAATTCAGACCTTGAATCCAGTGCAAACTGGAAGATGAAGGACTTGCATCCCTTAACGAGGATCGTCAAGCAGGAAAGCTAAGTAGGAATTTACAGCACCAAAGAAAGAACCCAGTGATGGGCAAGCAGACTATTGCACCAGAATTCACCGCTGGATGAATTGTAGGGAGCATGGAATGTCAGAGTATAAAAACCCAGGGATTTCCTTGTTCTGGGTCCCTCTCCAAAGGCAACCAGCTTGAGCTGCTGCTACTTCTGTGGCGCCTGGGAGCAGGGTATACTGCCAGGTAAGTCACCCTATATTTATGATGAACCTCGAGCTGCATTTTGGCAGGAACCCAGTAGAAAAATCTGGAAAAGAGAGTGTCAGTGGGGCTTTGCTATGGGTGCAATGGAAAGCCTGGCTGTGTGTTTTGGTCATTCTCATGTCATACCACTTTCTCCCTTAATAAGTCCATGGAGGTGTCAAACCTGATATCAAATGCAGCAGAATTCAGGCCAAAATTACTGGTTATGAACAAAGGCACAGCCTGGTTCAACCCAGAGGACAGAGATAAAGTGAGCCTATATCTTGCTGAGCATTATGTTTCATGATGTTTTGCTGTACTGTTCATAAAGTTTGAGAGCTACATTTTCCTTTGTGATTCTTATTTCTTAAAAGCCTGCCATTTTACCTGAATCCTAGATGCCTAAAGTTGAATTGTATTAAATAAATGACACACCCCCCCCAAAAAAAAAAAAAGAGTAGAATGTAAAAATGTGTTTTGTTCTGTTTGGCTTGGATCAATGAAAGCATTTCTGATTAATTAGGGAGTTGATGCTCCTAATTTGCAAAATGACACAAGCCCACGAAAGTAAAAGGAGAATGATAGGTGAAGTGAAAAGAAGTGCTTCTTGGGCAGTTGTTCTTAGTCATCTGTCCCTCCCTTCTATTTGGGGAAGATTTTGACAAGCTGATGAGCAATTACTGCACAAGGCAAAAGACACATCTGTGTCATATAAAGTATCTATGAGTCTACAAGCATCCTCACCTCTGCACAGCAAAGTAATGTTCTCTTAATTGTCTTGAAACATCATCTCCATAATTAGAGCAGACGAACAACATGGGCAACAGGAGAGTACTAACTAGTATGGATGAGGTGTTTAGGGTTTAGTTATGCACATAGTTGCTCCAGTGCAAGGTGGTGCAGAGCTGCAGCACAGACACTCACAGCCTCACACATAGGCAGCTCAGCATCCCTGCACCACAGCAGGGTGCTCTGCACCACACACCAGACTGCAGAGCATGCCACCACCACTCTGGGGTGCACGGGAAACGAGGTCAATGTAGTTCCAGGCTGCACATCCTATACAACACCACAACCACCAACTGCACCCCTGTGCAATCCCAACAGGACACACCTAGCTGTAATGTGCATGAATGTGAGAGGAGTAAAGTCTTGCAAAGTCCGTCAAACATTGCAGGGTCACTTATCCAAGTCCCTTCTGCAAGAGGTAGGCACAAACAGAAAACGGGATCTGTGGGAGCAGAAGCAAGGAGGTACTGTACACTATGCAGGTCCATGCTCTCTACATCTCAAAATTGTGAAGAGTACTCCTGGGCTTCTACTGTAAATCAGTTTCTAGATATCTCTAGAATTCTTCAGAATTGAATTTTCATTTGATATTAGTTGAACTTCCCATCAGTCTGCCTGTACTTTGGATTTTGTATCTTGTAGTGCTGGAGAGTTTGTTGTTCACACTTCATTTATTTGGAAGTCCTATTAGTCTGATGCACATTACTGTTTTCTAAGATTTATGTTGCTACCTTGTTCAAATGTATTACTTGAATAACCACTCAGTGCTAGCACAAGATTCACTCTTGTTGGGAGCACAGGAGATTAAGTCAGGAACTTACTCCAAGAAGTTGCTCCCTGTTGTTGCAGCAACCATGAAAAAGTTCTTTATAAACTTCAGATGTAAATTGCAGGCAAACCATGTTCTTGTAGTCGGCATGTGCATCGCATCATAAACCTTTAAAAAAGTCAAGTGATGCTGCTTTCAAGAACAGTTCAAACAGAAAAATCTTTTTGGTGCAAACGGAAATACTAAGCCAGTCATGATAAAAATTGTCTCCTTGATCAAAAGATGGAACTGGACACTAGAAGAAGACAGAGCAGTATCATAGTTTGTTCCTGGTAGGTTCTCTAGCAAATGGAGAGGAAAGAGTCATTAATCCTGTTTAATTTTGTAGGAGTCATATGCACATACATGCATTATCGAGGACCACTGGAGTTCTTCTTTAAATGATCAGGAAACAAAACATTGGAAATAGTCATTCCAAAATGAAATAGCTATTTCATTGGTCACCACTGGCACATATTTGGCTTCTGATCTATTCAGGAAGATAACAAATTCATACGTTTGGTTTGTGATTATTGGGCAGACGTATAAAGTGATTCAGGTTTTGGATTTATTTTAAGGAACATTTTGGTTTTATTTTAAGGAAAGCAATTTAATTTTTTCTGAGTTATGTAATATTTTCTAGGCAGACATTTCTATTCTACATAATGTGTACCCCAGATTTATCTGCTGGACACAGTAAAATTGCATACCTTATGTCCTGTCTACCCAATCATAGCTAATAAATGTCTCTATTTGAATACTTAATAGACATAGAGGGCAAGAGAGCAAGAGAACAAGACAGTTCCCGGTTTTCAGGGTATAACAGAAGTGCCTTGCTCAGATTCCCACTAGCTTGCAGCAGTGCTGGAAACAGTGATTTCTGCGACCCCAGGTCAGAGACTCTGTGCAGCCTCCTCCCTTTGCACAGGCACTTTCGGCTATTGCATGTTCAGTTTCAGTTGGATACTGTGAAAACATAAAAGGATAAAACAAGTTTGTGACAGAGGCATTCATCACATAAGAAGAAAAGTATGAAATCAGTGTGGTTTAATTTGTTTGGTTTGATGATTCTGTCTCCTCTTAGAGTGGTTGGGGTCACCTCTTTCTGTTCAAAGCCTGACACCTGTCCTCTCTGCTGCTCAGAGCGGGTCCTGGTTTGCTCCCCTGGTGCTGCCTGTCCTGCCCACTGGAGGAAACCAGGCAAGGAGCTGGCGGCAGGGCCGGCTGTCAATACCCAGGGGCTGTGGGGCTCTGGGGGCACCAGGTGATTTCAAGCTGCCCAGCCAGCACACAGCAGCTATCACAGTTGCCGCTGGAGGGACACCGGGAGTTCCTTTGCCCCGAGACAGCCCGGGGCTAGATGTCCCTGTCTCTGAAGGTAGCTCTTATCTCCGGGCGCTCACATGTGCCTGGTGCGCCCCAGCGTTTCACACGCATAAATCCTCCCAGGGTGCTCAGCTCGTACAGCTTCAGAGCATCCATGCTGCAGTCCAGCCCCCACTGACAGGTAACTGATTGGATTAGGAGTCCTGGCTGACAGCGTGTCTGCTCAGCTGTGCGGGCTCATCAACCTCCCCATCCTGCCTGCTAATAAATCTGGCACCAGGGACCATTCCGCTTGATGATCTATCCTTGGGGAGTTTTTAAGGCTTCACTCTGAGAAAACTACTTGGAGTCTATTAAAATTGAAGCTCTGCTGTTGTCGTGTTGTCCCAGAGAGTCACAGGAGGTGCCTGTCACCCAGGTGGAGGTAGCTATTACATATTCAAGCGAAAAAATAGCCACTGCTTTTGGAACACAGGCATCCCCACCAGCAAACGGAATGGAAGAACCCATGCTCATCTTGCAGCCTGTCACATTAAGGCATGAGCCTGAGGAAAGAACACATGATGCTGTATTACAGGAGCTGCACGGTGGTTCTGCTGCTGAAAACACGTGCAATGCCTTTGCTGAAAAGATTAAACAAAGGATAACTATCATACATGGGCTCTCAGTCATCAGCACAGCTCTGCCATTTATTCTCCTCAGATATGCATGTTGCCAGACAGCTTTCCAGGCTGCAGGAACCCAGCCTACTTCCCCAACCTACTGCAGGCCCTGCCTTCTCTAAGGCTTCATGATTCAACTATGCCAGAATTTGAGATGCTCTGCTTGCAGGGTCGGCTCCTGTTTTAATGCATCTACTTGCAATCAGCTTGCAAAGGACACTGCCTGAATGAATAGGAAGATAACAATTGTGGCATCTATAATATCTGTACAGAAGTTGTATAAATGAATTGGAGTTTTAATTCTTTTCTCAGTCTCACTTTTGGAGAGCTAAAGGGAATCAGCCTGAGAAGGGCTGAATGCAGCAAGACAATGGAAAATCTTCCAGGTTGTTAAGCTGTTGCGGCTTTTGACTGAAGCTCCGCATCAAAGTTCCATAAAACCCAATTTGCTTTGTTGTTTAAAGTTAATGAATGCAAAGTCACAGGTTGAGTTGTTGCAAAATATTACTGTGAGGTTTTAGAATTTGTTTTCACTGAGTAGCCCGCAGAGGCAAAGTCTGAATCCATGACAGGCCTGGGAGAACCTTACAGCATCCGTGTATCGATGACACGCCAGAAGCATTCAGGCTATTCAAATATCTGGCACATAGGTAATGCACTTGTAAATGACTCAGAAGGAATGAAAAGCATGTCTGATTAACCAGATTAGATTATATAAATACCAAATAATGAAAAATGGTGGACAAGCAGTCTTAACAACTAGAGAGAACTGTTCTTTCCTGAGCAAAGATCCCTTTATTTCTTCCTGAAACTGAGCCACTCTCATGAAGGTTGCCTCAAACGCATGGTGCTGTCTAGAGATTTGAGTTTGTGCCTGGATGCTGTCCCCGTGTCCCTGTCTCCCATTGAAGAGAGGTTTGAATACTGGGACTCTAGAAGGTTCTGAGCATTCGGCGGGGACCCAAAGCAAGGGAAGCTGGTCTGTCTGAACACCTTGACAAGTGAGTTGTGCCTATAGCTAGGAGGAATGGAAAAAGGAGAAGCAGTAGAGGTGTTTTCTGTATCTTTAGAGCTTCTCTCCATGCTGCAGGCTTGGGACAACTGGGTTTTTTCCACTGGTAGGCCCACTGCTGTTCTACTGTAAGTTTTTTTCCTACCTGCTTCTTTTTTGGCAGATAGAAAGTGAAAGCCCTTTTATTTATCAAGATGCCAATAACAGCCCTGCTCACTACAGTTTAAATTCCTGTGGATGCTCATGACAGCTATTACCTCCACAAAGCAGGCATCTGTCTTCCAGAGTGCTTGGTGTGCTGAATGAAAACTCACTTTTTCTTAGTTTACTACAGTGGCAGACCAGAAAGTGTCCATGCTGTTGGGTTTTAGAAGTTCTGGAATAGCAATGGAAAACAACAAATATATGATAAGTTTTTTGCATATCATTTTTTGTTCTCCAACAGGTTGCAGAGAAACTCCTTGTGCAGCTTATTTCATGGCTTTTGTTGTGCTGGTGTGTCTAGAGTGGGCCCAGGGCAGTAAGGGCTGATCCTTCATTCCCCATGCTCCCTGTGCTCTGCCTTCTTCTCTGGGTTCATCCTGTGATGGTCCATCTCAGCCTGCCCAGCACTGGGGTGGCTGGAGTCCCCTTTTCCTCCTTGGCACCCTTTGTGGCCATGGGAAGGCTGCATGTCAGTGGGATGCTGACTGCAGGATGCAGGCAAGCAGCTGATGCCAGGGCACCTCTGAGGTGCTTCAGCATGCGAAAGAGCTTCAGCCTCAGCCCAGGCGCTGCCCAGTGCTTTATACAAAGCTGGTCCGTTGAGTGCACACACGCATTCCCCATGTGCATTCCTGCCCAATTTCTTGTGCAAAACAACCCTGAATGGCATGTGAGAGCTGAACTCACAGAAGGATGCTCATAGCTGTGGGTGCAGGCAGGTGATGCCCGCAGCATACATCCCATGCTGTGGCTGAAGTGGCTTGAGAGGGTAACTCAGGCAGTAATGGACAAACTGAGATACCAGCCTATGTAAGACAGTCACCATGCCTCCTGAGCAGGACAAAGGAGAGGAGGAAATTCTCAAACACAGCACCTGAACAGAGTATGAGGCTGTCAGAGTCTGGAACTGGAGTGCTTGCTTAATGCATGTGCATAGTGATTAACCAATTAAAAATGCATGCTGAGGAACTGTAACTGAGAGGGAAAAAACTGGTGCCTTATATGAAGCTTTGAGTCAGCTACTCACAGGGGTGAGAACAGCTGGGACTCTGCATCCAGGAGGCTGAAAAGCTGCTCCCCAGACCACTGTCTGGTCACCCACAAACTCCCTGCTGCTTTTCCCAACACTCCGTGGGTAGGTAGGAGTAAAGGATATCTCAGTGAAAATCCTGTGCCAGATCAGATTATGTGGATATACAGTCCTGGGCAGGTGAGAGGAAGGGTGGAAAAGTCATGGGGGCTTTTTTTGGTGGGTTTTTCTTTTTTGCCAGTAGGTTTCCTGCCACACCCTTGGAGGTGGTATCTGATAGCATCCTGGAGAGGCAGGAGCTGATGGGAAGAGGTCTTGGGGCTGTGTTTCAAAGGCCTCACTATAGGGGAAATAAATGGCACAACATTTCAATGTGAGGGCTGTAGAAAGACTGTTGAGCGTTTTGGATGCCCCACAGAAAAAGCAAACCATCTGCTGGTGCGCAGACAGGTATGGGAATATCCCCTGACTTCTCTGGCTCTGGCTTGCCAAAAGCAGCTCCACTGGCCTGTTACACCCAAGCTGGTCTGAATATGTGCAAATGCCTCCACAAACATGTTGCATGATCAGCACAAGTCACTTAACTAGTTTCTAATGAGTACCAGATACAAGTCTGGCATTGGTTTTAATTACTAAGTATGTAAAAGCTTCAGATGGAAATAGGCATTCCTGAAAGACTGAAAATGAACTGTTGCGCAGCTGCGCACACACCAGCTACTGGGCAGCAATCTGAGCAGAAGATGCAAGTAGAACTCCTGCATTTTTTCCTTCGTGAAGACCTCCACAGGAGCATCTGGGTGCACTTTATGAACAGTCTGGGCAGGATGGGCACAGCAAAGTCTGCATCCTATTCTTCCCTTGTTATGAGCAGCAGCGGAGTGGGCACTCGGTGTTGCTGAGCACGGTGAGTGGTGGGTAGCTGATGGGGAACCACTGCCTTGGCCATGTGTTGCCACAGAAGGCTGCCCAGGCCATGTGTCCTGTGGTGTGTCCTGGTGAGTGGTAACAGCATGCGCCTTTGACAGCAGCACTGTGCATGGGGCTTGCATGTTCCCTTCCTGATTTCATGGCTGCAGGTCCAGTGTGGCAGCAGCAGTTCCACACTTTGCATCCATGGGGACTTGGTGCCTTGCTGTCCCTCCATAATGCTGAGACGCCGCTGGCCTGGGATGGGGACCTATTTCAGACAGGAAAGTTACACTCCATATTCTGCTAACCTGACTTTGCATAGCCTGGATCCTGAAAAGAATAGAGCCTTTCACAGAAGGAGCTTTGCAAAATTTATTTCCAAGGCCAGTATTTTAGAGGGAGAGGAGTTTCCATCTTTTGGTGCTGTTGTGTGCAGGTCCCAGGGAAGAAGCTTGTCACTGTGCCAGGTTGCTGGGTTTGCTGAAAATGGGCATCAATTTTTGCCAGAATTGCAGCTTCCTTCAAACCCACCAGCATCTTTGGCATTTTTAAAGAGGAGCATGTAGTGACCGAAGTCAGGACACTAATGGTAGATGCCATGGCTGAGTGCAGGGTGCCCTGCCTAACTCAGGCTTCAAAGAATAAAAACGCCCCTTCACACTAGTCCTGTCCAAGCCACCTGAGGAGATGATGCTGCCATTTGCTGTTGGTGGCTCTGCTCAGTTACCATAGTTGCTGGTGGGGATGTGATGGGAGTCATGCAGCACAAGGCCAACACAGAGAGGATGCACAGACAGACTTGCTACAGTGCAGTCCATCACTCATTGGAGCAGGAAGGAAAAGGTGGCTCAATTTCATACCATTTCCCTCCCTGGAGTAATGAAGTCCACCATTAAAAGCAAACCTGAGTATTATCAAGTGAACCTGAGACCTGGAGCAAGAAAAACTCTGCCTCTGCCCATTGCTTTTCTTGGCTTTGGACCAGAGGCAGGAGAGAGCCAGCATCAGTATAAGACACACTGAGAACGAAGAGGCGTGTGTTCCAAATCATAGAATCATAGAGTGGTTTGGGTTGGAGAGGACCTTAAGATCATCAAGTTCCAACCCCCCTGCCATGGGCAGGGACACCTCACACTAGAACATATTTCCCAAAGCCCTGTCCAGCCTGGTCTTGAACACTTCCAGGGGTGGAGCATTCACCACTTCTTTTGGCAATCTGTCCCAGTGCCTCACAACCCTCACAGTAAAAAATGTCTTCATTATACCCAACCTAAATCTCCCCTGATTAAGTTCGAACCCACTGCACCTTGTTAAATAGTTCAGTGCAGACTTGTGCTGGCTTGCTTATGGCTGAGGGGGCCTCTACTGCAGAACCAAGTATGTTCAGGTGCTGCAGAGGAAGAATGAAGTGAAAACTTTCTGTGCTCAGGTATGACAGTAAAGTCTTTTTTTCTCTCTGCAGTTGATAAGGCTGTACTGGGGCAGGGGAGAGGAGAGGGAAAGGCTTGGAGAGGAAGGGGGTCTCCTGGATGTGCTGGATCCTCTGTTGAGCACTGGAAACAGGTTGGGGTACTTAATGTCAGACTGCAGCTTCCAGTCTTTAGCATTGAAGTTAGGCAGGCAGGTCAGCACTCAGCTAACAGTGCTAAGCTTATAATTTCTGAGATTTATATCTGAAAAAGAATGCGCACAAGCGTTTCTTCCCTTGTTATAATGCTGATCAGGATCAGATCTCACCCCTTTTTATTTCCTCACCTATGCTGAAACTTAAACTGTTGCTGGAATAAAGCTGATGTATTTTCTTTGCAAAGTACCTTGGGAATGGAGGAGGTGCCTCCCATGTCTTTTTCAGCGCATGTGTTAGCAGTTTTCTTCCGAGGAGAAAACATTGGAAATCAGTCCTGTCAAAGCTGTCAGTGATACAGATGAGTACCTGCAGACCTTGTGGCTGTCAGCTTGGCCTTGCCCTGCTCTCCTCCCTCTTCCCTCTTCCTGCAGGATGCTAAGGGCTCACCTCCTGCTCTTGGGGCTGGTCAGGCACAGGAGACCACTGGCTCTACTGCCACAGTCTGCGCCACACCTAGGTGCTCAGCAGGTCACCCCCAAGTGCATGTTCTGCTCTGCTTTGTACAACCTTTCTGCCCTACTCTTAAACAAATAACTTCTCTTCCTTTACTCTTTCTATGCTGATACCCATTTCACTGATTTTACACCCTAAATTGGTCATTTTGACCCAAATGTCTCTGTCACACTGCAACTCTCTTTTGGACTCTTTCCCCGGAGGGGAAATCCCTCTGCCACCCTTGCACTCTCCATGATGCTCACCAGTTTCTCCTGGTTTTGACTTGCTAGTTTAGCCTCTGGCTGGTGCAGGACAACCTGTCCCCCTTCCACTGTCTGCAAAGTCGAGTGGTTTCTTGCAGTGTCACCTAGTTTATTCTCAGGCTTCATCTGAAAAAAAACATGAGAGAAAGTCATAAGAGCCCTAACCAGGTACCTGTTATTTAACATAAATATTTATGGTTTATAAATATATAATGTATGCTACTAGAATATCAGAAAGTTGGGGCTGTTCAGCCTGGAGAAGAGAAGGCTGCGTGGAGACCTCCTAGCAGCTTTCCAGTATCTGAAGGGGGCCTATAGGGATGCTGGGGAGGGACTCTTCATCAGGGACTGTAGTGATAGGACAAGGGGTAATGGGTTAAAACTTTAACAGGGGAAGTTTAGATTGGATATAAGGAAGAAGCTCTTTACCGTAAGGGTGGTGAGGCCCTGGAATGGGTTGCCCAGGGAAGCTGTGAATGCTCCATCACTGGCGGTGTTCAAGGCCGGGTTGGACATAGCCTTGGATGGCATGGTGTAGTGTGATGTATCCCTGCCCATGGCAAAGGAGTTGGAACTAGATGATCTTAATGTCCTTTCAAACCCTAACTATTTTATGATTCTATAAAATATATGAACATACATTCATATAAATATTTGTATTTTAATATTTTTGTCTGTGTGTTTTCCAGTGCAGACTCTATGTGCATTCTCCTTTTGTTAACATTTTTTTGATTATCAGTAGCCTATGCTGTTCTTGTTTCATACAACAAAAATTTCTAATGCACTTGCTGCTGGCTAAAAACCCCTGTAACTGGCAGTACATGCTGCCCAGTCTACCTGCATTCCCTGTCTCTCAGTCTGCCACAGGCAGAGGTAAGTTGCCTACAGGACAGCTCTTAGAAGGCACCTCAGCAACCTCTATACGGCTCTGGAGCAAGCCCAGACCTCTGCTACAGCTGGGAAAAAGGCTCCTCGCTGCTTGTACCTGACTTTGTGCTCTGTTCACCGATGATGACAAATCCTGGTCCAGCCACAGCTCATTGCTGGACTGAACCTGATGGGAAAGAGCAGTCTGGGCACATGGGAGAAATTTTGATGTTAATGAGAGCTGCTGAGGTTGTTCTCCAGGAATTCCGATGGGAGAAGGGGTCTCACAGCAAACAGAGACAGTGGGGAAATTGTTTATGGGGAACAAAATCTGGATCACCACAAACAGCCTCCATTTGCTGAAGCCTCTCTGTGTTCCAGTTCTCTGGCCACATCTATTGCCTGCCTCCCTTCTGGTCTGTCTCCATGCTGGAGGCAGCAGTAGCCACCCTCTCTTCTTCCACCATCCTCTGCAAGGAGCGGGACATGGCTCCTGGGCTGTGCGGGGGTCCCAAGTACCTGAGGCACATGTGGAGGCTTCCAGGGTCTGGCCACCATCGGAGCTCCTGACCGGTCATCCAGTATGGACCCTCCATGCCAGGAAGCTGCAGGCCTCCAGGGAGCTACCTACTGCCTGCAGATCTGGAGCTTTTATCATGCACACTAAGAGGAGACATAATCAATTCCCCAGTTGGCACTTTGCACTGAATACCCGCTTTTTCAGTCTGATAGGAGGACTAAATTAGTTATTTAGCAATAAGACCCTAATTTAAAGTGAGCAACTGCCCTGACAAGGATCATTGTTCAAGGCCATCCCCCTTTTGCTTTCAGATGAGAGGCCCACCAATCCCTGGAAGGTGATAAATAGACAATTAGAAAATAGATATATTTTGTTAGTTCTACAAAGCTCCCTGGTGCTGTCAGGCTCACAATAAAGGGGGCTCCAGTAAATTGGTGGGCAATGAAAGCCAGCTGTACGGTCATCACTCCTACAGACACAAAGCCATATGTGGCCATTTACAAGATGTCCCTGAGAATAGATAGAGCCAGTAAGACCAGAGGGAACTAAAAATACTTGACAAACTTGGCTGCTCTTCATTTAACAAGAATAAAATATCTAATGGAGTGTAATGGAAGCCATCAATCACCCCTGCATAAAGCACAGCTTTAATACTCTACTTTAAACTATTAATGCAAGTTTTTATTCATCTGTAATAAGTCAGAAATTAGTATCTCCTGTGTGCAGCATATAATGTTGTTCAAGGGCTCACAAATAGCACCACTGTAAAGCAAATCCAGACCTAAAAACTGGGATGGAGAAAACAAAGAGAACCTAAGGCAACAGTAGCCACCTCTTCAAAGACAATGGGAAATCTACAAGCCCTGCCTAAGAAATATTCCTTTTAGACTTGCAAGTAAGCTCCCATTTCTTCTTTTTTCTTATCAGGCTCTTTCTAGGCATGGAGATAGGAGCAGATGTCACGAGAAGTCCTTCAATTACCTGATTGTTAGGAAACGATATCTGAAGTGCTTCTCCTGAAGGGAAGAATCAGAAAGTTGGAAGCTCCTGGCATGTCCCCAGTTCTGCAAAGTGGGACTGTAGTGCAGAACTTAGCTCTGGACCTGCGCAACATCATATGGATGTTGAGCCTGAAATCGAGCCATGTCACACCACAGTATTTGCCTTCAAGCCATTCATGACACAGGTGTACCACTTATCTGGTTATCACAGCTATTTTAAGAAGCTACTTTCTAATGTAAGCTATTGTTCAACCAAATGCCAGACTCCACCAAAGTAAAACCAAAAGAGTTTTCCTTGTATAAAACAGGAAAAATATGAAACAGGACTGATCCCTCCATCTCTCATTCTTATAGAATCATAGAATCACAGAATGGTTCAGGTTGGAAAGGACCTTAAGATCATCTAGTTCCAACCCCCCTGCCACGCACAGGAATGCCTCACACTAAACCATGTTGCCCAAGGCTCTGTGCAACCTGGCCTTGAACACTGCCAGGGATGGAGCGTTCACCACTTTTTTTGGCAATCTGTTCCAGTACCTCACCACCCTCATAGTAATTCACTTCTTCCTTACATTTAACCTGCACTTCTCCTGCTTAAAAGTTTAAACCCATTCCCCTTTGTCCTATTGCTACAGTCCCTGAAGCCAGTTCCTGTTCAGTTTCTCATTGACCAGCACAGGGCTGCTCTGAATCACTTCTCTACCCAACCTGTAGCTGCGCTTGGGATTGCCCCAGCCCAGGTGCAGACCACTGCACTTCACTTTGTTGGACTTCATAAGGTTGGCATTGGCCACCTCTCAAGAATGTCAAGGTACCTCTGGATCCCATTCCTTCCCTCCCGTGTATCAACCGAACCACACAGCTTGGTATCATTGGCAAACGTTGACCACAACTCTCTGCATGTGGCCATTCAACAAACTCTTGTGCAAGAAGTAGGTAGACAAAGCTGCTACAAGTGTGGAAAGTGGTATATACTAAACAAAAGAGCTATGGCCCCTTCATGAGATAAAAACATACATCAGGAAGTCTGAACATCCTGGCTGTACACATGAGTATTCAGACTCCAACCCCCATAAAGTCTTTGCCTGCATTTAAAGATGGCATATGCTGCAAGGTAACTGCCTGCTTTCTCTTGCCTATTTTTAGCTGCTTTCACAGGACAAGAATTGTAATTTATTTTGCAGAACACCAAATGTCACATCCTATGAGTTCTTTGTTGTACAAAATGCAATATAGTAGCTGGAGAAAAGTGACCTTCCATAATGGAAGTGTCCTATAGAACTAATAGAAAATGATAACCAATAGGTTTTACCAGATAATTATATCCCTCTTCTAGAACAGTTTTAAAAGCCAAGGACATCTCTCTCCTTAACATTGTACAGTTCAGGCCTGTTTGGTGCAAGCTTTTTTTCATTCTTTCAATTCCATTAGAACTGAATTCATTTAATCTCTGGCCACATCTAAGAAAATCCACACTGGTGTTGTCAGGAATGCAAGGCTTAACCCTGTGACTCTGATTGACCAGCCCATCTTTTCTGCATGTATCACAAGCTGACAGCAACTACACAGTCTTCCAAATCTAGTATAAACGATCTTAATTGTTTTTTATTTTCATGGGAATTGCTGACCAGGTAACAAGTACAGATTTCTTTATATGTGGCTACAGCCACTCATGGATGCAGACTATATCTCCTTTGTTGCTGTAGGGTGCCATCCTGAACTGAAGCTTCTTTTGTGAAGTCTTTTTAGTCCATTTTTTTGACAGATTTTAGTAGCTGCAAGTGGCGATGATGCTGACTGAATCCTGACACAGGATTATCCATGTCAGAGCAGACTAATAATCTATTCTCCAGGAATGTAAAAAACATTTTTAGGGAAAAACCCTCCTTTTAATACACATCCACTATCCAGACCCGTTACATCTTACTGAAATAACAAACATGCCTTCTTGTGGCAGCAGAATGAAGACAGAAAAACGAATGCCCTCATGGCATTGTGACAGAAATGGACACTCTTGCTTCAAGAAGTTTAGCCATGGGATAGAAACAAATTCCTACTGAAAGTGTTTAACAGCTTTCAAATAAGGGCCAGAATAATAACATGTATCAACACAAATCAACAGTCCAGCACAAATATGCAGATGCCCAAAAACATGGAACAGATCCTGGTTTCTGTCCCAAATTTTAAAGCTTTTCATGATGCTTGGTAATAATTTGTTATTGGAGAAAAAGCATTGTTTTCATATAGCTACCAAGTGATGCTGATATGTTTTTGATCAGCAGTCTCAGTCACCCACAAGCTGCTCCGTTCCTGTCTGAGTCAAGGTTTTTCTGTTTCATAAGAAATCCCAGATGTGGTATTACCTTCTTGTAGAAAAAGTATAAGTTTCTCTAAGTAAGTTGCTCTTTCCATGAAAATCCAGGGCACGCTCTCAGAACACTGGAGGCTGGAAGGGACTCCTGGAGATTGTCCAGTCTGATTGCCTGCACAAGCAGGGTCACCCAGAGCTGGTGGCTAGGACCATGGCCAGTTGGGTTTTAGACATCTTGAAGGATGGAGACTCCACAACCTCCCTGGACCACTGCTCTGTCACCCTCAGTGTGAAAAGTATTTGCTGATGTTCAGGAGGAACCTCTTGTGTTTCCTCGTGTGCCCATTGCCTGGGATCTTGTCACTGGCATCCCTGAAAAGAGCCTGGCTCCCTCATCTTTACGCATTCTGTCACATATTTATACACATGTGTAAAGTCTGCCTGAGTCTTCGCTTCTTCAGGCTGAATAGTCCTAGTTCTCTCAACATGTCCTCATAGGAGAGATGCTCCAGTCCCTTCATTACTCCTGTAGTTCTGGGAGGCCCTGGACTGGACACAGAACTCCAGATGTGTCTCACCAGTCCAAGCAGAAAGGAAGGCTAACCTCCCTCAACCTTCTGGAGACACTCTGCCTAGGGTGCCGCTGGCTTGCTTTGCTGGCTCATAGCCAACTTGGCATTCACCAGGACTACCAGGACTATCGCTGCTGCCTCCCTTCCAGATGGGTGGTCATCAGCCTATACACATGTTGCTCCTGCAATGCCATATACTAGCATATTACTAGGGTTGCTCCCGGCTGGCAGCAGCACTTGGCACTCATTGAACTTCGTGAGCTTCCTTTTGTGCAGCTTGTTGACATCCAGACAGAGTGACAAAAATAAATATTCTCTAGAGAAGTATTTCATAACTGGACCTTGTGTTTGCATCATTCTAAAGTGCAATAAGACCACACAGAGATGATCTCACCTAAGGTGCAACTCTTGTAGGGATGGGACAAGAAATGTCGATTTGCGTACACAGAAAAACACACACTGAGCATGTACTTGTATATGCCGGTATGGACAGCATACAGTAAGAGCCTTGTCATGGCCTCTTTCTGGGCCCACTGTGGTACCTGCTTCATCTGTATGCGTAGTGACCTCCACTGAACAGCAACTGGGCTGGACCCGTTCTCAGTCAGAGGTGGAAGACATTGCTGGATGTGGAGCCAAGGCTGGGATGTTGGAAGGAGTCCCCCTGATGACCCAGGACATAAAGCAGAACCCAGGTCTACTCTTCTGGCACATGTGTCTACCAGCAGGATGTGAAACAGGCATCTTTGGTGTTTTTCTACACTTTACACACAGATGGGTCCCAGATCTTTGTGTTTCACAACAGCCAACATGTCTGGAGAAGTGGCCTATCCCAAAAGGACCTTGGCTGCGGTCTTCATCCACAGAAATGGGCTCAAATCCTCTCTGCTTTGCCTGCTTCAAAGCTAAAACCTGGTACCAGGAAAGGCCAAGAAAGCTGGTCTTTCAGGAGTGGTCCAAGAGAAGCCCTTACCAGTCCCTAGTAACTATCAAAGGAACAGAGAAATATTTTAAAAACTAAATGAACATTATAGGCCAAGGGAGTAGTTTGCAAAGGAGGAAGAAGTTGCATTGTCTTCCAGATTCTGGCTCCTAGAAACAAGAGACCATTGCAAATCCTTCACATGAAGTAAAACTGCATCTTCTGCCCTTCTGACAGCCGTGGGCATTTGCAGTCCTGTTCCACCAACCTCCAGCCAACACTCGGCAGGAAAGTGGAGACAGGGGACCTGCCTGGTTCCATGCAAAGGACAAAATGGGTCAGTGCTCCAGAGAGCTTCCTGCAGCAGCAGAGGACGGACGCCTGTGAGGGAGAGCACTGAGACCGAAGGTGAAAGGAGGGAAAAAAGCAAGATGCAATACTGACAGGAGAAGAGCTCCGAAAAGGAACCTTGGGCACATGTGGTCGTGCTCACAGGAAAGCTCAGCGTCAGGGCCCCAAGGACACTCGCAGTCCTAAGCAGCCCCCCTGAAACTCACCCTGAGCCCTGCCTGTGAACTGAACTCAGCCCTCCGAGCCATCTGACCCTACCCCTGAGGCCATGTGGTGACCCTGCCTGGTGCTGCGAGCTCAGTCCTGGGAGCAATCACAAGCTATGGGCTGCTGGGAGATGTTGGAAAAGAGCCAGTGGTGACAGACATGCTGTCAGGAGGACCACAGACAGGAAGGTGATGAAGGTCTATGGCAGAAGCAGGAGGTGTGTGTGGTCATCTCTCATTGCCTTGCACACCATGGTGATCCCTAGGTGACCAGGTACTGCTCCAGCCTCAGTCTTTGCCAGGTCGTGCTCAGTGGGGAGAAGGCCACAGTGGAGGACAGGGGTATCTCACACCTCCAAGGCAGCGTGCTCTGACCAGCCATGAAAGGACAGAGCTCATGAAGATGCTGATTTTCTCTTGTTGAAAGTGCAAAACCCTATGGAAAATGTAAATCTGTCAGAGCTTCAAATCCGACAACATCTCTTTTCAGCAGAGGGCTCAATGATGATATTAGAGAAGATGCATCCAAAGCAATATTCAGATCACTTGTTGCACAAAAGACAACATAGTGCTCAGCATACTTTGGGGGCAAGTTTTGCACACTGTTGTTGAATGTAGTTCTACTAATTATTTACAAGGCATCTCCTTAAAGATTTGTTCTATGATTAAATTAACACAAAATGTATTAATACATGAAAACCACCAAACAGGATGTATTTGCAAGGGTTTTTTAAATTTTATTTACATTCGATAAGACATAATAAGGCCATCTTGGTGCTAATTGTGCTTCTGCTAGAGACATGATTCAAAAGCACAAACTACCATTGTGAATGAAATTGCACAGAAGAAGTAATTGCTTTTCAGGATGAGCTTGTGCTCATTTATATGATTATGATTTGTCAATAAACTTTATTTTTCTTCCTTTCTGTTCTGTGCATAGTAAGGAGGATCTTCTCCTTCGTAACTTTATCATTTTAATAAACCTTGGCATGTCAGCAGCAACTGAGAGATCACCATGACCTGCGCATCACCACCTGAGCCCTTCTTAATCAATTTAATTAATTTACCTTACACAACCCTTGCTACCAAGTTTATTCAATTCCATTTGGCACACCAAAACCTCACTGGCCACTCTTGCTGGGGAGTTTTAAAAGCTTTTGAGTTTGTCTTTTTAAGCAGAAATTAGGTTGGGTTTTTTTTGTAAGAAAGACCTTTGCTAAGTGAAACCATGCACATGAAAAGTAGTTACAACAACCTCTCTCAGCAAAGAAAAAGATAATAAAGGCAGCCATTCAGGTCCATTCAGCCCATCAGGCTGTGACCTGTATAGGACATCCAGGGAAGAGTAGAGCAAGATAGCAATCACTATATTACGATTTTACCTGAATATTCTCAAACTAAGTAATGACTTACAGCTCATGAATCTCAGACGCCTCATTTTCAGTGAATTTTCAGTCCAGCTTAGAAACAGGAGAAGGGGGCAGAGTACCCCACTGATCCTCCAGTTTATTATAGAATGGTTGCAGGAAACTTACAGGGAGAGAGAAAAAAAAGAAATAAAAGAAGAAGAAAAGCTGAGTATAGCTGACTATGCAGCTTAAAACCTGGCTATAATTGCAGAGTCACAGCACACTGGAAAAAGCCACACACAGGGGGATGCAGGACTTGCAAGCAACCTGGACAGCCAAGGCACCAACCCCAGCAGCCTGTGACACACTGGCTCCAAAGATGCCACCAAAGTATCTCCAAGAGGGAGGTTGCAGCAATCCCTGGAGCTGACGCAGTTGCTGTGTTGCAGAGGGGGTTTCTTTAAAATATTGGGGTGGTTTAACTTGTGTGGGTCTTTAAAACCAGCTGCTGCAGGTGTACTGAAATGACTTCTTTCCCCCTGCTACTGCATCAGCACCTTTCTGAGGGAGGTCTGCCTTGAAGTCAAGATATGCATTTTGCTTTAGCTTGAAAAAACATCTCTCCTGACCCTATAAACAAAGTCAAGAAAAAATGTGTTCTGCTTGCACCCAGAATGATGTGTGGTGGCTCCTGGTTAGCTTTTCATGGGGAAGGGAGACCAACAGACAAAGCTGCTCTCTGATCAGCTGCGTGGAGCTGCTCCTGCCTCCATGAGGCAGCTGTGGTCTGCAGCAGGGCACAGGGAAAACCCCTGCCAAGGAGTGAGGGCCGGCACCAGAGGAACCCAGTGATCTGCAGATCTGCTCACGTTGCTTGGTCACCCCCCATCCCACTGGAATCCAAGTGACCAGTTTGCTGTCGCCGTCCCCTGCTGCTATCAACAACCCCAAGATCAGCAGGGACGGGTCCAAACTCAGTGTTAATAACCACCCACCTGACACCTTGCACTAACACTTGTCAGCTCTGCCGCTGGCACCCCATGCGTTGGCGTGGCTTGGAGGTAGCAATGGGCTCGCAGATTTGGGAGCCGAGGGTTTTGCGATTGGGGATACAGAAAAGACCTACTCAGCACCTTGAGCTCATGCGCAGGTTTTTCCCCATTCTCACAAGTCACAGGCTGGAGACCCCTCTCAATTTGAATATGCAATTTGAACTGAGCCCCAGCTCTGAGGACTACTCATGTAGTGCCGTCCTCAAGTGTCACTACTGCCAGCTTTGCCCTCGAGCCAGCGGCGCCTCTTTTCCCAAGCCCTGGGGACGGTCAGCAGCCCTGCTACCAGCAGTAGCAGCACAAACCTTTATCTGCTGAGCCAGCACCTGCAATGTGGTAGAGCAGAGGGTCACGCACAGCACCAGCAAGAAGAAAGGCAAGGGCCTGCTTCCAGATGCAGGGCACCCCCTTCTCCCCCCACCTTTCCTAAAATGCCTGTCAGGCCCACCGTGAAGAATAAGCCTCCAAAACCCCTTTTTCTAGCACAAACTCCTACAAGGAGAACATCCTTGCTGCCACCCCTGAGTCCAACATTCCCCATGAGACCATGTGTCTCACTGCTGTAGTGGCTGCCCTTCAGGGATCTGCATCTGAGGCTGCTCATCTGACCCTGTGCCATCACCCCATCAGGCCCTTTTGTAGTACGGCTTCCCTTTCCTTTCCATAAATAGCCATCAGTCACCTCATATGAGCCTTTTTCTCTAAAACTGAGTATGTGTGCACAGTGCCATCGTATTGTTGTGGGTTTTTCTGCTTTACTGTTTTGTCAAGTAGGTGTGTACTGAATAGGATTTTGTCCAAGCAGACCAGATCCTAACATTAAACCTCCTTTTTATTGCACAAATTAAACAAAACTGAAAATCTATTACTACATAATCAATTAAAAATGGATGAGTTTCTAACTGCTGAGTTTTTAATTAAACGAATGCCTGTATTACCCTGAACATTTGCATTAGGAGTCTGCAAATTATCACTGCACAGCTGATACTGAGAGAGTTTGGAAGATTTGACTGCAGATTTCCACTTTTCAAAATGAAGATGCTGCTACCAACAGCAGGAAACCACTTTACTGTTCCCCAGTTAGGAGCATTGCTTTATCGTATTCAAATCTCCCCTTGCTGGCACTGAAGGCCAACACATCCAGCAACTCAGTTGCATTTTCCCAGCTGCCCTGTGAAGCTGTGAAAATGAATACTGGAGCAAGAATGAATGTTTTCCACTGCTTCCTCCCTTCCCAGAGAGCTACAGGTTTTCAGGAAAACCGGTTTTGATGGTGAATATGAAATTGCAAATGGAAATTCCTTTTTCACAGTTGGTAGCACCATTTGCCACAGCAGCTCTCGATCACCTCTCATCCTGAGAAAAGGTGCATTGCTTTTCCTCTGCTGCAGGGGCACCTTTACTTATTCGTACCACTCCCTGTGCTTGCTCCTATGCTCCTTTTCAAGCTCATGAAATCTCAGAACTTTCCTGGTGTTTCTCAAGCCCCATGAGCTCCCTGCCTGGTGCTGACAGGCACATTCTTTGAGCCCAAACAGGGGGCATCCAACATCTGGCCAGATCTTTGCAGGGACACTCATCTCCTGCGCTCCAAGGAAAGGCCTAACACTAGCAGGGAGAGATCCCAGTCCCTGAGGTCTCAAACCTGCTGCTGTACCTCAGCTCACCAGTTCCACTGGCATTCATCTCCATGCATATGAGCAAGCTGCATCCTGCCCTGGGGTAGACAGCACTGTTCACAGGTAAACATGAGTATGGTGGCAGGTTTCACAAAATAAAGCTGTAATGCTGCCCAGCATCAGCAGTGTGGCATGGGAATTGTCTCCTGTAGGGAATCTTGCATATTTGGTTTTCTTTAAGCAGTTTCTTATGACTTATAGCTCTTTCTTGGGATTGTGATGTCTTCTGAGGATAAGAAGGTTGAAACTCATCTTGCTGTTAAAGTCAACAGTCTGAGACATCTATTTCTCTTCCTACCAGCAAATAATACTGAGATATTTGCCCTAGAAAGGATGACCATTATCTCTTTGTATTGTCTTCAGGAAAGGTGGCAATTACTTCAGAGGACTCAAGCCTGGACTAGGGATGTGGGCAAGGGAGAAGGGGAGTCCAGGAAACTGAAATCTGTGAGGAGCAACAGAGTATCCAGAAGGGATGTGGGATGTAAGGAGCACCTGGGGAAGGGAAGCCACAAGCCTGCTTCATAGGGAGGATTTGGGTAGGAGGCAAAGGAGCACAGAGCTGCCACAGACTGAGAGCATCAAAGACTTCTGGAAGAAAGGGAGAACTGGTGGAGCAGGGAGAGAGGAGGAGGAAGAAGGTCATGCAGGTGAGAAGGGTCTCAAGAGTGTGGGGCAGGATGTGTGCAGAAGAAAAACTTGCTACGGGTAAAAAGTAGCTCATGGAGGAAAGAAAGGCAGAGCGTAGACTCTCCAGGGCTATGATCAACAGAGATAACCTCAAATCCCAAGAGCCACTGCTGAGGGCAGGACTTTGCAAATCTCTATGGACTTTGAAAACTGAGATAATCCTCTGTGAAGCAGGGGCAGACAGCTTCCCTCGGGAGGTGTTGAGATGGGACGAGCAGGCAGGAGCTGTCTTAAAGTCATAGAATGGCTTGGGCTGGACGGAACTTTGAAGGTCATCCAATTCTAATCCCCTGCCATGGGCAGGGACACCTCCCACTAGACCAGGTTGCTCCAAGCCCCATCCAACCTGACCTTGAACACTGACAGGGATGGGGCAGCCACAGCTTCTCTGGGCAACCTGTGCCAGGACCTTACCACTCTCACAGGGAAGAGCTTCTCGCTAAGATCTCATCTCAGTCTTCCATCTGTCAGGGTAAAGCCACTCCCCTTCGTCCTGTTCTTACAGACCCTTGTTCAAAGCCCCTCTCCAGCTTTCTTGTAACACTTCAGGCATTGGAGCTGCCCTAAGGTCTCCCTTTAAGGAGCCTTCTCCAGGCTGAACCAGCCCAGCTCTCTCAGCCTGTCTCCAGAGCAGAGCTGCTCCAGCCCTCGCAGCATCTCCCTGGCCTCCTCTGGACTCACTCCAACAGCTCCACATCCCTCTTGTGTTGTTGCTCCATAGCTAGACACAGGACTCCAGGGGGGGTCTCCCCAGAGCATAGTTGAGGGAGAGAATCCCCTCTCTCGACCTCCTGCTCACCCTCTGGGGGTGCAGCCCAGCACACAGGAGGGTTCTGGACTCAAGCTGGGTCACAGGGAGCTTCTCATCAACCAACATCCCCAAGTCCTTCTCTTCAGGGCTGCTCCATTCTGTCTTTGCCCAGCCTGTCCCTGTGGGGGCAGCTGAAAGAAAATTAGAACAAGGGTGGTGCAGGAGACAAACTACTTGATTGCTTTTGGGGTCTTACTGAGCAAAGATTTATTTTACATCACAATGGCTCAAGGCGATAGGAAGGCCTAAAGAAGAGCTGCTTGCTAAAGTACAATTGTTGCTCCTCTACTGTGGAATTACAATGAAATCCGCCCATTACTCTCAGTAAGATGTGTTTTTTCCTTTCCTTCTGCAAAAGGAAGTGCCTTGAATTAACTTCATCTCAAAATATAAACACACTTTATTTTCCCAACACTTGAATAGGCTTATTGTTTCCACCATTTATTTTTAACATTCGAGTTTAATCATGAAGTTGTTAACCATAAAAAATATTAAATGAGTACAGAACATTAAAAAAATTAGTAAGCATTTCAGAATGAGCACTTGAAAAGAAAATCTATGCATAGAAACAATGAAGAATTACAATTAAGAGCTCTAGGGATCTGAGAATGATTCGTCCAGCCATTACACAGTCATTTCAATTTAAATTAAAACTGTAACTATTTTCTAGTCTACTAAAAATATGTGGTGTCACATTTAGAGTTTTAATGGAGCTTTCTCTACTGAATTTAGAAGAGCTAGTTAGTAGCACATAAATAACGAAATATTGGAAACTGAATAAACTCTCTGCTAAAACCCCCTAATATTATAAAAACACAAATGACAGAAGATTATTCTATTTTCTCTAACAAATCCCAGCTCTCAAGTTAAAACAAAAAAAGAGCTCACAGGGTGTCTGAGCCTATGTGATTTTGCCAGGTCTGACTGACAAAAATAAATGTCTGCTTGATAAACTTTTTTTGCCTTGAAAAACCCCTGTGTAAACTATGCTATACATATGTACTTTATGGGTACATTGTTCACAAACTATAACAGTGTTATCTAACAGTAAAAGCTTTACTCAAGTCTTCTCAAACACGAACATCCAACCAAAAAAACACAACCACAGAATCATAGAATCAACAGGGTTGGAAAAGACCTTTAAGATCATCAAGTCCAACCTTTACCTCAGCACTGCCAAGGCCACCACCAAACAGTGTCACTAAGGCCCTCGTCCATATGGTTTGTGAACACTTCCAGAGATCATGATTCCACCACTGCCCTGGGCAGCCTGTTCCAATGCCTGATGACCCTCTCAGGGAAGAAATTGCCCCTAACATTCAGTCTAAACCTCCCCTGGCACAACTTGAGG
This sequence comes from Ara ararauna, assembly GCA_028858755.1. Lineage (NCBI taxonomy): Eukaryota > Metazoa > Chordata > Aves > Psittaciformes > Psittacidae > Ara > Ara ararauna. Next base: position 68,907,609 of record CM054410.1, on the reverse strand, counting down.
CCATTGCCTCTTGTCCTATCTCTTTTAAGTTGGGAAAAGAGACTGACCCCTACCTCACTCCAACCTCCTGATGACAGAAAGTGGTTGGAAACAGCCAAGTGTCGCCAAATGTTATGGAAGCAGAGTTCCCCCACACCAGTGAAGCTTGGTGGGAAGAGCTAAGGGGGTTTGGTTGGTGACTCGAACACTGGTGACCGCCAAATGGAGTGGAAGTGAGCAATGTACCTGTGCTAAGCAAGGCCTGGCATGTCCTGGTCCCCAAGACAGGAGATCCTGCTTCTTCCATTGCTGCTGCTAACCCCTAACCTAAAGCAGTTACCCCAAGTCAAACCAGCTTTTATTGTGCACATGGATGGCCTTTGCAATTCAGAGGGTACCTGAGACCTGGAGCACAAGCTGCTGTGCTGGAAAAGAAAGACAGGTTTAATAAAGAACAGAACAATGTGCTTTGCCTGCTATGCTCAGCAGCTCCACACCTGTATTTCAGAGCAACGCAAGGACTCTGCAGGTGGGCTGGTCCGACCCCCAGTGCTCGAGGTGCGTTGGTGAGGTGTATCTCTTTATACCATCGTTAGCAGTTTGCTGTGGATCACAAGCAAGTGCCATGCAGTCCCATGGAATGCTTGCATCTACATGAGGCTGTGGTGGGCTGTGTGGGATGGATGGTAAATCCCATCTGAGCATGTGTGGAGGTATTTTGAGGTTGTGGAAAACATCTCTCAGGTGTTAAGTGGGCTCTGGGGACAGGACAGCAAAATGCACAGCTTTTTAGAAGGCAGTTTACTATTACAGCTCTCAGGCATTCAAAACTGAAAGGTTTAGGGACTGGCAGCCACTACCAAATATGTTATAATGAAGCAACTAAAATTTTGTTTTCTGTTTCTCCCAAAAAAGACTGATGGCATTTAGATTTTTTACAAGCTTTCCAAATGACATTCCAGCTTGTTTTTTGAACTCTTCACTATTTCAATAAATTACAGATGTCAGAACAGTAATTCCCTTAGTTAATATACTGACTTTAATTAACTAAAATACAGGGCAGGCAATTACACTAATAGCCCCAACCCAGATTCTAGAAAACAAGTCTGTGCGTTTTTTCCTTGTCTTATGTCTATACCAACTCTTGCTCTGTAGTCTCAACAGCTAGTTTGGCTTCAATACGTAAATATATTTTGATTTTTCCTTCTCCTCAGAATTTAATTTCATTTTTGTCTGCTCATATAGCATACATCTGTTTTAATCTTAACACAAGTTAGTTACAATTTCTGTCAGTTCCTTATTACCCTTGCACACGGTCCGTCTACCTGCCTGCTCCTCCACAAAACATTGGCTGAACAAGTTCTAAAGAAAAGAGGCAGAGAGAAGAAAAGCAACGAGAAGGTGATCTTCGGTGTGAAAAATATCTTCCATGTTACAAATCTAAATCCGGGGCTTTACAAAGTACCTTTACATCAAGCTTTGAATGGAAAAATAATTTAAACGTGAACAGATGGGCTGCAGGAGTAAAGCAGGAAGTGCTCACTGCTTCTGTTCCTCAAAATAAAACCAACATGCACCATAATTTTGTTAAAATATCAAAATTAGTCCAGTCATTCTTTGGGGACTGGCTTTCTAAACAATACAGAGCAGAACTGATCTGCATTTCAGAAGGGTATTTCATACTGCAGCAGATAGGAAATACAATTACACTGGGAAGGACGGAATACTCCAGGAATTACAAAGATAAAGGAGTCAAAGGGATGAAAATTAATCTGCTGAAGAGAGGAGAGCTTCTTGTTGGTTTTCAAGCATTGGTCTGAGACTACTCTTGTTGAGTATCCTTATTCATGGCCTGGACACAAATTGTAGGTATTATAAAAATTTGCTGAACACACTAAGTTAGAGGTGAACAGAGGAACAGAAGGGAGGAACTGAGAACATGTGCAGTGGAAGGAACATGACTATCATAGGACAAAGTAGTAGAAGTGGTAGTTCTGGTAGAAAGAGATCAAAGAGTGTTGCTATTGCATGGAGTCCATATAGCTCTTACAAGACCAGGGACCATTTGACCACCCATTTTCAAAGAAAGATGAATTGAGGTCAGCCAGGGAAGTACTCAACATGAGGATGATGAAATGGAGATCTAAGAGGATGCCTCAAGAGCTTCAATGTCACAGAACACACTTTGGTAAATCATGGTTACTCATATACTTGGACAAATGGTACCATTGTGGAGAGGTAAGGCTTAAACTTAGTGGTAATGCCAAGAGCATGTTCATGTACAATTGTCTGGCCACTAAGACACACCCAGACGCTCACTGACTCTTCTCAGTGTTATGGCGAAAGCATCAGAAGAGCAAAAGTGAGAAAACTTGTTTTCTGAGATAGAGGCAGTTCAATACATAAAGCAAAATCTGTGCACGCAAGCAAAACGAAACAAGGAATCCATTCACCGTGTCCCATGATCAGGCAGCTTTCAGTGACTTCTAAGACAGCTCTATCATTTGTAACAGTGCCATCACTCCAAATGTCCCCTCCTTCCTTCTCCTTCCCCAGCTTTATATGCTGAGCATAACACTGTATGGTCTGGAATATCCCTTGGGTCAGGTGGGGTCAGCAGTCCTGGCTGTGACCTTTTCCAGCGCCTTGTGGATCTCCAGCCTGCTCGCTGGTGGGGGGTGTGAGAACCTGAAGAGTCCTTGACTCAGTTAAAGCTCTGGTCAGCAACAGCTAAAACATTGGTGTGTCATCAGCATTGTTCTCAGACCAAAGCCCAAACACAGCACTGCAGCAGCTACTAGGAAGAGAATAAATTCTGTCCCAGCTGAAACCAGGACAACAAAGAAGATAAATTAAGTTTAGACTCTAAAAGAGGTTCCAAGGGAGTAAAGTTAGGACAACCTTCTAGTTGCAACATACCAGTTGACTTCAAGAGAGAAGCATATGCGTAACTTTATACAACCTGGCTGCCTACAAGAAGTGTAATCTGAACTCAGGGAAGCAAGGCAAGCCTTCCAGTCCTGTGTCCCTCTGTGCAGAGGCTTCCTCAAGCTTGGCACACAGCCCATGCTCCTTGATATCCACACAGGTCCTTTATTTGTCAACCCTTGGTTTTGCCTCCTCTGAGTTCCACCTGAGATCAAATGGGATGAATTTCCAGCAATCTCTGTAAAAATACCTATTGATAGTGTAGCAGCAGTTTCGTTCAAAAAAAGCACGAACGAGTCTTGCTTCTTGCCCATTCTCTGATTCTGATCACCAAACATCATTTATTCACAGCAAGGAATATTAGCAAAAACAGTCAGGATGGTATCCTATGAGGAGGAACCTTATTTCACACATCAGAGCTTGTAAGACAACTTGAATCAATTATCTCCCAGTTGTTCTTAGCTTAAAAAGAAGGAAGGAACGTGACATCTTAATTACTGTTTGTCCTTTCATAACATTAGTCCTGTCACCATAGGGAGGAAATAGTTACACAGAATGGGCTTCTAAATAGTGGCAGTTCAGGTACTTCAGGGTACTGCTGTACTCATTCCTGAAATTAAAATTCCTTGAGTAAAGGAATGTGAATGCAAGTGAACGTTTCAATTTTTTGGTTCTTGGGCTTTGCAGTTGTGGTTGGTGATCTGAAACACCTGTTGTGTTATTCATTAGATAGACTGTTATCAATATGTCTCATTCAATCAGCTCTTCCATCTTCTACCCTTGTTTCAATTCAGGTCAAGTTGCAGGCAAAAGCCAAATTCTTTGGGAGAAGTTTGTATTCAAACAGCAGGCAAGTGAGCAAGCAAAACCCAGAGCTCACACAATAATGCAGTGCCCAGATACATATCAGCTGTAGCCTTCAGCAGCACTGCTGGCAATCTTAACTGCTTTCCAACTGATATTTAGCAGACGCAAATTTCAACATCCAAAATCTAAAAAAGAGTATAATATTGCAGCTAAAAGAGTCAGGTGCAGGAAATATTTAAGCACTGATATGAAGCTTTGTGCACCAATTTTGTTAGAACAGTAAGTTAGGTATGCTTTTATCAACACTGTCCTGGGTTCAGCAGTAGCAGTCATTTTTCTCCTTCATTGTAGCTGGTGCAGCACGGTGTTTTTGACTTTCAGCCTGGGAGCAGCGCTGATAACACCGATGGTTTTAGTTACTGCTCAAATATTTAGTCCGACCAAGGACTTTCTGAATCTCATGCTCTGCCAGGGAGGAGGGGAAGCCGGGAGGAAGCAGAGACAGGACACCTGACCCAAACTGACCAAAGAGGTATTCCATACCACAGCACATCATGCCCAGTATTTAAACTGGGGGCAGTTACCCGGAAGGGCTAGGTCACTGCTCGGGTCAGGCTGGGTATTGGTCAGCGACTGGTGAGCGATTGTATTCTCTTCCCTTGTTATTTCCCTTATCATTATTATTATTGGTGGTAGCAGCAGTGGTTTGTGTTACACTTTAGTTACTGGGCTGTTTTTATCTCAACCCGTGGCAGTTACATTCTTTTGATTCTCCTCCCCATCCCCCAAGAAAGGGGGGGGGGGGGAAGGAAGAGGGGCAGTGAGTGACAGAACTCCTTGAGTTACGACTGGGCTTAGACCATGACAAACACAAACTCTTAATTCCTGTGCCAGTCATATACCACTTGTAAGATGTGCACTGTGTGGGCATCACAATTTACATTTCTTTATTGGCAGTTAAGGGATGCCAAGAATTTGGCTTCCTCCTCCCACACGGGTCCCCCGACTACCATCATAGCCATTCTGCCACCTTGGCACCAATGCCCACACCCCAGCCCTCTTGGCGCCACCATGGGTCCCCCTCGGTGCTTGATGTAAATATGCAGCAAACACACCCTCATCCCACCAGCACCCCAGACTCAGCACGGACCCTCTGCCCACCTGACACCCCTGCCCAGACTGGGGTCTCCTGCTCACCGCTGGCCCAGATGCAGGTTTGCTGGTGAACGCACGCACACCCCACTCGCCTCCCACCCTGCAGCTGGCACCAGGCACCAGGCTGTGACCCTCCATGTCCTCCCATCAGCTTGTACCATGCCACTGACCTCCCCCAGCACCCCAGACCTCCACCAGGCTGCCAGCCTCACAGCTGCACAGTCCAGCTCTGCTGCAGCCTCCCCAGATCCTGCCCACTGCTGCCACTGCCCGGGTTGGTTTGCTGTCTTCCTGTCCATCAGATGTGTATCGCTCTATATTTACCTCTGATCTTCCCCCTCTTCCTTAGCATCCCATTTTACAAGGTCCCTAATCAAATAACCTTCCCAAAGTGAACATTACCACATCCCACACACCCTTATTAATATGACTGACCAGGTCTGATTCTCATTACTGTCCCTCTTAACACCTGTCAGTTGGGTTTACTTCATTTTATGCTCTTGTTATCCCTCTTTTCTTATTTCATCCTTCTGCATCTAAAAGGTTCTTGAAGTGGTTCAAGGAGCAGCAGCTCTCTCCTTCCATGCACCCATGCAAACATTTCTATCCCTTCTTGAATTTTGATAAAAATGTCCCTATTCCTTTCCTTGGCTAAAGAGCAGCAAAGGAACAACTTGGCATTGGAAGAAAACGATGGGACACTTCTACCTTGGTTAGTGTCATGGGTTCAGCAGCAGCAGTCATTTTTCTCCTTCTTGGTAGCTGGTGCAGCGCTGTGTTTTTAATTTTGGGCCTGGGAACAGCGCTGATAACACCAGTGTTTCGGTTACTGCTTAGTGATGTTTTGGTCTGGCCAAGGACTTTCTGAGTTTCATGCTCTGCCAGGGAGGAGGGGAAGCCGGGAGGAAGCAGAGACAGGACACCTGACCCAAACTGACCAAAGAGGTTATTCCATACCACAGCACGTCATGGCCAGGATGTAAAAACAGAGAGCAGAGACCCGGAAGGGTGGGGGTGCACTGCGTGGTTGGGCTTGGTGTTAGGTGGTGAGAATTGTATTCTTTCCTTGTATTTGCCTTGTCATTATTATTATTGGTGGTAGCAGTAGTGATTTGTGTTATACTTCAGTTACTAAACTGTTCTTATCTCAACCGGTGGGAGTTGCATTCCTTTCCATTATCCTTCCCATCCCTTCTGGAGCAGGGGGAAGAAAGAGGGGGAAGTGAGTGAGAGAACGGGCTGTGTGGCTGAGAGGCTTAAACCACAACAGTTAGTAAGTCCTTTAATAAACAGATCCTGAATGGAGGGTTGTGGATAGTAAGTGGAGCTTCTATTAGCAGCCATCTCTCGTCTTTCCCCTGTAAGGCTCCAACAACACCCAATTAGTCACCTACGCACCCCTCAATGGAAAGCCTCAAGCTCTATTTAAGGGGCAATAATGTGGCATTCACATACAGCATACACTACTGTCACAGGTTCAGCAGTAGCAGTCATTTTTCTCCTTCTTAGTAGCTGGTGCAGCACGGTGTTTTTGACTTTCGGCCTGGGAACAGTGCTGATAACACCAGTGTTTATAGTTACAGCTTAGAATGTTTTGGTCTGATCAAGGACTTTCTGAGCCTCATGCTCTGCCAGGGAGGAGGGGAAGCCGGTAGGAAGCAGAGACAGGACACCTGACCCAAACTGACCAAAGAGGTATTCCATACCACATTGTGTCATGCCCAGGATGGAAAAACTGGGGGCAGGGATCCAGAAAAGTTCAGCTCACATCTCGGTTGTCCTTTCCCTTGTATTTCCCTGGTCATTATCATTGCTGGTGGTAGCAGTACTGATTTGTGCTATAGCTTAGGTACTGGACAGTTCTTATCTCAACCTGTGGGAGTTACACCCGTTTGATTCTTCCCCCCATTCCCCCCCCCTTGGGGTGGGGTTGCAGAAAGAGGGGGAAATGAGTGAGCAATCTGCGGGATTTACGGCTTAAACCATGACAACTACTGTTGCCTTAATGGGAAACACACATTGCCCCCTTGTCTGTGTAGAACTGGGTACCTTTGCACAGAGGAAGGCTTCAACATACATCTTCCCACTGCTGCTGCTTGGATTTACCCCAGCAAGGATAAAGGCATGAACACTGCTATGTGACAGACAACACAAGCACTTGGCTTAGGGTTTTTCTAAGTTGACACCCTAAAACCCCAACCAACCCTTGTCTGTACTTACTAGTTCTGCACATTTCAAATTTATTTCTGACATGTTCTGCACCTGGTATGGTTAAAGGTGTCACTCTGAATTCCTTGTGGATAGTCAGGGTTACAAATACCTTGTCCATTCACAAGTGGGTTAAAGGTGCTATTGTTCTGAACAAGACACTCTGATGAGCACTTAGCAGAAGAGCATCAGACAGAACATATGCTTGTTAAGTATCACCAAGGCTTAGTAATGGAATACAGTAATGTTTTATATGGGATCACAGTTTAAATTCTAGCACTCTTGACTTCACATTTATTGAAGACAGTCCCATTTTGTACAACACTGAGCATATAGTGTAACTCTGGGAAACACAGCTGTAACTTAGTTAATGATCTCAATAAATCCTACTTAAGCAGAGACAAGAAAAGAACTATGCAAATGACTATTTCTGTAGCACATGTACTTGACAGCTAAACACATACCAAAATAAGCTTCTGCATACAAACATCAATACTTTTTAACCCACATACTTGAAAAATACACAAGAAGGGGAACAGCTTACAGAATTTTATTTAAAAGAATTGCAGTTGCAGAACATTTGTTACAAACTTGACTTCACGAAAACACACAAAAGGCATAATGTACAGAGGAGTGGTTAAAAACCCAAGAAAGGTAGCAGATTTTTCAAATACAGCTGTGAATGTGACAAAGAATTACTCTTCTGAACAGACCTGTCTAAAACATTATGATTAAAGCCTCAGTCCAAAACTGCTGCTTTCCCAGCACATGCATCCGATAGTCATACTTGGCAGCTGGACAAGATGTCTTCCATAAGTCTCTTGTAGACCCAGACATCCCCTTTAAGACGTTGTCGCCGGATACCCACTACTTGAGGTTTGCTGAGCTGACACACTTCTAACACAAACTCCATAGATACTTTGCCAACATGGGACCGTGTTTGACATTTGAGGGTATAACTGTACAAAACAAAGGAAACAAAATCATTGAAATACTTAATGTTTGTTTTGTAACCCAGTTTTGAATAAATAAAAGCACTTTATAGAAATTGTGCTATTGCTATTCAGACTACAGGGAAACAACCCAGAATTTAGTGAACTGAGAGCTTTGAATACTGTAGTCCGAGAACACTATCGTTATGCCAAAGTAGCAGCATGTGGCACCAGTGTCCTACCCAGCCAAAGGACCACCGCTAGTCACAGACCCCCATTCTCAGAGTGCAGAGCTGGAAGGATGATGACACTCCCCATTATTTTTCCTGGACAAGACCACTCTCCTCTGCAGTAACACTGCTGCAGAGAGGCTGGTTACAGCTCAGCTGGTGTGAAAAGTGGGAAAACTGAATGGGAAGTTTAAATCATGACAACAGGAGAAGGTATTTCAGTGCAATTCAGTAAGTATCCTTCCAGATGCAGAGCTTGGAAAGGCATCAGAGGTTGAAGTGTAATCTGATGTTCTACAATGACTATAATTAAAATATTGGAGACCTTTAGAAAATGCATACTAAGCACATTTTTTTCACGCACTGGGAAATTAGGAAGCAGGCATTAAGCTTTGGTCAGGAGTAGGAATTGGTCCTACTCTCAGTACCTTAGTCCAGTTAGTCAATCCTACAAATTAAAATACAAATCCTACAAATTAAAACAAACCACACAAAGGCATGTGAATTCTGTGCAGGTTTCAAAATATATTGATCTCCTGGATAGAATCATAGCATAGAATCATAGAATAGTTAGGGTTGGAAAGGACCTTATGATATCTAGTTCCACCCCCCCTGCCAGGGGCAGGGACACCTCACACTAAACCATGCCACCCAAGGCTATGCCCAATCCAGCCCTGAACACCGCCAGTGATGGAGCATTCGCAACTTCCCTGGGCAACCCATTCCAGGGCCTCACCACCCTTACGGTAAAGAGCTTCTTCCTTATATCCAATCTAAACTTCCCCTGTTGAAGTTTTAACCTGCTACCCCTTGTCCTATCACTTCAGTCCCTAAGGAGGAGTCCCTCCCCAGCATGCCTATAGGCCCCCTTCAGATACTGGAAGGCTGCTATGAGGTCTCCACGCAGCCTTCTCTTCTCCTGGCTGAACAGCCCCAACTTTCTCAGCCTGTATTCATACAGGAGGTGCTCCAGTGCCCTCATCATCCTCATGGTCCTCCTCTGGACTTGTTCCAACAGCTCCATGTCCTTTTGATGTTGAGGACACCAGAACTGCACACAATACTCCAAGTGAGGTCTCACAAGAGCACAGTAGAGGGGCAGGATCACCTCCCTCTACCTGCTGGTCACGCTCCTTTTGATGTGGCCCAGGATACGGTTGGCTTTCTGGGCTGCAAGCACACACTGCAGCTGGCTCATGCTCATATTCTCATTGACCAAAACCCCCAACTCCTTCTCTGCAGGACTGCTCTGAACCTCTTCTCTGCCCAACCTGTAGCTGTGCCTGGGATTGCTCCTACCCAGGTGGAGGACCTTGCACTTGGCATGGTTAAACTTCATCAGGTTGGCATCAGCCCACCTCACAAGCGTGTCAAGGTCCCTCTGGATGGTATTCCTTCCCTCCAACGTATCAACCAAACCAAACAGCTTGGTGTCATCGGCAAACTTGCTGAGGGTGCGCTCAATCCCAGTGTCCATGTCACTGACAAAGATGTTGAACAAGACCGGTCCCAACACCGATCCCTGAGGAACACCACTCGTTACTGGTCTCCAGCTGGACATTGAGCCATTGAGCACAACTCTTTGTGTGCGGCCATCCAGCCAGTTCTTTATCCACCGAGTGGTCCACCTATCAAATTGATGTCTCTCCAACTTAGAGACAAGGATGTCATGTGAGACAGTGTCAAACGCTTTGCAGAAGTCCAGGTAGATGACACCAACTGCTCTACCTCTGTCCATCAGTTCCATAGCCCCATCATAGAAGGCCATCAGATTGGTCAGGCAGGATTTCCCCTTAGTGAAGCCATGCTGGCTGTCACCAACCACCTCATTGTTTTTCATGTGCCTCAGCATGCCTTCCAGGAGAATCCGCTCCAAGATTTTGCCAGGCACAGAGGTGAGACTGACTGCTCTGTTGTTCCCCAGCTCATCTATTTTCCCCTTCTTGAAAATGGGGGTTATATTTCCCTTTTTCCAGTTGTCGGGGACTTCACCTGACTGCCATGATTTTTCAAATATGATGGACAGTGGCTTAGGAACTTCATTTGCCAGCTCCTTCAGGACCCGCAGATGGATTTCATCAGGTCCTGTGGACTTGTATATGTTCAGGTTCTTAAGACTGTCTCGAACCAGATCCTCTCCTACAGTGGGCCCAGGGTCTTCATTCTCACTGCCCCTGCGTCTGCTTTCCAAGACTTGGGTGGTATGGTCAGAGCATTTTCCGGTGAAGACTGAGGCAAAGAAGTCATTAAGAACCGCAGCCCTCTCCAAATCCAGGGTAGCCAGTTCTCCTGATAGCTTCTGGAGAGGGCCCACATTGTCCCTAGCCTGTCTTTTATTTGCAATGTACCTATAGAATCCCTTCCGGTTATCCTTAACAGCCCTAGCCAAGTTTAATTCTAAGTGGGCCTTAGCTTTCCTAACCTGGTCCCTAGCTTCCCAAAAAACATCCCTGTATTCTTCCCAGGCCACCTGTCCTTGCTTCCACCTTTTATAAGCCTCTTTTTTCTTTCAAATTTTCCTCAGCAGCTCCTTATCCATCCAAGGAGGTCTCCTGGCCCTCCTACAGCACTTCCTTCTAGTAGCAATGTATCGCTCCTGAGCTTGCAGCAGGCGATCCTTGAATATCAACCAAGAGTCTTGGGCCCCCCTGCCCTCTAGGGCTATATCCCATGGAATCTTACTGAGCAGGTTCCTGAAGAGGCCAAAGTCTGCTCTCTTGAAGTCCAGAGCAGTGAGCTTGCTGCACGCTCTTCTCACTGTCCTGAGGATCTCGAATTTGACCATCTCGTGATCGCTGCAATCAAGGCTGCCCTGGGGCATCACATTTCCAACCAGCCCTTCCCTGTTGGTGAGCACGAGGTCAAGCATGGCACCTCTCCTTGTCGGCTCCTCTATTACTTGCAGAAGGAAGTTGTCTTCCACACAATTGAGGAATTTCCTGGATTGCTTGTGCCGGGCCGTACCATCCTTCCAACAGATATCAGGGTGGTTGAAGTCTCCCATGAGAACAGGGGCCTGCGAGCGTGAGGCTGATAAAAACTGATATCTTAACTGCCAAGAATGAGGGTTAAAAGGTGTCCACATTATCTCCTAAAATTGTCTGATTTGGTCATGTGACTGTACCCTACACAGTTTCACAAAAGAGATCGAATTCACATCAGCCTCCAAGAACTTCCTCACTATTCTCAGTTCATATCTATCAAAGAACTCTATTAGAACTCAACCTTGCTTTGCAGTGGGTAGACAAGTTTTACTGCACACATTCATTTAGTGCTCTGCACACTTTTAATAAAATTACTGTACGCAGGGCTGACAAAGTTTAAATACTTTGCTTTATCAAGGATTTGTTTAAATATTTCGACAAATACAAGTTGAAGTCCTCATACTTTACACTTACCCCTTCTGAACATATTCCACACGCTTCTTTGAAAGAACAACAATTATGTCATTCAAGAGCTGGTCTGGATTCAGTAGCTGAGTGGAGGTAACATTGTAGTGTGCCTAAAAGTTAAAAAAAAAAAAAAAGTTGTATGAAAATTTTTCATAAAGAAAGCTTCAGAACAACTAACCATAGTGAAAAATGCCCCAACTTCCCAGTATTATCACAATGAACCCATTGTGGAGCAACAGGGGCACTAAACAACAACTGCTGGACAATTAATATCAAAGCACATCCAAACTAGAAAACATCATAAAATCCAAAGCAGCAGCAATAGGCCAGGGTGACTGTCAGAAGTCTTGTACATAACCAGAAGTGGTTCCTGGAGTGGGCTAATGAAGACAGCCAGATGGCTGCGCTTACAGCACCCTGCAGCACATGCCACAGCCCTGAGATCACCTGCAGTGTGCTCCCTCACTGAAGCTGAGTGCTCCTGATACCAAGGAACAGGCATAGCACTACACAGCTCTTCCAGGACATAAGAACCACAATGTTAAAGAAAAATTGTAACTCACAACTCAAACATATTGCACCTAACATGTCATATAATGCACTTGGCTGGTAAGTGACTTCTTGAACAACTTTCAGGCACCCATATGAAATGAAAGTGCATGCCAACTATAATATGACAAATGCTCTATCCAGCTTCTGAAGCCTCAGAAGCAGCTGAGAGAAAACAACCATAAAATAGCTTGAGAAATGAGCACAAGTTGAAGATGCAAGGTCAGCTTGAAAGAGTGGCTCTTACAGTTCTCCTTCAGCCTAAAACATGTGTAACTGCCTGCCATTACCTGCTGTAACACTGTGAAATAAAGTTCTAACTTTCCCTGTTGTACTCCAGTGTCCCTAGACATGCATCAGTAATTTTGCACATACTATGGACAAAGCAAACTGGCACAGAAGGATAAAAACTTTTAGAGATAGAAGGTTTAGCTTTGGTTTCCATTGCCTGGTCCCCGAATTATTTGCAAAGTCTGGACTCCTGTCCAATGAGTTGGTCAGGTTTGTAGCCCAACATACATCCTAAATTTCTCGAGTGACACTTGCTCTGACAAGTGCCTCTTGGAAAAGCTGCCAACTGCAATACAGTAGCTGAATTCCATTTACACAGGTTGCAAAACACAAAATGGTCCTTCTACTGACAAGACAGCTCTTACTGTACATCAGGTGTCTTAAGAGCTGCAGCTCAAGGAGCCAGTCAGCTGAAAGTATACATCACATTTTTATGGAACTGCTTACACCTCAGTAACAGTCCTGCCTCTTTCATGTTAATCATGTTTTCCAAACATGCCATTTACAGATTCAAGTATAAATTCCTCCTTAAGTTCTGAAGTATGTTAGTTGCTGTTTGTGATGTGTACAATTCTGTTCAGCACACTAGTATCACACCAATGCATAAGAGCAACTGTACTTTACTGCAGAATGCAGGCAAGTCACATCACAGAAGTTTTCACTTCACTTACAGACCGTTTCTAAAGGTATTTGATGTTTTCAATCACACTTCCAGCAGCGTACCTTAAGTTTCCTTGGGTGATCTCTAGTGGATCCTTTCTTTTTGCTTGGTGTAAGCATTGTGATCACTTTATCTAGGCCTCTTTCAAGACTTCCAAATATTTTGGTTTTTCTCTTCTTTTGGCTGCTACCTACATGAGTTAGGCCCATATCTAATTCCACAGAATGACACCTATTACATGAATGAATTAATCAGTTATTTTTTGTTAGTATTTTAGACATCAGTTAATTCAGATACATCACTAAATTATTCCAGACTTGACAGAATGAAGAAAACTAAAGCAAGTGCAGTGTATTATGAGAATTTTTGTTTGAAAGGCAGTTGAGATCTAAACTCAGAGATTTATAGAGAAACTGCAGCTTTCTGGGGAACTGGAGTAAGAAGGAACTTACACTATGAAGACAAGAATATATTCTGCAGATAACTGAGTACCAAAGTCTTAAAACTTTTCTCTGACGTCAGTGTTTTCTAGCGAATGTAGAAAAAGGTTTTAGGAAGGTTTATACCAAGAGAATGGAAATAACAGCTTACTGTTGTAACAATGCTTCCTAGGCAGTACATGGATTAAGGCAGTCTTCTCCTAAATCAGAAGGGCACACAAATAACCAGACACTCACCTTTTTTTGGGAAGCACCTCAGCTGCTGTCAATTCATCTGTGTTTGTCAGGTTTCTGATTTTCTCACCTGGGGTGACTGCAGTGAACTGATTCTCTGGAAGAAAGCATCCAAGCCAAAGCAGGTATGTTTTTGCATAAAGGATTTTCTTTTCTTCAGAAAGGACTTTTTTGTTATTAATACTTTATTTCTAAAACCAGCCTTTCCTTCTAACTCAGGTCTGTATCTTTGCAATGATAAAATAAGTTTTTAATATCATAATAACACTACTCCTACTTAACAAGTTTTACAAGTAAAACTGCAACTGTTTTCCCCAAGGCTCTAACAAGGCAAGACTTACAGTGAACAATTCAGTTCAATATTAGAAATTCGGAAACGAAGAGGATTAGCTTTGTTATTCTGGTTCCAGTGGCAGAGCAAATACTCAGCAATCTACTCTGTTCAATTGTTGCGTTCTTTACCAAGCCATTTTCCTTATATGAAGAATGTAAGTTCATATAGCCACGTTTAGTAACGCACAGTACATAATGGCCTAAAAAGTTCCACTACCAACACATTGACAGAGATCTGCAGAGCATGGTTTTGAATGTGCAGAAGCAAACACCAAGTGCAACAGTGAGCAAGTGAGTTTTTACAATTAAACCCAACTTGAGCATTCAAAATTTCAGATCTGTACAGAATTGCACCTGGCCCCGAACAATGTTGATTCAAGTTCCAATGGATACTTGCTATGAATCAAATACCTGCCTTGAATCAAAGACCTTTCTACAAAACAAAGAATGAGCTTTTAATTGCTTAATCCTCAGAAATATCTCACAAAAATGAGCTGAAACAGTGTTTCTACATTTCCCACTTCAAAAAGAATACCTACTTTTGCTTTCTAAACTCACCATGAAGTCAAACTTCATAAGTTACCACATATAATCTTAAGGGGAAAAAAAATAATAAAAAAATCAAACTCATAAATAACTTGTCTTTTTAGTGAACTTCCTTAAAGCCTTTACAAAGGATGTCATTGAACAGGAGTACATCCAAGATCCCTTATAACTTGAATCAGCCTGCAAAGACTTACTGTTTCTTAACAACATCCCTTAGCATCTAGAACAGAAGACTCTCCTATTGTAAGGAGTCCGTGGCATTTGAAGGACACTTAGCATTTACAGTATCAACACCAAAACTTTTATGTTGAATGGAATGGTAATGTACATACTGCAGCCATAATTTTTCATAAGAATGGACTAGTCAGGCTGAGGACAAAAGTTTCTGGTAACTCAGAAAAGCTGACAATTTAAGACAAATTTGTTGCGTATCACATTAATGTAAGATCTACCTTGTTGTTAACATTGTTACATATATAAGTATTTTCAATGGCACACAGGACTCGTTACTGTGAAAATGCTGATATGATACCATCAGAAAGGCAAGTTAGATTTCTCTTAGAAGTACCAATAAAAGCATACTTGGCTAAAAGTATACATTTATTTTCACTCAAGCTTATAACAAAACAAAACAAAACAAAAAAAAGAGTGTTAAGGAACTTGTGTTCTCAGCCTTCACAGAAAAGTGGAACCAGATGGAATTTTAAGAACACGGAACTTGGCTCCAAATCAGAGCATACCAAAAGGCATGCATGTGTGACTCTAAGCAACAATGACTTCTGCAATTAACATACAAGTAACATGCCCTTATGTATGGTTAAACATCTTGCAGCACCTTATCAGAGTTACTAGAACCAGGCTGGCAAATATGGGAAAAAAAGTTAACCCTTCCAGAAACAAGAATCGTGTTCATATTTGAATTTACAGTAATTCCTAAGCAACATGTATGTTCTAAGTTTTCATTAGTTAGATGCAATGTACCTTTGAAGGCAGGTGCCTGATAGGGTATGGTCTGTAATTGTGTCTCAATCTGATGCTTCGCAAAAGGAGTGTTTGGAGCAGGAAGTGCAAATGTGCTCTCAATACTTAAAGGTGACTCTGTATCAACATTCTCTTTGGTTTCATGCTTCTTTGATGCCATTTTCCTCGTCACTGGAGCTGACAGTGTGAATTCTGTACCATCCAGCTGAGCATCATGCCTTGAATGCTACAAGAGATGTAACAAAAAACCAAAGACATTCTTTGCCATATTCTGATCACATTCAGAAAGGTAACAGACAAGGCAATTCTAAAATTGGAGCAGGTTAAAAATACCATACAGTGCTTGCCTACTGAGCAAAATAGATAAAAACTCTTCAATACTTCTGATTAGCTCAGTAACTTGAGATGTTTATTAGTAATTTGCATTTGTTTATCTACTCTTCTAAATTCTTTAGGTTGCACATCTAAGACTATTTCTTATCAACTCATCTAAACACAGCTAAGAATTTTCATTTAGTTTAATTGCATAATTCCAATTGTTTCATTGGATTTTCTTGTCCAATACAGACAAGTTGAACTTTTTCAAAGACTGGTACAACTCTAGCCTAGCTCTGAGATCTTGTCTGCTGTACCTTATTGCTTACCCATCCATTTTAAAATCTTCATTGCCTCATTTATTCATTCCTTAAGTGCTATTTTAATGCAAATCAAATGTCAAAGCTCAAGTTCTCACCAAACGAATCATGACCTACAGCAAGAGGAAGTCACAATTCATGTTCAGTTATGTACTTAAAACATCTCTTTACTCTGTAACTCCCCTTGGCCAGGGTCCACCAACCATTTAAATAGATAGCAAGCTTTATGTACATTGACAGTAAGATTTTTTTGATTGATTTTTTTTTTTTTAAGGAACTAGTACTTATTCCTCAAACACCTGTTTTATTCTGTGAGTATTTAGAATAAATTCTTCTAATGGAGACTCCTCAAACAGTGAATCTGCACCAGAAAATTCCACGGATCCAAATGCATGTGGCACTTCACTGCAGTTTGGAGTATCTTCATATGTCGTCGTGTTTTCAAACTGAAAAGAAAGATTCAATTGAGATTCCACTGCATGATTGTGAGATTTCATCAGAAAAGTGTCATTAAAATATAAATCTTATAATTAGAAAATTAAAAACAGTAAACAGCTAATGGAAGTTAAGTTAATATAAGCCAAGTTTTATAATATGTCTTTTACATTGTCATTGTCGATTTGTCATTTATGTCAAAAGCAGATGTGAAATTATTCGCAAAGCACCATTATTACCAAGTCATCTGCCATGACCTGTGTCAAGAGAAGTAACTAGCAAAAAAAACCTGCCGTTGATTTCAAGACTTGGATCACAATCTCTTTTCACTGGAAGCCAAATAATAAGCTGGAAAGTACACAATAAAAGAATGCAGTAAAGTCTGAAAGGTGGCTGGATAAAGGTAAACACATTACATCCAAAACATACAATTCTAGAATCTGCAACAGTATTTGACTTAGCACCCAGAAACCTTCATCTAATTGCTAGACCCGAAAAAAAGTAGTTGTTTATTAAATCACAGGATCCTTTACTTCAGCCAAGATTGACAACCTTCATGGCCCACACCACCTATAGTCAAGATGTGCATCACAGCCAAGAAGCTAACAGCCCAATATTGTACCTGAAATCATGTTTCATTACAACATGAATGCCTGAATAGAATTCCTTGCCTACCGTGTTCCAGATGAAATTCATGTCATGGTGAATTTTCTGGAATATCTTTCTCAATCAAATTGCTTGAAATAAGGCAGTATTACGTATAAGCTTGTGCCACCCAATTCAGAAACTGACTAAGTTATAAGATAAAGGTTCCCTTTGCTTGGCTGTCTTCACATTAGACTAGCTCTAGCTAGAGAACTTTGTTAGTTGGGTACTTCAAATTCAGTTGACATTTACTCACAGTACCTACATGCTGGTAAACTAATATGTCCTCAGTGCTTTAGAAAGACTATGGACCGTTGTCTTGTATAAACATTATTTTCACAATCAGCTGGGAAGGCATAATGCATATGCTAAACTGGAAATACGGCATTAGTCAGATCAGTTTACCTAGGACATCACTAGAGATAAAGTAACTTCACAGCATCCGCACTGCTAAATCTAAAGAAACTCAACCTTAAAATCATCTGAGTGTAGAAGACTAACCCACTGTGATCATAAAAATCACATTACACATTCAGCAACAGTTATGATTTGTGATCTGTTACACAGTGCTGGTAATCCTAAAATTGTCATCTGTGTTTCAAAGCAGTTGTACAAGTGAACTGAGATTATTTACATGCCATTGAATCAGCTACATAAGTATTTATTCTGAGTGCTTGTCTCTACGCAGAGAACAGCACATTCAGATAGTTAGCTAACAATTTTACACAGATGTCTACAGTTCAAGAGAAAACAGCTAATATGAAGCCTGCCAATTTACTGAATGCTCTGAGTTTGTCAAACACAGATGAGTATCACCAACATCACATATAGCTGCATATTGCATATGATATTGCAAGCAATTTAGCAACTTTAAACAAGTTCTGAAGTACCCTATTTGCACTTTGGTACAAAACCACAGGAACAGAAATTACCATGAGATAAACAGAGTCCTTTCTGGGATTACGTTTTGAGCAGATGAGGAAGGAAAGGGTCTCTCCGCTTTCAACATCACCTTATGTAGTGTCCATGTCATCTCAATGTAAGCTGCCCATGTCCATGTCCTGACATGCCAGGACATTGGACTTGATGACTTCTGAAGGCCCCTTCCAACCCAAACTATTCTATGATTCTACGATGTTTCATAAGACTTCCCTTACTAAAACATGCTAAATGCAGCTAGCGAGGTACAAAAATATTTAGAGACAAACGTGAAATAATGCAGTAAGAAGTTAGGCACCATAGAGGAAATCTGGAATGATCACACAGGCCAGATAATGGGCAATTTTAGTCCATTTCCATGAGTAACCAAGAGGAGATTCTGTGGCATACTCATAATGCACCATGTCCTCCCAGGTAAAATTCCAGTAACGTCAATTCACAGAAGCAGCCCAGAGTTATAAACTTTTTAATGAGGAGACTGAACTGTTTAATGACCAAGACTTTGGCTGTCTTCACACATGCTTGCTTACTGATGTTTAGGTCACCAGCCTGTTTACTCAAGCAGGGTTTTGTTAATGCAGAGCATTTTAATCAGTATTTTGTCCTGCTGAATTAAAAAACTTACCTTGAGGTCTGCCAATTGTGTTCTACTGGCATGTCCCATCACACATGGAACCCTTAAGGAAATATGCTTGCCACGAGCCTTCTTTGATTGAAGCAAGAGATATGTTGCTGACATTTGGTCATATTTCCACTGGGAGAGGGGAAAAAAAAAAAAATATGGAATAAAGACTATTTTAATTTCCTCTTAGGAAACTTTGTAAGTACAAAGCAAGGTTAGCCTTCAAAAATTTCTGTGTGTTGCAAGTTTTTCTCCCTGATGTGCATCCCTAATGTTTGATCACCTATATGTAATTTCAGACTTCAGTTGATTCACATTATGTGTTCAAGATCAAGAAGCAGTCTGTGGCCGTTGTCCTTCGCAACTTAGTCTGTAGTACACGCACTGCGGTGAAAACTAATGCTGGGACCACAGTGTCTATTGAAGTGAATATCAAAGCTATTAATACAGTTTGTCCAATACTTCAGCCAGAGTCTCCATTTTTTTGAAGCCGTTGTTCCTGCCTCCACTCTCGCCCCACAAGCAGAAGCAACAAAAAGTTACATGTCTTTCAACAACAGCCTATTTGCAACATGGGTACAATGCCAGACTGGTTTGCAGCACAGTACAATTAGTTTCTATTAGTTATAAGAGATTAGAAGTCCTCTAGTAAAGTACTATGCAAACACCACAAAACTATTTGGAAGGACTTTTCCCTGTGTAGACAGATTGTTCAGACTACTTCCTGTAACTGAAGGAACAACAAGCATTAACTCCACAAACAATCTACATTTTAAACTGTTTCTACAACAGTTAACACGATAAAGTAACAGTTTCTAGAAAGAGAACTGCCACTGCTACCACGAGGGGAAAAAAAAAAAAAAAAAAAAAAAAATCAATTTCAAGGAAGAATTTTCAGATTCAAGTTAAAACTGGAGTATGCATCATGTTTAAGCCTCTTCTACAGGCTGCAACGTCATTGCTAACGTTTGTGCAATTCTTCTAGAAATTCAGTCCAACTTTTTTAATTTGTATTCAAAAATGACTAAACAAGTTCATTTTTTTTAAAAACTGTGAAGAGTAACACCAAAAAAAGTGTAGTCTGTCTGGGTGATGCTCTCATTTTTATCTTACCTCTTACTTATTGAACCATTTCAAAGCAAACAGTTAACCCAGCAGATGGCATCTGTTGTTTAAATTTCTGTCTAGTTGTGGTTGCCCCATTCCTGGCAGTGTTCAAGGCCAGGTTGGACAGGCCTTGGAACAACCTTGTCTACTGGAAGGTGTCCCTGCCCGTGGCAGGGGGTTGGAACTGGATGAGATTCAAGGTCCCTTCCAACCAAAATCATTCTATGATACTGTAATACTATTCTGGTTTTAAGGGATTTAGAATGATTTTACCATGATTGGAAATAACAGTAAGGTTCAAGAAACATCATGAGCACAACTGAAGGAGGAAAAGGGGAAAAAAAAACCCCAAATTTGAAATTTAGTGATTTATTTATAAGCTAGATACAGACTCTGGAGTTCTGCAGTGGGTCCTTAAATCTAGTATTAAAAATACCATAAAATATCATAGTTAAGAATAAATGAGCATTAGTCTGATAATACAGCAAGCTTATTCACTGTATAATTGTTTCATTACTGTAAAATACTGATGTATACTTCTTACCTCTGATATTAATTCCAAAATGCTCTCCCTGCTCCGTTTATGAAACACAGAAAGCTCTGTTACACAATCTTCATCAAGATGTCTCAGCTGCAAGAAAATAACAGATACCAAAGCATAAGACCTTAAAGTTATTTCATAATCCATATCTGACTGTGACACTGTCATGAAACCCAGTGGGTTGAGTCAATAATCAACCATGATTTTAGACCTTGTATTTTGAATAATTAGCATCAGAGCGAAAATATTGTAGGGAACAGACTGAAAATGTCATATAAATTCAACATCACAGGCTGGCCCCTCCTTCATGAGAGGCTGTGAATTAAAATAAGAAAGCCTGAGAGTAGATGAAATTTTTACTACAACAGAAGCTACACTTTCATCTCTTCATAAGAATCCAAAGCTATCAGACATGCACATCTTTTCTACAGCCAGTTAGAACTGAGATGCTCACACAGTAAAGATGCTCTTTACCTAGAGAAACAGTGGCATCCAGTGGCCAAGGTAAAGCACTGGCTGAAAATGTGTAGGAACTTCTCAGTATTTATTACGGACAGCTAGATTGTTTGGGTTTTTATTTGTTTGGGGTTTTTCCCACATACTGCCTTATTCTCTCAGGCAGTAACACAAGCAATAGAGAGACAGGATAAACATACTATTCAAACTAGCAATTTTCAGTGAGGACTAGATACAAGATAAACCATAACCATATCTAACATGCTTTTCAGAACATTTGCATTTTGCAATTAAATTAATTAATTTATTATTATTTAGTATTAAATTATTGACCAAGCAGCCTGGAGAATCAGGTGGTCACTAGTACATGGAAATACTTCACATTTTGATGAGAAGTCAGTTATTTTTCAAATTAAGCATCAGCTTAAGAGAAAGTAATAACATTTTAACAGCAAGAAGGAAACAGAACCATGGCCATCTCAAAATTTCACCTTCAGAGAAATGTATTCACACCTCCATAATGTAAGGAAGGTAGTAAGCCAGTAAAGATTACATTAAATACTTCAGTATTCATCTGACAAGTGTACTTACTTGGTATTTACTTTGCCACTGAACAGCATCACAATAACCTTGCATGAGCCAAGGATGACTTAATAGATGTTTAACTGTAATCCGCTTCTTTGGGTCCACCTAGTGGGCAATAGAAATCAAGCTGATACATGGAGGACAACTTAAGAAACTGTCTTCTACATGGAATTTTAGAGTGGTTAGAAGCTCGATTTGAGCTTCATACCTCCACCAAAAGGAAGGTATATGAGCTGTGAAAAGCTGTTACTGTAAGTGTAGGTTACAATACATTTCAATGTTTAGCATTGGCTAGATTGCTTAGATGCAGCCCAAATGCATATACAGTATGTCTGGCTTCATTACTGAAAAAAAAAAAAAAAATGCTATTCAAATGCTGTACATAGCACAGCTGAGAACAACCAAATCCAGGCTGCTTGAAGACTTGGTCCAACACTGCATAGTTGTTTGTGTCTCAAACCATTCAAAGAATTTTCAGCAGAAGACAATATTAATAATTTCCCTCAAAAATTTGTGAGATTAAACATCTTACTTAAAACTGAGCATTTTGGAAGTATTTCATGAATGTACAGTTTTGACCTATGCAGTCATACTTTATAGACTCATTGAACAGAAGCAATATCTTTACCTGCAGCATTTGGTTAAGTAGTAGCGTACTGCTAGGAGAGAGCCATTTTGGAATACTGTATTTTCCTCTCTGCAGAAAAGAAGAGAGTTTAGAATGAATCTTGAACAGCTAGCTCAAAAGAAACTGCTAACTTACTTGGATGATAGTGACTTCTGCATTTGGCCAAAAAGGAAGAATAGCAGACACATGCAAATCTAGCTTTACAAATGACTTCAATAAATGTAATGGTGGTCTTAAAACCCCACGGCATTAGTACAGAAAATCTTATGTTTGAATTATTGGCTGCAGTTTTCACCCACTCAGCTTGTGGGCCATTTCAATTTCGCCCACTTTTGCAGCTAATCTGCTCCTTATATATTGCATTGTTTCATCAAATCAACTTGACATTGAAATGTTAGCAGTGAAAGTATGTTGGAGCCTGAATGACTAATACTAGCACTTCAAAATGTGAATATTCATTGAAATCATTACTTTTCAGATGCTAAAAACCAAACTATACTCATAGTTTAGCTATTCTTTCTTTTTTTTTTTTTTTAAACAGGTTATATCTCATGCTAGAGTTTTGATAACTACTCAAAATGCAGAGAAGAAAAAGGTTACAGATCTAGCAGGTAAGTTTCTTTCAATCAAATTATTTAGTGTGTGTGGGTAATGCTTGATTAGAAGAAAATTGACAATGGCTTTCAGATTCAAGGTACAGCAACAGTAGATAAAAACCAAACCAAATATCCCAAGGATAATTTACTTCTCAATAAAAATGGAGAAAAGAATAGAAATCAGTAAACAAGCCATTGTTCATAATATTCATAATCATCAATTTGTCATGGCAGTTTTCTTTCTACAAATAAATGCCTCAATAACAAACCAGCTGGTATTATACACAACATACATTTCTAAGCAGAGTATGTGTTTGACATCACAGGTGAAAATATTTAAGTTACTTATTTACAGAGAGTACTAATGAGGATTTTGTAGGCTGTTTCACAATGCAGCTCTACTCTGAAAAAAGTCAAGTAACACATGCAATCTGCATTTTGGTTTTAATACATTGCTACAAAACATGAGACATGGAAAAACAAAAGTAGCATCTGCTGGACTGATTGCAATGCTAGAAGATATATGGCTTGCAAAACCTACCAGATGCATAACATCACACCAGAAATAATGGATTTTTTAAAATCTGTCACATGTTTGATTTTTCATTCAAAAAGTAAAAGCATTTATTCAAGTATTCCCAAATGAAGAGATGAGGAACATTCCAGGGAAAGAAACATTGTCAGTAAATTATATAATCCTAATTAGCTTCAAGCAGCACATTATTACATTGATTTCGAACAACAGTTCTGACTTGACATTGCAATAGATTTTATTATCTATAATGTGTGTGACATTATATTCCACCATAGTGTCTAGTATGATCAGAGGGCTGGCACAGCTCTGCTCTGGAAACAGGTTGAGAGAGCTGGGCTTGTTCAGCCTGGACAAGAGAAGGTTCCAGGAAGACCTTAAAACAGCTTCCAGCGCTTAAAAGGCCAGCAACAGGGGCTTTTGAAAAAGGCACGTAGGGATAGAATAAGGAGAAATGGCTTTAAACTGAGAAGGGGGAAGATTTAGTTACTAGGAAAAGTTCATCCCTTTGAGGGTGCTGAGACACTAGCAGAGGATGCCCAGAGAAGCTGTGGCTGCCCCATTCCCAGCAGTATTCAAGGCTAGGTTGCACAGGGCATGGAGCAATCTGGTCTACTGGAAGGAGTTCCTGCACCCGGCAAGTGGGTGGACCTAGATGGTCTTAAAGGTCCCTTCCAACACAGACCAGTCTCAGATTCTGTGGTCCTCATTTCAAGCAATTTTCAGTTTGCAGTCACATAAAATTAAAACAAATTCAGAGCAGAAATAGCAAGCCTACATCTTAACACACGTGTGACATTATTGGTTTTTGACTGTACCAAGACCAAGTTTTAGAACTTGGTCATCTCGGTTCAATTAAAAAAATTCCACTGGCCAACTTCCTGTCAGACCAAACAACTCAGCACCCAGATCCTGTGCATGTTGGACAACTGTAGCTATGCAGAAACCATCTGTGATGATCTTAAGATCTCCATTCCACATCTAAGCTCTCTGTTCAGGCCTTGACTATTGACAATTTAACCAGTTAATTATTGACCAGATTGTGCACCTTGGTGTAACGACCCACATAAAGGATTTTGTCATTCTACAGAAGTATGATTATAGATGGACAACTTCTCATTGTATACTAACCTTACAGGCATACAACACAATTCACACCACAAGCACATAAGGCAGCTCAAGTCTGACAATCTACGTGATTCACCCTTAACAGTGATTTTACTGAGAAACTGCAAGTGTTGCTAACATTATCTGGACAACACTAAGACATTATGGTTCAGTTTCAGGTAGTACTGTGAGAAGGGAGTCAGAATCAATGATCCTCATTGGTCTCTTCCAACTCAAGATATTCTTTGATCATGCAAGTAGGAAATTTGTATCCTTTTAGTGGTGATTTACCTAAATGTCATCACCTTTACAACAATCTCTTTGCATCAGTTAGCCATTGCCTTTTTTTTTTTTTTTTTTTTAAAAAAAGTTCTTTAAAACAGCTTAAACTGAGCTTCTTACAAATCTCCTGTCAAGGTACTCAAGTCCACTCTCCAGTTCCAGACTAACAAGTCATACTGTGTGCTGAACTAATCCTGCATTCTATAGAGCTCCTACTGCTACACACCCCAGAAACACTTCCTGCGTAGACCAACTATCAGCTGCCTGCTACCAGAGTAGTACTTGAACACTTGAGTTTTTTTGGGGGGCTGTTTTTGGGTTTTCTTTTTGTTTGTTTGCTGTTGTTGTGGTGGTTGTTTTTGTTTTTGTTTGTTTGTTTATTTTTTAGACAGAGGACACTCTGGGCAAGAGAAGGAGAAAGAAGTAGAAGAAGCCAAAAACCTTAACCAACACTGCTCTCCTCACCCCACTCACTTTACTGGAAGCTTTATCAACATAAATTTTACAGCAGCTTAAAAGTGCTTGGTAGAGGTACATGTATGATGCGGAATAGCAACTGCTTAGCTGCATCAAGAGGAGCTTAAAGGAAAACAGAACCAACTACTAAATTATATTACTATTTATTCTCTTTTTTTCCTGCTGATTATGGTGTGTTACAATTCCTCCTCACTTTGGAGGAGGAAAGCATAACAGCAGATGCAGAATCCCACTTTTCCAAGACATGAGAATAGTTGACATTCAAAATATTACTTCGGGTGATTCAAATAACATATTTGCAATTCTATCCAATGCAATACAGGAGAAGCCACATAAAGGCTCACATAAAAAAAATGCCACCCACCAGCAAAAAAATGTTTCTCCTGAAACTCCATTTCCTATCATTTTATAGCAACAAGAATATTGCAAACACCCACCAGTAAAAGATGAAAACAAACCCACAAAATACTGATAGGAAAAGCAGCAAAGTGTAACATAATTCAGCAGATATGCCTTTTTGCCCTAAGCACAGCTCAATAGGTCCTGCCATCAGAAAAGCAAAGGTTTCTCATTAGAAATGTCTGGTTTTAGTGTATTCTAGCACCATCAGTACGTACCATTATCTTCCTGTAGACAGCCATGACATTGTCATCATCAAAGGGGAGATAGCCACACAGCAGAGCATACAGCAGTACTCCCATACTCCAAATATCTGCCTAAAAAACAAAATTAGTGGAAGTTCATGAACCTGATCTATCTAAAATAACTTGGAGATAGGTAATAATCATCCCTCTTTGGTAAAGTCCACATACAACTCATGAAAAGTAGGCTCCTTAATTCTGGACAGAACTCTTACATTTCAAGTGAAAGCATGCAACCCAAATTCCATTTTCAATTCACTCAAGCTAGAGCAATAGTAAAACCAATATCCTCTTCTCAGGTCACCAAACTGCTGCATTACCTTCAATCTTCAAGGATTTTACTGACAAAAATGAAATCAAACTCATCACAACAAATTTCATATAGTAACATTACTGATTACAGCTGTCAGCAGTGTTACAATCAACTTTAAGGCCTCACTGCTTCTCTGTATGAGCATGACAAGGACCTCATACTGCAATGCCTATTTAGCCCATAAACAAAAATGTTGTTTGAAAAGCACTGGGCTTCATGGAAGACAAAACAAAAAAAAAAAAAGCAGGAGCACAAGTACAGCGGTGCAAAGACTTACTCCATCCAACAGCACAGCCATTTAGGAAGTTTGAGGGGGACTGCAATTACAGTACTTCGGATGCATTGACAAAAGCAAGTAGCAGGTCCTAATGTTCCAGACATGGAATCAAAGCTGGATAAACTCCACCCTTTTTCTTCTCTCAAATTTTACTACACTGTGCAGTATAAAGACAGCAAGGTTTCAGGCACAAATTTCCAGCTAAAGACAGGCCTGATAAAGCATACAAGACACCCAGACTGCACAAATTTGTGCCAGGAGTTGGATAATTAACAAACTAATTGCTGCTTGAAAGGATGTGCAGTATAAGGAAGGAGTTTAAGTTACTGTATGGTAGGTCCCTAAATTACGGAGCAACAAATGGAGATAGTGAAGTGTTAGTCAGAGACAAGCTAGCCAGCTACATGATCTGTGGCGAAGAGCACTATGTGCTATTCCAAGCTGTGACCACTGAGGTTAATAACACAGCTTCTGAGAACTACTGAGGTTTTCCAGCAGTATTAGACAGAAAATCCAAGTAAGCATATCTGATCTTCATCACGTCTAAATACGTGGTGGGAGAAGTGGGGAACACCTTACCCAGAACTGTGATACATACCTCTGATCCAATATATGCTTTGCCCTGAATCAGCTCTGGTGCTGCATAAGCTGGGCTTCCACAACATGTGTTCAGATGGTAATCAAGGCCACCCTAGAATAACATAGGGAATCAATCACACAGAAGCACTGGCTTTAACAAAGCTTAAGTCTTCTAGCAACAACCTATTAGAGGCCTAAGGCTGTGCATCTACATTCACTTTGTCTTTCACTTTGGGGTGGTTCACTAGACCAAAACTGTCTAAGAGCATGAATATATATAAACATTCAGATCCCAAGCTGCTCAATCACCTATTACTCTAGCAGTCTTTTCTGCAGCTCCTTTTCTTATAAGAATACTTCCCTTTGTCATTGCAAAGAGAAAAGAGATGAAACCTGGGAAAAAGTGACCCAAGAACCACTGGTCATGAGGCTAGCTGGTTATTTATAACAATATTTAATGCAGTAACATCATGAAGAACCACCAAAAATACTTGTTATTTCTTTTCCCGGGCTTTGTCCTTGTCCTATCACTTGTTACTTGAAAAAAGAGACTGACCCCTGCCTCCCAGCTCCATCCACCTTTCAGGTAGCTGTAGAGAGTGATAAGGTCCCTCCAAGCCTCCTCTTCTCCAGACTAAACCCCCAGTTCCCTCAAGTGCTCCTCATAAGACTTGTTCTCCAGACCAGCTTTGCTCCCCTTCTCTAGACCCATTTCAGCACCTCAGTGTCTCTTTTGCAGTGAGAGGCCCAGAACTGATCACAGAATTCAAGGGAAACAATCGCTGTCCTGCCGCTGCTGTCCACACTATTTCTCATACAGGCCAGGATGCTGGTGGCGTCCTTCACTATCTGGGCACAAGCTGACTCATATTCAGCAGCTATCAATCACCACCCCTAAGTTCTTTTCCAACATAAAAAAAAGATGACATTATACCACCATAATGATGGTAATGATTACCTGCAGAATGTTCTAAATTGAGTCAAGTAAATCCATGTGAGGACAAGTGACTGTATTTGGATCAGTAAGACTTTTTTCCTATAAATTGTTTCTTAACAGGATCCACCTCACATGTTATGCTGACAAATAGAAAAAGCTCCTAGAAATCAATTTTCAACTCAGAAAACAACTCAGTACAAGCATATGGAAGCAGAGGATTTGTAATTGTAACTGGAATAAACTACTTGATTTGTTCCACACCTATATATATATACACAAATCTTCTGCAAAAAAGTTGTATGACAGCTAGGTAGGCAGCTTGAATTTAGGGTCTTTGGGCAAGTCTCTGCATGGCACTCTGAAATCAAACATGCATTTTTACATGCTTGCAGTAGTTGATTTAGCCCTACTCTGAAAGCAAATGATACTCGTACCTTTGGCTTTGCACAAAGTCCAAAGTCTATCAGCTTCAAATTATGTTCCTCATCAATCAGCAGATTTTCCTGGTAAATGAGAAAGTAACAATGAATGCTTCTATAATCCAAGTAACCAAGAAACCACATTTTCTTTCACCTTATTTTTTCTTGTCGTTAGCAACTAGAATTTCATAGAACGTTCAGGTTAGAAAGAACCTTAAGATCATCCAGTCCCAACCACGCTGCCAGGGCAGGGCCATCTCCCACTAGACCAGGCTGCTCTTCTGTGTTTTGAATTTACCTAAAGCTTTCCTCTGGAGATTGTGGCTGGTTGCTAACAAATATATCCCGTGTTCCAGATGGGCAACACTAGTTTGTATCTGCTGAGAAGGGCCTGGGAACAGGGAGAGCATTGACAGCCAGCAAGCCGAACGTTGGGCAGCAGTCTGCTCTGGCAGAAGAGCAGCCAGCAATATCACAAACTGTATTAAGAAGAGCAATGCTAGTAGATTCGGGAAGCCTACTCTAGTCCTCTGCTCCACACAGCTAGAATACTGCATCTAGTTTCTGCCCCAGCACAGGAAAGACATCAAACTGAAGTAAGAATGATGGATGGCCATTAGCCTGCTCATGGGGCTGTAGCACTTGCTCAATGAGAGTAGGCTGAAGGAAAGACATTCATTCAGCCTGTAGAGGAGAAAGCTCCAGTGCAGACCTCACAGAAGCCTTTTACTACCAACAGGACATGAAGACAGAGCTCGTTTTTTCACAGCAGTGCATGGTGGGATAATGACAGACAAGAGGCATTGGGAGACATTCAGACTGAAAATAAGGAAAAGCCTTTCTCCTCATAAGGACAGCAAAGAGATGAACAGGTTGCCCAGAGAGACGGCGCTGTCTCATGCCAGGAAGCCGTGGCTGGACAAAGCCCCAGGAAGCTTGGTCTCATGCTGCTTTGAGCACAAGGTTCAAGCACAATCC
Source organism: Ara ararauna (assembly GCA_028858755.1). NCBI lineage: Eukaryota > Metazoa > Chordata > Aves > Psittaciformes > Psittacidae > Ara > Ara ararauna. The sequence goes on along the minus strand of CM054410.1, from coordinate 68,878,212 downwards.
TCTAGAAGCCAGTTCCCACCCAAGATACCATATGATCCTGTGAGTAGGCCACCTCCTACTAAAAGGTACATACAAGGCTTTGGAAGCAAAGACTTCACAACGTGTCAAGGAAAATGCTTGTGCACTAAGAATTGGCTTTTCTCAGAGATGCCGGTGTCTCTAAAAATGCAACTGTGGAACCCCTTGAAGGGGAAATGGACTCAGGCCTTCCACACCCTAAAACAATGCTTCAACTCTGCAACAGCAGCAACACCACAGATGGGTCCAGTAGCATGCATCACCCCTACACCTTGTGTCTGCACACCACTTGTTTCAACTATTGGTGTCCCTTTTGCCTTTGGGCGTGAAAACAGAACACTCTGCACAACAGACTGACGCCACAAAGACTCTCTGCAGCTGTAAGCTGGAATAAAGGAGAAAACAAAACAGCCGAAGCAACATTCCAAGTCAGATTTTTTGCTTCACTCCCAGCTGGAGCATGCTGTTCTGCCTCTCTTTGACAGGAAGTTCCTTCCTCACGCATAACCACATCCAGCCCAGCTGAGGCACGTAGTAGTGAGTAGAAATAATGCTCTTTCAGAAGAAAGCAGGAGAATGGAGAAGGCCTAACTGACTCCAGCTCCTAATTGAGAAATTAATGTTGGTGTTCACTGTGACTTATACAAATCTGACGACCATTCAGGCTTACTGGTTTGAGATCCCGGTGGGCATATCCTTGACTGTGAACATAAGCAATTGCTGAAACAATCTGCCGAAAAAACACACGAGCTTCCTCTTCTGAAAGGTGGTCTTTAGAAATGATGTAGTCAAACAGCTCTCCTCCAGGGCAGTACTGCATGAAGACAGGAAAAAGAGAGCACCTTTAGAACACAGTAATGAATCCCAAACAAGCCCGAGAGCCCTGGGCAGCACTATAGGACACTCTTCCATTCCCTCTGCTTCATGACAGCAGCAGCCACCAAATACCCCAGGTCAGTGCTAGGGCAAACCAAACAAACATGCCAATGTCACAGGCAGTATAAACTGCCCAGGAACAACAGCCACGCAGGAGTTCTGGGGACCCATATGTCCCACTGATGCTATTTTAAAAGAACAGAAGCACAAGGTAGTTATTAATTATACTTAATTATTGATTCATAATATCTAGCCATTCCCGTAAACAGTGAAGAGCAGCCTTTACAAAATATCAAAAGCAGATATTACCAGCTTCATTTCTAAACTGAAGCACCTTCAACATGCTCATCACTGATGTAATTTCTTAAGAGTTGTTTCATTTGAGCTCTGTTATCATCTACCATGACAGTAAAACCCAGGAACCTTCGCTGTGGCAGAAACACCATTTCTTACCTCCAAGACCATGAATATCTTCTTGGATGTCTCTATCACATGATACAGCTGGCAAATATGCTGGTGATTTAAGTTCTTCATGGCATCAATTTCTGTTTTAACACGAGGCAAGTCATCCTATGAGACCACAACAGCAAATTGTGAACTTGCCAACTATGACAGATGGTAGGTACATCCCAGTAAGCACTGTGTGACACAGAGTTTCACAGCATGGATAGAACAACATACAAGTCAAATTCAGGCCAGCACCAACCCCGCTGTTACCCTCTTACAGTTCCAGCACATGGAGCACAACCAAGAGTAGACGTAAAATACCTAGTACTCTCATCAGCACTCTCTTTCAGTTACTGTAATAATCTTAAACTTCCTCAGTTTTACACCCAGAGAACGTTCCCTGCTCCATAAGGTGGCACAAGATTTGTGGTCTTTTGTTACAATTCTTTTAAGGCTGTAGCATCCCACCAACAGAACAAGCCAGCAGACCAAGCAGGTATCAATTCAACATCACTGTGCTCTTGAGAACTGCAGCACAACAGCAGAAGATCACAGAATCATTTAGGTTGGAAGAGACCCTTAAGCTCATCGAGTCCAGCCACCAACCCAGCACTGCCAAGTCCACCACTAAACCACACCCTTAAGTGCCACATCTCAACATCTTTTAGACACGTCTTTAATACGTCCAGGGATGGCGATTCCACAACTTCCCTGGACAGCCCATTCCAATGCTTGACAACCCTTTTAGGGAAAAGATTTTTCCTAATATCCAATCTAAACCTCCCCAGGTGCAGCTTGAGGCCGTTTCCAAGATGCTATGAATTTTTACGTATCTTTTGGCTTACCCCTAGAGCAAGTTTGTCCATGATTTTTATTGCAACTTTTTCACCCGTGAGAAGATGGCGTCCAAGTTTTACCTTTGCAAACCCACCTAAAATTCCAAAAAGAGACAAATTCAAAGCTCAGCATGATGACATGCATTCTTGCCTGTAATCTCACAGCTACACTGTAGTATGTATCAGGCACAGCACACAGTGCATTCATTTGAGGAAAAAGGGAATCACTACTACACCTTCTGAGTCTATTTTCAGAGTTCTGCCCCCCAAAGTACACCCTTGAAACATGATCTATGGATTCTGCAGTAACAGCTGATCTACACTCAGGTAAATACTGAAGCAGTTAGACAGATCACACGCATTTGTTTGCATTAACAGACTGAGCCTACCTGTTCCAATTGTTTCATGTAACTCATAGTACTTGAGAATCTCCTCACGGTCACCGAAAGACATTCTGAGAGGTACAGTGATCTTGTACTCCTCCTCAGCACCTGCAAGGAGGAAGCAGGGACAGCAGTCATGATTTTCTACTTGGAGCACACTCACATATAGAAAGCACATTCGCTGCAGCCTACATGCCTAGCAATAACTCCTCTAAGCAGCGAAGCCCGAACGCAGCAGCCTAAGGGAACAAAAGACCATCACCTTCTAGGGGCTCCTCACCAACGCCTACCAGCACTACTAGGAACATCCCTGCTGCTGCCCGCGCCTGCGGCCAGGGCCGAGCACGCCCGGGTTGCCCGGCGAGAGGCGCCGAACGCGCCCGCAGCCTCCCCGGAGCCTTACCACCAGGTGAAGGGCGAGAGCCAGCCAGCGGTAACCGGCGGCTGCATGGCGCGGGCAGACGGAACAGCACTCACCGCCCGAGCAGCCTCCTCCGGGGGCGGCCGTTACCGTTCAAATCTCCAGCCGCAGAGCCCACTTCCGGCCACGACGGCCGAGGGGCCAATCACCGTGCAGCACCTCACCAGGAGAGGCGAGGCGGGCGCCGCCACTGTGTATCTCTCCTGCCGCCTGGCGGCCGGCGGGATGGCCTCCACTTCGGCCGCGCCCGGTCCCTACGGAGATGAGGCACCGCTCGCTGCCGCCGTGAACCCATGCTGCTTCCTACGGCCCACGGCGACTGGCGGGGGAGCTCCGCTGTCGGGCGTGTGGCCACGCACAACATGGCCGCAGCGCCTGCCGCTCCGGTGGGGCTGCTCGCCTCAGCATGTAGGGGGCTGGTGGAACGTGCTATTTCTGTAAACTGTCTCTGCTTTGCAGTGTTCCCAGACAAAGTCTTTCCCAAATAAAGAGAAAGATTTACACTTCTGGGAATAAGGTTCAGTTTTCCCTCAATGAAAAAAAAAAGTGATGTGGGAATCCAGAAGTTAAATCTGGCCTGTTAACTGCAAAACATCTGTAAAAACCAAACGAAGGGGGGAAAAGCTGTAGCTGGATCACAATCAGATTGTGAGTGCCTTCATGAAGCGTGACAGAGAACTATTTTGCAGGGGGGTTTCTAAACACATTATATTCAGGTTTAATTTACTTTTGTTTGTGGGTTTTAATTAATTCTAGGGTTCCTTCTGTCTTACAATAGCCATTCAGGTGTCAGCAGTAATAAATGGAAAGTAATAAATGAAAAATAAACATTGTAATGCATTCTTAAAAACTTTATTAGTGTGACACAGGTTCTTAGTACAGACTGCAAAGTACAGTCAAAAGTCTAAATATCCCCAATTTAAATCTCCAAGCTGTCTCTGTCTGCAATGCTACATACCAGAGTCAAATTTTGGTATCGAATGTTGGCATGGCCTTCCTCTGCAAGCACACAGAGAACCAGTACACACATGAGGACAGAATAAACCACATGGAGGCACTCGGCCCCACCTCTGTTGGACAGCCCCCTCTGCTAGACTTGCAAAAGGCACCTACTTGTGCCTGTTCGTTGCAGAGCAGGTGAACACGACGTTCCTTGAAGCACAAACAACTGCACTACATTCCCTGCTGGAGCCCGAGGAACAGAAGCGAGGACTAGAAACAGTGCAAATTAAAATAAAATAAAACAAAAAGGAGTGCGCCTGTTGACCTGAACTTCTCTTTAACCTCTGCTAATGCTTGTGTACCTTTTCTATTTGCCTTTGCTGTGATGGTAATGGTGGCATTGTTACACAAGGATTTATATTTGTTCAGTCCTGGAGACTCCTGAAATTACAAAATAACAATACAGATACCACTGGAAGTAGAAACTTAAAATCCATATCTGGTGCGTTTTTCTTGTTTTAGCTACAATTAAGGCAGCATCCAAAATATCTCTCTTATTACTGCATGTGCTTGATGAAGCAGTTAATCCCCAGTTTTTCAGTCTTTAGCTACCACACCTTACTTACAGTCTACCAGGAACTGGCTTGCAGAAAGAATGCACAGCCAGGCTGAGGATAACTAAAGCTCAATATATTCCAGAATACTTAATGCATTCACTGCAATTTTAAAAATGCTAGCACATACAAATTCTTCTGAGATTTACAGGCACTATGTGGAGATTATGTGCAAAAGTCTGCAGGTTTTTTTCTTTGGCATTGCTATTATAAAATATAGTATTTCTTGCAAATATAAAGCATCCTTTCCCTCTGAAAACTGAAGAAAATTACAAAAAAGTCTAAGTATATGAGTGTAATAAAATTAATTGCTGGGGGGGGGGGGGGGAAACAACAAACCTAATACAACTTAGTCCACTACCGGGAAAAAAGAAAATATGGAAAAAGTCCAGCAAGTTTCACCATACAAAGATAACCCAGCATAACCATATGTTTTTTGCATGATCTTTTGTTCTTCAGGAATTATTGTCCACCAAGAAAAAGAAGGTGTTTTATGTGATGCACCAAGACCCTAGGGGGAAGAAAGAGGAAAAAAAGTTAACAGTGGTCATCTTCTTTAAGAAAAACTTCACAAAATAAATCCGGGATGAATTATCAGAAACAAGTCTCCAGACAGAAAGAAATCCAGGATAGACCTAATATCACAAGACATTCGTTATTGTTTGAAAGTGATACTGTGGTGAGGACAGCTGCCTGCTGCAGACAGCAGTAATGATGGATCTTTGTCTTGCTCATCTTTTTCTTGCTCATTTGAGGTCGGTTGCCAAACCTCCACATAGGATTTTGCCACGTACAGTCACTCCTCCTCCCAGGGGAGCCAGGACCACCTCTGCAGCCCAAGAAAAGCAGCTCCCCTCAGGTTCTTCAGGGTGCTAGAGCTGGGACACTCCTGGCTGGCATGTGGTGGATCCTGCCCAGGATGTGCTCCAGCCTCTCCTCGCCATGCCCCAGGAAATCCCCCAGCCTGAAGCACGCATATCAAGCATTGAGGTGTAGTTAAGTGAATGCCCCCATGAACTAACGGCGATGATGAAAGACTCCAGTTACTTTCTCTTAGGTTAAAGGTGTGATCAAGACAAGTACAAAGAAGTATGTGGCATTGAGTGGAACATGTGCATAGAAGGAGGCTGTACTTGTGCCAGGAAAGCTGAGAGCCAAGCACTGAAACCTGCTCTACCTGCCAGTTTATCTGTGGGGATTTTTACACCTGCCCTGCCTGTGCAGAAATACTGACAATAGTCACTGTCCTAAAGATAAAAACAAGCAGCCGAGATGTGCTTGTTCTTCAGTAGTCTAAAAGGTCTTACAGTGGAAGCACAGCCTCATGCCTTGGAATCCTCAGCTGCAGAAACCTAAAGGTATGCACCTACGTATAAGTATGGACTGTGGCTGTGAAGAAAAAGTAAGGCTTTTTCCGCCCAGGAACACTGAATTTCAAAGTCACTGCAAGTGTGTGTCTAACAGTGTCTCTAACCATGTCTAGGTTTAGTAAAAGGCTGTGAGCAAAACTTGGCTTCAGTAACACTAGCATGAGTTGTCTTTGTGATAGTTAAAAAGAAGATAGAGGAAGAAATCTTACCTAATAATGTTAACGTTTAGCTTGTTTTCTGCTTCTCAGATTTGCTGCTGGAGGACTGTCCCTTTGCCTAAAGAGCAAGAGGAGCATAACATAGTAAGAAACTGCGAACTATGCTAAAATCTGAAATAAAACAGTGACAGATACTTTTCAGAAGGCACAGTTCAGACATGAGTATGATCTGCACTTAAAATGCAAAAAGCTTAGTAATTATATTTGTAACTTCTGTTGTGTCTATGTATCCTCATTTTTCCATGAACACTTTTATCCTTCAGGTATGCCCTCTTCATATTCTACTTGTGAACATCCTTTTTACCCATGCTAGTGTTCCAGTTACAACTCAGAATATTAAAAAATACATCCTTCTGAAAAGGAGTTAAAGACTCCCCCCCGTTCAACATAAAAAATTGAAAAGCATTTCTGTTGTTACACAAAGGCATGTATAGCAATTTCATAATACAGAAAAATGCCATTACTTGAAATGTGAAACATAAGATTTCCTGAGCACGTATTACCATCTCATTCAGGCACCTACCTGCACGTATCCTGTAAGAGAATGTGATGGGAAAAATCCATTTTCTGAATTTCGGATGACAAAGGCCAAGCTGACCTTTTTTTTTTTTTAAATATATACAGAATCAACTGCCTTCCTTTTCCCACCAGATTCATTCTGCATACTTCTTTATAAATAAAGGTAGGGCTTTATTCTTTTCTTTTATAACAAATAATAATAATAATGTAAGAAACAGACGTGTGGTTGAAGGCGTATACCCTAATCACTTTTAGACTGCTGCTATTTAAAAGAGAAGCAATGGGGATCCTAAGGCAGCTGCAGGCACGTGAAGTATGACTTTAGTATCAGCAAATACGGGAATGAAGCGCTTGTGGAGCATGCACTGAGTCCCCTGTAGAATACCATACTCTCTCTGAAAGAAACATATTTAAGCCCCCTTTTATTGAACATTTTCCTTGTAATAGAAAGGTGCTTTTCTCCTATGTATATACACTTACAAAAATGGATCAAGTTCAACCTATCCATGTAAAATTCTCCCCAGAGTAACAGCCATGTAATACAAATCCAAAATCCATCTGCCCACATTTCACATTTATAGTGTACAATAACCATGACTTTCTATATTATAATACATATGTTTCTACCGTTTTAGGGTCTTTGGGTTTTCCTTTAGCCTTCGGGGTTGACTTAGTGGTTTCCTTTCCACTTTTGTCCTACACTCCAAGGAAAAAAAATAATTACAGTTACAAATAGAATAGAGAATTGATGGCTCCTACTTCAACATCTGCCATAACACATTTTTTTAAATGCAGCTGGTAGGGTGGGAGGGAGCTCAACACAGGATGCATGCATGTAATTACTGGCACTAGTCCATGGCAAGGTGAAATCTGGAGCTTCATTTAATACTGGGGAGATGAGGGTACCATAAAGTATACTGAGATAAAAAATGGGCATGTTTTGTATTTACTACAAAGCAATAATGCAGCAGCAGATTTAGCAGATTTAGAAGTTTATAACCAAACAAAACAGCTCTTTAAACACAAACAGTTTGTCTTAAGCCATCTCAGGATTTGGTGTCAAGGTAAGCACCTGGGGAAGTACTGCAGTGGCCAGAAGAGCTATTTGGAAACACAGGTATTTCCTTCCAGGAATTACATCTGATGTGAACTTCAGTTTGCAAGCTACTGCTTTTTGACCCCCAGGAGAGGAACAAACATATCATAAAAGCACAGATAATCATAATCAGCATTTTAAGTACGGACAAACTTGTAATTCACTCTTGGTAACTGGGTGCCTTGTAGTATATGCCTAAAGAAATTAATGTAAAAGTTCACCTGGAAACTAGTTATGCTTCCACACCTGTGCCTATCCAAGGGATTTAATTTTTGACTGCTAATATACTGGTTTGGTCAAAGATCTTGTAACTTCAAGCTATTTTTTTTGTTTCTCCTTGCAGGAAGTAGGCAGGGATACGCTGGCAGAAGTCAGTAACACGAGAGACAACAGCAGGTGCTTTACCCAGCTAAGTACAAAAAGTATTCATCATTTAAAACCACGTGTATCAGTCCCTCTGTCTGCAGGTGAAAGATCAGGGCACAGGATAAAACACATCACATCACAGAACCACAGACTGGGTTGGGTTGGAATGGATCTTAAAGCTCATCCAGTTCCAACCCCCTTCTGCAGGCAGGGACACCTTCCACTAGACAAGGTTGCTCCAAGCCCCATCCAACCTGACCTTGAACACTGACAGGGATGGGGCAGCCACAGCTTCTCTGGGCAACCTGTGCCAGGGCCTCACCACCCTCACAGGGAAGAACTTCTGCCTAAGAGCTCATCTAAATCTGCCCTCTGTCAGGTTAAAGCCATTCCCCCTTGTCCTGTTCCTAAAGGCTCTTGTCAAAAGTCCCTCTCCAGGTTTCATGTAGCCCCTTTAGGCACGGACAGCTGCTCTAAGGTCTCCCTTTAAGGAGCCTTCTCCAGGCTGAACAAGCCCACTCTCTCAGCCTGTCTCCAGAGCAGAGCTGCTCCAGCCCTCGCAGCATCTCCATGGCCTCCTCCAGATTCACTCCAACAGCTCCATGTCCCTCTTTTGTTGTTGCCCCAGAGCTGGACACAGGACTGCGGGGGGGGGGGGGGGGGGAGGGGTTCTCCCTCGGTCTGCTTCTCACGCTCTGGGGATGCAGCCCAGTACACAGGAGGGTTCTGGGGTCAGGCGCACATGACCAGGTCATGGGGAGACTCTGTGTATCACAAAATCTTCCTTTTTCCAAACATTTGGTACACAGCAAGATGCATGAAACTTCCATCATAGAAGTAAGACAACCACTTTGGACAGCATCTTCCAAAGAGGCTAGCTCAAAACCTAAACTGAGCTACTGCAAAATGTGAGAACCTTTCACAGAGTAGTGAAAAACTGTTTATATTCCAAGTTATTAGAGAAAATGTCCTACCTTTGAGTGTTGTGGTGTGGCAGGAGCCCTTGCACTAGTATCAAAGTCACCTGATAGGGCGTCAATAGCTGCAGAGTCATCCACTTGCTTCTGCAATAATTTTAATTCTGAAGTCACACAATATGCAATACTTCCCACAATCAACTTAATGTTTCAGGGATTTATGTCTGCTTTAATTATACTTTTCTAAAAAAAAAAATAAACAACAAAAAAAAAAAACCACCAAAAAACAAATTATATCTGGGCTCTACACATACGTTAGGACGGAGATGACTATTTGAGGTTTCCAAGACACACAGTTTCTTTCAATACTGGACCTGAACATTCACATCGTTAGTTGCATATAAAAACTGTAATTATTGTGAACAGTTAATCTTCACAGAAGTTTTACTATCCATGCAGTTACTATTACTTACTCCATTCAGCAGCATTAATGAGAACCTGCAATGAATCATGCCTTGAGCCTACAATGACACTACTTTGGAAAACAGATCAGAGGACACGGCATGAAACAAGCACAAAGCAAAAATGCCATAAATGTTACCTCTGGTTCTTTGTGTTTCACACTGCCCTTTGCTGTTGGCTTTACTGGTTTACCCTTGGGAAGAAGAAAGATTACATCTTCATTTTGAACTGCTTAGATCAGGTTTAAGATACACATATACTTATGTATGACATTGGGAGTTTACAGATCATGAAGAAAGTTGATTTCTTTATTTCTTGTGCTATGTACTCAAAGACAGATCATGGTATCTTTTCATGGTCTGTTACTACATTTAAAATATCATCTTTCTATGTAGTCTACTGGAAAAGCAATTTTCTGATCCAAAACCTACTGAACAAAACATACTTTTTTCTTGTTTTTTTGAATTAAATGCATGCGAGGATATACAGAGCTACTCTATCTGTAGGATATTTACATGTTTAACACAAATACGAAAATATAGTACACGCTTCCTCAGCTTCCCTGTTCCTATAAAACCAATGAGGACAGACTGGCTCATACACACAGATTTATGGTGTTGCAAGTCCAAACTAATAAAGTTAACAAAACTAACTTTTCCTTACCTGCTCACCTGACTCCAGAAGTTCTCTATAGTCAGGTGGGATAGTATCATCTCTTTCTCCAAGTTTGTCTCTGTGTTCAGATTTAGCCTTCTCCTGAAAGCATTTAAGTTTTTAACCACTGAATACTTATATTAGAAATATTAGCAAACAGTAGTCAAGAGTACTCAAATGAACTTAGGACAGAACCTTTTTTAAATTTAAAATTTTTAAACTATCACAAAAAAAACTTATATATTTATCTCACTGTGAAGTGTGTTTCATGCCTGAAAGTTTTAAAATTACTAGCTCTCAGTAAGTGTACACATTTAGTAAGTTAGGCAAACATAAACAGCAGCATGCCAAAATAAACAAAAAAGAAGGCATGTAATTTTTCAGTTTTGCTTTTCAACAATATAGCTAAAAAAGGTCATTCCATACTTCTGCATCAGATCTCATCCATGCACTATATCTTTAACACAAAGCCAATGTTCCTGCAATGTCTTACCCGTGAATGCATCCCAGTACCTTCAGCAGGACTCAGGGTATGTATCTGCCTCACACCCAAACTTATCAAGAGTGGCCTACACTTCTCATCAGACTTCAGAGCCAGTCTCAGTTTCAAATGCAACACAACTCGAAGCCAGAGCAGCACAAGCTCTGAAGACTCCATCAAGGAGGGAAGCATTCCTTTCACTACATTTATTTTTCAATTTAAGCTGCATAGATTTCTGACAAACATACCAGAAATGTCCCAAACAAAACACCAGGTTTGCATACAAGTAGGTTTTTAAGCACATTGTTGAAGAGTACTTTTGTATTTGTTAATGAAGACATTTTAAATTTTCATTTTTTTTTTTTTTTGAACATAGGCATTTTCCATGCCTTTTATAAAGAACAACACATGAAGAAAGCCGGGCTCCTACAGCTCCACTGAAACACAGCAGCTGCTGAAATCTCACACATCAAGCATTCACTCCTCTGCTACAGCAAGAGGCAATGCTACCCAGGCTGCCTATTGCCTATTCCCAAGGCAGCCAATAATCTCTGCACAGGAACCAGTCTGAGATTAATCTCCTTCTAGATTCCAGACTGAATTTATTAATGGGCATCTTATGGTGGGGTTTTTTCCCCAATAACATCCTTTTTCTGAATTAGTTCAATTTACAATTTACTATTATGCAGGAATGTGCCTGATTTTCTTATTACAGGCAAGATCTTTATATAATTATACGAAGAAAGACTGAATGGAGACAAAGCAAGTAGAAACAAGGAAGTCAAAAAATGGGACTGGTTAAATGAAGACGTCTGTTAAAGAACTTGTTTTTTGTGGGGTTACACAAGTCCAAGTTTGACAAAAAGAAGGCTACAAAATTAATTTTTTGAACAGACACCAGAGAAGACACCTGAAAAATAATTAGAATAACAATAAAAGGCACTGAAACCAAATTACTGCAAATTTCCTATAATATTTCAAAACTCACCCCTAAGTGGCAAATGTATATTTACCTAATTCAACATTGTCACAAAAAACACAGTTTAATCCAGTTGGCTCAAGAGTGGATAACATGCCCACATTTAGGACAACATAAAAGTATGTTGGTTTTTTACTAGGAATCTTACTTCTATATCTAAAATGACATGCCGTATGCTCCTACGAATGTGTAAGACATATTGCAGTATTAAAAAAATACATTAAAAAAACCCAAAACATCCAACAAGTAAGGTAATTATTTCAGATTTTGTTTGTTTGGGGTTTTTTCTTTTGTTAGGGGTTTTTTTCAGTTGTTTAGTTTAGTTTCCCCACCAGATTGCACAAGTTTCAGAATGTCTTTTGTTACCTTTACTTTGTCCACAACCGGTTTGTTCTCATCAGGGTCAGGCTCCCTCTGTCCAAGGGAATCAGACAGGAGATCCAAGGCTTCATCCATCTCTTTCCCTCCCTAACAAAGTATAAACATATTCAAGAACGCAACTCTGCTGTAAAAATAATTCAATTCACCAAGCTAATACAAGTACTGACTAATGAACTGTCAACTTCAGTGAATAATGACCAATCAACTCTCCTTTTGTAATTACAGTGTAGAGCAATTCTGAGGAAAACAATTACAGAATATTTAGACCCACAGAAAACATAATTTCAAGAAGGGGTTATGGAATTTATTTTAATGACTTTCTTTTGTTACACATACACCTAAACGATTTAATGAGAACAGCTGTACGAAAAGACTGGGTTTTGGCAAATGCCATTAATTTTGCAAACATCATTATCACTGCAGATTAGCTGCTAAAGAAGTGTCAGTCTGAATTAAAACTCATTAACATTTTTATCTTCACAATATATATTGTCTTTTGCTAATTCACACTGGCTTTATTCAAAAAATGGTTAGGAAAAAAACCCCTTAAAACCAATAATAACCCAGGCAAGAGGAGCTTTATAGTACCCTCTCAAATTAGGCTGCAAACACTAGTGCACAACTGCACAGATCAAAATGGGTTAAAAAATGACCCAGGCAACATGACAACTAAATGCAAAGAAGGGAGGTTCTGGTATTAAAAGGAGGTGCTGGTGCTGCCTGTCCCTTCTTTAACCTTGAACTCCTCCTTTTATAAGCTTAACAAATGCCTTTGCCACTATGGTGATGGCTCCACTATTATTATTTTAAATGTTCTCATAATGTTCCTTACCTAACTGGGAAAAAAATGGTGTTCTGTTAAGGGCCCAAGCCTCAAAATGAAACCACTTGCACATAGGTAACTACCTGCACTGACCCATAGAAAGGAAATGCAGACATCCTCCGACATGCTCAGTAACTTTGTCCAGAAATTCATACTTTCCCTTCCCCTTCCCCTCCCCTCCCAGGGGGAACATTTTCTTTCCTCTCAGTTGCCATTATAAGCAACAAATTGTTTAACTGTGCAATAGTCTGCATCAATAAAACTGGTCAGATCATGCTCCCATCTCTCATCATTAGTCAATTCTGAATTTCAGAATATGATTTACAGAAAAGGTTGCTTACAGAGGTAGAAGCTGGAGGAGCTGCTGAGCGCAGTGAAGAAACTGTAGCAGCAGAGACAATGTCGGAAGAATCTGCTGAATTTTTGACCTTGGTTTTCTGAAACAAGACACAGCACATTACTAACACAGAGGTTTAAAATAGAAAGATGCATCAGGTTCCATGCCTCTAAAATGCAATACACATCTTCTTTATTTCTAGGACTTTATTTTTTTTTGAAGCTCTACTTATTTCAGACTGAAACTTCTTTCTGGGCAGCACTGTGCAACGGTTTCGCATCTCAGTTTGTTCATGTTCAATCTTCCCTCACAACTACTGGGTGAAACCTTGTCATAGCTTAAGTCAGAGGCAGGTTTAATATAACTTCAGAGGAGCTAAGACTTCACCAAGCCCATCTATGTTCCCTAGTAACACTTTCAAAATTCTCAACTGCAAAGCATTACTTACGCAAGCAGCTGTTAAAAGATGACAACTAACTTACCTATTTTTTTTCCTCATTATTAAAACCCTGCTCTCCGATTAATTTCTTGCAAAAAATATCTTAAATTTTTAGCTACTGAATTTTATCAGAAAAAGTTTACATGAACTTCGAGGAAAACATAAAATATCAAGATTGCTGAAACAATCTGAAAATAAAACAAATTTTCAGAAATCAAATATACTCACCTTTATTACAGTTGGTGTAGGTAATGGTGCAGATGGAGAGTAGGAAAATCCTTCTGACAAACCCTCTAAAAGATCATTTTCACTCATAGGCTAACATTAAGAACAAAAAGAAAGAGGCTTGTAAGCATTTTCATCTACTAAAAAGCAGTTAACACAGTCTATCTCCATTTTTAAACTGAAAACTGCGAAACCTTACTGCCATTTGGGCAAGTAATTTATGAATGAAACACTCTGCATGTTCACTTTTTTACCTGGGACTTTTCTTCTGGTTTTGGTAAGAGTGGTTTTCCTTCTTTATCCTACAAAATAAAAATCCCCTTGTATTATACCAAGCAATCTTTAAATGACTTTCAATACAAGTACTCTGAGAGCACTCAACAGAGTATTACACAAGAAAATGACCTAACTAAGCACCCTCTTCCATCTGTTGCTGTTACTCAGTGTCATTTACTAAATCCAGGTTCTGTAACTTAAAAATATCTGAGTGCTGGAAAGTGATTCAGTGTGAGATTCTGAGCTTCCCTACTTAATGTTTCAATTTCCACAGAAATAGCACAAGTAATAAATAAAATACCAGCCTCTATAAACATTGGTAACAATAATCCTGGCCATTTCAGAAAGGCCGCTATCTTTTCATAACAGCAGCTGTGGCAGATGTGCAAATCTTGGATACACCTAAGCTACCCATTTATGTCAAATGAGTCGTGTGCTGATGTCTGCAAACATACCACCTTGAAGCATTTTTTAACAGCTTTAAGCAATCACATTTACTAAGTACTAGAATACAGAAAGCTAATGAAAGATTCCAGGGCACTAATCTGAGCCTTAATTATTCATGGGTAGGTACTTACATCCAAACCACTTCTGCGCCTAGGTAGACATCTAATGATAGATGTCAGATATTCAGAAACTACAAACTGGAGTTTTTATATGCTAAAAAAAATTCCTGAACTAAACATCAACATATAAAAATGAAATGGAGGTTCAGTTTCATCTATGTATTCCTAGGAACAAAAGGAAAGTAAGAGTAAGACAGCACATTAAATAAACTACTTTTGCTTCTGTTAATCTGTACTCTGGAGGAATTGTTTCTTCATCTTCACCCAGTTTTTTGTGTTGTTCCTGTTTGGTTTTCTCCTGTGAAGGCAAAATCAAAATAATATTAATAAAACCAAGTAACTACATTCCAACAGAAATGCAGATGAGCAAGCTTTTGAGGCCTTTGGTCTCCTGATTCAAATTAGTCTTTTTAATACAACTACCAGCTAAAAATCTCATGAAAATTAGATTAAAGCCTATTCTCTTGAGAAAGCCTTAATTTCTCTGCTTCTTCCTGTGTATATCAGAAGTACCTCTACCTATTTCAATGAAGATCAACAGAGTTAAGTAAATAGACAATCACAGACCAATCTAAAATAGCATTATACCCAAGTCTTAAATCCTGACTTCTTTTGAAATCTTCTCAACAGCTGTCTGGGCTGTGTGCAAAGGAAGGCTGAACAGAGAAATCTGTAGCCAACTGCAAAAAGCACTATCCCCCTTACAAGTTACGTTGGAAGATGGCAACTAGGAAAATGTAGTAAAGCCAACTTTGGGAACTTCTACTTGATGGAGTTCCAGCCCACTCAAAATGCTGTCCTTCCTATTTTTGGCTCTAGTCAATACCACCTGGCCCATGGTTTGGGGTGGCAAATGGGGTATTCAGACTGGGACTATGAAGAGCATTCACTTAGAATACACATACTTGAGTGTGTTGCTTAAGGCTTCCTGTTAAAATAACAAGACAAGTGGCAAAAAACAGTTTTATGTATAATTTGTAATTTAAACAACTCATCATAAATTTGGTATCTTTTGAAAGAAGGTTGCTACCTCTGATGTACATGTTAATTCTGCTTTGGTTCAGCAGTAAGACACTAAATAAACGCAGTTTTCAGAAGCTGAGGGAACTGCTGTATTGTAATAGGCAAAATTATCAAGAAGATATACTCCCTGTGTTGAAAGCCTATTACTGCTTGCTAAGCAGAACACAACTGGTTTCACAAGTGAATTTTGTTTAAAAAAAAAAGAAAAGTTAAAGTATGACCTCTAAATTGTTTCTAGCCTGAGGAAATACAGTAACACTGAAGATAATTACATCAACAGTCTGTTTTTTGAGGTCTGATTGTTTCTCTACCTTAATTTTGTCCACAGCAGGCTTCTTTTCATCTGGATCAGGCTCCCTCTTTCCTAGGGTACTGGATAAGGTTTCCAGTGCTTCATCTGCCACTTGGCCAACCTGTTGGGGCATTGATACAATAAAAAAAAATTCCTAGTTTGCAGTTCAGCTGCAGCTGAATAAACCTGCTCACATACAAGCCACACATTCCTTTATGTAAAAACTGAGAAGTAAACAAAAAAACAGTAATGCTTTTTTCTCTAATTGCTTTCACATACTTGGGATCTGCTGGGTTCAAGGCATAAGGAAACTTTGTCAGAGGTTGCTCTGTAAACAGGCTTCTCCTTTCCAAAGACTTCATCACAGCTAAAATGTTCTACAGGGAGGTTGCTTGTTTTGGTTTTTTTAATAAAATCATATATATTCTGCAAACAGGTGCAAGAATGTCAGCCTTTAATGTCATCTTCCTTCAAAATATTCAGAAGGACAATTGTTACTTTTTTGTAGAAACTGTCTTTTCCTGCAAGTACCTATTAAGGTCACGAGCAACATCCCTTTTACAGCAGTAAGTGCTAGAGTGGACCACAAGAACTGTCAGTTTGACTTCCTCTGTTAAGGTCACTGATCTTTCCCATTCAGTTTGTGTTTGACTTTCTCTTTTTTTGTTTGAAAGCACACTGCCTTTGGGGCTTACCTCTAAGGAGGAATAATATGAAATACTGAAACAAGCATCTTGAAAACATGCTACACCATTGCATAAATGACGCACTGAATTTTGCTTCATTTCCAGCTAAGACTACTCACTGAAGACACAGCTGTTGCAGCTGAAGACTGCAGAGTGCAAGCTGTGGCACAAGGGACTGCTTCATCCTCAGTAGGTTTTGCAGCCACAGAATCTGAAAGCTTCTGAAACAGAATAATTACACTACATTTTTCTGATTATGCTCAGAAACCCAAAAGGTGCCTGGTAAGTGCCCCCCCCGCCTTTCTTTTTAACACAGTACAGACCAAGAAAGACAAGTCTGAATTTAAAGGCAGAAACCCCTCAGTTAAGGCCTAACTGCCAATCCGCCTTGCAATTGGAGGGTGGGGGACAGGACCAAAACCCGAAGAAAATATTTTTAATGAAAGAATAGTAACATCATCCACTCTTAGCAAAACTATCACTGTTAGTATCTTCAGTGAGCAAGAAAGACATACTTTGGACACGCTGCTGGGCTTTGATGGTTTGGACTGTACTGCAGGCTGGGCAGGGCATGCAAAGTCTTTCGAAAATTCATCAACAAGATCAGATTCACTCAAAGGCTGCAAAAAAAAAAAAAACCACGTGGTAGAGGTGACTCACTGCCTGGTTTTAATTTATCTTTCCAAGAATTATATTTTAAGTAAATAGAAAGCAGGAAAACTTTTGTAGTCAACACCAAAATAATCTTTCACATTTATGTGCAACAAAACAACGTGAGTTTTGTGGTGCATAAAGAAAGAAAATAGCTTTTCAGAATGAGTCAGTTGCTTTGTTATCAAAGGTCAGTATAATGTAAAGAACATGATGTTCAATACTGTTTACAGGGCTACTGAAAGGAAAATGGAACATCTTAGCTAGAAAAAGAAAATAGATATTAACAGAACAACTTACAGAACAACTATTGAATTATATTTCTGTCTCTGACTGATCAAGATGAAAGAGCACAGAAACACTTATTCTCCTACCAACCACTTAATTCTTCTGGCATAAGACTTCATGATTCTGAGTTCATCTTCTGCTTTGGTTTTGTATGGGACTTTAGTCAAGCCATGAACCAACCTCCTTTAACTCTTGCCAAGTTCCTCTTCTGGAGCTTTTCTGCTTTTTGTGTCCCTCTCTTTTGTGCTCCCTGTGAAACAGGAATGCTTGTCTCCTAAACATCAGTGCCTGGTTCCCTCAGAACTGTTCTCCCTTTTTTTCCTATGACATGATTGGCAGGTGTTCCTTCTGTGCAGCTCTTGCACATCACCCACTACAGATGATTTCATGCCTAAGACCCAACCCACAAATTTCTAGAAATTAAAAGTCTTTACAGCACTGCCTTTGCGTTCCTCTATATTTCAAGCTTGAATAAGATAAATGAGTTCACATTCCTGCTAAAAGGCATAGTGTCACTCTTGCTCAGATTGGTCCTGACTCATTTCAGAAGAACAGGGGTTTCCTGTACTTATCCAATTTGGCAGCTCTCATCAACTCACAGTATTTGCAAAGTGAAGCCCTCACTTTCTTCAGTGCACAGTTCCTTTGCTTTTCCCAATCTTTGCTTTCTTCTTGTGCATTTTGAATTTAAAAAACCTTTGTAACTTCCAATCTTTTCATTCTATCTTGCACTTTCTAGGCCACACTGGATACTTTTTGCAAAGTTCAAGTTGTTCTATGTGACTAGGAAAATGTCCACAGTGGTTTTTTCCCTCTTTCCAGTCATGTTCCTTTTTATGTGATGACTAATGAAAGGAAACTGTCGAGAAAATAAAAGATTTTCCTGCCTTGCCTCTCTCTGTCCTTCAATAACTCCAACAGACTTCTACAGAATACCTTAAACTAACACCCCACACAGCTTTTATTTGCGTCAGCAGTTATTTCTGTAATTCTCTCCTGTGTTAGTTATCTTTAAACCTTTTTCTTACTAAGAGCTCTTCATTCGCAGCCAGTGAATTTCAAGAAATCCAACTTTCACTTGACACTTCAGATCAGCAGGGTTTGTGGAAGGCAGCAAACACACAAGCAGACCTTACATAATGGCAGAGAGAGGTGACAACAGGGAAGGAGAAAACAGGGTATCTATTCACACTCTCTCAACATTGTCAGTTTTCTAACCTTAGGTTTTTCTTCAGGCTTTGGCAATACTGGTTTTCCATCTTTATCCTAGAAGTAAAGGAAGTATAATTGACATTTTTCCATTGTTTTAAGAAGTTCCATACTCCATAATTACCAGCAAGGTAACACAGTAGATGATCAAAAGAATGCATCAAAATGCATAAAAAAAACGTGACCAGAAGGATGAAGGAGATAATCTTGACCCTCTACTCTGCTCCTGTGAGATCCCACTTGAAGTACTGCATGGAGTTCTGCTGTTCTCAACATAAGAGGGACATGGAGCTGCTGTAGCAAGTCCAGAGGAGGGCCACAAGGGTGATAAGGCGGCTGCAGCACCTCCTGCATGAAGACAGGCTGAGAAAGTTGGGGCTGTTCAGCCTGGAGAAGAGAAGGCTGTGTGGAGACTTCAGAGCAGCCTTTCACAGTATTTGAAGGGGGCCTACAAGGATGCCGGAGAGGGACTCTTCATCAAGGACTGCAGCAATAGCACAAGGGGTCGTGGGTTTAAACTTGAACAGGGAAGTTCATGTTAGATATAAGGAAGAAGTTCTTTACTGTGAGGACGGTGAGGCACTGGAATGGGTTGCCCAGAGAAGCAATAAATGCCCCATCCCTGGCAGTGTTCAAGGTCAGGTTGGACACAGCCTTGGGTGCCATGGTCTAGTGTGAGCTGACCTTGCCCATGGCAGAGAGGTTGGAACCAGATGATCTTACAGTTCTTTCCAACCCAAACCATTGTATGATTATCTGTTACAATGATAAACACAAGATGAAATCAGTAGTATAGTTACAGGAAATCCTCTAAACAAGGGCGAATTCTTACATGGCCAGGTAAATGGATAAAAACAAGCAAATAGGATGTCAGCACAATACAAATCGTCCAAGAGACCAGAAAGAGTTCATTCCTGTATCAACAAGCAGCAGGAATTAATTCCTTAGTAAACTATCAAGAATTCATCTAGTAGTAAAACAAGCTTTGAGTGCAAAAGATAAACTTTTGCACTTAACAAATAGGGGGTTAAATCACAGGTCTATAGTCAGGTAGTCTTGAAATCTCTAAAAAGAAGGGTAAAACTGCTCCTTTCACAACAGAATGTTAACATCCAGCTCTAGCCAGACCATTTTATATAGCAACCTTGGTAACATCAGTTAAGCTGTTGCAAAAACTTCCAACTCTGAACTTTATGGAAAACACATCTCAGTTCTATGGTTGTTTTTTTTCACCTTGACAAAAATATCCATCACTTGGAAGTGACATTCTGACAAAATTAATTTAATTTTCATACCATTTTACAACAGTGTTTCAAGGTTACATTACAAATGATACTTACCAGCACTTCTGTAAAGGGATGGATTTTACTATACTGAGTTTTAGTATCAGAAACAAGTAACACCACTCTTGGAGAAAGAGTATGTGATTTGGGAAGATAACATCTTTGCACAGAGGCCTGAAAAACCCACTCATGCCCACAAAGGGAAGGAAACCAGAGATACAGAAATCACCAACAGGAAAAAGCTGCTGATTAAATACTAGGTTTGCTTGGTTTTCCCACATTCTTTCCCTCTCTGAGACAAAAGGGTCAGGCATGTGCCCTATTTACTAGGCAATGAAGATAAAAAAAACTAACCAAGTTTGGTGTTAACCTGTATTCTGGAGGTATCGTATCATCAAGTTCTCCAGCCTTTTTTTCCTTTTTCTCCTTAGCTTTAGCCTTAGAAAGAACAAAAAAAAAATCACAGAAATTAAAACTCCAAAGTAGACTCAACTTCATTATCAAGATTCGTCAGCCTATTTTTTGAAGAATTGGTATCAGATAAAATTATTCCATATAGTAAGATATTAAATTCCTAAATTTATCCTATCAAATTTCTGTGGTAAAATTATCATCGTTTAAGAAGCAACGCCATATGTGAACACATCTGTATTATTTTAAATTCTAAAAAACTACTCAGAGCCATAACTTTGTGGCACATACTTCGAGAATTTCTATGTGTACAAGACCCTCAGGTTTTCTTGTATTTCATCACTTTGATTATAGAAGCCATAATTCTGTATCTTTTTCTATCACTGTTACTGAAACACAGCCTTTAATTTTCTGGGTATCCTTCCAGAATCAATGCATCCACTATGCAATCTGAAGGCCCAGGCTGAATGAACCTGCACTACTACATGCTCTTTTTTGTAAAAATTGAGCTTTGACATTTTTTCTCAGCGACAGATAATTCTCTTCTATTTCCCTGTCATTTGTTTGCTCTGAGCTGTAAGTGAATACAGAGGAAAATAACTGCTAGTGGTAAGAGCTACATGCAGAGTTTACAAAACTAAACTAAAAAGTCAAAGTTTAACATGCAAACATAGGGCTACTGTTAAAATCTAACTGTTAAAGAAAAACAAAATTCTTAAAAGTCAAAGGCAAAACCCAAATCAGAAAATAATGGGGTCTGATGGATAAAGGAGCACATGCACTAAACACCTGAAAAGCCAATTAAAAATGAAATTATAAATATGTGCAAAACAAAGCTTGCTATAAATCGTACCCAATGCTTGAGGAAAAAAAACAGAGCTATAGCTAACACAGTGAAAGGTGTATGTATGTATGCTTGTACAGTCAAATGAAATGCTTATCATTTTCCAAACCATCTTATTGTTTTTTTTTTTTTTTCCTTGTATCCACTCAGGATTTCTTCATTTCTTAATTTTCTTAATCATGTAAGAGTCAGACATTCCTTAGGCCTCTGACAGGAAAGTCTATTTTACACATTTGTACAACATCTAACAAAGAGATCTTGGGATTCCATGGGAGAATCTGAAAACTGCTGTAAAAGTGAGTAAGACTATACCTCTGCCACCTCTACAATAGGGGTATGATCTTCAGGTTCAGGTTCAGGTCCACCAAGAGTATCAAGAAGAACTTCCATTGCATCATCTTTAATTTTCTGTATTTAAGAAAATTCATAAATCATTCAATTACTAATTAAAATTGACAAAGGTTTTACCTTATAGATCTTTTATGCTGTATATGAAGCAAACAGCCAGCACCAGACTGGTCGTTTCTGTTTGGCTCTACCTTATTTCCTTAACACTGCATTGGAGGACATAGCAAATCATGTAGTAAGATTAATACAGTCTAATCAGTATATATCTCCTCTTAAGGAGAGAGGAAAAGGGGAAAAAAAGGGGGAGGGGGGGCGCACAATATCATACAATACAATTGTGAAATGCTTTGACACGGCAAACCCAGAATGTGTAAGATCATATTGCTCTCTACAGAGGAAACAAGAAAGGTTTTTGAAACATGAGAAAAGTACATCAGATACAAGTTTTAAACACACCTCACATAGCTAAGAAAACACACACATTTTTCTACTGTTGCTCGTAGCCAGAAGAACCACTGTTATTCTGCAGAATGCAGAAATAAAGTAATCTGACCCACTGAGGTACAGCAGAATCTGAGCAATGACAATTCCTATTGTTCCTATAATTCCTATGATAAACAGGATTTACAGCTGAAAATTAGGATGATCATAGGATCACAGAATGGTTTGGGTTGGAAGGGACCTTGAAGCTCATCCAGTTCCAACCCCTGCCATGGGCAGGGACACCTTCCGCTAGACAAGGTTGCTCCAAGCTTCATCCAACCTGGCCTTAAACACTGCAAGGGATGGGGCACCCACAGCTTCTCTGGGCAACCTGTGCCAGGGCCTCACCACCCTCACAGAGAAAAACTTCTTCATAAGATGTCATCTCAAGCTCTTAACTGCCACGTTAAAGCCATTTCCCCTTGTCCTGTCCCTGCAGGCCCTTGTCAAAAGCCCCTCTCCGAATTTTTTTTAGCCCCCTTTACATCTTTATAAGATCAGGCACACATAAAACACAACATGCGCTTGTAATTTTTAATTAGAAGTCAACGACTCAATGAATGACTATGTATACCTCTTTTGATTTTGTTTTCTTCTCCTTAGGAGGAACTGAGGTCTTGACTGAACTTACTGCTTGTGCTTTTACAATTTCTCCTTCCGTACTGGGTTTCTGTGAGAGATTACAGGCAAGTTTAAAAAAAATAAAAAAAAAGGAGAAAATTGTCAAGATAATTTTAAAGTGAACTACTAAGATAACAATGGCAATGTTTCATTGCAGTAAAGGCAAACAATTGCAAGAAAAATATCAATACCTCTGTCAGACTTGTCTTTTCTTCAGCAGAAGCAGTACTGCAGGTAAAGTCTGATGACAAGGCCTCTGCAAGCTCATCATCCGTCATTGGTTTCTGAGTGAGAAATTGCAAAGTAGGTTATGAATTTCAAATATCAATAGTGTCAAACTTGGTTTAAAATCTGAGTGCACTCCATGCTTACTCACACAATGACCTCTTAACAACATGATGGCATTACAGAAAAATTGTATTTCCCCTCAACGGTAGATTCCTTTTTCAGATAAACTTTATTTTTTTATGTTAAACTTATAAAACAGTAAAATAAAGCTGGCTTTCAGAATTTTCCTGTGAAGTACAGAAACACAAGTTGTCTTTGCTAAAGACATATGCACAGCTACTATTTCTTCCCTTTGTTATTATTATGGCTAGCATCTCTATGACTATTTATATGACTTGTTTCAGCTTCAGTCAGTGTTCTGAAAATTCTTACTTCTTTATTAAAATCATCTGTGCCAAAGTCTAATTTCTGTGACAAGTTTTAGCAGCATCTACATTATCTGGCACCCCACAGACCTCTCCCACTTGCCGGGATTTTTGGAAGACAGGCAACACTTAAATTTTCTTAGGAATCAAATGATAACCGGGTTATTTTCATCTTCTAATTTTTTTTTTTTTAAAGGTAACTTACTTCCTCTCGTTCATCTGCTTTTGGTGGGAATCCATCTTTGCCACCCCCTTTGCTCTAGAATGAGAATTAATTTTGTAGTAAATGATAAGCGAAAACTTACAATATAAGAGAAAACACACATGAAGAATATGTTTTTTTTAACTCACTAACCTTCAACAATTTAACATACTCTGGAGGGAGACTACCTTCTCGTTTACCCAGTTCTTCCAGGTATCTTGAAGATATATCTTCCTATGAAAAGAATACACACCTTAATGTCTTTGTACTCTTGTTTATTGAAATAAATTTCTAATGTAGAGCTATCTACAGTGATAATTCTGTAAAGAAAACACAAGAGTTGGCTAGGTCACAGGGACAATCCTGGACCATCACTATAGTGTCTTTCAGACCTAGTGTCATGCATGTGGCGTCTTGACTAGCTGCAACAGCACACAACACCTAGCAAAACTTTGCCAATCCAGATTTCTTCCACATTAATATAAGCCATTTCAGTGTCTCCAGCCATAGAATGCATTGCTGTACCTAAACTGAATTCTAAGTATTGATAAATTTGAAAATTTTCATCACAGCTTAGTACTGCTTTTAATCTTCATTCTTCCTATGCTACTTTCTCAAACTCAGGAAAGTACGCATCCTTCTGCAAATTCTCAAGGTATTACTCTTTCTCAAGTAGAAATGAAATCTCCTAGATTGTTTATGCTCCCTTATGTCTCCATCATTGCCTTTTGTAGATTCATTGGAGACCATGCCTGGAAGCCAGTTAAAAAAAGCAACAACTATCTCTACTGACCCTGTCTTCTTCTCCAATACATTCATAACTGTATCATTTCTATTTTACTGAAAACAGCTCTAAAAATGCAACTGTGCAAACTCTATTTCACCTCTAAGCAGGTCTAAGCAACAAATACTGCATCAATGTAGTAGTGAGCAACTACAGACATATTTTAGGAGATTAATCTTATAAAAAATAAAAACTAAAAATGCAAAATACCGTAACTTCTGGACCAGTGTAAACAGGACTAGTAGGCACATCTTCTTCAGGTCCACCCAGGGTATCTATTAGGCTATCTAGTGCTGACTCATCCATTCCAGGCTAAAAGAAAAAATAAGCAAACCATTCTAGAAGTTGCCATGCTGTACAAAGGAAAAAAAAAACCTGAATCATTTGGTGAATCCGTAGAGAACTCCTGGAAACGAGACTAAAAGCTTCCTGCACTTGCCAAATTTTTCAGTGAGAAATATTCTTACACTTCTTCCCTAGTGTCAGTAACAGACTCATTTGTATTCACGTACCAGCTCACACGCAGGCATATACAAACATAACTGAAGATAAAGAGTAATTAAGTTTTAAAATTAAGTTACTAAAATTGATTCTAAACAAGCCCTCTTTGACAAAGCATAAATGACATGCCACTAGTTTATTACCTATTCTTTCAGATAGTCCTTCATCACCATACCTAACTATTGTGTAGCAGCACTTTAGCAGTTGCCTTTTTTTTTTTCCTGAAACTGAAGTGTTTCAGAGAGAGAAACACCCTCCAAGTCATTTGTAAATGGAAGCATTTATCCGGGACTCTGTTTACCAACCTCGCTGCTTGACTTATCAGCCACAGGAACCACACTTGCACCAGCTGCACCTGCACCGGCTACACCAGCCTCTGTGGACATTTTCTCAGACTTGGGCTGGAGAATTAAGAAAAAAAAAAAAAAGAAAAAGAGACAGCTTCATTATACGGCCCTATGTTAAAAATTCAAGAGACAAAACAAAGTAAATGAGAAATCTTCTACACAGGCATGCGTATCTATTTGCCCTTTTCACCTATGCTTTGAATAAGAACCTGGTTCTACCTACCAGCTGAGTAGTCTGGAAGTTGAGTAGCTGCATGCTGCGTGATACTGAGCCCAGCCTAAAACATCCAGCTCCGAGGCTGCATCTATTTTTTTGGACTCAGAAACTGGCTAATGAACCTGCCCAGTGTCCAGATACTGGGGCAGAGCAAGCTACCATCCACCTGCAATACTACAGAGGCATTCTCCGTTTCCAGCGTGGTTTTGCTGTGAGAAAGGAAGCATGCCATTTTAAATACTTTAAATACTTTACCCCCTTTTTTACTTCACCAGTAACAGAAATCTCCAGTGCAGAATGACTATGAGGCTCCTTCCAAGTCTCTTTTGAAAGCTTTCACTTACACCTCATAGTTCTCAATATACCATTAACACTAGCAGCAAATACTGTTCAAACTGGAAGGGTGAAAACTGCTTCAGTGAGTTAGGCGCAGGCACAATACCAACACAAAATGAAGACTTTCTCATTTACTGCAAAAAAGTGGGTTACAACAGAGTTGCAGGAGTCCTTCATGTTACACTAGCCTTATCACCCAGACATGGTCATGCAGACCAGAAGACCAAAAAATCTAGATCCTGACTCAACCACACACTTCTACTTCAGCTTTTTCTCCACTTGCCCCTCTGAAAATGACTGCACCCCAACTTTTTCCCCAACCTTTCTCTTCTTTGTAGTCAGGGTCTATGGGCTACCTGACTGAAAACTGGCAACCTGCTGACCTACTACATATAGGGCCAACACTGCGACTACATATATGCCTGGAAGCCCATAGATGAACGAGCTCTGTGATGGCAATGCTCATATAAACAAAGCTTGACTGACCAGACAGACCCTTCTATTCACCTCCTGCAGTGAAGGGGCAAGGGAAAAGACTGGTAAAGTACCGATTATAACCACATAGCTGCAAGGAACTTGCAAAAAGCTTGCTTGAATGGCAGAGGAGCCCCAAACACGTAACACATGGGAACAGACCTATGCTTACGAGGATATTAACATCACTTGCTTGGCTAACAGGCAAGTGTTGGAAAAACTGAGGTATGAAGAGGACAGCAAAAGGTGGACACACATCAGGATCACCAAAGAACCAGTGCAAACTACCCATATCATGTGGCTGGGTGGCTCAATCTGCAGCCGATGCTTATCCTCTAATGCTTTTATGGGTTAGCTGGAAGTGGTATATTCAGGAAGGAGTTTAAGTTACTTAATGGGTAAAATGTGCAGTTTCTAAGTCCCAAACTTTAAAGCAGCACAAAGAGGTTTGTCATAGCCACCTTTAATCACAAGACAGCTCTTAAGCTTTTCTACATTGTGAATTTTGGGAGTGCAGTCTCACTTGCAATATTCAGCATAAGAATCCATCTTGAAATGAATTTTTAACCCCTATAATAACATAAACAATAAAAATTGGATTTGCTACTTCTACCATACCTTTGCTGTCTCTATGGAGATTGCTTGTGGAGGCTGGCCAGCTTGAGCTGTAGTTACTTTTTCTGCATTATTTGTTGTCAGAGAAGAGGAAGTTTGGCTTTTTGCCTGTGTAGGGATAAATTATTATTAGAACAAAAATGCCTATGGGACGGATTTGGTTTTTGGTGTAGTTTTGTTTGTTCATGGGTTTTGTGGGGTTTTTTTAGGGAGGGAGGGTGAGAGGGAAGAAAGGAGGAAGGGAGGAATGGAGGAAGGGAGGGAGGAAGAAAAGGCGGAAGGAAAGAAAGGAGGAAGGAAGGGAGAAGTGGAGGAAGGCAAGGAAGGAGACAAGGAGGAGGGGAGGGAGGGAAATACCACTGCAGCCTTTTGGGTTTTTTTTTTTGGAAAAATAAAAGAGAGAAAACCTGTACAACTTACACCATTGGGTTCCTTTTGCCTCTCTTCAGACAGCTGTTTATTTTGAGAGTCTGTTGGCTGTCATAAAATAAAAAATTTAGATAATTTACCCTAACCACCATTCAATGCTATGGATCACAGAATCATAGAATAGTTAGGGTTGGAAAGGACCTTAAGATCATCTAGTTCCAACCCCCCTGCCAGGGGCAGGGACACCTCCCACTAAACCATGCCATCCAAGGCTATGTCCAATCCAGCCTTGAACACCTAGCTCAAATAAGCACAAGACAGATTAAAGGTGGTTAACAGAACACATCCTGAGCTGCTGTGAAGCAATAAAACATCCCAACACTGCATTTCCACACCTGTTCACTCCTTGCTCTTGTGCTCACAGGAACATTAGAATGCTACTAATCACATGGCAATTTCATGTGGAAAACCAGTGGCAAAGAGTTTAGCCTCTTTCTACAGTTACCCATAGTCCAAAATACAGCACTTGCCAAAGGTGAAAGGTTAAGTATTTACCTTGGTTGACTGTGTGTTTTTTCCAGACTCTGTTATGGTTGTTGGTGTGGGCTGAAATATAAGTAACATATATTCAGATGGAGACTAACACACTTAGTTATTTTGAAGGAGTGGGCTTATAAACAGAAGAATATAAGGTTCATGCTTGTGACCACTTATGCTATGTAACTAATATACAGTGCCCTGATCTAATAGTTTACAACATTCCGACACAGACCTCCACTCCATTGACCAAAGGCCAAACGTGTGCACACACATACACACACTCCTCATACAGAGGATAGAAAACAGAGGAAAGAAGGTGTCAAACGCATACAATGAACAGTTTGATTTACACTTGCAAATTTTCTGCAGCCAAGACGCAAAACTGATTCCTGTGATTCGCCTCATGTCAAAGTACAGTAACCAATAGATTTTTATTTGTAGAAACAAGAACCCTGAAAAATTCAAGAAGCTGTAATTGATAAGAAGAAAGAAAAATTGAAATGCTAGCCTCCTCACTGTATTTTTCTATTTTTATCTCCTCTTGCTTCTTCAGCGGTACTATAATTAACACAAAAAGAGCCAGCCAGCCAGAATTCTTCCCTATCCCCTCTATCCTACTAATATATTGAATACATTTAAAAGACACTAAGAGACAAATAACTGGTGCTTTTTTCCCAGTAGCCTATTAAAAGTCAGCAAACAACCAAAAGAAGAAAAAAAACCCCCAACTATTAGGCAGTAATTATAGATTTCTTCATTGTTGTAATGCTCTCATTTCAGCTGCCAAATATTAATTAACATTGCTATACTTCCAGCTTCTCTTTTCTAGATGACCACATTTGCCATATTTGTTTACCGTGTGTTATGCAAGTATTCACACCCCCACAATGAACCACAGACACTTTGTTGGGAAATCCTGAATGCGCATAAA
The DNA here is from genome assembly GCA_028858755.1 of Ara ararauna. Classification (NCBI taxonomy): domain Eukaryota; kingdom Metazoa; phylum Chordata; class Aves; order Psittaciformes; family Psittacidae; genus Ara; species Ara ararauna. Next base: position 68,849,458 of record CM054410.1, on the reverse strand, counting down.
AACACAGATGCCTGGGCATAAGCTTTGCAAAGATCTCAAGGCTGTACATCACAGTGAAGAACACACCACCACCACAAGTCAGTCACAACATGGAAAAGATTGATAGAGAAGGAGAACAAAAATTTTCCAAAATCCAAAGTGGAGAAAAAAAATAATGTTAAAAAAAAAATAAAAATCATTTAACCTCTCAGATTCCCTGCTTTGGATTTTCTCTTGATGTCTAACTTGATTAAAAAACACCTGTAGTATGATTCAACCATGCTGTATATGCTCCCACTTGTACATCCTCATTACATGGTTAACTCAAACACACATACATCCACCATTTGTGCACCTGTAAATAATCCTATATTGAAAAAGTAATCCTAGATTTTCAGATTTTAAGCTAAAAAAGGTTGGTCACGTTTATGTAGCATCTAAAGCAAAGAGTCAACGAGACATGAGATGTCCTTCAGCAACAAGGCTGCAGAGAAACCTAATAGACGTGCAAGCTCAAGGTTCAAGAAACAGAGTCTGATTTTTCCTGCCGTGGGACTGTTGTAGGAGTATAGTTTAAAAAAAAAAAAAAAAAAGAAAGAAAAAAAAGAGGGACTTTTTACATAGACATAGTTAAAAACTGGAACCTGTGTCACTATGGAAAAGCCTGAACAGATACAGGGGCCTCCTAAAAGGTCAGGATGAGCTGGGAAAAACCCTAATGAAGATAATAGCCAGGGAAGAGGCATTGGCCTTGTGTAGGTGGAATGAGAAAAACAGAACTGAGAAAAACAGGACTAACAAACATCTGATCAGTAAAAACTATTAGTGAAGAACGGTACATCCTGAAAACACATGGACACTATCAGGGTATGACTCTAATGTATCAGCATAACATGATTAGCATGTTCTTTTGGTGAACTATCCTCATTATAATCTCATCTCTAAAACTAAAAATCACTCCCACGACTCAAAATACCTTGGCTCTGGGTGTGAGAATTGGCTATTGCACACTTGGCAACCACCGGTCCTGGTTTTCGGACAACATGACTGTTGCCTGCTCAGGACTTTAAGTACTCTGCCGCTAGAGCACAAATTCAGGTTTTCCTTTTGTGCTTTTCATGAGAAGAGTAAACACCCCTGTCATGGGTTCAGCAGTAGCAGTCATTTTTCTCATCCTTGGTAGCTGGTGCAGCGCTGTGGTTTTGACTTTCGGCCTGGGAACAGTGCTGATAACACCAGTGTTCCGGTTACTGCTTAGTGATGTTTTGGTCTGACCAAGGACTTTCTGAGTCTCATGCTGTGCCAGGGAGGAGGGAAAGACAGGAGGAAGCAGAGACAGGACACCTGACCCAAACTGACCAAAGAGGTATTCCATGCCACAGCACGTCATGCCCATGATGTGAAATGGAAGAGCAGAGACCTGGCGGGGGGGGGGGGGCGGGGGAAGGGCACTGCTTGGTCGGGCTGGGTGTAGGTGGTGAGCGATTGTATTCTTTCCTTGCATTTGCTTTGTCATTATTATTATTGGTGGTAGCAGTAGTGATTTGTGTTACACTTTAGTTACTAAACTGTTCTTATCTCAACCTGTGGGAGTTACATTCTTTCGATTCTCCTTCCCATCCCTCCAGGAGCAGGGGGAAGAAAGAGGAGGGAGTGAGCGAAACTGCGTGAGTTACAGAGGCTTGAACCACGACACCCCTTTTCTGCAGGACAATAACATATATTTACTTGCATTTCTGTCAATACATGACAACAGCTGTATAGAACATAAATTCAAATTCTCAGACTGCCAAACCAGTTATTAGCAACTGCATGCTTTTTCTTTTTAATATTGTAAATACTATTATACTTAAAGACTTAATGTGCTTTTTTTTCAGGGCATGCACTATTCATTAGACTTTAATATCTTTCAAACTGTGCAGAACTGCTCATACTATAAATATATCTGTGACAATCCTGAAGAATATATGGACCCACACACATCATCATGAACACATACATGCTCTCACACACACATCTATTCAGGTATGCTTTTAGCAATAACAGAATTAAAATTGAATGAAGAAAGAAAAAAATATTACCAGCCAAGTCAAACCTACAATTCAGTCACCCTTTAAACAGAGTCAGCTCTGAGCAATCACAGCCTGAAGCCACAGCACCAGTTTACACTGAGTACACACTGATCTCCTGTGGAGAAAAAGATGTTCCACTTCTCCTCTTACTGCCTGCTTCCACCTGCACTGCACCAGTACCTGAAGTGCCACATTTTAAACTGACTCTGGAAACTGAAAAATAGCCTGGGAAAGGAAATAATGATTTTTTAACTAGTTACCTAGGTTACGGTGCAGTTGCACAACCACATGCAAAGAAAAGAAAGCTGGATGGGATCTGTTTTTTGTTGGTGGCAGCACCCAGCTCCCTCCACTCCTCCAGTGAAAGCCACAAGGTGCGCCTGCACTCCACCCTAGTCCTCTAACCTTCCCACCTAACCCCTGGGGCTTCACCAACAGAACAAGAAGTTCCACATTCCTTCCTCTGCTGCAGTAACTCACAGTTTTCTCAGAGAGGCATGATAGTGAGGATTAATCTGAGGCAAAGGATTCAAATAAAGAGAACTGGACGCTAAAGACAGGTCTTGAACATGTCTAAGAGTACTAGCACACTAGTGAGACTCTAGGAAACACAAATGAGGTGCTTATATCAAATAATCAGGAAAGAGTTGGTAATTTGCAAGAAATTTAGGACTAGAAATGAAAGTGACTCAGCAACCATATTTCTTTTCAAAGAAGTCTACTGCCAGAATGCAGATGACTTGCTTCATCCAGCAGGAGGAAGACATTAATAATGCAACAGACATTAAAAGAAAACATTAATTGTCTTACACATGCAAATGCACGACATGGTTTCAAAGGGATTTGTGTTTACCAGTCTCACAGCACTGGAGTACAACTCTGCCACTCTATTTCTGTCTCATCTTGCAAACACAAAGTTTTAAAGATCTGACTAGAAATCTACCACATTCTTCTGAGTGTTATTTCAAATTTAAAGTAAAGAAAGAACATAAACATTTTTAGACAGCTGACTGAGAAAACAGCATCAGTAACAAACATGATATGAATGAGTCTGCTCACAAATGTGACAGGAACAGGAAACCAGAGATCTGCAGTACCTTCACTTATGAGTAATGATGATTGTGCAGTAATGGGAAAGGTTTAATTGTCATACAGCTCACTGCTACCAGTATGTGTCTTACACGTGTTCACAGAGGAAGAGGATTTTAAAAGGCTGAAGGGAACAAAACGGCTAACTTCAAGCACAGAAAAGATGGAGCTAGGCTGTCTTCACAGATGAACACTAAAAGGACAAGAGGAAACAGATACAAGTTGCATCAAATCACAGAATCACACATTGGTTTGGGTTGGAAGGACCCTTATAGATCACCTAGTTCTGATCCCCCACCACAGGCAGGGACACCTTCCACTGTACCAGCTTACTCCAAGCCCTGTCCAACCTGGCCTTGAACACTGTTAGGGATAGAGCAAGGAAACTCTCCACTTCATAAAGGGAAAAAAATCACCAGCATGAAGGTAGCAAAACATCAGTCCAGGCTACCCAGAGATGTTGTGCAATCTGCACACTTGCATGTATTCCAAACTCGCCTGGCAATGCTGTGAGGTGTCTGTTTTATCTACAGAATGGCTCTGCCAGGACTAGAGGACCTCCAATCTCGCTACTCTACATGTTCCTTCACTTGCATGTACACAAGGTGCTGCGCAAGTCCTGGCTGGCCTAGTTTGGTATTCAAGACTTTTGCTGTTTTCACTGTTACGATTATGGAAAATGACAGAGGGAGAGATCCATTAATCATTTGTTTAAACAATATTCATACATTCTGTTAGGCAACAGAGGCATAAGGGAGGATTACAGTTCTCGTCTAACAAGTGAAGTACATGACTGATGTCACAGGTTTGGCACTAAAAAAGTTCCAGTCATAAGGCAAGATGGAACAAGCGTAAAGGACAAAGACAGAGACGCTGTCAGACAGACTAAGATAAGAAATTAACAAGAACATGCAGCTGTATGTACATTAAAAGCTGAAACTTGTCCTGAATTCTTTGAATATGAGAATTTCCATTAGGTAAATAACCCTGTAATTACACTGGGGGGAGCTCTATACATGTCACAAAATGTGACTGACCAAAATTAGAAATATTGATTATTTTTTTTGTTTTATTGCCATTATAAAATCCTCTGAGTGCTTTGTATGGCATTTTTAGGTATTTTTTAAGAGAAAAAAAAGATGCAGATCAGACATGCAAAGTAAAGTTACTCACTACCAAAGTGTTACAAAATAAATTCCATTTCTTCATATAGCTGTGCTTTACTGCAAGCATGAACTTCTCAGGAATTCATACCTTTGTTTCAGATGGCTTCATGGTTTGGAGTTTTGATGCATCCACAGCAGGGGACCGCTTCTAAAAGGGAAAAATACAAACGAATAAATTTCACCTTTGTTATACATACTTCTATTAAGAAGCATAGCCAACCTGAAATCATTAGATATCCAGCTAAAAGTTAAAAAAATGTGTAACTGAAAATCAGACCTATAATTTTGTATCTTCTGTATTGCCCGTATTTCTACAATAAATATGTGTAGGATTTTGACAGCATGATGACTGTAGATCTCACAACTTCATTTTTTTTCTCTTAATTTGTACGGAAAACAAATTTCATATGAAATACTAGAACAAACTCAAATCCTGGTCTCATACTGAAGCATACATACTGGCTGTGCAAGAGCTGTCCATATTTCTTGTTTTCTTTTCTTTTGTACAAAATGGTACTTTTGGATTTACTAGTTTGTTACATAAAATAACACTACATTAGCAAATTCAAGTACATTGAGTTAAAAAGGAATAATTAATCTGTATAAAACATACACAGCAGTGTTTCTACCTATCGTGCAACCCTGTTGGAAAAGCTGCAAATGAAATGGTCTGTTTTTCTGGCTTTGGTGATATTAATCTGAGAACAGCCTGTTTTAATTCTGCTGTGAGTATATCAAACCTTAAAGCCCAGACATTAATATTCCAATTGGCTCATCAATACTTTATACAGATGTAATACTACCTCTCTGTTCCTGCCTCATGTTCCTCTGCTCAAAGCTGTATTTGTCATCTCGATCACAGCAACACATTCATAGTTTACATTTAAATGAACAGCACAAGTTACTGATTTCTCTAGATTTCTTCTTCATGTTTATTATACCACTTGCTATATGAAAACACACAATCTGAATAAACTCAGAAGCCATTTCACAAGTCCATACCTAGGGTGACTTCTTACTCCCACAAGGAAAATCTTCTCATTTCCATAACTTTTCATAGTACAAGCATTTCTCAACGGCAAGACAAAAGTTGTACAGGATTTAAAAGGTACACAACAACGGTGATGATGACAGCATGCTCTCTCCATGGGCATATGTAGTATCTTGCACATCTAAGTAAGAGGTTTGACTAAAAATATGCTAGACAGATTTGCAACTGTCACGCCACAGAAATGTAAGCAAGTAATACCTGCCTCCATATATGTATGTATAGATTGACTATGTAATAGATGTACGGGTGGAGACGTGCACAGGAATGTATAATGCCTCCTACATCAGGGCAAGAACAGAAGTTTTTTAAGAACATTTTTCTATCTTGGTTGGTGTTGGTCAATGAGAAAATGAACATGAGCTGGCTTCAGTGTGCGCTCCCTGCCCAGAAAGCCAGCTGTATCCTGGGCTGCATCAAAAGGAGTGTGACCAGCAGGTCGAGGGAGGTGATCCTGCCCCTCTACTCTGTTCTTGTGAGACCTCACTTGGGGTACTGTGTGCAGTTCTGGTGTCCTCAATATAAGAAGTACATGGAACTGTTGGAACAAGTCCAGAGGAGGGCCATGAGGATGATCAGGGGACTGGAGCACCTCCTGTATGAAGATGGGATGAGAAAGTTGGGGCTGATCAGCCTGGAGAAGAGAAGGCTGTGTGGAGATCTCATAGCAGCCTTCCAGTATCTGAGTGGGGTGCTGGAGAGGGACTCTTCCTTAGGGACTGTAGTAGTAGGACAAAGGGTAATGGGTTAAAACTTAAGCAGGGGAAGTTTAGATTGGATATAAGAAGGAAGTTCTTTACTGTGAGGGTGGTGAGGCACTGGAATGGGTTGCCCAGGGAAGTTGTGAATGCTCCATCCCTGGTGGTGTTTAAGCCCGGGCTGGACACAGCCTTGGATGACATGGTTTAGTGTGATGTGTCCCTGCCCATGGCAGGGGAGCTGGAACATGGTGATCTTAAGGTCCTTTCCAACCCTAACTATTCTGTGATTCTATGATTCTGTATATTACCATTGGGTAATCTGTATGCAACACCATATTTTCTTAATTAGTTCTTTAATAGTTTTTCCTTTTCTTTCTTCTCCATGGAATTAATCCAAATTTCTTCTACATGACTAACAAGTAGGTATGTCTTCTACACCTTATTAGTCACCCTAGTCCCTGTCCATTCAACAAAAACACACTTACCTGAGCCCTTCTGCCTTGAGCCCTCCCCACCAAGCCATTTTCCTGCAATACACTGAAAAGTTCACTCCCAAGTTCCAGCACAGCAGCACCACTATGACCTGATGAGACTAGTGAAAAGCTCCCAAAGAATCCAGCTGCTTCTTTTTTACTCTATCCAGCTGGACTAAAGCAACTAGCAGCTACTACATGAGTGTAAATGCTCATGGAGGAAGACAAATAGTTTGGGGACAGAGAAGCATGTAATGAATAGCTGTTGCTCAGCACAGCTGATGCTCAGAACTATGGAGAATGCCTCACCATCCTCCCTGTAAAAACTCAGGGCTGATTTGGGGAAACAAAATCCTGCTCTGGGGAGCTGGGGTGGGAAGCAGGAAGGGTGGTGGGTAGCAGAGGGCACCCTCCTACAGACAGGCAGTGCTGTGCCACCCTGGTCTTTGGGCTTCCCCAGGGGTATTGCGTGCCCCACTTGCCACTTTCTCCCTGATTTCCACAATATTCAAGGGCTCTTAGAGCGCATGTCTCCAAGCACACTGCACCTGGCAGACCTACAACGCGAGAAGCTGCGAGGTCCAACCCCCCCTCATTTGGCAGTCACCACACAGCTGGTCAACACCAGCCTGACTCTGTGGACAACTTGTTACTGTGGTGGTTGTGGTTTTCCTCTTCTGAGGGCTGTGTACTGTGGCCAGCTATGCCAGCTGTCAACTGGCTGCACTTGCTGCAGCCCAACAGTCGGACTGCAGAAGGGGGGAAGCAACACACAGATGCATGTCAGGCTTGGAGGTAAATATTAAACTGCTGCCTAGCAACTGGCATAATAACCGCCTGATGCACAGTTCTCGCCATGGAGGTGCAAACCCCTGCTGAGCCTGGGCCAGACACCCCCTCAAAATGGTGAAGCTGCCAAACAGAGCAGCAAGAACAAAGAGAGTTCAACTCACCCTGGCAGTCAGGGATTGGCAGAGAAAGCCAGGTAGTGCTCCCACCGGGAGAGCTGGGTGTTTGTTGTGTTGTTAGGGATCCCCTGGGATGGAAACATGAGCATCACTAGTGCTGACGCCTGCTCCTCCTGTGTCTGCACCCCTGTGGGTCCTGCCCAGACACAGGTATGGGTGCTGAGGATCCCATTCCAGCCCCAGTCCTGAACCAAGGGAGCAAGCTGCTGGGGGTCCCGGCTTTGGGACTGTTGCTTCATGGCTTTTCATAAAGCACCTTTGTAAGTTGGGTGAGGAGGCAAACTGGACAGCAAAGCACCCAGGACCCCAGGGATTCATGGGCAGCGAGCATGGCCACCTGCAGAGGAGCCCACCAACAGCACGAGACCACTACAACAGGGGCTCAAAAGACAAAGAAGAGGTTACAGGCTAACACTGATTAAGCAGAGCCTGGTAACTGTTAATTATCCACTGCAGGCTGTGCTCTCACCAACCCTCTTGGCAGGTACGACAGGCATGGACAGACAAGCACAGGAACTGACCAGTAGACCTCAGATGCTCTTGGCAATGAGTCAGAGGATGCCTGGCTTACCAGGAAGGGCTGAGAAAAGACTTGGATCTGATTTCATAAGAGAAGGAATACCCTTAGAAACTCATTTGTCAAATTAGCAGGGCAGTTAACATGCTACTGTTGAAAGAGAACAGTCAAAAAGCCAAGAAGTGGGTTAGTAAAATAACAAAACAAAAAAAGCTGACCAAAACCTGGTTATCTAGCCTCACTGCATGTACTGAGAAAAAAAAAAAGTGACTAACATCACAAAAAAGTAATTTTAACTTTGCAGAGAATTGGATGCAAACACCCTTTGGAAAAACAGCAAGGGAAGAAAATGAGAGCACTGGTCATGGAGACCACCCCATATACAATCTGATGACAGCTATCAGCAACTAAAACTATAGATTTGGGGAATTAATGAAAAAGGTTCATAAGTCTGAGGAAGGTCAGTGCCCACCTTTAGAAAGGAGCCCAATGCACCAACTGGCTACCTTCAGAAACAGAAGAGATGCTGGAAAAACTTACCAAGCAACTAACACAGAAACACTTAGCTGACAACGTGAGAATAAACAAGACTCAAAAGACTGATAAAGAATAAGGCGTGTAAAGACAGTGCAACACTTAATATACACAAACATGGAAATAAGCTCAGCAAAAAGACCTAGGACATGTTCTCACAGCAACTTCTCATAGTACTTGAGGTGATATTTTCTTGTAAGAAATGGGGAAGGTGTTTACCTATGGTTACAATGCTACAGGCTGAGATACTCTTGCAAAATCAAACCAAGAAAAGAGGAATCTGAGATAGAAAACTGTTACCATGACAACATAAATATAAATGTAAAATATGGGAATCATTTTCCATCCCTTTTGGATTGAGCTTCTCTAGGCCAAGGGCTAGGACAGTTTTTGCCGTCACACTCGAATAAAGAAAGATCTGAGGATACGTTTAGGAAAAAAAAAATTATATATAAATAAGTATGTATGAGGAACTTCACGACAGGAAAAGCAAGTTACCACCTGATGTGTCTTCCATCAGTTAAGGAGCCAAGAAAATGGGATAACAAGAAAATGGCTTATTCTATAACAAGAATCTCTCAAGTGAGAGCTTCAAGATCTTCTTTCCTGGGAGATGAGTTGCTCCGTAGCAGAAGCCATATATATAAAGAACGGCTTGCAGCCCTGGCAGCCTTTGGGCCAGCTTATATACATATTTACTCTATGGACAGAGTACTGAAGAGCCACCCAACTACCCCTCTGGGCTTACACACGTTACAACTGAGGAAATTTGGGCTGTTTCTCAGACTAATGTCAACTTTACTATTTCAGTATTACTACCTTACAGATTTACGTCAACACAGCAAGGCAAAACCTAATCTAGCTGACTACAGATGGTTGCTTCTTTACATTAATGGTTCTGGTACTAAGCTTTAATTAACAGTGTTTGTAATATATGGACAGCAAATGCTCTTTGGAGAATTTCTGTGAAAAATAATGGATTATTTCACTGAAGTGTAAAATACCACTTGAGCAGTTATGGGTTAAACCTCTCACTCTGACGGCATGTGGTAATGGCTGTGAAACCCTCACTCCCCCAGACACACAAAGGCAGTCAGCAAGCAGAAGGCAGGCTGGGGATCATAGAATCATAGAATGGTTTGGGTTGGAAAGAATCTTAGAGATAATCCAGTTGCTTGAACATTTGCAGGGATGGCACCAAGAAGTCATTCAAGCCCCTCACAATGCCCTTCGTAACACACCAAGCAAAGCCACATGCAGTCTTCAAAATATATTTGAACTGGAGAATCAATACGTTGATCCGTAGTATAAACACAACTCCATTAATTTTCCATTAAGTTGGAGTTGCAAGAAACAATCTGAACCAAAATCTGTGTGTATGTACAAATATATATGCACATATCAAATACATATGTCATAAGTACCTATATTATAGAATATATAAAAATATATAAACATATATATGTAAATGTGCACACATACATAAAAAATATATAAGCATATATATATTTAAAGCTACACAGCAACTAAGATATGCAGTGATTTAATAGCCAAGTTAAAAATTAAAAATTTGAGAGCTCTTGAGTGTCATTTTCCATCCCAAGTAATGCTGGAAACATTATTTTGCAATTACTGTTCTTAACAATTTAGTTGCAGAACTACGTATAAGAGAAACAACACCTTTTTAAGTGGAAGATAAAATCCCCACACACAGCCAAGAGAACAGTATTTTTTCCAAGATTTGAGCATTCAGTTAATTTTGCAGAGCTTTAATATTAACAACTTGATGAAATGGAAGAGCAGGATATAGGTTTCCAGTATATTATACCCACACTGGTATATTTACTTTAAACATTCCTACTATACATGCCACTATGTTGTCCTGTTTTGATGAGTTTCATTGTAGAAGAAATCAGCATCATTTATTTTCTGAGCAATTCACATTGTAATTTTTAATTACTTAGTTTTCCACATGTGACTATCCGCAAACCTGTCTTATCTATCTGGGAGGGAGGAATCTTGGAGGTCAGTTACTTTTTCTGTAGCCCAATTCTAATTCAGCCTAAAATTCTTTGCTAATGTTGTTACTTTGATGCCACTGAGCCCCTTACTGCCCTGACCCAGCAAAGTCCCCCAGCTTTGCACTGGCAAAGTAAATATAGCAAAGCAAATCAAACAGGATTTAATATGTAAGCATGCAGATCCACTCGAATAGGCATTTTGTTGAATTCATGCTTCTGTGGTTCAGTTCTTCAATATACATGGTTTTAAATCTCCATCTTAAAAAAGCCCAAACCAAAACCAAACCAAACCAAAAAAACCCAAACAAAATCAAAACCAAAAAACCCACACGAAACACCACCAAAAAAAAACCTAAAACAACCACCACCAAACCCCCTATCTCTAGGGATGCTTCCTATGTTAAAAACATTCATATCCTCAGCTGGTGTGACTATAACATGAAAACGTATAAAAACTGTTACTATTATTACAGATTGAATTTCTACAACTTGACAAAGATCACAAGTAAGGAAATTTTAGAGATAAAGTGATACCCCTTAGAGCTAAGAAACTTCATACCACCTAGAAACAAACTGACCTGCTCAACCACCTCTAGATCAGATGTCTGGTTTTAGGTTTCTGGATTTCAGCAACCTATGTCAAAGTCCAAAGCATAATATATGTACGTTTGTCTTTATTTTAGTAACTGTTAAGTCACAGTTAGGACTCTCAAACAGCTCATGCTTGAATAAAAAAAAAAAAAACCAACCCAACACAAAAAAACCTGAGGGCCGTGAATAACAACTGACTTTAAATCATTTTTGTACCATTCGATCTTTTTCTTGAACTTCCAACACCTCACTTTATGCTTACTTATACGCAGGAAGTTAGGGATACACAGAAAAATCTAGCACTATCCCACAGCATCTTCTTGCCATCTCTTACTGGGTCTAATACTTTCACAGGTTTTTATGTTCGACTGTTTACTTCATTCAGAAGCAGAAGAAAAGAATTTGCTAGTTGGTCAGAGTGTATGTACAGTACCTAAACATCAAGAACCTTTATGTACATGGCAGTTCAACTTGTAGCCAGAAGAAATTATTTAGACTTCAGTACATAGCATAGCTACTATTCTATAATCCTTACTTATACAATGGCAACTTCTATTTCATGTCCTTCCATGACTACTCATGTCCTTCCATGATTACTACAAGTAATTCGGAAAGAAAGACAGACAGTAAATACTGAGCAGGGTAACGGAGTTCATCTGCTGCCTTCAGATGCTGCCTGTATGCAAACAAACCACCACTTCAGTATCACAGGAAAAACACTCCTTCCTTCTTTTAAATAGAGTGAAAAGCAAAACCACAAACTTGCTCTGGTTTTATATGCAGATTATACCTCTCCAGCATCAAACGGAGGCTTTGTTTCACTGGAAAAGCTCTTTAACTGAAGCACCAGGCAAGAAAAAAGTGTGTTATTTTCAGACTTACTTTTCATTATCAAAGATGATTTTACTGTCATTTTGATGAAGAGTGATCTCAGTATTTCCACTTGATCACAGAATGGGTTGCCAAATCTGAAATCTCCGTCAGCTATGCATGGAGAAATACTCAGAAAAGCTATACTTTCAAGCAGGTAAAACTCCTCACTGCACATACGTAAGTATCATGAAAAGAGTTCTGACAGCAATAACTAGTTTAACACTCCCCACTCTTATTTCTTCTTACAATGTGCTCTTCGATTACCTACTTCTGTAAACTTCCTGTTTCCATCACAATAAATTCTACAAGCTGGCACATACTGAAATTTCATTTTCATTCAGTCATATTCAAATATTAGAAGCAGCGCACCAGTACTATCACCACTCTTCTCAGGTTCCCACTCTGCACCACAGAGCATTACTGAAATGTACAAGCTGTTTGTAGCTGTAGCAGAGCTCTCTTTTGTAGGTAGCTCAAAAATCTTCAAAGCTACATCCTGCAGAAGGTTAGTATTTAGCTGTAATTACTACAGCTAACTGCTTCAATTTCTGCATGTTGTTTTAAACGGCAGAATGTTCCAAAGCTATCAGCAGCAGCAAACTGTGAGCTGATAAGAAAACACCAGGAACACACACAATTAGATGCCAGCCACATGCCACACACTGCTGCTGAGCTCAGCTAGGATTTGTGTCGCTTGGTCTGCAGAATCACCCAGAGACAGCACGCAAAGAGGGATAGCATGCAAAGCCCTTCTCAACAGACCTGGAATAGAAATGGGAAATTACATACAAAACTGCTATTCCTTAAAGCGGAAGTTACTAAGATGGAAGTGTTGTGTAAAAGAACACTTAATCTTAAAACTGGAAATCTCTAAGGTTATAACCTTGGTTATTTTCATTGCAATAATTAAACTAGGCAATACTCAAAATGGGTGGCTGGCAGTCACAGAGTGATTCTCTGCATTAGAAATGGTATTTCTCTGCCCCAGGATGCAGAAATAAAACGTTACTCACAAAGCCATGTGAACTGATACACACATTGTCACAATGGCATTGGCCACCGAAGTGGACAGAAAATAACATAGGGTGATAAACAGAAATTGTCAAGACAAGGAATCTTCATAGAACTTTGCTGTTGAAATATAAACTAGGGGTAATACTGCATAACCTGGGAGGGGTGTTGCTATTTTCCTCAGATCATTTTAGAAAAACACAACACCGTCCTTCTATTACTACTTTAAAAGAACCAGATTGGGGCACTTCTTGCTTCAGCATTGCCTCTTAACTCAGGCTCTCTTGAAATTGCTTCAGAAGGGCCCCTTGCATACTCTGGAGGAATAGACATGTTATTGTTCAGTTAAAAAATCAGAATCTCCACCTTTGTGAGGCCTTGTCCTCTGCATAAAGGCTCCCTTCCTGGGGATCAAAAATGTTAGTTTCTAAGTCAGTTGGTTCAAGCACAAAGCAAGGCATAAAGGCAGGCACAGAGCTGACTTCTTCCAGAACCAGGAACTATCAGTTCCTTAAGGCTCAGAACTTAGGTTTCTGAGCCTTGAGGAGTACGTGAGGAGCTCATGAGGCCACTGGTGTCCCTACAAGGTTCTTTCTTTGGCAGACAAGACGTTAGACAAGGTCACAAGCTTTCATTAGTGCAGGTTCCCCTCCCTCAGGAAAGCAGAAAGCAGAAATGGTAAGAATGAACATGCTGGAGACCAACTTACTGAAAAAGCAGTTCTTTTACTTCCCAGAGACAGAAGTTTCTCCTCTGTCCCCATTCCCAGTACTCCAAGAGCTACCACCTTGAAGGCAACACAAATTTGCCTGGGTTTCAAACTGGGAGTGTCTGCTTAAGGAGCAAAGCTCCACCACAAGAGCTGTGAGAAATACTGGCTAAGGAACTCGTTCTGAAACTCCAAGATCAGGAAGAGAATTTTCTGCAAGCTCTACATACCCCACATATCTAACCACTCCAATTAAAACAAACGAACAAAACAAAACAAAGCCAAACAAAAGCATCATCTTACAGAAGAGTCTGACCATTAAGAAATACATTAGTCTAGAAAAGAAAATGCCTTACATAGAAGAAATTATTACCCAGCCTGGTTTATGTCAATGAAGAAAAATACAGCATCGTGAAAACCAGCTGTCAAAAAAAGGAGAACAGATCAAGAATTCAGCAGGGGTGTCTGCAATGGTCAAGCACTCTGTTACCCGACACACTATCTTCACTTTCTCCAAAGAGGAGTTAGTATCCTAGTAGCAATATTAAAACAGTGGCATAACCATTATTATAATAATATTCTAATTTCTACTACTAAAGAAAGAGCAATAATGTAAAATTTATTGAAAAGTATTTTTTATTGAAAAGTAGTATTTTGGTTGTATCTGATATTTTAGCATTTTTTAGGTATCAAGTGTAATAATCTCCTTTTGCCAGTAAGCTATTCATACCTAAGCACAACTCAGCCACCAAGTTCATCATAAAGATCCCCATACCCTGACTACGCAGTATTTTCTATGTGCCATAGGCTTACCAAGCTCTTGCATTTGCATGCCAAAAAATTACAAGGGTTTTTGAAGCAAGAGCGTGGGTTGTTCTTGTTTGAAGCAAGTAAAAATAAAACCAAAACCAAAAGAAATTACAAATAAAACCAAACCCCAAACAAAAATACACAGAACAACTCAGACACTGCTTTGAAACTGCTCTTCTTCATCCCTCCCTTCTTCAAAAACATGTAAACCACTTATTGTGTAATGTGTAAAACATGGAGTCTCACACAGCGTCTAAAATGACTCTTTCTAGGATCTTAAAATCACTTAAAAGTCTGTTCACTACACACAGCCAGTTCCAGAGTGCTGCTTATGACAGGATCATGCTGGAAGCCCTGGAAGTCAGCAGGGGCTGACTTCTGTGTTACTTCAGCCCACAAAATTCCCGGAAGAGAAAAAAAAAAAAAAAAAAAAGAAAGAAAAAGAGAACTGTAAAATAAACGTAAATCAGCCTAAAGCAGAGGCAGCAGTAAACCAAAGCCAGGACGAATAGCTAACTTACTTAGTACTCGGGTGCCTCCTGCTTCCAGCAGGAATGTCAGGACACGGCAGCTTCTCGCGCCGGCCGCAGCAGCCTCTGGTTTTGGTTTTCCGTAGGTGCTGGCCAAGCCCTCGGCTAGCCGGGGCGCAACAGCGCTCCCCTCCCAGCAGCGCGGCAGCGCCACCTCCGTCACACACCGCCCGCGCCAGCGGAGGGAACCGGAGCGAGCAGGTCCAGGCCCCGACAGCGCCACGGAAGTGCCAATGGAGAAGAGCTCTGCCCTCTGCCCCGCAGTGCCTTGCTGCATCCGGCATGAAGCCATAACGAGCAAACCCATTGCCTTCCGAGGGCGCGTCTTCACGTGGTTTGATGGGGTTTCCCCACTGCACACGGCTGTCACTAGGCGGACAGATGGCACGGGGAGTCATGCGGAAAAGCAGGCATGAAATGCCTGCCAGGATGGCGCAACTCAGCGATGGCGCTACTGGCAGCTTTCAATAAACAGTTTTTGTCTTTCACCTCTGGAGTCAGCAGCATCAGTGCCAAGGGAATGAACCTAGTCATTTCCCCTCAACAGGCTGACGTTTCTTTCAGAAGTTTATGGGACACCCCCTCTCTAAATCCGGAGTGATTATCCAGACTCCCCAGAGTACATAAATGTTATTAATCTAAAGAAATTGACATGCTTGAGCCTGTTAAGGCTGCTGAAACTTGACTAAGAATATTATTAAGCATAACAAATCGAAACAGTTCATATGAATTTTAAAGGCACTTCCTGAGATACCAATAGTGACTGCTCTTTATGTTTTGATTGTATTTTTTTCTAAAGGATCGAATACTCAACACCTGCTGTATGGGAGGGGCTTTTATAGGTTGTGAGGTGGTTTGGTTTTTTTTAAAGACTCCCCCAACAAACCTTTCAACCATTTTTTCTTTGTAGCCTCTATGCCTCCCTTTGTCTCAAGGGAAAAAGAACAAAAGTCAGCCCCAGAAAGGGAAGTAGAAAGGGGAAAACAATATATGACACAGGCTGATGATAAAAATGTCCCATTTTTGAATGAAGTACCAAGTATTTTTTTGTGACTGCACACAGCTTTACAAGTTGCAACTTTTGCAATGGTTTCCAGATCAGAGGCTTTTTTCATAGCCCTGCTTTTTAAACAAGATGACCTTGGGTGATGGATGCCACATGCTATGATGTTACACAAAACCAGCTCTTCCATGCAGGAGAACTGTACTACTGCAGCTTCCAATTTTTAGTATTTTAGTCTATTTTTGGCATGCCTGTGTGTGGACTAATGGAGGAAATTAGAGACACCCTCCACCCTGATCCTCAAAGTTACGTTATAACATCAAGGAAATTTTAGGGTAAAATGTAACAGCCATTTCCAGGATGGAATGCGGTTGATAGGCACAGAATCCACCCTATGACAGCACCCCAAGCAACCTTGAGACGTTGGCATATGGTCTCGGCGTATATAAGCTGAGCAGAGGGTGGAGTGGAGCCAATACATCATGGCCAGGCTCTCTTACAATCCCTGCAGGAGGGGGAACATGAAGGCACCATGTACTGTACATAAATCACTTCACAGATGATGAAGGAAGCTATATTTTTATTGTAGAGAGAATTTCAACCCAACCATTAACAAAATATGTATTACTAGAGCCACTCAAGCTCAATAGGCATTTAGTTAAAGCTCCATAGAGTTAAAAAAATGAAACTTGTATTACTAGGAAAAACCTGAACGGATACAAGGGCCTCCTAAAAGGTCAGGAAGCCTGAGAAACCAACACTGATTTATGATGAGAACTGACAGCTGAAGAGGCTTTGGCCTTGTGTAGGCAGACTAAGAAAAACAAGACTAATGAACCTCTAATCAGGAAAGACAATTCCTTGAGGTCTGCACCTGGACATCTATCTGAATCACAGAACCACAGGATGGTTTGGTTTGGAAGGGACCTTAAAAGCTTATCTAGTTCCAATCTCCCTACCTCCCTTCTGCTAGACCAAGTTGCTCAAGGCCCCACCCAATCTGTCTTAAAGAGTCAGCAAAATATGATTAGGGTGTCCTTTTGGTGAACTATCCTCTTTATGATCTCATTTTAACAATAAAAATTGCACCCACAGCTCAGAGGACCCCTGCCCAGGCTAAGAGGCCCTTCCCTAAGCATGTGTAGCAAAACGATCCGTTATGTAACCTTATGCAAGTCAGTTGACCAACTGGTAAATGGTGGGGTTATGTGGAGTTACAAATTTGAATTAAATCATATAAATATGAAAAATTGAGAAGATTAGGGAAGACTCCATCATGACTCCTGGGATCAACTGACGGGCTGAACCTGTCTTCTCCCCCCACAGGAACACCAGATACGAGCTGTACTTTATATGCATTTAATGATCAATTTTTAGCCGGCTTTAAGTATGTTATTTTCACACTGGCTCTTGCAGTTACTGTATTATATTATCAACAGCAATCTTTGAGCATTAAGCTATCACTGAGTTATATAATAGAAATTCTTAGCCGCCATCTATTTTGTGCGCATTTCTGGAGACTTAAAATTGACATAAAATTGACTTAAAATTGGCTTTAAAAATTGACTAAAATTTTTAACTCAATGGGTGAATCTGTTCCCATGAATTCTGAATAAGATGGCCAAATCACCCTCTGATACGTTGTGCTGTCTGGTTGAGCACCTGCTGAGGGCTCTGACAGGCAGATCAGACGCAAGTTTTTCCCCTTTCCTGGGATGGTAACAAACCCATCAAACTTACGGGTGAAGGGGTAAGATCTTCTTCCTTCTTGGAGGTAAACCCCTTACTGAGGTAAAGACCCCTTAATGTGACACTGCTACCAAGCTGACCAGCACTGTTCTCCACATGGACACGGTTCTTGTGATTTTCATGTGCAGGGCTATGTGCTGGCAACAGCCCTGAGGGCAGCTTGCAGGAACAGCCTCATGGACTTCCATGGTCTTGCTGCAAAACACCTATAATTGGGGATCTGTGCACCATGATGCACATCTACTCTAAGGAGAACATCAAATGGAAGTCCTCAGACCATTTAAATATTATCCTGAATAACCTCAAGATTTAGAGATAGCCTTTTCAACCTTCACACTATAACTGGTAACACATAAATAAATTTAAGCATTTCTGTGGATGTTCCCAATCAGTGATGTGATTTCACATGATTTATGCTCAAAAATTCTTTCCTTCACAATAAGGTGCCTGCAAACCTCACCAAATCATAGAATTATAAAATAGTTAGGGTTGAAAAGGACCTTAATATAAAAATCTAGTGACAGTTAAATAAGGCATGTATCAGGAGGAAAAAAACCCCAGCAAACAGACTGACAGTAGGCATCACTTTTGATGATAATCTAGACAAATCTGTGACAAAATTCCCAGCCTGCTGCATAAAATCCCATAAAAGGGATTCACTCAAAGACATTCAGTAATTGTTCTTTTTTTTTTCCTTGCCATTTTCCTGTTTTTTGCAGAAGAAAGCAGATTGAATCCACCTTTAAAACAGTGTTAATCTGGATGCCAGCTGAAAGTAACTAACCTTAAATTTCTCAAATCATCAAGTTCAAGCTTTCTCTGCAAATATTCAAGATCAGTCAAGTCAGATATAAAAATAATTCTCACTAAATTTCCACTGTTGTTGAATTCTTCCAGCACTGCTTCAATAAACTGTCCATGAAAGTAGTATGAACAAAAATTCTCCCTTCACTAAGCTATAGCAGCCAGCAACAAAAAGAAAATAATTACTCATTAAGAGCAATGCTAAAAATCTGCTACATAAAAAGCAGCAAAACGTCATTTGGTATCAATAGAATTACCATATAAGAACACAAAGATCCAAGAAAGATCACTGGATCTGGCTGAGTGCAAATGTTAGTGCCTATTTATAGCTATAATTGAACAGAGCTAGAAATTTGCTTTCCTGTTGGCTACATAACCGGCAAAACTGATTTAAAACGTTGCAAAGAAAACACAGCCACTGGTAGGGTACCTTCTGCAGAGGAAGGAGGTTAGTTCAGCTTTAATTCCTCACTGCTGCCTGCTATAACAATGGTAGCAATGATCTCCTAGTGTGTGCACCTTGGCAGTGATGAAAGATGCTGTTCACAAGCAACAAGGATTGTGGGAGATTGTTAAATTTAGAAGATATAATTAAGAGAAGGTTTAGCCTAAATGAAGGAAAGTATTTGTGGTCGTAGGAACTAAAAAGGTTAAACTTGAAATAGCTATTAAGAGTCAATTTTAAGAGCATGAGGTCAGTATTTTCATAGTATTGGAGAAACACCAAGTACTGAATAAAATGCATAGCCTAAGTTGCTATTACCCAATATAAAACAATTCCTAGCAGTTATATTACGTCACATTTTTTCATTATGCTTAACAGCATCACAGGAAATCGTGCCTTGCATACTTAATGTAAACAATATGCTTATAATAGAAAGAACACATACAGAAAAAAAGACAAAGATGTGTTGGTTAGCAAACTGAATGTGAGCTTCCATGGGACCATGCAGCTGGCAACTGCTATGCCAGAAGATTGTACTTCAGCCTGTCCCATCCCTTGCAGCTCTCATGGGAACTACAGATGTACGACTATGATCAGCTTAACTAGCAGGAGACAGGCCCTGCCAAACAGTAAGAACAGACAGAAAAGCAACAAAAATATTGGGCTGTCTTCAGCGATGGACAAATGTTTTGAAAGAAGGGGACAACAGGATTTATATATCCTTGTGTCCTACTTCTTTGACTAGAAAATAAAAATAATTACTTAGGTGGCACAGAGATATCTGCAAGAGTATTATTTTACAAAAGCGTTAATTAAGAAAATAATAAAAATCCCGTTCAAAAGCAGAAACACTTCCTGCTGACAGGATCTTTTAAATGATAGGGTACCTCCAGATACAGAATACTGTGGCACATTCAAGTGACTCTTTGCTGTCAGGCTAAGGAGCAGATGGCCTCATGTCCTGCGGGGAACCAGCACAACAGAAAGCCCTTTGCACACATACAAGGGAGTGAAAGTGTCTTAAAAAATATTTCAAAGGGTGGTTTTGAAACCTGAAAGTACAAGATAACCAAAGAACAAGATACCAGTGCAAGACGGATGAAGACATCTGTCTTGTCTATACTACCAAGTAGCAGCCAACTACATCAGTCTGTAAGTACTACCATCAGTACTGGCGTAGTGTGAATTGCACTGGACTGCATGCCAAATCACTCTCCCCTTAGAGCAACTCTCTCCTTGAGCAGGAACTGAGAGTAGAGCAACTCTCTAGGTTAGAGATTCCTTACCTGAGACTAAGAGATCCTTCATTACCAAAGACAGAGATCCCTTACCCACGACAGATCCTTGATAAGTGACTGATAGCATGCTGAATTAATGCTGTGAAACATTACTAATCCATATAATTAATCAATATTATTATAAACATTGAATGGATAATTCCATTAGACACTAACCATTGCTCAAGTCTGAGACTAAGTTTGGATCCAGCCTCAGAGAGGCTCCAAAAGGAGTTCAGAAAGCAAGGGAGTCCACTCGTGGCTCACCAGAGGGGCCCTCTTTACTGTCTGTGTCTCTGGTCTCTGTGTGTATCATTCTAACTCAATTCTAACTCAACCTTCTTTTCTATGGTTCTTCCATGCAGTAATTAATAAAGTAAACCTTGCCATCAAACTTACTGAATTGTATCAAAGCACTGTTAAACTTTGTTAAATTGTCAATTATTTTACCTGAATAAAACATACGGCTACTTCTCTCTGCTTCTTGAGTGAGGTGCATTCCACTTACCCATGACAAATTTGCACAAAACAGTGACTACCAACTACAGCCATTAGTTCACATGTGACCACCATGAGAAAGTGTACTTTCAGCACCCTATTTCAAATTTCAATACTCTAAGACCTCAGCACACTTAATGTGATCCCTGCTTCTCTTCAGGAACTATGAACTGCGCACCTATGCAAGTCATCTTTTAATACCTTGGACGGTAACTTCCTGACTGACTGAATTGTTCCAGGAGCTATGAAAGCAGAGACAGTTCTCACTGCTTCAATGTCATCAGGCCCACTGAGTAAAGAGAATCCAAACATCCAAACAATACTAAACAGTGAGAAAAGAACCACAGCCCTGTAAATCAAACGAACTTTGCCACTTATACTAATGGGACCAGGATTTTAAAAAATAACAAGGAGACTAACAAAGAACATGTGAAAAGAGAGAATGTAACCATGTCTATTTTCTTCAGAAAGTCAATGCTGGCATTTTGCTGGCCTGCGCTCCTCTTTAATTTCAATTCACTACATGAAGAGCACTGTAGTGTTGCTGAATGCTGGCAAACCAACCATTTTCTGTCTCGTTGCAGGGGATGAAGTAGTATCATATCCTTTTCACTTCTAAAAGAGACAATTCCTGTAAGTATGCATTACCTTAACAGCAGAAGGTGCTTCACTTGTCTGTGTTCTGGGAGGTTGGCTAACACTAGCACTTGCTGGTTTCTTCTACAAAAAAAAAAAAAGAAAGAAAGACATAATAAAGGTCAGAAATGTTGATGAAGAAGGAGAAAAGCCAAGCAGAACTGCAAACAAACAAAACAGTATATAAAAAGGTACACTAAAAAAAATGTCCATTGGAACATTTTATACCAGGCAAGTCACCCAGAAATAATTCCTATGTAACTTTAATTGACGCAAATTCATTTCAGTTTTGCTTAGCCCAGAAAAGGCTGTTATCCTGCACTTAAATCTGTGCCATTTCCTGCAGCAGAGCGACTCCATTTTAATTAACAGTTAAAGCAACAGTAACCATATATACTTTAATGAAAAGTGTCAATGAAAATAAGACTGGTAAGCTATTGCTGTACAGGCTTAGCTTGAACCACCATGCAGAAGTTAACATTATACCTCAGAAAGTAAAGATATAAAGCCAAAGGCAGAACAGTGGGTTTTCTAGTCAATAAATATTCTTTCAACTGAAACAAAACCATGACAACCTCCAATTTTTGACCAATGCAATGCCATTATCATCAAGTACCATCAGGTACTGCTGCAAAAACCCAGCAACTGCTGAAATCACGTCTAACAAAGTCTGGGAAAATAAGAGGTGGGTACTGAATGCAGCAAAAAGCTTTTTCAGATTCTTGGAGGCAGCAGATGGGTAAGACCTATTCATTTTCTCTGGTAAGTTGAAGCTGAAAATTCTCAACACAACTAAAGAGTACAGACTTACATTACCCTCTACAGGCAGCGAAGCCTGCAGAATGACCAGAGATTCAATAACCAACCTCATGCAAACTCAGGAACACCAGTTTTCAACTGATGGGATGCTAAGTACTGTAACAGACTGAGAGACTCTGTCATTAAAGACCCCTTTCATTAATTCCACCTCTTGCTCTCTTTCAGATTTAGCTCCAAAACCAGGACAGCATCTCAGATAAAGAAACTGCACATTTAACAGTCACCCTCCAGCCAGAGCCTGGGGCAGTCGGCCACCCTTATGCAAGACTAACATCACAAAAATGTGGCCCAGACTGACAAAAAGTGGGGTATTTACATCAAGGATTTCACACTTCACACTGGCCACACTGGAAACAATGACATCCAAGTAGGACTTCATAGCCTGTTTCAAAAAACAAGTGTAATAGTGATTTTTCCAGTTAGAGGGAAGTTAGGAGTGTGACTGCCTTCACCAGACACTCCACCCCAGGCACTCCTGCATGGCTGCTGACCCACAGTGCTGCCCAGTACAGACCAGTACTGCCCAGTACAGACCAGTGCTGCCCAGTACAGACCAGTGCTGCCCAGTACAGACCTGCTTAGCTTCTGGGGCCCAGCCCAACGCCAGGCTGATGGGTGGGATTCCAAGTTCATCCTGGAACAAAACTGAGCATCCGTTTCAGAGACAGATGAGCAGGCAGGACACTGGCACAGCCAGCTGGCACTGCTGTCCAGCAGCACCTACACACCCAACTCACCATAACACGCCACCACTCACAGCCACATCCCCTCCTCTGGGGCTCCAGAGGCAGGAGGTCACTAGTGCAATCGCACACTCAGCACCCTCCAGGCTTATGAGCGCGGGCACTGTCATGGCCATTCTGCCACCTTGGCACCCCTGCCCACACCCCAGCCCTCTTGGCGTCACCATGGGTCCCCCTTCGGTGCTTGATGTAAACATGCAGCAAACACACCCTCATCCCACCAGCACCCCAGACTCAGCACGGACCCTCTGCCCACCTGACACCCCTGCCCAGACTGGGGTCTCCTGCTCACCGCTGGCCCAGATGCAGGTTTGCTGGTGAACGCACGCACACCCCACTCGCCTCCCACCCTGCAGCTGGCACCAGGCACCAGGCTGTGACCCTCCATGTCCTCCCATCAGCTTGTACCATGCCACTGACCTCCCCCAGCACCCCAGACCTCCACCAGGCTGCCAGCCTCAGCAGCTGCACAGTCCAGCTCTGCTGCAGCCTCCCCAGATCCTGCCCACTGCTGCCACTGCCCAGGTTCATTTCTGGTTGTTGCCTCTACTGACACTAATTGCTCATGTTTGATATCTCTGCACTTCTGTCCCTTCCCTTCCTTACCCTTCCAGCTGAGGAGATAAATATCTTTATGCCCAAGTAGTCAGGTTTGTTCTTATTGCAGCCTCCCTCATCTTATTTACATGACCAAGTAGTCAGGTTTCTCTTGCTATTTTCTCCTCATGGCTCCTTTGACCAGATACCCCTAAAGGAGCAGACACTCCCCTTCCACGCACCCTTCAACCCTCATTACAATGAATATTATTAATTCCATTCAGAAACCAGCAGTCCTCTGGCCCTAGCTGGCAATGCTCCTGAAAGCAGGTGACAGAGGTGTGATGCACTGCAATTTTCTAGAGACAGTACCGAGATGCAGAACACCTTGAATTTTACTGATGTAGTGCATTAAAGACTCAGTAGAAAGTATTAGCCATAAATGCTTCAGCTTTTAAATAAGTTATTAAGTTGTTGAAGGAACAGAAAATTTTAAGTGCTACCCCCTTCCATTTTCAAAAACAAAAGGAAAAAAAAAGTCAAAAAAGAGCAGACCTCAGAAGAACAATCAGTATACCAGGTACACCTTCATTATTACAGCTCCCAGATTCCATCTCAGGCTCAACCTTTGGTTCAGGACCTCATGGTCATGGTATTCAGAGCTTACCTTTTGTAACTATGATGCTCTGAAAATCCACAAAAAAATTACTGTTTTGCAGAGGGAGTTTTTATAACACCTACCAACACTCTCAAAAATTTCAGGCACAAGGTGTGGCAGCCTGACCCTGGCTGGATGCCTGGTGCCCACCCAGTCGCTCTGTCACTGCCCTCCTCAGCTGGACAGGGGAGAGAAAATACAACACAAGGGTCGTGGGTAAAGGTGAGGGTAGGGAGAGATCATTCACCAATTACTGTCATGGGCAAAACAGACTTGACTTGGGGAAATGAGTTTAATTTAATTATTTGGCTTCTTTTATTATTAATCAAACCAGAGCAGGTCAATGAAGAATAAAACCAAATCATACAAAACCTTCTCTCCACCCCTCCCTTCTCCCAGGGCTCAATTTCACTCCTGAATTCCCTGCCTCCTCCCCCAGCAGTGGCACAGGGAGATGGGGAATAGGGATTGTGGTCAGTTTGTCACTCACAGTCTCTGCTGCTGTTTCTCCTCAGGGGATCACAAACTGTTCCAGTGAGGGTCCCTACAGGATGCAGGCCTTCAGGAACAGACGGCTCCACTGTGGGTCCCCCACCAGGTCACAGGTCCTGCCAGCAAACCTGCTCCACTGTGGGCTCCTGTCTCCATGGGGCCACAGGTCCTGCCAGAAGCCTGCTCCAGCATGGGCTTCCCACAGTGTCACAGTTTCCTTCAGGCCTCCCCTGCTCTGGCATCGGGTCCTCCCTAGGTTGCAAACGGATATCTGCTCCACCACGGACTGCAGAGGACAGCTTGCCTCACCATGGTCGGCACCACAGGCTGCAGGAAAATCAATCTCTGCTCTGGCACCTGGAGCATGTCCTCCCTCCTTCCTCACTGACCTTTGGGTCTGCAGGGCTGCTGCTCTCACGTATTCTCGCTCCTCTCTCTGGCTGCAGTTGCACACACGGTATTTCCATCTTTGCAAATATGTTATCTCAGAGGTGCTACCACTGTCACTTACGGGCTCAGCCTTGGCCAGCAGTGGGTCTGTCTTGGGGCTGGCTACATTGGGTCCATGAGACTTGGGGAAGATTTCGGCATCTTCTCACAGAAGCCACCCCTGTAGCCCCTCTGATACCAAAACCTTGCCACGAAAAACCAACACACAAGTCTAGACTCTTCCCCCACACCCCCCTCCAAGCATGAACTAGGAAAAAAACCTAATAGAGTGAAATAAATCCTTGTTCTGAGCATGAAATTTTGTTACTTGATTAAACAGTATTAAGGAAAAAATTGTTAATGTGTACATTTTTCTGTTTCATGGCAAGTGGAACAGAAATAAAGATACACAGGTAGGAGAGGGAGAAGAAAAAGAAGCAAATAAATTCTCTGGAGTAGAGAAAGGCTACCTAGCGATAAGCTACATGGAAAGTTAAGCCACCACAGCAAATCAGTATGCTTTGCGGAATACTGATCACAGCAGGCTGAGTAATACGTTTCAGTTCCCAGGGTTATCTTTCAACAGTAACTTCTTTGGTATTACCCCTTAATGCATTTGTATAAGTAGAAAAATTGGCCACATCATGCTGCTAGGTTCATCCTTCTTTAACAATTATTGAAATAATGGGTTTATGTGCTTCCCAGCATCCTCCCCACAATGCCCCCTCCAGGCAAACCAGCTCTGACATCCTTTATCAACAAATCCATTAGAGCTGTTCCCTTTTTTTCCCCTTCCTAGAATTGGAAAAGATTTTTCCTGTGACAGTCTCAGAAGCACCTTGCAGCTATACTCATGTCTCACTTCCCAACCTGATAATAACAGGCTAATGAATTATCAAAGCTTAGCTTCTTTAGGAGAATCAAGAGCCTGCATGGAATTGTGCATGAAGGAATGAAAGCTCTGGCATACAGGTACTTATAACTTACTCTTCATTGTTAGCAATGGCTTCAAAACAAAAAGCTAAAACATTGTTTCAGAGTGAAATATTAATTCCCCACATTTAATAAAGGGGAGATAAAACATATATCTCTTTGATATGTAGATTTTCTGAGGGAAGACATGCATTGAGACTGATGTCTAGAAATAAGGATTAAATATTCATTTTGGACTGTAACATTCCAGTGTTATAAAACTGCAAAGAGAATGCATATAGTTGTTTTAAATTTAAAAAAAAAGAGAAAAAAGAAAAAAAAAGAGAAAAAAGAGAAAAGAGAAAAGAGAAAAAAGAGAAAAGAGAAAAAAGAGAAAAGAGAAAAAAGAGAAAAAAGAAAAAAGAGAAAAAAGAAAAAAGAAAAGAAAATCATATGAGGAAAGAACGTGCAGTCTCTGTCCTAGAAATAAATGCATTTGACAATTACCTTTTGCATCTTAGTCAAAGAAGAACCAAAACAGGAAAGTAAGATGGGCAAAGAAGCTGGTTCTGTACTGCTCAGAAACCCTCCACTCCTCCACTGAGGATCATGCTCCCCCGCAGCTACCAGGTGCTCTTGGCAGTGGATAAAAACCCAACCAATGCAGTTTAAAATAAATAATTTGGTACCAAAATGGAAAGAAACCTCACAAATGCTCCAGTCAAAGTTATTTATGCACTTCCATAAACCAGACTAGTACTGGGCACCCCAGCAGATTTTTATTACTCATGAAGTCGTTACTCAGCATTATACCCCTGGACTCTGAGTAACTGAATCCTGCATGACAAGCATCAGGATTAAAAACTATCCCAGAAATCCTCAGGTCAGAGCAAAGAATCAACTCCAAAAGGACAGTGATGCTTCAGTGCTAATTACCACTGTCATCTTTTCAAACTAAAGAACATATTTCCTTGTTAAGAATAATGAGCTGAGCTAGCAGCCATGTATTTTGTCTACACTGCTGTAAAGCATGAATCAAAATGGCAGGATGCATTAGGGAGGGTCTTGTTTCATACCATAGCTGGTAAAACATGGCCCTACTCTAAGCTGGGGCTTCAAATTCCTAGAATATATGGCTCTGTCTTCCTTTTAATACCACATTTTTATGTTCAGATGCCAGCAATTCACAGGCTAGTTTTTTAGACTGATACAGAAGCTCTCCTCAGTATTTCCCTCTATGACAGTAAAAAGAGGATAGGTCTTTCCTGGGAAGGAAAAGGAAATTTCCTGTTCCATATATTTTGCAATGGCATGCTGCAAACATGTTGACTCAGAAACACAATGTCAAAACACAGTGAGAAAACAGGTAGATATGGGAAAACAGCAGCACATCACTTTCTTTTACTGGCTGCCAGGTGCATCCCAGCTGCAAACATGCAGCAACTTCAAGTGCCTGAGGAATGCACCAATTCCAACAACAGTCTTTTCTGTTAACATCTACCAGACACACATCCACAAGGAATAAAAATGTTTCATTAAAGCTGATTCAGATCAAGAAGTTTCCTATTCTTCTTAGAATGTGAATTCAACAAATGTAAGGTTCCGACAACCAAGACATTACATCCCTGTTACTGGAACCTTTGTCCTTGAGCAATGACTAATACAACCATAACACACACACACACACACACACACACACACACACACACACACACCTTCATGGTCAACTATGCTGATAAAGAAGTGTGTATCTTCTTTTGATTACGTATTCTAGCACACCTGCAGTTTCCAACTTTGTCCCTCCAGCAAATCTTTTGCCTCTGTCTACAAGATATCAGGTACACATACACATTCAGTTGCTCATCATTGGACTAACACATTATATGTATTTCAACCTAAAGCTGACCATTCCTGTGGCAAGTAGATCCCCCAGTCTGTGACATGCTCGAGTAGCACCACTGAAATGAGGCAAAGCAGTGTAAGTGTCCTTCCTTTGCTAACAAGCAATGAAGATCAATCTTTCCAGGGGCAACATGGCCCTATGAAACAAGATTATCACCTAATAATAGTTATTATTTCAGAAGTAATTATTTCAGAAGGCTAGAAGTCCTAGCCTTCTGAAACCCTTCCACAATACCTCTCTCCTGTGCTAGATGCAATGCACTGAGCATTAATGCAACCAAAGGGCTTCCAAGTAACTGCCACAGGCTACCATGAAGGATCAAGGTTAAAGTAAAAGGGGTGTATTAAACTTAAGGCCACATCTTAGGTTTTGTTTTCAGAAATTAAACAGACTAAATTTAGTATTCTAGAAGGAAGAGCTGGAACCCTAGTACTACATTAAACTTTATGTTTCCAGCCACTGTGCAGAAGAGGTGAGAGCTGGACCCTTTGGAAGAGCAGCAGGGAAGGACTGTGTGCATCCTTTACATTCCAGCCTGCGCAGCCATTCAGCAGAATGGAGGTTGCTGGAAACTGCTGCAGAATTCACCTGCTGCCTGTCTCTTCCAGCCAGTCAGTAGGCTCTAGCTATGCAACTTAAGTGTCAGCACCCTCTAGTGTAGTAGAACGCAGTGGAATTTAGAAGCTCCATTTTTAAGTGAGGAGTAAACAAAAACTGCAGCTGACAGCTGTGCTACAAGTACCATGCAGAAAGGGAGGCCTGTTTCATGATTCAGAGGGAAAGGCTCACTGACTTCAGGGAGTTCATGGCTTCGCCTCTGAGCTTAGAGGATGCTGTTTATTACACACTGAGTGGACCAGCCTGGTACTTGGTGACCTGATTTCTTTTCTGTCCTACTGAGCAGTTGGATGACCTTAAGTGAGTCAAATCCAGCTCTATGCTTCAGCACCTCCCCTCTCCCACATTTTATCTAAGTCACTCAGGCAATATGTCTAGTCTGCTTTGTACAACATTGGAAGACCTAAGGATGAAAGGACTGCGTGATAGTCAAGCAATAAGCTACTGGAAACAAAAAGTAAATACGTCTGGAAGGAACAATCTTACGAACTAACATCTGTTAGTACATCAAAGATAAAATGCACATACTCCCCACTGTTGATTGTATGTAATTCCAAAACTACAGTGTTATTAAACAGATCACCTTCACACTGGTAACTCCTAACTCTTTTAAAGCATTATTTTATTTTATCATATTATGATGCTAGAAATGGAAAAATTTAATGGAGCCATTAAATCTCCTCCACACTTCTGTCCAAGCACATGTCTTACCAAGCAGGTTTTTATTTACAGTAAACCTGCTGTGTTTTTTTCAATCTACTTTCAAGTCTCTAAGAATGAAAGGCTTGAGAAGTCCATTCTACGTCTTACTCATTTTGCGCTCTCCTTGATGATGCAGCTAATTAGCATCCCCTACTCACTGTATACCCAAAGAATCAGATGAACAAAGTCATATATTGTTATTTTTAGCTACACAATGAGTACACAGGCTTTTACAATTTTCCCTTCAATATGAATATGAGTTCTTCAAAGACCTTCATGTTTCCTTGTCATTTTTATAATGCATTACCAAACCCTTTCTTGTAGGGAGGCGAACAAACTCAATATGTTAGACAAGGTTGTCTACAGGTATCTACAGATAGATCATAAATTTCTGCTTCAAAAAGCAGGAGAAACCTCTGACTTTTAAACAAAAAAATGACATTTAAGACTGCTGGGAAAGCTGTACAAAGATTTTAATTCCTAGCTCAACTGCTTAAAAAAAATCAGAGTGCTTTGGAGGTGGATGTGAACCAAGGTGGACCTGAAGCTGTTCAGCTGGCCTAAGGAAAAGTGGTATGATATACTTTCCCTTCTAAGCATTGTAAAGTGAATGAGGAACAAGTCAAATATAAAAAAAAATTCACAAGAGGAAACACAAATGCATGATTCTAAGGACTCAAAAAGCAAAAACTTCTTTTTCTAGCAAGAAATAATGTTCCCAATGAAAGGTCAGAAGCAGTAACTCCACAACCCAAACTATGGGCTTCAACTCCCAGCCTTCCCAAGAAGTCAGCACTTCTATATTCAGAACAACAACATGCAAAAAATTTGGCATTAAACTTAGCATGTATAAAAGAACAATGCTATTTAAGCAGTAATTAAAAATGTCCAGAGAGGAAAGGAGGAACATGTTCCCAGGCTAGACAAGCTTTCCTTGGTATCTGGACAGGAAAGAAAGGTAATTGCTTTAATCATCCACTTCAGAGGATGGCAGTAAAAGCATTCACTGGCCTTGATTTGCACTGCAGTTAAAGGCACCACAGCTTAGACAAAGTTCTTTTCCACATAGCTTCTGCTGTGAATATAGTACCAGGCACGCCTATTTCTAGCTTCACTGTATCACTGATTGACATTTGAAGCCAACATGTAGACAATTAGTAACAGGCGTACATACAAATTCTTCTCTTTCTGTATCTAACATTAGCCTTCCTCAGGGAAGATCTGCTCCTGCTTGCAATAGAAGAGATTCTTGGGGAACTAATTATCAGTACCAGGATTCACATTCTGACTTGGACGCCTTCTCTTTGTAATACCAGCCTGACTCACTAGCACATAAGGACCTAACTTCCAGTGGCTAACAGGGAGACAGCTGACCTTTCCAAGTGCTGTTCCTAACACTGCCTGCAACCCATATTGCTTCTGACTATAAAATTGCTTCTATAAACCCAGTGTTATAACCCAGCAGGGACCCTTGAACCAGTTCCTGAGGAGGCAGGACAAATAAATACATTTTCTAAAATACAACATGGCCCACATATTCACAAGCATGTCAGGAAATGTCGCAGACATCTATGCAACATCAACATATGAATTTTGATTTGTATCTTTGGAAGAAAAGCCAGGATGCAGACAGGGTGGAAAGCGTCACAATGCACTTGCTTCACCCATACTTCTGGACAATTGAAAAACTAGGATCATCAGATGCATCCCACAGTGTACCTGCACTGCAGAACAGACATATCTACTGAGATCATTTCCATCAATACAAATGTGAAGTATTTGTGAAAGGATCAACAGAACAAAGAAATATTTTCAGCAGGCTGCTCAGCAGCACAGACAGAACTATACATCCCTGGAATGAATGAGTGACTACAGTCACCAGTTAATTATCTGAAAACTACCACTTTGCTTTCAAAACACAAAAACCTGTATGGGAGGAAATTCACTACCAACTGTTCTTAGCACGTTCAAATACTTGAATTTACCTCTGCCACATCGGCTTCTTTCTCTCCTGATTTGGAAGAAGCTCCACTTGCCTTCTTGTCACCATGCTGTTAAACAGAGAAAATAAATGTGCAGTTATTAAGATCTTACAGTATACCTTCTATGTAGAGAAATTCCCAAACATCTTAGTGCATGTATGATGCCTTCAACCTACCACAATACAACAGAAGAGAACATCATAAGTTTTCCTTCTTACTAATGGACAGGACTTCTAAATGACCTGCTGGATATCTTCAAGCAAAATCACAGTCATAAAGTCATGCTAGGACAGTACATGTAACATGATTGCTCCTGTGACAAGTTCTGGAAGATATTAAGCTTATCACTCATTGCTCACCAGCACAGCACTCTTCAATACTGGCTTTAGAAACACTCAGTCCCACCAGCCTCAGCAGAAACTGAACATCTCTGAGAGAGACCAACATGATATATACTATCATGAGCACTCCAACACCTGCTTAGACACATTAGAATGCTCATTATGCCCAGCCTTCTTTACCTGGAAGAAAGGTGTTACTATTATCTCCAGAATTCTGCTGCTGATAAGCAAGAAATAAATGCGGTAGCAGTGCAGGCACAGGCACACATCAGGAAAACAGTCCTTCTGTATCTCCCAAGCCTCCTGCATCTTACATCCCCTCCAGGACTTTAAACCTCTGCTTTCATCCAACCTTATGTGCAATCCCATCTGCTGCCCACGTGCGGCAGTGTACAGAAGGACAGCTTGTTCAGTATGCACACTGGCATCCAGCGCATGTTTTACTCACTGCACCTCTGGAGGGTGGTGAATATGGCCCCTTAAAAAACCTTTTTTAAAAGCAAATTGTTTAATCTTTAGAGTAGTAAAAATGTAAAAAGCGAAACATTCTACCATGAATACAGAAGTCGATGTTATCTAATAGCTAGTGTTAACTTTCAAAAGCAACTGAGACATCTGGGAATGAGGATTCATTTCCAGTTTGTTTTGTTAAGTAAATAGAGGAGATGATTTGAGACCCATTTATTCCCTTCTGGTTCGAGGATTAAGCAGCAGGAGGCAAAGTTTGCTAACCCACTAACGTAATGAGTTTGTACAGATTTTTCTTTACACGGCTACAGGGAAAAAGTAATGATCCATATACGAATGCACTATCTTCAACAGGAAGATGTTTGAGTACATCAGCAGACATGCTGGGAAAATACTATAGCTGAATGAACAAGTAAGACTAAAAAAAAAAACAGCCCGTGTCTAATCTGTTTCCACTATTTTGGTCTACGACAACATTTCCAAAAATTGTTTCAGACAACCTCTAAAAATTCAAGTTTTTACAATTAGTTTGGGCATGAGTAAGATACTTGACAAGTTTAAAAATTGAAAAACTGTTCTCATAGTCCAATTGTGCCTCTTCAGAGCAACAGCAATCCTTGTAGGTTGTTGTTTCATATAACAGATGAATTGACTCGGTGTCCTGGAATAGCACTTTCAGTATAGACACAATTAGCCCCATTATCTGCACTTTTTACTGATACAATAAAAGCACACACCACACACATACCTCTGAAAGCAACGTCAATAAGTGTGTTCTTGCTTACAGAGTGGTAACTCCAGAGCCAGCACTACTACACACTCAGGAGTCACAGCTCCTGCCCTGCAAAACTTTGTTGTGTGGACCAGCTCTCTTTCTAAACAGATACCTTTGGCACAAAGTGCTACCTAGATTCAGCTACGAAAACAAGCACACCTTTCTGTACCCTGCACATATTTTATTGCTTTTATTCATTTGCTTCTTCAACTTTGGGCATAGCTTTAAAAGCAGCCACACCATTTAAAGCTTAGATTTTTTTTTTCTTTTGGTAAAACAACTCACAGAAGGCAGAAGTCTTACTTACATCCTACAGTGTGCCAGGCTTTTACCAGGGCCAAATCTGGTGTCACCCTTTCTCCCTAATCCATCTCCTTGTCTTCACACCAAGGAAACCCATACTAGACAGGACCACAGCATCAACAGGGCCTCCAGTCTCAAGACTACCAAGAGGAAGATAATGCTGTGTCCCAGCGAGTCACAGATAGAGCTCTTGGGTGCCAAGACTTCTGTGTTTGCCTGCCTCAGCATTCACTTTTCCTCTTTGCCCATCCTCAGACTTGACAGTGAAGCACAGCCGCCTATGCTCCCTGCAGAGGGCAGGACAAGGGGGCTAGCAGCATTCTCTCAACCAGGGTGTCAAAGCCATATCCCAGAAGGACCTCAGAGCAGCTTCACTGGCCAGAGAGGACAAGGAACAGACCAGGACAATGGCCACAACTTTACTACTCCTAAATTCAAGTCAGAGAGATTAAATGCATGCTGTCTTCCCTCTAGAAGGCTGTGCCAAGTAACGCCTACAACAAGGCTGTGACTTAAAGGAGAAATACTGTTTATCACAGATAGCCCAACCAAAGTAATTTTCTATCCAATAAGTTGGAGTCACGCACTGTGTGCACATTCAGCACTGCTGCTCTCTGGACTCAGATAATAAAACAGCCTATGAAAGTATTACCTCACTTTAAAGTCTGCCATCCCAAGGAGATAACCTGAGAATGCACCTTCCTAATACACCTTCTGAGAAGACCACGCTGGTTCCCTGAACAGCTGATGCTTGAGACGAAAAGAGACCCTGTTTCAAAAGTGCCTTTCAGCAGCTCTTTTCTGCTCTGTATTTCCAAGCTTTGAACCTTCTACTGAAAAAAAAATAATAAAATAATAAAAGCAAATCAATCAATCTGCTTAACAAGAGACTAAGCAAGCTCAGGATTTCCAGGACAGTATGCATCCATCACTCTTTAACCTTCTCAAGTGGATGACAGAGTTGACTTTTCTTTTGGGCACTCTTTCCTTTTTCCACTCATCTTTCCTTACATTGCCAAAGAAACATACCCATAACGAAGTCAGAGGACAGAAGCAGCTTCAGGTCTGTCACACAGACAGTGGGCATACAGTTGAAGTTACATTTCTAGTTCAACTATGGCACTAACAACAATTCCTTACAGTTGTTAAGTTGGCCCAAAATAGTTTCCATCTTTACTAACTAAAACTGAGACACGCAAACCCGCTCAAAATCACATGTTCAGAAAATACAAAGAAGTATCATGACCCAGAACGTTTATTCTGAGACATCCATCCTATTCAACAGCGCACAAAAAATGTCATGACACTACCATTTTACAGACACAACTTAAACTTTTTATTCAACGAGCATTCATAAACTAGAAAGAAACTGGCCTCGGTGAAAAGCACAGGGCAAAATTCTAAAAACTGAATACACAACTACATTCTCAGCCCACGTTTACACAAATCAGACCTCAACTAAAGGTCTTGCATCAAGAAATTCCTACTAAACCTCAGGAGCCCCATAATCCTAAATGAACTTTTGGTTCAAAGCCATTGAGCAGCATCTCAGAGGACTGCAGTGACAACACGCCCAGTCACTGGGTAAGAAGGGAAGCCTCCTCGCAAGACTCTCAGATGAAGTCAACCAACTTTGCACTGCAGATGTTAAAGGAGATGTATCATTTCATGCAGAGAGGAATCTGACCTATTGTTTTCAGTTGAAACTGAGAACGCAGCAGAGATCACTGACACTGCTCAGGAGAGTGCCAAATGGAAAGAGGTGCCAGGGGAACTACAATCAAGCAATGTAAGGAATGGAAAGGTGAAACCTAGATTCTTATTACAGCCATCCTGTTCTGCTTTAAATATACAAGCCAGTAAAAACCTTCGTAGAGAGACCAGGGAATCTTTTTTGTTCCTGTTCCTCTCTCTCACCTTTTCTGCTTTCCTTACTCATCCTTTAGAAAGGTCTCCCAGGCAGAAACTGTCCCATGTGATACATGCATACTGGGCCAGAGCAGGCTGCAGTCCCACATGGAGGCCTGCAGGTGCTATTCTGGTGCCAAAACTGTAACCATGGGTTTACATCAGAGCACACGGGTCAGTGGTTTCCTTACCTGATCACAGATAGCACACTGTCTTAGCATCTTTTTGTACATTGGATGCAGTGATCCAGGACAACCGAGGCCTTTAACATTCATGTCATCACTTAACGCAGCAATTCCCAAACATTCCTCCTTGTAACCTGGTGTCCTCCACCACACTATATCACTGATTTGACTTGACACAACAAATAACACTCAAAAACGTTTCTAAACACCTATCCAAGCTACTTACAGCAATTTAAAAGTCGAGTTATAAATTTAACAGATACCACCTACCTGATTATATATTCAGGAAATACATTACGTTTTTCTGAAAACCACCTTACACAGTGCGTACTTTCCATAAACTGTAACAGAACACAAATTTCTTTTTCACTACTCTGTAGAGAGACCAACTGTTTTCCGCATATGACTGATAAACTGTAAAGAAGACTTTCAACAGCAATTGCAGGTTTGTAATGACTAACGACCTAAATCCAGCCAAACCACGTGGAGCTATCACACAGCTGTGGTTTACTCAGGGAGAATCTAGCAAGCGACAACTATTCCTGGCAATTCCACTACCTACCTGCAGTTAAGAATATGTTCCTGAGAACAGACACACTACAAAGGTTTTTCCAAAGCAGAAACAATCCCATAAAAATTCTGCCTTATGTCACACATGGTTGTGCTTTGACCGAGTGGTGCAGTTTTCATCAGCTAACAAGCTCTGCCTTACTTCAGAAGATGATGGAAACTGCCAAATCCCTGATTTTTCAGTGTCACTTATACAAGACCGCGGCGGGATCATGGAAGTACATCCAGAGTACACCACGTTCTCATCTGATCTGAAATTCTACTGCGCGAACGCTCTGAAAAGAAAAGAAGCGCTGCTGTGCCTCCTGTCACCGTAAAATCCTTTCCTAAGCCCTAAAGCCACAGAGGGGAGGCCGCCCGCGGGCGCGGCGCGCCGCCACCCCCTTCTCTCCCCCGGGGGTGGCCCAGGCTCCCTGGCCGTCCCGCCGCACCCCTGCATTTACCGTGGCGTACCACCACCGCGCGAAAGCCATGGCGCTCCCTCTGCTCGCTGCTCGCTGCTCCCTGCCGCCCTGCTCGGCTCGTCAAGGCCTGGGCCGCACCCCGCCCCAGCAGCCGCCTCCACCCCAGGGCGGCACCGTAGCGGCAGCGGCCTCCCACTGCCGGGCCCCACGGCACCAGGGCGGCGACCGCGGCCCCGCCGAACCCGTGGGGCAGCCCGGGCAGCGCCCCGGGGCTCGCCATTGCCATCCCCATAGCGCCCCGGGGGCTACAGCCACCCGCCCCGCCGGCCAAGCCCCACCTTACCGCGGCGGGGGGCGGCTGCCTCCCCGTCCCGGGCTGAGACATAGCGGCGGGACTCCCTGCCGCCTGCCCCGGTGCTGCTCCGGGCCACGGAGAAGCGAGGGTCGGCCAGCGAAGACGTGAAAGCGACCGATCTCGGGACGCGACAGTCCCAGTCCCACAGCTTTCTGGGGCGGCAGCGGATCCTCCCCTTCCTGCCGGGACCGGGGGGGGCCGCTCGAGGAAGAGGGCTGAGGTTGGCGGCTGTGGTTTGGGTCGGGAGAAGGCAGCGGGCGTGCCCCCGACTCTAAAGCGCCGGGACAAGGCAACGCTCACCCAAAACTAGAGTGGCTTTTCTTGAATAGAGGAGGTCTGGGGGTGAGGGGGGAGATGGACAGATCCTTTTCGTTTGCTGCGAGAGGCTTTACCATTGGAAGAGCGCTGGGTATGGACACCCGACCCTCAGCTGGAGGTTGGCGCTGAGGCAGCTCCTGTCAGAGATCCTGCCTCCACGGCTTCCCCCCAGATGGAGCCGGGCGGTGGGTGTGTGTGAGTGCTCTCTCATCCCGGCTCCTCTGCCCGCCTCCAGCCTTTGCCAGAGCCTGGGCCTGAACACACAATAAAGGGAGGGAACATCTTCACACCTTCCTGCAAAACCATGCCCTTGGTTTTGAAGTTGGTCATACATCCTGTGGGTTGCTGTGGTAGTAATGCCCATGTTTAGGGGATTTAGCGTACCTAGGGTTGTTAAATGTAAAGGCTTTCCAGGACTGATGACGCAAATGTCCCTGTCTGTGTAAGTCTGCGCAAATGAGGTGTGTGGGGTGTAGTGATGGCTCTTCCAAACTACTGCAGAACAGGTCATGGTCAGTCAGAGCTGAAAGAATCATAGATTCATAGAATGCTTTGTGTTAGAAGGGACCTTAAAGCTCATCCAGTTCCAACCCCCTGCCATAGGCTGGGACACCTCCCACTGGACCAGATTGCTCCAAGCTCAGTTCAACCTGGCCTTGAACACTGCCAGGAATGGGGCAGCCACAGCTTCTCTGGGCAACCTGTGCCAGGGCCTCACCACCCTCACAGGGAAGAACTTCTGCCTAAGATCTCATCTCAGTCTCCCTTCTGTCAGATTAAAGCTGTTCCCCCTTGTCCTGTCCCTAAAGGTCCTTGTCCAGAGCCCCTCTTCAGCTTTCCTGTAGCCTCTTTAAGCACCGGCAGCTGCTCCAAGGTCTCACCTTAAGCAGCCTTCTCTTCTCCAGGCTGAACAAGCCCAGCTCTCTCAGCCTGTCTCCAGAGCAGAGCTGCTCCAGCCCTCGCAGCATCTCCCTGGCCTCCTCTGGACTCGCTCCAACAGTTCCACATCCCTCTTGTGTTGTTCTCCATAGCTAGACACAGGACTGCAGGGGGGGTCTTCCCAGAGCATAGTGGAGGGAGAGAATCCCCTCCCTCAACCTGCTGCTCATGCTCTGGGGATGCAGCCCAGCACACAGGGGGGTTCTGGGCCCAAGTGTGCACTGAAGCCGAGTCATAGGAAGCTTCTCATCAACCAACACCCCCAAGTCCTTCTCAGGAAGGAAGATGAAGCACATCCAAGCCACCATGACCAAAACCTGGAAAATACTGTCTGAGCAGGTATGGTGCAATCCTGAGCCTGGTTTGGCCAAGTCTCCTGTTCATGTGGATATGTAGCTGGAATGAAAAATTCATTGTTTACCAGCAGTGGTTCTCTAAGGCCACCTCAGTAAAGATACAAAATGTGGCTTTGGTGACGTGGCAAATATCCTGAAGCATTATGGCAAGAATGATGAATTATAACATAAGGCAACCTCCAGTGAAAGAGGTTCAAAATGCGATAGATGACTTGCTGCCTGTAGGTACTTAAATATAGGTTGCATTCAGGAATTGGCACAGTTCATCAGTTTTGTCCTGCCCAGGTCTTGTTTATGCACAGTTTAAGAAAATTAAAAGGTGTTTGGGTTGTTCTGTGCTCGGGAATCCCAAGTTTAGGCTGGTTGGGTGTAGAAGCCATTGGATGAGCTGTATTACTCCGTAGAGGTAACAGCAGCAGTGGTTTCTGGACATGAGCATGGGTGAGGAGAATGTGTCTATCAGCAGAAGGAAGCAAAAATGTCTGAGTCTTCAGCGAGTGCTCACCACCTAAGCAGCTACTCCC
Source organism: Ara ararauna (assembly GCA_028858755.1). Classification (NCBI taxonomy): domain Eukaryota; kingdom Metazoa; phylum Chordata; class Aves; order Psittaciformes; family Psittacidae; genus Ara; species Ara ararauna. Next base: position 68,810,713 of record CM054410.1, on the reverse strand, counting down.
TGCTTCCTGTGGTGAAGAGGCAGGAGGGCAAGCCACTTACTGGGAAGTCTGTAAAGCCAATTAGTACTTGTGCACTCTCCCGTCAGACAGAAACGAGATGAGTGGACCCCTTGAGGCCTTGGGGATTGGCTTTAATCTCCAGAGACGAAGGATGGTTCAGGTGTGTCATACGCCTAAAGCAATCGCTGCTCTTCCCTGTGATTAGCGACGTGCAGATTTACAGCTAGTCTCTGAAGTATTCCAGCCTGTGATGTGTCTGGGGTTTGCATTCCACTTGATGGGTCCCTTGCCTAAAACTTTCTGTACTCAGCCTTTCCCTGAGCTCTGCATTGTATCTGTCCATGGAAGTGTAAAGCAGTTACATGTGACCATCTTACAAGGATATGCATCTAGGTAAGGTGCTCTGGAAGAGACCAAGGCAAGGGCCATATTTAATGCATGGCTTTCATGCAGGGCTCTTGAGTGCTTTTTTATCGGCAGTCACTCTGACGGGTCTAACAGATTGTCCTGCATTCCTCAGCTACAGGCAGCAGGCCCTCCCTGCTGAGACAGTGCTCCAGGAAGCCTCCAGCAAGCTTTACTCTGCTCATTACTACGTGCCTGATGACCAGCAACTGGAGCTGACAGTAGCCGAAACTGTGGAGTCCACAGTAATGAGGCAGTAGTACATGAAATCCTTGGTGATGTCAGTCTGTATCACGCTAGGCCAGCATTGAGGGTTCTGCTGATCTGGATGCACCTTGTCAATTCTAAGCTCTCCTAGTAGGAAGTTAGATGATGAATTAGGTGAGTATTGATAAGATTTGAGCACTTGGTAGCTGCATGAAGGAGGAGAGCTGCCTGGACACTGCCTCCAGCTCCGCAGCCACTGTGTGCATCTGCAGCAATTTGGAAAATGACTGGGCTCCAGCATTGCAAGGAAATCTGGCTCTGGGTGAAGGGTTTTGGCACTGTTGTTTCTATTAGAAGGGTCATGTAATTTGCCACTGCTTTAAGAAACTATTGTTCATTGGCAATTTCTGCATATGTTCCATCCCTGCTGGTGTTCAAGGCCAGGTTGGACAGAGCCTCAGGTGACATGGTTTAGTGAGAGGTATCCCTCACATGTCCCTGGTAGGGGATTGGAACTTCAGGTCCTTTCCAAACTGAACTATTCTATAATTCTATGATTTATTCTTAACTAGTTTAGATTACTTTTATATGTAATGGAGGTAGACTGCACACTTTTACCAGGGGATGGAAAAGCAGGTACTCATTCCTCTTACAGAAGTGATCTCAACTGACAAATGCCTGAGTCAGGTCTTCAACTACTGCAGACCTAAACACCACCCCAGCAGTTTGCTCAGTTGGGTAAAGATTTTTTGTATTTGCTTGGAAGAGTTGCTATTAATTATCCCAATCAGTCTGACTCTTCTTATCTTTAATTAGGAAAATCAAGCTTTTCTTGCAGCCTTCAGCAGCATACAGGTGTATAATTTCAAAGACACATTCTGTTTTCTGTTGCATTTTCTGCTTAACTCTTTCAGATCATCTGCAGGCGAACGAACCTGCTAAAGCCTGCAGAGATTTGACATGGCATTGGTAGTGGAGTTCTGCAGAGGGTTGACCAGAAACAGATGCAGGAGAGGATGAAAACTCCAAACTTAGGCCTGTTCAATGCATACTGGTTGGAGCAACAGCAGGTGGCCACATTGGTTCTTTACTGTGATAATGTGTAATGCAAACAAGTATTTAAAATATTTTGTATGCTTTTAATAGTCATTTAGAGTTATGGTTAATGGATATGTTTACATGTAATTGAAGTTATTTGGACTCTAAGATTGGAATCTAGAATAGAAGACTCATTTTCCCCCACCATATTCCTGTCTCCAAAGGGCACCAGTTGACGTCAAATGCCTCTGAATAAAAAGGTGCTCTAAATTCTGGCAGAATCAGATGAAATTTTTGCCAAGCATACATATTTTATTAGTATAGCTTGCATAACAGCACTACTGCAAGCTTATGAGTCATTCACCAAATTTACAAAATAAAGTACAAAATTTCTTGTGTAATTGGATTTTTATCTAGAGTAGTTAAAAAGGAAGTCTAAAATTAACTATAAAAATGAGTCAAACAAGTTGTTTCTTTGATCTCTGGTTTACTGAAAAATTTGTCACAAGTTTTCATTGTTCTCTTCCTCACAACACTAAAGTAATCAGGATTTACTTTTTTTTTTTTTTTTAGTTTGATGCATGCAGTCCCACCCTGTTTCAACACACCAACAGTAACAAAGACAAACAACTACATTTAATTTCTTCATCTACTGCTTTTGTTCACAAAGTGTTCAGTAAATGGAAATTGGAATTTTCAGTTATGGAAACCCTCTTTGTTGAAAAGAGTGAATAATTCGATAAATCTTTGCTCTCTAACTCAATATGCAATAATTAAAATCCTTGCTATTGACAAGGAAGGTTTATTTCCTTATGTAAGAACCTGTATTTTGGTACATGTTGTAAACATATTCTTTTTCATCATAGAAATGGTGTGTCCTCTTGTTTGTTTGGTGTGGTTTGAAGTTTTCCTGCTGGACTCCCTCCCACTGCTGAATGGAAACTTCCTTTCCACATACAGGAAGTCCAAAGCTTTGACACCAACCAAGGGAAGATTAGAGCTGATTCCACAGCCTTCCTTGGGGCTTTTTATTTTGTAAATCCTTAGATACTGAGCTGAGTCTTGATTAAGAAAACAAACAAACAAACAAAACAAAAAAACCCCTTGAAATTAATTTTTAACAATTACTGGAGCTGAATTTGGGTTATATGTACAAAAGTTTTTATTTATCCAGAAGTTCTATTTCATTCTTGGAATGGCTATGGATACAGACAGCACAAGGTTATGACTCCAAATTGGGGTCCAAAAGGAAGTCCAGCATGACGAGCTAGGCATTACCTCGATGAATGTCAAGCATTGCAGCTACATAGGAGTAAGCAGCCTGCAGCTCATTTCTGTCTGCTGGTATTACAAAAAAGCCAAAAAAACTTTCCTGACATGAGGTATATTCTCTCAAGTGTAAAATAAATTGTGAAATTACAGCAAGAATGTACGTCCTAAACATTTCTGATTTTTATAAGCCTGATTTATAAAGATTTATACAAAATGAAAATTACAGTACCACTTCTCTCAGATTCTGAGACTGAAGGCTTAAGATTAGTCTCTAAGTAGAAACTGCAGATAAAGAAAACTTTGGTGAGCTCTGTGTGAGGTGAGACAAAAATGTGTTTATGAATAAATGTCCTGGGTTTAAGACTTTAAAGTCTTTAAACACTATAAATGTTTACAATCGATAGAAAATCATGCTAATAAAATAAAACACATACCTTTTAAGCACAGTTTATATGTTTAACATGCAGAATCTTTCAAAATATTTTGGCTGTGTCAGTGCTGTATTTTGCAAATCATAAAACCCATGCAAGAGACTGAAACTTTTGCATACTTCTTGGGCATTTTCTCACCTTATCTCCATTTGCCACAGAAACAATGATTTCCTTGAGAGTGGTAGCATTCCCTCCAGTGCAGTGCTGCACTTACCCCTGATCATCAGAGTGCATAGTGGTCCCCGAGAGACAACTTTCCTTCATATGAAATTAATCCTGAAAATCTTGGAATTAATAGAGGCTTCACAGAGGAAGGGTTAAAAAAACCAGCTCTGGTTTTCTGAAGTACATCCTGTAAAACAAGCTAAAAATTGCATTGGTTTGCAAAGATGCAGTAAGTCGTTTATGAGGGTGACTTTTGATCCTAGGGTAACAAAGAAAAGGTCTTACATGACAACACATCTCTTTATATTTTAAGTTTTTTCATTTTCACTACCTTACCAACACACAGATATACACACAATTAGGGCTGAAAAGGCCCAAGACAGATCAAAATATAGTTTGTAACTAATCCAAAAGCAAAAATGAAACCGACACTCAACTGCTATATATGTAGTATGTATATGCATTCATGCATATATAGATGTAACTATGTCTGTCTTGTAGGTGTTTTATAGATGATGTAAAGCGTCGTATGATTAACCAACTTTCCCATGATTTCCAGACAAAATAAGAGACTAGGGACTAAAGACTAAGGATTAATAACTTAAAACAGCACTTAAAGATATAATTAATTTATATTTAATTACATCTTTATATTATAATTAAATACTGAACTTATGCAACAAAGTATTAACTTAAGACTGAATTTTAATAAGAAACTTTGGGGATTCTCTAGGGCCAGGAAAGGGAGAAGAGTACCCCCTCCTCCTATCTCCATTCAACCTTATTAATGGGGAGCCACAGCATAAGCCTGTAGTTGATATAATCTGTGGCTACTAGTGGCACAAGCAGAATGTGGTACCCATGACTCTTATTACCACAAACAATAGCTGTTCTTTGGGGCCTTATAGGAGCATGTTACTGGGATGCTACTGGACACTACTGGTGGTTAGAAAACACAAAATTATCTTTTGCCAGTGATGCTGAATGTCTCTTTTGCTTCCTGCCAGGGTTTAAAAACTGTTCCCAATGCTGTGTTGTCTGGGTGGTGATGCTTCTTCTCATATACTTTCAGCAGCTGCCTGTGAAACAAGATGTCAGTAATTACAGCATTACTTCCATAGTATTTCCCTCTGTGCCTGTGACAGGTTATGAAAAAACCTCTGGCAAACAAGAAATTCCTGTTGAGAGAGGAGGAAATGACAGTTCTGGGCTTTGGCAGCTTTTGTGAGTTGCAATACATCTGTCATTCCTACAGCTTGCAGTCCTGTGATGGCAGGTTCAAAGACCCCAGGCTTTCATTCACATTTCTGGGGAAGGCTGTTGTCTTTGCTGATGGTAAACTGAGGCTCAGAAGGACTGAGAGATGTAAAGGGTCACACAGGGCACTTGTAGCAGATAAAGACATTGACCCTGAGTTTGGTCTATGTGCAATCTTTTCAGACACACTGCATTTCTGATCTGATTATCAAACGTAAAATGTGGGCTGTATCAACAATGAAAAAAGTTATTATATAGCTTGTCCTCCCCAGTCTGCCAACCATGAGAAGCCTAAGTATGATTTTCATCAAAGCATGCAGTCATGCATAATGGCCTTATGTCTGCAAGGTGTATTTGTATGCAGGTACATTTGTGCAATCAGATACAAATTTTAAATATATACACAAACAAATAATTTATTTATTACACTCTACAGTTAGAAAAAATACTTTGTCAGATACTTTGCCAGTCACAACTGCATAATATACCTGGAAATGGGGATAAAAGCAGAGAGTAGCATTCCTTAGGAGAGCATTGCATTGCTCAAAACCTGTGGATTGGCTTGATCACAGCTGGTGGATGTTGTGCATTTAGCAGCCTTGTTAGCATCTGGTTCATCCTGTACTTGGTTGACTAGTGCCACATCTGAAGGTGAGACATGTTAAAAGCTGCATTAATATTAATAACCACATCTTCAAAAAATAGGTCTGCTTACAGCATGGCGTCCCTGAATCCATTATAGCAGTCTGCTGCTTTGCCCTTACGTCCCTGCTCAGAATTTTTCTCAGTTGCATAGTTCAGACTCTTTTTAATCACTGGTGACTGTATGCCTTTTGCAGGAAGTAAGGTCTCTTCTTAGATTAGCACTATACTTTCTGCCTTTTAGGAAGCACAGCTTCCAGTCAAAACAATGGAGGGGAAGTCTAAGTACAAGCTAGTTCAGAAACGTTTAATGGAAAATTGCAACACTGCTGCACAGGAAACTTTCCTGTTTCAGAAATGTGAGAAAATAAGAAACTGAAATTGGTCAGAAGGGAAACATGGGTAATGTGGAAAATATTTTACAGCTTTATGCCGTTTTGAAGGCAGTATAAATTTTTCATAATTAAAAAAGAGAAAGCAAACTGAAATAACATTGGGCAGAAGCAGAGATAAGTGAGCACTTGGAAGTAAGACCCCAGCACTCAGTGCAGCTTGGCTTGTCATTTAGCTCAAAGCAAGGAAAAAAACCTCACCTTTTTCTTGTTTCATTGTGTGCTGAACAGATCGCTCCCACCTCAGCAACAGATTGCGGCTATTTTATAGCTGCAAAATAGCACAATAATAAAAACCAGTGATTCACCTGAGTGGCCAAGCAGCAGTGACAGGGTGAGGGTGCATTGCTCGGGGACATCCCTGCTTGCAGTAGCTCCTGCTCATGCTCCTCTGAAAACATGCGCAGCATTAATGGAGCCGAAGTGTGGACAAATCCCTCTCAGCACACACTGCTCTCCCTTGGGAGTAGTTCTTTCTATTTTAAGCTGTGCATTTGTTTGTCCTGAGAAGTGCGGTAGAGCAGCCCTGCATTGCAGCAGGACCTGTTTCTGTGCATGTTCAGGACCAGGCATCAGCGCAGAAGTGGGGAGGGATTTGGGTTGTGGTTAAACTGCTTGGTAGCAAGCCAGCACAATTTAAATGCAGCTGATGTGCAAATCAGTGTGAGAGGTAACAGAGTTTTGTTTTGTGCATTACAAAACCCCAAATCTGTCATTTCTATCCAGAGGAATTTGCTGCTCTTTCAAGGTTGGCTGATGGAGTCAGTCAGCCATCAGCCAAGACGATGCTCTGCTCTCTCTGGGCAGCAGCCATTTGAATGTCGTGTGTGGATAGCTGGGGGCCCTTTGCCATGCAGCGCAGGCTGCTCTGGGCCTCCCATACTTGGGTGATGGAAACCCTGTTTGAAAATACACAGTGACTCGCAAATGCCATCCACATTTGGGTGGATGGCAAATGCACGGCAGCTCTGCAGGAGCTTACATTTTGTAGACATCAGCCCCAAACTTTGCAAAACCTGAAGAATTTCAATTCACCATGGGGCAGCAGAGTGGCAATAGCTGAGGGAGAGTTCTTCGCTTGAGAAAATGCACTAGTTTAGTGTGGAGTGACTTATAATGACACTGCCCAGGATAGCCACACCATGCCCAGGCTTGTCCTGCCAAAAACAGCCTGGCACCCTGCTCATGGTGGTGCTGTGCTCTGCCCCTTCCCCAGTACAAGAAGCACACCACTGCCTCGTTTCCAAAACCCAAGGCTCACAGGCTATTTCCTGATTCCCTGGACAAGGAGCAGGGCAATGGGGCTGGACAGCAGGCATCTGCACTGGAATGTGGATTGCACACTCACCCCATGCATGCTGCTCCCCTCATACCTCTGCTGTGACTCACCCCGACGAGCTCAGTGACAAATCTGTCCTGCTGTGCTCTCATGAGGCCCCTGGCCAGCAGCACAGCAGCTTTGGGGTGGAGCAATAAACTGAAGAATTAATGTGTGATTATTAAATGTGAAAAAAAACCTGGCCTTGAGCAAGAAAGTAAGCGCCTCCTGATGCAAGACCCTGAAAACTGAGGCAAGGTTTTTGTGAACAGCACAGGAGTTCAAGTGCCTACCTTCTACACCCGGCACTGAGGAAATGAAAATCCTCCTTTGCAACTCAGAATTTGGCATAACTGGAGGAAATGGGGTCACTTGTGCTTGCCAGGAACCTGCTTCAAACTTCACTGCAAGTAATGGCTTCCTGCTGCCCTGAGTGAGTTTTAGACCAAGTCCAAAAAAACGTAATTTCTAGAGCAGTACCACAGCAGTAGAGTATGGTGACAGTACTTTATATGAGCCAGGTTCAGATACCTGCATGTGTGAAAATCACCCATGTAGAGGAAAAATTGGGAAAAAAGTGTACAAATCAGGACACGAAAGCCCAGTATCCTTTTAAACAAGACTCTAGAAAGCTCTGCCAGCATTGCATACTGTTTTTAGAAGACACTGGATGATTTTTAACAGACGATTACACCCAAACTGGCTGTCATTAGGTTGCAGGCATGCTGATATTTGTGGTAAGCAAACAGTTAAGCGGCAGTGTGCCTCTATCTGTGCGGTGATGCCAGCACAGACATTTCCTCCACAGCCTCTGCCTCTGCTGCCAAAACATGGTATACAGCTAAAGTCAGGGGACATGCTTTGCATTGCCCAGGAGAGATAATTCCCGTGCCTGGGGAACCAGGGCACGCAGGAGGTAAAACTAAACACAGCCCATAAAGCTGGAAGTGGGAAAGGGAGTCCCAAAGGGCAGGAAGGCTTGGAGGGATGATGACAGTGGCCTGCAATGGAGAGCACCATTGCCCTCTGCTCAGCCCAGCCCTGCCCTTTCAGGACAATGGCATGTCTCTGATGAGAAGTTTGTTTGCACCCTGTTTCCAGGGTTATCCAGAGTTGCTGTGTGGCTTACAGTAGATTTTCTTCCCTCTGACCGCAATCCTGCCGCTCTCGTCTGCTCCTCTCTCTCTGCGCCCTGGAGTGTTTACTGCAGGGCTGCAGACCAGATCTTTAAGAGATGCACACAGCATGACTCACCCGCGGTGGAGCCGAAGTGTGGCAGTGCTGGGTTGTTAAACCAGAAACTTCCTTTCCATAGTACCCTGACTCTGCAGATGAGCTGGGTCCTCCTGCGCAGACCTGTCAACGTGATTGTGCTCGTACTCCCTTATTTTTGTTGTTTGTCTTCCCAGAAATATTGTACAGAAAGCTTTGCAAGAGGTATTCTGCATTGGCTCTAAATTTCTGAGGATAGGGCAACAATGTACTTGGGGTGAGTCAGACACTACTGCACTCACATTTTTGGGGGCCTCTCCTGCCCATCGGTGGGCTGTGCTACCTCTGTCCTCTCCATCTACCCACCAGATGTACCAAGGCTCTGATAACCACCCAAAAAGCCATCAGATACACCACATGCTCAGGAAATCCCCATCTGAGGTACTAGATTTTATACCCTCAGCTTTCACAGTTGGTGTTGCCTGTGAAGACCTGTCTAGATTTTGAAAGATGAATTTCACTGCAGTGTTTTCACCTCTTTTTGGACTGTTGGATGCTTAGAAATGTCCTCTCAGCAGTACAGGTTCTTCCAACGTGACACATAACTGGGTTAGTGTTCGCTGTACACAGTCTTGCTTCTCCTCCGTCACTGTGTCCTTCTGAAGTGGTCTGTGAAGTTACCCTGGTTTCAGCACCTCCCATTAGGCATCAAAACAGCATCCACAAAGCATCATTAATAAGTTTGGTTACACAATGTTACTCAGCATTTTTTTTCTGATACTCTGATGGCATCCAGGAGTCTCAAGCCCACCCCTGTACCAAGAAATATTGAAAGATGCATCAGAAAGACAAAATCTGAGGAATTTAAGCTCTAAAAAGACAGAATCTGAGGAATTTAAGCTCTAAAACCTACAAAGCCCTTTCTATTGCTCAAAATGGCTCCTAACATCGGTTCCATGATGGCACTGGTTTCTTGCTTCCCCATGGTACATTTAGCCTTGCCCATATCTCCTTGTCTTCACGATGCCCCAGTAGGAGGACAGGCTTTGATTTTTGCTGCCTATTCTCTGGGGAACTCCCTGTGCCCACCTTGGGCCGTGACTCATTTCCTCACATGGCTCATCTCATCCTGTGTGCCTACAGCTTGCTCATCCCCTCTGCAGGAGGAAAACTTGTTACAAAACCCAGTGAAGCTATCGCATTGTCAGAAATCTTGCTCTTTTTTTCCTGTGACACGCGGAGAGCCTTGTCCGTAACACCTTATAGAGGCTTCATATACAGGCTAATATATAAGGAAAGGTGGAGGGAAATGTGGTTTTCTCCATATAGAGCCATTTTAAACTCATTTTATTACTTGTTGTGCAAGCATGCAGAGAGCTGCCAGCAATAATAACTGAGGAAGTAAAGTAGCCACAAACTTCAGTCTCAGAATTTCGGTATAAACGGAAGCTGAAAGTGAAAGCAGAGCACACCGGGTCGTCAGTGCCACCTGCTGGGGTGCTTGCGCTGGGAGGCACCTTCCCGAAAGTGAGGTGTCCGGGAAATCAGGGTGCACCTTCCCTGCTCTGTGTGCCAGACCCTTCCCACGTACGTGCCGAGTACACCAGAAATTCGGCCATTTTTTTTTTTTCTCAAGAAACATGATCCTTTCTTTGCCAAAGAAACAGATGCCATCCGGGATTGAAAGCATGAAAATGCATAGAATCATAGAATCACACAGGATGGTTTGGGTTGGAAAGGACCTTAAGATCACTGAGTTCCAGCCCCCCTGCCATGGACAGGGATGCCTTACTCTAGACCATGCCTCCCAAGGCTCTGCCCAGCCTGGCCTTGAGCACTGCCTGGGGTGGAGCATTTTCCACTTCCTTCGGCAACCTGTTTCAGTGCCTTACTGCCCTCACAGTAAAGAACTTCTTCCTTATATCTAACATGAACTTCCCCTGTTTAAGTTTAAAACCATCACCCTTTATTCAATAACTAAAAACGGGATGAAAAGTCCCTCTCCAGCATCCTTGTAGGCCCCCTTTGAGATATTGGAGGGCTGCTGTGAGGTCTCCACGCAGCCTTCTCTTCTCCAGGCTGAAGAGCCCCAACTTTCTCTGTCAGTCTTCGTACAGGAGGTGCTCCAGCCCTGTATCATCCTCTTGACCTTCTCTGGACCTGCTCCAGCAGCTCCATGTTCTTCTTATGTTGAGGACAGCACAACTTCAGACAGTGCTCCAAGTGAGTCTTTTGCCTTTCTTAGATTAATTTTCAGCTGCCACTCAGAAACAGATTATGCCATTATTTATATCACTTTCAGGACAGAAGGCCAAGAAAACTGAGTGGTTGGAATCTTAAAATCATATCATCTCTGTAAACAAAATCTGGGATTTGTCTTCCTACCACTGCAGGGGAAAATAAGGATTTTTTTCATCTATTTGAATAGCTCACTAGTGATGTGCCAGTGAGTTTTTGTGCGGCTGTGAGAAGTCAATAGACCTTGCCATGTCCAAAGAGATGTTCTCATGTATTTTGCAGTGGGATGTGAAGTAGTGCTGTCATGTTGGGCCTAATGCACAACACAGCAGGACTGTGAAGGGGTACAGAAATGAAAATCAGTCTGCTAAGTCAGTGTCCAGGCTGCTCTTGGGTTGTGTGGGAGGAAAGACACATCTGGAAACTACCTGTTCTCAAGACTGGCAGTCTTTGTAACCGAGAAACAACAAACATCAGACACATCCTATTTTTTTCAGTCTTCAGTTCAGTTTTAACAAATAGAACATAGTTCTGTAGCAGTGATGGGTCTTTGCTATAGGTAAAACCACCAGAGATATGGTCAGATGTGAGTCTGTAGCAGTATGAACTGCCATACTGTGCTTCAGCATGTGTGCATTTGTGTGCTTTTGTGCTGCCTGGGAGAATTAACACTTTCCAATTGCAACATGGGCACCTCACTTCTTTAGGAATTGTCAAAATAAATCAATCAGAATTGCAGGGTACCTTAGAGATAAACCAACCTGAATAACATCTGAATAACCAAAACCAGAGGAGTGGTTCTTCAGGTTGAAAGCTCCTTGGATGGGATATTCATGATAGCATATTTATCTGCAGGGTTCCAACTTCCCAACCGATTGCAGTTAAAATGTGATGCACAAGAAGAGGCAGTTCTCCCAGTACATATGAAAGGACACAGCTGTAATGCCAGTAATGTAGAGCCCTTTTTTTTTTTTTTAATGCATTTACTACTAATTACAAGCAGGAGACAAACTGGCAGAAGAGAGATGAGAACATGTTGGCAAGGTCTGTTAGTTCATTCCTCATTTTCTGTTGAAACAGTGAAATGTGTGCCATCTCGTGAGGTCACGGGTTTTGTATGCTTTTTCCTTTCTTTTTACTTTTTTTTTCCTGTTTAGTTTTGCTTTTCTATTTTTGTTTATCTGGATCTTTTTCTTTTTCCCTTTTTCTCTTTCTTTTTCTTTTTCTTTCTTTTTCTTTTTCTTTTTCTTTTTCTTTTTCTTTTTCTTTTTCTTTTTCTTTTTCTTTTTCTTTTTCTTTTTCTTTTTCTTTTTCTTTTTCTTTTTCTTTTTCTTTTTCTTTTTCTTTTTCTTTTTCTTTTTCTTTTTTTCTTCTTTTCCTCTCCCTTTGGAGGCAGAGCAAAAGGCTAAAATATAATCCATGACCAAAAGATTCCTGCATGCAGCTGTGTGCGCACGCACCTCAACTCTAACCTGATGCTTTCAGCCTCTTGTTGAAGCAAGCCAAGAAAAAGCACTTACGCAGAAGTGCACTTCGGAGTGAGGGAACAGTTCTGGGGAGTGAGACAGAGCTCTGGCTTGGACCCAAGAGGACCCTTGCTGTGCTTCTGCTCAGGTGGTACCCAGAATGTTTAGCTCACTCCTGCAAACAGGCACTGCTTCTTCAGTGCCAGGTGCTGGCCAGGGAACAGCCTGTCTCCATGGCTGTAGGGCAAGAGCCCTCCAGAGACAATGCAGTTTACAGAAGTGCTCTGTTCTTTCTCTCTTGTTTAATAGCTCAGGAGGACTTCCATTATAATCTGCATTTCCTTCAGAATGGCAGCTAAGATGTATCAAAAGCTAGTCCTGGCTTCTGGGAAGAGGATGAATTGGGATCACTGAGTTACAGGACACATCTTTTCATACTGACCTGACAGTTCTCAGTTACCATATTAGAAACGTGTCATTATACTGTTGGCCTTGTCTTGATCCTACTTTTAAACTGATCAGTGCTTCAAACTGTGGTTGAGTGATGGGATCTGCTAATATCTGCACCATGTAATCAAGGAACATAAAACTTTGTGAAATGCAGGTTATATCTGATGCTTATTAGCAGCTGACATTTTGTGTCAGGTTGAGCATAAGGGCAGAGTGTGGTTTTTTCTTAAGAGTTTGTGCTGACGCTATATCCTTGAAGATAAAAATACTATTAAAAGCCTAAAACTTGGAAAAAAAATGCTTATTTTCAATCCATTTCAAACTATATACAGATCACAGACTGCTTTAGATGTGTGAATCCCTGGTCAGTATGGCAATAGGAAATATTTTTTGATTGCCTTTTGATGTTATTTGCAGCCTGTTTTGAGCATTTTTCTAACATGACCAACAGCACTGAAACCTTCTGACTACCTTATCCTTCCTCTGTGTGCCAGGAGGATTTCTGGGGTTACAGTCCTCAGGATTCTTTGCCATGCAATAATCAGAGTTTCTCTGTCATTCTTTTCCACCACAGGTTGGTGGAAAACTGGGCATGCCCAGGACCTGCGCCCCAGGAAGGAATTCTGGGCAGAATTAGTCCTGCAAGCTGTCCTGCAGTGAAGGTATGGCCAAAAGATCTTCAGAAGCAAACAAGTCAAGACATGGCTAGCTGAACTGTCAACTAGCGCAAGCCCAAACCAGGGAATGATACAGAGCATTAGTGTTTTGTTGCGATGTTTTGTCAAAAGCAGCAGGCTGCTTTTTCCCAAAACTTTTCCCACCTCACCATTAGAGGAGCGGTGACAGAGACTGTCTATGTGATGTGAAATTCACAGTGAACAAAAACTGTGAACAAAGGGGAAAAAAATTCCTCTTCACTTAGCCTAGTGTCAGACCTCCATGGTTGTCCTGCCTTTTAACTTTTGGGCATTATTTCTGCTTGCTGGTATGTAGGAAAACATCTACCTTGGGTCAGTTACTGCGTTACCATACCATGGAGTATGGCCATGGAGATACTGAAAACAGTATTTCTGTGGAGAGATACGGAGAACACATGGAGATAGCTGAAAACAGATAAGAGCATGGCTGGAGATACTCAGCTGCAGCAAGCCTCCTTCCCCAGACCCGGGCAGTGCCCCATGAGTACTGCTGAGCACCAGTGTGATTTCAGCCACAAATACGTGTATATTTGCATCCATCCACCCAGCTGGTGTGAGCCTTACAACCTGCAGAAACAGCGGGTCTGGGTGAGAAATGAGGGTTTTGAGTCACTTGCCATCCTCCCTCCACATGCTGCAATGTGTCTGTCACCTGCCTGCTCTGTACTCAGAGGCAATTAATTTTCACTAAAACGAAAATTAAACACACATTACAAAAAAATCTCAAGCGTGAAACAAATCTGTGTAGACTTTGACATGTCATAAAGCTTTTCAGGCAAGACCAGGAAGACAACATCTGATTAATCTAATATGCAAATATAAGACTGTTAGCAATCCATGCTATCAAGTATGAATAAGACAGTGAAAGACCTGAGGTCTATTCCTGTGTGATGTGGAATAGTCCGTCTCAGTCCTAGAGAGATGTTCAGGGAGGCACTGGCTTTGCTCAAGAAAGACAGAGAGGTTTTCAGAGTGGAATCTCAGGGTTTACAAAGAGAATATTTAAAGACAACAGATCTGCTGGACAGGTCAGAGCATTCTCTTCACTCACTCATAAAGGGCAAGTAACAGGGCATGAAAATAAGTGTTTGTACACATAAAAGGGATCTTTGTTTCCAGTGTGAATGGAGATGGATATTCTAGGAGAACCAGGGTCCTGGTTAGGAACTGATTAGGAAAATTGAGGAAGAGAAAAGAAATTGAAAACCTGCTATGGTATTATAACCTTTTTAATGTTTCATGGCATTTTCCTTTATCAGGTGAAACGATTTCCTGAAGTTTTACTTCTTTTTTATGGCTGATTGATGGATAGTAGTCTTGAAACCCTTTCCTCAAATAGTTTTGAATCCTTGCTGCTGTGATCTAGGTCTCTTCATATTCCTCTACTTTCTGCCCCTTGCCTGCAGCAGAGAGGGGTTGAAATTTCTGCCAAGAGCTCTGGAACAATTTGTGCTGCTTTGGGCAGGGGGTGGGAAATGGGGTCTCCCGGATCAACGCCATAGATAAAAGAGCTCAATGTGAGATGGGGGGGGGGGGGGGCTTGTGAAGGAGCCACGGCAGGGAAAGGAAGGAATAAAAATGCAGCATGACAATCTCAAACGTATGCATCACTGAGGAGTCAGTAAAATATAGGGCTTGGATACCCAGCATAGGGACAGAGCAAGCGCTTTGCTGCTTTGTGACATGGGGCTGTTTTCCCCTATTTGTAGCACAAATTCTGGTGTTTGCTCTGAGGGAGATGCTATGGGCTCCACTAGCCAACACTGTCTTTCTACCTCCTTTTTTAACTAAGTCTGAAAGGCTAAGGAGTGCATGTGAGGAATGGGGAAATTAATTAGTCAGATTTTAATTGATAATTTTTTCTAGGGCTCCCTCTGCGTGCAGAAATCCACCTTCCACAGCAAAGCTTTGGAGCTGGGGTCAGAGCTTCTCCTACCTTGTCTGCCCCACACAAGGCATCACTGCAGCCCCAGCTTGCAGGCAGGGCAGGCTGCAGACTGGCAGCCCTGACAGAGTTCATCTTTTCTTTTTTCTCCCTCTGGAGTGGCTCACCTTGTAGCCATGACAACTCTCTGCCAGGCGCAGGCAGGCCCTGGATCTGGTGCTCCCGCGTGTGGCTTCCCACTCACAGTGAGTTACAGCATTCCTTTGTGGGCCGCAGCATCCATTCATGGGATGCATTGATGCCACAGAATCAGATGCTTGGCAGAGAAGGACCTGGGGGTGCTGACTGAAGGATACTGAGCATGAGCCAGCTTGTGCCCAGGCAGTCAAGAAGGCCACTGGCATCTTGGCATATATCAGCACCAGTGTGGCAGCAGGGCCAGGGCAGTGATTATCCCCCTGTACTGGGCACTGGTGAGGCTGCACCTTGAATCCTGTGTTTAGTTCTGGGCCCCTTACTACAGGAGAGACATTGAGGTGCTGGAGCAGGTCCAGAGAAGGGCAACGGAGCTGGTGAAGGGCCTGGAGCACAAGTGTGATGAGGAACAGCTGAGGGACCTGGGGTGAGAGTTTAGTCTGGAGAAGAGAAGGTTCAGGGGGAACCTTATTGCTCTCTACAAGTGAAAGGAGGATGGAGCCAGGAGGTGGCTGTTCTCTTCTCCCAAGGAACACATGATAGGACAAGAGGAAACAGCCTCAAGCTGCATCAGGGGAGGTTTAGATGGGAGATTAAGAACAATTACTGAAAGAATGTTCAGGCATTGGAACAGGCTGCCCAGGGCAGTGGTGGAATAACCGTCACTAGAAGTATTCATAAACTGTGTAGACGAGGCTCTTAGTGACATGGTTTAGTGGTGGCCTTGACAGTGCTGGGGCAACGGTTGGACTTTATGATCTTAAAAGTCTTTTCCAGCCTTGTTGATCCTATGATTCATGGGACACAGCATCCCCTCATGGGCTGCTCCCACACCTGTACCTGCAGTATGGGGGCTAAGATGTGGGAAAAGAGTCTCCATTAAATCTGATCAGGGGACCAGGTCTGTTCTCTTCAGAAGAGCTGTTAGCACCATTTAGGTTTGTTGCTGTCACAAACAGCCCTGTGCCACACTGCATTCTCCCTTTCTCAAAAAATCTCCTCTTAAGATGTATACTCTGGAGTGAAAAAGAGATTTGAGCCTGCCCCAGCAGTAAGCTTAAAGGTGCAAAAGGGGTGGAGTCACATAGCCTGGGATTTTGCTCCTAAGCTTTTCACTACTGTTTGTTATTACACGCATTTGTAATGCTCCGCACTAGTCAGGTTGTCCTCTAAGATATCTTCTTATTATGGCAACAATCTTCCTTAGTGAAATTTTTTTAAGGAAGATTTCTTAATGAAAACCTTCAATTAAGATTTCCAGTAGGTTTCTCTTCTTTATTTATACGGGCAGCGCAAACCCTTTCCTTTCCCTTCCTTAAGCTGTTCTCCTGAGAGGATAGGAAACAGAACATAAGAGAAAAGCAAACTCACACGCTCTCTTGATCCCACAACATCTTATTAGGGCTGAGAGCATAACTGGGGGCAGCTTCCTCTTGGAGGCCTGTGGTGATGTGTTGAAATAGCAGGCACATCCCAACCCAAGCCAGCACAGCAGCAGCCTGGTGTAAGGCATGGCTCCTGCCGCACACTTCCCGCAGTTCATCTGCTACCCAAAAACGTTGATACAATCAGGAGCTGCAGCTCCATAAGTCTCCACATTGCTGCCTGGGGAGCTGTTCTGGCTTTGCTGGGAGAGGCAATCCTGTGCCTACAGAGCAATGCTTTCCAAAAGCCAGCAAAAAGGCTGTGCAGGAGCCTCAAATCTGCATTGGTTATCATCTGCAGTGCTGTCATTTTGCTGTGTGCCCAAGTACTCATCCCTTGGTTTCACTCCAAGGTCTGTTTCTAATATAATGGTAGCTCTGGAACAGGGCAAATTTCCAGTTTTAGTTAGATTTAGATGAGAACTGAACACAGGATCCAAGATGCAGCCTCACAGATGCCCAGTACAAGGGGGGCCATCACTGCCTTAGTTGGGAAGTTATCTTCCACACACCTCAGGAACCTCCTAGACTGTTTCCTTTCCGCTGTATGGTATTTCCAGCAGTCACCTGATAGGTTGATGTCTGCCATGAGAACAAGGGCTAGTGATGGTAAGACTTCTCTCAGCTGCCTAAAGAATATTTCGTCTGCCCCTTCAATGCCCATATGTATTTGTGACTGTAGTCACCAGAGCTGGGCAGTAATATAGAAACATTTGTAACCATATCATGACAGGAAATTAAGTTCAGTTTCTGCGTAGTGTAAAATGACTTTTTTTTTTTCTTTTCAAATCATTGATGAGCTTGATCCTTATTATATTTTATCAATAATTTCCTTTTTGCGTCTAGACTTTCTGTAGCATTACTTCAGTCTATTGATTGTGAAGAGATGCATCTGCTCACTGCTATACAATAGCAGTAGGGAGGAAAGCATAAGCACATTTCCAGTGAGAATATATTGAGTCCACTTCACAGATCAGTGTTCAAACATCAGATGAAAGCTGGCATTTCCCTCAGATGCATTTGAGCTCGGTAGGTATGAGAACTATGTCAATCAACAGTGGTGCTTAAAATAAAAATGGAATTACCACCTAAACCAAAATCTCGGAAATTGTTGGTTTATTAATAGTTCAGAATAATTCAAAGGAGATAATTTCTAGGCATTTTTCCTTGGTGAACAAAAGAGGAAATAGCTACAGTGATGTAAAGCCACATATATGATCAACACTAGGTAAAACCAATACACGGTTGTACCACTGTTCCCCCAGAGTAGTTTTAACTCTATCGTCACAGTTCTCCTCATTCTGCTTGTGAGTGCATTGAAACTAAATCTGCATCTAATTCGCATGAAAAATTTGTATTCAATGATGACACTGATTCCTTCATCCTGGTTATGTTTTGTTTGTACTGGACACATCAATGTTATTGCCTATTGAGACACCTGGACTCCATGGAAACACAACAGCTGTATTGGAACATAGTTATATGCCAACATTTTCAATGTTTGTCTCTTTCTTGCAATCTGTAACATTCAATCTTCAATACATGCTACAGGCTTTTATTGCAGCTCTTCAGATACTTTGAGGACAATGAAGTGTTGGTTATACATATATAAGGACTTTTGAGCTCTTTGTCAGTGTTTGCATTTTCTGCTGGAGAAGATAACAGCTGAACGAGGGCAAGCCAGACAGTGATAAGGAAGGTAAGGTTCCAACATGGTAACTACTGGTTCATACCTCTTTCTAGCTCCTTACAAATGCAACCCAGCAGAGTAACACATGGAGCAAGGGTGACACTCTGTGATAATCTAGGAGAAGTACAGAGGCTTTTTTTTGTTTGGCTGTTATCTCCTCGTTGGTCAGGATAGTTACAAATCCACATCAGATAGGCTTCCTTCAGTGTGGCTCAGGTCCAGGTGAATGTCCTCCTCCTGGTGTCTGTGACTACCCAGGGTCAGCATGTCAGCAGAAACAAGCGAAGTATTGCAAGTGACAAGGCAACATGTTAGATAAAGCAGAGGCTCTGTTCATATTAGCAAGACTGTGTCCCCTCTTAAGGAACAGAAAAAGCAATTTTAAAATTTAAGACAAATATTCCCAAGCGAAATCCAATAAAACAAGTTGCTCCACTATGCTGGGTACCGAAGGTGCCTTATCCTCTATAAATTTGTGCCTTCTACTTGATTCTTTCCTACTGGCTTGTAATGAGGTTGCAGCAGAAGGACACACCATGCTAGATGTTAAAGGATGTGTATACTGAAGATAAGATGCATCTGGAGAGGCTTCAGCCTTTTAGATACCAAAATGCCTTTCTGAACATCAAAAAGAAGTTAGGAGAGAAACTGAGCAGAGTTTTCTCTAGTGCTCAGCAAATTGTGAACTCTGAAGGAAGTGTCACTTTCCACTAATACCAGTTCTAACAGCAACTGAAATCAGCTAGGCATTATTCCTAGCATGGGCAGTCTATACATGGTGTTCTGCCACTGAGCCTGTTGTACTTCTTGTACAGCTAAGGAAAAAAACTCAAAGCAGGGTTTCACAGAATTCAAAGCTTGTTAGGAAATTAGGCTAAAAACACCAGAAAGAATTTGCTTTAGGATAATAATAGCTCAGGAAGCAAACGTCTTGGACTTTCATTCAGATTCAGCTGGTTTCCACTGTTGCTTTGGATACTGGCTGTCTTTTAGAGGAAGCTTAAACTGGCATTTTCACCATCCATGAACTACCCATGTCTTTAAAAATAGCAGGTCATAAAGTATGGCTTCTGTGACCAAAGGTGTTGGGGTTACATCTGGAAATGCAGAGGCCCCCTAACCCTGAAAGTATGCTCTATGCCTCCCCACAAAAGAAGCCATGCTACTTCCCAGCATCCTTGCTGAGAAAAAGCCTTGAGCTACTGCTGCTGGATGAGGATGAAGTAGAGCTTCATCTCTCAGAGCACCACAAGGCTGATCTCTGTCCTGTAGCTACAGCTGCATGATGTTTCCTGATTTCTATCATTTGCAGAAATGTGAGGTCTTTCTGACAGAAAAAGGGCAGCAGTATATGGGAACTCCTTCCCTTGCATAAACTTAATTTTTGAGAGGTTTTGTTCAGATCAGGATGAAAAAATCTGGCATCAGTTCTCATCATGCCTTCTCTTGAGAAACAGAGGCTTTCCTGAATCATGTGACGTTCATACTGACTGTATAAATAACCACTCTGCCTTCATTCTTTATCAGGTTTGCATTATTAGCCATTGCTGGTTTTATTGTGAAGCTTCATCCATCATTCGCATTTTACAGAAGCAACACAACTGGAGAGTAAAGGAATTTCACCACTGGATCTGCAAGTGATCTGCATTTTGTGCCTACTGCAACAGTAGTGCAGAATAACTTTTATCCTGAATTCCTTTTGTCAGCGCTCCCCGCTGTTAATGGTACATTTGTCTCTTTCAGCATAAAATATTTTATTGAACAATCCCAGCTGATGTTGTGTTATATTTCCTTTCCAACTTCTCCACTCTCAATATCTCCCATTATGTACTACAAATTTGAGTAGATGACGATAAACTGTAAAATTTTTTCTTTATCTTGCCCTGGATCCTTGGAAATGCTCTGGACTGTTGCTGGAAATACACCTTAAACTAGCCATGTTTTTTATAGAAGATGTAATCCTGGAAGATTGAATCTATTACCTCCTGGCTGACATATCTCTGGAAAGACAATCACTTCACTAAGTAGGAGCAAGATTAATCTGTTTTACTCACCTTTCTTTTTTAATCAGTGGGCACATTCGTGGGTTGTTAGCAGAATGCTGGCTGCCTCTTTGCAGGCTGCCAGACTGCCACAGTAGTTTCTAACCCAGCCCTTTACCCACACCACCGTGGGAGAGCTGTTAATTAGAGTGGCTGGCTGTCCTGGAGGTTTTAGGATGAACTTCTCTGTTGTGTGCAAGTCAAAGGATGTGGCTTTTCACAAAGACTGCAGCAGCTTTGAATACAGCCACCATGATATGCAAACAGCTTTTCTGTTTCATCTGCTTCATTCATTCATCTGTTTCATTCAGGCAGTTTCATCTGCTTCCCTCCTCTTTTACTGGGTGCTAAACTTACGAAAATAGATCAGATGGATCAGGAGAATTTCAGCATCAGGCAGGGATGGTCAATAATTTTGCGGTAGCTCTACTTGAGGTCAGCCTCTAATGACAAGGATCGTCCTGGTATCAGCAGATAGAGCCACTAAGCTTCAGTGGGGATCACTTGCACCATGGAATGACCTGGAGAAGCCCAGCGTGCCATTATGTGGGTTTTGGTCCTGCCACCTTTCATGCAGGTGCAAGTATGAGCACCAAGCAGTCTTATTGGCTATGGCTTCATCCAATCCTAATAATAAAGATATCATGAAACTCACTTTCCCCATGCTGAGGATGCCTTCCCAAGACCTGTTTTTCTTCTAGGTAAGCCTGATTCAAAAAGAGAGTCTTTGTCTGACTGAAGTTAACGAGGCAGGATTTTAACATCATCTTTCTGGCCACTGGGATACTTTTCAGCACTGCCTGTTGTCTTTGCTGCTCTTCTAATATGCCTTTAAACCCAGTTTCATTTAAGGTTTGTTCATTCCAATTTGTGCAGAAAATGTTTCTGCCCAGTAATCCTATCTCATAATGCCTTCCATGCCTGTTAGAGTTCTGTTGCCTCAAATCTCCCCTGATCTTTTTGAAGCAGCAATGTTCTCCAGCCCTATTCTCTGTTCTGTCAAGCTGCAAACATCTCAAAAACATCTGTGTCCTTTTCTATACTTTCCAGACACACTTCATGCAGAGTACAGCCAAATTGCACTTGTGCCATGAGAAGGATGCTCAGTGCTTACAGCTGGGTTGTAAACCTCAAATAAGACTTGTTCTGTAAAATCCATGATGCACATCCCATTGCCTTTAGGGGGACCAGGAGGACCCAACAGGAATCAGTGCTACATTTCTGCTGATGTTTTCTCAACATTGCCTCTGGGGAATGGTACTGAAAGACGGCTTCTAGTATTTCATAAAAATGTGTATCGAAAATTAGGTTGGGAAAGTTCCTCTTCCACATGAGGAGGTTTATTTTTTGTACACTCTGTCTGTGAAGATAGTGCTACAGCACTTTGGAGAGCCTGGCCATAAGGGATCAAGTCGGTTTGGAGTCATTCATTTCCCTGGTTTGTCCCTCAGCAGCACAGATAAGCTGTCAGAGTCACCTTTCTTCCTCAGACCTTCTCAGGAGCTGTACGACAGCTGCCCATCACTGAGCCAACCCCTCCATCCATCCCGCAAATCCGGCCACATTCTGCACCCAGGAGCATTGCTGTGGTCCCAACCACAGTGAGAGGATTCCTGCCTCATTGAAATAATGGGTTAATTACCACTCCTGTGTTTAAAATTGCTCCATTTCCGCACCCATCAAAGTCTGGAAAGCTTTGTCACATGCTTTATGGGGATTAGGAGGAGGCATAATTTATATCAGATAAGGACAAACGAGACAGGAAAGGGAAGAAATTATTCTGGAATAGAAGCAATTAGTATGACCAATAAGGTGTCAGGGTTTATTTTTTAAATTCTATTTTAAGAATTTGTATCTGTATTTTTGGAGCTGATTTTCTGCCCTAGCCCCAGGCAGCACCATAGCAGGACTCAGCTCCATAACTGTGCTTATTGCACAAAGGCTGGGGTAACCTGGAAGAGGTATAATCGCTATTAGCCTCTAAAAGGGTAGGTGGACACTTCTGGAAAATATCTGGCAGATGGTGGATGGATCTGTGGCTTTGTTCTGCAGCAGGTTGGCAGAACAAGTGAGGAAGAGGAGCTCTGATTGAAGGGACTCTGTAGGTGGTGAGGAGAGCAAATCTCCATTACTTTTTTCCCCAAGAAGTAAGTGGAAATAAATAATTCATCAAATGAAAAATTACACAGAGCTGAATTTATCACCATTCCTTGCAGAGCAGTCTTTTAAAACATATAGTACTTTCTGCTTGGACCAGATGAAAACTTGCTAAATATGCATAAAAGCATATTTACAGTCCATGCAAATATATTTCTGGTCCAAACGGGGCTTTTTCACAGGAAAATAACTGCAAGTAGATTCAATAACATGTTAAGCTACAGAAGAGATCTCATGGAGTTTTTGCATAAATGAGAAGTGGTTAATTCAATCTGAGCATATGCATGATCTGCCCTTGGGCACTGCTGTAAGTACAGTGTCTGTGGGCAACCCAATATTCTTCATGCCTCTGCTGGCATTGCAGGCTCTGTATGACAGGGAACAAGCAGAAGGAACTTGAAGAAAAGATATGAGTAGCAGAGAGCTCATCTGAGAGCCCAATATTTACAAACACAGATAACTGTTATTCAGGAGCACCTCTATCAGTGTGAACATTCATGGTGTGCACACTAGCTGCTCACTCTAAATGCCAGCAGTGGTGCACAGAGTGCTTGGTGTGCAGGCAGCACAGCTCCGCTAGGGTTTGTGAGAGCCACCCATGAAGACAAGAGAAGGCGCTTGGCACAGGTTACCTTTGGGGATCTCTTGCACCAAAGCCCAAGTCAGTCCCCTTGCACTAATGAGTGGGGGCTTGGGCTGCCAGATTGTCTGGTTTTAAGCTGAAACACGAAAATCTGAAGTTAATTTGTCTTTTCTAATCCATCTAAGACCTTAAAACAGAAAAGAAGGACTTTGCAAAAGTACCCTGGCACCATTTATATAAAGAAAAATTACAGCAACACGTGGGGTCATATAGAAACTACCCATGTTCCCAGGCATCATCCTGCTTCAGCATCTGATTATCACTTTTGCTATTCTTTTTTACACTGAGGCTATATACTATGCAAGCTATCCAGGAAGTTTGTCATGAGAGCAGATGTCCCACTGGTAAAAAGATGAGCATATCTAAATGCTTTCCAGGGGCTTTCCTCTTTATTCAGTGCATTTACACATGGCCTTACAAACCCATTTGTGCAGTCACAGCTGCAGCTGTACTTATCATAATTATACACGGATTAGTTACAGCATGAAGAAGCTCTTGGGAAACCTCTTGGTCTTGTGCAGAGTATGGGACTACCCAGGCTTTATGGCTCCCTCTTTTCATGGCTTTGTCATGGCTGCTGAAGTTGGTACCCTGCACTAGTCATCACCTGCAATGCCTGGCTAGGCAAGGTGAGACCAGGGGCGGATAGCAGCTGTGGAGATGGGATAATAAGGGTATTAATCAGAACAAGGGATGCAGGAGTATATCCATCATTCAACCCCCTTGACATGGGGTTGGTCATACAGGGGTGATTTCAGATAAAACCAACTTTCATTATCTTGAAAACTCTGGACTTCCCATCTGAAGCATAATTCCTTCTTTGCAGAGGTAATGTCAATGACTGGAATAATCATCGTCCTGATTCAGCTGGAAAAGTAAACACTTCATTTTCATGGCTACAGCCGTGTTTGCTGAGCAGTAGCACCTGTGACACACTGGAGGATGAGCTCACACCCATGAAATATTTCTGTCCCCACTTCTATAGTCCTTTGCAACGGAAGCTTTCACCTCTCTTTTCACTATAAATCCCTTGTAGGAGAGAGATCATCTGCAGTTCTGACTCAGACCATTAAGAGCATATTGAGAGAGAACTTAGGTTTCCCAGAAGGCTGATTTACGTCAGCAAGCAAAAAGATAATCGCAGTCATAAATCTTTGTCTGTGTTGGTATCTTCTGATTGCTTTAAAAATATCAGGACAATACTTTCTATACCTTAACTAAACACAGTAATTTGACTTGTTTTTCGTAACATCTACAGTGCATGGTGGTTATGCTGTTTTATAACAGTCTCATTTCCAGCATGCTGGAATTAAACATGGTCTGTAAATTATGCATGACTTTTAACATTCATGAATCCCATCATTTTACTTTATTGATCAGTTCTTTCCCATAATTGGCAACAACCCATGAGGAAATGAATGTTCTACATCAGGCAAATGGGAATTTTATTGATGTAATACTGGGGAAGCAATAGACATGTTTAGCAAGATAAAATGTTACTATCCTTTGCGTTTGTTTGAGTATGGCATTGGTGTCCTTCTGTGTATTGGTGTCTGCATTCTACATGGGGTCTTCATGGGAGTTAAAAAACCTGCTCTCTTTAATATTTATAGTGAAGCAAGGATATCCACCTAGCCCTCTCTTCCATTAATATTAATGAAGGTAACCATACACATTCCTTTCCTTCTATTAATATTAATGACAATGAACGCATGTCAGTGTAGGCATTCTGAAATCTTTCATTATACCTTTTTTATTATGGCTGGCATCAACTTTTCCTGCTCCCATTCCCCCACTCTTCACTCTGCACACATACCTAGCAGGCATACATGGCCAACTGCAACACAAGGCTCTTCTGCTGACCCCCAATGCTCCAGGCATGGCAATCATGAATAATCTGGTTAATAAAGGCTGAAATAGAGCATCTGCCTTCATGTCAGTTGAAAAGCACAAGATATAAACACGTCAACAGCAACAAAAGTTGACGGCTGAACAAGAGCCACAGCCATAATTCTGACATCCTTACATTCAGACCATAGAAGAAGAGAAACTAATACCTTCTTACCAAGGGCAAACCCAGCCCTTAATAAGATAAAATCAATTTCATATAAAATGGTTCCTGGTTGGACAGGGAGGGAAGCCAGCCTTTCTGGTGGACCACATAGCAGACACTTTTAGGTGGTCCCACAAGGATCCCAAAGAATAGTCACAGTAACAAAGCATCTTAGCACGCTGACTGTGACCTCTCCTGCCTCTGTTTGTGTGTCTGTGGAGATACAGACTCACAGTTTGAGTGTAGTTAAAAGAAATGTAATTCTTTAAGTGCATCTCCTAAGTCATGTGATGTGTGACCTGCATTCATGGCATTCTGCTTTGGGAAAATGCCTGATTCTGTTATATACTTTGGTAGAAGTGATTACTGCAAGAGAGTTGACTCTGTGTCAGTTACTGGGTGTGTGTAATGAGATCAATTCACTGATTTCATTTCCTGCTCATCAAAAAACTTTATGCTTGTTAAGTGTTACTGAATTTGTGTCCATCAAGAAAATGAAGAGATTTAGATTTATTCTAACAAAATCTTGTAGCAAGATGAAATTAACCTGCAGAGAAAAATGAGTACTGCTCTAAAACATGATATTAATTTTAAATGTATATATAACAAAAATGCTCCTTGTTAAAGCATAACGTGCCTTTTCCTCTTCATTTTTCTCCAGGGTGCACAGTAGAAGAAATAGAATGACCTCTGAGCTTTTCTCCTTCTTTTTTTTTTTTTTTTTTTTTTGGATGGGAGGACAACAGCTTTGAAATAGTTGAAAAAAACTTAATTGCACTCTTAGAATGTCTTTAATGCTCTCAAACCTCATAAGAAGTACAAGTTTTAGTAGTTTGTATTAAAATAATAAAAAAGTTACTAGATAAAAAGACCATTCCTTACAAATAATCCAAAAAGGAAAGTACAGGTTCCATCTGTTAGCCACAATGGCAGAGAGAGCTGCTGCTTTATATCAGACAGATGAAGCATTTCTCCAAAGATTATGGAAACCCACAATACAGCAGATTATAATCCTAGCAATAATGTAAAATGGCAAAGGAGGGAGTAGTCTCCAGTAGGTGCAAAACTGCTTTGTACTCTAAGACATCTTTAGCAAATAAAGAGTATAATCCAGAAACATAGAAAGGCTACAAAGAAAATAAAGTAAAGGTCCACTGTTGAAGTCTGAAGGTTGCCAGCAATTAATTACTCATTGTCTCATTTGGAACCCTGTTACCAAGCCACACATGCATACATTCCAGGGCATGAGATCTGCATCAGCAGCCTTGCTGTGAAAGCAACAAGTCAAATACAACTTTGGCTTATGAGGAAAGGATTCTTTGTTACACATCATGTGAGAAAACATAGGTCTTTTTCTTTGTATTTTTGGGTAGCTAGGTAATGCAATGACCATCTAACTGGATTACCAACTATAGAATATGGTGAAAAAACAATTTGTTCATCTTTCAATAGGATTACCCAACACTACACAACCACAGCATCAGAGTGCCCTCACCATACCGTACACTTTTTCCAATACATTTGAACTTTATAATTACTTTGTGACTATGCAGAGCTCTTCATAAATATTTATTTCAAATTACTCTGCAGACAAAAGCGCCAGGGGAGAGTCAGAAAGTGACTCACTGTTTCTTATTCAGAGATGAGTGACTAGGCAACTCTGGTGTTGCAGAGGGAGAAGGTTATTGGTGATGATTAAATCATCTGAGGATGGATCCCATGAGAGCTTGTGAATCGCATCCTGGCTCAAGCATGTGGCTAGCAGTGCTGCCACACTGTGCACTGAGCATCTGGCACCTTCCTGCTACAGCTTTGCAGCAAAATGCACAATCTTCTTCATTGTAATGCTTTACACACAACTCTGTGATTTTTAGAACTTTTTTTCTCCACAGCAGCAACTGAACCCCTCTGCCATGACATAGAAAAAGATCGAGAAGACATGTGACTTCTTTCTGGTGTATCATTTTCATTAGATAAATGTATATCTACATACATACATACATGGCCAAAGCACCATCGGTTTGAGCTGTCTTTACAGTTAAGAGCTGACTCTGCCTTTGACGCTCAAGTGCTAGGCTGCCTATCTTCGAGGCACTTGGTTTCACAAGTGCAACCCATGCAACCCATGCAAGGACAGTGTGCTCATGTCCATTTAGGAAACAGAAATACATTTAATTCTAAAAACCATGTGGGATAGAAAAAAGTAATTCTTTTTCCATCATCTAAAGTATTTGTGAAAAATCAAGCACAACGTGTATACTCTAAACTAGCACAAATCACTTCAGCAGTAAAATAATGGTAAAAGATAGTAGGAATAATTTATTTGAGCTTTTGAGAGCTTTAACAATGATATCATGGATGGAAATAAGACATAGAATGTGATCACACATTAAAATAATTGATTACTCATTAAACATTTTGTGCAGCCCATTCCTATCTTCTTCTGATATAATTTCATTGACTTCTGTTTATGTCCACATTTTTCTGGAATTTGTTTTCATTGATTTGGTAGCCTATAGTAAATTTGTCATATTTGGTTAATTACAGGAAAGTTTTAAAATAATACCAAGCATTAGTTTTACCTTTTGAGCTTTGCCATTAGATGAGAGTGGGTACACTAACAGCTATGGAGGGAGGAAAAACTTGGTAAAAAGGCATTTACCTGAAATGGCACTTTACAGCTACAGCTTCTTTGAGATCTGGTTATCCACAAGCTGCTTCCCAGCCCAGAGGTAGCCAGCTCACCCAGATACTGGCTTGTGCTTATGGGTCTAAGTAGCCTGGCTTTACCTGTTCTTTCCTTGGCTCTCCATGTTTGCATGCTCACATGGGGGGTAAAGGAGGGACCTGAGCTGCAGTGACAGTTTCACAAAGATGGACACATCTGATTTACTCATGGTCACCTGGATTGTTCCAGGGTTCCTGCTTTGGGACACAGGGCTTTATATCCTTTTGGACATGGCACTGCAGTACTCCCTGTAAGAGGTCACCAAAGCCTGCATGGGGGCTCCCATGCCATGCTATGCAATGCAATGCCATCCTCATGCAATGGGTGAGAAGGTTGAAGCCCATGTTTGCTTCAGTCAAATACGGAGATGGCTAAGCTGTCCATGAAACTGCTTGGGAAATGCTGCACTTAACTATTCATGTCAAAGTAAGAAAATACCCTTGTTTTTTTACTTAAAAATATGGGTCTGCAAATGGCAGCAGGTCAAGGAGTGCTGTAGGATAACAGCCACCACTACACGGATAGTGAGCTACTCCCGCTCAGTGCTCTGTCTTGTGAATTGTTCATTCAACATTCTCAAAAATTACTTTAAGATTATTTTAGCCATCTTCTTCTGCAGTTCATGAAAGTTTCCACTCTGCAACACAAATAAGATTTCATTGAAAAAATGGTGATGCAAATGACAGCTGGAAAATGACTGATCATTGTTGTATCAGTCTCCTTGACTTACCCTCATTACATGACACTTACTTTTCCTACATATGAAGATTTTCTCTACTTTGCATACTCTCGCAACAAATTCTGCCTTCAAGCAGAAGTTTGAGCTGCAGTGCAGAATTAAATTAAGCTATGGCCAGGTGTACCTTGCTGGAGTAACCACATATTTCTATTTTCAGATAGGCTACATTTTGAGTTGCAGCATTACCCTGGAAGTTATGGCTGTTTGGTGACAGTTATTGTTATGAATTGCTTTTGCAGGTCTTTCAAGCCTTCAGGATACTATCAATCTCAAGGAAAGCACTGAAGGGTAAATACAGAATCCGTTCACATTTTAATTTTAAATTGAAAGTACCTTCATTGTGTGGAACTGCATACCAAATAAGTCTCCACAATTTCATGTAAAATACCCTCTTGCTTCCATTTCTTGTTGGTCCTACCATTACTAGTCCTGCGTTTGGAGCTGGCTGTGGTCAATGCCAAAGAGTTGACCTGTCTCCTGGGGTTCTGAAGTGTGTTGCTTGATGCAATGCTTGACTTAAACACAGGGATGCTCTTGGCTTTACATGGACAGAGCAGGCATCTGCTTGCCTAAGCGAAGGGTCTCCCTGTCTGCTGGTATCCAGCATCAGGTTGCTCTCCTGCTGGGGCCCTCATCCCCACTGATGAAACCCTGGGTGCACCCTGGCAGCCCTGAGAGGCTCTCTGGGCACTTCTGGTGACGCTGTCTCTGGAGCTCCTCTGTGGCACCTCCCACCTGCAAATGTTCCACTGCTTCATGAAGGAAGCCTCTTATTCTTGGTGTGAAGTGTTCCTGTTAAGCTGGACTCGCTCATGGGCCCTTTCACTTTTCTTCATAGCCCCACTGGGCCACTAAGAAGGCAACAGACAACCAGGAAAAAAGGGAGTACCTTCAGAAAAAGCCTCTTCCATATCCCCTCCAAAACACATCAAAAAAGCGAGATGCTATGGTTTCTGCATATAACCAGTAATACTTTATGACCCTGCCACTGATATTTGCAGCTAGCGGGTCTTCTCAGTACCATAACAACTGAGATGGTGCATAAAGAGAAACGCATACCCTTCATGTGCAAATTAATCTTTCATTTGTTTTATATCTGCTAAAATCCTTATTCGGGATTGAGTGCTGCTACTGATGCTGAAATTTGGCCAAGATTCACTGTATACTGTTGTACAACCTTGCTACATACAGCCTAAATGTAACCTTGATGAATTGGCCACAAAAATCAAAAGAATCCATTCTGGATTCTTTGAAAATGTAAAATTTCCTTTTCTTGTAATACTCCAGGAAGCAGAGCAGCAATAAAAGCACAATTGCCTGGGCTGTTTTACCAGCTAAAATGGCAGCAACTTTGACAGCAGATCAGTGTGAGCCCTTCCAAGAGGATGTGCCACTGCAAGGGATAATTGCTGACACCTGGACCAGGTAGGCAGGAAATTTGCATCTGATTTTAAATCTCCTGTTTGTCTCAGGAAAGTGCAAACCCTGAGAAGCAGGCAGGGTTTGACCGGTATCTTGTGTTGCTTGAAGCTGGCAAAGGAAAGCATTCCCAAAGCAGCCCAGTGACATCTCTCTCACTGCTCAGGTGCCTGTGGCTTTGCTGCTGTCCAAGGGATGGAAATTGCTTCTGTTGTCCCTCGGTAAAGAGCACTGTCTGTCTCTGGCTCACACACACTCAGATTTCCAAAGCTATACAAGATCTGAAGCAAGAAACTATTATACAAAGACACTGCTGTTTTATTCCCCAAGTGATGCCAAAGGTGGGGGGTGGGGGTAAAGGCATATAAATAGCTGCAGGCAGAGGAGAAGGCTGTTGTGCTCAATGCTGCTTTTATGATGCCGAGGTGAAACTGGTATGAGTCACCACTATAACTAACATGAGCATGACACAGACTTTTGACATTCAATATTTTCTTTTTCACTTACCAAAAGTTATAATTACCCCTTGAAAGCTTGGATCTGCTTTTTTCCCCCACCATTTAGTCCCTTTATGTTTGGCATTTTGCCACTTTTCCAATGCACATAGTCTAACTGGACAGTTTTCTGGCTCTTATTGCTCTCATAGCTGAGTGCTCGCAGGATTTATAGACGGTGTTCAGTGCGTGTCTCATACTGTCCTTGTTAACTAGAGATCCAGGGAGTCAACACACCAGGTCACAGTTACACAGGCACTGTATGGCACAACCCTCAGGAGGATCAGAGCAGGTGTATATTGTATTTTGGCTGTGGAATCAAGTCTGTGCTTAAGTTCAATTTTCTTTCTAACCCAAATTGCTTGGAAAGAACTGTTGTATTTAAGAGAACTCAAAAGCAGGGTGGAGGAGAAAAGCTGGGCTTATTTCAACCATAAGCAGACCAAACCCTGTTCCTGTGGCTTGCAAACTTTTCTAAGCAGTGTGTTGTGTCTTAAAAGTAGCACTACCTAATTTTATTATAATGGCTAGTTCAAGCTATACTGCAAACAAGGAAAAACATTTATTATTCTTCCTTTTTCTTTTTTTTAACTTAATCCTCCTTCATATACAAATCCTTACAAAAAAACCCCAAAACCAAAAAACAAAACCAAAAAAAGCCCAAAAAGCCCAAAATGCAAACAACAAGAAAAAACCCAAAACAAACAAACAAACAAACAAACAAACAGAAAAAAAAAAGACCACAACAAAAAAACCAAACCACACTTTCTGTCAATGTACATGCATAACTGTGTATGCACACACACAAACATGTGTATTTTCACAGTGGTACATAGCATCATCCATTACAGATGTATGGCGGTCAACGTTTGGCAGATGTGTCCTGGCAGTACAAAAACCTCTGGACATGTTTCAGTAGAGCACCATGTCACTGTAGGAACTGACCTGGGGAGGGTTTTACAGGGTTGGGGCTCTGAGCTGGGTTCTCACGTCCTTTGAGAACCCTATAGAAAGTGCATGTCCCCCATCTGCAAGTGTATTTACTAAAGAGGCTTTTACTTAGGCGTGAAGATTTGAGCTCTCTGAGCTCAGAATTGCCTTCCCACTACCTGCTCTGGGGACAGGAGCGAGTTCTGGCCCAGCCAGAGCGCCCAGCTGCTTCTTCCTTTCACAAGGGAATAGTAGGAAGAGGCAACTGCCCAGAGAAGCTGTGGCTGCCTCGTTCCTTGCAGGGTTCAAGGCCAGGTTGGACGGGACTTGGAGCAACCTGCTCTGGTGGAAGGTGTTCCTGTCAATGGTAGGGGTTTGGAGCTAGTTTTAAGGATATGTTTTAAGGTGCCTTCCAACCAAAACCAGTCTGTGATTCTATGAACTGAAGAGGATAGTAGGTTTTTACTGCATGTGGAAGTACAGAATATTTCACTTACCTTGTAAGTCTTGAAGATGAAGCTTTCCAGCAAGAAAACATCACTTGTCATGAAGCAGTGCATGACTGCCAAAAAGTCACATGTTTGTAGCCCATGCCTGCACTGTGTATTGCTTTGAAACAATGGCTTGGCTCTCATTTTTTAAATTATTTTAGGAAGGGTCATCACCCCTCAGAGAATCATATGCACCAACTAATGAAGCTTCATTTCTTTCTTCTTGTGAGCCAGACTTCTCCCCGTGCTCAGGCATGGAATGGGAAGACAGGGAAAGACAGGAGAACCACTCCTTTTCAGCTGCTGGTGTGCATCATCTTTGCCCCCCACCATAATTCAGCAGCATCACAGGGTCTCAAAAGACTCCTGGGTTTTATTTTCCTGTGGGAATGGGTGAGCAGGAGGAATGGGGAGTGCAGTTTGGTCTAGCAAGAAGTCGGGGAGTGCTGCGCTGTGTGTTAATAGCAGATCTGCAAAGACCCGAGCAGGCTGTACAGCATCAGCTGATGCCTTCGCAGTCCAGGCAAAGATGATATTCATAAATGATGAAGAAGCAGATTTCAGCTGTGTCCTGGTGGGCAGAATCTGCAAGATGGACAGCTTGGGGGGTGGGCTTTGGCAAACCAGTGCAATTTTCTCTGCCTCTTTATCCATGAATGATGGACAAAAAAGATACAGTTCTTTTGTACAATGCCTTGTAATTTCCTTTACTAGTAATACCTATTACTACAAAATCCTCTGTGAGAGGCATGGTGTATTGTTATCTATGCTCCTTTATTTATCTAGGAGTTTGGTAATCATTTTCCATTCCAAATGACGTGGCCTATTTTAAAGGACATTTAAAACCTTCTTTTTCCCATTCTCCATAAAATTGTCCTTGTAAATGCATGTTTCCTCACAACAGGGTATTAGAGTGCTGTGTGCATCAAGAATACGATTGACAGGATATTTTTAGCATAGTGAAAAAAGAAAATCTTGAGAAAGGTCAGTTCTTTCACTGTGCTAATTAAATTGCTGTGAAAGGAGATTATATCACGATGGTGGCCAGTAAGCTTGCCAGAACATCGCACAGCAGCAGGTAGCCTTTGTGAGAGGGCTGGCGTGAGCGCAGCTGGCAGAGATAGACATGCTGACAGATCGCCCTGAGTCATTCAGCAGATTTCTTTCTTTGATGTTTTCATTTCACAAAGCAGGGCAAGCAGATAGATCTGTTCAAAAAAGATCATTTTCATCCACTTTTTCTTACATTTCCTATTAACTAAGTGCAGTTTGGTACACATGCTCTGTAGCAGCAGAAGTGCCAAATAAGACTCGTGCAGGGTGACGCCTGTTCATCACAGCAATCAGTGAGTCTGCGCTTACACATGGCATGCCGTTAACACAGCTTTTGAAAGAAACTGAGGCTGCCCTGAATAAACGGCAGGAGGGTAATTTCCCCCTCCAGCATGATGGTGTCCCACAGCCTCCGTGTGGGTCACAAGAGCTGACCAAATCTGCATGTGTTTTCATGTCAAGGCTTTGTCAAGTTTACTTGTTGGCAGCACAACCAACTTTCAAGCTGCTAATGACTTGACTTGTTACTGAATCATAGAATCTTAGACTGTTTTTTTGGGAACGGACAGCCACAGCTTCTCTGGGCAATGTGTGCCAGGGCCTCACCACCCTCACAGGGAACAACTTCTGCCTAAGAGCTCATCTCAGTCTCCCCTCTGTCAGGTTAAAGCCATTCCCCCTTGTCCTGTTCCTACAGGCCCTTGTCTAAAGCCCCTCTTCAGCTTTCTTACAGCCCCTTCAGACACTGGGAGCTGCTCTAAGGTCTCCCCTTAAGCAGCCTTCTCTTCTCCAGGCTGAACAAGCCCACTCTCTCAGCCTGTCTCCAGAGCAGAGCTGCTCCAGCCCTCACAGTGTCTCTGTGGCCTCCTCTGGACTTACTTCAACAGCTCCACATCCCTCTTGTGTTGTTGCTCCATAGCTAGACACAGGACTGCAGGGGGGGTCTCCCCAGAGCATAGTGGAGGGAGAGAATCCCCTCCCTCGACCTGCTGCTCATGCTCTGGGGATGCAGCCCAGCACACAGGGGGGTTCTGGGCTCTAGCGTACACTGAAGCCAGGTCATGCCACTCATGGTCTGACTGGCCTGAAGTGGTGGTTTTGCCAGGCTTGCCACCCGTCCCTGCAACCCTCTGCACCCCTATCACATGTACTATCTCTTTCCCAAGCTGTCTGCAACTCTGGCCAGCCACCTTCCCTCCCCTGCACCCACCAGTGACTACCCCAGCACTGGTCCTGTGTTCCTGCACCAGCATAGCTCTCTTCGGGGTTTCTGTCTGGGGACTGAGAAGAAGCCAGTTTTTAGAACATGGTCACAGATCTCCTGCAGAGTCCTGAGGTAATTTAAAAAAGACCTTTCTGGCTAAAGACAATCTTGACTGGTGACCAATTAATGGGACGAGGACTGTTCACTCACCCAGCCAGGTGACTGTCCGTTTCCAACAAGTGTGAACACATCTTCACACTTCCATCAGCAGACAACTGCTTGGGATGTGTCTGTTCAGTGGGGGTATCCATCCTCTGGATTGGAACTGTCACCGTCCTTCAAGACACAGATTTTAATAAATATGCGCACAAAGCATTTAAACTCTAAACTGAATTACTGCTTTAAATGCAGCAATTAAGAAGATGAAGGGGGAAGAAAGCTAGCCCGCATACACTACTTTAAGTGTCATATGCTTCACAAGAGTACCCAGGGTGGGTGTGATAAATTCATAAGCAAATGGGTCTATAGAAAAAGATCAGCAGAGTCAAGCCTAGGTCCTATAGTCACGGACCTAGCAAAGGGAAGTCGTGGCTGAGGATCCCAAAGGGATCAACAGGGCTTTCATTTGGGTCAGATTTAGGATTGTAAATTACTTATGAAATCCTTTAACACATTATATTTAAATTCAAATTAATTGCCCCAATCTGCTGTTGGTTTTTAGAGCTGCTGACAGTGTGTCATCACCCTCCTAGACACAGATATGAGGGAGGCTTCTGAAGGAAATGCCTCTGGGTGAGCTTTCGCCCTGCAAACCAGGGAGCATCGCTCACACTGGTGGCCTCTGTCTCGTCTAGACATCCTCTCATAGACATTCGGGGTTGCATATGCAGGAGAATCGCAGCCTAGCATTTCTGACAATGTTTCTTACAGCAGCGATAATTACATGGTAAAATGCAAACTAACAAGCTGCATCTACTCAGTATTAAGGATTAATGATCTGAGCTTTAGTCTTTGCTTCCCTGCAGGGCAGCAAATTTCACCAAGATCATGCTTCAATAAATGCAGAAAGTGTGATACACAGCCTATGCTGAGTGTATGTGCAGAAAGAAGGTTCTTAATCTTCTTCCCAATTATATGAGACCAGACTGAATGCTCTGTAGCTTCACTTGCCTGAGGGTAAAACAAGATGCAGATTTGCCATCACCTGTGATGGAAACCCAGCTTTGCTCTCCCCAAGGGTCTTTATCCCCATTTCCATGCCACCTTCACCAGCTCTTTCTCACCATCCTTAATAAGTTTTTCATATGGGTGAGGAAGTGCTTCCTGGATGCTGTGGGCCACACCACACAAAGGACTCACAACCCAGCACTTTCCTTTTGAGTCCTCTCAGCAGTGCCAGTTTTTACTGCAAAGATGTACTGCTTCACACACCTTTGGTCCTGACCAGCCTGGACCTTCCGTGTGAACCATAGCACACTTGGATACCCTGTATGATTGCCCTTTTGTACTTGTTAGCATCCATCTCCCATATGCCTGCTGAAGGTGGGCTCTTCTCGGGCTCCCTGGTGCTGGCTGGGTGGGTAGCAGAAGGCAGTAAGCTCAAATGGTGAGAGACGTGGCCAAGCTGCTTCAGTCCCACTTGGTTTATCTTTATGTCCGTGTTTTGAGCCTTCTCCAAAGCCACATGCAGGTGCAGTGTTACAGAAGGGAAAACATCAGAGTTTGTGGAACAGGGTTTACTATGAAAACAGAGCTACCCATCCCTGCGAAGTTTCTGATAAACCCATATCTCCCACATCACACCTCTGTAGGCAATGTGCACGTAGAGGCTGGCTTATGTCATCATCACCATGAACCACAGCAGAAAGTGATTCAGTTCACCATCCAGTTTGATTTCAGTTTAAAAAGACTTGCCACTTCAAAGCAAGCCTCAGTCTCTGTTTGGGGTCACTTGTGTCAGATACTTACCCAAGGTAGCAAATCTGCAGGTGCTCTTGCAAGCATGCAAGCTTTAAAAACACTTCAAAGCAGAGTACAAGCTCCAACCATAAATGCAACTGAAACTTTCAGGGAGGGTTTTGCTGTTTGTTTGTTTTTTGTGTGTGTGGAAGCTACTTGAAAATTACGCTCTTTCTTACCTTTGTTTAGTAGCTACTGCATGGAGAATTTTATCTGCATGACAGTGGATGTGAGGGCACCAATAGGGTGTTTGTACAGACATCCAACTGGTCCAGTTTACCTGTACAAACCCTGTGGGAAATGATACACTCAGAGCTCCCCAACAGATCCAAGTTTAACATCTGGAGCAGGAAAAAAAAGATAGGAGAACATAAAAAGTGGTCTTTCTGAATGCAGAGAGCTGGGTTGTCTAAGTCATACAGGCAGGACACACCAGAGCTGCCTTGGACCCGTTTTTGGCGTCTCATCGAGCACCTAGAGGGGAAGTGCATCCCTCCTCTCCTGGAGCACAAGCCCTCTTTGTCAGGCTTGCTCACCAGCTATTATATCTGTATTCTGGAAATATGCTGAAGGTTTCTTATTATGTCTTTTCTGTGGCTGATTGTGTGAGTAAATCTTGTAGTCAGGCGATGCGTGAATAGTTTGGCATATATAATTTACTCAATGTATGCAGATGTGGCATCCTGAATACTAAGCACCACGCTCTCATCAATGAAAAGGGCTAATTTTAAATGTCGGGTTTTAATTTTCCTTGGCAGTTGGAGTTATATGTAAATCTTGCACTTGTGTGTATGTTTCAAATAAATTGCTCTGGTTTTGTGTTTGTTTTGTGGTTTGTTTTTTTTTATAATCTACACAGACTTGCAATAAGACAACTTGCTTGGCAAGTTAGACTCCATGGGGAAATATGGGAAGAGAAGAAAAGAAAAGGCAGCTCTGAACTGAAATGGGTGTATAAACCTAAGGCTCGAAGAAGTGTGCTCTGTCCCACCAGCCCATGGAGCTAGAACATTCAAGCTTTTTTCAGTTCCTGAAGATGGTGTGAATCTCTATCACTCATATCCAATTCTGTTAACCATTACCAGTGGCATTTCCATTAACATAAGAGTGCCCAGTGCTCCTTTCATTTGCACCACTGTAAATCAGAAGCAAATATACAGAATTAATGGAGAGTAGAAGAGAGTACAAGAACCAAGCCAATACACTGCTTATGAGAACTTTGATCTTTATGTTAGCTTACTCGCTCTCCAGTTTTATTCTGGGATCATTCCCTTTGGATTTACACCATGGCTCAGTCCCCTCTGAGGTTGCAGCTTGATGCCTTTGCTTAGGGACGCCTCTCGCTGTGGGTACCAGCATCTCTGCCAGATGAAGCCTATGGGTGACACTTCTGCCCCCCATCCCCAGGGAACAGTTAGGAACATGTTGGCATTCACACTGGGAAATGAAGGGTGTTTAGAATGGAAGAAGAAAGCTTCCCTCCTTTTCTTTTTCTTTTTTTCCTTTTTTTTTTTTTTTGTAATTAGAAAGCCAGAGAGCACTGTAACACTGAGCAGCAATTGTGCCATAGCCTGTCAGCTGTAGCGCTGGCAGGCAGGTGTCTGCTGGTGGTGTCTTGTGTTTGCTGATAGGAACCTTGCACAAAGATTATCTTCTGCCTTCATCAGACCCTCTGAACTAGCCTGCCAGCTCAGGAGACAGGGAACAAGGCTTAAGCCATGCTGATTGCAAGCCTTCAGCTCCTGCAGGGGAGCAAGGAAGACAGGAATCAAACCCCGGGGCTGATTTCTAATTGGTAAGACAATCAGCCAGTTGAAACCAGATAGCTGCAATTAGGATGAGAGGCACTACAGAGATCAAGAGAAATGCTTCTTCATAAGAACAAGCTAGTGCTTCTCCCAGGGGGAGTATGCAGGGGGTGGGGGAAAGGTAGTCTGCTTGAAATGGATTAGCTGTGTTAGTTAGAAAACTCAATATACAGACAGAAATGTTTTCCTCCTTTGAGCTCACAACTGATTTCAATGAAATCAGGGCTCACTGAGAAATATAAATTAGTATTATTAATCTGGCAGCTTGCTTAGCAATAAACAACTGTTATTTTTCTCTTTACCTTCATGTTGGGAACATAATTTTTAACAGCTTTTATCATTTTCAAGGATTCACGGAGGAGCGCAGGGCCAACTGCAACATCTGAGAAAGAAGAAACAGTATTTACAAATTCTGAAGTGGAAACTGATGGCCCATAAGGCAGCTGCTCTCCCAGGCCAGGGTCCCAGAGGGGCTGCTCATGGGATGGTGGAGGTACTGGCAGTGACTTCACGCCGTACAGATGGTTGCCATTCCCTGGCTTGCTCCCTTCACTTGCACCTTTACTCTCAAAGAGCCGTCAACCAGCTTGGGAAGGAAAAGGATTCAGAGGTGCTTCTCACACAGGGGAGGTGCACAAGTGTTCACCATTTAGTCATGGCAGACAGCAACTGAGATCAGGGCTGTTACCACAATTTCTGGTAAATAAACTCTTCCCAAAATCATAGAATCATAGAATCACAGAATGGTTTGGGTTGGAAAGGACCTTAAGATCACCCAGTTCCAACCCCCTGCCATGGGCAGGGCCACCTCACACTATACCATGTTCCCCAAGGCTCTGTCCTGAGCCTTGTCCTGAACACTGCCAGGGATGGAGCATTTATCACCTCTTTGGGTAACCTGTTTCAGTGCCTCACCACCCTCAGAGTAAAGAACTTCCTTATATCTAACCTGAACTTCTCCTGTTTAAGTTTAAACCATCAGCCTTTGTACTATCATTACAATATTAGTGGTAGAAGGCATTCTTTACTAGCACAAAGCTCTTATCAAAAGAGTCACTTCACCTTCCTTATTTCCTTCAGTGGTAATTTTAGTCTTCCATATATAACATAGTCTGCAGGTTGCTGGTATCTATGATTTTCGGTCATTACACATCTTGGATGTGACCTGTTCATCCACAGGAAACTGGAGATGAAAATTTCAAGCATTCGAAGAATATTGCTTCAGCATATGAATGCTGAATGCAAGCAGCTGACATTTCCCTAAAAGTTACTTTCAAGCACCACTAATTATCTTATTTTTTTCCAAAATTTTATGAGTGGCATCAATGCTTGAAAAAAATCAAAACAATCTGGAGAAGAAGGTTCTCCTGAAAATGTCATGCAGAGGTCAGAGCTGTAGATGTTAAGGTTACAGGGAAAAGGAGCACAAAAGCTGAATTCCTTCTGACAGCCTTCCTGGTGCAGCAATGTTGAGTGTCATAGGAAAGCAGAGGTTTCAATCTCTAAAAATAGATTCAGACCAGAACATCGGAGAGCATCTTAGCAGCACAGTGCTGCAGCAGCTGTGGCACTTTTCTTGATCTCTCCAAAGGTCCAGTTGGAAGGAATCAGACCACTGCCTCCTGTATATTGATTAGATTGAAACCCTCAAAACAAGCAGCCAACAAACGCTTGGACATGAAAAACTTGCCTTCAGAGCTTCTGCTTTTCCACATGCAATTTCTTTTTCTTCCTTCCTGCTTGTGCCTTGTTCTCCAGCCTTTGTTAATACTCTTGTGTTGGGTCCTTTAAAAAAAATCCAACCAAAAAACCAGGATCAAGCATCTCTTTATGCTGGAGGAGTGCAGCAGAGAGAATAGTAGGCTCTCAATTAGGCTGGTGCCTGATGCACACACCCCTACCCCAGCACTGTCCTTGCCCCTTGTTGCATGCAGGGAACCAGGAGGGACCTCACTCATGTGTCCCCAGGGCATGGGGAAGGGGGTTTCTGTCCTCCCTGTGGGGTGCCCCCAGCATGGGCAGCACCTGGGGCCACCCCATTAAAATTGGACTGTTGAGGTGGCACAGCCATCAATTTTCCCATTTTTAAATGTCCGCTCTCTTTTGTTTAAGAGACATACACATTTGGATGGGTAAATCAAATTATTTTTCCTCAGAATGATATCTACATGATCATAGAGACAGAAATTGACATCTGCAGCACGTTATCTCTTGCTCTTGAAGATTTTTAAGGAATGATAGAAATCAGGACGCAAATGTACTTAAATAATAATCAAAACTTGATTGATGTTTGGTGGATGGATCCCCATATCCATACTCTATGCATGTCACCAGCCAGGTAGTGTTTGTAGTTCCCACATGCATCTCTTCTCTGTGGCACACTGAAGAGGGTGTTTGAGTAACCTGGGCAATTGTGATAATCTCAAACATGAGCTAATTCAGATTTCTGACTTACTCTCTCTGGAGCTGTAGCAGTAAGCTACATTAACAGCCTTATAACATGTTATCATCCCCCCTCCTCTACCACTCTGCTTGTAGAAACAGTGGTGGAGAGGGAGCTTACAAAGATGTGTGAGGTCCCCATCCTCTATTCACCACTATCATCAATAAAGCTCAGTGTAAATGCAATGGCATCAATGCAATTCATGCTGAAGACGTGGTATAATAAGAACAAGTACAGGTTATAGAGAAGCTTTCTGTGTATCATTAAAAATTTTGTGTCTTTCTGAAAATTAAATTCTTCTCTTAACATTTTCAGTAGGTACTAATGAAGTAGTTACTTTCAGCAACCTGATCTAGTGGAAGGTGTCCCTGCCCATGGCAGGGGGCTGGAACTTGTAAGGAAGCTATTTCAGAGCTTGAAAACTGACTTTCAATGAATATGAAGAATGAAAAGCACTCTGGATCTTTTGTGTTAACTCACTGACTGCATACAGCACTGGCCTGGCACTTGGGATGCCTAGATTTTGTCTGCCTGGCTGCATGGTCCCTGATAAGTCAAGGCATCTCCCTCTTCCTCCAGTTTCCCTCTGCATAAAAAAGAAATAACAATTCTGTTCCTCACTGTA
Organism: Ara ararauna; assembly: GCA_028858755.1. Taxonomy (NCBI): domain Eukaryota; kingdom Metazoa; phylum Chordata; class Aves; order Psittaciformes; family Psittacidae; genus Ara; species Ara ararauna. Next base: position 68,769,540 of record CM054410.1, on the reverse strand, counting down.
AAGCGTAAGCTGATGAATCATGCCATCTTAAAGCTAGATCTCTTAACTTACCATTCTCCCAAAGGAAATTATATGAGACTGTCAGAGCATATATAAAATAAAAAACAAAACAAAACAACCCCCCCCCAAAAAAAAACAAACAACAAACAAAAAAAAAAAAAAAAAAAAACACCAAACCCTGGGATTTCTTCTTCTCATGATTTTCTGCACATCTCTAAAATCAGAACACTTCATTATTTTCTTCAGCTGAAACAGATCTATGTTTTTTGGCTTTTTTTCCAAACGAAGAGCTGACAAACTGATCTTTGAAATGCTGGTAGAACCTCAGGTCTCAATAGATTTGGGGCTTTTTGATTTTTCTTTAATTTGTACACCATTGTGAGGCTTCTGCATGGCAGCTTTGTGTTTGACAGTGCTTAGTCCCCTTTCATTGTTTTCATGAGCCAAAAGGAGAGGTAGAAATGGAGACTGAAAACTTCTCCCACACTTGCCTTACTGAAGACCATCACCAGCTCTGTATCTGCAGCCAGTGAGGCACCCAGACAGACAGACAGGACATGGTATCAATCTCTGCAACCATGGTTTGGGCACACGAGTGCCTGATGAGCATGGCACAGGTAGAGGACATCCTAAACTGCCTATCTGGAAACATGTATTACTCTGGAAACAGGATGGATTTTACTGAAGGAAGCACCATGATAAAATACTAAGATTCTGATACAAAATCTCTTGTAGTTCATTAGTAAAAGGAAGAAGGGAAGGGAAGGGAAGGGAAGGGAAGGGAAGGGAAGGGAAGGGAAGGGAAGGGAAGGGAAGGGAAGGGAAGGGAAGGGAAGGGAAGGGAAGGGAAGGGAAGGGAAGGGAAGGGAAGGGAAGGGAAGGGAAGGGTGACAATAAAAGGAATGCCATGGTCACTTTGAACTCAGCAGCATCTTTTCACACACACACACACACCCCCCCCCCTTGTCTCTGTAGTCAGCTGGATAGGTGATACAAGCACTGTGATAGTGCAAACAAACATCTGCTCCAGTGGGTGTGTGCTTACTCACTCCAGCATGCTCTTGAATCTAATTGGGAATTTCCAGGCATATATTGCTCATGCTCTTTCCAAAATTACTTTTATATGTGTAAAGTGCATGAATTAATCATCCTTTTAATCCAGCAAAAGCTGTGCTATATCTGCTCAATCACGAGATATTTATTTCTGTCCTGACTATTCAGTATGGAGTATTTTTGTTATTTTCTTTTTCTTTTCACAAGTGCCAGGAGGAATTTCCAGCTGAAAGGAAGAGCAGCAGTTGATTTTTGCAAGATTCACAGCCTGCAGTGCAGAGAAGACTTAGCAGAATGGTTGTCCTATGGAGAGGGTAGACGGGGGCTGTTTCTGTTTGACTAAGTTAGTCCAGAGCTCCACACAACCTCAAAGCACCCAAGTACAACATCACACTGTCTTGAAGCTCTGAGATCTGACACACATGCCAGGTAGTCAGGACCATTACTCCATCATGTCTCCTTGGTGCGGCTGAGAGTGAGCAATACAATGACACAAGCACCAGCCCAGGCACTGGATGTGCATTCTGGTCATGCAGTTGGCCATACTGGACCATGCAGTTGGCCATCATGGCATGAATTCTGGCATGTCATTTAAGACAAGTCTACAGCACAGAATGTGATGCAGAGAGCTGTGGGCAAGGATGACCCAGGCAGGTGGATGTGACACAGCCAGTACCATCTGAGCATCCCTGTCCACAACGATAAGTGGCTGGTGCACACCATACATCAGGGCTCCATAGCACTGGATGAATGTGCCTGTTTGGTTCCTGCTCCTGAACTGCACCTGGGCAGCAGCCAGATTGCTGAGAGATGCACAAATGTCAGAAGACCTCCAAACCCACCATGGGAACCAGAGGTGTATATCTCAGCCCACTGACATGGGGACAGGTTTACATGCACTGACTGCTCTGCCTGCAATGAGAGGGAAAAGCTATACAAAAAATAACCCAGTTCCAGAACTACAGTGACCTGTAACAAATGCAGCTTTGCCACTAAAGGAGACACTACTAAAGCCATTGGGGGTAATGACAAATTCACCTGCATGCTGAGCTGAGCTGAACAGGGCACCTCTGCCAGACCCACCACAAGGAGAAAGGATGAGCCACCAAGAAAAAGACCACTTCTCTTCTAGACCCTTCCCAGGCTGTGAGGCATCATCAGCTTTCCCACTCTCTAGCATCTATGAGGCAGGAGAGTGATCATTCACTGAGGCCTCCCTACAAAATAAAATGCAATTAAATGCAAGTGAAAGGACATTTTATGTTTTGAGAGTAAGCATTAAAGTGTTTCTCACAACAGTGAACATAAGGGATTTTTTACAGTAGAGCATTTCAGCAAAAGTTTCAGTTGCTGTGATTTGACTGGAAGAGAAAGAGTCATCCAAGTACTGATAGAATAGTGGAAGGACTAAAGGTTTACTTAACATTCAGCCTGTATCACACATTATTCCAAGGTGGTCATTTAATAGTGGAAGCTGTCTAGCAGTTTAATCAAAATGATACCTTTTAGTCAAATAGCACAAGGTTTAATGTGATATATTCTAGAATATGGTGAAGTATAAAATACTAGTCACATAGTAATTTCAGATTTTTACAGAAGAAAGCTGTTAAAGGAGAAGAGGTTACAAGAAAGTGAAATGTCTACAGCAATTTAAAGATCTGCTGGTATGACTTGCCTTCTATATTGATTTTGCTTTCTGCTTAGCAACAGGATTTCATGCCGGTTATATAAAAATACAGAGAAACCTGCACATATCCTCTTGCTGTTGCACAAACAGCCAACCAAATTGTCTAGGATAACCTGATCTAGAAATGTTGCTGGTATTAATTTTAGATGAAATTGTTATTAACTTGGAAGATTTGAACAATAAAATACAAAGCTAAAGTATTTAATCTGTGGGGAACTAACTGGAAGCACTTGCGTGTATCTGAAAAAGGCTTTGTCTTTAATTAGATTGAATAAGACTTTAGAGTAAGTCCTGTTCAAACTTATCACAGGCAACAGAAGACAGAAGACAAAGAAGACGGGCTGATGGAAAGCAACTTAGAAGAGAGGGCTGTCCATAATGACATATTTTGGAGAAGAGGGTTCATTAAATATTATACACAATTTCAAGATAAAACAAATATTTATATTTATGTAGTTCCATGCGACTTCCCCACAATGTTATGGTAGCATAATTTTTGGCCTAGGATATTCTGATTTTAAATAACACCCAATCTGACAGCTGTCACAGGACTACAGAAACATTTATTTGAGATTACTGGCCCAAAGTTTCAAATGCACTTGTTTTGGTTATGCTAACCTTTTATGTTTCTTTTCTAATGATACTCGATTGAATGTATTCCCCATGGCTAGACACCATCATCCTGGAAGATGCTTCATGTTTTCAAGCTGTCACTGGAATTAAGTTTAGCTTGCTGGGAGCTGAATTGTCTTTCCTTACACAAACAGCCTCATTTGCCTCACAGGGTTGTATCTGCTATCTCTCCCAGTCATGGTACTGTGCTCTGCCTCAACAGCCTTTTCTTAGAGACGAGGCTAGAAGGTTGCTCGTCCCTGAATGCAGCAGCGGTAGCTAGGAAAATCACAACATGCCTTTTGTATGCAGCAGCAAGAAATGTCCGTGATTGTTTGGCATAACAAAGGCAATTTAGGGAAGATTGATTTTGAGACACACACCTTTCTCCTTCTTTTGCTGCGTCACCCAAATACAGGATGAGAATAAACCATCCAGCGACATTTAAAGCCGGCACTTTCATGAATTATGAAAGAAATAGTTCTTTAGGTAACTGGCAGTCACCTTGTGGCATTTAATACTAAAATCACAGTCACACAGCTGGGCTCAGTGCAGTAATCCCAATGTGTGTGCCTATGGGTAGTTTTCCTGCCTGTTTAAAGAATGCAGGTTTCCCCTTGGTGTCTCACCAGCCCACATCATTGCTCCATGGGTGACTACTGGTTCTGAAGTGCTTGCAGGGTTCAGCTCTCTCATATGCCAGCAGGCAACAGTGAGACAATAAAGGTGAGGAAAGGGTCTTGTATCTCTACTTAGCTTCTGTGTCTTTAACTACAAATGTTAAAACTCCTAAATCTAAATCACCTTTGTGATCATTTATATATGTTAATGGCATATGGAAGTGGGCTGACCGCTGTCAGCCACCAAGCATTCACTTAGCTTTTTATTCACTCCCCTTTCCTGGGGATGGTGAGAAAAAAATCAAATGAAGACAAAAAGACTTGTGTGCTGAGATAAAGGAGTTTAACAAGGAAAGCAAAAGCTGTGCACATAAGCAAAGCAAAATAAACAATTCATTCACCATGTCCCATTGGAAGGCAGATGTCCAGCTGCTTCCTGGGAAGCAGAGCCTCAGCTTGATTTATGGCTACTTGTGAAGACAAATGCCATAATCACTAATGTTCCTGCATCTTACTCCCTTCTTTGAGCTCTTAATGCTCACATGATGTCATATGGCATGGGATATCCCTTTGATCAGCTATAACATTTCCATGTCCCTTTCCCAGCCTCCATCCCACTCTCTGCCCTGATGTCATGTGAGCACTGATCAGCAATAGCCAAAACATGGGTATGTTACCAACACTGGCTTAGCCACAAACACAAAGCACAGCATCATATAGGCTGCTATGAGGTAAGCGACCTCCACTCCAGCCAGCGCTGGCACCAACAAGGACTGTGGTAGGCAGACCTCAGTTGACTGCCAGATGCCAACCCAGCTGCTCTCTCACTCCGCTGCCTCAATGGGGCAGGGTAGAAACGAGATGGAAAGGCTTGTGGGTTGATATAAAACAGTGATATCCCTTACCAGTTACCATCATGAGCAAAACAGACACGACTTCATGAAAATTAATTTAAAACTGTCAACTATAATGGATAATGGTTAAAAACAAAGACAAAAGCTAAAACCAGCTCGCCCCTTTGTCCTAGGCTCAACTTCACTCCTTTATTGCTGACTCCTCCCACCCAAGTGGTACAAGGGGATGAACAATAGAGACTGTAGTCAGTTCAGAACTTGCTCTCATTCCTCCTCATGCTTCCATCCTGCTCCAGCATGGGTCTCTTCCCTGGACTGCAGTCCATTAGGATAAACCCATGCCAGTATGGGTCCTCTGCATGGGTCACAGATCCTGACTGAGAACTGAGAACCACCTTCTGCATGGGCACATTTCCCCACACCATGTCAAAATCCAAGTATCATCAGAGCACTGACAAAGGTGGACAATTTTCTCACACAATAAAACTCCACTGCTTGGCACCTCAGAACATTACAACAACAAAAAAATTCCCCACAATTATTCCTTTTTCCGGCAATGTTCAGTCCAAGTTTTGTCCACTACCTGTCCCATGATCAGATCACACTGTCCTTGATCAGACCCTTCCTCCTCCTAACTGGAGGGGAAGGGAGCCCCATGTCCCCCCAGATGCCATCCTCTGGTTCTTTCTGCTGATCAGGGAGAGGATGCAAGGAGGTGATGGTGAAGCCCCCTCTAAGCTGGCAGCCCACAGGCACAGACCGATGGGAGAGGCAGATGCTCAGAAGGAGTCACCTCTTCCTTACTAATTGGCCATATGGATCCTTCCATCTCCTTGTCCAGCACTTCTTTTTGAGAACTGGGTGATAGCAGTAGTTGGGGGTTGGGTTGCTATTTTATCCACGGCATCCTTAGAGGTGGTGTGTGTCCCTTTCTCATCCATGTTCCTCCAATGGTGCTGAATGGAGGTACAATAGGCACAGGTCAAGCCCCAGAAGAGTGGTAGGAGGTCTGAGGCTCCCTGAAGTCAACAGGGTCAGGGCAGTTCAGCTGGTATGGTGTGGGACACTTAATCATGGACATGGGTTTAAGCCCACGAAGCGGCAAGGAGGTGTCTTATTTCTTATCTTTTCTTCTCACCATCCTACTCTATATTGAATCATCAATAAATTATTTCAAATTAAATTCAATTAGTTAAATTAAATTAAATATTCCCAAGTAATAGAATCATTGAATTGTTTGGGTTGGAAAGGATGTTAAAGTTCATCCAGTTCCAAACCCCTTTCATAGGCAAGGACACCTTCCACTAGACCAGGTTCCTCCAAGCCCCATCCAACCCGGCCTTGAACACTGCCAGGGATGGGGCAGCCACAGCTTCTCTGGGCAACCTGTGCCAGGGCCTCACCACACTCACTGGGAAGAACTTCTTCCTAAGATCTCATCTCTATCTTCCCTCTGTCAGCCTAAAGCCAGTCCCCCTTGTCCTGTCCCTACAGGCCCTTGTAACAAGTCATGTCTGTTTTGCCAGCGACAGTAATTGGCAAGTGATATTGTCCTTAACTCAACCCACAAGCTACTGCAGCATATTTCTCCCCTGCCCTCTGTCAAGGAGGATGAGTGAGATAGCATGTGAGTGGGTGCCTGGAAGCCAGTCGAGGTTAACCCACCAAACATAAGAAGATATTATAACTTCGTATCCTTTATAGTTTTTAGTTAGGGCGACATCTGAGTTTTGTTACTTTCAAATAATGAAAAGTGCAGACAGTTTTTGAAAACTCCACTAAAAATTCTCTGGAGAAATAATTCATCAGTATAACAGATGTAGAGCATAGCACATCAAGATTCAGGCTTCTTTAGTGGGCTGGGCATGCATATGAGATAACAGAAATGTGTTATTCGACATTCCCTTCTGGGATCCAGAAAATTCTCTGGCAAGCAGGCAGTGTGATTCCATGCAGCATGGAGGTAGGGACACAGACCTGTCATTGGACCATGTTAGATATGGGGGGTTTTATGCCTATGCAAATCTGCTGTGGAAATCCTCTGATGTTTCTACTGCATCTTTAAAACATTTTCTAAAATGCATACCCTATCCCTAAAAATTGTATTTGCTTTGGCTACTGCACTGCTCAGCACTGGTAAAAATGCTTTCAATAGCATGCAAGAGAGGCATGCAAGAAGGTCTGGCTCTGCATTTGAACAGCAGCTTTGGTCAAGGGTGAGTTATGTCCTTTGAAATGCCTTTGTTTTACCATAGCTGAACCTCAGCTCAAAGAATATTTATAAACTCTTTGCCACCTCAGTGATGCTCCAGTAGCTCAAACATTTGCATTTTTCAAGCTGCATTTTAATCACATGATATAAATCTGCACTTCAGATATTAGATGAAATTACACAGGTAGCTCCCAAAAGCCTCAAAGAGCACAAGGAGTGTCACTCAGCAGGATATATAGCAGAGACACCCAAAATACTGCCCTGAGGAGCAGAGCACGGGCACGAGCCTTGCCTATCCACAGCCTAATGCTGCTTTGGCTGTATTGGTCAAACCAACATGGGGATGTTTTAATTTCAGTTTAAGAATGACTTAAATTTATTCTTCAGTGGCCATGAGGACGATCAGGGGACTGGAGCACCTCCCATATGAAGATAGGCTGAGAAAGTTGGGGCTGTTCAGCCTGAAGAAGAGAAGGCTGCGTGGAGACCTCATAGCAGCCTTCCAGTATCTGAAGGGGGCTTATAAGGATGTTGGGGATGGACTATTCATTAGGGACTGTGGTGATAGGACAAGGGGTAATGGGTTAAAACTTAAACAGGGGAAGTTTAGACTGGATGTAAGGAGGAAGTTTTTTGCTCTAAGGGTGGTGAGGCACTGGAATGGGCTGCCCAAAGAAGTTGTGAATGCTCCATCACTGGTGGTGTTCAAGTCCAGGTTGGACAGAGTCTTGGGTGGCATGGTTTAGTGGGAGGTGTCCCTGCCCGTGGGAGGTGCCCCTGCCCATGGCAGGGGGGTTGGAACTAGATGATCTTGACGTCCTTTCCAACCCTAACTATTCTGCGATTCTATGATTCTAAGGCAACCCATAGGTAGATGTTTCAGGATGAAACAATGCCAAGAGAAATTTTTCCCTGTTTGAAGAAATCAGCCTGATTTCAGGCAAGTTTTACAGAGGGTAGGTGCATCTCCTGGCAAGGTGACCTTGGACACTGATGCGGGATGCGCAGTCTGTACTGTCCCACCCATTCAGGTGTAACATAAAGAAATGCCCTGGAAGATGGAGGTAAACACAACATGCTTTCACTTACCTCATGTTCACATGTGCTTGGGGTCACTACCAAAAGAGACTTGATAGGGCACAGGCACTGCTGTAGTCTGCAACAGTCTGACAACCTAACATCAGCCATTACTTGCCACTGAAAGGATTGTTGAGTACCAGAACAGGCTTCCTACGGAAGTGGTAGAGTCACCATCCCTAGAGGCATTTAAAAGACATGTAGACATGGCACTTAGAAACATGGTTTAGTGGTGGCCTTGCCAGTTAATGGTCGGACTTGATGAGCTTGAAGGTTTTTTCCAACTGAAACTATTCCATTATTCCACTCTGCTTTATAATTCTTTTTGCTTTCATGTGTACATTACAGAACTGATGCTGACTTTGGCAAGAAGCACTTTAACTTAGTTTCTCACAGTTCTCTTCGGTGAGATTACCCTTTCCTAACACAAGAAATTTCAACCTGAAATCACCATTTATTGTCACTTTATGTTACTTACTCATAAGCACAAAAAAAAAAAAAAGGAGAATTCTTTTACATAGCTTTTATATAACTCTGAGTGGTGTTTAATCTGCTTACCCATGTATTTTTACTCTTATATATTCATGCTTTCTGTACTATCTGGTCTTTTCTCTTTTTCATCACACTTGAAATGGAACATGAAGAGGAAGAACACTGTATAAGAGCCATTTAAAAATAATTAATCAATGTAGTTAGCCTTCTAAAAAGACTTCTACAAAACCACCCCCTTTAAATTGAACATGCAATGAAAATAGTAATTTTCTCAGAAGTGTTTTCATCAATGCTATTTGTGCTGTTATTAAAATACATCAATGATTCATGCATTTATTGGTCCTCCCTTAGGGAAAAGCTTGCAATACAGGACAATAAAGTCCTTTACTGTAAGTAAAATATTATTGAAAGTATAACCCAAAGATGTAGAATTTATAAATGTTGGAGGTTATATCTATGTAGCTGAAGATGATAAAACGCTCCCCTAAAATATTTCCTTTCTTTGATCACCTCCGTTATCTGCATTATGAACAAACAGTGCAACTGTGCCTCTTTCTAATGCCAGCAGTAAAATACTTTAGGGGATGGACTTTGTCTCTTCCAAGTAATGGCATTATTGCTGTTTTTTTCTGGGCTTTTCCGCCTCTCCAACAATCCTGGCAGCGCGTTTTCCAGGCTTTTTGCTTGAATTAGTTTCAGCTATAGAGTAAACAGAATTAGCCAGGTTGCTACAAATGGACGGTTGTTCACCAACTGCTTCCTGCTCGCCTGAGAGTGTGCGCGGGCAATGGCTTGTGTCATTAGGCCCCTATTTAAGCACACGTATGGCTTGGAGGTCATGTTTGTGTTTCATTTATACAGATATGATTAGCTGTTCTCAGTGTTCGTCTGCCATAAAACTGAAAATGTGTCATGCGCTATTACCCAGGCAAATGTAATGCCCCCAAAATAAACATGCCAGCTAGTTTGCAGGCAGTAATTGATGGAAAAACAGGTGTTTCCCATGTTCTCTGTGATTGCCTACACATATGGCTCCTTTTATACTATCCTTCAATTACTTTGCAGTTTTGGCTCCTGCAGAAAAAGAAATAGTCTTACCAAAAAAAGAGTGGGTTTCAAGACTGTTCTTTGGGCCACTGCCAAATTAAATATAAGCAGCACAGCCCATTTTAGTATTTAAGTAATTAAACCACAGCAGCTACCACATCCACTTTAGACATCAAACTGCATTTCCAGTTACTCTCATTCTAAAATGTGGTGCTCTGACTTGGTGAATTGAAGCTACATATGACACAAATCCCCATTTAAACAGTTAACATTCCCATATTGTACCTGTCAAACAGTAGAATCAGTAAAATCATATTGAAACCTGCACAATCTGTTGGCTTTATACTTTACAACATGAAGTTCTATCTTTCAGAAGCATTCAACTCCTGACAGCTGTGTAAGATCTACTGGCCTTGCAGTGCTAACAATGGGTGGATTTTATAATGGCACACAGGCAGAAATATCAGAGGTCACTTTATATAACAAGTTTTCTGTGACGTATTGTTCTTCTAAGTGAATGCAGTTGGAGGAGGAATGAAAGAAGGATGAAAGGATGTGCTATCCTCCACAAGGATAAGAGCAGCACCTCAGCGGTCACGGTAGAAGTCATGTTCTGCAAAACCAGCGTTGAACCTGACCCAGGAGCTGCTCCATGCACACCCATCCAGCAGAACAGCCTGAAAGCCACCCTCAAGTCATGAAATGCAGCAGCCAAAACACTTAGTCTAGGATCGGGCTGATCTTTGAGCCCTGTGCATTGATATCTTCTCCCAAACAAGTCCCCGGCTCTGCATCACTATTTCTTTCAGAGCTTGCAATGGACGGGTCTCTGCTTCAGCTCTCTGCAGTGGTGGAAGATACCCAGCACTGAGACCTGGTCCCATCTTTCTCTGACAGCTCAGCAGCAGAGTACAGGGACACAGTAACGTGTTCAGGCCATGCTCCTCCTGCTTCATAAACATGCCTTTTCTGGCTTCCAAGGTGAGGACTTGTTGTTTACCTGCCAAGAACGACCAATATTTTAACCTAATTCAGGATACGTGTTGAAAGAAAGCCCTGTGGTTAAAGAAAAAATGCTTAGTTTCATTTTTAATAATCCAGTGGGTTGATTTCCCTTCATGAAGCAACATCAGAAATGAATTTGCTCCCTGGCTTTTACCTTGTTGCTGATTCAAAATTAAATGTGACTACATAATACCCTTCTTCATCAAGAAAAAAAAAAAAAAAAGCTTTCAAAATAATAGTATTCTCCTGAAATATTTTGATTTTTTTCTGCAGATAAGGGTTTTTTTACCTACCTTTGGTTTTCCTTATGCTCTGTTCCTGTTTATCTCTGCTCTTTCATTACCTGCTGCAGCAACCAAGACAATTAATCCTCTTCTACAATGTGCACAAAGATGAAGGAATGCAACGTTACCACTTTCTGCACTGCTTTAATTTCAGTGACAGCTTCGTCACTTCACCAGTTGCAGGGATTCATGCCTGTGTTTCCCACCTTGTAATCGATATATTTCTCAGGGTACCACCTGCCATTCAGAGGCAGTGAAACTTTTGAAATCCCCAGCCTTCTCCCACATGGCAGATCTCACCTGGCTGCATGGTTCTGATTGATGGGATGGGTTTGTGCGTGTTGTGGATGTGATGAAGCCACATGGTACCAGGTGCAGAGAGCAGTTTCCAAGCCAGCTTCAGCCCCTACTGCTCCTCCCAGGACCCTGTTTGCATACAGCCCTCTCCCTGCACCAAGTCCCACAGCAGTCAGGAGTGGCCGTTCAGAGCGATGCCACAGAGCTGAAGTGGAGAGTTGGGCTCAAGAAAATGGACTTGAGCCTTGAATAAGAATTGATAGTTTTAAAATGTGTTAGCCCAAATAATGAGCAAGGAAATATGGTGTTTCGTGTAAGTGCTTGGCTTTTCAAAGCCAGTCTGCCTTCCTCTCCAGTGGGCAGGATCAGAAATGCAGGTACAGAAACACAGCTGTGGCCTGAAACCTTCACATGCCTTTTGACAACAAGGAAATAAAACCCAGTAAGTTAAACTCCTAGGCATGAGAGAGCTGGAATACTGCCTTTGGCTGTAATGGGAGTAAGTTTTCACACGGGTGTGTAAGGACATCTTCAACATGATTTTCATCCAGATGTTCCAGACCAAGTTACCAAACATAAATAAAAAGTTCTTCAAAATACCCCTGCAAGCTAAGGGGGGCATCCAGAACATAAACAATGAAGATACGTATTTATACTTGCTGAAGCAATATGGGATTTGAGAAAAGACTCCTGCCCCATGGGTTCTGATTTGGGTTCATTTATGCTGCTGTAATACACTTTTCTTAATAAAACATTTTATGTAGTGGGATTACTGGTGATTTACAACCTTGTTATGTCAAAATTGGGACTGAGGAGTTTCACGTGTGGCACTCCTGCAGCCAGTGGCTACAGGCCTTCGTGGGTTAGGATTTCATACTCAGTCTTACACACTGTATGGACACCTTACTTATGTGCAAGGAAACATTTTGAACTTGATCTGCAAGAAGGCACTTCAGCTTGGGAAATACAATGATTCCCACCCAGCTGCTATGCACCGGAAGAGCTGCTTTAGTAACAATTCTCCACCAGATGCAAAGAGGTTCTTATCAGGACGTAGATCACATAGAAGCACACCTGACTTGAATATCATGTTAAACTGAAGTTATACACTAGAAATAATATTTTTACAATAGGTCTTGTGTTCATTTCTGATTTTACATTCAGGCAAAATACCACTGGTTGCATTAGGGGTGAAATAAATGTCTCACTGATAAACAACAAACCTAAATTTTTTGTGGAGCATGAAACAAAATTCTCTTTGGATCCATCTGATGCTGCTGAGCAAGCTGTTCCTTTTTATTGTGCTACTATTAGTTGGGAATGTAGTGGTGTTTACAGCATTCTTCATTAATTGATGGGATAACTGAGTTTGTGCAGCACATAGCTCCACACAGACTGTTTTGGGGTGGAATGAACCTTAAAGCTCATCCAGTTCCAAACCCCTGCCACGGGCAGGGACACCTTCCACTAGGCCAGATTGCTCCAAGCCACATCCAGCCTGGCCTTGAACACTGTCAGGGATGGGGCAGCCACAGTTTCTCTGGGCAACCTGTGCCAGGTCTTCACTACCCCCACAAGGACGAACTTCTTCCTGAGAGCACATCTCAATATTCCTTCTGTCACCTTAAAGCCATTCCCCTTGTCCTATCAGTATATGCCCTTGTCAAAAGTCCCTCATTTAGAAAAGAGTACCAAGATTATCAAAACACTCTTTGGGATGTAGATGCTCTAGCCACTACTTAAGAGTTGGGAATATAAATTGTCATTATATATACATGGCTCTCGTTTAATTTCTGTATGTAGATGGTATTTCTGCACAGTTGCTTAATACAACATGTAAAATTCAAGCCAAGTTGCAGTCTCAGCCATGAGAAATCAAAGGTAAAAAGCCTTTTGTGTTGTGAGTAGAACAGCAACGGTAAAATGGACAGAGGAAAAACCTTTGTGGACCCAGCAGTTGTTTGGTGAGAGAACCACATTTGAACAAAGCCTCAGAAGCATTGCTAAAAATTGAATGGAGGGATCTTTAAGGCACCTGTCCAGGAAAGTGAAGAAAATACATTTTTGGCAGTGAACACTGAGAAAATCATTCAGTGAATACAATGAATTAAAATGAACAGAAAACACTTCCTAGTCACTGGCTTGACTTTGATAAACCCTCTCCCGTCATTTTACCATGGTGCAGAAAAAGGGTATGGCTGGATACCAGGATGGTGCTGTACTGCAATTTTATTGGTGTCTTATTTGATATTGATATTAATTGATATTATATTGGTGTTTCCAGTATAGTTATTACATATTCATCCTTTTCTGCCTCCCTCGAGCCATTCAGATTCCCATTATTTTGGGTTCCTGCTTACATCATGGCTGGTCCTTAGCTGCAGTGGTTAAAATCCCCTCATCCTTACAGAACACATGCATACTCAGGAGCCTCTTGGAACGGGACCCTTCCAGGCAGAATGATGTCCAAGGCTGAGATTTCAGACACTGGAGTGCTGGCCATTTATAATATTTTCCACTCTTCGGTGTTTGGTATTTATGTTTTCCATTATCTCCCTATTTTAGAATCCAGTGGGGCACGCATGTCTGTCCGTCTGTAATACACAAAGGAAGGTAGTATTGAAGGATGTCTCTGACACCTAAATGCAACTTATTAAAATCTCAAGTTTAAAAGCTGGGAGAATTGAGCAGCGAGATATAGTTAACTATGACCCAAAGCTCTTCAGAGGCTCTATTTCAGAGGCAAAGGCTAGAGCATTTAGGGCCCATCAGGGAATTTTTAAGACGCGGGTTTTTTTACATGTGGGAAAAGACAATGAAATGTTAGTGGGAAAGGTCAACGAGACAGAAAATAGCTGGGGAAATGCAGATGCAAAATGAAAATACAGAAAAGAGTGAGTCTTGAGCAAACTGCAGCGTTTGATGAGAAACTGCAAAGTGCAGACTACTGGATGTGATTGAAAACAGAATCTTTTTTTTTTGCAAAAAAAGTTAATTCAATATCATTTTAGAGCGAGTGACTGTAGTTCGCAGCGGTGGTGCCCGTTACATAACCAGCCACGGTAGCGGGGCCAAGGGAATACCACATACCTGCGGTCGGGTCGCAAGTACCCGGGGATGGAGCGAGTCCATCGTGCAGGTCCTGGGGGATGGGATGGATCGGAAAGAAGAGAGGTTGCTCGCCCAGCTCTGCCCTTGCGCCGGGAGTGAGGAGGGAGAGCGGGACAGCTGCTGGGCGAGGGTCTGGGCCCCTCTGCAGCCGCCCTTCCTAGCCCACCACCGGCAAGGCACGCCAGGGCGGAGCGGCACCTACCGTGGCGCCCCCAGGGCCACGACCTCCGTCCCAAAGGCGCCGCAAGCGGTAGCGGGAGGGCCGGCTCCCGCAGCCCAGCCCGCGTCCCGCCCGCTTCCTCGCTTCCGCGCACGCCGCCCGCCTCTCCCGGGAATTACCACCCCCCTCCCGGCTCGGGGGCCAGGTACACTTGACGTCAGGATGTCTGTCGTCGTTTTGACGTGTAAACACTCATTTCCATTCCGACTCCGGAGGGTCTGGGTGCCGCGCAGCCCCGGGCAGCCGCGCCGGCAGCCAGCAGGCAGAGACCCGTATCCCTGCTCTCGCTTAGCAACACATCGCCCCGCCGCCGCCGCGCCCCGCGGCCATGGACCGGCGCCGCTGGGCCGGCCGGTGCTTGGCACTGGTGCTGCTGGCCGTCTGCTGCCTGCCCCGCGGCGGCGGCTCCGAGCGCCAGTTCCTCAACGAGTGGGCAGCGGAGGTCCCGGCGGGCCACGCCGCCGCCAGAGCTATCGCGGAGGAGCTGAACTACGACCTCGTGGGGCAGGTACGGCTGCGCACACAGGCGGGCTGCCCCGCGCCGGGGTCCCCTCAGTCCTTTTCTCCCTCCCTCCCTTTCTCCGTCCTTTCCTCCGAGCTGCACTGCAACTTGCGCCTGGCGGCTGTTCGCAAGGCTCCGGGGAGTTTGAAGTGCCTTCTACCCCCGCCTCCCCTCCCTGAACCCGCGTCCACACAGGTCGGGGAGCCCAGCGATAGCGGCGCCCGGCCGGGGACGGCTTTTCCTGAAGGGGCCGGGTAGGGTCGGGCTCTCCCTGAGGAGAGCGGGGAGAGTCAGGCAGGGAGACTCAGCTCTCCCCGAGGGACCGGGCAGGGCACCTCGTCTCTCCTTGAGGGGTCCGAGCAGTGCACCTCAGCCCTCCTTGAGGGGACCGGGCAGGGCACCTCGTCTCTCCTTGAGGGGTCCGAGCAGTGCACCCCGGGTCGCCTCCGGGAGTACTGGCAAGAGGAGGCCGCGGGCAACCCACCCCGGAGCCTCCGTCGCCATCGCGGGTCTCCTCTCCGTGAGGCCCTCCCGGCGCTTTTTTGGGATGCTGTGACGTCAGCGTTGTCAAGGATGAGTAACCGCCTTTAGGTGATAGTCCCGTATCCCCCCACATCCCTTCCTCGGGCGGGGGTCGTGCGCCGGGCAGCGCGTCTGGGAGCGCTGAGGACCTTGCTGCCGCCCGCGGAGCCGCGGCCCTGCGCGGGAGCAGGCCGGGAGCGGCGGAGCCGCCTCTGCCAGGGCGGGCCGTGTGCCTCGGGGCAGCCCATTCCCGACTGCTCCCCGGGAGGCCGGGGGGCAGCCCCGGCGGCCCCGTGTCCTGGTCGCGGCCCTGCTCAAACCTGGGGTGTGATCGCGCCGCTGTGGGTTTGGTCTTTCTGCCTTTGGGGTGAGGGGATTCACCCCTACCGATTTCAAACAGCAGTGCTCGGGGAAGAGGGATGTTTAAACCCACATCTGCGGGTGAGCAGGTACTGTGCCTGTCAAAATGCCTGTTCGGAAGGTGCCCGTACAAATCAATCCTGCAGTGAGGCTTCTGAAGCCACGTGGTGTTTTTTACACCTGTTCAGCAGCTGAAACTGGTGTGTGATCACATTAAAACCTGTCCTTTGAAATGTGGCCGTGTCAAGGTATGTCCATGAGAAAGTATGTCTATACTGGTCACTACTACAAGTAACTACGTTACCAAGTACTGTAGTAGTAATGGCTGCTACCTCACTAGCTCAGATGATTCCCCCGGCTGCTTCTAGCAGCACACAGGCTGTGATAAACACTCATTACTTGAAGAGTATTTTTTAGTTTAGATTAAAACAGAATCATAGAATAGGTAGGGTTGGAAAGGACCTTAAGATCATCTAGTTCCAACCCCCCTGCCATGGGCAGGGACACCTACCACTAAACCATGCCACCCAAGGCTCTGTCCAGCCTGGCCTTGAACACCGCCAGCAATGGAGCATTCACAACTTCCTTGGGTGACCCATTCCAGTGCCTCACCACCCTTACAGTAAAGAATTTCTTCCTTATGCCAAATCTAAACTTCCCCTGTTTAAGTTTTAACCTGTTACCCCTTGTCCTATCGCTACAGTCCCTAATAAAGAGACCCTCCCCAGCATGCCTATAGGCCCCCTTCAGATACTGGAAGGCTGCTATGAGGTCTCCACGCAGCCTTCTCTTCTCCAAGTGCTCATTTCTTGCTCTTTTGTCTTTGAAGCAGAATGAATTCGGTCAGGTTGCAATTGTTGGTACTTGTTTGTACTTGTTTGTAGTATGGAAATACCTCTTGATAAAGTACACCTGTGACTTACAGATCGGGTCACTCAAAAATCACTACCTGTTCAGACATAAAAGCCATCCAAGGCGGTCTCGAAGAAGTGCCATTCTTATCACCAAAAGACTTTCTGATGATGAGCGGGTGAGTGTTACATTTACTCTTTGTCATGCTCTGTTTATTCTGTCTCCTCATTGCTAGCCTTATGATGAGGTCACAAGCAGGCTTTCCTTGTTTTGCAAGTCTAAGATATTCGGACATCCATACTCATGCTGAATAATACTTTATTATTCTGTAATTAAAAGGCAAAGTCTGGCCCTCTCTTACCATATTTTTGCAAATGCTTTCTAAATTAAGATTTAAAATATGCAGCAATGCAGAGGCTTGGAATTTCAGATATTTTTCTGTTACCGATGAAAATACAAACAACCACAGAGCTAGATTCAACGTAAAAACCCATGGATGCACTAAGTTGAATCAGGCCACGCCTGTGCAATTACCATGGGAATTACATTTGATTTGAAGTGATTGAATATTAAATAATAAAAAAAAAGTAGGAGAAACGGGCTGAGGTTTTGCTGGATTTGCTTCTGTGACAATCTAAAACCCCTTCTCAAAAGATTCATCACACGTTCTAGACTTGCAGTCTTTAGGTACAGTGGGATCCCACGGGAGTCAGAGAACAAGCACAGTGGAGAGCCAGGGATCTAAGGATCTGCACTGGTGCAGTAGACACCCCAGTTATCTGACTTTATTTAAGAGAGAAGCATGTCTGTTTGTAAGTGTACTGGAAAACTAGGGTGGGTGGGAGATTTAAGGAACGCACCAGAATGCTGTCAACCCCTCTTAAGACCAGTTTCTGGCAAATTTCAGAACAACGAAATTTTAATTTCAAATCAGCATTATTGCAGCAGTCATTGTAAAAATGCGGGTAGCCCAAAACACGAAGTAACCCAGTTGTGAAAAACCAGCAGTTTATCATTTAAGGACAAACCACTTGACGAGTAATTGGTTATATGGAGGTTTTAGAGGCAAGTGTCTTCTAGGAGG
Source organism: Ara ararauna (assembly GCA_028858755.1). Taxonomy (NCBI): domain Eukaryota; kingdom Metazoa; phylum Chordata; class Aves; order Psittaciformes; family Psittacidae; genus Ara; species Ara ararauna. The sequence goes on along the minus strand of CM054410.1, from coordinate 68,751,649 downwards.
AAATATTCTATATGTAGCTAGAAGAATTGAAGGAGGGGGTGAGATGGGTTATTTGCCTGTTTTGCTTCAAAATGATACAATTCCATGTATATCTCCATGCAAACATTGGTTTAACAGTTAAAGTCTTCCTGGTGAAATTGCTCTAAACTGGGAATGTTCAAGACCACAGCTTTAGTGTAAATTCTACCTTATATCCACACCCATGACCAGATGTTCGATGTGGTCATAGTACAATGTTCAAGAACAGTTTTGGTTCCAGTTCCTCCCTTTTTCAGACTAACTATATTAAATCTATCTCTCTAAGAGGGAAGCATGACTGTGTTTAATATACCAAATTCTAATGCCATAAGCAGAATGGAAGCGATTGTGTTACACAAGTTACTGCCAAACATTATTGCAGACTTACATACTCAGATTCAAACCTAGAGTTTCAAAGTGCTGGAGGTGATTCGATGAATTTACTCCAATTTAACTTTTATTTGTCAACTAGTATGCAAATTAACTATGTGAATGAACAAGATGTAATTATGTGATTATGTAAGAATATTAATACAAAGCAATCATGTACTACCGTGTACATGGGCCTGCCCATGACAAGGGGGTTGGAACTAGATGATCTTAAGGTCCTTTCCAACCCTAGCTATTCTATGATTCTGTGTCTGTCTCTCCAAAAAACTGCTCTTCTTCAGTAGTTAACTATTTAAAAAGATTTAAATTCAGTCTTTAAAAATGGAGGGAGAAGGGAATAGCGCTTTTGTTTGAGTAACACCTTCATGAATTTTACGGTATTTTAAGTGTGGAAGCTGGGGTAAAACTTGGCTCTCGTCTGAATATTTATCTGCTTCCTATAGATAGCCCAGTGTTTGTTGTAAAACAGATAAAGGCTGTGAATATATTGAAGGGGTATAATTATCTGGTTTCCTTACTTCTTCCAGTATTTGCACTAGTTCCACAGTCTACTTTCTTGCAAGATATCTGCAAGGTTATTTTCACTGCTTTATGTATCTTTGCCTGGAAGCTTGGCACAGGGCCTTTGGCTTTTGCTCTAGATGGATGGTTGGAACCTCACCCAGCTGCTGAGTGACAAACATTTGGCTTGTTTGTCTGACATATGTGCGTGGCAGTTTCATCTCATTTCCCTCAGTGCAGTTGTCCACATTGAAAAAAATAACAAGCGTGGAAGTTGTCAATTGTTAATTACTGTTGGGTGATGAAGAGGCCAAGCTTTGCTGTGGGCAGGGAATAGAGATAAAGGTAATTGGTCTAACCTGTTCACAAGTATGTGTGGCCCTGGGTGTAAATAGGACAATTTAAAATGCTTATACTTGCACGGGTATATTCATCTTCTGTGACTAACTGCAGTTTATAGGGGCTTTAACACTGAATATATGCCAAGCAGAACAGTATTAGGGAGCTTTCAGTAAGCATGCTTGGAGTAGTTACCGTTTTCAAGGGTTTATATTATTGTAGTGAATTTTCATTAGGCTCTCACTAGAAAATCATGTTTTAATCAAATCAGTATAATTTTTAATTATTATAGTTTCTGAGTCACTCATTATTGTTTCATATATGGTGACAGATGTAAGGATCAGAGAGAAAAATAATGAAATCTATTCAGACATTGAAAGCAAAAGGTTAAATCCAAGTCATCTTCTGCTTTAGGCTTATAGCAGGGTCTTGGCCATCTACTGAACCTGAGTTTGCTTTGCTCATTTTGAATTTGGGATGAAAAGCACCAACTTGATCTGTGTCAGAGTGACCATTCAGGTGCTAGCAATTAATAACATTTTATACCCACTTCCAAAAGGAGCGCACAGCATGGAAGAGGTATTAGAATCAGAATTTGGTTTGGACTGGGTTTAATAATGCCTTCAAGGGAACTAAGTGGGGTGCACTTTTAAAATGCAGCCTAGTGGCTTAGAGATTGCTGTGTGAGTGCACAAATGCTATGCCACTTGTACTGATGCTCCAGCAAAACATGCTGAAGCATTTTGGCTTTCATTTTCCTGAAGTTGAATTCTGCTGTGATGAATTTAGTCCAATATTCATAGCTTACTAATTGATCACACTTCAAAACACCACTGTGAAGGAGACTTGAAGGTCCAGCTGAGCTATGAGTAACAGCATCGTTATGATTGCTAGACTAAAGCCAGACATAATCTTTCTACTTTCCTTTCTACTTTCCTTTTAAATCGCAGTAGAAATAGATGGGGTTTAAAATGTAGGTAGGAGAAAGAAGCAGGCTGTGGTTTTGCTTGTTTCAGTAACCACCACTGCTTAGATAACCTTCTGACCGTACTGTACATTTGGTAATAAAAGCCTGCATTGTTTGGCACTCACAGGAGTTCTGCTGTTCACTTGTACTAAATGATTTTCTATTAATTGATTCTAGAGTATTGTGATTTCACTGAGCCCTCTTCCCCAAAGTACACTGTGCTAAAATAGAAACAATTCTGTCTGTATCAAGCATTGCTCATTTTGCTTTAGGCATCAGAATTTTGCTGTGTGAGGAAACCCCTTATCCCCTAAAAGAAAAAAGTCATAACCCATAAAGGCTTACTTGTCATATCAATGCAAATAATTGTAGGTGTCATGGGCAGAGCAGCAATATGAGAAAAAGAGAACTAAGCGTGCCATCGTGAGAGACTCAGCAGACAATCTTTTCAATGATCCTATGTGGAATCAGCAGTGGTATCTGGTAAGAATTTATTTCACTATGGAACTGAGGAATGGTGAATTTCAGTTGTGCTATCAGCTGCCTTGTTTTACTAGTATGAGTGCGACTGCAGTGAAGGGAGTAAGTGAAGAGTCCCTTGCATTAGCATATGCTGTAAAAATGCGAGATCTCTGCACATGATATTTCTGAGTAGCCTTCTATTTTCCCTGAAGTGTCATTTGTACAAAGACTCTAAAAGCCAATTCAGGCTGCTGCTTAGGATGCGGGTTGATGTTAGAAAGCGTAGAAGTTAACAGCTACCTTTATGATAATTTTAAAATATTTACTATTGGCATATTAGTCATCCCTTATCATGTTTGAAGGTGTCCATGTATTTCTTTATTAAAATTAGTAGTGCAGAGTGCATGCTGTGGACGAGAACAAAAGCATATGCATGCGTATGACAGGCACCTTCAGCTTCTTGAACTAGGATTTACGTAGAAGCGGGTCACATGTTCAGAACCTCAAGGAAGAGAAATTTCCTGAGTTCTGTAGTTCTTGTTTGCATGTGACAACTCAGAAATATAGTTGATCATTTATGTTTTATATGGTTTCTTTTGAAAGTCTGTATTTCCACTGTGCATTCTAGCTGTACCTTTGTTCTAGGCTTCATTGCTGTCACTCAGAATAGGGGTGGGATCAAAGGTGGGTGTAACAAATCAAGAAGAAAGATCAAGCACAGATGTGCCCCAGTTGGCTGCAAATATTTTTCTCTTCTTCAGCTCAGCTTAGAGAAAACAGACCAAATTCTATGCTGTTTATATAATGTTTTGCCCTTTTTTTCTTTTGTTTGAACTAGGAAAAATAAATTAGAAACTGCATAGCATAAAATAGTTCCATGAGGATTCCTACAGGCTTCTTTTCAACATAAAAAGGATGATCATTAAGAATTTAACTTTTACTTGAAGCTGAATATCTGTTTGCTTCTTTGCCTGTTTCCAGTAGGAAGCAGGAAATTTCCAAGATGTCTGTGTTAGACATATATGCAAACACAAACAAAGAGCAAAAGAGCAAATTGTAAAAAAAGCAATGTCCTATTCTCCAGGAGACATAGTTCCTTTTTCCACCTTTCTATGTTTTTCACTTCTTTTCCCTTTAGTTTTCCCATCTGAGAAACAGAAACATGATGCTTGCATTTGTTTGCAATGCACATTGATTTCTTTTCTAATTAAATGTATAAATGTGTTAAATATTTTCTTCCAAAATACATTTCTTGCTTTGTAGTAAATAAATTAGTATTACCTTATTATTATGATTTGCAACAGTTTTTAGCTTCATTCAGTGTACCTTCACACATCACCAGAAAAAAAAATTATTTGATGGCTTCAAGAGAACAAAATGGGAAACCTCAAATAACTCCCTGAACAGCAGCAGTGAGAGTAGAAAGCATAAAATGAAAGAAAGGTCATTTCCGTAATAAATTTCTTTTTCTAAGCATCATACTTTAATGCAGAATTCCTCTGGAAACAAAGAAATGAATAACTATTATATAATTAGGCACAGAGAAACAGAAACAAATGGCTTTTTTTTTTTTTTGTTTTTACACCTTTGTTTTTACGGGTGTTGTAAGCAAGTAATTTAAATTAAATGTATGTACTGCACATCTAGTATTAGAGAGGAAAAATTACCCATTTAGGAGCTACTCTTCAAAGAATTTGCTGTGGAGGAGAAGGCTATAGATGATTCATGCATCCAGTTGATTTACCACAGGAACAGTAATGAGGATAGTAAACAGAAAGTTGTGATTCAGCACAGTTGTTCCTAACCAATGGACTACCTTAATTGTTTTATCCATTAATTGCTTGTTCTGGCTAACTTGAACGTCAAATGAGAAAACACAATTGGAGAAAACACAGCTCACTGTACTGTGGGGTACTGTCTTGGCTTCTCATCAAGGGAAAAACCCAAACATTAGCAGGTCTGCTTATTAACTCAACGTTCCAAGGTTCATTGGTGCATCCTCACCATTGCCACGTTTCTGCTGCCTTGCGCCCAGTAAATTCAAGATGCTCTTTGTTCAGAGATGGTTTTCACAGCTCTTAATTAAGAGCATAAATCCTTCAGTGCTGCGACTAATTTTTATTTTTTCTTTGCAAAATATGTGCAAAATCTACAAGCTCAGGCTGGGATGGTTTAGAGTGTCTTTAAAATACAGCTTTAGACCTGTGTAGTGTAAGTGAATAAAAATGTTGATGTATTTTAATCCTTTCTGTCTCCCAGCAAGATACAAGAATAACTCCATCCCTGCCCAAACTGGATCTCCATGTTATTCCTGTATGGCAGAAAGGGATAACAGGCAAGGGCGTTGTCATCACAGTATTAGATGATGGCTTGGAGTGGAATCACACTGACATCTTCTCTAACTATGTAAGTTTGGCAATTAGAATGCTATGGAATAAATTAATCAACTGTAAATTTGATAAACAGACACTCTTACTCATCTTGCTGTCTGTTCTGTAAGTCAGCTCCTGCAGTACAGAGACTGAAATATTTGCCTTAGGCATAATTTGGAACATGGTCTGTGTCACAGGAGCTGGAATGTTACTTAGCAATGATAGTGAGTTGGTTCTTTTGTTGTTTTGTTTTTTCCTTGGTGGATTTAGTTCCCAGGCATGTTTGTTAAAGCTCAGTGAAAAATTTATGGAATTGCTAATGCCCATCAAATTTTACCAACTTGATTGCTGTCAATATGAGGCACACCAGATAAATAAATAGACTCTAGAACTCATTTTGTTACATATTTTAAAATGCATTTTGTAGTTATCCAAATTAAGTAATCTGCTGTTCTTTTTGTTCCGTGTAGGATCCAAGGGCAAGTTATGATTTCAATGACAATGATCACGATCCCTTTCCTAGATACGATCCAACAAATGAAAACAAGTGAGTAGCCTTCTAGCTGCTTGTACAGAACAAAACAGCACAGTGTTAATTTGTCTCTTTGAATGTGCAAATGCAGAAATACCTATGTATGTCCTTTATGACAATCATATAATAAAAAGAGGAATATGTGTAGCAAAATCACAGGATGGTTTAAGTTCAAAGGGACCTCTGCAGCCAATCTGGTCCAAACCCCTGCTCAGTCAGGGAGACCTAGAGCCAATTGTCCAGGACCACATCCATATGGGTTTTGAATATTTCTGAGGAGGAGGGAAGACTCCACAATCTCCTGGGCAACCTGTGCCAGTGCTCCCTCACTCTCACAGTGGAAAAAAAGTGTTTCTTTGTGTTTGGGAGGAGCCTCTTTTGTTTTAATAATCTCCCTCTGTTGTTTTAGTACCTTTTGGACTGATAGCATAACTTCTATCTCAGAGTGTGCAGCCACAGGTGAAGCCATACTTCTGACCTCATGTGAATTTGACACACGGTCAGACGCTGGAGTAGGTTACATTCACTCCCATGATAATCTTTCTGTCTCTTCTGAGGCATATGGAAGCTTTGTTTAGACCAGATGTGGCCTAAATATCCTCAATGTAATAACTAGGAAGTTACAAAATGCTTGAGCACAAGACAACAAGCCAGCTCACTTAGTGGACTTGAGTGGCCTGCAAGGTGAGAGGAATTTTTTCTGATGCCCTCTGTACATCTACCTTTCTGATACTCTGTGGAACATCTGGATGGGTCTGTCATATCTAGTCATATCTGTTGTGCTTCAGGGAGGGATTTTGTCTATCAGAAAGGGAAGAGAATGGACTTCTTTTAAAAGCTGGTACTTGGAAGAAGTCAATTTCCTAAAACAGTTAGGATGCTGCTACTCAATGCAGATACAGCAGGAAACTAATGCACTGGTTCCTTACTGTCTCTCAGGCAACACAGTAACATCCACAACATAAATCAGTGTATGGGGAAAAAAACCAAGCAATTAATCAAAGGATAAATATCCTATGAATAAGACATTTGAAAAATTACATTTCTACTTTGTTGCAGCATTTTTTAAAAGCAAGAACCTGTTATCCTGCTGTTCTGATGGCATTATCTCTTAAATCTACCATTTTACCTCTAATCTTTATTAATAAGTAAATGGAATTCTGCTTAGAAGCTTTCAAACACTTCATTGAATAACAGTCTGTACTATTAAATAATACAGCTCTTATATAGCTTACACTTACATGAAGATATTCTGTATTGTGGCATCAGAATCACCTGCGGAAAATGTCCTGGGTTCAGCAGTAGCAGTCGTTTTTTCTCCTTCTTAGTAGCTGGTGCAGTGCTGTGGTTTTGACTTTTGGCCTGGGAACAGTGCTGATAACACCAATGTTTTCAGTTGCTGCTCAGTAATGTTTAGTCTGACCAAGGACTTTCAGAGTCTCATGCTGTGCCAGGGAGGAGGGGAAGCTGGGAGGAAGCAGAGACAGGACACCTGACCCAAACTAGCCAAAGAGGTATTCCACACCACAGCACATCATGCTCACTATATAAACTGGGGGCAGTTACCCAGAAGGGTTAGATCAATGCTCAGTCAGGCTGGGTATCTGTCGGTGGGTGGTGAGCAGTTGTATTCTCTTCCCTTGTTATTTCCCTTATCATTATTATTATTGGTGGTAGCAGTAGTGGTTTGTGTTATACCGTAGTTACTGGACTGTTCTTATCTCAACCCGTGAGAGTTACGTTCTTTTGATCCTCTTTCCCATCCCCCTGGGAGCTGGGGGGGGGAGGGGGGGAAGGAAGGTGAGGGAGTGAGAGAGTGGCTGTGTGGTCCTGAGTTAGGGCTGGGCTTAAACCATGACAGAAAAAAAGAAACAAATTGCATAGAAAGTAGTTGGTTACATGAAAAATTTGGTGATGATGAAGATACTTTAAATGCCTAGTTTCTGAAATCCTAAATACTGGCATCTAATGGGTCTGTTGACTTCAGTGTCTTAGGTAAGGTATTTATCATCTCCTGACAATGATCCTTTGATCATGAAGTCGATGAAATTATGTTGCTTGAAGCCTACGAGAAATAAGTATTTTTGTATTACGTAGATACAACTGAAAAGCTATTCAGTAGCTGCATTGCATTCATTCAAAGGAAGACCTCCACCAAATCAAGGTCACTGATGACTCTTTGTGTACATTACACAGAGGTATTATGAGATGTTGCTTCTTCTTGCTGTATTTGTTCAGGCATGGAACACGGTGTGCAGGAGAAATTGCCATGCAAGCCAACAACAGAAAATGTGGAGTTGGAGTTGCCTATAATTCCAAAGTTGGAGGTAAGAAAACAAAAATTATTAGATGCGTAATATGAACGGAAACCAGGCAGATCCTGTGAAGTGCCAAGTGTTTTCACCTGCGGTTAATCTGAAACACCAATGATTGTTCCTTTTCAGAAAACATCAATCTTGCAGTGTTAGGCTACAAAATCCTAAGTCTGGTCATATTGCACAGTGTTACTCTATATGACAATGTTTTATGAATATCAGCACACTGTCCAGAATCTGGTTATCAGTTGAATATATGCAGGATATATAGCAACAGCAACAACAATATAGGTGGTGGTGATGATGATGGTGATAATAGTAGTAGTAGTAGTAATAATAGTAATAATAATAGTACCAATAATAGCAACATCCTATATTGTACCCAACAACAATAGCAACAACCTATTTGTACTGAGAGATAAGACTATATCTTTTAAGGAATGATAGACGCACTTAAAATTGCTTATCCTGTAAGGAGGTGGCTTGAGGAAGAAGGATTGAGTAGAGTGAAAGTAAGAATACACAAATTTATACATACCCTTGCTTGCAGAGTATTGTTTACACAATTACATTTGAAAGGTCATATCAATGAGGATATTCAAACTGCTGTGGCTTTTGTTTCAACAGCTTACTTCTCTACTATCATCCTAAGTTAATTTTGAAAATAAGTATTCTTGCTTGCCCGTCCATCAGTATTGCCATTTTTTTTGAAGTGGTGACTGAAAGCTGAATCTATTAGAGGTCTATGAAATAGTTGTGATCAAAGCATCAGTGGCAAATGGTTATTTAGCTCAGAGGAAGATACTTGTACAGAGCTAGTTTTTCCATTGCTCCCTTTTTCCCTTTTAAACAAAGAGATGATGAGTGGCAATTGACAGCCATAACTGCTGTTCCACCATTTCAGTCTTATGCTTGTAGGTTCCCATTTACTCTACTGAGCTGTCATAGATGTCAGCTTTGCAGTCTGCATTTGCCATAAAGCATTATGCTGTCATGCTCTGTTTAAGTAAAATACCTCACTCATAAGAGGAAGATGCCAAGGTTTCAAAGCAGGGGAAAATGGATGAAGCTGCAAAGATGTCTGAACTCCCGCTGTGCCCATATTTTAAGGCACTTGCATCTACAGAGAAGATTCTTCCAGTTATTTGCATATACTCTGTGTTCATTTGCAGATGCAAACTATGGATAACGTGCAGGGTGATTTGTCTAGAACAGAAAAATAACAGGATGAAAAGCAGTCCAGGAATCCGAATTACATAGAAAGCTGCTTATACCTGGGCTGCAGAGGAGGAAGAATGGAAAAGTTGAAAGAAATTGTAAGCTGTTATATACAACAAGCTTGATTAAGATAGGTACATAATAAAAATGTGTTCAAAGAGCAATGGAAGATAGGAGAAGTCCTCAAAAGATTCGTGTAAATTTGAAGTGGCTAAACATTGGAAGGCTTTTTTGATGTTCCGTGCTATAGAGGATTAATTTCTTCACAGTCTTTTTTTCCTCTATTTATTTTAAATCTATGAAATGGCACACTACACACTTCTATTTAGCATTAGTTCAGGATGACTTCTTTAAGTGGCTCTTTGCCACTTAAACCCAGTGGTCCACAGCCAATGCTTTCTCTTTGATAGTCAGCAACAGCTGCTTTAGAGAAAGAAACCCTGACATTTGGAATACTGTGTTCTCTAACCTTCAGCACAAGAGGTTGGTTTAACTTTGTCTTGAGGGGTGAAACAAAACATTCACTTCAGTATGTTTTGTCTTCCGTGAAAATACTGTCTTTAGTAGTCCTGAGTGTTCTCTAGTAACATCAATGTCTGAATCTATTCTGAAACCATGATTAGTCTCTTCAATACTCTGTGCCTGTGAATCCCATAGGCTTTTCACTGTGCTCTGTAAAAAAAATAAAAATGGCTCTTAATACCAGTTTTCCAAGTGACACCTCTCATTGTCCTTTAATATTCACTTCTTGTTCTCTGTAGTGCTAAGAAATATGTGTGTATCAATCACTTTTGGAGTAAAACAGGGTATATATGTTTTACGCGTACCTAACCATAGCACTGTGCTCTGATATTTCCATGGTGCTACCATGGAAATCAAATGATTAAGAAGCTCCATTTTACAAAGGACTGGGCTGAGAGATCCTGCACAGTGACATGTTGCTAAAAATAGCCTTCTGCCAGGCAGATACATGTATGTGTCTGAAATTACTTTGGCTTTGGCTTTTGATTTTGTGGGACTGATGATGGCAGCAAGCATGTGCAAGAATACGAAAGTGTTTATGCAGTAGGACATAATTTGAATCTGCTTAGGGAAATATCACTGCAGCCATCAAATCTCGAGTTGACTTAAGCAAGCAGGATTTTTGGCAATCACAAAGACAAGACAGCATTTTTTTCCTTACACTGTTTTCATCAGTGTGTCGTCAGTGTTCTTGCTTTCTCCCTTATTACACCATTTATCTTCAGAGTTGGCTTTGTCTGTTTCAGTGGGAAATAACTGTACACTACTCTGCATTTTCAGTACCTCATTATGTGTTTCAAGCTCACACCCGGAGCTTGCAGTCATATTTCCAAGCAGGCAGATCTTTGCTCACAGCACAGTGGTCTGAGAGCATCTCACAGTTCTGAGCCAACTGAAAAATGAGTATTCAAAATGTTACGAGTTTAAGTCTATCCAGGGTAAGTGGTATTTTTAGTACCTGAGGCACAGGAGATATGAATATACCTTGATTCTTTTTCCAGCTTTGTGAGTGATAGTGGATTAGCAGTGGTTGAGTGGATTAACTCCTTTGTCTGTTTTTGATACTAATTAATATGAAATAATAAAGCCAAGCTTTATCTCCGAAGTATTATGAGTCTTAGAGGCCAGCCATATGGGAAAAGGATTATGCTTGCAGTCTTTTTTTTTTCCCTGCTTTATAGTATGAAAATCATAACAAGGCACTGAGCTATGAGAACAAAGTTGTTTATGGTTTTTTTTCTTTCTTTTTTTTCCTCTTTTTTATTTTTTAATAGAATGATCACATTTTTCCTATTATCCTCTGGGGGAAAAAAAAATAAATCCCCATTTTGTGAAAAACACTTGAAAATGAATCCTCATATTTCACCAATGCCAGTAATGGTGCAGCTGCTGTAGCACTACCTGTGTTCAAGAGAACCCAGACATTTTTACTTCCTGAAAAAGAGGCTTAATCCTGACAGCCATGGCTCTTACATTGCTGCTGTTGCTGAGAGAGCGATGTCATAGTGGGAATTTTGCCAGACTTCTGCTGTCCCTGTCCTCCTCCAGCACTGGACAGAGGTAGCAGTCCTACTGCAGATCTCCAGTGCTGATGAACCTCTGTCTGCCACTGAATTTTAAGTACTGCTGAGATGAGGCTTGCTCTGAAGAAGATTAGATCATGCAGTTCCTAATAAAATGTTAAAGGCTAGGTGTCTCCAGCATCTCTGTGTTGCATACAGGAGAAAAAAAATGGTCTGTAAACAACAGTGGGAATTTTTTGTGGTGAAGATTGAAGAGCTAGTGAGATACCAGCATCAAAGACAACGAAACCGTGATAACTGTGAGGACAGAGTGGTTAGTCGGAACATGTGGAACTACATCTTTGAACAAAAATTCTCAATTCTTGGAGATAAAATTAATGGTTATAAAACCTATTTCATTTTTGTGACACGCTAGCAATTTCAGTTTGTGACAGTTTTATCAGAGAGGAAGAGTAAAGGAAGACCTCAGTACCATAGGAAAAAGCAGGAAGAGTAAGGAAAACATCTTGGCTTTATGTAGAAAGATAGAAAGAAGTAAATAATAGTCAACTAACATTTTTAGAGGGTTTTTTTTTTATGTTTGTAGTGAGCACTGAGCTCTGCATATAGTGGGTAAGTGTACTGTTTCACACTGACATGAATGTTGCTTACATGTGGAGCAGTAGGCTGTGCTTGCAATAGTTACGTATTAATTTTGCTGGAAACTTCACAGTTAACTAAGGAGGGAACAGAATGTAAATACAGTCTGCTTCTTTTTCTTCATTAAGGTATACGAATGCTGGATGGAATAGTCACTGATGCTATTGAAGCCAGTTCAATTGGTTTCAATCCAGAACATGTGGATATTTACAGCGCAAGTTGGGGCCCTAATGATGATGGTAAAACTGTAGAGGGACCTGGGAGACTGGCACAGAAGGCTTTTGAGTATGGAATAAAGAAGGTACGACACTTAAGAGAAAAATAGAATAAAATGTGGCAGAGAACAGAGTTATAAACGTTTGACACCAGGTGAAAAAAAACCATGGTTCATGCTCTTTTTGCTCAAACATATTTAAAAAGGAGGAGATATATTTCAATAGTATAGGTCAGAGAAATTACCAGCCAGAAAAGCATTGAAGCTTTCTAACTGGTTTTAAGCTGTTATTCTCCACAGATAAGCTTTCTTTTTCCATCCTCACTTTTTCTGCCTTTGTCTCACCCTGCCACCCTTCTCTGCGCTGAACAGTAATTGGATTTCTGCACTGAAAGCCTATACAATTTAATATAAAATTTCTGCTTTGTGAATATTTTGCTGTGTGAAATGCTGGTGCATTTCAGCACCCTGTGGTTGGGCTTGTATTGTATTAATTTCATTAGTTTATAAGTTGGTGCATATCATGATCCAATTAAAAGTAAGATAGTAAAAATGCATGATGAAGAGAATTGGAAACAACGTTTTTACAGTTCTTTTTCATGTTATCCTCTTTAGTTCTGGTTGGATGATAAGTAGGATACAAACTGAGAGCTGCTGGGGATATATTAATACTACCTTGCTCTTGCCAATGAGGTGAAAAAATATCTAAAGATGGACAGGTACTAATACAGAGAGGAAGACAGATTCTGAGGTGGGAGAGGAGAGAAACGGAGGGAAGCTTGCAGGACAGAAGCAAAAAGAATGGTTTTTGGAAGAAGAGCAATTAACATTAGCAGACAGAAGGAGAGAAGAAAGAGGAGTCTGACAGTTGACAGACATACTCTGAGGGAAGAATGGAGACTAAGAGGAGTGGGCTGGTGATAAACAGATCTAAGTCCATTGGTAGGCAGCAAGAGAAGAGGGAGAATTAAAGGCAATAATTCGGGAGCAAGTGTTCAGTGGGCCTACTCTGAAAAAGCAGGTTCTTTTGTGAAGAAAGTATCTTTTTTACAGCTCGTATTATTTCTCAATGGGAGAAATTTGCCCATTCATTTGTCAGGCTTCCTTTTGCAAGGATCTGGATGATCTCCCCTCGGCTTAAAGTCAGACGGAGTTGGGGTGACCAGTGACTTTCATCCCTGGCACCTTTATTGCTGGCCTGTATGCTTAGCCCTAAGTGTCTTAAAAGGCATTAGCAGTACTCTTAAGTGAAACCAAAGGAAGTAGTTACATATACCGGTGCTTTTCTGGACTGCAGCCTTTATTCTCAGAGTAAGATACTATCTAACTTTCTGTAATTGACATAGTTTGTTCTTCCCATTTTAACAGTTGCATCACAAAGAGTGCAGTTTGCTTTTTCTTTATTTTTGCTTTTTAAGTGCTGCAAATGTCTTAACACTTCCATGAATAATTTCAGATCTCATCTGAGTAGGATAAAAATCTGTATTTAACTGCTGTTTCTAATGACTGTGCATAAATCAATAATGAGCAACGTATGAACTTTTGCTCTTCATGTGAAACTTTTTTTTTTCCCCCTGAAGGACTAGCGCAGCTTAAGACTGGGTAAGGTGATACATGTTTCCTCTACCATAGCTCTGATACTTTACATGCTGTCAGCTGCCAGCATTAGTTGTTAGCTGCTGCTCCCTCTTTACACACTGGAGACCAGAATAGGCAATGCACATGGTTACATCTGGAGACTGGTGTTGCTGGCCCACAGGCCTGTAAGAGAGGATTTTCAGTGAGATGTGCTTGCTGGTATACTGTGTTTCAGCGAGTAAATGCCAACCATGAAAGGCTTCCTTACAAAAAATGAATTGGTGGAAAAGTCTTATCATGTACATCATTCATACTATTTACGCATGCCTCCATGATTGCAGGAAAGGCAAGTGAAATAAGTGAAATACATAAGTTTTTACTTCCCATTTGTCATGGGTTCAGCAGCAGCAGTCATTTTTCTCCTCCTTGGTAGCTGGTGTAGCGCTGTGTTTTTTGATTTTTGGCCTGGGAACAGTGCTGATAACACCAGTGTTTCGGTTACTGCTTAGGGATGTTTTGGTCTGGCCAAGGTTCTGAGTTTCATGCTCTGCCAGGGAGGAGGGGAGCCGGGAGGAAGCAGAGACAGGACACCTGACCCAAACTGACCAAAGAGGTTATTCCATACCACAGCACATCATGCCCAAGATGGAGGACGGAGAGGAGAGACCCAGAAGGGTGGGGGGTGCACTGCATGGTCGGGCTTGGTTTTAGGTGGTGAGAAATTGTATTCTTTCCTTGTATTTGCCTTGTCATTATTATTATTGGTGGTAGCAGTAGTGATTTGTGTTATACTTTAGTTACTAAACTGTTCTTATCTCAACCTGTGGGAGTTGCATTCTTTTCGATTCTCCTTCCCATCCCTCCGGGAGCGGGGGGAAGAGAAAGGGGGAAGTGAGGAGAGAACAGGCTACGTGGTTAGAGAGACTTAAACCACGACACCATTTCTTCAAAAAAAAAAAAAAAAAAAAAAAAAAGGCTTTTTTTTCATATAAATAGTCTGGATTAAAGCATAAGCATGTGGGAAGATTTACCTGTTGAACACAGATTCTGTTTTTAACTTAAAAGCCTATTCTGAGGAAAGTTGCTGTACCTGGAACACTAACCCTTGACCAGTCAAACCAAGATATGTACTGTAGGGTGTGTAGTAGGAGACCTCAAGTAGCTGGTTTCTTCTGTCTCTGTCTTCTACAGTGCACATGGAAAACTATCCTTTTCTATCTGAAAATATTTATCGGGCTTTTTTGGGAGGAGAGGTTGTTGAGAGTACATTACAGAGACCGAAATCTCTTTGATAACTGCTTATTTCCATTTTCTCTAGGGCCGAAATGGGAAAGGCTCCATTTTTGTATGGGCGTCTGGGAATGGAGGCCGTCAGGGTGACAACTGTGACTGTGATGGTTACACCGATAGTATCTACACTATCTCCATTAGCAGTGCTTCTCAGCAGGGCCTTTCTCCCTGGTATGCAGAGAAGTGCTCTTCAACTCTGGCCACAGCATACAGCAGTGGGGATTATACTGACCAAAGAATTGTAGGTTGTTTTTACCAGATTCAGAACAAACATAAAAATGTATTTCATATGCAAATAACAAGCGAGAGCTCTTAAATGCTCGTTTTCTAGTAACTGCTTTATGTTATGTGTTACATGCTTAATGCTTTTGCCTTGGAAAACAGAGGGTTTTGTGATTCAAAAAGTGATTGCATTCCTGGAACATCTTCCACTGTAAGCAATAGCTAAAAAAATCATTGTGTTGATCCAGTTAAATCAGCATGCTGAATTTGCCTGCTGTTTGTATTGCAGAGGTCTCTGCGTGAAGCCTTGTATATTCTCATTCTTCAGAAAGGGCAAATGACGGGAGTTTTAGAGGAAAAGCAAAAAGAACCTTTGAAGTTAGTGCGTCAGTACCTCTGTATACCTTGCCATTACCTTTTGTAAGATTGTGACAGCAATTGTACTGCTTGCAAACCTTTAAAAGGTGCTTAGCAAACAGGCGTATCAGTCTGCATGCATTCATTACTGTGCAAGAAATAACTTGTACTGAAGAAAGTTCATGTGATAAAATAATGTTGAAGTACTTATAATTTCTGTTCAGCACTGATGGATGCTAATTTTACTATAAATTACATTGATGGGGATTAAAAAGTCATTCCAAGTTAGCCAGGAGATGTGTCCTTCCTAAGTGGTTTCTCTTCATACCTGAGATGTAGATACATGGGTAGAAGAGCTTGGTATTTAATTTCCAAATAAAGCACATGTTTCATTGCAAATTATAGTTCTTCTGCTGAAGAGGGAGCAGAACACCAATACTAATCCTGTGAATAATTTTCTAGCAAGCAGTAATTTTAAATGTTCTAGGCCCAACACAATGATCTGTTTTTGTGATTCACCAGTAAGCCTGAAACACTTATTGTGAAACCTGAGAATAAAATAAGATACTTAGTGTGGGAGTATTTTGTTCCAACACAAAGCGTTTTGATACAAAAATTATAGTTGAAGTAAAAAGAGTGGATTGAAATATGAACAGATGTAAGCATCCATTGCTTTTGTGCTGGTGAGGAATGTATTGATGTGCACCAAGTAAAGGATACATGGTTATGCTTGTGAGTGTGGATATGACTATTTACAACTGTTTATTCATGGAATCTTTTTTTGTTTTTACTCTCAGACGAGTGCTGATCTTCACAATGAATGTACAGAGACTCACACTGGGACCTCTGCATCTGCACCACTGGCAGCAGGAATTTTTGCCTTGGCACTGGAAGCAAAGTAAGATGCCACACAACTACCTTTGAAACTCCTCTTTCTCAGCCACCCAGCCATCTTCCCTGAAGTGTTGTCTGTATGAGGTGGCACCATTTCATGCTGCAACTTCACTTTTTGTCAGATTTGCTGAGGCTGATGACAGAAATAAGCAGCTACTTTCCTCAACACCTTCCGAGCAAAGCAGAACCAACATAAGTAATATGTGATGACAGAGGAATTTTAGTCCATTTCATGCATTGGCCACAATTGTTCACTGAATTCTGTCGATTACACTTCAAAGCAGTGAGGTTGCACATGTATCAGAACATAATTTGAAGACAATAGGTTGGAGGAGTTTAAATTAAGTCTTTAGTCAATTTACAGAAGCTTTTCTGCTGCTGCTGAGACATAAAATAGAAAGTACCCAAGCTTGACTGTCAGAGCAGGCTGGGAGCAGGCAGGTTCAGATCCTGTAGGGCTATAGTCAGAATGTAGGACTTAAAAGAGGATAAGAAAGAGCCGGATAAGACCAGACAATGGCTTTTTCACAGAAAACACATCATGCATTAAGGCGTAGGCTTAGTGCTTGAATGGTGTGGATTCAGCTCCAGTTCCCATTGCATACTCCTTTGATGACATAAGCCAAGATACGTAGGGCCATGGACTTAACCACAGATAGAATCAAATAGAATCATAGAATCATAGAATAGTTAGGGTTGGAAAGGACCTTAAGATCATCAAGTTCCAACCCCCCTGCCATGGGCAGGGGCACCTCCCACTAAACCATGCCACCCAAGGCTATGTCCAACCCGGCCTTGAACAGCCAGCGATGGAGCATTCACAACTTCCCTAGGCAACCTCTTCCAGTGCCTCACCACCCTTACAGGAAAGAATTTCTTCCTCGTATCCAATCTAAACTTCCCCTGTTGAAGTTTGAACCCATTACCCCTTGTCCTATCATACAGTCCCTAAGGAAAAGTCCCTCCCCAGCATCCCTATAGGCCCTCTTCAGATACTGGAAGGATGCTAGGAGGTCTCCATGCAGCCTTCTCTTCTCCAGGCTGAACAGACCCAACTTTCTCATCTTCATATGGGAGGTGCTCCAGTGCCCTGATCATCCTCGTGGCCCTCCTCTGGACTTGTTCCAACAGCTCCATGTCCTTTTTATGTTGAGGACACCAGAACTGCACACAATACTCCAAGTGAGGTCTCACGCGAGCAGAGTAGAGGGGCAGGATCACCTCCCTCGACCTGCTGGTCACGCTCCTTTTGATGCAGCCCATGATACGGTTGGCTTTCTGGGCTGTTAGCGCACACTGAAGCCGGCTCATGTTCATTTTTTCATCGACCAAAACCCCCAAGTCCTTCTCCACAGGGCTGCTCTGAATCTCTTCTCTGCCCGACCTGTAGCTGTGCCTGGGATTGCTCCGACCCAGGTGTTGGACCTTGCACTTGTCATGGTTAAACTTCATCAGGTTGGCATCAGCCCACCTCACAAGCATGTCAAGGTCCCTCTGTATGGCATTCCTTCCCTCCGATGTATCAACCAAACCACACAGTTTGGTGTCATCGGCAAACTTGCTGAGGGCGCACTCAATCCCACTGTCCATGTCACCGACAAAGATGTTGAACAAGACCCAGTTGATTTTGAAAGTCCATGTCCCATAAAGACTGATGAGATGTACTGAAATGCCTGAATAATTTGGAAGAATTTGACTCTTAATTTTGCTAGATAACTATTCTTCATTTACCTGGAAGCCTTGTCTACCTGGAGAAGCATTATGAGGATAAGCGTGTATATTTTAAGCACTGTATATTTTTAAATAGTGGAATGCCATATACATTCAAATAGCATTCTGTTGCAAACTAAATAATAATAATAACAATGTAATTATATAATTAATAATAATAACCACATTGTTATTTTTCTCATTTAGATGCATTATTATTACTTATTATAAGTGTAATAATTATTATTATTATTAATATTATATTACTATTATAACTATAATAATGATGGAGAGAAAAATAGCCCTGAAACAATTAACCAGGAACATTTTCTCACCAGCCCAAATCTAACATGGAGGGATATGCAGCACCTGGTAGTGTGGACCTCAGAATATGATCCACTGGCTGGAAATCCAGGATGGAAAAAGAACGGAGCAGGACTGATGGTCAACAGTCGATTTGGGTTTGGACTACTCAATGCCAATGCATTGGTAGATTTAGCTGATCCCAAAAGATGGAAAGGTGTACCAGAAAAGAGAGAGTGTATTGTCAAAGACAAAAGCTTTAAACCAAGGTAAGAATTTGCATTGCAGTAACTAAGCTTATATCTTTTATCAAAGCCTGAAGGACAGTATTCTACACAGATTGCTCTGAACCAGGCTATGAGATTTCTTTTGATTCATTTGATTTTGCCTTACGGTGTTCCTCAGGGGCAGGCAAGGAGCATTTCTTTGCTTGCTTTTTTTAGTGTAAGACTGATGGAAATTGCTAGCGTGAAGCTGTAGCAAAGATAATTATGTCTGCTTGTGCAGCCAGTGTATGGGTGGATGATACTGTGAGACTGAAACCAATCAGGTAAGCTCTGAATGTTTGGAATGCTGTCAGAAGATGAGTAAAAAGATACCAAAGACTCCAAGGGATTTAAAAAAAAATTAAAAATCTGTAATAGGTCTTAGCAATTCTTCTCCTGTGGTAGGCGCAGTACATGTTGAAATCAAGGTGATAGATTGAGCTTTAGTCACATGTGGCATGTCTCTTACAAAACACAAATCTCAAAGGCTCACTAAGAAGGCTTACCAGCCACATTCAGAGGTGCTCCCAGCGTAGTGGGCCTAACTGAGCTCAACATGCATGTAAGTTATAATTAGTCACTAAGCTGGTTAATTAAGAAGGATATAATTTTTGTCTCTACTTGTTCAGTTACAGATTTGTTGTCTATTAAAAACACAGCTATTTCAAAGATTGAAATTATACTGTGTGAGTACATTAAAAATCTTTCTGCAGAAATATATTACTGTGTTTTGGAGTGTCACTGCTTTTTACCTAATTATTTATACTGTTTTACTACCAATTTGCTTTTGTGAGCTCTCCTTTCCAAAGAATGTTGACTCAGTACTGGTGTGTGTAATACTTTCTGTTTATGTATGTGTATTACAGTCCTGTATGTTACATTATAAAAAAAAGATCCCACGATTCTGAGTTTAGAATAATTTATGTGGAGATTTGGATACCTCATTATCATTAGTAGTAATGAAATTTGTATAGAGAGAGGTTTGCATAGTAGCTGTTTGTACAAAGAATGTACAGATGTTAGCTTTTCTTTCTTGAGGTGGTGCTGACAACAAAAGGTTAAAACAGCTATGCCTGCTGCAGTATTTTAACTCCATGATAACAGCTCTTCTGAATATTTGAATGAGGCAGCTAAGTCTAAGCCTGATACAGCCATGTGATGCAAAGATTGGTGTTTTGTAGTCTCTGTTGGATGACAAAGTTTTGATAGAAACCCTCAGTTATCAGACTTGCTTGCTGCCAAGGTATGTTACACAAGTCTGTCTTAAGCAGCTCTTATCATTTGGTCCACTTAAGTATTACCTGTGCTTCCAGAGCTCCCCATGGCTTTTACTGGAGCATTCAAAAAAACAATGAAGGTACAGTTTGTCTTCACTTCTTTCTTTCTTATAATTTTGAAATGGGTGTTAAATGTGTCATTTGCACTTAACATAATGATCCAGAATCAAAAGTTTCTATGCATGATCAAAGAGATCTTGTAATTTTGCCAGATTATTAAAAGCAAATGAGGAAGTCGTCATTGAAATTCCCACAAAAGCCTGCGAGGGTCAAGAAAGCTTCATTGCATCTTTGGAGCACGTGCAGCTGGAGGCAACTATTGAGTATTCCCGTAGAGGTGATCTTCATGTCACTCTGGTATCTCCAGCAGGTACAGGAGGCAATTACACACTTTGTTTGTGTTGCTGTGGTGTGTAACATTTATTTCCTTAAAAACCACCTCCATGTTCTTCAGTGGTTTAAAAAGAGCTAAATACATCATCAGACAAATGTAGTGACCTCCAGTGAGAGAGCATGAGTACAAAGCACCCTGGGAACCAGAAAACTGGTTCCCTGAAACCCCTTTTTAGCCTTCATGTGTTCTGGGTTATATTTGTGAGAAAAGGTTTGAAAATCAGACTTCAGAAAGTGAAAGCACCATTTATAATAGGTTTTTGTTTAGCAACAGGACCTATAAAAACTGAGAGTTCCTGGCAGACAACAATTACAGTTCAGTAGTGCTTATCAGCCGTACTACAATTAAACAGACTAATGGAAAACTGAGGAAGTCTGACTCCCTAGATTTTGTGTAACTGTGTCTTCCCACTGGTGTATTTAATAACGTGGTGTTTCTGTCAGGCACCTTTGTACAGCTATACTAAATGTGTTAGAATATGGCAAGCCATCTTGACAATGCCCAGAAATAACACCATGAGGAGAAGGAAAAAAAAAAAGGAGAATTAGTATGAACAACTTGGTAGAGAGTAAGATCTGTTAGATGAACTGATGTTAGAAGGAGAAAGACAGGCTTTCAGGTATGAATTTAAACATGAGGCTGATCTAATTTACTGAAATTAAAGGTTAATCTAGTAATTCAGAGAGAAACTACTAGAGTTTTCATTCGTATTATTACTGTAGGATCTCACTAGAGAGCTGGGTTAAGATACTGTACATGCAGTGTATTTCAAAACCCCACCTTGTCTGGGATTCCTTTTAAGCCTAACCTTAATTCTTCTTTTTCTGAATCTACCTTTTGTCCTGCAGGTGCAATGTCATTGTGAGGTGTTTTACTCTTGACTCTTGGTGGTATTTTCAAATTTAATTCCATCTTAGACAAGTTTTAGTTTGGGAGCAAATATATAGGCTGTCTCTAGGTACATCATGGAGATGACAGCAATAGTAACTCTTATTCTACTTTTATAGAGGTATTTCTCTCCCAGAACACTGTTCTGTTGCTAATCTGTAGGAAGCATGGCTTCAACTTAGAAAAACACCTCTTTTTGAAAGACTGACGACAGTAATATGTTCTTCATCTTTGTATGTATTTCTAAGAGTTTAGCTGAGATAGTCAAGTGCTGCTGCCTCCCCTATAGTATCATGTTTCCTTCATGGTTAAACTGTTTTTCCTTTGGTTCCTGCTGTTTTTCCCGTTTTCTGCAAAACAGTACTACCAAATGTTTGTCATTCCTTCTCTGTATTTATGGTGTTACCTTTAAATATATTTATAGCTTGTGATCAGGCTCCCTGGGGCTTCTTTGCGTCTTATTATGTAAATATAACTCACTTGCTCTCCTGTTATATGCAGGCAAGCACAAGAAATTTCCTACTGTGCAGCAGAATCTTTTCTGCTGCAGAAATATTCTGTGAACTGCAGCATTTTTGTGATAATAATATCAATGCAAATTCTTTTCACCCTACTGAAGTCTCAGCCTGTAACTCACACAAAAAAAACCCAACCCAAATCCAAGAAAAGCCACAGCTGTGATAAATTTAGGATAAGGCTTTGGTTTCACAATACTGTGTAAACTGGTTTGCCTTCAGAACTTCTGTCTCAGAAGTTTCTTGAACTGATCATCAGTGGAAAAGGCTGGTTGCATCTGACTTCTGTTTCTTATGTTTCTTTATGTGCATCCACTGCTTTTTTGTGTTGGAGATTGAACACTAAGCAAGATGTACCTTTTTAGCATGATCTAATGTGATAGTTTTTATGCTATTGAATACGGCTCTGAAAATAACTAAAGGAACCACTGATCAGAAGTAGCACATTTCCTGTTCCACATGCCATTATGCAATAGTGCATTTTCCAGGTTACCTTTGCAGTAGATAATGTGCAAGTTGAGCAATGTGAAGAATAAAAGCAGTCACATATGAACAGTCACTACCGTTGATCTTGCACTAATACAGGGACCAGCACTGTCTTACTGGCTGAGAGAGAGAGAGATAGATCTCCCAATGGCTTTAAGAACTGGGACTTCATGTCTGTTCACACATGGGGAGAGAATCCAACAGGCACCTGGGTTCTAAGAATTACAGATATGGTAAGTATGTCTGTATGTTAACTAGCTACATTTGGAAGCTAGCGCAGGTAAAAGGATCATTAACCATTCTTCTCATTAAGCAAGCTACAAGAATTCATTCAAACTAAATCTCCATCTGTATTAAAGATATGGGGCTTTGAGTAACCTCGTCTAGTGGAAGGTGTCCCTGCCCATGGCAGAGGGGTTGGAACTAAACGGTGTTTAAGGACCCTTCCAACCCATACCATTCTAGGATTCTATGATTAAAAGAAAAAGATAGGGTCAAATTTTCTTGTTCTTTACATAAATGCAATGAACCATCCTCATTTCACCAGCATGTAACTGTCAAAAAAATTCCATGCCTGTGTTTCTCACACATTATAGGTCAACGAAAGAAATTGCTTTATATAATTTTCTGTGATTCATGAAGTGAAATATGTAATCAAATTAACATACGATTAACTATTATTTAGATAATATTTTTTCTTTTTCTGCAGAAAAGTGCACAGGCTATATCTATTCTTTTCTTGGTGTGTATGTGATTTTCATTAGTTCAGAACTTTTTGAGCTAATGAATTGCATGTGAAATTCATTAGTTCAAAATGAACCTCAGAGAGCTGTTCTGATGTATACTTTTCCCTAACTTCTTTCTTAGAGTAATTACTGCTGAACAACATTTAAGGATTAAAGACAAGGAATCTACAGATAGGAAATAAATAAGTTTACTAGAACCACCTGGGGATATGAATTACAACAGCATGACACCGGAATAAACCTGCTTAATAGGCAACTGAAAAATCATTCTCTTCAAAGAGGGAGTGAACAAGCACACTCATCTCTGGAGGATTTCACTGAAGTTGTCTGTTAATAAGCTTGTCATTAGGGGTCAGATCCTGCCAGAAACTGAATGCTTCCTTGCAGACACTGAACCTCCAGTCCCTATTAGCCTCAGACCGTAAACAGGAGGATAATGCCAAGTACTAAGCAGATGGACAATGCAGTAGAAGTAAATATCAGTGTCAACAGTGTAGTGTTAATGCTGCAGGCTTATAGATAACCCCACGGTTACAGATACCCTGCTCTTTGTAATCAATATAATGCATTTTTTAAAAAAAATAAGAGCATTTTGCTTGCAATTATCTCTCATTTTCAATTTTTAACTGGGAGTTTTCTGAAACTTATAATAAACCAAGCATTTTGTCCTCAAGATGTCATGTACTCTTTCTTCAGCTTGTAGTGTTTTGTGATTCCTGAAATAAGCAGAAATCACAGATTCCCATACAAAGGTACTCATAATTTAGTTGTCATGTGAGCTGTGTATGTTAACTTTGGTATAGACTTCTGTTAGGAAAGAAGAGCTTCAGTCTCTATATTCAGTCACTAAATGATAGAGCGAAAATTCTGAAAGAAGCTTTGGTAAAATAAAGTTTTAGCAGTCTCCGTACTTGTCTCTTCAATTTTCTACTGCTAAAATACCACTGCCAAACCTAATAGACCTGAAGCTGTCTTTCAGATTGCTTTGTACATCACTACAGAATATTATTCCAAATTACTATTCCAGTGGTAACTTTTGTGAGGAAATTGCCAAGGAATGGCTTAGTGAATAAATAGTAATAACACAAAATGCTACTTCAGTGATTTTTACAAAATTCCATTGATGCTCACAAGATTAATTAATAATTATGTTGCATCAAAGTGTGATATTTGGAGTAGTTAAGCGATTGGATTAAATCCTACTTCGTGATATATCCTGTCTCTAATATATCTCTTTTGTGCTCATAAATAATTGTCTTAATTAAAGTACTGAAAGCCTTATAATTTATTTTAGTCATTTCTGTCTACTTTACAATCAAATGTCCTGTTTCCTCTTCTTATGTCCTGAGAACCTATGCTAATGCCATGCATGTCTTTTAGTCCAGGAGAATAGAAAATGAAGGAAGGATTGTAAATTGGAAATTGATTTTGCATGGCACTGCTACACAGCCTGAACATATGAAGCAGCCACGTGCATACACATCTTACAATGCTGTGCAAAATGACAGAAGAGGAGTGGAGAAGATGACAGATTTTGTAGAGGTAGTGTTCGGTTAGATTTTTTCCCTATTTTACAATTTATAAGAAAATGGTATTTTTTCCTCGTAGGAAGATATGTACTCATTCTGTATTTATGACATCTATCCCCTAACCACTTTTGAGTTTTGTATTGTAATTTTGGCCATGTCCACAGCTGATATTTTTGTCTCTGTTTTCATATGCCAATGTATAAGGGTTTTAGGATAGAGGATATTGTTACTAAAGCAAGAGGATATTGTTACTAAAGCAGTAAACTCAATAGCTTATGCAGTTGAGTAATACAAGGAAGAGGAAGACACCTTGGATGGACACACTAAATTTATGTAATTCTAGTGAGAACAAGTGTCACATCCAGAAGGAGGTTTGCCTGCTGGAGTGCTCCCAGGATGTTTGGAAGGAAGTTAGTAACAGAAAACATGTCAGAAGTCAGGGGTTCACTGATTCAGAAGGTTTGCTTAAATGGATGCGTTGCTGCTAGCTCCTTCGTCACTCCTGCTTTACGTATCAGGTAGAGTGCTCTAAACAAACTTCAGGCTTCTGAGAGTGACAGTTTGTTTCTAGATACACAGGGTGGTAGTATTGTACATTTTCACAAGGCTTGATTATGTCAACATCTTTAGAATACTTAATTAATCACATAATCACAATAATGTCACTAAAGTATAGAGAGGTTAACCTTCTTCAGGTGGGTTTGAAGCAGAAGATTGAGGGAGATGTGATTATGATCTTTAAATACATTAGATAAGTGTCCGCAGGTGTAGCAGCCATGTACATGAAAATAAATTTGAAGAAATATGTCAGTATGGGAGGCATAATAGTCACTGTTGAAACAAGGTTATGCCTCTCACCAACTTCTCTGTGCATCTGTATCTGGCATTGGTCTTCCAGGGTTTACAAGGTATATGTCATAGCCAACTGTTAGCCATATTTCACCATCTTTTCTCAAGTGAGATTACCTGCAGAGAAGGTAATATGGAAGCACAATGGTGTGTGACACAGAGCTGCCATCACTACTGCGTATGGTTCCTTCAGTTACCCTGCTGAGGAGCTGTCTCCCATAGTACAACCAGAAGTATCTCTTAAGACTGGGACAAATCCTTCTATAAAATGACATGTTGTGACCTGCCAGTGTGGAATCTGAATCTATAACTTCCTACATTAGATGTGGGGTGGAGGGATTTGACAGTAGTGCTTTGATAGTCTCTTTTCATATACAATTGTCTAGTTCTTTTCTAGGTGCTAAGTGGCTCCTGAATGAAAAAACAGCATCTACCCACACATAGGTAGAAATAGATAACCAGAGCAAATCTGAATCCAGTCAGTTTTCTCTGTCGCCTAACTTTTTTATACTATTATGTATTCTAGGACCATACCACACAAGAGAACCTCCATGAAAAACCCAATGTCACAGAAAATACCGGTAGTAACAGTGACAAAGCAGAAGATAAAATCCCATCAGAGGCTATGCTACATTTACTGCAAAGTGCTTTTAGCAGACAGATGGCTCAGAAGCGACTGCCAAAGAAGACTGCAAGTGAGAAGTTAAACATTCCGTATGAGCACTTCTATCAAGCCCTCGAAAAGTTAAACAAGCCCTCCCAGATGAGAGACTCGGAAGAAAGTCTGTACGGTGACTACGTTGATCTTTTTTACAATGCCAAACCATACAAGCATAGAGATGATAGACTGCTGCAAGCCTTGATTGATATTATAAATGAAGGAAACTAAACTATAGGGTCTGTCACTGGGTTGGAAATATTCATTCTCCCCACTTCACTTGTAGGCTTTTTTCAGAAGTCTGTTGTATGCTCTAGTTGTGTGATTGCTGCTTTGATTGCTTCATATTTAATACAAATATCAAGGAAGAAAAAAAAAAAAGTGTGTGGGAGTATAAGCCAGTAAACTGATGCTTTTTAGTAATAGTTTTTTTCAAAGCCTTTCTTCATTACCATCAAGAGTAGATTTGCCCCCTCAGGCATGAAATCCAGTAGTATTCCCCTGAAAACTTGAATGCTCTATTTTAAACAATTTTCACATTACTTATTCTTCTACCCTTTTCAAAACTTGAATTACCAAGCAGTTTTGAAGCAAACTACCAGAGCTATGGGGAGGTACTCTCATCCCTGGATTTTTAATGAATATTGAAGTCTTATATTTGGAATTTATCGCAGATTTAATGCGTGCAGCCAGTACTGCTTCCATCGTAGGTTTTTTGTTCCTTCTCCAAACAACAGTGCTCCCTTACCCTTCTATTCTCCTGTAAAGGAGCAACTCAGAGGCTGGAGTTGGACTGGAGCATCAGTGGACACTGATGAAGTTATTTGCAATTTAGAATACAGACAGACACTAGCGTAAAATGTCTCCAAATGAGGATGGCCTTCTCACCACCTAACTTTAATTACCTAAGTGAAGTGCCTGTATTATGAGCCTAGTCTTTATAGGCTGTATTTAATGAGGACAGAGGCTCCTATAGATAGCACTTCAGAGCATTTGGATAGTCTTTATGCTGTTTTTAATTATCTGGATGGTGTAGTGATCTTTTCGTATCAACTATATGAGCTTTGGAGACCAATCACCTGCCTATGGAGCCTTAGTCAGATTTTTAAAATTAAGTAATGTAAATGAGATGCCTGTGTCTGCAGTAGTCAGGACAGCAAAGCTAGGATTTCTTTGTTCTTTCTTTGAACTGCAACCGAGATAGAATAGAAAGGGTAATTGTATCAGCAGATCCCACTTAAAGACTAGATCTTGGAGTGTCTGGGATAGATAGTAGCATTTCCCAAGTATCTAGGAAGTTAAGGCAAAATGGAGGGGAAGAGGTATGAGAAATTTACCACACAAAGCTCTCTAAAGTTAGTCAAGACTGACATATTATTTTGCTTTTCATAATTAAAATAATGCAGTGTTGGATGCTCAGAAATTAACGGGGATCTAGAACAAGGAAATAGAGATTCCCAGGGGATATTTTTCTCATTGCAGTGCCTACGATAATCCAAACAAGTGCTGAATGGTTTTTACTTTATTTT
Organism: Ara ararauna; assembly: GCA_028858755.1. Classification (NCBI taxonomy): domain Eukaryota; kingdom Metazoa; phylum Chordata; class Aves; order Psittaciformes; family Psittacidae; genus Ara; species Ara ararauna. The sequence continues at coordinate 68,724,146 of CM054410.1, read as the reverse complement.
CTCTCTCATCTACTACTGAAATGTGTTTTCCAGACACTCTAGAATATTTGATTCTCCTTCACTGTCTACTCTTTAAAAGATGATGCAAGTGTCTCTAAGTCAGGAATTTAGCTTTTTGCTCACAATTCGTTAGTTTGGATAGTGATTTTTCATACTTCACAGTAAATTCTGTAATTAAAGGCAAATCTATTTATTGTAACAATATTTAGGTCATCTTCTGTGGAAAAAGGGACTGCTCTAAAGACAATTTTGAGAATTGTCTTACCAAACTGTAGATTTAAAAATCTCTGCTTATTCATTCTTTGTGATAGTTTCATGCCTATCATGGGCTTAGTGTGCTTTATTGCTAGCTTTAGATAGATTTAGCTTAGTTGATTTAATAACTCTTCCATATTTCTTGTCATACTTCAAGGATACAGCTCCACAATTCTTACACTGAATTGTTCCCTCTCTACTAAAAAAATTTGCTTAGAATAAGAAGTCGTTAAAAAAATCCCCACGAGTGATCCAGATCAGAAAGCTTTCTTCTGCTGTCCCTTACATGCGCAAGCTTTCTGGCAATTTATAACTCCTGAACAAGCAAAACTATAAAAATTTCTAATTGCTGCCATTGCAGAGTGAGGGCACTAACTTACTTCCACTGATGTTTCATTTTCAGAACTAGAAGTTTATCTCCATGGTAAATATTCCCATCTGGAGAGGTAGGACCCCTTTTAGTCCTGTGCACTGAAACTCAGAGGCTGGTTCCCTCAGATAACAGTGATTTTGACCAGTCTTCATTCAGGTATCTTACAGCAAGGAGAGTGCTAGCAACACTAAATCATGGCTAGAAAGAGGTTTTCAGATAAAACGGGTGGAAAACATAAGACCCTCCTTTCTTTTAAGATTAGTTCCCACATTGTAGCCAAAGTTTCATCAGAGGACAAGTTTAAAATCTCTCTTTTGAATGTTTCCAACACAGAGTAGATTGTAAAGGAGTAAATTATTTTTATTGTTAGTCTTTCCTTGGTGCCTGTGTGGGTTTTGTGAAAAATGTAAAAGGAAAAAAAAAAGTTTTCTCTCAGAATTTTAAATTATATTTTCGTTACAGGTATTTATAATATAGCAAAGATTTTATTGAACAGACAGAATTTTAAAAGGCATAATAAATTATATTGAAGAACCAGATTTTTCTTGGGAAAGAGACAATTTCATCCAATAAAGATATTTTTTAAAAGGCATGTTCCAATAGCAACTGTAACATGTATGTAATGTGATGTTAGATTTGTCTACCAGTGACTTAATACAGTGTGTTAGCAGAGCTCAGTGTGTGGTCTTAACATTTTTAAAGACAACAATAAGCTGAAGTCAAGATATTGACTTAAAAGGACTGGGAAATACAGTTTAGAATTAAAAATAATGGCTTGAAGAGATAACCTGGGATTGGGTGGAGAAAGTGTGTGATTTGTTGAATATGAATGGCAGAAGATTTCTTCACCAGGAACACTGGAGTGCTTACTCTTCACAACTGCAGCCAAAGTAAGATTTGCTGCAGACATCAGTGACAGCAGCACTGTCTGTAATTAAGATCCCATGGCTCTTAATTACAAAATTCTGCCTTTTTCACATACAGGTGTGTGTGTCAGAAGCACTATAATGAAATAATACAGCAGAATGATACAGGAGCTCAGCATTAAATGTGCAACCTTTACTTCTTGCATCAAAGCAGGAGCAGTTAAAATATTTGTTGTTCCTCTCCCCAACCCCCTGCTTGCATTTCAAGCCAGCAGAGAAACAAGACCTTGTATACCATTATGTACTGGAAATAATTGTGGAGAACTGCCTTGTAGTGTACCTGTGTGCTGGCCTGCTCCAAGGAGTGGGCTCTGTGGGGACCATGTGTCCATGCACACAATTTGGGGTGTTCCATGGGCTCTAACCTGCACTGATGCACAGACATAACCAGAGAATTGCACCTTCATGAAACCTCATTCTCCCACTGTTAAGCTGAAAGGACATCAAGAGCAAACACTGCAGAGACGAACGTTCAAGTCTGCTTTTCAAAGCTTTAACATCTTGAGGACTTACAGATCATGCATCTATTCAGTTTGCTTCTGAAATCTCAACTAACTACTGCTCAGTTACCAAAATCCTGCTTTGTCAAGTGCTGTAAGGATAGTTAAAACATTTTCTGTGCTTTCAATAAGCTACATTCCTATAGCAGAAATCCTTTTAGTAAATGTAAAAATAGATTTCTGCAGTAGCATTAGGAAAAAGAAAAAAAACCCTAAGTTTGCATTTCAGCAGTATTAACTGGCTTCCACACTGAACAATGGATTTTCTCTCAAGTTGGCTGGGCTTTTAAATTTCATGCCACAGCTCTTTTGAGTTGCCCATGCAGAGTTTTTGATCAGTCATGTCTTGTACCTCCAAACTTGAAAGGTAGTTTTCAAAAGAAGCATCCTTTTACTTCCCTCAGAGTCACTTCTGAAATTTGAAAACAATCACAAGCATTTTCTGTAAAAAGAAAGGTATTTTAAGAGGGGACTTTAAAAATAGGTTTTAGAATCATCATAGTATCAGAAGTTAAGAAAGGATATAGTCTGTTCATGCAAAGAGCACTTCATGGGAAGGGGAAACATGTTGCTTGTGAGCTCTTAACATGTCTTAGGTGCAGAGCGCTCTGTGGAGGTGACAGTCATGCTTAACAGCACATGTATCAGCGCAGCAGTGCTGTCCCTGAGAGGCTCCTTCTGCAACAGCAGACCAACCTCCAGCACTGCAGACATTGCAAACACAAGGAAAGTTGGCTCCTGAAGTAGTTCAGCTCTGACAAAAAAAATATAGTTTAAAAATTACAGGGAAAAAAATTGTCATTATGCAACACCTCTGTGTTTATGCAGACACAGAACATCTGTGCAGCCTAAAGTCTTTCTGTTTGATGCCTTTCCTTTCAGAAAGCTTCAGGAAGCTCCTTTCCAGAGTTCCTAGGAGCCATGTCCTTCACAACAACACTGTAGAAAGCAACGACTCCAGAAATATGTATTTTGTTCTGAATCAATTACATGGCCAGCTAATATTTCTGACTACAAACTACAAAAGGCTCAAACTCCAACACTGCTAGGCAATTAATAGAGATGATTTTTTTAAACATTTTCTATTTAATTGCACAAGTATTCATTAAAAATATTGCTTCTCTTATTGCAATGTATCAGGAAAATGTAACCAGAAAGAATGAGAAATTTTGCTTCCAGCAATGCAGTAAATACCCACTGGAAAAAAATAGGTCAAATATGTTCCAAGTTCCACTAAGATACCAGGGAAAAATAAATAGATAATATGTGAGTATGGGTAGTTATCAGGAAAATGTATCTTAATGGTTATATGATTTCAGCTATTTGACTACCTGCAATCAAATATAGCTGAGCATATATCTCTTTCTTTCTGGTGTTGTATGCTTTCCCTGAAACAGCTGAATTGGTTGCTGTTACGTGTACCATTTTGTTTGACTATGCCCACATTATTAGTTGGTGTTTCAAATCATAAACACGCATCATAAAGCAATGCCATATATTCTGATAAGGAAATGCACTTGGAACTGAGGACGTGCAGCTTTGCATATGCCAGTGCACAAACTGCTCATGTGGAAAAAGACCTAACATAAAGGTTAGAGAAAGAGGAAAGACATATGCCAGCTCCATAAGGCCTATTGAATTAGTCGTGTTCTTCAATACAGTTATGGTATGATGCAGAGCATCCCTGACATCCAGGAAGCAAAGGCACCATTCAGGACTACAGTTCAGTAGTGAGATCAATCATCTTCATGCTAATTCACAGCTTGTAAGGGATATATTAAAACCTTAACATTTAGAAGAAACAGGTAGATATGAGTTTTTCCTCTTTTATGTTACATTTCAATTACCCTGCTTTGGAGGGATGCACCATACTTGAATGAAATTTTTCTGAAAACCCAGGTTGGATGGGTCTTGGAGCAACCTGGGCTAGTGGAAGGTGTCCTTGCCCACGGCAGGGGGTTGGAACTGGATGAGCTTTAACGTCCCTTCGAAGTTAGTAGAACTCCTAGTATTTTAGGATTCTATGAAAATAGCTGCAGATCTTAAAACAGCTGCTTAAGCAGTGAGTTACACCAGGCTGTCTAAGCCCATGCGATTCATTGCTTATACCTTTACATGAAAAAATAGCAATTATATGTTCACCTCTCTTCGTGTAAGCTCTCTTTGATGGCAGAACCTAGCAACTTCTAGTGGGAACAGCAAGAAGGAAGAAGCTGCAGCACTAATTTGCTAGAGGAGAATTTAAAGTTAAATTTCAGCTCAGATTTTGCATCACAGTAGTATTGATAATGCAGGTTATTTTGAAGAGGAGCATGGAACAAAGGGAGGTCTGTTTATTTTATAATCCTTTTAAAAGCAGGAGTGCATTTTGCCAGAGAATTCTGTATTTCTGCAGCTGTGTTAATGGAAAAATAATCCTACTCTCATAAAAACAGCCATAACTCTGTAAGGAGCTTTGAACAGTTTAGACAGTTAAGTAATGCTGACTTTTGTAAGCCAACAGGTAAGTATTTTATCAGGCTCTGTAAATGGTGGATCTTGGCTCAATTGTGAAAACACTGCAGTCAGAATTCTTTCTTGGCTTTGAATAGAGTTCGATATTCATTAGAGGAGGTTATTTACAGTACTATGAATATTTCTTTAGATTTCCCTTAAAATTAATAGAAAGTATCTCGTTTAGAGCATCTGTCAGGATTCAGGGTTTATTCTTTACCGCACCATGGAGAAAACTGTCTCACTGGGAACATAGCAGCTCTCTCCTGAATGGCCAAACTCAGGTGCTGAATTTATATCTCTGAAATTAGGCAGCTTGGATGCTGTCCTCATCTCTTCCCACACTTACTCCCAGGCTGGTGCTGAGCCATGCTGGGTTATCTGCACACTGCTTGAAAGGCTATGCTGAAGCTGTAAAAAAACCCATCCCTTCCATCAGCAGGGGCTCTCCAGTTCAGTGGTGGCTACAGGAAATTTACAAGGCTGTCAGTGCAGTGTAGCTGTGCGTAAAGAGACACTAGATATGACCGCTGCCAGGCTAGAGGAAAATTAACTCAAAAAACAATGGGAATTCTTCAGTTTAGCAAGTTGTTTAAGCACTTGCTGCAGGTGATGTAAGGACATGAAACCTGTGCTTAATCTTATTTGCTTGCTTCAATCACTTTCCTGACCTGTTTAAGCATAGTTATAGGATGAAATACCTGGCTGTCCTGGATTCAGCAGTAGCAGTCGTTTTTTCTCCTTCTTAGTAGCTGGTGCACTGCTGTGGTTTTGACTTTCAGCCTGGGAACAGCACTGATAACACCGATGTTTTCAGTTGCTGCTCAGTATTGTTTAGTCTGACCAAGGACTTTCAGAGTCTCATGCTGTGCCAGGGAGGAGGGGAAGCTGGGAGGAAGCAGAGACAGGACACCTGACCCAAACTGACCAGAGAGGTATTCCATACCACAGCACATCATACCCACTATATAAACTGGGGGCAGTTACCCGGAAGGGTTAGATCAGTGCTCAGTCAGGCTGTTTATTGGTCGGAGGGTGGTGAGCGGTTGTGTTTTCTTCCCTTGTTATTTCCCTTATCATTATTATTATTGGTGGTAGCAGTAGTGGTTTGTGTTATACCGTAGTTACTGGACTGTTCTTATCTCAACCCATGGGAGTTACATTCTTTCGATTCTCCTCCCCATCCCTCTGGGAGCAGGGGTGGGGGAGGAGGAAAGGGAGGGAGTGAGAGAGCGGCTGTGTGGTCATGAGTCACGGCGGGACTTAAACTATGAAGCTGGCTGAATCCAAAAGGATTTCGTCTTGAGGGTGCCTCTGCACAGAGTAAGGGGATGTGATCTTAAAGTTCTGTTTAGTTATTGCAAGTGTCTTCTTGCAATTCAGTATTAAATGTCATGAGTCAAGCTTAGATTTTCTTAGATCATGCAAGTGAGCTTCGTGAGTTGATTACATTGTAGTGTACTGTGCCTCAGCCTGATGTGGTGAATCACTTTCCCTAAGGGAAGAGTGCAGGATACATTCTTTATCAGGGAGGCAACACTTACAGAGCCCCATATAGAGAATATATATCTTTTATACGTATATATATTCAAAATCCAATGGGTTTTCCCCACACAGGTCAAAGAACTATTGTGGTTTAAGCCCAGCCAGTAACTCAGAATCACTCAGCCGCTCACTCACTCCCCCCACTTCTTCCTCCCCTCCTCCCGCCGGAATGGGGAGGAGAATTGAAAGGATGTAACTCCCACGGGTTGAGATAAGAACAGTCCAATAACTAAGGTATAACACAAACCAGTACTGCTGCCACCAGTAATAATAATGATAAGGGAAATAACAAAGGAAAAGAATACAATTGCTCCCCACATCTACTGTGTCTCAGCTACTAACAGAAGGTGCCCTACTGCCCAAGAGAGAAGATATAGGAGAAAGAGAGAGAGAAGATATAGAAGGTATAATATATAGAAAATAAATATATTCTATATATTATATATATTTTATACATATTATATATATTATACCTAATTAGTATAGCAATTAATGTGCTGTTACGTTGCATGAATTTTTAGTAACTCCTCTCTCCTTATAGGCTCACTCCAAATTTCTCATGTACTTGACAAATGAAACTAGAGGAAAATATCTTCAGTCAAGTGTTGCTCCACAGCAGTGGAAAGGAAAAGAGGAAGACAACAGTGTTGAGACAGAGACAGAAAAGGTTGAATTTTGTGCTTTCTTTAGCACTTTAGCACTTTTTTTTTTTTTTAGAACTTTGTTCTCAGTTTCATTACTCTGGCTTCAAAGGACAAGTTTCTAAGATCTTTCTGCTGGTCATGCTGATGAGTCAGATATGGTTTGTTTTGTAACAAAATTCATTGCTTTCTTGATCTCTCACATCTTCCTTTCCTGCCAGAATTCTAATTATAAAATCCAAATCCCAGCATTTCAGATATTCAGTGTTCATGAGCTCTGCAGTTAATCTGAGTTAATCAGCTCAGTTTCTTGACTTGGCGTCTGTAATTTTACACTGAAAGTCTGAGGCATTATCCGTTTTTAAGAACATTCATCAACGTGTCCTTCCTTTGAAGTCACTCGGTGTTTACTTTTCTCAGCAGACCTAATGGTGGTTGTGTCAGCTCAGCTTGTTGCACAAGTCAGAATCCCTACACACACCTATTCAAAGCATGACCACAGCTCTTTGTTCTTGCAGAGGTGGGCTGACGGACAAATGCGTCATTGCTGAAACTTTAAAAGGGAACAGAAGGAAGTAGGGAGCTCAACATCCTTCACCTGTCAATGGCATCCAAGAACCTAAATGCCTTAGGTTTTTTGCTAAACCCCAGCCTACATTGCATCTCTCTGGAGCAATATATCCCTGACAGATTGCGAAGTGTGGCTGGGGGATTATGCGCAATGTTGAGTGTAATCATCTCCTATTAGCACAAAGCTGAGGCTGGGCCTGCAAGTGTCTTCTGTTTGCTTGCATCTGCAGAGCGCAGTCATAAAGTAAGTTCCTTTGTGTGGGTGGAAGTAACAGTGGAAGAAGTTTGATTTCCTGCGGCACACCTTGCACATAAAGAATGCTGATGCCTAGCTCACCCTCTCTCCTTACAGAGGCCGGTAAGCTCGCCCTTTCCTGAGTCATGAATGGAGCTGATCCTCTCATGATCTTTGTTTTCATCCAGCAGTACTGCTGTCAGTCTGTTCAAAGAATTGAGCAATGAAAAAGAGTTAACAAACTCATAGGCTTTATGCATTTAAGAAAGAACCGTTCTTTTGCTTCAGGGGGACATCCTCCTTGCCCTCTCAACCCTCAGTAAATGGCTGAAGGTGATTTTCCTTCTACTAGAGGCTCCCTGCAGTGAACTGATCGCACGATGGACAATAATTTAGCAGGAATGCATCTTTTTCCCTAATCTGGAAAAGCTTGAATATCCTGTGAAACCCAGAGTAATTCTTGCAGTGTTGACAGACCCAGAATGGTATTTCACCAGCATCCAGCCCAATCCTTCCCAGCTTAAAGTCTCCTGCCAGAATATCCAAATAAAATGTCTCTTTGCTGATCACCACTCTACCTACAATCAGCTAAGATTTCATCTGCGCTGGGCACTGTTTGCTGGTATGGCTAGTCCAGGAGCACTTATTTCAGCAAAACAGTGATTCTGCAGCATAGCTCATATTGATTCTCCAAACAGAACAAATTGTTAACAGAAGTGCGCTTGTTTTCCTGGTCTGTGTTCTCACCAAAACATTCTAGCAGTCCAAACACTTCTTGTTTCTTTTACATATAAGTAGAAACACTGTGTTTTGGATTCCAGTGCGTTTTTTGTGCAGTGAAATTAATGACAAAACACAGTATCTCTTGTATCTAATTTTTATTACCATCAGTAAGATCTACACACTGTGTGGAGCTTTGCAGGTCCTGTGACATGCGGGGCTTTACTGGTTCCTTTGCAAAACAGACTTCAACCTGACAATAAGGGCATTGTCAGGACTAGAAACCTGTAAATTAGCCAAGAACTGTGAGATGTGAAACAGAACTACAAAGCCTGAAAGTAAGAGTTATTCTCCTCTAGAATTACTGATAACATACGCATACAAGTGCTCATGTACCTCTGTATAAAACAATATAAAACTTATAAAAATAAGCATCACTAATTCCCCCATTGGATAGCATTAGAGTTCTTTCAGTGACAATGTTTGACACACATTTGTAGGCAGCAATGGGAAAGCAGAGTGCTGCAACTCCCTCATTCCACAAGCTGCCCTGGGGTTTAATGTTTTTCATTCTGAAGATGGCCAGGAGAAAGAAGAACACTAGCACTTCAGCTAATCAGAAAAGTGACACAGGAGAGACAAGATCACCTTTTGTTTACCCTGAAAGAGGGGCAGGCTGAGTCATCTTCAGGCACACCGCACGTTGAGTGCCTTGCTGTGCCATCTGTGTGACTGCTGTTCAAAAACCTTCCGATTCAGGGTTATTCTTGGCATGCCCCAGCTACTGCCGCAGACAAACAGGTTTTTCAGAAGCCTTTCAGAGAGATTAAAATGTTATTTGTGATATTTATAGGTTTAGGTATTATATAATCCACAGCAGTGCTTTTCTCTGAATAACACAACCTGAGCAAGTGAAGTGCTGCTGTATGAGACAGCTGTATGACACAGGCTGTGTAAGAGAGGCCCTACTCCGAGCAGTTTGTAGTTGGAGCAATATGCAGCAAAAGGAAGAGTGAAGGCAGGATGTGGATGTCAGAAAGCATTTGAATACTTAGGCAGAGACTTCTCTGCGCATATACATCTAGCCAGTCTTGCAGTAATAGCAGTAATCACAACTCCTTGTCCCTGTCTGGTTGCCCAGCAGCTGTTCACTATGATTTGGAATGGCAAAAACTATGCCTGTGATCATGGCATTCACGTTTGGTGCTCTTGTTGTGATCCTTCACATGCAAATAGAACATTTTTGTTTTCTGAAGAATCACACTCAGCCTGGGGAATTTTCTTGGCAAGAATGACTTGCTTTCTTCTGCTATAAACAGAAAGACTGCAAGCTTTGCAGGGAGCTGCCATCTTCCAGAGCTCCTGCTCCCCAGATGCTGCTCAGCACCTTCCTCAACTCAGTTCTGCTTTCTGCCCAGGACAGGCAGAGAAACCCACCTTCCACTGACATCCAGATGCAGAAAGATCCTCACAGCTTTTGCTGCTCCTCTGCTAGGGTAGGGTCTGCCTTGAAGGGTCATCAGTTTCAAATAGGCAGCTCCCTTGTGACAGCACATCTGCCTGAGTCCTTTCTTGCCATCCAGAGATTTTCTGAAAAAGAGTATGTGCAAACAGCTGTGATTTACGATGACCTGTAGGTAGCACTGCTTGCCAACACCTGCCATGGACAAAGGACTCAACGTCCTGTAGAGAGAGTAAGCTGGGGAACAAGATGTTAGCCTGGTGTTCTCTTCCCCAGAGCCCACCAGAGCCTTGGTTGTCTCACAGCTGTGTGTCTGTGAGGACTTGGCTTGTATCGGATACTAGACATTGCAGCAAAGCTGGAGGACATCTCCCCACAACTGTCTCTAGGCAGGTAACAGCTCACCTGCTGTACTGCTCCAGTCAGCAAGCTTTCTGCTCCCCTCCACGGAGGCTGGGCCAGGTGTGCAGGGATGGGTGAGCCACCACTGGGCCTGCTGAGCTACCTGGACTTCTGCCACTGCCCATCTGCCTGCTGATGGGGCTCAGCCCCATCCAGCCCGGGAGAGGATAAGGCTCCAGTCTGGTACCACTCCTGAGCTTTCCAGGTGGTCCTGGTGTGAGCTGAGCCTTGGACAAGCGATGGTCAGACACTATTTCAGACATTACAAACAACCAACAACACCAGAGGATTCCTCCTTGCCCATATGATGTGGAGGAATTAATTCTTTGTAGTACCTAATTTTTCCTGCAAACTTGAATGGAGTACTCTTTATGCGCTTTAATTTCCATTTAACATGGCTCCGTTGAGATAAAAAAAAATACGCTGCAGTCTTTTCCTCCTCTTTTGATTATTTAATGTAAGAGTCTTGTTGCAGCTACATGAACACATGGAGTACCTGGAGAGATGCTCCTTCTTTGCTGCTGTACTACTATGGCCCTGATGAAATTCAGAGCAGGGTAAGTAGAGGTGAGTGTATGGGAAATGGATTTGTGATGCACCTAAATTATCTGACAGAACAGTCAAGAGGAAGTTTCTGATTTGTTCAGGATTTTTAAAAAGTTTTTTAACAAGGGAGTGGGGCTAATAGAATGGTAAAACAGCACTTAATTCCTCTTGCAGCTCAACCATGAGGTTTTGGATGCTAAATGCCCTTCCTCTACTGCTTGTAAAGCCCTGCTGCTCTCTGAGCTAGCCATTTGCTTGTGAAAACATGCACAGTGCATGAGACTGCATTGAGGGGTGCCATTGTTTGTAAGTGAGGGCAGCAGAGAAGCTAAAGAGTGGGACCCATGTTGCAGGAGGCTGCTCCCTTTGCGGGTCTTACAGGGAACTCAGCAAGTGCTGCCTAATGGAAAGTTGCTCATCTAGTATGGTGGAGAGAGGCTGCAGTCTGCCTCCAAGACATCTGAAGGCATTTACTAAGCCTTTTGCATTACTCTATGGTATAACTGTATGGTCAGAGTCTGCAATCACCTGGAACTCTTTCTATACTGTCTCTGCTGTTCTGAACTCAGATAAATGAGAAGTCTTATTTGTGTAAGGCTGATTTTCTCCAAGCAGGTATTAACGTTGCATCATAGCCATCTTGCTGAATGTATATGACCTTACAAGTTATCACTTTCAATAGAATTTACTCAAATTGCTCTTATATTCTCATATATTGGAATTTACTTATATGCTATGGCCCAAACACATTGTGAAGAGACCTCTTCCAATACTTCAGAATATATCTTCCAATACCAATAGCCTTCCAGTAACTAAAGGTGCCAACAAGAAAGCTGGAAAGGGACTTTTGACAAGGGCGCATAGGGACAGGACAAGGGCGTATGGCTTTAACCTGACAGAGGGGAGATTGAGATGAGATCTTAGGCAGAAGTTCTTTCTTGTGAGGGTGGTGAGGCCCTGGCACAGGGTGCCCAGAGAAGCTGTGGCTGCCCCATCCCTGGCAGTGTTCAAGGCCAGATTGGATGGGGATTAGAGAAACTTGGTCTAGTGGAAGGTGTCTCTGCCCATGGTAATGGGTTGGAGCTGGATGAGCTTTAAGGCACCTTCCAACCCAAACTGTAATATGATTCTATGATCTTCCTTGCTTGATAGGTGAAGCTGTGGTTTCAGTGCTCTGAGCTGCATTTTGCCTTCCTGTGCCTCCTCCAAGAGAGGTGATGGTTTTGCCCCCGTAAGTCCTTCCCAAGCTGTGGCTTTGCTAACCTGTGCTACAGCAGCAAAGCTGCAGCACTTCCAGGCTTCTCCCAGAGACTGAAATGCCTAGGTCCTTTGCCACCACTTTTATTGGTGTTTTATGGGTTCTGGGAATGTCAAGATGCACAGGTCACAGCAGCTGAGCACAATGGTGCTCTCCAAAATGGTGCCGAGATGTGGAGGCTGCTAGGCTCCCCGCTGGACGACGCAGCCTTATGTGACCCCGGCTTTCGCTGCAGCACCTTTGCAGCACAGCCTAGTGCGTGATAACTCATCTGTTCTCCTGCGGAAATTGCTTTCCATGTTACTGCTTCCCAGGTTTCCTCTTACCCAAGTGATGTTTCCTCTGGCTGCAATTTCCTCAGGTTTCTCTTTATTAAATTTGATTTCCACTGGTGAGCTTTGTGCCTTTTGTTCTCTGCTCATGATTCTGGTGTCTGTTGCTTTGCTTTAATTTGCAGCTTTCACCAGTGCTAACTAATCCTCTCAAGAATCAAATCTCATTACATGTTGCTTGTTTCTTCTTCTGGATCATTAATGAGGATATTAAATAGACTGAGCCCTGACACCCATCCCTTTGCATCATATTGAACAAACCCTCCTCAGTTTGCTATATTATAACTAATCATTTTGTTTTCAGTCTTTCAGTCAACTTTAAAATGAGTGTTCCTTCCAAGCTGGATTTATGTTAATTTATCAGAAGGAAATTTTATTAGTGTGTCAAGTGTTTCACTGCAGTCCAATCTGGTTGGTTTTTGCTCTCCTTCAGCCTTGACCTCTAGTGCTTATTTGGTGTTTCTTTCAAAATAAGAAAATCAGTAATACCGTCAGGCAACAACTTGTTTCTCACTGCTCAGAGTTTTGGCCGTCTAAATTACTGGCGTTACAAACAACTGCATGTTAGCTGTGTTTCACTTCTGTGCTAAGATTCAGCTGCTCTTTCCAGTGACGACAATTAGCTGGTACAGTGTACTGTTTCTTAAGCACAGCCTGCTGTAGATGTCATATATTCACAGCAACATAGGAGTAGAGGACAACATGTTTTTTGGATGGATGTTTATTTTTAATCATGTTCAGCTGCAAACCCTTGTTTCTTGCCATTCCAGGTAATGATGCAAAAAAATCTGGGGGGGAATGGAGAAAGGAAGGATGGAAATGTGACTGTGAATGAGTACATAAATGCAGGGAGGTTTTGCGTGCTCAAGTAAATATCCCGGCGTTCGCAGCTCAGGTTTTGTGAAGTGTTTGCTAGATTTTCTGTTGTGTGTTGCTTTGTGCATAGCAGCTTGCTGTAGCCAGCCCAGGTCCACATCCCTCTTATGTTTGGTGCCCCAGAGCCAGAGGCAGGACTGCAGGTGGGGTCTCCCCAGAGCACAGTAGAGGGGGAGAATCCCCTCCTCAACATGCTTCTCATGCTCTGGGGATGCAGCCCAGCACAGGGGGAGGTTCTGGGCTCATCCTTACACTGAAGCTGGGTCATGGGCAGATTCATCTCATCCAACACCCCCAGGTTCTTCTGCTCTGGGTTGGTCCCAATCCATTCTCCTCCAAACCTGTAGCTGTGCTTGGAATTGCCCCAGCCCAGGTGCAGGACTTTGGACTTGGCCTTGTTGAATGTCATGAGGTTCACATGAGCCCATCCCTCAAGCCTGTCCAGGTCCCTCTGGATCTCATCTGTTCCCTCCAGCGTGTTGCCTGCATCACACAGCTCAGTGTCCTCAACAAACTTGCTGAGGTGCATCAGTCCCACTGTCCATGTCACCAACAAAAGTCTTGAACAGGATTGGTCTCAACACTGACTCATGAGGGTCATCTCTCGTCACTGATGTCCACTTGGACATTGAAAAACTCCCTGAATGTGGCCATCTATCCATAATCTGATGGGAGTGACCATACTGAAAGCAAGGTATAAGTTTTTCTCCTCCTGCTCCAGGGAAACATCAGCATCCCCAGGGGTAGGTGCCTCCATCAGCAGAGCATATGTTTATAGATTAAATATTATATATTTTCATATTATATTAAATAGATATGATGTTAATATGTGTAAAATATATACATTAAAATAAAATACAGATTTACAGTCTACCAGTGGTACAACACATAGCCAGTTTTAACACTGCACCCAGAATCATTGTGGGTTTGGTGCTATCTGTCCCCACTGAACTAGGCAGAGCTCTTTTTACTGGGTTTCATCTTGTGCTCTGGTAGGTACCAATAAATAATATCATTTTTTCTAGTGGAAAGTGAATTAAATAATATTTGTTTTGTGATGTCTTTTCTTACATTCAGCAAGAAAAAACATGCTCTGGTCTTATTTTCATAGTTAGCAAGAAGACCACGTATAATTATAGCACTGCCAGGTGCCTTGTTATTTAGCATGCTTACAAACCATGCAGAGCTCTCAGGCTGCCTTGAAACTCACTGAGCTTGTTAAAACATAAAAATGGTACAAAATAATTGGACAATTACCAGTGTTGAGAACATCCTTCATTTTACCACAGGAAAATTACACCCTTTACTGAGAAGGTAATTTTCATAAAATCAACCCTTTGGGATAAGAATGTATTAAGCAAATAAAAAGGTTGATTACCACTACTTGATAAAAGCTTGAAATAGTCAATGATAAAGTACTAATAGCATGAAAACCTCTTGCTCTTTTTTTTTACCAAATCATGTTATCTATTGATGTAATAATTACAGCATACAAGTTCAAGGGTAGACTTGATTTTGCCATCACTTAAATGGAGGAAAACCCAGTATTACTGTGAAAAATTGAAAATTATTTTTTAATTTTCATATCACCTTGTGATCTTCAGAAAGAATTGCTCTGTAGCATTGCACGTTTTCCTTCAGCTCTTCAAGGCTGTCTGGTTCGTTTCTAATTGAAACATGACCTTGCAATGAGGGTGACAGCGGCCTTGTCATTAGTAGCCTGAAGTGCTCTTCTTGACTTCCTTAGGTGCATAAATACCATGATTTAATCAATCTTTCCGTATTTCTCTAAGGCCGACAAACCCCCTGCTAGCTGAAACATTTTTCCCTTTACCTTAGGTTCTAGTAGCCCATTCTTAAGGAAGTGCCCTCCATATCACAGTAAAATTGATATAAAACTTGTAGGATTTCTTTTCTTTTTTTTTTTTTTTTTTAGCCTCACTGTGTAAGAAAGTGTGAAAGTGAACTGCATTTGAATCAACACCATAAGTCCACATTTATTTGAAACTATTTGGTTGTGTTTGTGCCAAAGTTTGAAACGCTTTATCAACCCTCAGTTAAAACGAAGCCCCATTTCATGAGAGAAAGGAAACTTTTGGCTGGATAATGGGGTGTAAAGGAACTACATGTGTGTATTTTGCATACAAAGTGTGCTTATCCTCAGAGCAGGATTTTCTAAGTGCAAAATATTTTGGCCCTGCATGTATTAATATACCTTTATTGGATCAAAACTTCTGATTTACTGGCTAATGTGGCAGGAACGAAGACAGGACTAATAACTTTTTATCTCTGCTCTGTAACGTGTTCTTCCTAAGCAAGTAATCTATTCACCCATTACTAGATTACTAGATTATCTTCTCAGAACTTCATCTGAGTACATTAAAACCAGGTTCATGAGTAAGGAGAATTAGAAATTTATTAGAAGTTTTTTGCACAAGTAATGAAGTAAAAAATGCTGCCGTTAAGCACAACCTTAAACAATGAGGAACAAAATAAACAGCATATTGATAGCCGCTCTTGCACACAAAACACATGAGATGTTGTTCCCACAGCAAGACCCAGCTATTGAGAATTTGAAAGTTAGTAGTTCTGTTTGTGGAGGCCCACCTTTAGGCTGGAGCTTGGCAGTGACATGCTTTGGCTGCCACACTGAATAAATCCTTCAAAAAAAACATGCCAGGAAAGAAAATCCTCTTTCAGAGGGCTATGCTGCTCTGAATTCCCTTGGAAAAATGATGATTTGTTCTTATTTATCTGGTAGGAGGAGAAATCCCCAGGAAGACAAGGTAGTTATAAATTGGATGAATTAGGGCTAGATTCTAGGAATTTGCATGTTGAAACGCTCAGCAGCCTGTTCTTCATCAGCCAGCTCCTGAGGCAAAAAGCACAGCATCAAATTAGAGACACAATGAGAATTGGGACAGAAAGGTTGGATGTCTTGGGGATGTTATACCAAGCAGAAAATCTTGGAAAGGGTTTAGCTTTAAATCCTGCTGCCAGGGAACAAAGCCACTTAGTCCTGTTCTATAGGGAGGTGCCTGACAGTGATCAGAAACTCTGGGACTTGGTACTGAGTTCTCAGCCCAGAATATGAACACTCTTCTCAAAACCTGAGTTCACAGAACCACAGACTGGTTTGGGTTGGGAGGGACCTTAAAGCTCATCCAGTTCCAACCCCTGCCACGGGCAGGGACACCTTCCACTAGACCAGATTGCTCCAAGCTCCATCCAGCCTGGCCTTGGGCACTGCCAGGGATGGGGCAGCTGCAGCTTCTCTGGGCAACCTGTGCCAGGGCCTCAGCACCCTCACAGGGAAGAACTTCTTCCCAAGATCTCATCTCAATCTCCACTCTGTCAGATTAAAGCCGTTCCCCCTTGTCCTGTTCCTACAGGTCCTTGTCCAAAGCCCCTCTCCAAACACTCCCCAAAGAGTTGACAACCCCCTGCTCTGTGTTTATGCTCCAAGCCAGGAATTGCTGCTGTTCCCACCATGCTTTTCATGTGACCTGAGCAAAAGTTAGGGAGTGAGAAGAACTGCATCAAAGCTGGCTCCTGTGCATAGACTGGTGCTGTTCATGAGGTGAGTGGGATGTGGGATGAGCCTGGCTCAAAACTGCAGCTCAGCAAACCACTGATGAGAGCCACAGGAAGGGCAGAGGCTAGTCCTTTGGTCTGTCTCTGAGCAGCTCATCTCTCCAGCATTGAGGGGCTGAGTCAGTGCTGCCCTTGTTCTCCCAACTCTGGGGATGAAGTATCAAAACTTGAAGTCAAAATCAAGGACAATGACAACAGTGACTCCTCCAAGGTGAGGTGGCTTAAGCTGTGAAAAAGGAAGATTTCCCCATTCAACCTGCTAACCTCTCATCCCTCCCTCTCCTCTGAGGCCCTCACCTGGTGCGGGGAGCTAGCTCCAAATACTGCAGTTTGCAGGGTGAATCTGCTCCTGGAAGGATCTATTTGGTCCAGCCTGAGGTATAAAGCAGAGGTATGTGCCTGGGACGGGGGAAAACCCCCTTATTCTGACCTGCCTCTCTTAGGGAGCATGTCCCCACCTCTTTGATTGTGTTTGTGGGGATTAAATTTCTGTCACAGCCATGGGGTTTAGGGTCATTTAACCTTGACTTCAGCCTCCTGTGTTTATCCGGGGAAAGGAACTGTTTTCCTTGCTAAAGCGTGCCCTGTCTGCCAGCCTGCCCTCATCAGTGCCACAAGCATGGGTACTGGATGGGAAGATGCAATCAGATTTGGTTGCAGCAGCAAGAGGCAGCTTTTCAGTACCCCTGCTTAAACATCACTGACTGCCACTGAAATCCAAGGAATATTTTTTTCAGGGGAAAGCACAAGGTGTAACTCCTTATTTATAAAATATTTTACCTCTCTCAATCTCAATATATGTATCTTGTAATGCATAGGGTAAAAGTGGATGTGTGAGAGACATGAGCATCTCTTATGCCCATGCTTACAGTTCTTTGTCTTCCTTCTCCAATATCCCATCTAGCTGATTTTATGTTTTGTTTCTATGAAGGCTTTTTCAGCCTTTTCCTTAGTTTTGTAGTCATGCTCTGAGCAGCTCTAGGAAGTCAGAGGTACAAATCTCCAGTGTATCTGTATGGGTGAGCTGGTATTGCAACGGTCCAGCAGGACCTCAGTGCACCAAATACCGGGATCCAACAGTCAGTGAATTGAGTCTCTGAGGACCAGATCAGCCAGAGGGCTTGAGCAAAAGCCAACAAAGGGCAAGTTGTTATTCTCTGGCCAGAAACCAACCCTGAGAGCAAAGCATCTGGGATTGGGCACAAGGTCTGCCGTGAGTGACGATGGAGATCAGGGTGGAATAGTGGCTAGCAAGGTGGTGTAGGCCATGTGGCAGGACTTGGGTGAGTGCTGAAACACCAGCTGAAGAGCAGAGGTCATTATGTAGTATGAGGACCCAGGCTGTGAGAGGCAGCAGGTCTTGTTTAGAGGGTAGAACCTGCCCCCCCCCACAGGCTGAAATAAATGTTCATGTTTTCCAGCAGCTGAAAATGGAAGTGAATTAGCACCCTAATTGATGAGCCTTAATGGGGATGTACCCTATGGGTAATGTGGTGGCCTCATATATTACTGCATTGTTGTCCTCCAGTGAGTCACTATTCCCATAACAAAAGGTGAAAGCCAGGTGATGGAAACAGCAGTGGCTTTTCCAGCTAAAAAGGTCATTCACCAGAAAATTATAAGAAAATCATCACTTCTGTCAGAATAACAGTAGAGGAATTCAGGCAGGTCTGGTGGGGTGGTATGTTAGTGCATGGGGCTGCAGCAAGAAGCAGCGGTCTTGCTCCTGCCATGTCCTTGGAGTGAGCAAGTCCCCAGGGAGCCCAGGTTGCAGGGCTGGCACTGAGCAGCCCCACATCCTCAGCCCAGTAGCCTGCAAGGGGGTTCTTTCAAATCACCTGGTGTTAGTGTGGTTTAGCAAGGGGTGCTGGAGATGAGCTGGATGGTGGTTACCCATCAGATTTCAAACAAGCTCTAAACTAACTCTTATTTTTATGTTATATCAATTGTAGTGACCAGGAAAAACAATGTGCTAAGTCAAGGATCTTGGCTCTGCATTCAGCTCTGGGGACTCCAACACAAGAGGGATGTGGAGCTGTTTAAGCAAGTCAACAGAAGGCCATGGAGATGTTGTGAGGGCTGGAGCTGCTCTGGAGACAGGCTGAGAGAGCTGGGGTGGTTCAGCCTTGACAAGAGATGGCTCCAGGGAGGCTTTATCGTGTACAGCCATTCAATACTTTAAAGGGCCCTAAAAGAAACCTGGAGAGGGGCTTTGGACAAGGACCTTTAGGGACAGGACAAGGGGAGACGGCTTTAACCTGCCAGAGGCGAGGCTGAGATGAGACCTTAGGCAGAAGTTCTTCCTTTCCAACCCTAACTATTCTATGATTCTATGATTCCATGATTCTATGATTCCCTGTGAGGGTGCTGAGGCCCTGGCACAGGTTGCCCAGAGAAACTGCGGCTGCCCCATTCCTGGCAGTGTTCAAGGCCAGGTTGAACAGGTCTTGGAGCAACCTGTATAGTGGAAGGTTTCCTTGCCCATGGCAGGGGATTGGAGATGGATGGTTTATTCCAACCCAAACTAGTCTGATTATATGACTGGCTCAGTGGTGTCTGAGACAACAATATAATGCTACTAAAATGCCAACACTTAGGGTAGAGCCCAATGATGTTGGCAACTTTTGGCCCCAAACTCATCATACTCCAGGCTCAGTGTCTCGACGCAGACCCATACCCTGCTCCAAACTGATGTGGAAGGGCTGGGGCTCCGGGCTCGAAGCCCACCAGTGAGGCTTGGCAAGCACTGGCATAACAGATTGAGAGCATCTACCTGTGCTCACAGTCCCAAAGACTGGACAGGGACGGGGTGCAAAATAATGCTCATGGAAACACTGGAATTTCTCAGTAATCTGCAGTAAGAAAGATAACTTTCTGGGTTGCCTGAGGTACATCAGCACTGCTCTCTTGACCTCATGAGAAAAACAAGCAAAAGTCCCGTAAAAAATGTCCCTTGTAAAGGTGGGTAAGATTACTGTAATTACTCATTTTCTATGACCTGTTTGTGCCAGGGCTGCAGGAAAGAAATTTACATTCCTGCCACAATTAGAGAAATTGGCTAGGTAAAAGTACCCAAACATTTTCAGCGGAATACTTGAAATTCTTAAACATGGTTCTGCCCGTCGATTACCATTAACTGTCCTTATTACCTATAATCTGAATTTACCAATAATCTCTGCCTTCTGGAGCTTTCAGCATGAGAGGAAAGCAAAGCTGACCTAACACTGCTCATTCACAACTATGCTCCATTTTCTAGTGAGGCACTTGTTTTTTTGTTTCGCAGCTAAGAGGTCCTGCAATTGAACAAGAGAGCAAACCGGTATTAGGTAAAGTCAGGGAAACAGGTGGAAAACAAAACCCTCAAGCTTACTTTTGAAATAAGCACTCATTTATTAAGAAATTGTATTGCACACCCACAGCTCTGCGATTCTACCGGAGGGAAGAGGAGAAAAGCCAGCGTAGAGTGCGAGATGAAGCGTCCTCATTGCTCTCATTATAACGCCTGGAGCTCCATCTCGTGGATGCTGGCCACCAGCAGCTGCTGCTGCTCAGGTTGCTGAAGTCTGCCCGACCTCTTCCATGTCTGGAGCTGAACCAGGCTGGCAGAGACATGGGCGCACTTCTTGTTGGTAGTTTTATTATTACTTTTTAATGCTGATAAACACAGTGCAGGTGTTATAGAACCATGCTGGAGTTACTGACAGACATACCTCAATGTCCGCAAGGTTCGTCTTCTTTCTGTTCTGTCATGAAAGAGAATTGCTTTGTCTAATTTAAATAGTTAATGTGCAAACATTTTTCATCTTTATGCTGAGATGCTTCCCTGATCCTTCAAGAGGCATGTTCAGCTGCCTAAGGTCTTTGAAAGATGTGCAATGTCCATATATCAGCTACAAAACGCAGACTAATACATGTCACGATGTTGTAGCATATAATCTATAGCATTTACTTCAGAAAGAACAAGGACAAAGTTGCTGGAGAGTGTGAAATAGTCTCTACCAGGTATGTGTCCACTGGTAACTATGGGGGAAAAGTCAGCAGTGGGCTGTCAGACAAGTACATCATATAATCATAGAATAATCACAGAATCACAGACTGGTTTGGGTTGGGAGGTACCTTAAAGCTCACCCAGTCCTAAACCCCTACCATGGGCAGGGTCACCTTCCACTAGACCAGATTGTTTCAAGCCCTGTCCAACCTGGCCTTGAACACTGCCAGGGATGGGGCAGCCACAGCCTCTCTGAGCAACCTGTGCCAGGGCCCCACCACCCTCACAGGGAAAAACTTCTTCCCATGATGTCATCTCAATCTCCCTTCTGTCAGGTTAAAGCCATTCCCCCTTGTCCTGTTCCCACAGGCCCTTGTCCAAAGTCCCTCTCCAGGTTTCTTTTAGGCCCCTTTAAGATATTGAATGGCCGCACAGAATAAGGTCTCCCTGGAGCCATCTCTTGTCAAGGCTGAACCACAGCAGCTCTCTCTGCCTGTCTTCGTAAGAATTAACTGCTTAATATGCGTCTTCTGCTGTATGTCTTATAAAGCAACATCAAAGCTGTCACAGCCAGCCCGCATCCTCACCAACAGGCAATGCAGACAGTACTGAGGAGTAGCACGGGCTCCTGGTGATATTGGCTGCTGCAAATGCCTGGGGAGCCAGAGAAGGATGTTGTTGTGGTTTAAACCCAGAACCACACAGCTGATATTTCACCCCCTTCCTTCCTTATTTTGGGTGGGATGGGAAGGACAACCGAAAGAATGTAAACCCCATGGGTTGAGATAACAGTCCAGTAACTAAAACCATAGAATCATAGAATAGTTAGGGTTGGAAAGGACGTCAAGATCATCTAGTTCCAACCCCACAGCCAGGGACAGGGACACCTCCCACTAAACCATGTCACCCAAGGCTCTGTCCAACCCAGCCTTGTACACCGCCAGTGATGGAGCATTCACAACTTTCTTGGGCAACCTCTTCCAGTGCCTCACCACCCTTACAGTAAAGAGCTTCCTCCTTATATCCAATCTAAACTTCCCCTGTTGAAGTTTTAACCTGCTACCCCTTGTCCTATCACTACAGTCCCTAAGGAGGAGTCCCTCCCCAGCATGCCTATAGGCCCCCTTCAGATACTGGAAGGCTGCTATGAGGTCTCCACGCAGCCTTCTCTTCTCCAGGCTGAACAGCCCCAACTTTCTCCGCCTGTATTCATACAGGAGGTGCTCTAGTCCCCTCATCATCCTCATGGTCTTCCTCTGGACTTGTTCCAACAGCTCCATGTCCTTTTGATGTTGAGGACACCAGAACTGCACACAATACTCCAAGTGAGGTCTCATGAGAGCAGAGTAGAGGGGCAGGATCACCTCCCTCGACCTGCTGGTCACACTCTTTTTGATGCAGCCCAGGCAAAACACAATACTAATACTAGAACCTGTAGTCATAAGGGAATAACAAAGAGAGAGCCTAAAACTAGAGGGTAAAAGGTGGGGGTCGGGGGGCAGGGTGAACAACCGAAAAACCCAAACCAAAACAAAAACCAGCAGTGATGCACAATACAATTGCTCACTGCCTGCTGACTGATACTCAGCCTGATCCGAGCAGTGATCGGTCTGTTCTGGGTGGCTTCCTCCAGTTTATACACTAGGTGTAACGTGCTGTGGTATGGAATACCCCTTTGGCTAGTTTGGGTCAGGTGTCCTGTCTTCGATCCCTCTCAGCTTCTTGTGCGCCTACTCACTGGCAGAGCATGAGACTGAAAAGTCCTTGATCAGGTAAGCATCACCTAGCAACAACTAAAACATCGGTGTGTTATCAGCGTTGTTCTCAGATTAAAGGCAAAACACTGCACCGCACCAGGTACTACGAAGAAAATTAACTTTACCACAGACAAAACTGAAAGGGCAGATGCTCATGTTGTCAGTGCTCCTCAAGAAGAGAGGACAACGCTTGCAAAGAGAGCATACTTATGTGTAGTGTTTGCACCAGGAAGTGTGGTAAGCATGACAACAGAATCCTGTAGAACGAACAAATTTTCTGAAGAAAAGAGATGTTAATAGCTGAGTTGACAGTCAAGACAGAAACACAAAACAAGTGGTGAGTAGTGCCCACTTGAGGGCATTCTGGCCACAGTGAAGAAACCCTGTGCTGGAAAAAAATATGTAATTTAATCTTCTGGACAGGAAATATCTGGAGGTGAGCACATATTGTTAAAGCCCTGTCAAGCTAAAATACTTGCATTTCTTTTATGGAACCCTTAAACAGACCCATACTAAGCTATTTACAGAAAAAAAAAAAAGAGAGAAAAAAAAAAAAAAAAGGCATCGCTCTGCAGTACTCACAAGGATGCGGAAGCTTAATGTTTTAAATTAAGAACCAGAGTCATGACAAATGTGTATGATAGATTTAGCTGGGTACCGTTTCCTTGCTACAAGAGCCTCTGAGATCACAGGGTTTGGAGAAGATGCCAGAGCAAAGTTCATACATTAAAGCTCACATCCTCTCTGAAAGCAAAACTCTCATTTTGCCATGTTGTACAGATGTGTGTGGCTACAGACCAAGCACTAAGTAAAGCCCTTGCTGAACAGCCAGCTGGACACATTTCAAGATGCTCTTGATGGCCAGCTGACGCAGCAGAAGTCACATAGATAATCCTCTGTGGAGGGGGAAATTCTTAACCAGTCACTTTCTCAGCCACAAAAGGTAGCAGGAGAGCTGGCCAACGTCGCATGGAGCTGACAAGCCTAGCCACCTTGCTGCTATCTGGTTTTCCTGCTTCAGCTCCATAGAGCCAACCTGGGAGTAAATACATCTGCACCCTGGCTTAGCAGAGAACATCAGCTCTGGTAAAAAGTCCAATGCCCCTATTCAAGCTCCAAGACAAATTGGGATGGCAGCACGATTGATTGATGTGCAGAAGCCCCAAATGTATTTTGAATAGATAAAATATTTTTTACCCTCGGAGTGAACGTGGTCAGTGAGGCGTGTGTGCCAGACATGCAAAACTCTGGATGTGAACTGAACACTTATTTCAGTGCAAATGCTCTAGAGGGCACCGCGATCTGAGAGTACCTCAGTGTTTATAGCTCATTAGTGCAGAAGGCTCTGACTGAAACTTGTAATTTAAAATGGCAGTTCTTCACTTACGATGTCTGGGAAGTTTCCCCACAGCTGAGATAGCATTAGTCCTTCCTCCTGAAAGACTTCAGGTTCCTGTGGGTGTCTAACCTCTTCAAAAGGCATTAAGTACTGAAAAAGCTGTATTTGCAGTTGTGACTTTTATCACTAAAACTGATTTTGTATTAGCACAGATGTGTGGTAATGAGGGGAAAGTAATCAGCTGCAGGAGTGGTCTTTGGGGTGGACTGCTGCCAGTAGCTGGGACACCTTCCCACCTCTCTGTGGGTGCCCTCTCATGTAAGACAGCCAGGGGTCTACACCTTGGCCAGAAGAAGAGACACCTCTTCAGCTGAGTGTGAGACCCAGGTTGTGAGACCCCAGTTGGAGCACTGTGTACAGTTCTGGTGTCCTCAACATATGAAGGACATAGAATTGCTGGAGCAAGTCCAGATGAGGGCCACAAGGATGATCAGGAGACTGGAGCACCTTCTGCATGAGGACAGGCTGAGAAAGTTGAGGCTGTTCAGCCTGGAGAAGAGAAGTTGTGTGGAGACCTCAGGGCAGCCTTCCAGTATCTGAAGGGAGCCTATAAGGATTCTGAGGAGGGTCTTTTCTTCAGGGACTGTAGTAATAGGGCAAGGGGTAATGGGTTTAAACTTAAACAGGGGAAGTTCAGGATAGATATGAGGAAGAAGTTCTTTACTTTACAGGGTGGTGATGCCCTGGCACAGATTGCCCAGAGAAGTCATAAATGCTCCATCCAGTGTTCAAGGCCAGATTGGACAGAGCCTTGAGTGACGTGGTTTAGTATGAGATGTCCCTGCCCATGACAGGTGGGTTGGAACTAGATGATTTTAAGGTCCTTCCCAAACCTAACTGTTCTATGATTCTGAGTGTAGGCAGGACCAACTCCAAAGAAAGCTGCAATGGGAATCTGCTGGAGGCATGTTGGGAACCATTCCTCTTTTGGCTTTTTTTCATTATGCATAAGTAACCAGATCATCCTTTCAGACTACCAGCAGCTACTTCTAGAATAACCTTAAAGAAGGAACTTCTGCCTGACCAGGCTTTATCTAAGTTCAATGGTAAATGAAATGCTGGCTTCTTCTCTTTGAAAGGCCTTCCTCTGTTCATAATGCTGTCTCCAACTTGGAGGTGGGGAGAAGTGCTATCGACAGGGCATCAAACAGTTCCTTCACACCATATCTCTATTTCTAGCCCTGGTCTTCACTTTGTTACAGAAAACAAAGACAAATAACTTTGTTAAAAGCAGCCTGTGCTGGTTTTCTGTGATGGAGATGTGAGTTTTAAGGTCCAGACACAAGGCCAAGTGAATTGAGTAACTAAGGCAAATGTGAGTTTGACCATGTATCTGCAAAGTACAGGTACAAAATACAATGCAGCTAGAGCCCATAACCCTCTTTTTTGGAAAACAGGTCACTCAGTAGGAATGTATTATCTCCCTTTGCAGAGGAGTACCTGGGTGAAATGGATCAGCCTGGAAGTTAGACGAGATATTCTCAGTCTCCTTTGGCTTCAAGTTGGATGAATGCATTAACCCAGCATTAATCCAAATGAAGTCAGAAACCCCAGGAAAGGAAAACCTAACCCTGGCAAAACAGAACTCGAGAAGTTAACCTGCATTTTGCCTTTTGTTCTCCATCAAAAAATCACACAGAAGCACTAAGCCTCTTCTACTGGAAAGTCACCCTGTGGGTGAAGTAACAGGCAGCTATATGAAAACTTTTTGGGAGACAGAGATCTTGCTTGTATCTGTGTAAGAATTCAGAAAAGGCCAATACTGAAAGTTTCAGGTGGTAAACTGTCCAACAGGAATCAAGCTTGTGCATGAACACAGAGTGATCGTACAGGTTGAACACACTGTTCAGTTCACTTACCCAGCCTCAATTACAGCAAGTGTACCTAAAGGGTGCATGAAAGAGAAAGCCAAGAAGAAAAGTCTTTCAGAGGTGCAGTTACTATATCAAATGGTATTTTCTATTGTGCTGGAGAATTCATGCAGAAAAAGAGACATTATAAATTCTCTAATGACAAGGCAAATTTCAAGTGGAGCTCCTGTTCCCTTTTGACATGAAAGTCAATCATGCCAGAGGTGCAAATCTGCAGGGAACCTGGCCTTGTTAGTTCTGGTGCTCATGAAATAACTTTTTCTTATAATGAAGCAACTTCACAGGCTGTGCAATGTATTCTGTGTTTAGGGATACCTTACAGCAAAACCTTTATCCACTGATTAAAAATAATTTGAGCTGAGTCTTTCCACTGTGTTTTTAATAAGTGTTTTAGCACAGGTAGGTTTGTGTGAGACCTGCTTTGGTAGATCCATTCGGCTGCATGAGTAGTCCTCTACAGTCACCTACGAGCAGATGCTTCTTCCTAACACAAAACTGCACAGCACAAGTCTTGTCTTGACAAGCAGTCAGAATACATCTACATCTTGAAGCATGAGAGTAAAATTAATGCAGAACTGATGTAGGTTCATATGGGTTTCGTAGAGACAGAGGGTTGCACACAGGGTCCAGGCTGAGAGGCGGTTTCTCAGTTTTGTTGACAAAGCAACTTCTGACATGCCATAGTCTGAAGGCAACATTTCCAGGAGCTTCAGGCTATGTTTTCGAAAGTGATACCTCCTACATCCCTCTTAGTACCAGCAGTAACTCTTTCGATTCTGAATTCAGCTGTGTACAGCTGGAGCCTGACTTTCATCTCTTTTGAAGTAGTGCGTCCATTGCGTCTCACAAAGTCACTGAGAAGAGTTTTCATCATTTTACCACTGCAGAACTGGGGCCTGATTCACCCTGAGCAAGGTTAAATGGGTGTTTTATGGGATGAATCTAGTCTGTTGACTCTGATGTGGGGGTTGCATCAGAATCATAGAATCATACAATAGTTAGGGTTGGAAAGGACGTCAAGATCATCTAGTTCCAACCCCCCTGCCAGGGGCAGGGACACCTCCCACTAAATCATGCCACCCAAGGCTCTGTCCAACCCAGCCTTGGACACCGCCAGCGATGGAGCATTCACAACTTCCCTGGGCAACCCATTCCAGGGCCTCACCACCCTTACAGTAAAGAGCTTCCTCCTTATATCCAATCTAAACTTCCCCTGTTGAAGTTTTAACCTGCTACCCCTTGTCCTATCACTTCAGTCCCTAATGAAGAGTCCCTCCCCAGCATCCCTATAGGCCCCCTTCAGATACTGGAAGGTTGCTATGAGGTCTCCACGCAGCCTTCTCTTCTCCAGGCTGAACAGCCCCAACTTTCTTAGCCTGTATTCATACAGGAGGTGCTCCAGTCCCCTCATCATCCTCGTGGCCCTCCTCTGGACTTGTTCCAAGACTCCATGTCCTTTTGATTTTGAAGACACCAGAACTGCACACAATACTCCAAGTGAGGTCTCATGAGAGCAGAGTAGAGAGGCGCATGGTCACCTCCCTCGACCTGCTGGTCATGCTCCTTTTGATGCAGCCCAGGATACGGTTGGCTTTCTGGGCTGTTAGCACACACTGAAGCTGGCTCATGTTCAGTTTCTCATTGACCAACACCCCCAAGTCCTTCTCCGCAGGGCTGCTCTGAATCTCTTCTCTGCCCAACCTGTAGCTGTGCCTGGGATTGCTCCGACCCAGGTGTAGGACCTTGCACTTGGCATGGTTAAACTTCATCAGGTTGGCATCAGCCCACCTCACAAGCATGTCAAGGTCCTTCTGGATGGCATTCCTTCCCTCCAATGTATCAACTAAACCACACAGCTTGGTGTCATCAGCAAACTTGCTGAGAGCGCACTCAGTCCCACTGTCCATGTCACTGACAAAGATATTGAACAAGACCAGTCCCAACACCAATCCCTGAGGGACACCACTCGTTACTGGTCTCCAGCTGGACACTGAGCCATTGAGCACAACTCTTTGCATACGGCCATCCAGCCAGTTCTTTATCCACCGAGTGGTCCATTTATCAAGTTGATGTCTCTCCAGCTTAGAGACAAGGATGTCATGTGAGACAGTGTCAAACACTTTGCACAAGTCTGGGTGGATGACATCAGCTGCTCTACCCCTGTCCATTAGTTCTGTAGCCCCATCATAGAAGGCCAGCAGATTGGTCAGGCAGGATTTCCCCCTAGTGAAGCCATGCTGGCTGTCACCAGCCACCTCATTGTTTTTCATGTGCCTCAGCATGCCTTCCAGGACGATCTGCTCCAAGACTTTGCCAGGCACCAGGGTGAGACTGACTGGTCTGTAGTTCCCCGGCTCATCCATTTTCCCCTTCTTGAAAATGGGGGCTATATTTCCCTTTTTCCAGTTGTCGGGGACTTCACCTGACTGCTGTGATTTTTTATATATGATGGACAGTGGTTTAGCTACTTCATTCACCAGCTCCTTCAGGACCTGTGGATGGATTTCATCAGGTAAAGAGGGTCCATCCTCTTCATGCCAACACCCCAAGAGCTGACTGTTTACAGCAGCATCAGGGCAGCATGGAGCCTATGCCTCTTTGGAGCTGTCCTTTTTTGACTGAATACC
The DNA here is from genome assembly GCA_028858755.1 of Ara ararauna. Classification (NCBI taxonomy): domain Eukaryota; kingdom Metazoa; phylum Chordata; class Aves; order Psittaciformes; family Psittacidae; genus Ara; species Ara ararauna. Next base: position 68,695,776 of record CM054410.1, on the reverse strand, counting down.
AACAGAAATCTTCATTCACTGTATTTAGGCTCTTACACTGGAAGTATACCTGATTTTGTGTGTGCCTTACTCTGACAAGTCATCTTGTTATCAAAAAGCTTTTCAGAATGCCACTTCTTCCAGCCAAAACTGTGCAAGCTTTGGTGAGAGTGTTTATTCATTTATTCTCAATATGGATACCTTTAAAAGTAACTAAGAATACAACTAGACAGAGCTAGAGCTGGCCTTCTGGGTTTCTCCTTCATTTTCTTCAGGGACTATCTAGGGCCCTTGCCCTTTCTCCATTTGATTTGTATTAACTGCTCTCCACAGAGGCAAAACCTGGTTTGCTGTGGGCAGTAAAAATCCTCCCTGCTTTTTCACGTTCTGTGAATATTTGTATAGAGCAGTGGCTATAGGCAGTGGAGAGCCATAGGCTCAGCTGCTGAAGGACAGATTCAGGGAGCAGCCAGTACTCCTCCCCACTATTATGGAGCTCTCAGATGGCCTCATCTTACTCTTATCTGGATTGACCGGAGAAAAGTCATTCACTTAAGTCTTTCTCCACTATAGATGGTGAGGCATCTTCTTGAGTAAAGGGTTAAAAAACAGTGGAGTCATTGTGATGGTTTTGTAGTCCCGGAATTTCTTAGGATTTTTACAGCTGCTTTATAAACTGTGGCATCAGGGGCACACAAACTCTTGCTTCTTAACATGGTCTCATCGTGCTGAGTCTTTAAAATAACAATAATTACTTCTAACAGGAAAAGACTTGCAGACAAAGTGCTGGGAGGGATAAGCCACTGCCACAGCTCTCTCCCTGCAGCAGGATTGAGGCTGAGAGGGCAGGACCAGCTCCTTACCTCCTCACCTTCATCATTCCTGTTTCTCTCCTCCTCTTGCTCAAGGGGAGCAGAGAACCCTCCAGCAAAGGCTGCTGATTGCCAGGCAGGGGAGTGGAAGCAGACTCAGTGTGCAGTGAGGAGGAGGAGGACAAGGAAGTCAGGTATCTCCATGTGGTGCTTACAGAATCAGCCCTGAGATGTTATATGCAACACCTGGAGTTACACCAGCCAGGCCAGTGTGTGTCTGCTGTGTGTGACCTCCTTCAGCTGCTCTCGCTGCATTCTGCACAGCATTGCCCCACAACCGTTTCACCACGTGTGTGATAGCAGATGCCCAACTCACATCCCTGGAAAGAATTCAGTGTTCTGCTCAGGGCTGACTGGGCTGACAAAATGAGGCTGCTGAGCTGTTATCTACGTGCTGCGTGCTGTATCTCTCATTTCCGGTTTCCCACTCAACATTAGTTTACTTAAACTGACATGGACAGTGGGACTGAGTGTGCTCTCAGCAAGTTTGCCGATGACACCAAGCTGTGTGGTTCGGTTGATACATTGGAGGGAAGGAATGCCATCCAGAGGGACCTTGACACGCTTGTGAGGTGGGCTGATGCCAACCTGATGAAGTTTCACCATGCCAAGTGCAAGGTCCTACACCTGGGTAGGAGCAATCCCAGGCACAGCTACAGGTTGGGCAGAGAAGAGATTCAGAGCAGCCCTGCGGAGAAGGACTTGGGGGTGTTGGTCAATGAGAAACTGAACATGAGCCGGCTTCAGTGTGTGCTAACAGCCCAGAAAGCCAACCGTATCCTGGGCTGCATCAAAAGGAGGGTGACCAGCAGGTTGAGGGAGGTGACAATGCGCCTCTCTACTCTGCTCTCATGAGACCTCACTTGGAGTATTGTGTGCAGTTCCGGTGTCTTCAAAATCAAAAGGACATGGAGTCTTGGAACAAGTCCAGAGGAGGGCCACGAGGATGATGAGGGGACTGGAGCACCTCCCGTATGAAGATAGGCTGAGAAAGTTGGGGCTGTTCAGCCTGGAGAAGAGAAGGCTGCGTGGAGACCTCATAGCAACCTTCCAGTATCTGAAGTGGGCCTATAGGGATGCTGGGGAGGGACTCTTCGTTAGGGACTGAAGTGATAGGACAAGGGGTAGCAGGTTAAAACTTCAACAGGGGAAGTTTAGATTGGATACAAGGAGGAAGCTCTTTACTGTAAGGGTGGTGAGGCACTGGAATGGGTTGCCCAGGGAAGTTGTAAATGCTCCATCACTGGCGGTGTTCAAGGCTGGGTTGGACATAGCCTTGGGTGGCATGGTTTAGTGGGAGGAGTCCCTACCCCTGGCTGTGGGGTTGGAACTAGATGATCTTGACGTCCTTTCCAACCCTAACTATTCTATGATTCTACTCTGCTCTTGTGAGACCTCACTTGGAGTACTGTGCGCAGTTCTGGTGTCCTCAATATAAAAAGGACATGGAGCTGTCAGAACAAGTCCAGAGGAGGGCCATGAGGATGATCAGGGGACAGGAGCACCCCCCATATGAATACAGGCTGAGAAAGTTGGGGCTGTTCAGCCTGGAGAAGAGAAGGCTGCGTGGAGACCTCATAGCAGCCTTCCAGTATCTGAAGGGGGCCTATAGGCATGCTGGGGAGGGACTCTTCATGAGTAACTGTAGTGATAGGACAAGGGGTAATGGGCTCAAACTTCAACAGGGGAAGTTTAGATTGGATACAAGGAGGAAGCTCTTTACTGTAAGGATGGTGAGGCACTGGAAGAGGTTGCCCAGGGAAGTTGTGAATGCTCCATCGCTGGCGGTGTTCAAGGCTGGGTTGGACATAGCCTTGGGTGGCATGGTTTAGTGGGAGGTGTCCCTGCCCCTGGCAGGGGGGTTGGAACTAGATGATCTTAAGGTCCTTTCCAACCCTAACTATTCTATGATTACTTTAGTTCCAGTCTGTGCAGCAGCTTTTCTGAAACTAGCTATGAAAAAACCCCCAAACAAACCCAAACCCTCAAGATGCTGGACTCTATCCAACCAGCTTCAAACACTGCACTGAAAGGGTGCCATATCAAATCTGGACAGCATTCCTTTCAGGAGCTGTGGTGTACGGAGAGCACCACCTTTCCTCCTATAGACGGAAATCCAAATACAGAAACCCAGATATGATTGGTGCCCAGTACTTGATCACAGATACCTCAGTCTTCAGCTAAAATCATATAAAAGAATTTAAGGGAGGAAAAGAAAGGAAAAGAAGGTAAGTCTAAAAAGAAATGGCCTTGCAACTGAAATTTTTGAAGACCACACTTTCACAGCTAAAAAGCCTGTATGACAAGCAGTGGTGATTAATTGTATTAACAATGTGATCTCCACCCACTTTTCTGGAGGATTGTTGCTTTGTTTTGTGCTAGGTCTGTAGCACAGTTGGCATTGTTGCTTGTCTGCTTTCACAGCACAAAACGCTGGTCCCAGAAGAGGCTTTACACTATATATTGCCTATGAAGACTAATGAAGCCATTGCACAAATATCAAGAAATCTGACTTCATCCCTGTGCCTGCCTCCCACGGCTCGAACTCCTTTGGCACTTTCAGTGTTAATATTAAAAGGCAGAGCAACAGACAGTGGACTGTTGATCAAGAGCAGACTGGAAGCTTTGAATTGATTGAATCCTGCGGAGGACAAGCCTAATTACATGGTGTTTAATTTGGTGTCACAGTATCCAGCATGTATCAGGCCTTCTGAAGTTGCAGACAGAAGGATTTTAGTTTTCCATCCCTTCTGTAGACGCTGTCCCTACATCCTTGGTGCACTATTATTCGTAGTACAGCATACATACCACATCATCTCCCCAGGATAAACAATTTCAACTATTAGAAATGACTGACTAATATTTTTCTTTTAATATTTCTTATTTAAGCAGATGTTCAAGTTTTTAAAATTGGTTGCAGATAAATAAATAATTGGTGGCAAAATTTCAGTGCAGCTCTTTATTCTTCTAATACTTAATTCAAAACCAAAATTCATGCAATGCAAAGGCAGTTGTTGCCACAGTTAATTCCAGGGTAATACAAGTAGTAAACTGGTAATGTTCTTTTTATTGTTTGCATGCATGTATGCATATTTAATTATGTCTATATATCTGTATATAGATACAGTTATACATATTGATACATAGATAGCTAGATGCATAGATACAGAGATATATAGATATATAGGCATATGGATATATAGATGTAGGCATACAGGCATATTGGTATATATATATATAGACACAGATGTGTTTTTTCCTGAAATAATCTTTAGCACCACATTCTTTAATAATAGCCATGTCTCATCACAAATAAAAATACAATTTTTTTCCACAAGTTAGTCTGCATCTCCTTTTGTAAAGAAAAAAAAAAAGATTTTTAAATAAAGCAGGAGGCAATTAGGACTCATTTGACTGTGCCTTTCAAAATTGGTAGCAATGTTGATCATCTGGATATCCTTCTGATTTCAGCGGACTTGGCAAATGTAAATCCTATGCAGTACAACAGCAGGTTTCAAAGGATTCAACCTGCCATATAACCCTAATCCCGTTCTCTAACATGGGCCTGGCATATTGACCTGCATCATGCTCCAGATCATGCCAAACTTGTCACTGGATGTTCAGGTTCTGAGTTCTTGATCTAATGGTCCTGTGATGACTAGTGCAAGTGTGTCTTTGCAGGCTTTTGCATGTGAATGCTCACTCGAAACAGAGGAAGATGCTGCTGTGAAGATTAAGAGCTGAAGCCATCAGAGTGTAGATGCAGAAGTGCCATGTCTGTGCTAATTTTAGTTTCTCAGAGTTGGACAGTGAATATTTGCTGATAGTCACATTAGATTATTTTGGAAAGTACCTTTTCCGTTTGCTTCTTGAGGGTGTCTCCATCAGAGGGGTCAACATAATGATTCTTATAGCCAGGTTTTCCTTTATGCTGACATTTGACCTATAAACACAGTTTGTTAATTTTAGACAATTTGATTGAACCATAGAAATTCCTAAATGAGCATCCTTTATGCAGTTTAGAAGTCTTATATCAGTTTAGCATACATCATTACTTTCTTTTTACAAGCACAAGTCAAACTCCTATGGCCCATTTTAGCCAGCAGGTGTAAAGAATTACACAGAATTCTACCCTGGTTTAACCAAACCGACTTCAATTTTAACACCACAATAGAGCCACGTGGCCCTCCTAAACATTTCTGGCAATGGCAAAAGAACTTCAGTGCAAATTAGGGTGAAGTTCTTAGGTCTTGATTGAGTTTCATTAACATTAAAACAATTTAAAGGAATGTAAATTGCAATACTTTTTCTTCCTCCTCACTCCCTTCACACCAGCTCTTGCATGTTGCATGTCTGTTTAGCTGAATTTGCTGCTTACTCTTGAGAGATTTGATCCTTCAACAGCTTAACTAAACAACATTCTCTTTCCCAGGAGCTCAATAAAATCCTTCTCTATGGGGAGCATGCATCAATAGGGTCTTCAGGGAAATAAAACAAAAAAGTGACCCTGAAATCAATTTTCTGCATGAACATCTGACACATGTGAGGAGCCATCTGGCACTGAGTCTGCACCTAAAGCAATTTGATAAGGATGGTGGGGAAGTGAAGCTAGAAATTTTGTGATTTATATTCACAGACCTAATCCAACCATTAGTTCATTTGAGTAGCAGCATGAGAGTGACATCCAGCCTATTTAAAACACCTTCTTTGACCAAGTCGGAGAACTGGCAAAATTAGCATTCATGTCTCTCTGTTACTGGTGACTCTAAAGCACAAGCATCCCTCCCCCATGGCAGCAAAGATAGAGAATGGCAGGAAATTAAGTCTACTTAAAAAAAAGGGCTGTCAGCAGGAATCATCCTTCTCCTCTTCGGGCTGTTTAAACGCAAGGTCCCTTACAGGCAGTCAAAAAAAAAAAAAGAAAAGAAAAATTGAAAAGTACAGAAATGTTCTCATTGTCAGCAACAGACAGTTGAAAAGTCAACCCAACTTTGAACAGTTCCTTCCAGTGTAATTTTCAGTCATTTCAAAACTACAAAGTAACTACACTGCTTTCCCCCACACAAGCGGTCTGTGGAACAGCAATCTAAAGCAACTCATGGAATACAGTTTGTTGCTAAAAGAGCTGAAAAACTGTGTTTAAGCATACCTATCATGCAGAAACACCAGGCTACAGCTGATTTGTGTGTGGGCTTTAAAGGGCAAGGTCCCCTCCCCTGCAGAGGAGCCTGCTGAAGTTTCAAAATTCAGTCTCATAAATGCAAAGATTGAGCAAACCTGTAACTTCAGTTCAGCCACAACTCACCATGAAGTGGAGAATAATGTATAAGTTGTTACAGAATGTATAGGCTGTCAACCGAAAGTGAAATTCAGTTTAGAGGCATATCAGAAGTGCTAGGCACCAAACGCTGGATTTCGTGCCTGTTAGTTGATGAGTCCTGCTGCTCATGAAAAACTTAACTTTCAGCCTCATTTTCTCCTTCCTTAACTTCAAATTCTAACAACAATCAGGAATTTTATGTCCAGTTTCTGGCAAATAGAGTAATTTTTGGTTGCATATAGTAATACATAATTTTATTTATGCAGCGGATGACCCCATAGCTCTGCCTTTAGTTGCTTCTAATTACAAAGGTATTAGCCAATTTTTCAATAGGTTTACCCAGCAAACTGGATAGAAATGCAAAAAGGTAAACTAAAAGAATATGCACAAAAAAAGTACAAGTTATCATATTTACTAATTCACTTCATCAGCATTAATTCTTTGGTAGTCACACAAGAAACTCGATTACCTCCTTGTATCGAGACTACAGACCTAGACTTTCCCAAACTAGTAGAAAGCAGACTGCTCATTTAAGGAACAACAACTATTACAGCAAGACAAGCCATGATTATCATCACTGCCCAGTACAGTGTACGTGGTACATCTTTGGCCATATAAAGGAATGAAAACTGTGAACATCATGCCATGCAGAGATGAAGCTAGTGCTGCTAAAAGGGATAGTTTCTCCTTGTTGCAGGTGGCACATAACCTGGCAGGGTTAAGAGGAGGAGAACACTGATCCACCTAGATCTCTAGGATAATGACTACTTGATTCATCTTTCCTGTGAGTTGCCTTATGTATTCTGTTCTGCATTATCATAAACTGCTGGTGCCATAAGAGGGGAGATAACAGTCAGTAATGATCAACACACATGCTTACCCAGATTTCTTTTTGTGGTGCAAAAACATGGTCTTATGGAGGTGCTGTCAAGTTTTGGCTTAGCTGCTTAGCAGGTGAAGCTATCCTTCTAACTTTAATATTCTTTCCAACATGGAGGAAGATGGAGTAAACATAAAATCATGTGACTTAATAAAAAAGTTTTGGCTGGATTTCCAAACCTCAAAACTTTAGCTTCATTTAAACTTTAGATGAAGTTTATGAAGGTGATTTGCATCCAAAATTAATACATTTTGCTTATGCCAAGATCTTAAACAGCCATTGGAGCCACCTAGTTTTTGTATTCTAATGAGTGATGTCATTGGTTTGTTAACATCCCTCCCTAAATGTAAAGTTGCTTGTGTATCACTTTCTCTTCAGATAATGTATTCTTGGGTCTGAATTCCTGCTCTGAAGTAAGAAGCGAGTAAGGCAGGGCGTGCTCTAAGATTTGGAGGCTCTTCTGAAAGGCTCTTGGGAAGAGGGTTTCCTCTGCAAAACCAGGCGGTTGTTGTTACAAGGACCAGGCTACTACTCAACAGTGAGGCATGGGGTGGCGCTCCTGTTTCTATTTCTTGCTTTCCCTGCAACTTGCATGCAACATTGGTCTCATTCTGATTGTATGCTGAGCTTATTTGTGATGTGATCCCATGAAAATAGTCTATTTGACCTTCGGTGCCTCAGTTTCCTCAAGTGGATTCCCCAGTTACTACTGCTTATCTCTTGGCTTGCAAATGTTCATTACTATAACTACTCTTCATAATGAAAGCCTCAGCAGAAGAGCAAATAGAGGAAATATTTAATTCTGCAAATGACATACACAATATCTCCCAATAACATACCCTATAGCCCTACCGGCCTTTCCTGCATTAAAGTATCTGAAAGGATTAATGGGGCTGCTCCCAACATGCAAAACAATAACCTGAAAAAACACACTTGTAATGGTCATAAGTCAGGTGCTTGTTCTGGCTTGCTCTTATGCCCCCAAAAAATGATTTTTTAATACTACCTGTGCCTAAGGGACCTATCCATGTATTTCTCAGTATTTGATCTGGTTATGACCTTCCCAGATTTTTTAATTTCTGAAGACCTTAATTTTCAGGTTGCCCATAGAAGCTGTGGCTGTCCCATCCCTGGCAGTGTTCAAAGCCAGGTTAGACAGGGCTTGGAGCAACCTGGCGTCCCTGCCCGTGTCGAGGGGCTGGAACTGGTTGAGCTTTAAGGTCCCTTCCAACCCAACCCAGTCTGGGATTCTATGATAAAACCCACTGGAAGTGGGATGGGGAGCAGGGAGAGAGAGGAGGGATGGGGCCTGCAGCACAGAGCAGTTCTGTTTGGGGGGCTTCATTGCTTCAAATGTACAGCAGTTTTGCCAGCATACTTTGTGTTTAAAATTTGAGTTGTGTGTCAAATCCACCGCTGGAACAAAGGCAAGAGCTTGTTAGCCAAGTGAAGAGGATGATGCTGTATCTGCAGGGAGCTGCAGCTATGGAGCACTGGCTGACATAGCTGTTCGCCTCTCCAAACATCTCATGGCTCTGCCTGTGCCTGGTGGTCACCCTGCAGTGAGGAATGGCCCAGCAAAAACCCAGGCACAGCTAAGTTCTTGTTGGTCACTCATGCCTTCCTGTCTGTGGAAACAGTGTGCACACTATAGATTTAAATCCAATTTGGTTGAATTCTTTTGGAGTTAACAAAACAGCTTTGAATGCCTCTGGCAGGGCTTTTTGAGAAGTGTCTGTAAACCTCTCAACACATGGTATGGGACTTCAGAAGTGACAGTGAGGATTTCAGCTCTGGGTTTATTCCTTGGTGTTGTACTGCGTTTAGTTGATACAGTGCCTGGTGCACAAAGCGAGGAGAAACACATCAAATTAGACATGTCATTTCTGGGTGGGTCTCACTTTTGCTCTCCTTTTATGCTGTAATAAATCGTTCAAGTATTATTTGCCTGTTTACTACCCAAATAGCCCAAAGAAACATCTTGTACTCTTTCATATTTAAAAAAATGAAAAAGTTCGAGCTTTTCCTGCTATAAGGTACAAAAAGATGCTGACTACATTCCAGGGAAAGGAGCCAGGCTGCTGTAGTGTCCCTTTCTCCTAAAGGATCCTATTATGGTGGAAGCATCCTATGCTTCTTAAATCAGTCCAGGGACAAATAACAGATGGTAACCATGCAGAACTTGGTCATCCTAACCCATATATCTTCCAAATGCATGTCTCACCAAGGTATCTGAACTCTTGAGAAATACCCGTTAATTTCACCTCAATTTGTCAATATAAAGTAGAATAGAATAGAACAGCATAGCATAATGTGGCATAGCATAGCATGGCATGGCATGGGATAGCATAGCGCAGCTACGATTGGAAAGAGCCTACAACAATCATCTGCTCCTGCAAATATATAGGATGCAATAAGAACTATCTTGAAGCATAGACAGGGAAGCTGAGTCACCAAGAGAATAAGTAATGTAAGGATCCTGAGCGAGTGATGTGTATCTCGGTTCTGACCACGGAGATTCCATTTCCCTCTACCTTATCACAAAGTTACTCCCCCTCATGAGCCTTGATCTCCTGAGAAAGGAACTTTTACTCCCAATGCCATCTCTGTGGAAGTCATCTCTGAGGGCCGTGGGACAGGGAGTACTTTTTCTATTTTATACATTTAGAACATGGTGCCTTACTCGTGCAATTTTTTTTTTCCCAGCCACCTGGAAGTGGGCACATTTGTGTTTCCAAAACTGGAGGATACAGAGTGATAACGCAGCCCTCCTCACCTATCAGCATGACCTTAGCTGATATCTCAGGATTCAGAAAAATATATGCCTCGATGCGAATGCCCAGCTGGTGTGCTTGCATTAAGGAATTCTGACAAATTCTTTGGGTTTAGTTTTGTTAGATTTTGTTGTTGTTTTTTGTTGTTGCTCAATTTGTTATGCCATTAAGGGAGTTATTAAGGGTTGCAAGCTACAGTATCCATGAGCTAGCTCGAATGATTGGCATTGAAAAATGCCACGAAGAAAGAGATGTTAATGAGACTTCTTTTTGGGGGGCATTCAGGGTGCCTCCATCAAGACTAGGAATAGTTTAAATTTAATGTGATTGGTTTTTTCTTTGTCATTTTCAGTTGCTTTACAAAAATATTTTGGTTATAGAATAATCTGTTCCACAGATATTTTCCTCTCCTTCTCCCTCTTCTCCCCACATAGTTCTTCCTTAAAGATGTAAAGAAAAAGCATGAAAAATCTGAGAAAGGTTGTTTTTCAGGAAGCAACATTCAATGACATCTCATAATAATAGATTATTCTGAAGTTTTTGAAGCTGAGTTGAGCATCACCTGCATTTCTTCCTACCAGACTAATTCCCAGGTCAATTGCTTCTCCCATGGCACTCAGAAGAGGAGTGGGAGTTCTGTTCATCAAAGTGCAGGGGGTGGGGCAGAGACTTCATCAGTTTTGCCTCTCAGGAAGCACTATAGCATCACAGGTCAATGCAGTCCTATTTTGAAATGCCTTGACATTTTGAGATCCAAATTTTGCACTGAATTGCAGTATTTTGATCTGAGCAGGTGTAGAAGAGTGATGCAAAAAAAAGAAAAAAAAAAAAAACAACAAAACACCACAAAACATAAAAACCCTCAAAAAGAAAAAAAAAGAAAACCCCTCAACAAAACAGAAAACATTTTGTAACAATAAAGCTAGGTACAAAACTGGATAAATTTTTTCATCAAAAAGGTCAGTTTGGAGCCGTTTCCTTCCAGAGCAGAAATTTCTCATGCAGCTGTGTCCTGATTTTGGTGTACACTTCAGTGGTAGTGCCCAAGACTAAGCATTTAGGATTCTTTTGTCCCAGACCTAAACTGTTCACAAAAATAATTTTTAAAAAATCATATAACTGTATGTTCTTGTACAAGGCACTTGCACAAAGAAAGGTGCAACAAATTACTGCATCACAAGGCAGTAGCTGTAGAGGTTGTTTAGTTAGGAGCACAAGGCGAGAACAGGGAGCCAGACACAGCCATGGAGAGGTGGAAATCAGAAGAGCTTTGTGTGCAGTGTTGAGCTACATAGGTGAATGCCCTCTTGCCAGCTGGACCATGGGGGAGCCATGGGTCTCTCACACTCCATCAATAACTCTCAGAGACCATAGCCCTGTGTACAGAAGGCCAGGGATGAGCCTCCTGTTCTGCTCAGGATTTGGAAGACCTGGGATGTTTCTTGTGGCATCTGGGTCCCTGAGTCTGAAATGGAGAGCCACCAAACCAAGCAAGGGATAGAGGTGGCCAGGGCCACTGCTTGGGGAATGCTGCTGCAGGAACTGAGGCCTTCAGCAAAGGGCTCATTACTCTCATGTAGAAGTGATGATAACAGACCAGCAATTCCTTTGACATCTATAGAGCTGCCTTTGGAGGGTTTTCCTGTAAGAGTATCTCAATATAGGCTCTCCTGAACCCTATTTCTAGAATGTCACCCAAGAGTTAGGACAACATCTAAGAAATCTGCGTGTTTCCACAGGCCTAGAATTTCTGCTAAAACCATTCTTCCTTTGAAATAAAATTAAGGCTTTACTGCAGGGCTGCACATCACATAACACTTGACATAATGTCACATTTTGGGCAGATGACATGAAATGACACAGACACGCTTCTGAGTGGGCATCAGTGGTGCTTTGCAAGTTTTGCCTCTCTGGTTCACTACACAACTTTAGAAACAAGAGCTTATTCCCCATAAAACCTGAAAAAAAACCCAGTTAAAATTAAATTATTGGGGTGACAGAGAAGAGGCTCATACTTGCATGGTATTTCTCTAGCAGCTTGCCTATGCTGCCTATGTATGAATCACTCCTGAATTGTTCTTCTCACAAGTTTCCTTCAGATGTGTCTGCACACAAGTCATCCTTGGATAAACGGGAGCAATGCTTTCCAGCAAATCTCCACTTCTCCAAAATCAGCTGTGCATGTGCTTTTACCACTCAGTAAAATAAATATAATGAGGAAAGCTCCTAGCGTTTTCGTTAGGTGAAGAGCACAGATAATTATCGTAGGGTAGCTGATATCCTGGGAAATTCTATTTTACACTGCTCACCATCATTTAGGTTGCTTTACTTTGGATTATTCCAGTTTAGCCTAAACCCATTGCAAAGCAGATTTAATAAAATGGGGGAAAAGCAGAAAATGAAGAAGAAATTATCTGGAAACAGTTAATTTTTTCAAGTAGAGACATGTACTTAGACCTCATCTGGCTCTAGGCGTGTTCCCTGGTCCTTGTTCAGGATCTCTGGGGGACTGGTAACTTTCTCATCCTTTACCATATCTGATGTGATGTTCTTCCCGTCCTCTGATGTAGTTTGTGATTACTAGCTGAATTACCTAGCCACACCAGAACATACTGGTCTGAATTAAGGCTTTGACAAACGGGTTAAGGACATATGCAGTTTTGCAGAAAATTGTTCTAGAAAGCCTGTATCCAGTGGAAGAAATTAGACTACTGGAAATGCATTGCTTGAAGTACTTAGTCGCATAAACTCAGTTAGATAAAGTGAAACACACAATGGTGCAACAACAGAAGCCTTGATTATGCCAGGTCTTCCATCCTGCCTTTTATCATTATTAGTTTGCTTAACCTAAAATATTTTGCAAATCTTAAATATATGTGCCCACATGAATGCGTCTCCAGCAGACACATGTCTCATCACTGTGTACTAGAAGCAGAAAAGAAGAAAATTAATTCAGTGGCAACGGTTCATGTTTGGACCCATCCTTCCTCTCCTCTCTGTCAGTGTTCTGAGCCAAGAGGATGCATTTCCACAAGGTGCTTTTCGCTTATCGGTATTAACTGTAGTTGCACAGAGGAGAATGCAATCCCAGCATTAGCAGCTGTTTTCCATATCATTAGTTGTGCTATCAGTTCATGCTCAAAATATCTAGCTGTACCTTGATCAGAATGTGACTCATATTTGCTTTTTAGCAAGGCAACTGTCTTTAATTAAACTTTAAAGACAATTAGTGAGTCAGTGTCAGTGAACAGCCTTGTACACCTGAAGAGGAGTTAAAATCTTGCCTGTAGTGTAATAAAAGGAAAGGGTTTAGAGGCCCTAGAACAGTCTTCAATTGCCTCCATTTTGTCTTGCAAATTTCTTTGCAAGTGTAGGGATCTGGTTCCTTAAAAAACAAAGCTGAGTAAGTTTTCCAGCAGCAACATCTGCTTCACGAGTGAGTCTGTGGCTTGTGGGAACATGCCCTTTCACAGGGAGCTGCTGCTTGCTGGGACTGCCAATGCTCTTCCAGGTAGTCCCACAGAATGAGAGAATCCTTTAGGTTGGAAAAGATCTTTAAAATCATCTAGTCCACCCTTGACTCAATAGGCTTAGGGGGGAATAAAATAAAGGTAGTAGATTAGTATAACCTGCCTTTAACCTATGAAACTAAAATGCTTTGGCGCAGTGTGTGTCATTTTCACACAGATCAGTTTTGTCTTCTGCCCTTACTCTTCCTGCAAATGAACATATGGTGTCTAGAAGAGAGATGGGTATAAACAGATATATGAGATCTTAAAATTCATTCAGGCCTGGCTTTATGGGTAGATGAATACATTGCCACTGTTGACATGATTTAATTATTTCAGGTGGAAATTAACTGGAACACACTGTTTCTAGAATACTAAACCCATTCATGCAAACTGAAAAACTCTGGACTCTGATGGTGTCTTTCCCATACAGCTTCAGCGCATGTATTGCAAGTTTAGGAGAAGAAGCATATTCATTTTCTTGCAAGATTCTTTACTGAGGAATTGGATATCTCATATGATTATGCCTTTTAAAAGAAACATGGTTAGGTCACATTTTAAAATATTTCTTTCTAATTTCTTTCTCTTTTTCTTTTTTTTTTTTTAATAATTCAATTAAAGAAAAAGACCTATTATATGGCTGGAGTTCTTTTATTGTCTAGTTTTTCCTTTTTCAACATTGAAGCACTAAATCTCTAAGCCTGGGCCTCCCTTACTTGCAGCAACACTGGGTAAGAATAAAGTGTAATTATTACTAGCCCTTCAGCAGGAGATAGAAGAATTGTGTCTCTGACAAAGAAATCCTTTATGTAACACCACTTGTCAATGTACACTTTGAACAGATATTTCAGAAAAGGAAATCAGATACAAAGCTGAACTGTTAACTAATAATCCTTTTTCTAAGTCACTCTCTTTTGACTCTCTTATCTTTTGCACCATCACCTTGCAATGCTTCCGGAGGTAATACAGGAAATTATAGCCTAGAAGAGCCTGTATTTGTAATGTAAAAAAGAAAACAGACAGTTCCCTTTATAAAAAGAAAAGCTCTGACCCAGTTATCCCAATTTTAATTCTTTATTTGTTTTTGCCCAGAGTAGTTTTGAGTTCCTGCCAGCAGAAAATGGAGTGAATGTGAGGCTTGTTCTCTAAGTGTCCAAAATGCAGAATTGCCACTGATTTTTAGTTTTTCCTGGCTTGCCAAAATAAAATCTGAAGAAGAAACTGTGGTTGTTACACAAGCAGGCACCAACCTGGCACATCTATTTGTTTTACATCTGCTAGATAAACTTTTGTTTTGACTTCCAAAGCCACAATACCCCCACATGAAGCAGGAGTAAGCTAAAAAGTTATAGCTCAGAAGCTTGGAGGGTGCCACACACAGCTGTGGGAGCAGTTTCAATAATCTGCTGCAGTATGAATTCAGCTGGGATTATTTCCAAAGCAATTTAAAACATGAACATGGTTGAAAGCAAAATTTTTTTTGTCTGAAAAACAACCTTCTTTGTTACAGTTTTTTTATGGCTAAGTTGTTATTCCCCCATGTCGTGGTTTGAGTCCCCTAAAATGTTAGCATAGTCAGAAAAGAGGAGAAAGCAGCAAAGCAGAAAGAAGCAGCTGGGGATTAGAAAAGGATGCTGTATGCTGCGTCTGGTCCTGCGACCAGGAACAGGCAAGTGTGCCCCAAGCTGGAGACTTTCCATCAGAGCAGGCAAGGAGTGCTCTCCGCAGCTGTAAAAGTCTGTACCACTGCACGTAGATGTAGACATGTATGTGACAAACTGTTGAACAGAATGATTGTATAATGATAGTCCTAAACATAATGAGTTATTAGGTTGGATTCGGTCTGGCTTTCTCCATTCTTTTAATGTTTTGAAATTGGAGTTATTAAGGGAGTTTTAATGTGACTTTCTCCATCCTTTTAAAAGTCTTGAAATTGCATGGTTGGATTTGATGATCTTAAAGGTTTTCTCCAAGCCAGTTGATTTCATAATTCTATGTCTCTTTAGTATCTTTTTAAAAAACACCTGCATATTACCAAGAATGAAGTATTTACACAGTATAAATGGAAGGTACAAAATGAAAACATCATTAATCTATATTGAATATGGTGTGGAAATCAAAATACACTGCTAGAAGTGTTCGGTAAAACCAAGAAACACCCCCCCCCCCCCCAAAATATCATAACAGAATAATAATAATAAAATAAAATAAAGATAAAACAAAACAAAATAAATAAAAATTAAATTAAAATAAATTAAATTAAATAATATACCTTGGAATTTTACCCTTTGATTCAGAAAAGTAATTTCTCTGTGCTTTCATTGCTGCCTCAACCCAGTGACATATTAATAATCTCTTGGCACTTAATCAGGGAAACATCCAAGTTTGGGATTGCAGTAAAGGTGATGCTGAGGTGTTACTCTGCACAGGGTGAGATTTCAGTGCACAGATGGACACTTTCCCAAGTTGGGACCTGGCATGATGCTGTAACTTCACTTGGTTCTGGTTCTGTGTCAGGGGTGCGTGAAGTTTGCCCCAGGTTGGAGAGTTCGGGCTCAGAGAAGATGCCCAAAAATGGTTTGTAAGGCCAGATGAAGTGGCCACCAGTGTGGAAATATTTTGGGGCTGCAGTGATCTGCGGTGTGTGAAGTGTGGGTTGTCCAGAGCTCTGCTTTGTCACAATGGGTTTGTCAAGCTTCCCAGTGCAGTTCCCAATTACTTTACCAAAGTGGCGTGTTATGCACACACTCGTGTGTCTCCCTCACTCCACTTTGTATTCATTTGTTTAAGTGTAAAGTTTTTCTACCTCACAGCCAAGGCTTGTATTTTTAATTCTTTTCATACAGGTCTGACTTTCTATCTCCTTAATTCTCCTGGTGAAGATGTATTGTGATGAAAAAAGAATGCAGGGTGCACTCCTTACAGCAGCATGGCGCTCATGGAGCAATGGATACCTTCCAGCAAAGGTGAGAGCTTTACCCATAGCTCAAGTCACACCTCTCAATTTTTAATACACAAGTGTCTGTGATTTTTGCTACAGTCTTGCTTTTTAGACTTAAAAAACAGCGCTTAATTACAACTTCATCCATGCTCATTTAGCCTGGGTGAGCATGGCCAGCTATAACTTGATCTCCGGGTGATACCTCAAAGGAGGACCTTCCTACAGGAGGAATATCTCCATGCTGAATTCACAGAATCATATTATAGCACGGTTTGGGTTCAAAGGGACCTTAAAGACTATGCAGTTCCAACCCACTGCCATGGGCAGGGGCACCTTCCACTAGAGCAGGTTGCTCCAAGCCCCATCCAACCTGGCCTTGAACACTGCCAGGGATGGGGCAGCCACAGCTTCTCTGGGCAACCTGTGCCAGTGCCTCACCACCCTCACAGTAATGCTGAGCGCCAGGCAGAAGCGATCTGGGGGCTGTTTGCCTTCTCTGGTATTTGGACCTTGGTCTCCTGCAGCTCAGACAGAGAAGCCTCATGTGCCTGCTCCTGCTCAGCTGGGCTCAAGGCCCCAGGAGGTCTGCCTGGCAGCTCTGGCAATGGCTCTGTTGCCAGGGAGCCCATAGGAGAAAGGGTCGCTGTTGTATGAATCTCCCCTGCACAAAACAGCATAATCCCCAGGTGCTCAGAAGCCGGATGCCACCAAAATGTGGGGTGAAAAATTAGTATTTCCCCCTCTCGGCTTTTCTTTCCTTCTTTGAAAGTAGGAGCTCTTTTATGTATGTCCTGACATTGCTTTTTCCAGACTACTTGCTTGTAACGCTGAGGTCAAATAAAAAAAAAATTAAAGTCAGGTTTTTTTTTCCTAATCACATTACTCCAGAAAAAAAGAGTGTTTTGAGCATAGAGATAAGACTGGCAGAGTTGATGACAGTCTTGGTTTTATAAGGTCCCTGCCATTATGGTCCCTTCATTGCGGCAGAGAGCAAGTCACAATGTATTAAGAAAGTCCCAAAAATTTTTTTGCAGGCGAATAACAGAGAAGAAAGATCAAAAGTGACTTTCCTCTCAGCAGCGAAACAAGAGTATGGAAAAAGAAGCCAAATATCCAGACACCCAGGCCCCTGCCTTCCCACTGTACTGCAAGCAGATCACCACATTGCTCTTCATCAAAGAGACCTTTGGTTTTTATTTAGAAAAGAGAAGATGCTGGCTGTCTCCCTGAGGTTTGCTTATGTTTTCATTTCCCAAACTCTGTGCAGTGATAAACATCTCCAGCTTCCTATTTCTGGAATTCTTGTTCCAGTGGTAGGAAATTGCTCTAAGATGTATTGAGCTGCTGTTCTTATGTGGAGCTCTTCTTGCCTTCAAAAAAAAAGATGAACAAAGAGGAGAAAGGATGACATATTTGATTTCACAAGGCATATGTACACAGTGATGGTTTCTGTGCCTACTTTCCTTTTATTGAGAGGAGGTTGAGCAAAGCAAGGGCAGAAAACAGGCCATGTGCTGTAGGTGACATCAGCACCAAAAAAATCTGTGTATGGGAGAGCTGAAATGAGGGAACGGGGACATATGTCTGCTGCCACAGCCGGCAAAACCTTATTAGTCAGGCTCAAGACTTCTACTGGGACTAGGGTTAGAAACTGAAGACAGAGAGTTATTATCTGTGGGATAAGCATGCTGGGGGTCTGTGCCTGGGTGGGGGTTGCTGTGTCATGTTTCGCCAGAGGAGGTTTTGCTGAGTCATGGTTCACACAGTGCTTGTTCCTCCTGCGCCCCAGCAGTTTAATTGCACAGGGCTCCCCCAAAACTCTTTTTTTTGGCTTTCTCCCACTTTTTCTCCAAAGTCTAGCAGTCTTCCAGAAGCAAAAGACTGAATTTGCACCATTATCACACGGCCTTATTGCGTCTTTCCTGTTTCATTAAAGAATCAGCAGCGGAAAATTGCCAAAGGAAAGAAGTAGGTCGTGTGTCATGCTGTTCATTCGAAATGTTCAGCGAACACTGTATGCTGCAGCAAAAGGTCAGCAAGGAGCCATGGGGCTCATGGCTCTTCGTTAGTGAGGATGACTTCAAAAAGGGGAATTAGTCTGTTTAAATACACAAATGGTTTCCACCTTAAAGGTTCACAGAAACAAACAAGATCTCTAGCTGAGGCCATCCATGACCAGAGTTACTGCGTCAGAGAACTGCGTGTGGTCTCCACTCACCTGTATCACTGAGCTAGCATGATGGGATTCACACAATCATAGAATCATAGAATCAACTATGTTGGAAAAGACCTTCAAGATTACCAAGTCCAGCTGTTACCCCAGCACTGCCAAGGCCATCCCTAAACCATGTCACTAAGGGCATCGTCTGCACGGTTTTTGAACACTTCCGAGGACAGTGATTCCACCACTGCCCGAGGCAGCCTGCTCCAATGACTGATTATCCTCTTGGTGAAGAAATTTTCCTGATATCCAGTCTAAACCTCCCCTGGCGAAGCTTGGGGCCATTATATCTTGTCCTTTCACTTGTTGCTTTGGAGAACAGACCGGCTACCTCCTGGTTCCATCCCCCTTTCAGGCAGTTGTAGAGAGCGATAAGGTCGTCCCTGAGCCTTCTCTTCTCCAGACTAAACAACACCAATTCCTCCAGTTGTTCCTTATCAGACTCGTGCCCCAGGCCCTTCACCAGCTCTGTCGCCCTTCTCTGGACCCGCTCCAGCTCCTCAATTTCTCTCCTGTACTGAGGGGCCCAGAACGGAACACACGATTCAAGGTGCAGCCTCACCAGTGCCCAGTACAGGGGGATAATCACTGCCCTGGCCCTGCTGCCACACTGGTGCTGATATAGGCCAGGATGCTATGGCCTTCTTGCCTGCCTGGGCACAAGCTGGCTCATGTTCAGTGGCCATCAATCAGCAGCCCCAGGTCCTTTTCCATAAGCAGCTTTCCAGCCATTCTTCCCCAAGCCTGGAGTGTTGCATTAGGTTGTTGTGACCTGGCACTTTACCTTGTTGAACCTCATGCCACTGGCCAAAGCTCTTCAAGGCAGCCTGTCCAGATCCCTCTGCAGAGCCTCCCCATCCTCCAGCAGATCAACACTCACACCTAACTTGGTGGTGTCTGCAAATCTACTGCGGGTCATTTGTCATCTTGGTGAATGCAGCATTGCAGCAAAACATACAACCCATCCAGAAAAGTGACCTTTATTCCCAGGGGTCATTCTCTTAATAAAGAGTGTGTACTGACCATGTGTGAAGGCAGCTGAAGCTGACTGAAGCACCTTTCTGAAGGAAAGTACACTGAAGTTCAGGCAAACTGAAGTTTAACTGTGCAAACTTTGAAACAAAGCTTGTACATCACATGAATTAGTATTTCATGGCTTTAGTGATGCTCCAGCTGCTTTGCATGGCTGTAGCAGTCAAATTCACTTAACTCTGAGTAAATGTGCATCATCTGATTCAGAAGTCTGCAAAGTATGTTCGTATTGAACTGATGCAGCAGGATAGCAAAGGAGGGGGAGGAAGAATTCCAGGGCCAAATTCTATCTGAAATTGCAGGACGCTGTCTGCAGCATCCTTGACAGACTTCAGATGGGTCTCCTGGGGCTGAAACTGGGCAGGAAAAAAGAAAACATTGTAAATAGAGAACTCCTGGTTCTTTTCACTTCCATGGCAACTCGGCAAAGCCTTGTGTGTGGCCCAGGTCGCTCTGACCCTCTGTACTTGAAAACAACACATGGTAGCATTTCCATTAAAGCACACACTCCTGCCCTCCCTTCTTGCCTCTGCATATGCAATCAACCAGGTAAAGAGACCAATCAGGCAGAAAACAAACCATTATAGCCTGTATTGCTCCTTTGGGTGGTTTGCTCGATGGCCACAGCAGCCCTGGGGTTGGTGTGGGAGGCATGGAATGGGGGAGCAGGCAGCAGAAATTCTTTGCACAGCTCTATTAGCTGGTGCAAAATATCAGTGTAAGTGACATTGCAGCTGGAGACCCCCAGTCTGCGGATGAAACCAGGAGAGGCTGAGCATTCCTCATGCCTCCTGTGGGCTGGTGCATGCTGAGAGCCATCTAGCAGACCCCCCATGGATGGGGACATGGCCCCTCATCCCTTCTCTGGCACTTGAGATGTGTGCTGGAGCTCTACTGCCAATACTGAGAAGCTGCTCAAGCTGCAACTGTTCGTGGCAAAGGGCTGCTCAATGCACATCCAGATCATCCTGGCTGGAATGCTCCTGTCATGGGGTGTCAGCCCATTTTCAAAACCAACAGGGGCAGCTGCTCTGCCCCAGCCAGTGTCAGAGCTTGGGGACTGACCTGCATGGTTTTATTGTGTAATTATGGATGTTGTCTTCAGGTCTGTTTCATATGTCACTTCAGGGTTTTTCTTTGCATTACTTGCTGGGCAGGTATTTTTAAACACTTACTGGTAATGACAGCTTTTTTTGGAAATAATCTTTTTGTCTATTGTGTGTTTAAAATTTTCTACTTCTCTGATCTGATAGATAATTTCAGTCAAAACTTAGAATAAAGCAATAACCAAAACTTGCCTACTTACAGACCATAGCCCTCACTCATAATGCATCTTTATCAAATGTAAAACACCTGGCCCAAGATAAGCAACTCTTTCTCCTTTTAAAACCACAACCGGTATGATATAACCAGAATCATAATGTGCATAATGGCTCCACAAAGATACTCATTTGACCTTTTTACAGCTTCCCACATTATCAAGAGTATGCACCTCTGCAGCACAGGGTTTTCATTCCCATCTCCTTGAGATGATGGGTATTTACCAATTGCTTCCTCAGTGGATGTCAGTATGTTGGAATAACAGTAGGCAACGAGGAGAAAAAGGTGTCGGTTAATGCTAGAAAATCCTGTTGATGGCTGGGAGTTGCTTATGTAATTTTTATAGTGCTATCTCCTAGAAATAAATGCTTTCAGGCTGATTCATTTTCCAAAGCAAAATAAGGACTTTCCTTTAGCAAACGGAGCCACAACTCCACTGTTTTCAGAACTTTGCTCTTTCCTAGATGCTCCACACCTGGGGATTCTGAACTGAGTGTGGGTGTAGGGACGCACAAAACCTTTTGGGATCAGACCCTGTCTTTCACAGCAGGAAAGCAGCACCTGAGAGGTGAATTGCAGGCTGTCATCCACATACAGTTGCAGATTTCTGTTTGTAGTAGTCAGTATTTCATTTCCCTACCAGCCCTGGACTTTGCATTTCTGTTGGCTCATTAAGGCTACCATTAATGTGGCTCCCTGTGCCTCTTCTCTCTTAACAAGTATAGCTTTGGTGCTTTGGTATAGATAGGAGGTCATTGTTAAATCAGACTAATTGCTTGATTATTAAAACAAACATTCTTAAGGTAAAAGCTGCAAAGAATTAAATCTTGTTCTCTATTTGCTTAAGATCTTTCTGTTTGAATATGCTTTCCTCTGAGAAAAGCAAGATATGTTTGCCAACAGCTGAATTTAGCGAACACAATTTGTTCTTTCTATTAGTTTTGTGCATTGCTGTCTGTTTTCACAGACCATACACAGCAGGCAGTCTCCAGCTGATTACTATTATTGAGCATTTGTATGTGAAAACTTCCTAAGCTATGCGGCATATGCTGCAATCTGACAATACACTTCTGAAAGGCAGCATCTAGTCTACTGAATGCTTCAACCAGAGGGGCCACAAAAAAAAAAAAAGCTGTTATGTTAAATACAAAACAATCTATTCCAGAGCTTTTAGAGTGGTTGGGTCGTTTAAACCTAAGTGCTACAGTCTCTAAGCAAGATGTACTTCCACTATATTCACTATATTAACTACCACTATATTCAAATTAGTACTAAGCATCATGTTTTCTGCTCATGAATGATACAGTTTTGCACTATTTTCCCCTTTATTAGGACTTTCATAAGCTAAACTGATCCTGCTAACCTCTCCCAAACCAAGCCATGTGTGAGGAGGTTTGTCCCATTCCTGGTATGAAATACCAGCTGTTGTAGCACTCATTCTTTAGCTGCCTAGTTTTTTCCGTTGCATGTAAAGCAAATGCTAATATCTTTGAGTACACACACAATTTTTTTTCTCCATGTGCTGAACACACACTACTCTTATGGGTCCAGGAGTTAAGAGTCCTGAGCTGCTAAATTTCTCCTCCACATGCTCCAAGTTAGGGTCTAGAGTGGAAAAAAGTAATACTTTAAATACAAGCTTATGATGACATAGACACGATGTTATTACAGGCCTAATGAAGGTGAAACAGCAACATGAGAAATCTTGAAGCAAACTCACAGCTAAAAAAAATACCTACTCCTTATATGAAGAACATATTAAGCAACAAACTGACCATTCTTTAGCAGGGACATCAAGATGGTACCTTCTTTGCCCCATCTTCATATCCAGTCCATAGACTCAGCTTTGCTCTCTGTGGGTGCTGCAGCTTTTGGATAGGTGCTAATACTCCCAGAGTATCTCCTGCTCCATGCCAGCCAGCTGTAGATGCACTGCACCTTTCCCCGATGCAGAAAATCCAATATATGAGAAAGTCCCGTACAGGAGTGTGGGTGGGTCTGTAGCTTGGTTTTCTTACATTTCAATGCTGACTTTTTTTAAGTGACATTTATTTGAAGCTTCAGCTCTCGCTAGTCAAATGCCTAGCAACTCTGGTCATCTTCAATACTGACTTTTTTGTGCCAAATCCTCCCCAAAAAGATAGATAAATTGACAAATACTTTTAAAATATATTGCACAAGTGAGTCACCCTGTTGTTCCAGGATGTCAGCATGTTCCAGGTAGACACATATTCCATGTGGGATGGCGACGTCTTTGTTTAGCAAAGGGCAACTGGAAGGGCCAGGGAGAAACCACCACAGGATGTGAGCAGATCACACAGGCAACTTGTAATCAACCTCTTGGCACTGTTATTTTGTTTTGGTGAGTGGTAACTGGTATGCTCAATCAAAAGCAATATGATCGAATGTGATACTAGAAAATATTCCTGAAAGTAGCCTGGCAACCTCTCTCTGTTTGTGTGGAGAGGAAGAACCTGAGTGTGGAGAGACATGCCATACTACACACAGCCCTTGCCATCCCCTCTGAACACACTGTGGCAGTAGCTCCTTGAAGCATCCTTTCTGGGCAATGCCAAAGGTGAGGCATTAATCTGCTTTTCCAACAAGGAGCCTCTGTGGGTTGCTCACAGCTTGTGCTAGCAGAGCCAAATTGCTAAGCACACGTCTGCTGGTGAATCTGTCCTGCTTTTCTGAACTAGTGCTGGTGTTGCAAGGAGACAATATTTTGGCTGTGCTTTTGAGTAAATTGCCATCTGTTACTGGGCTTGGGCAGCATGTGAGGGATGACACAAACCAGCTCTACCCATGCCATGAATCCTCTGTGCCAGAGACACTATTGTCCCCCAGGTCATGCTGCTGTGCAGACCACAGAGTGGCATGAAGTTGGTCATTGGCCTTCCACCTTTCCATTGGGAAACCCCCGGCTGCCCATGAGTCACCACTCTGTGATGGGCAGCTAACAGGGAAAGAAGAAAAGCATCAGTACTACTCATGGCTCTTTGCAGCGAGTCATGCCATAGTGTCGAGGTGATTCATAGCATTTCAGTGCAAGGGCATGAGAAACAGGAATGAGAAAATTTCACAAACCTCAGTTTAGGAAGGGCAATTCTTGTGTACTGGATCCGCTGAAAATCCGTGAGGAATTAACACTAGAAGGCTTTCTGTAAAAGACAGGGATTGTACCTTATGCCCTAAACTGTCCCACCAAAACAGGGACCTCTGGTTGCCCTGGCGTTGTGCTGTGGCACGGCAGCTTGCGCTCCATGTCAACACATCTCCCACAGGATCAGCAGCATGCAGCTCACTGCAAGGAGCACACTGTTGCTCCCAGCTGTGTTGCACAACCCATCCTTCTGCAGCAAAAGTTGTGCATCTTTAAGTACCAACAAGAGTTTTAAGCAACTTCAAGGTCATTTTTGCCTCCAGAATGAATAAATAAATGACGCTATTTAATATAATTAATGTGGCTTGAGGCCAACACGAAAAGCAAATATCATGAGCTGCTCTTCTTCACCATCATTGAAAACTCTGCTGTGTGTTGGCCTCTGCCAGACCCTGACAGCTCCCCTTTACTGAAACACCTACTTCACACTTCACTCATATTGAGAAAAAGCCATTTATCTTAACAGCAGCATGAGCAGACATCCAGGAATGTCTGCATATGTGAGGTTCGTGCATACCTCCTAGTACAATGCGCGTGCACCTCATAGCACAACATGCCATTGTTCCCTACAAATGACAAATGCCACTCTCCTGGCACAAGATAAAACACTGTTCTTTCTCCAGACCTGTGTTTTCTGATGATACAAGTTATACAGTCAGCTCTGAGGCCCCAAAACAAGAGGGATGAGGAGTTGTTGCAGAGAGTCCAGAGGAAGCCACGGAGATGCTGCAAGGGCTGCAGCAGCTCTGCTCTGGAGACAGGCTGAGAGAGCTGGGCTGGTTCAGCCTGGAGAAGAGAAGGCTGCTTAAGGGGAGACCTTAGAGCAGACTCCAGGGACTACAAGATAGCTGGAGAGGCTCTGGACAAGTGTCTTCAGGGACAGGACAAGGGGGAATGGCTTTACTCTGACAGAGAGGAGACTGAGATGAGTTCTGAGCAAGAAGTTCTTCCCTGTGAGGGTGGTGAGGCTCTGGCACAGGTTACCCAGAGAAGCTGTGGCTGCCACATTCCTGGCAGTGTTCAAGGCCACGTTGGAAGGGTCTTGGAGCAACCTGGTCTAGTGGAAGGTGTCCCTGCCTGTGACAGAGGGCTGACTGGATGATCTCTAAGGTCCTTTCCAACCCAGCCCAGTCTGAGATTCTATGTTATGCATGATAATTTTCAAAGATCAATGTCTACCAACAGAAGAAAAGCCCTGAAAGGAAAGTTTGTAGCAATTTGAACTGATTTAGCTTTTCTATTCAGTATTGATATCTGCCAAAATTTACTTTTCCCATTGACTTGTGTATTTACTGTGAGCACTATACTTACTTTGGCATTGGAATTTAGGCTGCTGTTTGAGGCAATTCACATCAATAGGAAGGGATGAACATGACGACTTGTCTTAATGATTTAATAATTGTTATTCCTTCTCCAGCAATTGGTTCTTGAGGAGGTTATTCCATTGCCTGTGACCATGTAAAAGGTAACCCGTTGTACAGGAATCTGCCAGATGTGCTACCAGGTGCAAGGGGTCTGCAAAATTGGAGGTGTCCAAAGGTAAAAACAGTCCTCCATGCCCCTGAAAGATAGCTCATGTTTTGCAGAGGAAATGGCTTAACTGTGAAATAAAATTTTTGGGCCCACTCCTTGAAGTGTACTGTCTGTAACCAACCTGAAGTTCCTGATAAAGAAGGAAAAAGGGATTTGGATTGTGAATTATTTTATCCTGATATATCTCTGTGCATTTTGAGTCAGAAATTTCATAACTCACTTGGATTTAGCCCAGAACTACAACCATATTGGAAAAAACAGGTAACATTGGGAGAAAAGGTTTTTAATGCACAAAAGCATGAATTATTTGGGAATGATGAGACTCTCTTAAAAAATCTACACCACCTGCTAACACTCTTTGAAGAAATCTTTAGGGTTTTCATTTGTTTGTTAATGTATAACCTCTGTGTAAGACTAGTACTACACAAGCTAAGGCACTTCAGTACAATTTTACCACTATAGAAACCATAACAAAAGCAATTATTTCCTGGTGGCTGCTGCAATCCAAGGACTGATCCTTTGTGGCACCCAAACTAAAAATTCAATGTCAGAGTGTCCCTTTGACATGTGTTTCTTACATGAACAGAAAAGGTCATACAATGATGTGTGTATCTGTCTTAACATATAAATGAGTGCATTCAATTTTTCATGGCTTTAACACTCATATCAGAGAAACACTAGCGGACACAGAATAGGCAACCTTGACAAGTCTCCCAAACTTGGCTTCCCAGCAGGATGCCTGTCCTGGGACTGCTGTGGACATGGTCCTCTGAAGACAAGCACAGGAAAGGTGCATGTTTTCCAAACCTCTGATCATTCTCACTGGTTTTGTGAAAAGTCTCTTCTTACAGTCCATATCTTTCTTGCATTTACTGCTCAAAATATAACACTTCAGTCCCAATGAGACCAAATAACCACTTTATATGTTACAGAATATGATCTGTTAGTGCATTCCACTCTACAGGTATGACTCTCATTCACATACCCTTCATGTTACCCTATTTATTCTGTTGGCTTAGCAACAGCAGCATTTAAACGTCATTTGAAATAATCTATTCAGGAGTCAGCAGTGCGCATTGTCCATGCAGTTACCATATCCCACCGTCTACAGCAAAGGCAACTTCAGCAAAGCATAGTGTGAGAAGCAGGCAGTCAGGAGCGACCTGGGAATTTCTGTAAGGATTATAGAATCAGCCTTGGGAAATGTAGTGAAAATAGCTGCCTATGGAAATAGTAACATGGATGGTGCACAAAGGGCACAGGGACAACCACTTGCCAGGGTTAATTCCAAAGTGTGAAATTAATACTCTCTTGCATGACGCTAAACATATTTCAAGCCTTTTCCTGGACTGCTTTATTTTGATTTAATACTTGCATCTGACAACGCTGCGGACACAGGCAGAAAATCCAAAACAAACATCTATTCAAAATGGAGTATAGCTTTCTGGGAAGACAGATCAGAGCTTTTCTATCTTCATTTTCATAGTAAGTAATTGGAAAAAGTGGGAAATATAGACAGAATGAAAATGGGGTAAATTAGAAAGGAAGAGAAATCTTTATTCAGTAAGTGCAAAAGCAGGATCATTTTCTGTCTTTGTCCTCAGACATACTTAGCGCATAATATGCTACATACTTCAGTGTGGAAATTACTCCAAAAGGTATTATTTGAGAAATGCCTGGTTAAAAATTGGGAAGATAGGATAGGGGATAGAAAAATGTAAGGAATGCCAAAGAAAAGCAAATAAGATCATATTTTCCTGTATTTCAAAACCTAGATGTTTCCAAAGAAATTGGAAAAAAAAAAAAAAGAACCCTGGTTTATAGTGTTCGAAGTAAACAACTTTTGAAGCAAGCAACAAATAAACTGTGAAGCTCATTACTACAAGACAACAATCAAGAAAAACCTGCAAGGAAGAAAATGCTATATATGTAATATTACATTAATATTATGATAAAAACATGCAGATAATACGAATCCTGAAAGTTCATGGCAGAACACCTGATTTACTCAAGGCTAGGCACATCCTTCTGCTCCTGGGTTTCCACACTGCTGCTAAAATCATGGGATGCTGTTTTCTGTCAGAAACAATGTTGTCTCACTAAGTGAATGAGCCTGTCTGAATTGCAGCCCTTGTACATCTGATTTTATGAGGGTGACAACAGGCAAATTTTTCTACAGAGCGTTTTAGCACAGGTTAGCTGTAACAGGGATGCCAGAATTGGGCCCAGTCAGAATTTTCAGAACAAAGAACAGAAAAGAAACAGAAAAACAGGCTTTCAAATCAATTATAACAGGCCTTACATATTCCCATGCAGCCAAATTTTTCACAAATATTTTCTGTGAGTGCACAGTAACTTCAGCAAATGTTTCTCATCATTCTGCATACATCAAGAAATTGTGACTTTTGTCTTCATTTCATTATATGTTCAGCTGCCAGCCCCTTGATTTTAGTACTGGTCTTTGACACTTAAACATATTTTGAAAATAAAAGGAATAAAATGTACACCAAAAATTGTAAATTAGAATTTTTAAAACATCTGGCTCAACTATATTTAAAAGATGACAGTAAGCAGTGGTGTTGACAGTTCACTGGTTAGGCAAGGCTTTGAAATTTATGCAATTTATTTAGTGTACAGGATAAAAATTTTATAAAGTAAAACTTTGTGTGTACAGCAATACTGGTTTTGAATATTTAATTATAAATTTCTTCAATGCAGTTACTTTAACTTTCAAAGCTTTCAGAGGAACTAGATACTTCAGTGATTTGTTGATAAAATACCCTCTCAGCGAAGGCTGCCACAGAGCTTACATGGATCATTCCATATTTTTGCACTGAGCTGCCTAATGAAAAGTTTTCACATCTTTATAACCCTGGATGCTGTTTATTTTGCTTAGACAAATAATACAGAACAATTTACAAGCTAACGTACAGAATCTACAAATATGCATGAGTTTAACATCAGGCATGAGAGAAGTCAGGCAAAAGCTCATGATGCATAGAAGTGTATAGAAGTGTCATATCTAACAGCTTAACTGGTCTTCTTGCAGAAAAAATAAAGATAACACTTTTATGTGCCAAATTACTTTGACATATGCTGAACTGACCATGTCCCCAGATGGATAGGGTCCCTGCAGTAGGAGGAAATTAGGCCAGTCATTTTTCACCCAGGATGCCTAATACTGCATTAATGCACATGGTGGTACCCACTAGACATGTGGCTCCCTGGCATGGTGATGACCGTGCTGGCAGAGGGCTGCGTAAAGTGGCTGGTCTTGACCCTTGCAGCCAGGGCAAACCTGATGTGCCATCCTTGTGGTCACTGCAGCTCCTCTGGCACAAGCATGGCTCCAGCTCGTCCTTAACTCACTCCAATCTGCTGGAAACTGCATCTTCACTGGAACTGACAAGTAAAGCCTTGGCTCAAACCCCGTTTTCCTGCATGATCTATCAATATTGAAATTAGCGAAGGGTGAGTGACTTCTCTGATTTTGCTCAATTTGTTTAAAACAGGAAACTAATTTTTTAGTTGCTCAGCATAGTTTTAATTTTTATTTTTGGGAATAGTCCTGAATTAATTTTATCAGATTAGGGATTAACCTCTCTTATCTGTTGCAGAAGACGGTTAGCGCTGCTCACATACTGACTTTCTCACAGAACTATTGCACTCAAATGCAGTGTGGTATACATTAAAAGCAAGTAAGAAGGATTCATGTTTCTTTAAAGACCTTCCTGTTCTATTTTCATTCTATAAAGCAAAGTGAGTAGAATAAAACATATGAGAAAGTTAACATTTACCCTGCAAGTTTTACTGAAGAGTTAATGAAATACAGTAACTCAGGACTCAAAACTGTTCCAGTTTTCTGAGTTTCACTTTTTATTATTTATATGTTAGTGTATTCACAGATATACAGTGTCCTCCTAAAAATAATAAAACCCCAAAAAGCAACAAAAACATGAAACCTAACTGTATTCCCTTTCAGTCAGCCAACAGCAAAGATAAATGCCAAGTAGGCATACCAAAGGAGTAGTGGAATGTTCTAATATAGCTTGACTACCATTGTAAATGAGTGCAGGTGTATTTCAAAAATCAGGACAAAAATTTTCTACCATCTGTTGACAGGTAAAAAAAAAAGAAAATAAAAAACACAAAGAAAAAAAATAGAAAAATTATTCAGAATTTTGATCAGCGTATTGTGAAAAATAATGTATAGGCAGTTAATGTATAGGTGATATTGAGGTCAATGCACATTCATAAAGAATTTGAATGCCTACCACAGGTTCAACTTTGTGTAATTGAATTTGCATATATCAGTTCTCAGCTTTTGATTGTACACCCGACTTAATGAATGTGTGAAAATTCATGTGCACAGAAAAATGGTGCTTAAGTACTTTTAATTACATTCCATTAATTTTGTGCAAAGAAGAACATCTCTGTACATGAAACTATGCTAAGAAGCAGATTGGTGCCTGACATTACATGATTCTGACTGTGCAATATGATTACTAAAATACTAATTATGAAGAAGATGTTTTGAATTGTGTGGACAGTATCAGTATTTTGCACTCTTGTTTGAGAAGGCATAGAGAATTTTTTCCAACAGAGTCCAAGTTTCTCGATCCATCCAGGAACAATCCCAAACTTCTTTACTGATCCTCAGCCCAGCTATGGGTGTGAAGCAATTTGGTGGGTCGTTCCTTGTCATTCACCAGTAATCTTGTTTCAAACTCCTCAGGGAACTTCCAGTACTCTTTAGGGAGAAGTGGGATTATTGTTATTCACAGGCTTCAAAAGGAATTAAAAAGAGGAATGCTACAGATTGCTGGGGCTCAGAGGGTAACTCTTTTCTCTCCAAGAGAATAAAGACCTCTGACACCTGCTAGCTTTTGCCTCAAGGTGATAAAGGGAAATGGATGTTTGCCAGAGCATCAGCAGTGTTGTTGGTATACATGTACAGTGCTAATAAGTACAGTCAAAATTCATAGTGCTGCAAAGTGCTTCAAAGCAAACTGTGAAGGGAGTGTACTCAAACTGTAATGCACAAAATTAAGTGATGAAATAGCCGGCAAACAGCATATGGACAAAGCTCCATTTAAAGGGCAATTTATTCCATAAGTGTCTTTGCACGACTTCTGCACCCACTGGTGTTGTTGCAGCCCCTGTCCAACCTGCTCAGCTCTCCACGATATCTGTGCTCTCCCCATGGGCTATGGTTTCTCCTCCCTCCACAGTCTACACCCAACTCACTCTCATTAACCCCTTGCAGTATCAAATTATAACACCTTTACCATTAGGTAAGCAGCTTTTTAAACCAGTGCAGATTCTTTTAAGACCCCTTACTGAACTTTGAATGTGACAGCAAATATCGTATAGACACATCATGCCAATAAAAAATACAGATGCCGAAAATCTCCATAACCATAATGTTGTGTAGGATTCTGATAGCAGACAAAAACAAAATGGAAGTATGTCAGCATATACAAAAAAAAGAGGAAAAATCTAGAGGAAAATTATTTAATTTAACAACTTCTCTCTCAAGCAGATTTTTATACCATCCGTAAGCAGCAGAATTCTGGAGATTATTACAAAGCCTCACCAGCTGAGAGAGACAATGTAATTGCAATACATTAAATAAATGAAAATAGAAATCAAATACATTGCATTGCAAATTTTTGCTGTGGTGCAGCCATGCATTGTGGTTAAAAGTAACAGGCTCACTTACTCATGGGAAAATTACTCTCATCACTGACAACTTCAGATCACAGGACTAAAAAAGCCAGAGATATAGCTCCATTCAAATCTCACCAGGATCAAAGGGAATGTTTAGTGCCCAGCACAGTTTGCCTGCTAAAGCTGGTGAGTGGCCTTGTCAACATCTGTGCAATTTCCTGTAACCCAGCAGAACAGTTCTGGAGATGAGCTATAGGCCACTCACGCCATGTAGCCTTGAAAGCAATTTACCAGAATTTGAATAGGAGTGTTCCGTATCTAGCTGACAAATAGCATGTGATATTCAGTACTCTTTCTGCTACAGTAGCCAAATACATGGAACTTTACAGCAATTTTCTCAGTCAGAACCACAATACCATTAAACCCTTGCCCCAGTACTTAGAGTCAAAACCCCTACAGTTATACAAGCATTATTTCTAAAAGAAGTATAAAGAACATATTTACCTTCAACTGCATTCAAAGGCATCTGTTTCATTTTGAATGGTTTGATTATGTATTCCAGGAGTGAAACAATAAAAATAGCTTCATGCCTGAGCTTTCAGAAGAAAAGTTCTCCTTTCCTGGTGGTGCTTGAGGGGTGCACCTTTTCCTGAGAAGTGCTTGTGTTATCACATCACCTCTGCTTCAGAGAACCACTGCTAGGAAATGGGAGAGGGTGAAATGTTTTGTTGAAAAATGCATAGACTAACACTGTTTTGCATACCTGGGAGGTTTATGATCTTCTGGAGTGAAGAGGACTTTCGTTGGCTGGGTTAGCAAACCTCTGATGGTGTCCAAAGCATACCTGCGGATCACCTAGGCATTAGCTGGATTAGGCCAAGGAGCGAACCCCACCGGTGGGCTGCCAAGGTGCTTCCGTAAGCCCAAGCCCTGGGTACCCTCCAGCCCATGGTGAGGAATGGGCTCAGTAACCAAATACCTCACCCAAGCCATCTGTTTCACTGGCAGCCTGAACATGTCCACAGCTGCATTTTTGGCCATCATCAATGCTGGGTTTCCCAATTTTAATGATATTTTATTCATTTTTCAGTATTATTGTTTTCAGTAGCTTTTGCTCCAAATTTGCAAAAATCATTGCCATAATTACAAATTGAAAACAACAAAAAAGTGATACCTATAATGGTTTGCACATGGTAGAGCCAGTGCAAAGCGGCTGATTGCAGAGAACATTTTTTTTCAACTGTATCTACCCTAGAATTTTCTGTCAGTTTGTCAATTACTTCCAGTCTGAAAGGTGTTCAACAAACTCTTTGGGTGGCTAAATTACACTGTT
Organism: Ara ararauna; assembly: GCA_028858755.1. Lineage (NCBI taxonomy): Eukaryota > Metazoa > Chordata > Aves > Psittaciformes > Psittacidae > Ara > Ara ararauna. The sequence continues at coordinate 68,663,229 of CM054410.1, read as the reverse complement.
AAATTATGATTATTGAATCTGTACAAACTGAGGCCAGACATTGGAGAGAGAGCCTTAATATTTCAGAGCTGTCTGGAGTATTTGTAGGCATAATGCATAAAATTATTTTTTTTCCACAAGCTCTGAATAACTCCAACTCAGAAACACTTTTCTGAGCATTCCTACGATATTCATCTCTCAGCATGTTTTGCTTATCATGTGGTTGTTGTGGCAGACTTTGGTGTCCCTTCACAGTGATTTCTGAGGAACCATCAAGGTGGTCTTCCAAAACACTATCAGATGGGAAAGAAAAAGGTCTGTTTTCCCAGTCCCCAGTTACTTGTATGGGGTTCTTCAGGGATCATTACCAGGTTGCACAGTGATTAATTTGTCTACAGGAAAGGCAAAACCTGGAACCTTTGTTTTAAAGAGAGGCTCTAAACCACAGAGAAATGTTTGCATGGACTGAAGCAAACAGTGTGGCATGATGATGCCCAAACTGCTGTTAAAGGAAAAAGTATTTCCTTCATATCATATAAACTGACAGAAATAAAGAGAACCCTTATCTGATGAGTACATGGTGAAGGGTTGCCAGGGGAATCATGTTTTGGAGAGTGGGCAGTGGGTCTGAAGCTCTGCATGCCCATATCCCCTGGATTGAAGATGATGATACTGGTGGTATTTGTCCCATTTGAAGGACAAGCACACAGAGATTTAAGAAGAAATGATGGAACTGGATGAAGTGAGGACCCCTTCCTCCTCCCACTGGTACTCCTGTACTCCCAGACTGTACACTCCAGAGCCATCACTTGCACATTTGGCAGAGAAGCTATCTCACTTCCAGGAAAAGGAGATGTTGAAATCCTCCATGCACCTAGTGGCAAGAGCAACAGAAACAGAAGTAACAGCAGAACAATTTGTTTGACAAATGCAAACATTGTAAAAGAATTCAAGTGAATAATCTGTTTTGAAAGCTGAATCTTGGTAAAACAGGTTGTTGGCACAGCAAGTTCCTATCATGCACACGCACTTACTAATAACCTAGCCTCTCCTACCACATACTTGTTTTTGCATGACACCAGAATTTTTTCCAGAAATGTTGTGTTTTCCAGATAAGTTCTGTATTTATTATAGTGCAACTACAATATTAAGAAATGAAATTTCATGAGAAAGATCTCTAGAAATGTCTTTTTCAAACAGGAAAATCATTTATGTGACATAAAATAAAATATAAGCCTACATTTTAACAACAAAAGATAAGAAATATATTTATCCTGTGATCCTAAAAATTAGTCATCATTCCTAAGAAAACTACAAGCTGCCTGATCATACTGTGAGGTGGTTATCAGTTGTCAATAAGCAGACTGGTCAAGGACACTTTAAACTAGATGTGTTGGGGGAGGGGGGCATCATTCCATCCCAACACACCCAGCCACTTGCCAGCACCTATAGTAAACGTTCAGAGCAATGTAGAGATATTGCAGCTACTCCAGCCAATGAGCCGGCTTCATTTGGAGCTCAGTTCAGATGTCTCTGTACAAACGCCCGTAGCATGGGGAACACACAAGAGGAATTAGAGATGTGTGCACGTCTACGGGCGTATGATATCATAGGCATCACAGAAACATGGTGGGATGGGTCCTATGAGTGGTGTGTTGGAATGGAAGGTTACAGGCTCTTTAGGAAAGACAGGCCCGGTAGGCAGGGAGGGGGAGTTGCTATTTATGTTAGGGATAGGCTGGAGTGTATGGAGCTGTGCCTGCAGACAGGTGAGCAATAGACAGAGTTTGTGGGTCAGGGTTAAAGGGAGAACAGCGATGGGAGATATTATTGTGAGGATCTGTTACAGACCGCCTAATCAAGAGGACTCGGTGGATGAAGCGCTCTATAGGCAGATAGGAACAGCCTCACATTCGCAGGCACTTGTTCTCATGGGGGACTTCAACCACCCTGATATCTGTTGGAAGGACGGTACAGCCCGGCACAAGCAATCCAGGAAGTTCCTCAATTGTGTGGAAGACACCTTCCTTCTGCAAGTAATAGAGGAGCCGACAAGGAGAGGTGCCATGCTTGACCTCGTCCTCACCAACAGGGAAGGGCTGGTTGGAAATGTGATGCTCCAGGGCAGCCTTGATTGCAGCGATCATGAGATGGTCAAATTCGAGATCCTCAGGACAGTGAGAAGAGCTTGCAGCAAGCTCACTGCCCTGGACTTCAAGAGAGCAGACTTTGGCCTCTTCAGGAACCTGCTCAGTAAGATTCCATGGGATATAGCCCTAGAAGGCAGGGAGGCCCAAGGCTGTTGGTTGATATTCAAGGATCAGCTGCTGCAAGCTCAGGAGTGATACATCCCTACTAGAAGGAAGTGCTGCAGGAGGGCCAGGAGACCTCGTTGGATGGATAAGGAGCTGCTGATGAAAATTCAAAGGAAAAAAGAGGCTTATAAAAGGTGGAAGCAAGGACGGGCGGCCTGGGAAGAATACAGGGATGTTGTTCAGGAAGCTAGGGATCAGGTTAGGAAAGCTAAGGCCCACTTAGAATTAAACTTGGCTAGGGATGTTAAGGAAAACAGGAAGGGATTCTGTAAGTACATTACAAATAAAAGGCAGACTAGGGACAATGTGGGCTCTCTCCAGAAGCTATCGGAAGAACTGGCTACCCTGGATTTGGAGAAGGCTGAGGTTCTTAATGACTTCTTTGCCTCAGTCTTCACTGGAAAATGCTCTGACCATACCACCCAAGTCTTGGAAGGCCGATGCAGGGACAATGAGAATGAAGACCCTGGGCCCACTGTAGGAGAGGATCTGATTCAAGACCATCTTAAGAACCTGAACGTATACAAGTCCATGGGACCTGATGAAATCCATCTGCGGGTCTTGAAGGAGCTGGCAAATGAAGTTGCTAAGCCACTGTCCATCATATTTGAAAAATCATGGCAGTCAGGTGAAGTCCCCGACAACTGGAAAAAGGGAAATATAACCCCCATTTTCAAGAAGGGGAAAATGGATGTGCCGGGGAACTACAGACCAGTCAGTCTCACCCTGGTGCCTGGCAAAATTTTGGGGCAGATCCTCCTGGAAGACATGCTGAGGCACATGAAAAACAACAAGGTGGCTGGTGACAGCCAGCATGGCTTCACTAAGGGGAAGTCCTGCCTGACCAATCTGCTGGCCTCCTATGATGGGGCTACAGAACTGATGGACAGGGGTAGAGCAGTTGATGTCATCTACCTGGACTTCTGCAAAACATTTGACACTGTCTCACATGACATCCTTGTCTCTAAGTTGGAGAGACATCAATTTGATAGGTGGACCACTCGGTGGATAAAGAACTGGCTGGATGGCTGCACGCAAAGAGTTGTGCTCAATGGCTCAGTGTCCAGCTGGAGAGCAGTGATGAGTGGTGTTCCTCAGGGATTGGTGTTGGGACCGGTCTTGTTCATCATCTTTGTCAGTGACATGGACAGTGGGATTGAGTGCGCCCTCAGCAAGTTTGCCTATGACACCAAGCTGTGTGGTTCGGTTGATATGCTGGAGGGAAGGAATGCCATCCAGAAGGACCTTGACACGCTTGTGAGGTGGGCTGATGCCAACCTGATGACGTTTAACCATGCCAAGTGCAAGGTCCTACACCTGGGTCGGAGCAATCCCAGGCACAGCTACAGGTTGGGCAGAGAAGAGATTCAGAGCAGCCCTGTGGAGAAGGACTTGGGGGTTTTGGTTGATGAAAAAATGAACATGAGCCAGCAGTGTGTGCTTGCAGCCCAGAAAGCCAACCATATCCTGGGCTGCATCGAAAGGAGCGTGACCAGCAGGTTGAAGGAGGTGATCCTGCCCCTCTACTCTGCTCTCATGAGACCTCACTGGGAGTATTGTGTGCAGTTCTGGTGTCCTCAACATAAAAAGGACATGGAACTGTTGGAACAAGTCCAGAGGAGGGCCACGAGGATGATGAGGGGACTGGAGCACCTCCCGTATGAAGATAGGAGGACAAAATCGGGGCTGTTCAGCCTGGAGAAGAGAAGGCTGTGTGGAGACCTCATAGCAGCCTTCCAGTATCTGAAGGGGGCCTACAGGCATGTGGGGGCGGGACTCTTCATGAGGGACAGTAGTGATGGGACAAGGGGTAATGGGTTCAAACTTAAACAGGGGAAGTTTAGACTGGATATGAGGAAGGAACTCTTTACTGTAAGGGTGGTGAGGCACTGGAATGGGCTGCCCAGGGAAGTTGCAAATGCTCCATCGCTGGCGGTGTTCAAGGCTGGGTTGGACAGAGCCTTGGGTCACATGGTTTAGTGTGAGGTGTCCCTGCCCCTGGCAGGGGGATTGGAACTAGATGATCTTAAGGTCCTTTCCAACCCTAACTATTGTATGATTCTATAATTCTATGTCCAAGGGAAACCAAGGGGCTACCCTTGGATGATGCGTGTAGAGTTAGAGTCTTGTTATTTTGTGTTTACTATTTTGGGGTGTCTTCATTTCCGAGTGTGTTTTCACCAGAATGTGGGACTGGATCAATCTCCAGTTTGGGGACTGTTGATTCTCATATAATGCTAATGTGCAATTTTACATATTTAAGTTGCTAAATGATGTCTGTTTCATTAACACTATTTTGTAACTCAGTTTGCCTAATCAACTTCTGTGCATCTCTTAGAAATACCCAAGGATTTGTACTGATAAAAATCTTAAACCCAACTTTCTGTAACTTTGCCTGACTTACAATTGAATTGTAAGTTATCCTACACATGTGAGCACACTTTTCAGGAGTTCTGCAAAGTGTACGTATGTATGTATGATGGACATACAGGTGAGCATACCCAAGTCAACTCTAATGCTGTCAACACAGGAAATAATAGCAACAAAAGCAGTGCAGAAATAGCTGGTGTCCTGTCCCAGACAGATGTGTTTCTTGTTCCTCCATGTTGATGTCCTGCATTTCACTGCTGGAATTTTATCTCCATTTGCCATGGAAGCAAAGCTCCAGATAGTACTATAGATAAGTCTGTTTCCTATGACACTTACCAGAACACTCACATTAAAACTTTATAGGAATCTAGGAAAGCTGCTGCAAGCCAAAGCTGGACTGTTGCACTTGTTGAAGCCATCTCACTGCTAGAATTGTAAATCTTGTTATTCAGTAGACATAAGACAAAAATATACCCTTCCATTCAAGGAGAAATGAAAAGCGCATGGTTATTTTGACCTCACAGTTTTGACCCTGCAACCAGCTGCTGCCCGAAATCCACGATGGAAATTTCCATGTACAACAAACAAGCAACTGAGCCAAATTCCATTTTGTTGTTGTTGTTCCTTTTAAAATGGATTTAAAATGAGGTGTTTATAATTAGATGTGTTCTGAGGAGAAGGCCTTCCATATTTGGGGCCAACAGGTTTCCCAGTCATGCGGCATGGCTGTTTTCAGTGGCAAATCCTGAATGCCTGAAGAGCATCACTCCACTAGCCTGGCTGTGCTGTAAACACAGGTCTGTCTCCAGGCTTGAGAGAAGCTGATTTCATTGATACAGATGACAGCAGGATATGTTTGGAAACCCAAAATCTGTGCTGCTGATAGATCAACTTTGGGCACAATTTGCTGCAGATTGGTCTTTCCAGGGCTGTGATGTGAGAAGGCAGAGTAATGAGGAAAACAGGAGAGCAGGCACTTGACGTTTTTAATGATGTTTCCTCTCTGCCAGATGTAAATATAGAAGTGCAAAGCACTTTCTGTTTGCTTTGCTTTAATTTGAAAGAAGTGCAGATGAAAGCCAGATTTAGTAGCATTAGTCACTATATTTTTTTTTAACTTTGAAGTACTTCAGAAAAGTGTTGTGATTTTACATCCTGCATTCGTTGGTCATAGGACTTCATGAAATAATTTGGACAACAAATTTTCTATTTCCAGGCTACATTTATTTTAAGCATTTTCTATTTCTTCAGTGTAGGCTATTCAATATATTGTGCTGCTTCTGCTCTCTTATTAAATAACTAACATAGATTAAGCAAGGAAATAGCATATTGCTGTCCCCATTTGTATCACAGTGACTAGTAACTCCTACTATATATATGCTTTATCTTCTGAGAAGTTTACTGTATTTTCTTATAAAACTTAGGAATTAAGCTAGTGAGTAAATTTGCTTCCGTAAAGAATGCAGATTCTTAAAAAAAAAAAAAAAAGGCAGAAAAACAACAAGTTTATCAAGACCTATTCTGGGAGAGGTTAATCAATATAAGCAGAACATCTGGAGAAAGTGCTCTCTGAAGTTATTAGTGCCTTGTTAGAAGGGCACTCATTTGTGTTCGGGTGGGACAGGGCCTGAGTGGCTGCTCTCCTTCATTAAAAGTAAATTTTCTTTGTGATTCCATGTAAGACACAGACACCAAACATTTTAAAGTTTAAAGTTTGTGTTTGCCATCTTCTGGGTGCCCAACCTTCAATAAATTAACAGCGTCTTTCCCAGGGTTTTGTGTTATCTTCTGAAGGATGACCACCAATAACTTAAGCATGAGACAGAAGTCAAGCGAAAAAAACATGCTAGAAAACTCACAATGGAAGATTCTGTCATAATGCAGTGCCTCTTTCTCATGCTCCTGGAATGAGGTATCAACCTTATTTTCAAACACCAGTGTTTTAAACTGAATTCATAAAATCATACCTACTCAGGTACCTATCTGAATATCAAACTAAAGATAAAATCCTACCTGCAAAAAGCATTTGTCAGCTTCTGTTACTTTTAAAAGCCTTTGTTGTCATTCATGAGGAGTGGGTGTGATGCGGAACGTGCCTTTTGTACGAGTACTAGTTACCTTCAACACATAAATTTAACTGTAGTCACTGAATTCTCCCTACTTTAAAGAAAACGGGGTTCTCATAATTACAACCAGAGTAAAGGACACACCATTTATAAACAAGGTCAAAGTCATTCAAGGAAAGAATTCTCCCAATATGGAAAAATTTCAACAGAAAAAATGGGAATATTTTTTCTACTGTTACAGACCATGCGAAACAGAAATGCTATAAATACGTATATAAAATTCAACTAGGTTTCCTTATATTTGCTGCTTTAGCTGAACATAATATTTTTCTTTTCCAGAGCTACTGTGTGCACGGTAATCTCTATTTTAACAACGGGTTCGGATTTAAAATGTAAAAAAAAAACCAACAAAGGAGAAAAATAAAGAGACAGAAGGGAGGGAGATTCAGACAGGAGCTATCTTCTGATAAAAAAGTTTGTCTACACTGTGCACAAGTAGAACATTACAAGAGACGAGAGCTGAGGACCTTTCTCACACTGAACCCATTATGCAGTCCTGAGTTTGCCTTCAAATCCATTGAATGTATTTCATGTCAAGGCTATTAAGTTTGCTGGAGACAAGCTGAAAACATGATTATTAGGTTTTTCCCCTGACAGAATTTTATACTTTCTTCAGGTGCCAGAAAAATAATTTACTTTCTCTCTCTCCTTGAAGATTTCTTTGTCTTCCTCTAAACAGCAGTACCTCCAAGGGAAGGTATCGTGATGCTCAGTTAGCATGCCTCACTATGCAATCAGGGTTTTTTGACAGTAACTGCTATTCAAACTGAGCATCTGTTCCCTGAGTGTTTGAGAGAGGGAGATGGACCTGCTGATGCAGAATGTCCCTTTGGTTCCTGTCTCTGTCACAGACTGGGGACACAGAATATCATGTCACACCAAATAATGTTATTTTCACTCATCAGATTGTCTTCACCAGATTTTTACTGTTGTTTTCTCAAATTATAAGAAATCTGGGCTGATTTCCCACCAGTTTTAACCTTCTCCTGTTGTGACCACTCTTCTAATGCTTTCAAGCAAAAGCAGAGCTGTCATAGCAACAGAAGAATTTGCTTCCCTTAGACCAGTAAAAATCCATGAATTTTGCTCACATGTACCCTTGCTGTTCACCCTATCAACCTACTGAAAAACGTCCCACCTTGATAAGCAGAGGTATACCTTTTGGTGCACATGGAACAATAGCTATCTTGGAGACAGATTAAAGGAAAGTAGAAGTAGACAGATGAAGAAAACTGGGATGACACTGCAACTGACGAAAGGGCTTTTAATCACTTTGCATATCATTTAAAGCAGCATGAAAGTGTTAGATGATAGTGCAAAAACCTCCAGGCTCCCTAACTTGCCAGCTGAGATGAGAATCTGGAAAATGCACAATCTGTGTTGTCCTTGTTGCGGCAGTGCTTTCTCAGAGGTGCCTTTCTCACTACTTAGCCTTCTTTTGGCCAGTCGTTAGCTCTGACATTTCAGAGGACAGGTGATAATTAGAAATTAATGTATTAAACACTTCCTCAAGTGGTATAAGCTAAGGTATATGGACTGAAGGCTTTAACGAATCTTTCATGTGAAAATCAAATGCTTTATATTTATACTGCACCTGGGTTGGGGCAATCCCAAGCACAGCTACAGGCTGGGCAAAGACTGGATTAGGAGCATCCCTGAGGAGAAGGACTGGGAGGTGTTGGTTGATGCGATGTTCCCCATGACCCAGCTTCAGTGTGCGCTTAAGCCCAGATCACCCCTGTGGGCTAGGCTGCATCCCCAGAGCATGCACATCAAGGGAGGGGATTCTGCCCCTCTGTTGCTCTCTGGGGAAGACCCCCCACTGCAGTCCTGCATCCAGCTCTGGGGCAACAAACACAAGAGGGATGTGGAACTGTTGAGTGAGTCCAGAGGAGGCCACAGAGATGCTGTGAGGGCTGCAGCAGCCCTGCTCTAGAGACAAGCTGAGAAAGCTGGGCTTGTTCAGCCTGGAGAAGAGAAAGCTCCTTAAGGGGAGAACTTAGAGCACCTCCAGTGCCTAAAGGGGCTACAAGAAACCTGGAGAGGGGCTTTGGACAAGGGCCTGTAGGGACAGGACAAGGGGGAATGGCTTTAACCTGACAGAGGGGAGACTGAGATGAGATCTTAACAAGAAGTTGTTCCCTGTGGGGGTGGTGAGGCCCTGGAACAGGTTTCCTGGAGAAGCTGTGGCTGCACCATTCTTGGCAGTGTTCAAGGCCAGGTCGGATGGGGCTTGGAGCAATCTGGTGTCCTTGGTGTCACCTGGAAGGTGCCTATGCATGTGGCAGATGGGCTGGAACCAGTTGATCTTTAAGGTCCTTTCCATCCCAAACCATTCTATGATTATATGAAATGTGAAATAACACAGTCCTTCAGTATCAAAACTGTTTGAAGATTATCACATTTAGTCCCAGAATCATTAATATATCAGCAGCAAGCATACCATGCCATTCAAGGGCAATGACGAGACCAACCCCACAAAATCTCACTTTCCAGGTCTGTGCTTCAAACCACATATATGTTCAGGATTTTGCTGGAGGGTGAAAAACAGTTTATTTTTCAGTTAATTACCTGGGGCAATCCCTACAGTTCTGAGCCAAATTGGGTTCAGTGAGCAGTCAGGGAGTTTTGTCAGCAAATATACACTTTACAATAAAAATTGTATAAGACGTCGGATTACAGCTTCCTACAGGACCCTGTCATTGCTCCTGAGCAACTTAACAGTGATGTGTGTGTTCTTACTGCCCCACTGAGGCCACAGGATGCTAACCTTTCCAAGGCCAATTGTAGGGACAACCATTGTAACCTTGGATGGAAAGCAGGATATAGTGAATCCTACTGACCAAGAACTGTCATAAGCTGTACTTCTGTTTCTTGTGATCTGATTTGGGTTGCCCAAGGAAGTTGTGAATGCCCTATCCCTGGAGATGTTCAAGGCCAGGTTGGACAGAGCCTTGGGTGACATGGTTTAGTGTGAGGTGTCCTTGCCTATGGCAGGGGGTTGGAACTAGATGATCTTAAGGTCCTTTCCAACCCTAACTATTCTATGATTGTATTTCATGTGACATTTTTTGTCATCCTGGAGAAGTACATGAGAAGCCTTCAATTACTTGTCTCTACTGGTTGACTTTATTTTGTGGAACTTTAACTTAGATGCTTCCAGAAGATAAGAATGCTTTAAAAAAAACCTGAGTGAATAAATCTGCTCCTCAGGTTGGACAGGTAGTGCTCATAACAAGACATCGAATTGCAGACCCCAAGCCCTTGAGCCCTTGGTCAACGTCTGAGAAAAAATAACATACCTCCTTACAGAAGCCCAGTGAAGTGAATACGAATGTTTGCAACATCCAGCTGAGTACTAAAGGTCCCAGTCCAGTCCAGAGAGCTGGTGTGGTGGCCCTGCATGCCCTTCAAATGGCCACTGAGTCCACAATAGGTGAATTTCTGGTGCACTGATTCCACTATTCACAACAGCCTACTTGATTTTACTTACTCTGAGCTAGTGTAGAGGTCCTGTTCAGAAGTGACATGGAAATTGCTCCGACTATTTGCTGCTACAAGTTACCCCTCACTAAAGAAACCCCAAAACACAGGTGCTATAAAAAATGTAGGATGATCAAGCGATGAACAGAGATGCATGACCACTGCCTCAGCCATCTACACAAGGTGACTGAATTTGGAGGCTGGAAGGCTGTAGACCGTGCACCCTGCGTAAAGGGATCCAAAGCACTTCATTTGGAACTGAACTCTCAGTAGGTGCAGAGTAGACATTTCAACCCAAAGCTAAGTGTTTAAAGTTAGGACATGCAGATGTCACACCTTTCCTAGAGTGTACATCGCTCCTAACTATACTGAGCACATGTTACATTTAACATGGTGTTAGTCCACATGGCTCCTTCCAACCCAGTTCAAACATTGCCCTGTTTCTGAAGAAGGGGTCTGGACAAGACGATGGACATAGAGTTCCCTAAGACTGAGTTCCATATACCATGTTCATATAGAATTTGGAGAAGTGCAGGTGGAAGATGCTGGAAGGCAGGAATGGATTTCTGCTTTTGTCCTTCCTTGCTGGTCTCTCCCAGCCTGAGCTGTGAGTCAGACACTGAGAAAAGAAGCTCTGCTGCTTCAGCCAGCTGAGTAATCATCTCCTTCACTGAACACCCTGTGTGTTCGTTGAGCTCATTCCACTGGGTGCAGCCCTGACACACAGCCCAGGTGAGTCTGCCTTGACTCATCTGCTCCTGCATCCAGCCGGTGAATCAGACAGTGATTCCCTTCACCTACACTTGTGTGTCAATTACATCACACAAAACATGAAAAAAGAATGTTGGCTTGTGATTATGACTTATGAATGACAGAGAATAAAGAAATTTCTTCCTTTCACTCACATACCCAAATATTTTTCATTCGGCTCATTTTGAAGTGCCTGAGATAGAAAGGAAGACATTTCTAGAGGACACATAATTTTGCTTGTATATAGGTATATCCACACAGGAAGATAGGAGGGGACATTAATTAGGAAAGTTCATCTGTCAAGAAGTGGTCTATTTTTAACTGGTCTTTTCTTTGCATGATTTTCTGCCTAGGGGTCAGAAAGTAATTCCCTGCTGTGATAAAGATATTCTTGTCTCCGAGGAAGTCTTCTGTCTGAAGAATGCCCTGCCAACCGCATACCATGCTGATGCAAAATATTTTACATTGCTTGCATGTCATATAAATGTATTGTCTGTGAGTAATGGGCAGACTGCATGTACAGCAAAATACCTGCGTGATATACTGGATTTCTGACAGCTTTTGAATATTCCTTTGTGTGATGATGGACTGTGCGTGATCCTGCTGCATGTATGTTATACAAATTTGAGGTACATCATAACTGATAAGGTGATATAATTTTATTGAAGTTACACTTGAAAGTAAACTGATGTAAACTTAATCCGTCTAGAGGATACTCTTAACTTTACTTCACTGTGAAATTGTTTTGTTTTCCTAAACCTCGGATCACTGTAATGTCCATTGGACATTCATTCATTCTCTGCAACGGTAGGTAAGAATGAAGAGAAAAGAAATCTGAGCTTAAATCTCTGCAAGATTTCACAGGATTGCCTGTCTTCTTTGAGTTTGCTTCTTACATAAGTGCTGCTCCAGGAAAGGGCACAGCTAAAGGCCCTAAAAAAGCTAAGTTATGAGTAGAGGTAAATAATTGCTGTTCCTCAAAGGCAAAGGGGTTAAAACTCCCTACACTGAGACTTTGCTCCATATGAAATGCCATCACTCCCTCCCTCCCCAGTAAAAAGCTATTTGTTAAGAAAACTTCACTGCTTTATGGACAGCACAGAAACTACTGCTTTTCATGTTAATGGTGGCTTTCCACCATGCTAAGCCTGTTTTAATATTGCCTTTTTTGCATAACCAAAATTAATTTGAAATACTATAATTAGCCTTACTACTAAGTATCTTTTTATTAGCAGGAAGAATTATGGGTTATTTATGGAATATTAACAAAGTCTGACACTGTGCATAATTTTGCTGAATAAATTATTTTGCAATGTTTCCAGGTGAAAGGCCAGTCTGTTGAGGCTTAGGCATTGGATTCTAATTAAATAACTGTACCTCAGGGTACTTGATAAAAAAACCCAATAACAAACAACTACAACATCAGAAGAAAGCATGGAGTAGATGTTAGGATCTTGGTAGTCTGCCATCACTGCAGAACGAAAGCTATGGCATATGATGTCACAACCATACAAGGTATTAGTGGATCCTTTCTCTTCCATCAAGAATGTGATGTTATTCCCCCAATGTGCATTATTCCTCAATGTGAATAATGGCATTTACTTCCATAATGATTTTACAATGAGGACTTTACTGAGAATCTCCTAAAAGACAGAGAAAGTGGAAAAAACCCATCTTGATCAAGAGAAGAAATTCAAAATATTTACAATAGAATATCTCAGAAGTGCCAAAGCACTTGTGTGTGTGTGTGTGTGTGTGTGTGTGTGTGTGTGTGTGTGGTTTGCATTTGAGAGGGAGATTAATGAAGGGCGTGTTGGGAGGTATGATAATAAGATATGAAGTGGACTCTGATAAATACATGGCAAACCTGTGATAATCACCATCACTTCCATGTTCCATGCACTGGAGAACTACACACCTGTGTTCCCTGTGGCAGTCACAAACCCTCTGCACTGAGCTGCCTGCAATATGCACCTGGGGAGCATCAGCTTTACATTTGGCAGGTTACTACAGATTCACATACAAGACCAGTCTTATGCTTAAATTAAAAAGGTAATGCCCATCACATAAATGTACATACTTTGCATACATGTTCTGTTATCTATCACAAAGGTATTACTACAGTGAATCAATATTGTGTTAACGATATTAATTTGTTCCTATTCAGATGATTCTATGCTTTTCTCAGTAGCTGTTGCTGCAGGCTTTTTCCTGGCAGAGTTTCATAAAGAATCTTGGTCATAAACACTGGCTACCAGCCATCCTGCACAGTGTAAACTTCTTACTATCTAATCTAAATCTCAATCTTAAATGATTTTCTGCTTTGCTTAACTGCTTTTGCACTTGCTTACAGTGGTGAAAAAACAGATTTAACAATGAAGAATGATAAATATTTACTGATCAGTCAGAGAGAACCCATCCAGGACACTTGTAGGAAAAGCTGGAGCCTGTAGCAAGCACCTCTCTGCCTTCCAGCTCTGCTGACAGGCAGCAGAGAACACAGCAGCCTCTGAGCCTCTTGACAGTACCACAGCCTAGAGATGGGAACAACAAAGAACATCCCTCTATTCCTAAAAATATTTAAGATCAGGATATGCAGAATGTAATCTGGGAGAAGAATCTGCAGTGTATCCATGGAACAAACTGCCAAATAGTGAATCACAGAATGACCAATCCTAGGTTTGTTTGGGTTGGAAAGGACCTTAAAGTTCATCCAGTTCTAAACCCCTCCTGCAGCAGGCAGGACACCTTCCAGTAGACAAGGTTGCTCCAAACCCCATCCGACCTGGCCTTGAACATTGCCAGGGATGGGGCAGCCACAGTTTCTCTGGTCAACCTGTGCCAGGGCCTCACCACCCTCATAGGGAAGAGCTTCTCGCTAAGATCTCATCTCCATCTCCCCTCTGTCAGGTTAAAGCCATTCCCCCTTCTCCTGTCCCTACAGGCTCGTGTCAAAAGCCCCTCTCCAGATTTCCTGTAGCCCTTTCAGGCACTGGAAGCTGCTGTAAGGTCTCCCATTAAAGAGCTTTCTCTTCTCCAGGCTGAACAAGCCCAGCACTCTCAGCCTGTCCTTAGAGCAGAGCTGCTGCAGCCCTCGCAGCATCTCAGTAGCCTCCTCTGGACTGAAAAACAGAAAGTAATTGATACAGATCACTATTTGTGAGTGATGTTATTGTCTTTGAATGCTGGGTAGATAACCATGTTCATCAATCTTGAAAGACTCACTCATCCATACCAGCACAGTTACCCCATACTGTAGGGTAGGTATTCTATGTAGACAGGGAACAGATGCAACACAACTTGACCAGCTCCACATCACAGCACCTTTATAGTGCTTGCAAAGGCTGCCTTAGCCTGATGGGTAAGTGCTCCCACTTTTTCCTCACTGCATGTTGTGAAAAATTGGTGTATTTATATCTGCACTTTGTGGATGAAAAATAAAACCACTGTGTTTAACAGCAGACTTAAAAGTGACTGTGGGGACAGCAGGGCATGGTACTCAAGGCCACATCACAGACACCTTGTCCAGGGCTACATGGATGTGTGATAAAATGCCTGCTGCCCAGGGGCAGGTTGGGTCTCATCACTCTGTAAGGTACCAGCCGGAGCCTGGTTCTACTGTTTGCAGGCAGGAAATTTTGTCTCAAAGGATTCTCTCATCCCTGTCAAAATAGGCACAGGAATACTCCTGCAGTTGGAATAAGTTGTCTGAGCTTGTGAAGAGGCCTGCTGTGGAGAAGGGGCAAGGATCACCCCTTCCACAGCTCACAACTTCCAGCACTGTCTTTCCTCTCTCGCTTTGTATAGAAACTATGGGATGGATGCTCACGAGCCACACACAGCATCTGAAAAGGGATTTCGCACAAGCTCCTCAGAGAAGGTGTGCAACTGTACGACATCTACTTCAGCCCTGTGCCTCTCTTAATAGCTCTCTTAAAATGCTAACTTTGAGCCAAACTGTCGCACAGTTTCAGAAGGGGCAGCGCCTGGAGGGAACAAACTCTTGGAGCACAGCCAGTGTTAATCCCAAATGCCTGGTTGAAAACCATCCTCAGGTTCTGAGAAGAATGAACTGTAATTTGCAGCTCCAGATTTAACCAGAAATGCAGGGAGACTGAACTGACAAGGAGCAGCAGCCAGGCGTCCATGCTATGTGGGCTGAATCCATGGATACCTCTTATGCAGGCTGAGCTGTATCTCCTGAGTAAGAGGTGCCCACCTCTGATAGCTCAAGCCCTGCACATGAATGGGAGAGCTCCTACCCAAAAACTGTCAGCATGAGTAGAAAAGGAGTTTGGGACAGGAGACAACAGCTCCCTGGGCAGGAACTCTTCCACCTCAGCCTGTCACTTGCTTGCTCCCCTATGATTTGTCCTTTTGACAAGCAAAGGACAGCCAGGTGGGATCTCCCACGCCCCAGAACTGCTGCTCTGCGCGGAGAAGAGAGACTTAGCCACAGTCAAAATATACTTTATTAGTCCTTTAGGAGGCTGCTAGAATCCTGAATGATGACTAATACTAGTTGGATCCTTTACAGTCTTAGAAGCATTGTTTTATGAATGAGAATTAAAATTAGATACTTTGATATTTCTTCTGAATGATGACACACTTTATTTTATTTTTGTTTTTAATTAATCCTGCCCTTGGTTGTGGGTTGTTTTTTTTTTTTTTTGTGGGTTTAGTGAGTCAGGCAGCTCTGTCGTAGTGTCAGTATTTTCAGGCACTGCAGGTAAGTCTCACGTCAAGCAGCTCCGCTTCCAACTATTCTTCTGTTGTTTTTTTTACCCTCCTCAAATGAAGTGCTGAGGAGGTAGGTAATCAAGTGTCAGCTGCATAGTTTACTCCAAGAGATCAGATCAAGTCATTAAAGAATAAAATCTTGTACAGATTTCTGCCTGAGAGGGCAGAAATATAAAATAATTGCCAAGCCCTGCCTCTTACACTCTGGTGTGAGATTTATTCCATTAATTTACAGGTAAAACCTGGAGGCTGCTTGAGCTGTCCCCAGCTCATGCTTCTTTGGGTTAGCTCCCAGTTATTTCCACTTGCAATGGCAGCCATGGTCAAGTAATGATTAGTAAAGTAAAGACGTGGTAAAACAATTCCCAAACATTTCACTTGAGATGCAGAGGTGGCTTCCCTCCCTGGTAGAAACTGCCTTGAACCATCCAAATCTATAACTCCCACCTTTAGAATCCCTGCTGCAACATGTCCCCAGAGCCACAGTGTGCAGATACTCGGGAACTGCTGCCCAAACGTATTCCTGCCACCAGTGCCTCTACATGTCCCTTTGGCTCACACTGATCTTCAGCTCTCCTGGCATACAACGCTGTGTATTTATAGAATTCAAGCACACTTCCTCCAGTCTGCCTTTTCCTATGCTAAACATCTACTGCTGTATTTTCTTCCTCTTAAGGTCTCCTGACCTACTATCTAATAGAAAGCCATTAATTTCTATTAAAATGCAATGTCTATAGCATTAACTATGAGAACTCATTGGAAAAAAAAAACAAACCCATAGAACATACAAATGTAACAGAGTTAAGGGAAAATAAGGAAGCGATATCTCCTCGACATTTCATTCTGAAATAAACAGCAGAAACTTTCTCTGCAGACTGCTGGTAACAAAATACCCTGTCTCTTTTTATGACTTGAAATCTGCTTTACAATGAAAACTCAGCAGAGGTGTCATCTACTCAGCAGATTCAGAGGTCCTCTTCAGATACATCTACCAACACAGATGCTTACCAATAACACATCTAAATTCAGCAACACCAAATTCAGCAACACAAGATTAAAAAATCCCCAAAACCAAAAAAAAAAAAAAAAACAAACAACAAAACAGAAGAAACTCTTGTGAGAACAAGTTCTTAAAAGAATTTCCAGCAGCTGCCAGTTCCGCACAAGTTGGGATGCCCATAACATAAAGTGTATTTTAGCAATGAATTGACAGGCTGGTGTTCAAAACTGCGGGGTTGTATCTGTCACACTGTCACTCACTTGCTCACATGTGTGGACCTGGGCAAAATCTGCCCTGCCCTCATGTCTTTTAATGTCTTGACTGAAGAATGTGATGAGGACACTGCTGGAGATGTGCCGGTCTGGTAGTGCTGGACCCTTGAGACAACCACATCGCATAGGGCTGGTCACAGGATACACAGCCATGATGGCTGACACGCAGACTGGGAGGAACTCCCCTAAATGTTTTACAGGGGCGGGTAGTGATAGGCTAGGGGGAATGGCTTTACTCTGACAGAGGGGGGATTCAGATTAGATGTTAGGCAGAAGTTCTTCCCTGCGAGGGTGGTGAGGTCCTGACACAGGTTGCCCAGAGAAGCTGTGGCTGCCCCATCCCTGGCAGTGTTCAAGGCCAGGTTGGATGGGGCTTGGAGAAATCTGGTCTAGTGGAAGGTGTCCCTGCATGTGGCAGGGGGTTGGAACTGGGTGAGGTTTAGGGTCCCTTCCAATCCAAATCAGCCTGTGATTCTCTGTTCCTATGAGAATGACCTCTTCAATCACTACCCCCAGCTGAATGAGCAAAAGGAGGCTGTAACATTGAGACATAGATTCTCTGAAACAGCATAACTCAGAAAGACAGAGGAGAAAGGAAAAAAAAAAAGCCCAAGAGCAACAGCCTTGGTACAGACAGGGATCCCCTACAGAGCCCACCTGAGAAGGGTCAGGGTACCCTCTGATGGTGGGTCACTTCCTCACTGCTGTCAAATGGGGGACAGGCATCTGGGGCAAAAGCAAACCCTATACATTATTTTGCCAAACACCTGCATGTGGGCTGCTTCTCTCAGAAAGAGCCCTGCTGAAAGACAAGGTGCAGACATTTCTCTTCCACAGGCATGTAAGCCATTGCTGGTGGGACTTGCTGAGAGGCACATGCAGGCATGGGGAGCATGGGGAAGGTCCAAGTACCTGAAGCAGATGGGAGCATGCAGCAACTGCCACTCTTCCCGCCATGGGGCATACTGAGCTGGCTGCTACAGAGCAGCTATGTAAGGCAGAACATGTTTTTTTTTCCCCATGGCAAAGAAAAGCCTACACACAAGGAATAACCAATAAAATCAGAGCTCACCTGTTAAAAACCTAGATTTTACCTTAAAAACTCTGTCAAGAAAAGTGGATAAAAAGTGCAAATGCAGCCTTAGCCGTACTCTGATGGCTTTTGCTCTGCATTATTGCTAGTGTGCATGTTGTTGTAGCACATAAAGCTGGGATCAGGAATTCATTGTACTAGACATCACACTTGTCCATGCATATGTGTCCTTGCCTCAAACTGCTCATTGCTTTAATCAGCAGAAAACCAGCTGTATTTCACAGACACATAAAACATAGGAGATGAAGACATTTGCTCAGGATAAGGGCTGCAGTCGAGTGTGGAATGGCATGTCAATGTTTTCCATCCAAAGTGGTGATAAGATACCTGGTCTGCTCTCATCTCTCCTCCTGTGAGACAGATGGGTGGGACTTGGCCTGACCCAAGGGCAGGAGGACTCTTCCCATGGAGGGCAGCGTGGGTGGCTGCAACTCTGCAAAGCTTCTGTTGGCTGAAAGCAGCAGATCGCAGCCTTTAGAAATGCTGCTAATTATAAACACCTACTTGGAAGTATACAGTGGAGAGAAAGAACACCGAATGCCCTTCTATGCCACCAGAGGTAAAGCGTGAGCCTTCTCAGAAGCAGAGGTAGAAGCCCACCCAGGTTCCAGATGCCTCTGTAGGAGTCTTCCATCCTTTCCAGGCACCTCACTGAGAGCTGGGTAGTGCTAAAAGAGAAGCAGGAAGAGAAACATCTCATGGTTAAAGTGTTCAAGAAAGAAGGTAGAAACATTTCACATCTTCTCTGACTCTTGGGAAATTTCTCAGCTCTGTGCTGTAACATAGAGAAACTAGAATCATAGAATCATAGAATAGTTAGGGTTGGAAAGGACCTTAAGATCATCTAGTTCCAACCCTCCTGCCAGGGGCAGGGACACTTCCCACTAAACCATGTCACCCAAGGCTATGTCCAACCTGGTCTTGAACACCGCCAGGGATGGAACATTCACAACTTCCCTGGGCAACCCATTCCAGTGCCTCACCACCCTTATAGTAAAGAATTTCTTCCTCATATCCAACCTAAACTTCCCCTGTTTAAGTTTGAACCCATTACCCCTTGTCCTCTCACTACAGTTGCTCATGAAGAGTCCCTCCCCAGATGTTGATGAAAGTTCTCGCCTGGTTTTCATGCAAATCTGGGATTTCTATCTGAAGATTCTGCATTTTTCTGTTCCTCAGGTCCTACTGACAACCCAGCTGCAGTTCAGTCCAGCAGCAGCTCGCAAGCAGGCTGTCTCTTAGATTACAAACCCCTGCTGTGTGTTTTCCTGCACCTCCCCTGAAGAAGCTGACAGGAAACCATAATCTGAGGTGGGAGACTGAATTTAACTGATTATTGTTTTACCCATCCTGGTAGTTCTCTTGCTTCTCTGCAGACAATTTGTAAACACGTCACACACAATTCAGGCCATGCAGTGAGCGTCCAGTTACCCAAGGCAGCTAGTTAACTGGCAGCACGAGCCCAACCACCACCACTCCAGTCCTCAAGGATACTTCAGCAACCTCAGAGGTGCTCCTGCTGATAAAGTACATGCTGGCTATTGCCACTGCAACAGATGTCTGGAGCTGTACTTAATACAGCCTTACTAGCACTTGGCTTCAACATCAGCCACTGCAATTTGTCATTGAAAAGGCAAGAAAAGGAAGAAAACACCAACAGATGTACATGCAGAGGAGATAAAATGAGGCAGTGGGCTTGGGCAAAGGGAGGTATGTGCACATACACATACACACACATGCATATACATATATATATATATATATATGCACAGACGTGTGTGTGTCTACTGCTCTCTAAATGAAGAAAAGGAGGAGAAGGAAGAGGATATGTCCTGTAGTTCCTCATTAGGAGAACAAGAGCCTGAAATGCTGCTGCACAGTTATAGAAGTCCTGACCCAGAGACACCACCCTTCATCATCACGCCCTGCCCCCTGGTTATTTTCCAGTTTCTCATGCTTCAGATGATGACAAGACAGTCACTCTGTGCGAGATGTCTACTGACAAGTAGAGAAAATTGCTCTCTCATGCCCTTGTTAAGCTTGGTTACAGCCCTTGTTCTTCTGCTACTGGCCTGTGCAGACATGCTGGAAAAGACAACAGAAGAAACTGGAAAGTGAATGCAAGGATCTTTATTTTAAGCATCATAACACTTTCAGGACATCAATCCACATCAGCAGTCTATTTGAATATTCATCCCAGCTTAAAAAACTGCTGCTATAGACAACACATGGTTCCAGCTGTACTAACACAGATATGATTTAAAAAAACAGGTCATAAAGTTATTTAAATGATATTTTGAGCAGAATACTCACCCAAGAAAAGTAGGATCAGTCAGTGGTATCTGTCCTTTCCAGGAAGATTCATTGCCTGTGTTTGTATTCTTGGATAAAAAGTGCTTCCAGGTTTTTGGGTCCAACTGCAGCCCTTGCCAGACACCAAGTCAATATTCATGCAAGAGTTAGGAGAGCACCTTAACCTGGGTTAAGAGCTATAAGAATGGAAGAAATGGTATTATTCAAGAGCTGCAGATCATTGTTTCACAGCAACAATGACAAATGCAAAAGTCGGCGTATCTGTAGTGATAAGCAAACAAAGGTCAAAGCAGATTGAAGCATGACAAGAAGTTTGATCTTGCCAGGTGAATACTACTATGCAGCTCTGCCCATCTTTTTTAGCTTCGTCTTTTATCTGTGTATTTTCTTCAGTTCAGCAAGCACATTCTGCTTTTCATGCATGTTGCTGCTGCCTACAGATGCATCAACAGCTAGTCAGTCCTTGCTCTCCCAGTGGCTCAGGTGACCAAGAAAAATAACAAGGAAAGCCCAGAAGCCAACATGAGGATGCAAGGATGCATTTTTTCAAGAAGTGCTGCTACATGCAAAGTCAGTAATGCTTACCAGAGAGCCACAGCAATAACAAAACTCCAGCAGCTCAAATGTAGGACCGGTATTACAACGGGCAGTATCTGCCTGCTCCTTGCATCTCCTGAGAGAGAGGAAGGTTGGTACTATACGCTTGAACATACTCACTGGAGGTGGCCCCCAGAAGCAGAAAGATGCATAGGACATGGCCCTTGCAGGCTCTCCTGCCTTGGGCTCCCCAGTAGTAGCACTATTGCGGTGTGTACCATGCATGCCCTATGCTTTTCCTGGAGCCACAGCGCCACTGGTGACACTGAAGACTGAGCGATCAAAAACCCCCACAGACGTGTTGCACTCACACATATGCATCTTGTGCTGTGCTCTTCCTGAGCAGCTGTAAAACCACAGAGGGGTTTGATTGCCCTGTGTGCCATTTCACGGCTGTCAAGCAGAGCACAAAGCATAGCACCAAGAAGTTTGAAACATTTTGTTTCCCTTTATGCTTCGGAGCACTCTCACAGAAGTGGCAGCCGCATGCAAGCACTAACTTGACAGAAACGTGAGAAAAATAGACCCTGTGCCAAATGCGGTGCTGTTTTCTGTTGTGCTACACGTCCAGGTAGAACCCCACTCATGAGGATACTTTCTTCTGCTAGCTCATGTTAAAGCTGGGCATCTACGCTAAATCTCTCCTGGTTCCTGTTCTTCATGCATTTGAAATGCTTTATGGAATTAGTGGTGGGTGATCTCCTGGCTCTGCATTGGAGGGGACTGCAACTTCCTACTCTGCCCAGAGCTGCACTGTATTCAACTGTCACAGCTGTATTTTGCCATAGCAATGCCTCCTAGCAAGGACCTTAAAGGAGGTTCTTCTAGAAAATGCTGCTGCACTACACAGAAATGATTGACTGTACTTGTGTCCCTTTGTATAGATTTTTATTACTTACTAGACAGAGAAAACTACCACTGCTCTACAAGATGGAGGTGGGGTCATTCTGCTCACTCTAGGCTTTATCAGAACTGGCTATTAATAGCTTCAGATTTGGTAAGGGCTAAATATCAGCTATATCGCAACTAAAGAACACTTACTAAAGAACATACTATCTATTAGCTGTATTAGCTATATGCTAACATATGCTTAGCTAGAGAAACTGTCTTTGAGAGGATGATCACTGCTACCTCCTTTCAAGTCTTTAAACTTTCAAAGAAGTTAATTTTTATGTGAATTAAAAAAAAACAAACTGAAAATTGAAACATAAGTTGAAGAAAACAGCCAAGTCCATCTCTGGGAGAGTTTCAAAAGGCTGCAGGTAGCTATTGGGAAATACCTGCTCCTGAGCAGAAGCCAAGGAGCAAAGGCTGTGAAGTTCAGAAGAGCCATCACATATGTCAGGCCACCTTCCCCCAGGCCCATACAGGGCTGCCAGCTCCAGCGTTCGCCTCACAGCATTCATGAGCACATCCCCAAAATGGTAATAGAGGCTTATCACCCTTTTCAGAGTTCAGTGGATAGGACATAGAGGTGACCTGTCCTCCACCTTCTTCTGAAGCTACAGAGTACCCAACACTTGCAGTTACTTTACAGGGCAAAACAACAATAGTTGGATTTTATGATCTTAAAGGTCTTTTCCCACCTAGCTGATTTGATGATTCTGTGATTTTATGATCATTATTGGTCTCAACATTAGTTCATGGTCTGAGCACAAAAGCAGGACTTGGCTCCTTGCCTCGCAGATCTCTGGAGGATACATTGAATTATCATACTGCTTTAATGAAGATGCAGCATTTCACATGAAGTCAGGAATAAGGCTTTTCCAATTGAAAAATCAATGAAGGAATGAGATTTGGACACACACAGCTTCTCTTTGGCAGTGGGCAACCAATTCTTGAATGGGGCAAATGACAAAAGCCATGAAGTAACACATTGTCTTACAAAAAAAAGAGTGCTAAAAAGCCACAAACTTTAGACTATCCTCAATAATGTTTTGCAGAATCTATGAAAGTATTACAGGCAAGTTACCAATCTCAAGAATTTAAATAAATACTAGAGAAAGTGCTGGCACTTGTTGGCTGCTCTTACTAAATTTGAGAGGTCAGCAGAATAAGGTGCTCAACATGGGGGATGTTTCTTTGTCAGAGCCTTTTGCTGTCCTGAGGAAGGACTGACCGAGGCAAGGCACACGCAGTAATAAAGTTCAGAACAATTACTTCAAAGTGGCATTGTTTTAAGGCTAGCTTAGGCTAATAATTTTCTTGCATGCTTGTTTGTTCCAGATTGTGGAGGCAGTGGAGCTTTTCTTTGGTGTCACTAAATCACAGAGCCTTCCAGTTCAGGCTTTGGGAACTGTTCATGGCCAGTTGCAAAATATTAAAACACATGCTGTCCTTTCTGCCTCATCTTCTGCATGCATACACTTTCCATCTTCATGGCATTTTTTAAGTGAATTGTTTTGTTTTCTATCTTTTTTTTTTTTTTTTTGTCAGAGTCCGAAGATGAAAAGTGATTGAGAGCAACAGGAGATAAACACATGAGGCAGGAATCACACAGAAAATACACACAGCACAGCATAGAATTACTGAGGAGCTGAGCTACATTTTTGGAGAAAACCCTAAACCAGATTTCCAGCTGAATTTCTGGAAGACGACAAAGAACAAACACCACTCAGCTGTTGCCCTCTTAATTCTCCTGCTCAGCTAAAGGAAACTGAAGGAGACAGAAGTGCCAGCAAGAATGGCCAGCAAGGACCAGAACCCTTGTGCCGCATTCACACAAACAGCTGTCCTAGCAAATACTGCATCTCTCCCCAATCCCAGGTGCATAGGAACAAAGAAAATAGGTATTTCTTTTTTAACTGCATCAACTAGCAAGAAAAGGAATGTATGAAAGAGGTTATCTCTCATGGTAGTAAAGCAGTTTGGTGTAAGAGAGAGGACTTGATGGACTGTTTTGGTTTAACAGACAGAAAGGGGGCAGCCCTGATGGGAACCGAGCAGAGAGAGACGGGAGCTGGTTGCCAGCACCATGTTATCCCAGTTGCATTACAGTAGTCCTGCTGCACAAAAGCCTAGCTGGCTCCAGGATTGCTGGCAATCAATTAAAGGAACACACAAAGCAGTGACCAAGCCCTCTGCACTCTGCCTTGTA
Source organism: Ara ararauna (assembly GCA_028858755.1). Lineage (NCBI taxonomy): Eukaryota > Metazoa > Chordata > Aves > Psittaciformes > Psittacidae > Ara > Ara ararauna. The sequence continues at coordinate 68,639,094 of CM054410.1, read as the reverse complement.
CTGCGCTTTAGATGGCTGAAGGTGCAGCTGGTGCTCCCTCTACGGTATATTTCTAAAGGAAAACACTGGAGATTGTTAGTTGTATTTGAGGGTCACTATAGAGCTATTTTGAATGGCAGCCCAGGAGAAACTGCAAGCCGTGTAACGAAAAGGCTAATTAAAGAGCAGCATGAGAAGTTCCCACTGTCATAAAAGATGTCCAAACAATTGCATGATTTTCAATGAAATATGTGCATCAGAAAATATTTGAAACTGCACATGAACAGGTAATAACTGACAGAGGGCAGTGGGGCCCCGGCACAGGCTGCCCAGAGAAGCTGTGGCTGCCACATCCCTGGCAGTGTTCAAGGCCAGGTTGGAAAGGGCTTGCAGCAGCCTGGTCTAGTGGAAGGTATCCCAGCCTGTGGCAGGGGATTAGAACTGAATGATCTTTAAGCTCCCTTCCAACCCAAAACAGTCTGGGATTCTGTGAGTCGATGAGAATACCCTGTCCTCCTTCCAAAATTTTTTAAACATTTTTTATTCATGCTCTTTAGCTTTTTCTTCCTTTTTCTTCCTTCTTCAACTTTTTCTTCCTTCTTACTGCATAGATGTATTGCAACAGAATTCGCCAGTTTGGCAGAAAGATAGAACATGATAAGTTTTTTCTGTTTTGACAAACCATGACTTTATTTGGAAGTCCCACATGCAAATTTAAATAACAATTATTTCTAAGATATCTCAAAAATAGAAGTTTTTGAAATAAAATAAATTATATAAGCAATGAAATATAAAAATTCATAAGGGCAAGTTATAATGAAGCTGTCATACTGCAGTGGGAATGGAAAGCTGCAGACAAACTGCAGCATGCTTTGTAATTCCTTTGGCCTGTAGCTTGCGAAATACTGCAGCAGCTCAGAGCTGCAAATCTGTGGGTTCCCTGCAAAAGGGAGGTAAGTAAAGGAAGAATGACCATTCCTAAATCCATTTTACAGCAGTTTTGCTCTCAGTTTTAAGATATTCTCCATGAGAATCTTCACAGAAGGCAGACAGCTGAAAGAAGCCCTGTAGCCCCAGAGCGGCTTCTAAGTCACCCAGGGATGGAGAACTGCTCTGGAGGCATGCTTCCAGGCAAACTGCATAACTAAAGCGTAAAATCCAAGGCTAAAAACAGGAAACAAATAAGCTGGGACCAACTCACAATCCACTTCAGCAAATACTGCTGCTTTATAAAAAGATAAGATAAAGTGTCCTCCTGTGTCAGTACACTTACCTCCCTTGTCTGACACCCTGTCGACCAAGCCAATTCCCAGGGTATTATAACTAGCTCTCAGATTACTATTTAAGGCTTTGTTCTTACTGCAACATCAGTAGTTTTCCAATGTCAAAGTACACTTTGGGGGATACTAACACCATTTCTACACTGTTTGCTGAAAAGTGGCAGACTGGGGCTTATGGAACAGGTTTACTGTCAGTGCCTTAACCCACAGGCCACAGGGGCTATGGCAGCACCGGCCACAGAGAGCCTCTGATATGGATTTGCATCCCTGAGTGCTACTGTAATGAATGGACACCTAATCCTGTTTGGGCAAAGGATGTGTTGAAGAAGAGAGAAAGTTCTGCAGTTGTGAACGCAAAGCATATGCACTTCACTTCTTTCTGCCAGTGATTGAGAGCTCATGGAAGTTATCGGATGTTTTTTGAGCATGATTTAACCCACTGCAGCTGTACATTTTCATTCAGATCCTAGCTCTTGCTTCAGCTGCACACCAGCGACAAAACCCCATGTGTAAATCTGCTGCAAACATACCTGACAGTAACAGCTCGCAGGCATTTTGCACATAGCAGGAGTTTCAGCTACAGTCATGCCTCATGCAGCTCAACATCCAAAACAAATACATTTGAAATATACAGTCCCCCATGTCCAGAAAAAAATGGGAAAGAAGAAAGAAGAAGGAAAGTGAAAGGGAAGGGAAATGGAAGGGAAAGGGAAAGGGAAAGGGAAGGGGAAGGGGAAGGGGGAAGGAGGGGTGGGATGGGGAGGAGAGGAGAGGAGAGGAGAGGAGAGGAGAGGAGAGGAGAGGAGAGGAGAGGAGAGGAGAGGAGAGGAGAGGAACATTTGAATTAGTGCAACAGGTGACTGAAGTGGAGAGTTTTAAAGATTTTTTTCAAAGGAAAGCATAACCTTACTAAGCCTGTGTCATCCACATTAAAGCCAGCCATCACTGGGATTGTCCCTTGTATGGTCTGTGGCCAGTGGCACATTTGAGAAGGAGCAAATTATGCTTGTGCTGGGCCATACACGATGGCTGGTCCATGCACTGTGCTGCAGGTAAGTGCTGGAGTCCCCGTGTCCATACAAAAATGTCAAAGAAAAAAGTTAACAGCATTGAAATTTTGGCGGTTTTGGGGATGATCAGTGGGAAACAAGGATGAAGGCTTCCTTGCAGAGTGGTAGCCATCCACCCAGCAGCTGTTGAGGAACAGGGGGTGGTGTTTCACAGAATCACAGAATCACATAATAGTCTGGGTTGGAAAGAGCCTTAAAGCTCATCCAGTTCCAAACCCCTGCCATGGGCAGGGACACCTTCCACTAGACCAGGTTGCTCCAAGCCCCATCCTCGAGCACTGCCAGGGATGGGGCAGCCACAGCTTCTCTGGGCAACCTGTGCCAGGGCCTCATCACCCTCATAGGGAAGAGCTTCTCGCTAAGATCTCATCTCAATCCCTGCTCTGCCAGCTTAAAGCCATTCCCCCTTGTCCTGTCCCTACAGGCCCTTGTCCAAAGGCCCTCTCCAGTTTTCTTCAGGCACTGGAATCTGCTCTAAGTTGTCCCCTTAAGGAGCCTTCTCTTCTCCAGGCTGAACAAGCCCAGCTCTCTCAGCCTGTCTCCAGAGCAGAGCTGCTCCAGCCCTCGCAGCAACTCTGTGGCCTCCTCTGGACTCACTCCAACAGCTCCATGTCCTCTTGTGTTGTTGCCCCAGAGCTGGATGCAGGACTGCAGTGGGGGTCCCCCCAGAGCACAGCAGAGGAGCAGAAACCCCTCCCTCAACCTGCTGCTCACGCTCCGACAGATGAAGCCCAGCACATGGAGGGGTTCTCGGCCCAAGCTCACACTGAAGCTTGAGGTCATGGGGAGTGCCTCATCACTCAGCACCCCCAAGTCCTTCTCCTCAGGGCTGCTCCTAATCCAGTCTCCCCCCCACTGTAGCTGTGCTTGGACCCTGCACAGATCTGTTTGCATGGACTCTGTGTGTGACAAGCTGGTCACAGCTCTGCAGAGCTGGTTCCTGCTGTCGGTGCAAAGGCAACCAGCAGGGCACAAGTGATAATGGTTTATCTCAGACAAAGCCACTGTGGCACAAAACTCTGGGCTTGGTGAGGAATCTCCATCAGAGACTGCTCAGGCTGTCAGTCCTTTGGGGAGGAAGCCAAGCAACATCTGAGTTTCTCCCATTGCTCTGTACATGGCTAGAAAGGATTTTCTAGTCTTGCATTGCACATGTAAAAAGATTCAACCACACCACTGGGCTCACATAATAGCAAGCCTGTACAGCTGTGTGCTAGCCCCAGTGGTTTCTACCTCTTTTTTTTTTGTTCCATTTCTCCCTTTTGTAGTTAATTTTTGGTGATGCCACAGCTCCTCCTGCACCTCCTGCCTGCAGCTAGCCCAGGAATAAGCTGCAGCTGCAAGGTCACAGTACGGAACTGCCAGGAAAAAAAGTCTCTTCTGCTGCAGCAGCAAACATAGCGCAGTGGGACTGCATTCCTGTGCAGGACTTTTGAATCCATGCTTGTGTAAGTTAGCACATATTTCATTTTTAACTGTGGTTTCATTTCCTTAAACAAGAGAAGCTTTCACATACCCTGCTTTTTAGGTTTCTTTCTTAGGAAAATCATTGTTATCCTGCCTGAGAGTGCTTGTTATTGATAGCTCAAGCAGGCATCATGTGTTCCCAGTCCTTGGAAGCCCCACAGTTTTCAGACTTTCAGCTTCCTTTTCCACCTATTTTTAAACTGGCTGGCTTACATTCAGGGGAAGAACTCAGCAGGAATTTTAATAAATATTTATCAACACAAAATACCTTCCATCTGCCTGCACGCTGCTGTTGGGCTGTGCATGCCATGGTTGGTAGCGTGGACACACCAAGGAGGGTCTGGTTCTCTCCTGTTTTGTGCTTTCTGGGGCTACTTTGATGAGGATAAAGCAAGAGTGAAGTCTGACACTTTTCTCATGGAGATGCTGCCTCCTCATTTAGCCATTTGTTTGCCCACACAAGCAGCTGATTTGGCATAAAAATCATAGAATCATAGAATAGTTAGGGTTGGAAAGGACCTTAAGATCATCTAGTTCCAACCCCCCTGCCAGGGGCAGGGACACCTCCCACTAAACCATGCCCCCCAAGGCTATGTCCAATGCAGCCTTGAACACCGCCGGGGATGAAGCATTCACAACTTCTCTGGGCAACCTACTCCAGCGCCTCACCACCCTTACAGGAAAGAATTTCTTCCTCATATTCAATCTAAATACCTGGTTTTACCAGTGAACAGGGCTAATTACTTGACCTTTTCCAACCTGCAGCCCATAAACAACTGTACCAGCAAAACTAAACCACTGATACAGGGCAGAAACTACCAAAGGAGTTCCTTTTGAAGAAGAAGACACTCTTTAATCCCATCTTGCTGCAGAAGGGAGTGTTCATCCACAGATGGGCTGAACACAACAGCTGACTGATGTGGTCCTGCCTGCCCTCCCTGTGGACAGGTAGGAATGATGCTACTGCTCCCATGTGCGCATCACAATTTGCATGGCAATGGATGGCCAGATATGTCGTGAATCATTTTCTAGCAAGGGTGGATCTACAACTGCAGAGGGTTCCAGTGCCACAATCACCGGGGTTACAAGCACAGCATGGGTTATTCTCAGGTTGAACTGGGAATGGATGCTCTGCATCAAAACTGCGCTGCTGCAGCTTCCCCTGCAGATGCCCTTGCATTGCAGCACATGGCTGCACAGTCCCTCCCTGAAAAGAGGCATAAACTACCCTGTAAATAATGACAGGCAGGAGAATGCTGTAAGCAATTTTTGGTGCAGCTTATTTGCTAGAACCCAAGACTTTCGTAATAGCAACCCACCACTGTGTCAGTATTCTCACTGAGCAGCAGGCAGCACAGCCTACAGGCATCTCAACACATGAAAGCTGCCTCAGGATACAGCAGTGTTTAGAAATAAGGCAGAATAGCGGCATAAAATTGATGCCCAAGTCCCTTCTCAGTCCCTTCTACACAGCAACTGATGCTGCTTCCTGAAAAATGCATTAAGGGAATTCCAGGCAGGGCATTTTGTTTCGCAAATCAGGAGCCTAGAAAACTTAATTGTCCTGAATTGCCATGCAAAACTCTTTTAGTGTGTGTGAAATAACTGAAGCTTCAGGCACTGTTGTGGTAAACTGGCAAGAATACTGCAATGTAGCAGTTCACAAGGTGGCCAGCAGACAGATGAATGGGATCCACCTGCCAGTTGTCCAAGATTACACGAGTAAAAGGAAAATGAGAACTGGCCCCATAAAGCTGTGCTCTTCCCTGATGTCACACCAGCTGATTGAATGAGGCAGAGAAAAACTTAATTCACTGCTGAGAGGTAAGGCAGACATAAGCTGTAAACCTGTGGATGCAACAGTGGTTAGACTTGAAATTCAAGACAGTTTTGCTTTTGTCTGTCTGAGACCACAGCTCTCATCTCAACTTCATTTAACCAGGTTGGTAAACAAACTGTCTCTCCCTTTTAGCTACTTAAAATCAACAGCTTAATTGCTGTTCAGCCATATCTGCCAATTCCACTGAGAAGCAGTGCAAAGTTTTGTCCAGAAGAACTGCTTACATCGCTTCACAGTAGCAAGCAGAAAAGACATTTTTAATATCTAGACTGTGTGCTGATTGAGAGCAATTAGTCATCAAGAAGTCAGTATTTAAACAGAAGCCTCACAATGACATAATCACAGATAAGAAATCTGCCATTATAGAAAGACAGCATTCTTAGCATAGCTTCTCCCTGCTAAGAACATCACGTCCTGTGCTGCTGCACTTTCAACTTAAAAGGTGATGGGAATAGAGCTCACTGCAAATACAGGCTGAGAGAACAATAACAGCAGTTCTTTCAAATTAGTATTTAATCATATATCTATAATAAAATTGTTATTTCTGTATCATATATCAATCTCTTAATCATATATCTATAATATCTATTGTAAAATTTCTTAGATTTTTTGGGCTAAAGAGGAGCTCTTTCCACAACTTCCCATAGTGACTGCTCAATATGTGGCCCACAATAGATGTATTAATAGATCGAAACAGCTTGAAAGCAAAAAACTAAAGAAAGGTGGGAGCAAATGGTCACAAGTAACAAGACTTCTGTGGTCAGTTAGTCATTGTTCATGCAGGGACTCACTTTCACCAGAAAAAACACTTCCTTTAGGAGCTGGGAACTAATGCACTTTTGATTGTGAACCTGTCACTCAGAGGAGATATGGACAAGTCATTTCAGCACTACTTAGCTGATCTTGGCTAAACTCTGTAGAAGCTTATTCACAGCCTGTTAATTAGTAAAGTCTGTGATCCCTATCTTCTGCTGTGACCTCACCTGGGGATTTAACTTGGTCTGAGTCATGACTTTGGACATTCATTAGCACCAAGTTCAAACAGCATTACATCTTACACATTGGTTTTGCATAAATTTGGCAAACACCCACTGGAGGCTAGGGCACAGCAGCTCAACACTCCCCATCACCACCATCCTCATCATGGTATGCTCAAAGCAGAAGGTACACCTCTACCATTTCAAAGTTTTACTAGATTAAGAAATGCATTTTCTAATTGAACTTAAAAAAAAATCTCTATGTTGTAAGTAGCTGTCGGATTTAGCATTGGTACCCACAGACCCACAGCAGTGCCATATGGGTTTGGGTAAATGCTAGTTCACATCCATGTACTCAGCTCAGGTGCAGATGCCTAAAAAGAGGGAAGGGCAGACCACTGGGGCAGCAGTCGCTGAAAATATGGTGCTGGTGAACGCCAGCATGGGGATGTACGCAGGGATGCACTGTGCTCCTCCACAAGTGTGGGCACTTCCAGAGAAGCCATGGAGCAGGTATCTTCCCTCCACCTCTGCACCTCATCACTCCAATTTTTTATTTGCTGCATTTACACTGCATCCTTGCAGTTGAGACAGATGACAGGAACCAGACAGTTCTTTGCAAGCCCTCAAAGCCTGTCCTTTCTTGCCATAGCATCATGCTTTTCATCCTGTGATCAGACATGGTCAGCCCCGTCACAGACAGGTAACAAAACCCATCCTGCACCCTCAGCGGAGCATGAAACCCAGCTCCCCCCAAGTGGAGGCAGGCAGGGCTCAGAGCTGCTGCAAAGCAACAGAGTGGCTCTTGTGCCACAGAGTCTGGCTGCAGAAAAGGCACAGGCAGCCCAACCCTGGAAAACAGATGCTGCACAGTCAGCATTTGATGCAATGCCTGTTCCTCTGCCAGTATTAGCTATGATCATTTAAGCTTAGGATAAAAGATTATGAATTCTACACTGAAGAAAAACTGTGGCTCACTACTCTAACTGAAATTTAGTCACTTTTCCCAATTTGACTGAATTTTACAAGGCTCTCAACAGGTCACCAATGGTCAACCGACACACTTTCAATCACTCAGAGGTGGTAAATGGTCATAAAAATCTCCAAGTTAAAACACACTTTGAAAGATAGTTTAAAATGCATAGATACACTGCAGGCTGCCTAATTAAGTTGTAAGCAATTTCTTTGCTTCTGAATTCTTCTATTTGTGCTCCTGTATACAAATGTAGCTTCTGATTACATCTCCTTAGTTTCACAGCTCAATATTGCCTGCCATGTAGAAAAAAACCTGCAAAAGCATCACAGCCACAATTCCAGTTTACTCCTGCAAAGCATATTCATCTTATCACAACAGCAACTGATTTCTACCATGCATCTCCTTCTGTCCTTGTGTCATGAAATACAATTCTGGAGGCAGCAAAAATAGCAAAACCTGTGCCATTCCATAAATTGTTTCTGGAGGTCTTGTGATAAATCACTTAACATTGATTGGGCTGGCTTTGGGAGTTATCTTGAACCAACTGACAAAAATAAGCACAAGAAAATAAGCACAAGACTCACAGGGGCATGAGTAAGAAGCTTTTGGCTTTAGAAACAACTATTTACTGGCCATAACTCTCCATAATCAAAGCAATTAATTGCAAAGATTTGTCCTTAGCCACAGCTAAAATTTTCTTTCAGTTTTTGGGCAGCCTTGGCTGATAATACTCAGTAACTACGGAGATGGGGAACATCTTCGTGGTGTCATCAACTTCAATGCAGATCAGAGAAAGAAAAGGGGCAGCTTAAGGCTGGAATTTGCAAAAAATCCCCAGAGTACATGAGTAACAACTCATGTCCATGGCATTTGTACAGACACAATTATTTAGGAAAAGAAAATTATTTATTTTTTAAGCTGCAGCATTTTACATAAGTACAACATCTTGTTTGGCATATACAAATACTTGTATTCAAACCAGTGTTTATCTGTACTCAGGGGAAAAAGGCATCAGCACAGAAAAAAAGTACAGTTCCCACTTGCAAAAACCAAACCAGTTCAAAATCACAGATTAATTTAGGTTGGAAAAGACCCTTAGAGGTCATATGGTCCAATCTCCTGCTCCCAAAGCATGTCCAGCTAAATCAGGAGTTTGCCCAGGGAGTTTGCTCCACATGGGCAAAATCTCAGCATGTTCTCCTGAACCTCTAAGGCCAGCCAACACATCCTGCTACTGCTGCTGGCTTTGAATGCTGGGCTCATTGAGAAGACATGCAGCTAGAATCAATGGATGAGGCTGCTACAGCCCCACTGCCAAAGCTCCTTGGGCAGCCCAGACCAAAACATACATGAGCTCCTCAGGGAGGCTTTTTTATATTTACTTTTACTTAAGCCAAGGTGTGTTTCATAACTTTTACTTGGTTTTAGCAGAGCATTTAAAGCTTAGACCAGAGTCTCTGAACTCCGCTCCTGCAATTATTTGAGCTACTTCAGGGAACAATAAGAGCAACAAGAATACAGCATGATGCATCAACAGCTGAGCCCAGTTTATTTTTTAGTATTTGAGGTCATTAGAAAAGTCTTTTGTGCATGTTTATGGTCCAAGCTGACCCCAAAGACATAAATTGTTTTTTCCGCTCTCTCAACATTTCCAAATGAAATGTATCAAACTAACTGAAAGTCATTTGTTCATTTGCTAAAAATACCCATTTTCTCTTCTTCCTGATGAATTTACAGGTCAAGATCCCCCTCACACTGTGCTCAACTAAGCAAGCCCTTGCTTTCATAAGGCTATTACTGTTTCATGGAAATAACTATCATTCTATCCTGAACCTTTCCATGCACCTGTCCTGACATGACATTTTTATCCTTTTGCCATGGGCAACCAGTTTTGTTTAGGGTACTTTCCTGTTCCTGTTACTCCATTCACTTCACTCACATGATATTTATAGTATTGCTCTCCAAAATGATAATAGCTTCCAATTTTGCCATATCATTATCACCAGATTTCATTATTTCACTCCTTTTTTTCTCTTTTTTGTTTGTTCTGTTTTGGGTTTTTTTTCTTGGGTTTTTTGTTTGGTTGGTTGGTTGGTTGGTTGGTTTTTTTTTGGTTTTTTTTTTTTTGTGCCAAGTTCATTTTGTGCCAAGATCATTAATGGAAGTATTAAATAACAGTGCTTCCAAAACCAATGTCAGTGGTAAGTCTTCAACCCAGTAGTTTCTTCCACACAAAGCATTGTCATCTCTTTTGTATCCTCTTCCTTTCCATTTTACAAGTTTACAGTTTGTTGCATTTTTATTATGTCTGATTTTCAATGTATTATGATAGCCAGTATTTTATTCAAGCCAGAACAGATTAAATCAACTGCACATCTTTTACCTACAACAAGGCTGTCAAGATTGGCACAGTCTGTCCTAAGGAAAAACCATGCTGCTTGTGTAATTTTTCACTTAATTCCATGTCCTGCTACTCTTTTTCCTAGGGTCTGGCACACTATCAGAACAGTGTGTCTGCAGTGCCTTGGAAAGATGGACAGGCAGACCTTTATTTCCAGCCACAAAGCATCACTCTTCATTTCACATCTGTTTCAGCACTGTGGACTACCGGTCCTGCAGTTTCAGATGCTGAAAGTCCTTCACAGTCCTGGGAGGCAGAGCAGCATGACTCCAGGGTTTTCTGATTCTGTAATCTTTGAGTTTAACTTTCAGCTTCCGTATGAAGATCTTTATGTACCTTCTGGGTATGTGCAAGGTCACAAGCCTTATAATTCTAGAAACACCACTAGAAAGAGGCGGTTTCCAGGAATTTCAGCTTTTGTGATTGAGATTTTCTTCTTTAGCTCAAGTCCAAGCTGTCTGACCGTCCTTTCCCTTCCTCATAAGCAGAAATGCGATTTGATTTTTTTTTATCTATCTGTCGATCTATTTCTTTACTCAGGCTTTACTAGCACTGCAAGACCAAGATCAGCTCGGTCTGCAGAAGGCCCACATGGAACCACATTCCCACCCTTCCATCACCTTCACTCCCAGAGGAAGATGGAGAGGTCAAAGCATCAGCTTCAAAGATTTTGCCAGCATCACAAATAATTCATTCATGATAATACAATTTGGGTTCTAAAAATGTATACAATGCAAAATAATTTCCCATTAAGTCAGCTAGGCCTGACATTAAAACACTTAAGAAATAAAACAGAGGGGTGGGAGACAGAAGGAATTTCTTCAGGAAGCTGAAAAAAACCATGAGAGCATCCTGATTGACAGGTCACTGGTTTTATTAGACCACTGAAAAACAAAACATATGACAGAACAATTAATTAAAGAGCATGTTCAAACTCGATTTAACTTTCCACATCTGTATTAGGTGTCCTTTCTTGAGAAATCAGCCTCAGCTGAGAGTTTAATAAATTGTATTAAAATTAATCTAGCTCTGTCATATGAATCATAGAATCATAGAAGAGTTAGGGTTGGAAAGGACCTTAAGATCATCTAGTTCCAACACCCCTCCCAGGGGCAGGGACACCTCACACTAAACAATGCCACCCAAGGCTATGTCCAACCCAGCCTTGAACACCACCAGCGATGGAGCATTTGCAACTTCCCTGGGCAGCCCATTCCAGTGCCTCACCACCCTAACAATAAAGAATTTCTTCCTCATATCCAGTCTAAACTTCCCCTGTTTAAGTTTGAACCCGTTCCCCCTTGTCCTATCACCACAGTCCCTAACGAAGAGTGCCTCCCTAGCATCCCTGTAGGCTGCCTTCAGATACTGGAAGGATGCTAGGAGGTCTCCATGCAGCCTTCTCTTCTCCAGGCTGAACAGCCCCAACTTTCTCATCCTATCTTCATATGGGAGGTGCTCCAGTCCCCTCATCATTCTCGTGGCACCCCTCTGGACTTGTTCCAACAGTTCCATGTCCTTTTTATGTTGAGGACGCCAGAACTGCACACAATACTTCAAGTGAGGTCTCACAAGAGCAGAGTAGAGGGGCGCATGATCGCCTCCCTCAACCTGCTGATCACGCTCCTTTTGATGCAGCCCAGGATACGGTTGGTTTTCTGGGCTGCAAGCGCACACTGCCGGCTCATGTTCATATTTTCATCGACCAACACTCCCAAGTCCTTCTCCACAGGGCTGCTCTGAATCTCTTCTCTGCCCAACCTGTAGCTGTGCCTGGGATTGCTCCGACTCAGGGGCAGGACCTTGCACTTGGCATGGTTAAATATCATCAGGTTGGCATCAGCCCACCTCACAAGTGTGTCACTGTTTTATAGAAGTAATTTCGGAAATTTGAGTGCTATTAATACTGAAGGCTGTTCGTAATTACAGACCAGATGAGGATCCTAATTAATTCACATATTTGGATAACAATAGGCCCCTGCATTTCACATTCATGTAATTACTCAAATGAATTCCAGATAAGCTGAAATAAGAAGAAAGAGGGAAGACTGGGAACAACCTGGAATATTGTTGCACTTCATTGATACCATCAAAATAAAATGGGAGTGTAGAGATATGAGAAATTAAGCACTAGAGCTAGCATTACCATTTTCAGTTCTGCCAGAGACTGCTAAATTTTAAGTAAAACAATACTAAAACAAGTTAGCATTTGATATTTCAAGCTGTGAAAATCTAAAATTAAAAAAAATGTTTAAAAAGATTAGGATTAATTAAAAACCTTGGTTTAGGCTTTAAATACTTGTTCAAGCAATTTGACTTTTTTTTTTACTATGCACACATGAGAAAATATCTCAAAGGTTAAAATTATGGATGACATATCAATCCTATCTCCTGTACAAACAGTACATACACTCCTTACCAGAGGAAAAAAGCAATATAATTTTGTAATTGATACTTGAAGTAATGTTTTTCATGGAATTAAGCAATTCAGTTAAGCATGACACTGCAACAGTCATACATTTTCCAAATTTTCTCTCCCAAAACCTCACATATTCCTTTGCAGATCTTGCTAGTACCACTGCTTCTGCCTAAAAACATTCCTGGAGCTACACAGCCAGAGAAAGCAACTTCAACTTAAAAATGTCACTCTATCTGTAAGGCCAAGAAACTCTCCGTTCTGGTACAGATGACAAGACCCTACCATCTTCTGTCTGTGAACACCACTGGTTCCCTCCACAGCAAGAACTGAACACAGTGGAAATATCCAGGTACCTTTCCATGCTGCAGCTGCAATACCAGACAAACAGGTAAAGGAGAGCCCACCACAAGGAAAAAAACAAAGAAGAATAGAGAAGTGGTAAATAGCTTAAGCTATGTGTTAATTATACAGTTAAATATGATGCTATAATTAACAACAGTAAATAGACTGAGGAAATACATTTCTATATTAGTTAAACTACCTTTCTACCTTTGCCAAAAAGGAAGAGCCCTTTAAGAAACTACATTTGCACAACAGAAGGTATTTCATCTCCAAAGATGGCTATTTCCATATTGAACCTAAAGTCTTAACCAGCTATCCAAAAGGAGAAGATAATGTAAATACCCTTTGCTAACAGGAAAGTTACAATCCTCTCCCAAAACAATGCATTCTTAGAGAAATGTCTAAAACAATGTTTTAAAAAGCTTCCTTGAAAATTTATGGAATTAGTCTAGCTTTGATACTTTAAACAAATTAGGAGCACCTTAAAAACAGCACTTTCAATGAAAATTCTTGTTCATCCTGCAGCACTGCCAAGCTCACACTGCAGCATTCTTTCCTGGTTCTCTTGAAGAAAAAGAAATAAATCTATATTTAAGATCTATCAAGCATCCATTATCAAAGAATCCTAAAGCTGAAATACTTAGTCTTAGCTTGCGCACAGCCTATAACTCAGCTGTAACAGAAGTACAACGCAGCTAAGATCGTAACCCAATTGGATGTGACTACTTGCTTGTCCAGATCAATTGTCCCCCTGCAGACTGTATAACCAAGGCACACAATGGCAGATAAGAGTTTCTACTAATTTCTTACTAATTCCTGCTGAAGTCTTGCCACCTGATACATAAACATGTCATTCTACACACCCTACTTGCACAGGAAGGACATGCAGCTCTTTGAAGCCTCCTGCCAGATGTTATGGGTGGGAAGTTTTGCCACAGATAAGGGCACTTGAAGTCAATGACACCCGCGTTTCTGACAGGTGAGCATTTGCCTCATTTTGAATAATGAATTTGAGAAAGGCAGAAGGCACCTCATGCATTAAAGGAAATTACATGTTTTGGACCCCACTTTGCACATTAAACCTTAGAAATAAAAGGCTGGCTGACACTGCTAAGTATTCAGGCACACACTGGCTCTGATGCCATGGTGGTCACTTAATTTGTTCAGGTGTATAAGACCAAAAGATGTGTTTATCATAGCCGAGACTCTTCAGCATCCTTGGTAACCAGTGAAAACCAGTTGCTCTGTAAAGTACCATTTCAGTTTTACACAGCAAAAGCGCTAGCTGGGAAGGAGAAGAAAAAGAAAAATCTTCAAAAGATAACCATCTTTTTCATAATGCTTAGAAGCTCTGCTCACCAACTGTAGACCTGTCAGTTGTCTTAGAAACAACAGGACAAGAGTTGAACCTGCAGAACCTCCCCAGAGATGGTTGATAAAAGTCAGTTAGTTCAAAGGAAGACTTTCAGTTGCTGTTTTCATCTCAACCTTTCTTATTAGCACATATTAAACCCTAATGCCTAATGGATTATTTGGACAAAAACAAGGAGAAAAAGCCAGATAGTTATTTTATCTTTGAAGACCCCACATTCTCTGCAGTCCTCCAGGCAGGTCTCTGACATTCCTCTCCCCTCCACCTACAGGTACTTCAGCAATGGCAGGCAGAACTAACACCAGCAACCTTCCTTCAGAGATTTTAGATTAAAAATAAACCTACAAGAAGTCTTAAAAAAAACAAGTTTGCAACATGTAAAGAGGAGCACAAATCCACATGTTTTCAACCCTTTCTTTCATAAGTGGCCTCAGGAGGACAAAACTAGGAGGACAGCAGCAACGTGTCTGAAAAAAGAAATCTTGGCAGATTGGTAATCTGTATCTGGTCAGTGCTGGGAGAAATCTGCACCACAACAAAGAACATTGCCAGAAGCTGTCCCATGTCTCCCAAAGGAAAAGGAGGTGATGCTGGAGACCCTGCATAGTGCCAGGTTTCACCACTGATATAATGAGGCTTCACCACTTGCTCTTCTTTGGCCTCTGGATGAGGACTCTTGAGGCGCTTTTGAGCAGAACCACTCTCAGTCCTGCTGCAGCATCACAAAGATACCATAGTTAGGGTTGCTGTGCATCCCAGGATGCCCTGCACTAAGCTTGCAAACCCTACATCTCTCATTCCATGTACACATGGTTGCATACCATACATTCCTCATTCCATGTACAGCTGGGATTTACCATCCCAGCTGAGGGAACTGGGGGGTTAACTCTAGAGAAGAGAAGGCTCAGGGAGGACCTTATCTCTCCTTACAACTATCAGAAAGGAGGATGGACCCAGGAGGTGGCTGGTCTCTTCTCCCAAGTAACAAGTGATAGGACAAGAGATCCCATCTTGCTGCAGAAGGGAGTGTTCATCCACAGATGGGCTGAACACAACAGCTGACTGATGTGGTCCTGCCTGCCCTCACTGTGGGCAGGTAGGAATGATGTTACTGCTCCCATGTGCACATCACAATTTGCATGGCAACAGATGGCCAGATATGTCATGAATCATTTTCTAGCAAGGGTGAATCTACAACTGCAGAGGGTTCCAGTGCCACAATCACTGGGGTGATTCAGTGGTGGCTGTGGTCTCTTCTCCAAAGTAACAAGTGACAGACCAAGAGATAATGGCCCCAAACTGCTTCAGGGAAGGTTTAGACTGGAGATTAGGAACAATTTCTTCCCCAAAAGGGTGATTAGGCATTGGACAGGCTGCCTGGGGCAGTGGTGGTGTCACTGTCCCTGGAAGCGTTCAAAAACCATGTAGGCAAGGCCCTTAGTGACATGGTTTAGTGGTGGACTCGGCAGTGCTGGAGTACAGGTTGGACTTGATGATCTTAAAGGTCTTTTCCAACCTGGTTGATTCTATGATTCTATGATTCTTTGACTGCCATCATCTCCTTCATGATGATGCCCACAGCTTCCCCTGTTGTCCAAAACCATTTCTCCCCTGGCAGAGGCGTTCAAAGAAGCTGCACAGAGGAGGGCAATGGTGACTGTAGCAGGAGACCCAATCTCACTACCTGCCTGGTCTATAGCCCAAGAAGAAGCAGAGCTATACGTTCTAGGAAAAGCTTCCTTCCCTGCTGTCCCCCAAAGATAGTACTATATTGGTGGGACAGTGCTGAGCTTCTAGTGTAACCTCAGCCCTTCTTCAGTCAACACAGGCAGTCTAATTTCAAAATCAACACCATAACAAGCAGAAAGATTCAAATGCAAATCTTGGTAATGCAGGACAAACCTTCCCATGCAGCCAGCAATTTATGCTCCATTCTCATTTTCAGTCTTTCTTCATGATGGATGACAACATATAAATCTGTTATCAAAAATACTTTGATATCAGAAATGATGCAAAAACATTATGTTGTTTGCTATGTTTTTGTGGTCATGAGGCTGTAATCTCATGGGATGTCTACCTGACTCTGGACCCATGAAACACACATAAAATGAATAAGCAAGCTTTCAAAAAATTTAACACTAGTCTTTATATTTGGGTTCTGCTAAGAAGCAAATGGATGCAAAAGATTAACCAACATTTTAAGTTAAAGCTTTCCAGATTAATCCATGGATCTGCCTCACTTCTCCCAGCTCTCCCCTCCGGCTCTGGGTGGATGGGAAGAGTGGACAGACTCCCCTGGCTTTGCTCTTACAATCCACATGTTGCCATGCCTCCTCACAATATCTCTGTGTCTCTGCTCCTGCTGTGGGGATGAGCCACCTGCAGCTACTGAAGTGATGTAAATTACAGCCTATCATAAAATCAATAAACGCATTAGCCTGAAAACTACAGCAATTCAACTGTTCTCTGCTGCTGCCAAACCAACCCTCCAGCAACACAGTGGAAACTACTGAAGCTATCTTAAATGAAGGTGCCCCTGCCCATGAATCAGAATCTTAAGAGTGTCAGGGGAAAAAAAAAAGGTATTTGTATTTTGAAGTATTGTGAGGGGAAAAAAAAAAAAAAAAAAAAAAAAAGCACCTTTATTTGGTTTCTTGTCTGAATATGGGAAATTTTGAAGATAGAAACACCACGGCAGAGCTCTCCATGTAAGCTGCTCCAAGACAAATGACCACATGGCAATGAATTGGATAAATTAAATATGAACCAAAAGAATGACCTTTCAATTAGCCAAATGAGAAGTGTGCAGTCGAGTACTACACACCGCTGTACTCTCCCATCTACTTCTAGCATATACGCTGCCTCAAAGCCTTCATTTACAATATGCTGTAAAGTGCTGGTGTCGTGGTGTAAGCTGAACCCAGGATAGCTGCTAATTCACTGAGGTTTCTGTGGAGTTCCACCTCCACCACTGCATGGGTGCTGCAGATGCCACAAATAGGTCAGCAGGCTGAGTGCTGCATGGGACTCGTGAATCCTGGATGCTGTAAAATCTCAGGCTGGTATTTAGCAGTGATCAGATAGCATCTATCTGCTATATTTTTTCAGCTGACAAGCCAGCACAGCGAACTGACACCAGCTCAAGACTAGTCCTACTTTTCACTTGACAGGATCAGCAGGAAGCCTGGCTTTGGTCTTTATGGTATGCTGTTCTGTTGGGTGATGGGATATACCCTAACAGCATAATTTGTCCAAAAAAATCAAAATTCACTTTGAATAGCTTATGTTGTATTTGGAAAGTGAACCTAAATTCCTCTAACAACTTCTCCAAGTTTCAGCACTACTGTGAAAAAAAAAAATGGGGCGTAAATGAGGATAAGCAAAAGGTTTGTTCATTTGCATAAAGTATGAATCATGGAATCATAGACTGGTTTGGGTTGGAAAGGACCTTAAGATCATCCAGTTCCAACTCCCTGCCATGGGCAGGGACACCTCATCTTGGAACATCAGGCTCTGTCCAACCTGGCCTTGAACATTGCTAGGAATGGAGCACTTACGGATCATAGCACTTTTTTTTTATTTATTTTTAATTGCTGGTTTTCCTCTTCTCAGATACATATCATTATTGCCAGATCCTGCTCCCATTCCATCACTTTCTCTCAGAGCTGCTCATCCATGCTCATACACAAGACTATGGAAGGATGGCGAGCAACATGCTCTTCCAACATGAAACAAAAAGTCTTGCACTTCTTAAAAGCTTTCAAAAGAGATGCTAAGAACGCCAGCAGCAGCTAGAGCTCTCTGTGAGTCTTTGCTTTGCTCTGCCTTGTCCCATTTGGCCTCCCCACCAGCCTGGGGGAGCAGGATGTTCATGGCCATACCTATACCTTGTTTCCACCACAAAGGAGTATTTTCAGAGAATCAATCCTGGCACACTTCTCTGTGCTGCTCAGGGAATTCAGCTCACACACAGCCCAAAATGGCTCAGTCACACTTAGGTGTGTAAAGATCCTGGCAAAAACTAATGTTAACAAAAACATCCTCTCAGCAAGCCCATCACCATTTTTCTTGCTGAAAGGAATAAAAATACAAATAATTCTGCTTAAGCTTATATTTAACAATGATTTTTTTCTAGCATGCTGCTGTTCAGCTGTTTGCCAGGCTGCAATACAGCTGCTCCTTATCTCCCATGCACATCATCACACGAATGAGGATTTCTGAGGCATTAAAGAGCTGCTACATACACAGCAATCCAAACCTTCATGAGCAGCTGGAAAAAATTACTCTACACACCGTGTTTTAAAAAGATGATATGCAAAATGGTTTAAAGCAGCTTTAAAAAGCTAATCAAAACCTTAACATGGCAAGGAGGATCTCCAAATTCATATTTTACACTTCCAAATGAACCATAAATCACACATAGTATGAGGGGTCAGACGAACACAGTGGGAATGTTTGCAAAAGCCCAGTACACCACTGAAAGTGTCACCAGCCAAGAAGTCAATGTTTATACTTCATTCTTTATTATTCATTCTTCATTTATTCTTTATTCTTTTTTCTTTTTCTTTCTTGCTTCTCTTTCCTTCTGTTTTTTTTTTTTTTTTAACCCAATAAGAGGATGAAATTCCATCCTTAGCTCTGTGTCTCAAAGTATTGCAGCATGAAGTATGTGGTATGTGAGACTGGCCTCTATCTGAAGACAACTGAAATCTCTAGCCAAAACAAAGAGTTAATCTTAACTCTCCTTTTCCTGTCTTTTATTGTTCTAGAATAACCCACTGAAGTTGGTTTAGACAGTCTTCTGTATATGTTATCTTTTTTTTTTTATTTTGATTTTAAAAATGCAATCTAAACCAATATTGCTGGTGGTGAAGCTACAATGTGCTCTGTTAAGCCCTGAAATATAGGTTTCTTTTATGTGTAAATTTTCTATCCCCCTAAAATATGTCAGTTAAACTTTATTGGCTTTCCTTGCTACCTGCTTTTCTAAATGCTACAAATTCCTCTAAATCTACTCTCGATTTGCTCATTCATTCTCTGTGTACCAATATACACAATAGACACCCCACTCCTTCCAACTATTATCCACACACTCACACAATTTTTTATGTGCAAAGGAGATACAGCCTATACACACACCTTAGAAAAAGCATCTTGTAAATCAGTGGAGTATGTTATGGTACATGACATATGTACACATGCACGTACATATGGTACATACAGACATTTGCCTTGGCATTTCAAAGCGATGGGAGCAAATGGCAGAGGAGAAATGCAGAGGCTTTTATTGAAGTTACGGGCAGTGGGGGTAACCATGCACCCTTTCCCACACCCATACAGCACTCCTGTGACAAGTGCCCCAGAGCCACAGCGCTGTGGGGCTAGAGATATTCGAACCAGCATCATTGTCACTGCTGGAAATACACATTAGCTCCTGGGCTGGGGAGTCTTAGCACAATTTAACTGCAGAGCTGCCAGTATCCAGGAACAAGGGATGGGAACAGAAACTGTGGCAGATTTGCAGCTGTCAATATGGAAGGGTTTCCAGGATTAATAAAGAGTAATATGCAATATCAGTATAGTGTTATCATTTGGGAGACAGTCAGGGTCCTTAGGAATCTATTCCTGTATGATTACCTTGCTGGGTAATTTAAAAGCAACTATTTTTTCTAGTATTAAAAGCAGATTTGCTTATTTCTAATTTCTAACACTATTGATTTGCCAGTTAGATGATAAGGCTTCACCTTTATGCATAACCAAAGCCATCTCAGACACCCTGATCTCCTGTCATCTAGCACAGAAAGAGATGTGTGGATGAAGTAAACTTACACCCCTGGACTGGATCCCATAGTGCCATCCTGCATGAGAAAGCAGGTCTGGGACTGGGGGAGCTGGCAGGGTAAAGAGTTAAAGAACTTATTTTCTAACCAGAGCTTACTTCATGGGTGATGTAGCAGCACATTTGATAAATAATCTACCATTTTTCCTATAAAAAATAATTTAAAAAATTAACTTATTATAGCTTGTATTTAGAGTGCAAGTGTGGGCTATGATCCACCTACTGGGACAGTGCTAGCTCAATAACCCCTCAGCACAGCGCTGCTAATACAATAGCCCACAGCTATCCCCAATGGCAAGCCATAAAAACTCTCCCATACCTCAAACCAAGCCATAATAAAGGGGGCCTATAGGGATGCTGGGGAGGGACTCTTCATTAGGGACTGTAGTGAGAGGACAAGAGGTAATGGGTTCAAACTTAAACAAGGGAAGTTTAGATTGGATATGAGGAAGAAATTGTTTGCTGTAAGGGTGGTGAGGCACCGGAATGGGTTGCCCAGGGAGGTTATGAATGCTCCATCGCTGGCAGTGTTCAAGGCTGGGTGGCATTGTTTAGTGTGAGGTGTCCCTGCCCATGGCAGGGGGGTTGGAATCTGATGATCTTAAGGTCCTTTCCAACCCTAACTATTACATGATTCTATGATTCTATGACATGCTTTGGACCAGCTGCTGGGAAAACAGCCTTTGTCTGCCAGCTCTGACACAGATATTTGGGCAACTTCCCTTGTGAAGCCCTTTGCCTCCAGCACCCGAGCCCATCCCTGGCAGCAATGCAGATGGAAGCACTGTTGTATTTTCTTCTGGCAGTCCAGTGGATTGAAACAACAGTGGCAAATGGTGTGGATTTCTCCCATGTGTGGGATGTAAGCTCTGAAGTCTAATCATGACTGTTTAGATGGCAGTAACATTAACTCTTTCACAGCTCAACTTTGTTCCAGAGCCATTATGCAATTGTGTGGGGCTGGACACATCTGACTAAATTGTGATGGTCCTTTCATTTGAAAAGGTACAAATACGTGTCCATGAATTTTAGTACAGGTTACAAGTAAAACAAAGAGGAAATCTTATAAATGGAGGTATTTGCTACTCATCCCTGCACAGAGATAGGAGAATTCAGGATTCATGACATATGGATGTTGTGGGATGTGGTGGGTTTGTGTGAATGTGGGTTAGTGGGGCAGAGGAGGCTCCTCTTCTGCTCACAGCAAACCAGCAGAGGAGCTGTGCTCCAAATCACACAGGGAGACCTGATAGTCCCTACAATGAGTGTGTATTTAGATGTGTCTCATTTGTCAGCCTGTTTCACTGTTCCATTCCACCGTTGCCACTTGATGTGTTATTTGAATTTATTTAAAACATCAAGAAATTAATGCCTTAACTTTTAACCTACTATCTGCAATGTCTTTAACTGCTCTGTAATTTGCTGTCAGAGTAACTTGTAATCTAGAGGCCAAAATGAGAAGAAAGATTTGGTCTAACACTCTGATGTTTTCACATTCAAAGGCTCAGATTACAAATAGTCATGCAGGAATTTCACTATAATATAGCTACTGCAAGCCCTGTTGAGGACGTGTGGAAGCTATTGCAGATTTCCAAGGAACAGCTATTTTGATTTCACTCAGCCATGGTTATGCATCAGATCCCAAAAGGAGGCCTTTACACCTAAAAGGTTCCTACTTGTACTCATATTATTTCGGGTATTTACAAATGATGGTCATCTTTTTAATTTAACCTATATTTATTGTTATCATGAGATCACAGTGCACTGAATGCTCTCTACTGCTAATGGAAGGAACATTTCACAACTCCAGAAAGGATTTAGTTGCTAAAAATACTAATAAATAGGTGGCAGTTTTAAGAACCTAAGCATCAGATGATTGAATTTTCTAGAGAAAAGACCACTGTCCTCATTAAAAATATTGATGAGTTTTGCTGAATCACTCTCATGCTTCATCACTTCATCACTTCAGCCCTCTCCTGAAAGAATCCCTCTGTGATTAATCCTACAGAACCTAAGCCAAAAGAAAGACACTTCCTGCAGCTGCAAAACTCATGCCATACCAATAGGAACCATCTGTAGCTATTCAAGCAATCAAATGGAGGTGAGCTACCAAGAATCTGACTTTGTTGTCACCATAACTGCATTCAGGTTGGTATTCCATAGAAGAGGTGTTTCCAGGGGTTTGTCTAGAAAGCTGGATGCTGATAGAGCCACAAAAATGATCAAAGTGATGGAGCACCTCTCTTATAAGTAATGGCTGAGAAAGTCTGGGTGATTCAGCCTGGAGAAGACTCCCTGGACACCTTATTGTGGCCTTTCAGTTCTTAATTGAGGCCTATAAGAAAGTCAGGGAAAGACTTTTTAGCAGGGCTTGTGCAACGGGACAAGTTTTAAACTCAAAGAGGGGAAGATTCAGACTGGACGTGAAGAAATCTTTTACAATGAGGGTGGCAAAACACTGGCACAGGTTACCCAGAGAGGTGGTGGATACACCATCCCTTGGAGACATTCAGGGCCAGGCTGGATGTGGTTCTGGGCAATCGGATCTGGGACTTCTTCAATTTTGAAGAAGTCCCTGATCATTGCAGGAGGTTGGACTAGGTGAGCTTTGAAGGTCCCTTCCAACTTTTTCAAATCAATTGTATGGTTCTATGATTCTATGACCCAGAGAGGCTCTTGCAGGTTGGTGCACTGGCAGGCTACTGAGTTTTATGGAGCTCACGAGTAGTTCAGTTGGGGTCAAGCCAAGAGATCAGCAGCAACTGGTGGATAAACAGCCATGGGAAGAAGTTCCTTTCAACATCAGTAGCTTTCCTGGGAGAGCCATGTATACAGTGAGCACAGTCCCATTCCAGCACAGCTTAGGAACCAATTTTGCCTCCTTCTTGTGAGCTGCTCCCAGAATGTCTCTTATGCGTCTTGCGGTCTCCACCTTATGCAAAGACCCTAGGAAAACCTTAAGGACAGCATTCCAAAGTGATGGTCACTCTTTGGTTACAGCCAGCCATCTGCCACAATGCCTCATACAACCTCTGAAACTAGTTGCAGCAGATGTTTTACAGGGGATTTTGCAGAAGTGACCAGCTGAAAAGATAAACAGTGCCTACCAGCTCTGTGCCAAATGCATATTTCATGTCGTGTTGTAGCTATTGCTCTTACCTGCTTCTTTCTGTGGATGAGATTTATCCTGTACCTCAAGTCAAGACATCTAAAGGCTGGTAAAAGGGCTGGATGCATTTTTCTGCTCCAGCTGTAAATTCAGCAGAAACACACAGCTTGTCAGGGCTCTGGGCAGCAGTCATTGCATCCTACCACTACAAAAAACGTTCTCAGACACTGGCAAGAAGACACAGCACTCAGCAATAGGTGACTTTTTCCACCAAAGCGTTTCAGAGCAGTCCAGGTAAGGACAAAGCCTGGTAGATGTGCATCCTGGCAGGCATCCCCCCATGGCAGCCTTTCTAGGAGCAGAAAGAAAACTTTATCCAGGAAGGAAACTTTATTATAGGGAGATTGTGTAGTGCTAGGAGTAATATTATGCTACTTAGAGAGAAAAAAAATGCACTGAAAATCCCCAAACTCTAAAGAAAGAGCAGTTTCTTGCATTTGAACCTCTGCCTCCTCAGAAGAATGAGCTGGAAGAAGATTTGTCACATATCAGCTCACAGGGGCAAGATGGTTCAGAAATCCATAAACACACTGGCAAGTCTGTCTGCTCCACACAGAAAAGCTTCAAACAGAGAAATCAGGCCATATGTGCCTGGAGGAGGCACCAAGAGTGGTGCGAGATCCCCTTGGGAATTGGGGCTCCCTGCAAGGATTCTGTCAGGAATGTCAGGCAGCATTCGTGTCCCCTGCATGCAAGGTGTCCTTGAAAGGTGAGAACATTAATTTTGTCAGTGAAGTCTTTTGTCCAGAGAAAAGAGCTACAGGCCCTTCTGTTTTAACACCAAGGAGCTAATTAGATCTGCTCCTAACTTAATGAAATCCTGAGGAAAGTCATTGTGGGTTTTGATGACAGTAAGTGACTTAGAAAGATGCTAACAAGATGCCACAGGGACCTACTACACAACCAAAGCTGCAAGATTTAGTCCACGAGTGTCCTGGAAATAGAAGTCATATATATGATGGCTCTTAAACAGGAGCCTGCAAGCTTGACATTTCTATTAAAGGCCCTTCCAAGGAAGTGGTCCAAGACAGTTCTGGGATAGTTGGACAGAGAGTTTGCCTCAGGATACTGAAGAAGGGCTAGCAGGTAGGATGAGTCAGTGGCAGCTGCTTATTAATTTTTCTACTCTGTTAATTTTGGCAACTCCCCAAAACCTGCTTTTTAGTTCCTACAGTACCACACTGGCAGCATCCAGAAACATAAGCTGCAGAATGGCCTAAAAGGGATGTTTTACATCTTATCAGAATAAGCTCGTGTGTTTTACCTTATTGGAATTATTTGCAAAATAAAACCTCAGGCCACTTGCGAATGTACAGGTTCCTTCCTTTGAAACAGCCCTCCCCTGCCTCAGCACACACACCGCCACTCAGGAACACACCCAACACGCACCACTTGGGAATGGTATTATTGGCAGAAAGTCCCTTTCTGAAAGTTGTCCATTTCTTTATGATCAGCTCATATTATCTGGAGAACTAATTACTAACTAATCCCACTGTGGGCTTCACAGTTGGTGGCTCTCCATCACTGAAACTGCTCCCAGGAAATACAAGTCACATGTGAAAAGGTTTTCAGGATTAAGGATAAACTAATTATTGTACGGCACAAGAATACAATTAGCCTTACTCTCCAGTTTAGCTTTGTAGCAAGGCAGATATATTATAGTAATTGTATTTTTACCTGCAAAGGTACATAAATCAGAATTATGTGCCAAGAAATTATTTCCTTGCAAGTCACTGCCAGGAGCAGGAACAAAGCCCCATCCCTTTTGTTATTATATACTTACACAACTCTAGCATCTGCCAGCTCCTAATCATAAACCAGTTTTCCTTTACAGTAGGTATCACTGAAAATCTCATGCCATATTTAGTATTTTGATTTTGTTTGCTTTGGTCATGAAACTAAATTGCCTTCGCTTCTGGTGCTGTCTGAGCCAGAAAGCATTTTTTCAGTGGGTCAGGGGTGGAAGGAGAAAGAATAGAAGCTGTGTTCATTTCTTTTGCCATGCACGATGGCCTCTAGGATGAAATCTGTGTCCCTGTGCAGTCAGCAGCAGCTTTCCCAACACTTTAAGTGGGATCAGAATTTTGGCCCGAAAGCAAATGATAGTGGTTGGTATATGGCACCTTTTTCCTTCTTTTCCTGTTTTTGAGTAAGGACATGTATTTAATTATTTTTTTTTTATACAGTACATTGTAATCAACTGCCTAATGCAGTGGACCACATGGAGTACCTGCTTTTTCCACCAAAATTTATGTCTTCCTTCTGAATGTATGACAGAAATTTAAAGACTGGAAACTAATGTGGAAGGCAAATATTCCAAGTCATACTTAACTGATCTGGATGAATGAATAAGCTTTTCAGAGCATAAGCAAATCAAAACCTAACTGAACATAAATAAGATGATTTCAGCAGTATAGTCTATGTCTAAAATTTAAACTTCCCTTCAACAGAGTAGAAAGAACTTCAAGCTTACAATTAAAAGACAACAAAAAAAAGAAAAGAGGAGAAAAAAGAAGAAAAAAAAGCTAATTTAAAATACAAGCAAGAAAAAACAAACAAACAACCAAAAAAAAAACCAACCAACCAAACAAAAATACCACATTTTAAACAGTGCAATGTAAAACAGTAAGGGGCCGCTACCTAACAATTACCTGATAGTATAAACAACAGAGATGTTGGGATGCATAATTCTAATTGTCAAAATTACAGTAACTGTAGTATTTTGATGGAGCTGAAGACATCTGAATGGTGACTACAACTATTTCTAGCAAATAGGGTAAACAAATCTTGTTACTACTGCAGTTAGGGCTATTCTGTAAAGAAATCCAGTGCTGCATGTCCCTATTTGAAGAGCTGTAACATCTGGGACAATTTTAGTTTTAAGAATGGTGCTGAGAAAGAGAAGAAAAAAGCAAATGTCTTGCTGCATACTAAGTTACAAGTAAATTACAGGTTGCAAATCTCAAAGAAATTATAGTCAGGAAAACATGTCTCTAATTGGTTTAATGATTCTCTAGCATAAGAGACGCATGTAAGACATGTACTATATTGCAAAGAGGCTGTATTTCTATTTATAGAGTAAAATTACAGTAAGAACTGAAACTACAATAAGGACTCAACCATATGTTTTAACAAGGAGAAGTTCAGCAGCTGAACTCTTCCATAAGAAAGCGCATCAAGGCTGGTACGTTTCCAACTATGCAAAAGTAGTGCAGAGCAAAAGAACCCTTCATAATTGATGCTGGTGTTACAGCTATGCACAGCCTCTCACGCCACAGGCAGGTCCTTCTCCTCCTTCAGGAGCAGGAGCTGAAGCAGGGAGTCCCACATGGGCTCCACATGGGGACAAGACACTCAGATGACAGTGTGAAGAGCAGGGGGCTCCTGTGATGGCATCCAAACACCTGCTGTGGCTTTTGACCGTTTCTCTGACCATGAAGAAAAAAACATGGGTGTATCATTTTACCCACCAAAATCACCTTAACCAACAGGGGAACAAATTTTATGCCTCGATAATGGACTGAGAAAATTATTCAGCGTTGCAAAGAAACAGCATGTTAACATTACAAACACAGGACTACTTAAACTAAATTCTCATGGCAGAGAGCAAGTACTTGATAGTGCTTCTGCTTTAGACATATGTGACTTTAGTTTACCTTTCCTCCTGCAAACACTTGTGTGCATACTGAACTACAAGTAGATACTGTCTTTTGGAATATCATAGACTAAAATACATAAACTTATATAAAACAGAGCAACAACAAAACTTACAAAACTTTCTGTGAACTATTCTGTCATTCTATTCACATCTTTCAAACATTAGTAAAATCAAATCATAAATCAAATTGTAAAGTCAAATCATAGTTTCTTCCTGTCTCAGCCCAGTGTTACCCCTTCTAACAAGCAATAGTTTAGTTAAAAAATACTAGATGACTCCAGAGAAGCATAAAGACTCATCCTCGTGCACCTGAAGCTACTCTTTGACAAAAGTATAGCATTTGCTTCAGAAATGCCAGATTGTCATGAAACGATTATGTTTGTGTATAATTGATTACAGAAGTGGATAATGTCCTTTAACCAGATGACTTACTGATTGGTTCTCCTGCTTCTTTGTCCCGGTCTTGGTTACCTTAGCAACTTCATGTTACCCAGGGGAATTTAAAAAGCACCTCATCAATCCAACTTGTGCTAAACCAAGGAAGTGGTGTGCTGTGCTGTACACAGTGGGTGCTCCTCAGCAGCAACCACACCTACAAGGCATGTCATGAGTACACAGGCAGTCTATGTTTAACTTAGTCTTCGCCTTACAATATTGTTTTTTTTCTTTAAGCAGGATAAAGAAAAATCTGTATTTCACTGCAGGAAACTCAGTAATACCAGCAGCACACACTGTGCAGGAATATTTGTTTAGCAATTCTGCTGAATTTCAGGTGAAAAAGTAATGGTGACTATCAGATTTAAAATATCACAAAACATTTTTTCTTCTCTTGCATATTTTCAACAGCCTTTTCAAAACAGAAATCTTGCCTATGTTTTGATATATATGCCATGGAAATAAATACCATATATATATATATATACAAACACGCAGAGGCACAAGCTTTTGGACTGATGGAAAACAGCCATTAGCTTAAAACCACATACAGATTAAATAAAATAATTCTTCTTCCTAAATGCTTCCTGCTCTTTCCTGTGCCTCACATGGACAAGGGCCTAATATGGGCCTAAAAAAGCTGTCTGGGCAACTTGAAAATGAGATGACTCTCAGTCTCACACAGCCAGTGAATAGTAGCAAAAATAATCTACAAACCAGAAATTATGCAAGCTCAACCCTGGCAGTATGCAGATGTAGAACACAGCTCTACCAAGGACTAGAACTGCAGAAGAATTGTGCATCTGACCCTATATGATACCTGTTGTGGGGTTCATAAGAAGGGATGGAAGGTTTTACTTTTTGCCACAGTGATGAACAATCCCATGTAGAACAGGGATCAGGGATTACAGCAATAGCTATAAAAAGAGCGACAAGACATAATTCTGTATCAGTTGTATGGTGGACAGTATTTCACTAACACTGTTTTATGAATGCAGTGAAGAAGCACATAAGTGGTTAAAGAGATTAAAATGTCAATATTGCCCTGAATTTTAAAGCAACATTTTGACATTTTTGGAACTAATTTACTATTGAAGACTATCAAAAACTAAGTACAACCATTTCTTAGGTATACTTAAAGAGTTTGTTTAAACTCTCTGTGGAAGTATATTTTTAAGCTGTGTAATGAGGAAATGGACATTTTTCTTGGCAGACCACAAAATATGCCCAAATCATTCACCACCACTCTTTTAGCAGCATGAATTATCACTGCAGTCTCCCTTGTTCCATGAACTACAAAGAGCTTGGAGCACGTTAAAGGAGGAACAAACAATGCATATGGCTGTTTTGCAGCAGTAAGTGGTCATTTCTCCACAAATGCTGGCTACTTCATATTTTTTTAAGTTAAAAGAAAGCACTTTTCTCTAACAAATGCTAGAGAAAGTGCTAGCCATTAAGACCTTGAGGGGTACTGCCTATTCAAGCTGTCCACATCTCAGTGGATTCAATGCAGCACCACAATAACAGTAAGCAGGACTGGAGTCATCTGAACTTTGATTGCATTACCAAGCATAAAAAATAGAAAACCCCCAAATTCCACAGGCTGGGTCATGGCAGCCACCTGTGGGATCGGATCCTACTCAACAGGAGCAGGTGGATGTCCTGCCATTGATATTATCAAATGGAAGATCACACCAAAACCTCTTAGTTGTGAAAGTCCTTTGCAGGTAGTTGCCTTCATCAGGCACTCACCAGCCCACCCTGCATTACCAGTGCTTCACCCTCGTGTGGTAGTAGCACTTCAGGGGTGCTGAACTGCTGTGTGCTCACCAGCGCAGTGTTCCAGAGAAACTCTTGCTAGAAATGAAGGGTTTCCAAAGCATCACTATCTCCTTCCTCCCTTCCTGAATACAGACCAAAGCAATGCTGATTTTCAGCTGTGGCATCGTAGGAATGATAGCCCCATTCCTACCACCTGCCAGCTAAACCTTGTGCGACAGTAGTGTACAAACCAACACACCATATGCCTTAAAAAATAATTGTTAAAGCTTGCTCTTTAATTTTGTGTGTGTGTGCATATAAATGCCATACAGTGTTGAAAAATTGCAAAGCAATTTTGCTCATTTCAGTATGGAATGAAATACAGGAGAAGCAGAGGAAGGAATGAAAATAGGCTGCTTTTATCTGTCATTTCCCTTCGGCTGTGGTATTTACTACAAGCTTAATTGCGCACCTTTGAATCACATCTGGGTTTTTACATATGCACCCCCTGCCTCCTTTCGCACACACTCTGCTCTGTCACACCTCAATAGCCAAGGGAGGAATGATGCTGTTGCCCAGCTACCAAGCGGCTTCTTTTATAGCTCCTTTTTTCAAGAAGCTCATCTAGGGCAAAGTAGATTATGGAAGAGAAAATAGTATACAAAACTAGCAGTATAGTCAGCTCCTTTCTTTCATACGCTCTCCTCTTCCACTTTAAACAACTAAAATCTCCCAAACCTTACATAGAGATAGTAGCCTCTGCTTTTACAAAGCAACTATCATGAAGGAGTGATAGTTTAAGCTTTTTAAAATGAAATTAGATTCCTCAATTTGACACTGGCAGAACACCGTTTGAAAAAATTCTATAAGAAGATCTAGAAACTGCACAAATGTTAAAGCTCATTTGGAATTTGCATTTTAAACAACTGAAGAATAAAAAACAAACATAAAACAAAAAGCCTGCTTCCATACCTATCTGTGCTCATGAAGAAATGATTTCACTTATCACTTGCCACTAAAGCAGTTAACTAAGTTCTTAACTTAGTTTTGAAAGATAAGTTTAAACAATTTACTGTGAAAGAGACCTGTGTCAATTAGCCTAAACCTGCTACTTACAAAGCTGCACCAGTTTAAGTCGCTCAGCAAGCAATCACACCTTTAATTAAAGCATGCAGCAGGATGCATGCCAGGTTTCTTCTGGGGCTGTTTGCAGGGAGAGGGCCTACGAACGTGCTTTGGCAGTACCACAGCTCTGTGGTTTTTCATCAACCTGGCAAGCCGTCTACTATTTTTTTTGTGTCTCATATTGAATCCTTGTCCACTGTAATCCTGATAATAACAGGAGCTGGACCAGATCCTAAATTAAGTGAATGACCAGAAATGTTTCATTTCCCACAAAACGTTATTTACACTCTGCATGCTCTCACAAAGGAAAACTAGCAGCAGAAAGACAATCTGCAAGCCAGTGAACTGAGCACAAATTAGGCTGTACTTTTGCCATTGCTGAAGGCGTTTATTTTTCCACTATAAACCTTTGGCTTGTTTTACTAGAGCTCCTGGCTATGTGTCTCTCTGATGAGGCTGTCTCTGCTTTTTCTAGGACTGTTGGTAGGGGAGAGGCTTTGCCACCTTCTTCCCGTGGTGATCTGTCTGCAAACTTACTGGAGGGGAAAGAGGTGGCAAAGTCCCAAAATCAAGAGCACACTGCTCTATTCTCAGTTTGTTATGCATCTGATAAATGAAAATACACAAAAAATTATGATACACATCACACACTCCCAAAACAAGCAAATGAAAGCAAAGACCAAAAAACTCTCTAAAGGGCTGAGCAAGGGTAGAGTGCGTTAAGGGAACAGAGAACATGGAAGAGAAATGCACAGGGTTACTAAAAGCATCAACTATCTTCAAAGAACTCACACAAACATTTTTCCTTCTACTTTCTTGTCTTTATTTTTGTACACTTTTTGCATTACCACTTGCTGCATATATTATGACCTGGTGAAAACTCCAAGACCTACACATTAAGGTATCTTGAAGAAGTCACTAATGTCTGCTCTCCATACCCTAATGGTCCCCAAGTTATTACTTATATAAGAAAGTAGGCATGTTAAGAAAGATTCACATTCCAGAAACCAGTCTTGCAAAGAAACAGGCAATCTTGATAGCAACAGAACAGCACATACGCACACCTATAGGTATAACATTTATAGGTTTTGCTTAAGCCATCTCTAAATAAAAAATGACATAGTATGGATATTATGCATATATGTGGTCAAGATACTGTTACCATGAGCTTCCTTTTTCGTTTTTTATTTTTGATGAGCTTGTCCAAAAAAGTGAAGCTAAACAGGCATGTATCAAGAAGCTACCTGAAGAAAGGGAGTCATATGAGGGCGCATATGTATATGTATCTATGTGTACATATATATATATATGCATAAATGAGGATGTGTCCATATATATCAGAAAGATAATTTGGTCTAAGGCAGTATAAAAGAAAGAGCAACTATTATTGGAGGAAAAGAACAAAACTGGTAGAGATGAAAACCTAAACAGTAAATTATAATCTGAGCATGTGAGCCAGGAGACCAGAGCTGGGCAGATACGGATGTGGTCTTAAAGGTAAAGACAGGAGTTTAATTTGTGACATGAAAAATGTGCTTTGGAAGATAATAGTGAACACATTTTAAATAGAATGCTCTTAGATGCCAACTCTGTGAAGACTGGACATGGGGTTTTTGGTGCTAGGTGACTGAAATTGATGGTAGAGAAGATGGGATAGCAGGAAAATGAAAGTAAAATTATTTTAAATGCCTGTACTTTCCAGGCATGTAAGATTAAACGGCAACCGGCAGTCAGAAGGACTGTAATTTTGGTCAAGGGCTAAAGCAATCACAGTTTCATGCCAGCTCCTCCTACGAAGAACATGGAAGCCTTTGGATGCTGCTGGCTTGCCTCTTTTTAGGAAACTGTGGGGTGGGAAAGGAGGAAATCTCAGGCAGATTTTGTTAAATAGATGAAATGAATGACCACATACCTTTGATCAGGTATTGGAACAGGCTGCCCAGCCTGTTCCAAAGGCTGTTCCAAGCCCAGGGACACACGGTCCCTGAAATGTTCACAAACCCTGTAGCCAAGGCCCTTAGTGACATGGTTTAGTGGTAGTCTTGGCAGTGCTAGGAGAACGGTTGGACTCCATGATCTTAAAGATCTTTTCAATCTGGTTGATTCTGTGCTATCATTCTAAGTTATGTCCAGCTTACACTAGAAGGGTACACGTGTGCAGTGATTAAACTGCTCCTTTTCCTATGAGACAATAAAATGGGGCAGTTTCCTACTGAAACACTTGATTCACACTAGAAAACTGCTTCAAAATGCCTAGTGCACTCACTATTTCCACAACAAAAATTAGCAATAGTGGTGCAGTCCGCGAAGCTGGCAACCTCTAGGGCAGTTTCACGATGTTCCATAGAATCATAGAATTGACCAGGTTGGAAAAGACCTTTAAGATCAAGGATAACCTTTACCCCAGCACTGCCAAGTCTACCACTAAACCATGTCACTTCGGACCCATCTTCATGGTTTGTGAACACTTCCAGGGACAGTGACTCCACCACTGCCCTGGGCAGCCTGCTCCAATGCCTGAACACACTTTTGGAGAAAAAATTTTTCCTTCCCAACCTAAACCTCCCGTGGCACAGCTTGAGGCTCTTTTCCCCTGAACCTGTGGCTTGGGAGAAGAAACTGATCCCCACCTCACTACAACCTTCATCCAGGTTGCTGTAGAGAGTGATAAGGCCCCCCTTGAGCCTTCTCTTCTCCAGACTAAACCCCACAGTTCTCTCAGCCGTTCCTCATCACACTTGCGCTCCATGCCCTTCTCCGGACCCACTCCAGCATCAAATGTCCTCCCTGCAGCGAGTGGCCCAGAACAGGCTGACCTTCCCAAGGCCGGGTTAGCTTGGATCAGGGTCTCTGTCCTGCACCTCAAGAGCCGGTCTGAAGGGCGCTGGTGCATGCTCAGGCACCGGGCCGAGCCCTCACACCTCACCCAAGATCCGACCGCAGTCCCACCGCCGCCACCCGGCGGAAAAGCCACCCGCACCCCCCACACCACGACCACCCCCCCACCGGCGCCGTGGAGCCTCCCCTCAGTGACGCCACGCGCCCGCCCCTTCCCTAGCCTTTATCAGGAGGCCCCGCCCCCCCCCCCCCCCCCAGGCTAGTGCGCGGTGCGCGGCTGCGCGCGGACGGTCCGGTACCGCCGGGATGGACAGTGAGCGCGGCGGCGGCGGCGGTGGCAGCAGTTGAGGGGCTCGTTAAAGATGGCGGAGCTGCGGGAGGGGGAGAAGTACACCGTGTCCCCCGAGCAGAGGGCACCCAATATCTCGGTGCTGCCCATCAGGATGACCGAATCCGCGATGCGGGCGCTGGAGCAGTACCAGAGCGGCAAGGTGAGGTTCTCACCGCGGAGGGGGGTTTCAGTTCGGTTTTGAGGTGTGCATCCCCTGTCCCGTGGGGTCCTTCCCGCCGGACCCGCGGTGGCGGGTGGGCAGGTGTTGTGCACCTTTCTCTGGGCAGCGCTTGCTCGGTCCCCGTTCCTGCTCCGTGGGCTCCCTGGGATGCAGCGCCCCGGGGGACGGGTCCAAGGCGCCCGGTGTAAGGCAGCGGTTGTTGCGCTTTCCGTGGCACTTGACGAACTTCCCAGCCCTACTCTGCCGCGCTTCCCGGCGAAAACTAAGGACTCCATCGTCGGACAGTCCTTGATACAAGGGTCGCTGCGCTGTCACAGCAGGTTGCTTGCATCTCTCCTGGGCTGCCGCAAACTTGAAGCCCGCTCCGCGTCCAAAAGTGACTCAGGTAGCTGGTACTTGCAGTCGCCGCCGCTTTCCTTGATGTCGGCATGCTCCCCGCTCACCGAAAGCTTTTACTTCAGGACGAGCGAGTTCCGTGGTCCGGAGAGGGGATGCGTGTCCCTGGCGACGGGCGCTGAACTCGTTTTCTCGGGTGTTTAGGTGCTCTGATGGGAAGAGGTGAATCCCGGAGGGTCGCGTACACATTATAGATGTTGCGGTTTGACACCGGGCGATTTTGTATGTTCGAGTGCACTGACTGTAAAAAAAAAAAAAAAACAACTGCTTTCCTCACAGCAGGTAGATAGATAAGTTTGACAGATGTTTATTTCTGATTTATGAAAACAAAATTACTTACCTGTATTCATTTCTTTTTTTTTTTCTTTATCTAAACCAGGATAAATTTCCAAGTTAAATGTCATTTTCCATGAAAAAAGCATAATACAATGCCTTAATTATCTGGAAATTGCGAACTGGTTAACGAGCTGCTTGTGGTCATTCTGATCAAGAAAATAATTGAGATTCTTTTCCTTATTTCACCATTTTTTCTTCTCCCAAGCTGTAAATGAGTCTCTCTACTCTTCCTGCCAGGTCTGCTTTCAGTAACCTACTCACACTGGAGTTTGAATGTGCCATATGGAAGAATGTGGCAAGTGGAAGAATAACGGAACACAAAAACTTGGAGCTTTGTTATTTTAGCTTCCAGAATTTCTGGGTTTAGGAAGGGTCATCTTTAAAACTGTTTATCCAAAACATGTATTTCTGACTTTTGCACTGGCAGAAAATCCTTCTATGGCACTACTTGGGAATTGATCTCAGAGTTATCTTGTTGCAGATGCTTTGTGGTTTGTTTTATTAGTATTTGACAAGAATATCCATATCAGGTGGAAGAATCAGGGAGGGAGAGGAAACTCTCTCTCTGTTGTCTCAATTTTAAATAAGCCCAGTTGTGATCTGCTAGCTCACACATCTGCCTGGTGCAAGAGGATAGGGTTGATGCTCTGTAGCTGGTGGTACCTTCCTTGTGTCTAGCTTAATGCTCAGCTATGTTGCTGGCTTGTTTCTGTTCTGATTGTGCAACTGAAAAATTTGCAATGAAGGGTAAAAATCGGCCTTGCTGAAAACTGAGGAACGTGATAAAGGGAATATGTGGAAGGTAGCAGACAGCTCTGCTGCTGCCTCTGTCCTGGGCTGGAAGATCTTATTTGTATAATGCTGGTAATCATATCACAAAAAGTTGTAGAGGGGAGAAGTCACGATAACCCTCCCATGACCTACTTATCACCATCACCTGTAGAATCTGGGCAGCTTGTAATCAATATCTGCATAGTTAATTGCTTAATGTTCAAATATAAACAGTCTGCATAAAGAATGAAGCACTCCTTGTTTCTGCTGCTCAGGATTTTCTTAGCTGGTATGACAGTTAAAGAGAGTTTGAAAGACTCGTGAATTCTTGCACTGAAAACATTAGCTTCACCTCCTTCTTCACAAATGCAGAATAGAGGTTGTATCTCTTGGGCAGGCTTGACCTCTGCAGCTTTCTGTAGGTGAGGAGAAATTCTGATGCCGTACTTACTTTATGCATTACATCATCATGGCCTGGGGCTGACTGGATTCAGGTGATGGAGAGCATTCTTGCCTAGATTTCCTTTGACTGTATTGAGCAGCATGCTTTAAGATCTTGCACATCATCTGTGGCAGTATTACTTTAAAGCGTAGCTAATCTTTTTGTATTCTGTGTAGTAGGGAGCTTTGACTTGACTTTGACTTTAGTTCTGTTAAGTGCTGTATGTCGCCCTCAAAGGGCGGAGTTGCAGCCACGCCTCTGAAGAGGACCCAGAAGTGTGGGATGGCTTGCCCTGGTGCAGCATCTGTGTCCTGCAGGTGGGATGTCTGGTGTCCTGTATTAAAAGCAAGGCCAAGCAGTCGCTGCCCACCTTGGGAACAGGTAAATGCTGGAGGAAATGGGTAAAGAAAGGAGCCAGACTTAACTCTTTCAGGCACCATGGGCTGTTAAGCAGTTGATGGCCGTGCAACAAGAATACAGCTTTATTTTCCAGTTCAGCTAAGTAGTTCTACTTTTCAGCTTCCTTAGGAAGGGCAATCCCATCTTCTAGCCAGCACACCACCTCTTTCCCTCTTTCAAAGCTGATCCTGTCTGGCCCCAGAGCTGCAACATCAGTACTGTGGATCCAGGAGATGGGGTGAGCAGATGGAGATGTGCCAGGGAGGCCCATTCTGCTCTGCATCTGCATGCTGCTTCTGCTTATGTTGTTCCAGTGCCAGTGCTGTCAGTCTGGTTTTGGTGGTTGAGTGCTCCCTTTGGCAGGATCCCTTGTGTAGGCTGCCACTGCTGTGTGCTGGTCATGGGTACAGTGAAGGGAACCAGGAGCTACAGGTAAGCATATTGGGTGCCAAAGAGTCTCAGTGAAAATCTTAACTTTGGTTTTTCACATCTGACACCCGGAACTACCAGGTAATGCAGATTGTTATCGTCTCTTACTGCTTGTAAAATGGTATTTAAGCCTGCTTATGGTGAACAGGATAAGTGCACTGGTTTTTGTGAAGTACTGCTAAGGTCTTTTCAATGTTTTGCGTTTTCCTGCCTACTGAGTACTGTGCAGAAGGTATTGCATATTAAAAAAAAAAAAGCCACCAAAAAAAAATCAACAACAACAACAAAAAAAAAAGCCAACTACCAGCAAACACTAACTCCAAAACTCAAAAAATCAGAATGGAAACACACAAGGAGGCTAAGTTCCTGTTGCATCTCCATATCCATGTGTTGAAATGGCTCTGCCACCCCAGAGCATGTTTTTTTATGATATATTGCACATTGGGAAGTCAGAGTTGGCTGTCAGAACTTCAGTAAGTGCAGCTTGGCTGGTTGCTTTGGTACCTCTGCCTTTGCAGCCAATGGGAAACGTGATGTAATGAATGCACTCACTGGAATGTGTATGTAAGAAGGGATCCTCCGTGGAAGCGGTACTATTCTCTGTAGTAATTTAATGAATTTTGTCAATGCAGGTAGTCTTTCCATCCAAATGCTTTTTAGTTCTCCTTGCGAGACCTCTGTAATAAATTGTGTTGATATGTGAGATGCTCTGAATTGACTAATAACATTTTTTTGGCTCACTGAGTGGCTGAAAGCCCTGAAAGGGGAGAAAAGCTGCTTATAGGAGGATGAGGGAAAGTGGGGGAATCCTTAGGATGGCATTCACAGAGAATTCCGGTATCTTCTTCTAGCCTCCTCCTACATAATACACAGCTCTTTAAAAATTATCAAAGCACATGAAGGATTTTATTATACATCACTATCTTTAATATGCTGATATGAAGGCATTGAAGCTCATTCTGAGTTACCATGCCTGAAAAACAGTAGGTAAGTAGCTTCATATACAGGGGTGTGGCCTAATAAATATCTGAGTTATTTGCAGTGTGCCATGTGTGTGCACAGAGACTTAAGTAAAACAGTGGACCTAGAGAAACTCTTGAGTTTTTGGCCCCCGAATTAAGGGGAGATGTAAAACCTGGCTGTCGCACCTCTAGCTATTATTTTTACCAAGCCTGTGTAGAACTTATTCCTTATCTAAATAAAGAGCCATTACGTAAGGGTGATGGAGAGAGTCACTTTGGTGCTCTGCCAACCCATGTTTTGAGTCCCCTGTACAATCCTAGTTTGTGAGGGATGCAAGGAAAGACAGCTGTCCTCAGCTTGCTCTCTTCAGCTGTAGCAGGAGAGACCATGAAGGCTAAGGTGTGAAGGATATGGTACTGTGGCTTGAGGCATTGTAGGTGAGGTGATGGTAGAAACTGATACTGCCCACATCTTCAGTACTGAAGCAAGAGGGCAGCTGATGGAGCTGGCAGAATAAAGTAAAGCAAGTGGGTCTGTTCACCTATTGAACGGTAGACTTGTGCACCTTGCTGTCATAGGAGGCTGGGAGTGGGCAGTATCAGAAGATCTGAACAGGGACTCAACTAATTAGTGGACAGCAAGTGTATAAATGGATGCAGTACAGGGCTAATGAGGGTTGCACCCTCTAAAACACCTAACGAGAGGGATGGTAAGGAAATATGAGGGGAATGAGCATGGGAAAGTGGTGGGACTTCTGGTTTCTGGCTTCTCCAAAACTTCATACTCTTTGCTGTGAGAAAAGAAATGCAGAAAACCTGGGTGATCTTGGAAGCAGAGGGAATGGTGATTTGGAGTAGTGCTTCCTGCATCTGTGCTGAAACCTGAGATCCACCTTCTCAGGTCCACAACCTGTGGTGGTTGTCAGCTTGTCAGACACAGAGTTGACAGAAGGTTTGGCTGCCCCTCTCCCTGCCACAGCAGCCTGCTGCTCCAGACCATCTCTCAGCATGTAGGTGGCACCTTTCTGCTTGATGCCCTGCTAAATTCAGATTATTTTTGATGGCATTTTCTGTCGCTGAAGCAGGGGAGGTGGCTGGCTACACCAGCACAGTAGCTCCGGCTCAAAAACCAGTTTGTGTCAAATTCTGTGAGTCACTGCTTTGGTGATGGCTGCTGCGTCGTCCTACGCTATCATTGCATTGCCTGTCTGGCTTGGTGTTTGGTGAATTGCCTTCATAGGTTAAGTGTTAAACTTAATTCTGGAAAATGTCAGACAAGGGTTATGATTCACAGCTGTTAGCCAGACTTTATGTTAGACCAATTTTTAAAATTAGCTTACTTGGATGTGCTAGTTAAGCAGCCAGGTACATTAGTCTCAAACTCATCTCACTTCTAAAACTTTCTGCCTTTAAGTTGGAAGGTTTGTGGAGCAGACAAATTTTCAGCAAGCCATTTCAGTGTTTAAGGTTGTACTTCTTGTTGGCTGCTGTGTATCTTGAGATAATGTATAAGCCTCCAATTGTGGAAAGACAAGCATAGTCATTTCTAAAGACCCTATTGCCAATTCATGTGGGAACTCCAGCTCTCCAGTGGTATTACTTCTGCCTGAGCCCCTCTCCAGGGTTTTGTGGCACTAGGTGATGCTCTTAGGCAGTGTTGAGACTTGGCTTAGTTGTACATTCCAGCACTCACTGGCACCCGTATAAGCAGCACCAGCTCATTGCCAAGATCGGTGTGGGGAGTTTCCTGCTGGGTGAGTGAGACATATTTTATTGCAAAAGGGTGAGAGAAGTGCAAGTGAAGGAGGAGGAATCTGTGGCTGGAGGGAAGAGAGGACAGGGGTTGCATCTAACTCGACTTGCCAATCCTGAATGCTTCTGAATGGCACCTAAATTCTAAATCCATAAATACTTGGTTTTGCTGGAATAAAGTCTTTATTCATTAGGGTTTCATCCTTTGGAGCAACTTGTTTAGGTTAAGTGTTTGCAGTGGGCTGGCAAACTCCCTGTAACACGCTGTGGACAAATTGAGCTTGTCAGCATAGCTGACCTCTGGTTTTGTGTCCAGCAGCATAATTTCAGGATTCAGTAGCGCTGAGCAAAGTCAGCACTGCTGCTAGAATGGGATATTCTTATCAGCTGGCTCCTACTGGCACTGGTAGTGGTGCTGTTTGGGCTGTGTTGAGGAGCAGACCTGACCAGAAGCTAGCTTGTGGCAGAGAAAAGAAAACACTTCCAACTAGCAAGCTCCTTGATTTTTTTTTTGTTTGTTTGTTTTTTGTTTTTCCTTTAACATTTGCAGATCTTCACTGACAGTGGTGTCAGCACACCAGTAGTAAAGAACTCTTCCACTCTCACAGGTCAGGTGCAGGCTGAGAGACATCATAGTGACAAGGTGCAAGTGTCTTTTATTATTTTTGGCCATGTTTTGTATTTCGCTTGGCAGATAGGTACTGAAGAAGTGAGGATTGTTCGGGGGAGCTCAGGATTTTTTGGGAGCCAGTTTGATTTTTGACTTTAAAACACATGCTTGTTGAGGTTAATTAGCAAGAGTGTAAGGGAGAAGAGGCTACTCCTTGCCTTCCTGAGGACAGCTGGGCTGACTGCACTGCTGGGAGGTGGTAGGATGCTTGGTTTCTAGGGTTGCAAGTGCTCCTTGGTGTTACTGGTCCACACTGTGGGGGATATGGGCAAAGGGCAGGTAATCCGTGGCAGTGGGAAGCAACTGGGCTCTAAGCATTGTCCTGATGAGGAAAGCTATTGTTATCAAGACCTTTTGAGTAGACAGGTTGCTTGTATTCATCACGTTATCTAAGCTGATACCTAGAACTCAAGTACATGTGAAAATTGTGTTATTGAATAGTTTCTTAAGAAATGAAGCCATCTGAGTCCATGAGCAACTGGGACAGTAGAGCAGGGTTTGAGAGTGGGAAAGCACGTAAT
The DNA here is from genome assembly GCA_028858755.1 of Ara ararauna. Taxonomy (NCBI): domain Eukaryota; kingdom Metazoa; phylum Chordata; class Aves; order Psittaciformes; family Psittacidae; genus Ara; species Ara ararauna. The sequence continues at coordinate 68,598,956 of CM054410.1, read as the reverse complement.
TTTGGACTTCTGCATTAGTGGTACTTCAGGCAGAGAAGGGATTGGTTTTCCCTTCAGTGCCAGCAGATACCATTGTATAGCATTTTCTTGGACTCCCCACGGTACCCTGATGATCATAAAGTATCAGCTTTTGTGCTTCTCGGCACCAAATGGAGGAAGCCCTGCATGCTTCAAGGAGCCTGGAGCCGCTGCTGGAGCCCTGGCCACTGGGGTCTGCATCATGGTAGGAGCACGAGGAGTCTTCTGTGGGCGCATCCACCTTCTCTCTCTGCAGACAAATAACCCTCTGCTGGAGTGTGGAGGTTTGTCAGTTTACTTACATTCTACTTATTTTTCCTCTTGTAGGATCGTGTTTCTTCTCAGCCTTCAATTCAGTTTCAAGGATCCCAAGGGGTAAGTATTTTGTATTCTTACTATATTGGATAATAGATGCAGTGTAGATTAACCACTTCTACTTTTTTAAAATAATCTACATTCGTAAAATCTGCTTAGTGTCAGATGTTTTTCATTGTATATTTACTTAGTAATTTTTAATTCAGTGTAGTTGAAAATGAAAGAGAATCATGCTTTAGATATGCTTCTTTTTTTATCTTGCTTTTCTCACTCTTTAGCCTAAATTTGAAAGCAATGGGAATACCTTGTAAGTCATCAACTAAGCAGTGCAAATTTAATATTTTACAATGGACTTTCAGTTGTTGGCTTCAAGGTGTAAAGCAGAACAACAGTTCTGAGGGGTAGGGGTTTGTATACCACAGACTTCCGATTGTTCTTGACCCTATCCTGAAACTCTAATAAAACAGTATTCCAAGCCTGTTGAAAAGTTGAAGGAAAACATGAGGAAATGGGGCCTCCTAAAGGCCATAGGTCCTGTTAAACAATCAGTTTTGCAGTGATGCAAATTGGAGAACTAAGCCTGAAGGTAAAATTAAATACAGACTGCTTTCCAAGTAGAATGATTTGAGATTCTGGGTTTAATATGTAAATTTTAAGGGATGGTCAAAGACTCATTGTTAAGGACTGCCCACAGGTGTGAAGCTACAGCCCTAGTCCAGCTCAGTCTGGCTGAAGGGTACTCAGATATTGGGAGAATCGTATCTATAACAAAGCTACTTCTACGGACAAAAGTCTCTTAATATTGCACTTGTAAGATGATCCTTTCTCATTGTAGGTTATTTGCAATTTAAACTATACTGGCAAATATTTATATTTGTAAAAGACTTTCTTTGCTAGAGTGGATAATCATCTTAGTTAAGAGAGTCAGCCAAAATAGCAGTACCAGGAGAGAGTGGATGGGAGCACAGATCTGTCTGAATTTGTGCTGCCATCAAGAGGAAAGTTGTGTTGTACTTGTTAATTTGGCTGGGAAGTAATCCAGTGAAACGGACTGTCCGGCTATGCTGATCAGCTTCCTGACCCACTGTTTGTGGCAGCAGGTGCCTGAGGGCTGCAAGGGATGGAGCAGGAGATGAGTTCAAAATAAGCTCTCAGAGTAGAAATAATGAATCTATCTATTGGCATGATGTCCTGCAAGTGAAGGAAAAATTACCAGTATGCTTTTATCTGCCCTGCACCTACTCATTCTATGCAAAAGTTCATGTGCTGCTTTCTTCCATGTTCTCTGGTGCAGTTTCAAGGCAGTAGTATGTGAAGTTTGAGATGTTACTAGGCTGGGGGAGGCTTTGTTTCTCAGCTATAAAAAATCTGGGGCTTTTATCAAAAAGTGTCAAAATCTGGGGGTCACAAGACTGCTGATGAGCCAGCTGCTAACTTTCAGTGTTGTCACCCTTGTTTCTACTAAAAAGTTAATCCAGGTCTGTGCTTTGTCATCATATAACTCAGCAGGAAGGTTTGCTCCCTTGCTCTTTAAGATGGAAACATCTGCAGGGACTTTGCTGCTTGCTGCAGAAGTAATAAGCTCTTATAGAATCACAGAATAGTTGGGGTTGGAAAGGACCTTAAGATCATCTAGCTCCAAGCCCTCTGCTTTGGGCGGGGATACCTCACACTCGACCAAAAGTACATATTGAATCTATCCATATTTAAAGAAATGCAAACTAAGGAAGTTATTGCAGAAGTTTCCTAGAGCCTAAGTCTCAGCAATAAGGAGAGAAATTTAAGGATATTGGGGCAGATGGTAAGTTAAAACAGGACATTTACTACTGTACATACTGGAGGAGGGAAATGGTTAGGTCATTATCTCTGTATTGTGCAGCCATGTACTTAGTATTTCCAGAGTTTGCCAGTTCCATGACAGAAGACTGGCCTGACCCTTTGAAAGGTCTGCCTTCCTCTTCTGGGCTGGTTTCCAGAGTGAAGAGTGTTCAAGATGCGTTTTTGCCAAGGTGTTGCAGGTCACCTGTGATGGCAAAGAATTTCCTTAAATGCTGCTAAAAACAGACAGTGATTTTTGTCTCTCAAAAGTATTTCCTCTGCAATTCATGCAACTGTCATAACTTCCAGATGAGGATAAAATACTAGTATTAAAAACGAAGGTTTTTTTGGTGTTTTTTTGGGTTTTTTTTACTGTTTAATATTCCGTATTCCATCTCTAGTTACACATATTCTAGTCACAGTCCTCTATGGATGATCGTAAAGGCTGGAGTGGAGAAATACAGGTGCCTTCTGGCTTGGGGTGGTCTAAAGTTGCATTAGATGTGGGAATTGAGGAAAGAAGACTTACGTGACAAGAGGCAAGGGAGGAGCTTTTATTTCATGTATATGTTTAACAAGAAGCCAGTATTCATGCTAGAAGGGTTCTGCAGTTATGTTGCCAAAAAAAAAAAAACCAAACCCAAAAAGCCAACAAAAAAACCCCACTAGCAAGCTTAATTTATTTCTGTTGCATGGTAGAGTCACTCTGAAGGATCTGGAGCTTGATGGAGGCATATAAGTGGCCTCTGAAGGCGCAAGAGCAAATCTGCTAATGCAGTAAGATGGTTTGCATTCTTTAGGATAGTAAATCATTCATCCATACTGCACAGATAGTCTCTAGATGCTGTTCAGTTCAAGAACCACTGAAACTGTCCTTGAACAGTTTGAACAAAACATAGGTAAGATTCCATGGGATATAGCCCTAGAGGGCAGGGGGGGCCCAAGGCTGTTGGTTGATATTCAAGGATCACCTGCTGCAAGCTCAGGAGCAATACATCCCTACTAGAAGGAAGTGCTGCAGGAGAGACAGGAGACCTCCTTGGATGGATAAGGAGCTGCTGAGGAAAATTCATAGGAAAAAAGAAGCTTATAAAAGGTGGAAGCAAGGACGGGCGGCCTAGGAAGAATACAGGGATGTTGTCCAGGAAGCTAGGGACCAGGTTAGGAAAGCTAATGTCCACTTAGAATTAAACTTGTGTAGGGCTGTTAAGGATAACAGGAAGGGATTCTATAGGTACATTGCAAATAAAAGGCTAGGGACAATGTGGGCTCTCTCCAGAAGCTATCGGGAGAACTGGCTACCCTGGATTTGGAGAAGGCTGAGGTTCTTAACAACTTCTTTGCTTCAGTCTTCACTGGAAAATGCTCTGACCACACCACCCAAGTCTTGGAAGGCCGATGCAGGGACAGTGAGAATGAAGACCCTGGGCCCACTTTAGGAGAGGATCTGGTTTGAGGCCATCTTAAGAACCTGAACATATACAAGTCCATGGGACCTGATGAAATCCATCTGCGGGTCCTGAAGGAGCTGGCAAATGAAGTTCCTAAGCCACTGTCCATCATATTTGAAAAATCATGGCAGTCAGGTGAAGTTCCTGATGACTGGAAAAAGGGAAATATAACCCCATTTTCCAGAAGGGGAAAATGGATGAGCCGGGGAACTACAGACCAGTCAGTCTCACCTCTGTGCCTGGCAAAATCTTGGAGCGGATTCTCCTGGAAGGCATGCTGAGGCACATGAAAAACAACAAGGTGGTTGGTGACAGCCAGCATGGCTTCACTAAGGGGAAATCCTGCCTGACCAATCTGGTGGCCTTTCAAGATGGGACTACGGAACTGATGGACAGGGGTAGAGCACTTGATGTCGCCTACCTGGACTTGTGCAAAGTGTTTGACACTGTCTCACATGACATCCTTGTCTCTGAGTTGGAGAGATATCAACTTGATAAATGGGCCACTCGGTGGATAAAGAACTGGCTGGATGGCCGCATGCAAAGAGTTGTGCTCAATGGCTCAATGTCCAGCTGGAGACCAATAACGAGTGGTGTCCCTCAGGGATTGGTGTTGGGACTGGTCTTGTTCAACATCTTTGTTGGTGACATGGACAGTGGGATTCAGTGCGCCCTCAGCAAGTTTGCCGATGACACCAAGCTGTGTGGTTCGGTTGATACATTGGAGGGAAGGAATGCCATCCAGAGGGACCTTGACACGCTTGTGAGGTGGGCTGATGCCAACCTGATGAAGTTTCACCATGCCAAGTGCAAGGTCCTCCACCTGGGTAGGAGCAATCCCAGGCACAGCTACAGGTTGGGCAGAGAAGAGATTCAGAGCAGCCCTGTGGAGAAGGACTTGGAGGTGTTGGTCGATGAAAAAATGAACATGAGCCGGCTTCAGCGTGTGCTCGCAGCCCAGAAAGCCAACTGTATCGTGGGCTGCATCAAAAGGAGCGTGACCAGCAGGTTGAAGGAGGTGATCCTGCCCCTCTACTCTGCTCTCCTGAGACCTCACTGGGAGTATTGTGTGCAGTTCTGGTGTCCTCAACATCAAAAGGACATGGAACTGTTGGAACAAGTTCAGAGGAGGGCCACGAGGGTGATGAGGGGACTGGAGCACCTCCCATACGAAGATAAGATGAGAAAGTTGGGGCTGTTCATCCTGGAGAAGAGAAGGTTGCGTGGAGACCTCATAGCAGCTTTCCAATATGTGAAGGGGGCCTATAAGGATGCTGGGGAGGGACTTTTCTTCATGAGGGACAGTAGTGATGGGACAAGGGGTAATGGGTTAAAACTTCAACAGGGGAAGTTTAGATTGGATATGAGGAAGAAATTCTTTACTGTAAGGGTGGTGAGGCACTGGAATGGGTTGCCCAGAGAAGTTGTGAATGCTCCATCTCTGGAGGTCTTCAGGGCCAGGTTGGACATAGCCTTGGGTGGCATGGTTTAGTGGTAGGTGTCCCTGTCCCTGGCAGGGGGGTTGGAACTAGATGATCTTAAGGTCCTTTACAACCCTAACTATGCTATGATTCTATGATCCTTAAAATAAAATTTCATACCAGATCACAGGTAAGTCTTTGGGAAGGACAACTTTTCTTTTGTTTGGGAATATCTCACTCCCTGACAGTGTGGATGATAATGTCTGCTGATGGTTGAAATACCTGAAGGACACAGAGGGACTGCAAGATATGGATCATTACATTGTAATTTTTAAGAAATACCTTGTAATTAAAAATTTTGGAGTGCATACAGCTAAGCTGCCTGTAGAATGTAGCAGCTATGCTGTGCTAGATAAAATAGCCCTGAGGAATGTGAATATTGGCAATTAACTTTTAATGCAGTAGGGATTCATTTAAATATATAAAAAAAAATTCTGTTTATAGTCCAGTGTACTGCTGTAGTGATAATGTTTCAGACAACTACTCTTTCCATGATGTGGCCTCCCTCCTTTATTTTTAACTTTCTCTGTTATGTCTTGCAACTTCCAACTAAATTTATTAGACAGAATTTACTAGGCCTACACTATACCTGTAGCTGGTGATGTCCTTGATGTCCTGCAGTGATGCACATCCCTAAATTGGAGGGCTCTGCTAATATTCATTTTTACTTCCTTTAACCCCGTATAGAGGCTTACGGTGTGAAGTAGGTGCTGGTGTGGGTATGGTTTGTGAGCTACCATATCTTATCCTTAAAAGGTGACATGGTAAGGTTGAAATGATTCTGAGAAAAGAGAGATTGAGAGAGAGGACTTGAACACGTATGCTGAACAGAGGCACCTGAGAATACAGTGCTCATGTCAACCTGATAAGATGATGCAGTACTATGGGAGAACAAGAGAGAGTAGGTAGATGTGTTCAGAGATTAGGTGACTCTGTTCTTGAGACCTCACTTGGAGCACTGTGTGTGGTTCTGGTGTCCTCAACATAAGGATGTGGAACTGCTGGAGCAAGTCCAGAGGAGGCCACTAGGGGGCTGGAGCACCTCCCATATAAAGACAGGCTGAGAAAGTTGGGGCTATTCAGCCTGAAGAATAAGAGCTGCGTGGAGGCCTCATAGGAGCCTTCCAGTATCTGAAGGGGGTTATAGGGATGCTGGGGAGGGACTCTTCATGAGGGACTGTAGCGATAGGACAAGGGGTCATGGGTTAAAATTTAAACAAGGTAAGTTCAGGTTACATGCAAGGAAGAAGTTCCTTCCTGTGAGTGGTGAGGCCCTGGAGCAGGTTGCCCAAAGAAGTGGTGCATGCCACATCCCTGGTAGTGTTCAAGGCCAGGTTGGATAGGACCTTGGGCAGCAAGGTTTTGTGTGAAGTGTCCCTGCCTGTGGCAGGGGGTTGGAACTGTATGATCTTAAGGTTCTTTCCAACCCAAACCGTTCTGTGATTGTATCACTTGGGCTCCCAGAGCAAAATACGTCTGGCCTGAATTGAGGATACTGTAACAGCATGCAGTACCAGCAGGAATGACAGAAAAGAGGAGGGCAGAAGTGACGAAAAGTTAAGAGCCAGAGAAACCGGAGTGATTCTGCACAGGAGCTTTTGGAGAAAATGATTAAAACTGCTCCTATATTAGGGAGTCAAATGAGGATGGTATGTCAGAGTGAGATAAGGTAATATGATAGATCCAGGAGTCAATTATTAAGAGGAAGGGATTAAAGTCAAGGGTCCGAATTGTTCTAGTAGATATTCTCTATTACTGAATCCATTAGATGGTAAGAAATTGCAACCAGTTTGAGTACAAAGAATTTAAACTAGCATTTTAGAGTGGGCAGCAGAGGGTCAAGTTGCTCAGTACTTGTTCTGAAGTGCTCCGTGCTGGCCAGATGTGACACTGGGGCCAGGTCAGGGCACAGCATGCTGCTCTCTGTGCACATCAGACCAATAATGCTGAAGGGTCTGCAGCACTGGGTTTTGTTGGGAAAACTCCCCTGCTATGGGGTGAAAGACAGGAGGCAGGAATGCGGTACCCCTGTGTGTCACAGCCAATGCTTTTGGCGATGCCCTCTTCTGTCTGGCTTTCCCCAGGTTGTACAGATGCTTGTTTGGAGCTTACCAGAGTTCATCTGTGTTTAAGTCTTGAATTTTTTTTTTGCGTGTCAGTGAAAAAGACACAATTCTGTGATTCTGTTTCTGAAATAGGTTTGGTGTCCTACTGTCTTGTGTCACTTATTTCATTTGTGAAGGTTTAGAAGTGCTTTCTTCATTCTTTTGTTTCCAAACAGCTTGAAGTAAGAAGACTTTACCATTTTGTCCTATAGTCTCAAATTTCAATCCTATAAAAATTTTGAGACTTAACTCTACAGAATGTCTGTTCTTTCACTTTTTATGTATCCTATGCTTTTTTTTTTTAAATAAAGGGAATGCCTTACCAACTTACTCCTTTCTCTCTCACATAATTTCCTTTAGAAAAGGCCTGAGCAATGGTCATCTAGTTCTTACAAAGTTTGAGAAAAATATATCCTAAAAATTTGAGAATGAAAGTAAATTACTAGACCCTTTCTTTGCTTCTGCAAATACAGCTTTCACAGTGGTTGTAGTAGATGGCTCTCTCATCATCTTCAGCCTCTGTGTGTGAGGGAATCTTTAAAACATTCAGTGTTTCCATTTGAGTCTGCTCCTGGGAGGTCCTTGTCCGTGATGAGCTTCATAGGCACCTGCTGGTAAGGAGACAGACTTGTTTTCCTCATACTTTATCAGTGTCTTTTTCACTATCTGGGAGAAGTAAGAGCTCACTGAAGACAGTGGAACAGCAACAAACATGTTTTTAAATGTGCTCCAAGGCTGCTTCTGCCTTCACGTTATTGCATCAAAACACACTGAGGCACTCTGAGGTTTAATACCCACAGCAACCTTCCAGAATTTTAGATATAAATATGAGGGTACAGAAATGCCTGATGTATATGCACTATGATTCTGTGCATACGCATCCTTTAGGCTGATCAGTGGAAAATAAAGATTTACTCAAAATAAGCTTTGAGAGTGAGTTCCAGCATGCATAGCAACACTTACCTGCTTCTTCTGTTTGGCTGTGTTTCTTGAGGGCCAGCCTTGGCTTGGTTATAATAGATAGCTGTTTTTCCAGAAAGTATATCAGGCTAAAAGGCACTACCTCTGCTACAGTGGGTTGATTTCAAATTGTCAAATTCATTCATACATACATACCTGCAGTATTTAAAGTAAAAAAACTATTCTGAAACATTCAATCAGTGGTAGTAAATTTTGTAGAAAGTAGATGAATTTTAGTGTCATTTAGGCCCGGATGGTCATATCAGGTTTATAGTTACTCTCTATAGTTACCTTCATGATCATTAAAAGGTAAATGCACATGTAATCCAAGATTACATGCTGGTAACTTTCCTGATTTATTTCCATTCTTATATAAAATGCATGTATTGAACTTTTAAGCATACTAGTACTTCAAGCTTAAGTAAAAGAATATGGGTGTTTAGGTGACTTGCCTTTCTCTTTCTTGTCCAGCCACTGTCCCAAGCTGTTCCAAGCTCTGCCAGTACTAATGATTAAAATATAAATGGTAATGGAATTGTGCTGTATGAGGACTTTGTGCAAATTACATTGACATTTATGAAGCCAATCTCACAAGCAAAATATTGAAAGATTTTTAAAAGACTGTTAAATACTGCTTTTATATATCTTTGTGCATCTTATTTAATATTCCATTAAAAATTAAAACAAATTTCAGAAGAATAGCTTTTTTTAGATTTATTGCCAGCTAATTTTACCTTTAGAATAAAGTAGTTAGATGGCAGTAGGTTTTTCGTGCTTCAGTATTGTTTTATATGGCAGCAGATTAAAAAATGTGCTTATGCTAATTATCAATTTAATGCTTTCTCATATTTACATTTTTAAGTTCCAGCAGAATGCAGCAAATTCTGTACTAAGTCATTAGTTCAGCCAGGGAAATCCAGTGTTACTACGTCTGATTAAGCTTACAAAAATATTTGCATTTTACATTTGTGCAAATAATTTCATCTAGAGCTGAGTAGAAGAAAAAGGCTTTAACTCCTCTTGAAGTTGAAATTCATCCTTTATACTTTTAAGAAGTTTTACTCTTGTAATTTGGGTGTTGCTGGAGCTTTTTTCCCTTCTTGGGGCTAATTCCCACATCTGCTTCATTGGGACCAAATAAACCACAAAGTTGAGGCAGTATCCGGTATGGTCTGTGAATTGTACTCGTCTGTTCCACCAACTGAGCTTTGGTCCATTTAATTGTACTTGGGTGCTTGCGTTTCAAGTTAAGCATGTGTGTATTAATTCCACTAAATGGGAAAGGATGGCTTGCTACTTGAGCGCTTTGCTGAGTTGAGAGGCTGATCGATGGTAGTTTTTCCACTGCAGTTACTGCTGTGACAAGACACATAGCCAGTGCTGCTTCCAGCGGGAGACTTGTGCCAAAATAGCCTTTTTAGTGATGTGATTGAAATCATAAGAAAACTTTTGAAACACAGGTTGTCATTTAAAATTATGATCCTAGTTAATCGCAAGTAAAAAAGTGTAGACTGAAGTTTTTACATAAACTTTTTTTTATTCCTTTTAGCTCATTAAAATTCCCAAAGTTGATCAGCCAAATGAAATGAATACATTTAACTTCGTAGTGTCAAATACTGGCAAAGATAATTCTCAGGGAAGCTTTGACCTGTTCCAGCAAAAGGCCTCAGGGTAAGTTTTACTTAACGTTTTCTTTCATTGCAAATTTAAGTAGACTCTGTGGCTTTGAGCATACAGCAAAAAACTTTAACAGAAGCGTGCTCTGCTGATAAGCTACAGTAGAAAATTAATTCCTAGCAATAGCATGATTTCTTACTAGTTATAAATACTTTCTTTTAAGTAGAATTCTTTTTGGTTTTGCTCTTTAAAAAGTAACTTTCTTAGTACTTTCTCACCTCCTAGTGCTGTTTTTGAAAGCATTTTGAGTTCAGCATCGTCCAGGCTCTAGATCAAACCAATTCTACAACCATATGTAAATATGATTACAGCTGGCAACGTGCTAGCATGCTGGCCATGATGGATGGTTACCTTATTTAAGAACCACATAAATCAGTGGCCTTTCCTATAACTGTATGACCATGGTGTTTCAGAACCCAAATGTAATACAGCAGTGCCTTGTCCTGGTCCTTTGAGTCAAATTGAACAGTGTCAACATCTACTAAAAAGGCAAGAAAATACCATTTGCTTCAGCTTCTAGAATACTATGTGTAGTCTAGTGAGGTGGCACTGAATAACTGTTCCATTTGATTAATTAGCAGATTGCTGACAGAGTTCATCTATCTATTTGGGAAGCAGATAAAAAGCAGGCACACCAGCACAGGTCTCCAAAGGTGCTGCTCAGGTTCTTGGTCACAGGAGAGCTTCTGGCCTCGATTTCAAAGCTGAGATTTGTAGAGATAGCAGGTTTTAGGAGCAAGAAGAAAATGAGCTTATTTAATAAGCTCTTTGCCTAACAGGAGATCTCTCAGCATCTTCATCCTCCTTGTTTTTCTCCTTGCTTTAGGTCTTTTCTACTACAGTACAGTCTTTCAATGAACTCACTTAGATGATGGCATTGGCAAAAAGCTGAATGGTTTAGTGGCAGACCTGGGAGAGCTTGGGCAGTGTGGGTTTTTTTGGGGATTTTCTTTTGGGCTTTTACTGTATCTGAAAGGAGCCAGACAGCTGCCAAGGCAGCTGGTAGAAGTGCATGTCAGGCATGAGAGGTCCTGCCCACGCTCCCAAGCATCTCTGAGGGTGCCTGCTTATTTGGGAAGGAGTACCTTCAGTTAAATTAAATTGTGTTTTTTAAGATTAAATTTGAGCTGCTTTAGCTCTTAATAATTCTGAATAGCATGTCTAGGTGGTTTTGTGGTTTGTCAAATGTGGTAGTCAAATGTTACTTTATTCTGGTAGTTTGTGGTAGTCAAATGTGGTTTGACTACAAGGTCCTTTGTAGCCAGCTCTCAGTTTGTGCAAAGTGACTGCAATGTTAATGCAAAACTTGAGTACTGTTACACACAGAGTCGTTTTGGTTTTTTGGTTTTTTTTTTTTTTTAAAAATAAACCCAGAAATGTCCTCTGCAGGGTGTCTTGTCTAATTCTGTGCTCAGGACAGCTCTACCTTCAACACTGGCTTGGAGGAGGATTGCATGTCACAGTCAATGCTCAGCCATTCTAGTCGTGAAAAAGAGTATTAAGTCAGGGATGTTCAGGGAAGAGGACAATGGCTAAAAGCTGTGCTTTATATGGCAAGAAAGATCTTTCTTATTGTTGTTCATGTGGTGATTTCAGAGCAAGGAATACATAGCTCTAGGCTATGGACAAAATTGTAGCTGAAATACTGGCCATTGGCTTGGTCCAGCTTTGTGACTTTCAGGAATTACGTAAGTTGAGACAGATTCTTGACCCTTCTTCTTGAAGCCTTGGTGGGGAGTTTAGTGTGGTTAAAGTGTTTCAAGTTAGCTAAAGCTTGTGTCCTTTTCTTAGAGCTGTTCAGTGGCGGTGCCACACAGTGTCCTTGTTACGAACAATGATAGTTAGGCCAGTTTAAAGAAAGCTGTGGGTGTGCACCTGGGCTGATCATGGTGGTCTGGGCTCCTCCAGAAACACCTCAAGGAGCCCAGCACCTGCCCTGAAGCCATCGAGGAGATGTTGCCGTCCCTTCCCCTCATACAGGGTTTGCTCTCAGTGCCTCTTCTCAAATGTGAGTCCTCAGAGGAGCGGGCAGGTGGAGCACAAGCACACTTCAACGTTGGTGTGACTCCCTGAGCTGTCCCTGCCATTGTCATGGCAGCCATTACCAGTACAACCACCAGCACAGCCCTGAGCCTGCCCAAGTACAGTTTCGTGGGGAGATTGTAATTACGCTGACAGTTAAAACAAACAATTTGGGTGTGTAGAGACAATTTGAAATATATTTACACCCTAGCTACCTGTCAGAACTGGAAAATGTTTTTCTTCACCTGTTAAGACAAGTTTTGAAGTCCTGATACAGCCACACTTCTAAATCTGAGCTAGTGCTTGGGCTCAACCTTTTTCAATGTTTTTGTAGTTCTGGACTCTCCCAACTCAGTTGCCTGGGAAGTATACAGAATACAATTACAGTATGTGCAACAAGTGATTCCCATGTGAAGACCAGAGAGCGCATGGCCCAGGCTGAAGAGGATGCACGCAGTCGAAGTGCAAAGTTTATTAAACCTGGTGGACCATTTTTAGGTATGGTTGTATTTACTTTTTTACTAGATATCTGTAAGTCTTCAAACTCAGTAATTCATCTTTACAGTGTGTTCTTGGAAAAGATGGTGTGTTTTGAGATCTCAAGTGTAGGTAGCTTGCCTCATGTTACGGACTTGCAGTGTCCTGTTGCTGCGTGTAGACATCAGTCTTTATTCTTTTCACTCAGGAAGCCTGCCAGGCCTTCCTTGCCCCCGTATTTCTTGAGTGGTTGAAATTTTGACCACTGAGGTGAGGGGTTTTCACTATCCAATGCACTTGAATTCTCTGGTTTAGTAGCCACTGTATTTTTTATTTTTTTTTTTCGTAACAGCACTTGTGAGTACCTAAACACTGTGCTAAACCGTTAAGCTTAATTTGTAATCAATAAAAAAAAAAAGACCACAAACAAAATTTGGGAATTTTCAGAAGTTTGGAAAATTCAGAAGTTTAATGTGAAAAACGTTGCTTTTCACACTTTCTAATGCTGATTAAGTTTTATTTATTTTATGTCTTGGTGATTAATAAGTAACTGTCGCCACAACCTGCTTTGGTTGTTGGTTGGTTTGTTTGGTTTTTTTTTGGGTTTGTTTTTTTTGTTGTTGCTTAAAAAGTTAAAGTAAGGTAATGTTGGCATCATCCCATGGGTTTCATCTTTTTCCACAAAACATTTCCATGAGGAGCTTGCAGATAGACCCAAGGTAAGAATCCATCTTACAGACACTTAGTGGTACAGGCAGCAGCAGTCCTACCCACAGCAGCAAGCTGAACCATGCCCGTCCGTCTTTGTTAAGTAGCACAGGCTCTCACTGTCTGTGCCTGCAGTCCTCTGCCAGCACGGACATGGGTGACGAGTTGTGATGCAACGCTTGCTCTCCCTCAGTGTACTGCAGAGTTTTTTAGCCAGCCTTGTCATGGGTTTTTGGAGATACAAAACTAAGTGCGTGTATCCTTGACACCCAGGGAGCTCGGCACAGGTTGATACCAGGATGTGGATTAGGGACTGCTTCCACTGTGTTGTCTTAACTGCTCGTTAATGGCAACATGAGAGGTGCCACTTTCATGTATTTCAAAATGTCTTATTTGTGGAAGCTCTATTTGACATTTGAATAATCTGTGTGGTTCTTGTTGGTGGCTTAAATAGATCTTAAGAGAATATTTAACACTAGATGAATTGGGTCTGAAGACTGGCAGTAGGACAGCTGTAATATTTAGGGTACTTTTGTCTCAGACTGGCATTGAGGATGCTCAGGACAGATCTAGTTGTTGATAGGTCACAAGGATGACTTTGCAACATGCTTCATGCAGGACAAATTAGGAACTGGAACTGAGGTTGCTAATCAAGTTAATGTTTGGTTAGGTTTTTGGGCAGGGGTTGGTGTTTGGGTTTTTTTAAGTGAATCAGACATGAGTTTAGAAGGTGTTTTGTTTGAATGCTGCTTACACTATTGTCTGTGGCAGGGTTTTGTGTGCCTGCGTTGAATTTAACTTGTCAAAACGTTTGTAATGCATTCAGTAAACAGCTAGCAAGTTCATATTGTTCTAAAAATGTAACCATGTGTGTCTGCATGATGAGGTTTGCTCCTGTAAACCAGAAGGGCAGAGTCCAGGGAGCATGCCGGGTGGAAAAGGCAATAAAGGTTTGGCCTCCACTGCAAAAATGGAAACAAACTTTTGTTCTTCCTAGGGACTTATAATAAGTACATAAGCACAGCTCAGTCTCTGTGTGTCTGATAGAAAAGAGCAAGCTCTGGATTTTCTCACCAATACTCAGCAAGTGTCCCTCATGTACTAAGCATGAGTTGTTGGTTTTGGAAAAATACCTGGTTTGTGTTACATCCTCTGTTGGATCGGAAACAATATTTACTACAAAGATTTTCTGTAGTATTCTGATAAACTTTTTTTCTGCCTGATAGCAAATGTTTTTTAAAAACACAGGGTAGAGAAGTTTGTGTCTTTTTCTGGAAAACTGAAATTCAGGTTGGCAGATATTATTTTTAAATTCTGGATGCATCGCTGGCAAGTACTTGAATTGTGCCTCCTCTTGCGAAACACGTCTTTTGTAGAGTTTCATCCAAAGCACTATGCAGGCCATTTTTTAAAACTTTGCTGGCCCTAGGCCCAAGACCTATTTTTGTTGTGTTGTTCCTGACAAACCTGATCTTATTTAATAATAGGGGAACATTTCAGCTTAAAATGTGGTGTAACTTATGGTAACTCAAGTGATTAACACTAAGCATCATTAGTTTCTTTAAGAAGTGATGCAGTTAATTCTGTAGATGTGGTCTCCCTAGACATTAATAGGAAATCTTTTTAATTATATGGAGGACCTTGGCATCATACTTCAGAGTACTCACCTAAAAAGAATGCCTGATTTTGGGTGTTTAGTGCTTGAGCTTATAAACTAGAAAAATAATAAAAGCCCCATCCATATAAATAATCAGTTGTCTTCCTACAGGTACACATCAATTGCTCATCTGCCTGCTTTTTTTAATATTGAATATTTCTTTGTTAATGCCTAGCTCAATGTATCTTTACTGCCTGTATTCGAATAGACATTGAAATGCTAAGTACAATTTTCAGAGTTTATGTGGTAAATATCAACTTCCTTGTCTTGTTTATGTTTGGTTTTGGTTTTTTTGTTTTTTTACCCTTGCTTTAGGAAGAAGACTACCAGTTAAAAGAGGACCAGAAGGCATTCCAGATTTTGTGCCCATCAGGAAGAGATCAACTCCCATGAACCCTGCAAACATGATACGGAAAACTCGCACAGTAACTGCTGTTTCTCAGCGACCATACAGAGACAGGGTGATTCACTTACTGGCACTGAAGAATTACAAGAAACCAGAGTTACTTGCTCGCCTGCAGAAAGATGGTGTAAACCAAAAGGACAAGAATTCCCTTGGAATTATCCTGCAGCAGGTGAGACCATGGAGTTTGTGCCAGCAATTTTTATTTCCTGTTATTCTTATAATTTTTAGCTGTGTAACTCCAGTGTTTAAATTAGAAAACAATAAACAATGTACATAATGCTCCTTGTTTTATACAGATGCCCCAAACTGCATGTCCACATGAGGAATGGCAAGAAAGGATGAAAAGTTTTGGGAGAGTTTGATTTGATTTTGCTAGAATGGCAGGCAATAATTAACTGTTTCTAGCTTTGTTGCTCCTAATGTCTTTTGTTCTCTCTTTTACTTACATTGCTTAACTGTTTAACTGAGAGAAACTGACCATACATTCTCCCAACTGTGTGAAATAGTTTTTTTCTTGTTTCTCTTGGCTTCATAATGAGTTTTTTGTTGTATAAATCTAAAAGCAGTAGCCTGAACTTGCTAAGATCGAATATGCACAGGTTTCCTGCTTTTAGAATACACCTTCAGTTCTGTTTTTAAGAAGTGAATTATGGTTTCAGGGTATCTTCGTTACTTTCAATGTTTTTTCAAGCTGGGGACAGACAGACATGAATTATTATTATTTGTCTGTCATGTTTTGGAGGGGAAAAAACTTCAATATGTCTTAAACCTGATGGGTTAAGTGAAGAAGCTTAGTGCTAGTTACCGCAGAGAACTGTTCAGGAGAAAGCTATAGTTTCTTGTCGCTCAGGCACTTGAGAAAGAGATGCAGTTCTGTTTGTCAAGACAAATGATGACATAATGTGGTCATTAATGGAATGATGGAAGGCATGCGTTGTTCCAGGTTGTCTGTGCTCTGCCATTACAGTATAGCTGTGTAGAGGGAAGAGCAAGTATCCTCTTGAGCTTGAAGAAATCTGAATTTGTATGTGAAGATAGTGTACTTCAGTTCTTAAAAAGGAAAAAAGAAAATAAAAAACTTGGCCTATCGATGTATTTCGTGCAGTGAATATTTAAAGTTTTGTCATAGTTTGCCTTGATTCTTTATTCTGTTTTAAAGATAAAAAAACAGACATGGTGCAGAAAGAGATTTTCATAGAGTACGTTTCATACATGCTTGCAGCAGTTTGGCTTTTTCCAACCAAAGCTGGTGTATAATTCCATTTTGAGGTTTGATCAAGCTTTGCAGTACCAATCTTATTTCTGTAGTTTGCATTTAGGTATAATGAACATTTATTTTCTTATATGTCTGCCCGTAGGTAGCCATCCTGAACCCGAAGGATAATACTTTCTCTCTGAAGGATTATTTATTTAAAGAAATTAAGAAAGACTGGCCTGGATACAGTGAAATAGATAAACAGTCATTGGAGTTAATACTTTCTAGGTAAGTTCAGACTCTCAGGGCGGGAAAAGAGCCATTTAAGAAACTGGGAAATGGATGTCTGTCCTCCCTGTAATGAAAGAACATAGATTTTTTTTTTTTTTTTTGCCTTGTAACCAGAAATGTTGGGTTGTCATTGCAGAAAATTAAATTCATCTGAGAATGCCACCATCACCAGCTGTTCAGAGTCTTCTGTAACTTCTAACACATGTGCTCCATCAACTTCTCCGGTACTTTTTATTATTTTTTTATTTTTTTAACATTATTTACAATGTATTAAGACATCACACTTTATACTGATGTAAAAGCTGTGATGTGAAGCGCTGATACTGTTTTTAACACATGAAAAACTGGAACATTAATTTCTAATTGAATTATTATACTTTTTTAAAGATGGTTGTACTGTCAAAGGCTGCAAAAAACTTAAGGTCACATAGCCTAAGGGCTGCTATATTTAGTGTTCTGTGTTTCAGAATGCTTATTACCTTAAATGTTTCTTTAGAAAAATAAACAATTCCTGTCTGCACAATATTTTGCAAACACACCTTGATCTCTGGCACCAACTACCCCAGTGCTAGTGTAGGCTACAATATCCTTATGCTATTATTTTAAGAAAGTCTAGAGTAAGGACAAATTGCAGTAGTGATCCACTTGGAGGATTTTTTATTTATTTTTTTTTCTCCCTATAGGCATGATTTAATTACCCAATTTTGATTCAGGGTTTCCCACATGTGAAAAGGCAGTTCTGAATCAGCCGGCACTACATCTGCCTTCCCCCAACTTTTTCAGACTTAAAATGTGTATGCCTTTTTTCCTGTCAATACAACAGTACAACACAAACCCTTTCAGAAGAAGCTTGCAAAACTCTGCATTAAAAAAAAAAAGTATTACTTTAAGGAAAAGTTTGATACATTCTGTGATTAAAACTGCGTTTCAGTGCTTGCAGCTTACAGCCATAAATTGGGAAGTATGGAAAGTCTTTTACCACTGAGATGATTACGTTTAAATAGAAAAAGGAGGGCAGACCTCTTTTTTTCCCCTAACTTGTTTCCAGTCAGGGCATTAAATGGTGCAGGTCCCAACAACCTCTTTACACCTACCTCTCCACACACAGATCCTGGATTTATTTCAAATGGCTGGCACTCCTGGTCAAAGCTGCCCCTTGTACATCAACATCAGGAGTGTGTACTTGCTAGAGAAAAACATGTTTCAGCTGGAGAACCAGCTGAATGACAGCTGCAGTAAAACTCGGGTTTTTTCTTATTCTTACCAGCTTTGCACATCACACTCTCTGATAAGCATGCTGCTGCTTGCTTCTTGGGGTTTATTTAGGAAATAATATGGCTGTGTGACAGCAAAAGCTGACTCTTAACCTGGTATGTCCAAATGGAAGTCGGTACCTAAGCAAACAAATCCAACCTCCTTATCTTGGTGAAGCCTTTGATAGAGCTGCTGAAGAAAGCATCTTTCTCCCAAAACCTTTTAGCTGTAGATTTGAAGAACAGCTTGCTAAGATTAGAGACTTACAAATGAAATTAACAGTGCAATAAGATGCAGTAATTCCTTGTTTGACAGCTACTTACAGATAAAAAAAGATGTGTTTTCAACAACTGCTTGCTCAGAAATATTTCTTTTTCAGAATGGGAGCAAAACCTAATTCTGATAATGTTTTTAATATTTTCTTATCACAGAAACCAGTTTTGAGTTACAAATTTTTTGATCTTCTGATAAACAAGCAGGGGATATCTCACCTGAACAGTGAAGTCCAGCCAGCATTCAGTGGCCACTTGCAGGCCTCCAGCGAGAAAGCCACTGCTGCCTGTCCACTGCCTGCAACCTCTGCGGCCACCACTCCTCCTCCTCCTCCTGAGCCATTGCCTCCTACACTCCTTTCCACTTACAGCCCTCCTCAGACCATCGGCTCTGCCTCCCCCAGCACCTCTGATGGTCGAGGGACAAAAAAATGGCTGGTGGACAGCTTCAGCCAAAATTACAGTAGCATCTATGAGAACCAGCAACAAAAATTCACCTCTCAGACTCCTTTGGGTACCCAAGCACCAGCTGTGATGCGGGTGAAGTCTCTCAAGTCTGCAAGAGAGAAGTATGCGCTGTGGTACCAAAATCCTGAAAAGGTGAAAAAGCAGGAGGAGAAGAACAAAAGCAAGATGCAGGACACTGGGAGTGTGAGCAAGAAGGAGAAAGACGTTAGAAAAGAAGAAACTGCCAAGCTGGAAGAATCCTTCTATTTGGATTCAGGTGAATGAACTGCTTTTCCTAACTACTATATGGGTAGCCCTGGTGAAAAGCATCAGTGAATCTAGAGAGTGGAAACACAAGTGATCACTTTTTCACTTGCTTTGCCAGTATCCCAGCTTTATAGTAGTAAAGATTCTTACTGAAAATAAAGGTAATTTTTAAGAATTCTCACTGCATAATACAAAAACCATTAAATCAAAGAAATCCTAAACGGATTGCTGTGGTGGGCAGAAACTGGTTAAAGGGGAGCTAGATACTAGAAAAACACTGATAGTTCACTGAAACTTACTGTTTTTCCCTCAGCAGGTTTTAACATCTGCATGCTGAAAATAAAAACATGTCACACATTTATTGCATACTAGTTTACATGTAGATCAGACATGATCTGCCCCTCATGGCAGGGGGGTTGGAACTATGTGATCTTAAGGTCCTTTCCAACCCTAACTATGATTCTATGACATGAATGTCTTTCATCATGTATCACATGCATTAAACTCTGCCATTTCATGGGAAGTTTAACTTAAAACTGACATAACTGACATGTAGTTTTACCGGAGTTTTGGTTTGAAGTGTGCTGTAAGCTCCTCTCCACCTTGGTTGCAGAATTTTTTACTTCAGAAGATGTAGAAATCGTGCACGCTTAAAATGGCATTGAAAAGTTAAACAGAAACACACAAAAATACATGATTTCTTAACACATAAGCACACAGAAAATAGGGCAGAGTTCAGTTCCTTTGTTAAACGTGTGTTTAATTTCAGAGGTTTAACTTAGAAGTTAGAAGTCAAGTTTAGCCCTTTCCTATCACAGGTAAGAGGCATCTGTAGAGTATACAGGGTGCCTCTTCAAAGTGTTGTTGCACTCCTAGATAAAGGTGCCTTAAGATGGTCTTTTCATGTCAACCTTGGACATACTACACAGTTCCCCCATGGCTTGAGGTTGCTTTGAAAATATTCATGCTTGAATTTGTGAACATGTGAGCATCTTTCTCCAGAAGCTAGTAACAAAACTCTGAACAGCTAGGTAAGGAAAAGTCAGTACTATGTTTCAAGTTGGTGCTTCCAGCGAAGCTTTGAAACAGACTGAGCCATATCAACAAATGCGCTTGCATTTTTTGAAATGAAATGCTCACAGCAAAATTGTCCGCATAAGTTGTATTGTACATACTGTGACTTAATATTACCGCTGGCATTTCCCTCAAAATTTGTTCCCATTTTTACACTTCTTTTTATATTCCTGCTGTACCATATAATTTTAATATTAAAAGCAGAAGTGTAACATTGTATGATGGCTGCATTTTCTCACCACGATTTGAAGCTCAGGTAGCTTAGAGATTGGCAAGAATGGTTGAGCTTTAGCAGAAACACTCTTTACAGAGTGTCAGTGCAAGTTAATAATGAGTACAAAGGATTGTATGGTTTTTAAGCTTGCCAGAAAACCCCACATGAAAAACAGAGAGATATTACCAAGATACTGAGTGTTCCTTCCTGTTCCTGCTAACTTTTCATGACAGCAGCTATTTTTCTTATTTATCAAAAAGACAGGATACTCCTGAAATACTTCTTTAAAAAGAGGGATTAGAGATTAAGTATATCGTGCTTTCTTTCATAATGACATTTAAAAGAGTAAAAAAGCAGTTTACAAGTGCAACTAACTTTGAAACATGTATTGCTGTTAATGAGGAGCAAGTCTTTATTGCAGGTTATTGAAGCCTGAATGCCAGCAACCTGTATACAATGCTACTGACTTTCTTGCTTAGAAGGGTGTTGAAATTAAATCTAATTTTTGATATCTGTCATTGGCAGAGATGAAGGGATAAAAATATGACATGAGAAGAACTTTAGCTTTCTACTGTACTTCTTGCTGGAATCTGGTTGTTGAGATAGATAGATGATAGATAGATAGATTAGATAGATAAAAATATGTGCTGTTGTGGTATAAGCCTAGCCAGTAACTCAGAACCACGCAGCCGCTTGCTCACAAATCCCCCTTCTTCTTCCTCCCCCTGCTCCTGGAGGGATGGGGAGGAGAATCGAAAGAATGTAACTCCCACGGGTTGAGATAAGAACAGTCCAGTAACTACGGTATAACACAAACCACTGCTGCTACCACCAATAGTAATAATGATAAGGGAAATAACAGGGGAAGAGAATACAACTGCTCACCACCCACCCATCAACTGATACCCATCCCGACCCACGCAGTAATCTAGCCCTTCTGGGTAACTGCCCCCAGTTTATATAGTGGGCATGACGTGCTGTGGTATGGAATACCTCTTTGGTTAGTTTGGGCCCGGTGTCCTGTCCCTACTTCCTCCCGGCTTCCCCTCCTCCCTGGCACAGCATGAGACTCAGAAAGTCCTTGGTCAGAGTAAACATTACTGAGCAGCAACTAAAAACATCGGTGTTATCAGCGTTGTTCCTAGGCTGAAAGTCAAAAACACAGCAATACACCAGCTACTAAGAAGGAGAAAAACGGCTGCTGCTGCTGAACCCAGGACGCATACATATTTATGTATCATGCTGTTGTCTTGTGTGCAGCTACATCTGTTGCTGCATAACTTGAATTGCTGTGCAGCTGCTGCATGTCTTCAAATAAGAAAAGCTGACCTCAGGTTAATATTGCAGGAGCACAAAGCCTGTAGAGCTAAAGTAGCCATGCCATTTTCTAAACTGTGGTACTGCTTACTATGGAGAAGGTTGTGTAGACTCTATTATTAACATATGGAGCTTATTCCAAGTAATTCACTGTGAGAACAAAGCTGTAAAGTTTTTTTTCAGGCCTATCAGGTTGGTACTGTTTGGCTATATTAAAAATTTGCTTACCACAAGTGTCATATTCTGCTTTTCTGTAGGAGTTCAAGAAACTCTCACTGCCTTTACAAATCCTCTTTCACCAGCAACTGAACAACCAGACTACTTAACGTGAGTAAAATAATAATTAACTCTCTTGCCATTCGTGGAAGCAGTTGAAAAACACTTATAAAAACTCTCATTTAGCTACAAAATTGAAAATATACCAAAATGTAATTTTAGAATAATAACAAGTTCCTTTAAGTCACCCTACTGCTTTGTTTGAGTACCTGTGAGTTTTAAAGTCTGCAGTTGTCATCCCTTAATTATTGTGGGGGAATAGAAGTGCTAAAAAGAGGTTTTAACGTGTTTTAGAAGACAAAACATTTAATTTAATTCTTCTTCAAGAACACAGTAAAAAGGGATATGAACCTGTGCTGTTTTCCTTTTAGAAGTGAGCCAATACAGAAGGAAAGCTGAATACTAAAATATGCAATACATAAATTTGAACATCTTTTTTGTGTTTTCACTGCTTAGTGCATCTAAGCTATAAAGGTTGGGGGGGTAGAAGGCAAACTTTAAAGTCCAACATGACAAAGCCTATATATGAAGGGAGTTAACCATCAATGATTTTACGAAAGCTTTAATATAAAATGGCCACTGACTAACTTGAAGCTACAGCAAAATATCTGATTTCACCACAGAATTGCAGACCAAAAAGCTAAAGAAAAATAAGCCCCCTCCCCCTAGTTCAGATTTTAAATTTCGGCTTCTTAATTTTTACAGCAAAGCAAGATAAAAATGCATTAAACTTGATTGTGGAATGTTATGTATCTACAATGACTGGTACAATGCAGTCTATAAAGTAAGAGAAGGACTTTGCAGTAAGTTTAATTTTAGCTCCTTAACAAGTTGTCACACATCAGATTAACATTCACGATAGTTAAAATTTACCTCCTATGTAAAAAAGATTTTTATCTGTGACAAGCATTAAAAAACTTGCTTTAAATTAAATAGCTCTAATAACAGAATTGTTTGATTGCCTATCCACTTTCTTAGAATGTTAAAAGTTTGCTGTCAAGAGGATTCTTCTTTACTGTTGTGAAACAGAGAAATAGCTTTTGCAAATGCCCAGTGTCTGAGGTTTTTCCCTACTGTTTTATGGGTGGCCGTTTTTAAAAACGTGAAAGTTGAAGGAGGCTGCAATGGAATAACTTGGTCAGTGGAACCTGAATTTCTATTAAATGCCTTTTTTTTTTGTTGTTGTTGTTGGAGACGAGGAAGAGAAGGAGTTGGCACAGTGAGGGCCAATCTAAAGCTCTTTTCTCCATTGGAAGGCTTAGTTTGAGGTTTTGACAGGCTTTCAATGCTCAGAGCTGAAATGAGCGCCATGACGGGTAAAGCCAGGATAAACCTGACACTTCCCAGCAGTGCAATTGTGCAGCATGGGCCTCAGCAGGAGCTTTGAATCCCCTTGTCGTATTTACAGTACAGAAGAGGGGGGACAATTTTGTTGGTCTCTTAAAACACTCTGAATTGCCAGGTTCACCAGCTCCTCTCAGAGGAGTAGCATCGCATCAGCAAGGGAGGTGAGGCCTCTCTGTAGAACTTGAACTTTGGTGCATTTTCTTTCTGCTTTAAGGTAGACAGCATGGCAGCATCCTGCTTCATACTTAATACAGTTAGTGGTGCTCCTTGGAAAGCCTGAAAGCAAGTCTGGCTATGCAGAGAAGCAGTTTAGTACTTCATGTTTTAGGCTGAGAACTCAGATTTAATTCCCAGCCTCTGCTGGGTGAAAGTGAACAGATTCAGCTGTTTGCTGTCTGTTTCTCAATCAGTGAAGGGGCAGTGATACTGAGTAGTAAGGGGTATGTTTTTTTTATATAATCTAATATTAAAGATGGCTTGTAGAATCATAGAATAGTTTGAGTTGGAATGGAACTTAAAGACCATCCACTTCCAACTCCTCAGCCATGAGCAGGGACATGTTCCACTAGAAAGGAAGCCAATAGCCATTTCTAAAAGTACAAAAAAAAAACCCCAACAAAACAAACCAAAACCACCACACACAAAAAAACACGTACACAAAAAAAAAACCCCAAAACTACAAAACACCAACAAACTAAAATCAAAACAAAAGGAAGAGAAAAAAAGCCTTCACACAAGATTTCATAAAGTTTTCATTCAGATTTCACTAAGTGCCTTAGGTAAATGGAAGCAATGGAACTGGTGTTCAATAAAATAATCAAATGTTATCATTAACTATGCTTTACTGTTGCTTATAAGCACAAATGTGGCCAAAAATCTAAGTGCATCTGACTCTGTAAATGAAATCCCTTCCAAAAATGAAAAATGTAATAAAATGAATTTTCAAAAGTAAATATAACTTAATTAACCTTCATAGGAAGAGATTATAATCTAGCAGTTTCTCTTCTTTTACTGAAGCTGATGCATTTATTAGTCATTCTATATTTGAGTGATTGCTAATGTTTTATAAGTGTGCTACACTTTCTTTTTGTGCAGCTTCTGAATAAAAACCCTCAAAAGTAAAATATTAGCAAATAAATGTCAGAAAAATATGATAGATTTCTACAATTACCTAAATAAATTATCTTGGAGCGTGTGTGCTTCCATATAGAAGCAGTCAGTTAACTGACTTAAAGCTTGGGTGTCTATGCTTGATATTCACTTGTCCTTGGGGGAAAATTGCATGTGTGCTTGCTTTTCCATTAGGAAATACACACGTATCGTCTCAAAAGAGCAACGCGAGAGTTACAAGGAAGACTTCTATGCAGACTATGGTGAATACAGGACTTTGCATGCTTGGATAGAGAGTATCAGCAAGAGATTCATGAACTTTGATGAACGACGGAAACATCTTCCTCCAGAGTCCAAAGAATATCAGGTAAAGAAGGATGAAAGTGTTTCATCTCCCTCTTACCCTTCCAGAAGTCCACATTTTCAGCACAGGCAGATCCCTCAGTGTATTTATCTATTAAATTATATAGATGTAGTTTTAAAAGACTTGCCAGGTTCAGTGTCTGAGACTGAGTAACTGGTCACAGAGCTGGAACTACCAGACTAGCTCAGACTTTGCCAACCACCTCAGCATTCAGGCAAGGCGAGGGAGTGCTGTTAGACAGACGGGGAAGAAGACTTGAAGCATCTGTAATACCAGAGTTTTCCCTGGCCCTCTCTTCCCCATGATTTTAGACATTTAACTTAATCTGTATCCACAACTTACCGCTCTTCCAGGTAGCTGATCCTAGCAATAATTTTAGCGGAGAAGGAGTTTAAAAGTCTGATATTCTGGATCTCCAGCCTGGACTGCTCTGGTTTGGACGTACAAATTCCACATGTTTAATATGAGCGTTCTTCAGTTCTGTGTGCACTGAGGATTTTGATTGGCTTTTATTTGTTGGCCAGATTGTAAATGCATTTTTGAGTATTTTAAAAACCCTTATTCTGTGCAATCAGACAAAGGGAAAACTTGAAGAATTTGCATACATGCTCTGACCCTGCATGGATTAGCTCTGATTTTTGATGCTTGAGAAAACTCTGCAAAAAGCTGTTCAGCCCTCAGACTCCACCTGTTTGA
Source organism: Ara ararauna (assembly GCA_028858755.1). Classification (NCBI taxonomy): domain Eukaryota; kingdom Metazoa; phylum Chordata; class Aves; order Psittaciformes; family Psittacidae; genus Ara; species Ara ararauna. The sequence goes on along the minus strand of CM054410.1, from coordinate 68,573,737 downwards.
GCTGTCTGTGAACACAGACAGCTGTATGAGCAACTTCTGAAAGGGCATCTTCAAACACATGCTCCCTTTGTTGCCTATTTACAGGTTTAATTTCAGATCTTGGATGATACGGGGGGCTGTGGGTTTATTTTTGCAATGCAGGAGAGTGGTGGTTCACAACTAAGAAAATATCTTGAGTGAAACTGAGTATATTTTTAGTATTTTATGTAAATTTACATTTTCTGGTAGTAGTGAAATGTTGTTAATTTTCTTTTTATTTGAAGGTACTTCATGAAGAAGTTATAGAAGAGTACCGAGCATTAGCACAGGTATGTGTAACAGCAGACTTGTGGGATGTGGTAGTCACTGAGACTGGCCCAAGTCTATTTTTAAGCAAAGGACATGAAATACTGAACTCTTCTGCAGAAATGTTTTTGTGTCCTAATTTTCTTTTTATCTTTACAGTCTAGTCCCAGCTACCATGAACAGAAGAGGAGATGCGAGTATCTCCACAGCAAGCTGTCTCACATCAAGAGACTGATTATGGAATTTGATGAACGCAAGCCTAATGATGACAGTAGTCCTCTGCTTTGATCGGGACCTGTGAATGAACCGAAGCTTATTTATGTAAAACCTAAGATTAATTGCTCTAAGATTCTAAAAAATAGTATCAAACTTCTGCATTAAGCAAGTCTTAGTAGTAGCAGACTTAAGTTAACTACTGTAGGCTTTATTTGTTGTTGCTATATGCGTATTTGAAGCTGCTTTTTATGGTCCCTTCTTTTCTTCAAGATTTATGTTTGTTTATTTTAAATAATTTTATCAGTAGATGCTGGGGAACCCATACCTCTACTATGAGGTTCTGCACATTATAAGAAAATATTGTAGCAAATTGAATTGGTTTTAGGCAAATATAAGGCTGGGTTCTGACCTTTTTGTTAATACAAAGTCTTTGCCTTAAATGGTAGAAGGTTTAGAAATTTGCACAAAATAATTTTAAAAAAAGAAATCACATTGTTTGGAGGGTTAAAGAAGCATGTGTATGTGCCGTATATGGCCCATTTTGTTGTAACAGGAATTCACCCCTGCAACTTAAACCCCCACTTTGTGGTGATTGCCTTAAGGTATTTGATTGGGTATATTTAGTGTAGCTAAATTATTAGCTACATTGCTTTCCACTTTGCTGAAGCACCTGGGAAGCATTACATGGCCTATGTGTCCACTACTGGTGTCTGGAAGTGTATGCTTGTACTCTTGTGTGTATGCAAGAACGTGTGAATGTGAGCATGTGTGATGGAAAAAAAAAAAGCTGCTACTCTAACTAGGCCAAACGCTCAGGTTAAAACAACTGACAAGTGTTGCTGTAGGTTTTTCCTGTAAGATTCCTACTTCTGTCGTAGAAGATGAGAGCATTCCATTTCAATAGTTTATCAGCTTTAATAGTATTGGGGAAGTTGATAATTTACAAAAATGAAAGAGATATATAGTTTTTGGGCAAGAATATAAAATTAAACATGTAGGTTACCTATTTATATACTATTATTTGGGGATAATAATTATAATGGAATAATCATTATTATTCAAAAAATATTTTTGAAGAGAGATATGCAAAGAAGCTATTGTCTACATGAAATATATTTTAAAGGTTTTTGTCCTGGATACCAGGAATATAACAAAGAATGGATGTATTTAACTATAAAATACTGTGATCACCAAACAGCACAAACTTGCACATCATGCAGTTTTTTGGTTTATTTTGACGTAAAACCGTTGCTTGACGTAAAACCGTTGCTTGACGTAAAACCGTTGCTTGACGTAAAACCGTTGCTTGACGTAAAACCGTTGCTTGACGTAAAACCGTTGCTTGACGTAAAACCGTTGCTTGACGTAAAACCGTTGCTTGACGTAAAACCGTTGCTTGACGTAAAACCGTTGCTTGACGTAAAACCGTTGCTTGACGTAAAACCGTTGCTTGACGTAAAACCGTTGCTTGACGTAAAACCGTTGCTTGACGTAAAACCGTTGCTTGACGTAAAACCGTTACTTACCTTAACATATTAAATCAAAGATGATTTGTTCAAAATTGAGCAAAATCTTTTGTGTCTTACTGTGTTTGTCTTTTCAAAATGCTGCCAATGGAAAAGTGAAGCATTACATGTACAAATCTGATTTTGGACTTTTGCCAAATTTTGGAAGTATTGCTAACAGACTTTATCTCCAGCATTTAAAAAAAAAAAAAAAAAAGCTGTTATATATCACTGTAAACAAGAAAATGTTTTATTGCCAGAAAACATGTATTCAGGTAAATGAAAGCAATGGAAGTTTTGCCTTAAATTGTGAGTTCAGAGATGTTGTGAGTAGCAAGCAAAGTGCTTACCAGTGATTTTTGTTACTTTCTGGAGACCATGTTGACTTTAGGGACCCTTGTGTTAGTACAGTTGTTTTCAAATTTACATTTCGAAAAGCAAAATGAAGAGAAGACTTCTAGGTTCCCGTCGAGAGCTGCATCCACCTGGGTTTAACGACTGGATATTGTCCTGAGCATGTGCACACAGTTGTGCCCTGGAACTGTTAAATTCATGGCAGTTATGCTGCAGCTTCACTCCGTGGTTTGCTTTCAACCTAGAAATGAAGTGGCTGTTCAGATTTAAACAACATGCAGTTCTCGATACTGGGAAATGTTTTGGCAGTTTGGTACTCCCGTGTGCCTGATCTGATATTACTAGCTGTTACAGGACATGGTGATGCTGCTAGAACTGTTTTGATGTGTTGTGATGACTGCTACTACCTCCACTCTATAACTGAGACTCAGTGCAGTTAACTGATTTTATTTCCCCCCTACCTTTTGCTATAGACCAGCATTCACATGAATCTTCTGATTTATAGGCTGCATATGTGTTGCAGTTGGCAGTTACTGCTGCTTCAGAGGTCTGGCACTGCATGTTGTCACCAGACCTGGGAAGCTACTGTAAAGGTCTTAATTGAAGGTTTTACTCGTTTGCACTGGGCATTTCTGAAGCACTGCAGGTACACCCTGCAGCATGTGCACTGCAAAATAGTGCTGTAAATCTACGAGTTCAGTGAATGCTGGGAGCCTACAAAAGCAGGGCCTCTGAGCAATTGCCTTTCCTGCAAAACTGGCCTGCTTACTCAGAGAAACAAACATTGCCTGTTCTGGCATCTTGGCTGTGGTTACACTACTGCAAACCCAAAGCAAATGATTGATGTAGAGGATAGTCAATTGTCCACATCTTCTGTGTGAAAACTGTGAATTTCTCTACATTCTATTTAGAAATTGCATGGTTGAAAGGGAGGCAATAGCCCTTTCTTTTAGGCTGAAAAAACGCAGCTTTGGAGGGTTGGTTTCCACTCTTGCTGGGACTTGAGGGAGAAGAACTGCACCAGAAGTAATGTTTTCTTTTAAATTGTGGTTCTGCTTTACAGTGTCACTTGAAACAGCTCACTTGACTGCTTTTAACTCTGCACTCTACCTTGCCATTTATCAGACAAAAAAGGGTGATATCCAGATAATTTGGAAGGGCAAAACATATAGGCAAGTGGTGGAGGCAGCCTACTTCAATAGGTTTCAAACACAAATAGAGTTAGTGTGTTGATAGTGTAACTTTGCTTGTTTATTATGTTTTTAAAAATAGTAATGTTACAAGCAGTTGTTCTAGATAGTAACTGTTGATTCATGCAAAGACCTATGGCTACTTTAAAGTACAGTTCTCTTTATAATTTTACTGTCCTTTGTTTCTGTACCTGATGGGAGATGGATGTGGCCACAACCTTCTTTTGGGAAGGGATATGAAATTGGTTAAGAGAGGACAATATTTGGGAACATGAAGGCTTAAAAACAAGGCTGTGAGTCCTCCTTTCTGACTTTGAGAGTATTTGACAACTTTTCAAATTGTTCCCATATAAACTGTATTAAGACTGTACTTGAAATATCTTGGGGTGTGTTTTGTTAATGAATACTTGAGCCATTGTTGCCTATTTGTTCTATATCTATTGAAGTTCAGTAAAATGTTAACTTTTGTATTTGTTCTCTGTCAATTAAAGTTCAGTAAAATGTTAACTTTGCAATCCTGAGACTTCTCTGTTTCCTTATCTGGGGGTGACTAGCTGAGCACCTCCAACAATGCAGCAGTGCCACAACAACTGCTATGGAGACTGCTGCTTTACTCTGGGAGCACCTGTGGTCCATCACCTTGTCCTTGAGATCCTGCTGCTCATTTACAAAGCACACAAGGTAGTGCTCTGAAGTGCAGATAAAGAAATGAGAAAGGCAGTCTGTAGACTGGATGGAGCAGCCCTGAAGAGAAGGACTTGGTGTTGGGTTGTGAGATGCTCACTGTGACCCAGCTTCAGTGTGCACTTGAGCCCAGATCTCCTCTGTGTGCTGGGCTACATCCCCAGAGTGTGAGCAGTAGGTCAAGGGAGGGGATGCTCCCCCTCTGCTGTGCTCTGGGGAGACCCCCCCCTGCAGTCCTGTGTCCAGCTCCAGGGCAACAACACAAGAGGGATGTGGAGCTGTTGAAGTAAGTCCAGAGGAGGCCACAGAGATGCTGTGAGGGCTGGAGCAGCTCTGCTCTGGAGACAGGCTGAGAGAGCTGGGCTTGTTCAGCCTGGAGAAGAGAAGGCTCCGAGAGATGTTAGAGCAGCTCCCAGTGCATTAAGGGCCCCGAAGCTGAACACAGGATTTGAGGTGCAGCCTCGCCAGTGCTCAGTACAGGGGGATCATCACTGCCCTGGCTCTGCTGGCCACGCCATTGCTGATACAGGTGAGGATGCTGTTGACCTTCTTGGCTACCTGGGCACAAGCTGGCTCAAGTTCAGCTCCGTCAATCAGCATTCCCAAGTCCTTTTCCAGCTACTGTTCCCCAGACCTGCAGCATTGCATGGGGTTGTTGTGACCCCAATACACTACCCAGGACTTTGCCTTGTTGAGCCTCATACCATTGGCCGCAGCCCATCTATCCAGCTTGTCCAGATCCCTGTGCAGAGCCTTCCTATCCTTCAGCTGATCAACACTCCCACCCAACTTGGTATCATAAGCAAATTTACTGAGGGTGCACTCGATTCCCTTGTCCAGACCATTGACAAAGATATTAAACAGAACTGGCCTCAGTGGTGGTGAACCTTGGGGAACACCAGTTGCACCTGGCACCCAGCATTTGACTGGGTGATGTTTGTCTAAGCAAATGCAGATACATTCATGCCCTCATCATGAACATGGCAGTTCAGGGAAGGACTTGAGCAGGTTACATTCACACCTTTTCTGATAGTAACTGTTGCTGTGATTTCCTCCTGGTCTTACATGGGGCAATGCTATGAGAAATAATTTTATGAAGAAATGCAAGACTCACATGTGTCTATATACCATGGAAAGCAAATGGGATCGCATGTGATGGTAAGAGGCAGACCTGAATAGATATGTGATTTTATTTAAATTTAATTCCCCTCAAACCCCAACTAATTACGGGATTGTTTTTTCCTTCATTAGCATTTCAGCAAAAATGTACTGGGTTTGTTTCTAAAAATAAAATACCGTATGTTTCAGGGTTTTTTCTTACAGGACTTTTTGATTAATTCAGTTAATCCCCACCATAGTGCTAAAAGCAACAAGTTCTCGGTGAGGTTTTAGCCATATTAGAGTAGGGGTGTTGTGTGAGTGCACGACCACGGGAAGGAAAGGATCACTCGGAAATGACAGAAAGTGAAAGCCTTTGATAAGCAAATATTGACCACCGTGGAGGTCAACTGATGCAAAGCAAACACTGGGTGCAGCAGGGACAACGTCTCAGCTGAAGTAATAATCTCACCTCTTCCTGGCATATTTGCCTCAGCAAGGTGATGTGTGAGTTGACATGCAGCAAAACCCCTTTCCAAAAGCCAGGCTGGAACAGCTCCAACTGGCTTCACTCCACCTGTATCCAAAGGGCACCTCTTTCATATGAATTTATGTCCAAATCCCTGAACATGTGCCTGTGGCACCTTCTGCATCCCCTCCATAGAGCTACACCATAACTGTTTTTTTAGAAACAATCATGGTATCATAGAAGCAACAAGTTTGGAAACGACCTATAAGCTTATCAAGTCCATCCATTACTCCAACACTGCCAAGGCCGCCACTAAACCATGTCACTGAAGGCCTTGTCTGCACAATTTGTTGAACACTTCCAGGGATGGTGACTCCACCACTGCCCTGGGTGGCCTGTTCCAAAGCCTGAACACCCTCTCAGTGAAGAAATTGTCTCTAATATCTAATCTAAACCTCCCCTGGTGCAGCTTGAGGCCATTCCACTTGTCCTGTCACTTGTTATTTTGGAGAAGGGACAGACCACCACCTCACTACAGCCTTCTTCCAGGTAGCTGTAGAGAGTGATAAGGTCCCCCCTGAGCCTCCTCTTCTCCAGACTAAACACCAGTTCCTCCAGTTGTTCCTCATCAGACTTGTGCCCCAGGCCCTGCACCAGCTTCATTGCCATTCTCTGGACCTGCTCCAGCATCCCAATGTCTTCCTTGTAGTGAGGGGCCCAGAACTGAACACAGGATTTGAGGTGCAGCCTCACCAGTGGCCAGTACGGGGGGATCATCACTGACCTGGTCCTGCTGGCCACACTGGTGCTGATCAGGCCACATCTGAAGAGTATCTCAAGGGTCATGATAATATTCGGGATTTCTCTGTTATACCCAAGAAAGAACCCACACGGCCACAAAAGATAATCAGGTTTATCTTACACAGCACATCTTATAAACACAGGATGACAATTCAGTTCAAACAGAGATCCTACTGGGAAGGGTAGAGCTCAAAGTCACATCAAAAGCTGACGTTCCTCCTTGGACTAGCGAACCCATGAACATCACCTCCTCCACAACCAGCAAATCTGACATCAGCGCTGTCAGCCCCCAGGGGGTATCTGGGATTATTAGATCCCCTATTCCCAAAAGAAATCACCAGCACCAGTGAGTTTTTTCCCACCAAAGCCATGCAAGGATGTTGGCCCTCTTCCTATAATCACGACCAGAGTTTTAAAACTTACTTTCCCAGAAATACAGGGTGACAATTGTCTAGACGTGGGAAATAACTAGTAAATGTTGTATTGCTGCCAGGATTAGGCAAGCCAGTCACCACCCCCTCTTGTGGTCAGGGATACCATCAGGCCACAGTGGCATGGGTGACCAAGGGGAAAGCACAGGGGGACGTAAGGGATGCTATGAGCATCTTACAGCATTTGTTATCCACCTTGACTCTGTGTCACTCCTTTTACCTGTTTGTAGTTATGTGGATGGGATGGATCGTTTAATTCCTGTTAGCAGAGATGAATGTGGTTTTAGGCTGCTGCAAGCTATGGACAGTTGGATCCCATAGGACATGGTTGCAACAGAGGACTGGACCAGAAAGGCATTGCATGGCTCGAGCCGTGCTTCTTACCTCTGCACAAGACAAGAGCCCTGGGGGTCAGGCACTTTTTGTCTCAGTGGTTTGTGCATGAGAAGGAGGCAAAGAAAACTGCTCAGCCGGAGCATTTCAGTGCCCTCTCCTGCCCCCAGATCCCACTGGAAAGTCAAATCAAACCCAAACATTGTTTGCTAATCATAGCGAAGTGTTATCTCAGCCCTCCGCACCTCTGCTGCCTCCACGGCCTTAGCATGAACCCCTTGCTCAGCCGGGGACAAGGCTCCGTCACTCTACTCTCCGCCCCAGGGGAGGCTGGGCAGGGAAAGAGAAGCCGGAGGGTCGGGACGCGCGGCCCCCGGGCTGCAGCGTTGCGCGCAACGTCCACCGGGCGGCAGCATTGCCGCCGCTCAACTCACCGCGCGTCCCCGGCGCAAGCCCCCGGCATCCCTGCGAACACCCCCCGAGCATCCCGATGACCGCCCCCCGTGCTTCCCAGCACCGCGCACCCCGCACCCCCGCGCATCCCCCCGTACTTTCCCTGCAAAACCACCGAGCGTGCCCGTGTGCAAAGCCCCACGCAGGCAAATGGTTTCAGCGGACGGTACAAGGCACGGTTCCAGTTGCAGTTTTCTAGTTCTGGGAAGAGTGTCTGGCCTCAGGAGCCTTCTGTTTTCCCATAAAAAAGAAGAAGAAAAATCATATCGAAAGTTGGCATTGAGGAGAAGTTACGCTGCTCAGGGTCACAGCTGTGGCCAGGGCTGAGCAGAAGCTGTGGCTGTGCTGGTGCACAAGGAGCTGCCTAAAGCCAGCGGCCTCCGTTTTACATTCTGAGGACTGCGAAGGAGTGTGTTAAGGTCAAAATGTGTATTTGTGGACAAAGGAGCAAGTTCCCTTCTGCAATGCTGATGCTGCAGCAAACTAAGTTTGGGAAGCCCTGTTTGGGGAAGGGGCAGTGCTCCTTAGCCTGCCTGTGACATGCAGCATTGACGGGCTGAAAAACAGAGAGCCTGGGCCCTACTGCTGGTTTTCCCCTTTCAGACTCATGAAAATAAGAAGTTGATGTCCTTCATTGTCCTTCTGTATCAAGCCTTCTTGTTTTAAACAGCTAAAATGTTAGCGGGTTGCTTGTTTGGCGAGTGGCCCAAGATACCTGTGGGAATTTCTCACCTGTGTTGGACCAGTTCTGTGCTCCCCAGAGGGAGACCAGAGAAGATGCTTGGAGTTGGGGGTCTTGCCCAAGTGCGTGAGTACCTGATGGAGGAATGAGGATGATGGAGCCAGAATCTTCCCAGCAGAGCCCAGTGCCAGGACCAGAGGCAACAGGGAGAAACCAAAATGCAGAAGGCTCTGCCTAAGCACCAGGAAAATATTTTGTTTGGTTTTGGTTGCATCCCTGGAGACATGCTAGCCCTGAGGGGGCACGGCACGGATCAACCAGGTCAGGGTGACTCTGCCCTGAGCAGCTGCTAGGCCTGGGTGATGTCCAGAGTGCTCTGTTGTCTTGTGCAAATTAAACATGTGGAAACTGCTGGAAACTGCCAGGCAATTAACCAACCGAGTTCAAGAGAAAGCAGAGCAGGGAAAGCATCTTAGCAGAAGATGAACTAAACATTAGACCAAGTCTACCGGGCAACAGCGTATATGCGTTGCACATGGTGGTTGCCACCCCTGGAATAAGGCAGCTGTGTGTTGGTGAGTGGAGACAGGCCCTGCCTGAGCAGTGATGCTGTGGTACTGGCGATGGCCGTCAAGCAGCTCAGTCCCACCGAGCTTCTCACTTGTGGGTGCAACCTCAGTGGCACAGCTCAACATCCAATATGTGGGAACGATTTAGCCCTGCAGGGCTTGCTGCCCAGCTGCGTCATGTACAGCTTCAATTCTAGGAAAGACTGCAGCCTTAAGGTTTTCTCTTCGGTTCAGTTTACACAATTGTACATAATTAAGTCATACAATATGTGTGTTAAATCCCTTTGATTTCATTTACCTTCTCCCTAAGCACATTTGCAACACAAGGCTGCAAAAGAAACAGTCGGGGTTTTTTTTTCAGTTCTGAAATTCATTCTTTGAATTCTTTTGGTTCTTGTTTCCTGAGTGGGGAAAAAAAAAAAAAAAAAAAAAAGACATTGCTGCTTTAACAACTATGTTTTCCTGAACTGATGACACAGTCCTGGGGAGGAGTTTCCAGGAGAGAAGAGCTGTGCAGCTCATAAGTGTCTCGGTTTGGGATTGCTGCAGTCTCCTCTGCCTGTGAACGTGCTGACGAAGGGCAGCATTCCTGCTGGTCTTAAAGCTGCAGCATGGCTGATAAGCTTGTGGAGAGCAAGATCAGATGTGACAAAGTAACCCTCTTTACAGAAAGGGGCTGCCGTTACTGCAGGAATGCCGAGGAGATGCTCAAGCAGTACAACTTTGTGCCTGGAGCTCTGGAAGTCGTTGATATCACCCAGCGCAAGGATGTCCAGGATTACCTGCAGCAAAGAACAGGGCATAGAACCGTAAGTTCTCGCAGTTGTTCCGCAGCGCTTGCTGATCCTCTGTCCCAGAGTTCCCATAGCCTGGCCAGCTGCTGCAGAGGTGGAGGCGAGGGCTCTTTTCCCACAGCTCTTCCTGCCGGATCACAGGGAGAAACTGCAGCCCCCTCCCCGGAAAGGGAGTCCCTTGCTTTGCCTGCCCTGTGCGTCCCATCGCTGTAGCTGCTGCAGGGTGAGTGCTCGGTGCCGAGGTGAGCGCGCACTCCTCACCGCAGCAGCACTCAGGTGCAGGGCAGGAGCCACCCCTCAGTGGTCCTCGCACCTCTGAGTAATGAACCCAACTTTGCTTTGCCTCCCCAGTCCACCCCAGGGAGAACAACATCCAGCAATGCCCAGGGGTGAAGCAGAAGGGACATGCTGGAGACCTCCCTCACCACTGGGGCTTCCGGGGATTTTTCCTGCGCTGGGTGTGCCTCCAGAGATGTGGCTTGATCCAGCCCAGGGAAAACCCAGAACTGGAAAGCTGCTTTCAGCGCAGCAGGACTGCTGCAGGCCCTGACGGAGGTGTTCCAGTGTCTGTCCTGCCTGAAGGACAGCAAAGCGCCAGCGAACCTCCTGTAGAGTGCTTGCTCTTGGAGTCAAGCCTCTGTCCTGCTTGTGCCTGATGCTGCCGGCTCAGTTTTAGCCTCGCAGGGGTACCAGAGGGGACCATAGCTCTTGCTTGACTCCCTGGCCCTGTCTTGAGCCTGGGTACAGGGCAGCAGCATGTGAGCACTTCTGGATTTGCCCCTGCCATGGCTGGACTATGGGCAGCCGTGGACCCCCTCCAATGCAAGGGAAAGCTTTCTGAGCTGCCATTTTCCAGTGACCCCTTTTGCCCTTGCTGTTTTATGCCTGTTCTGGCCCATGTCTGTTGTCTTCACTCCCTGGGCTATTACCGTCTCAATAATTCTACTCCCGCCAGTGTTTCCATTTCTTTTTATCTTCCCTGGCTTGCAGCTGTGGCTGTGGTGGTGTCAGCAGTGGTTCACCTCCCTCTGCAGCAAAGCTTTGCTTTCAGAAGCCTCAGATCTAAGGATCCAAAACGGCTCCTGGCCTTCAGGAGAGGCTAGAGTTTAATTCGGTTTTTACATTTGTTTCTGCGCTGATTGCTGCCATCTTGCTGCCAGGCAACCATCATGAGGTGGGCAGGAAAAGGGGCAAGCACGGGCGGGAAAACAGCAGAGGCTGGTTCAGGGCTGTGAGGTAGGAGAACAAAAGGCCAGAGAAAGGGCATGTGGAGAAGGCGCTGAGCGAGAAAGGTGAGTTTGCAGGGCCAAGGGACTTTGATAGTGACGGTGGCCATGAGGGAGACAGCACATGCCACCCAGCACCTTCACGTGCTGGGAAGCACTCGGGAGCAAGCTTGGAGAGCCTGCCGTGGGCACACGCATGGTCCATACGCAGATCTCAGCACTCGGAGCTGCTCGCTCACTGCTCTGGGATCATGTGCTTGGAGCATCTCCAGCACTACCTCAGAGTGTGTTTTTACGCTCCTGCAGCCTCTCTGAAATGCAGAGGCTTCCCCTGCCCCTTTTTGTCTCGCAGTCGTTTTCAGAGAGACGGGAACTAGGCACGGGAACAGGAGGATTTGGTAAATGATTGTCTCCCTGCTGCACAATCTGCTTCCAAGGCAAAGCCTTTCCCCACACTGCCTTCAGCAACCAGCTCTTCTGATTAATCTGTGGCATCGCTTTGTGCTCAGCTGCCTGCTGTCTTCATTGGGAGATGCTGCATTGGAGGATTATCCGACCTGCAGAACGTGTACTGCAAGCTCCCCAGAATACTGCAGCAGATCGGTGCTCTGCGGTAGTGTAAGGGTAAGTTTGAGGACTCTGGTGTGTGCTACAAAACAAGGAGATGGAGCCAGGCCCCCAGCTCGAGTCAAACAGATGAGAGATCCCGTGGGTAAAATCTAGACTTGCTTTCCTCACAGAAAAGAGCTCAGGAGTCTGACCGGAGGAGTTTAGCAATGCTGGCTGGGCTTACCATAGGTGTCAGGTACATCATATGTGTGCATATACACAAAAACTCTGTGCATATATGCAGACACACACGTATGTCTGCAAAGTCTATGTGTGTAGATGTGCATGTGATCTGTGTGCATACATGTCTATGTACACACATGGAAAACCACTGTTTAGTGGCATTTTCTTGATGTAATAGTTCCAAGCAGCTGTCTACCCTTTTTGTCTGCTGTTTCTGCTTTCAGGAGAAAGATGACTGGGAGCTGCATCCGCCTCGTTCTGACATTCAGGGGCTTCCTGAAGGAAATCCCGGGCAACTTCCTTCTGCGGGATCAGATGCATCCCACTGGCCAATGCAACTTCTTCCCTGTCAGTGACCAGTGGTTCGAAACGTGAGCGTCTCTCCATCCTTTCTGCGCCTCCACAGCATGATCTGCTTCAGCCCAATAAAATACACTTGCTCTAAGCGTCTGTGTTCACTGTTGTGGCTCTTTTTTGCACAGACCTATCCACGCGCTCATCCGCAATGCCTCTCTGCTCTCCGCAGTCCCTTTCCCACCTGTCTCTCCCTAGTGACCTCCTCCGACTTCTTCACGTTTGTTTCCCACATCATGTACAAACGTCGTGACAGTGGTCTGAGCGGGAGGGACGCGCAGACTGCTGTACTCTTGGTGCCAGGCGGTGCAGTGCTGGGGATGGCTGAGGCAGCCTGTTCACGCATCCCCTGCTCTGAGGACCCATCTCCTCCCGGCTGACATCTCATGGCAGGATCACGACAAGGCCTCAAACTTATGTTTTCAGCACAGCAATACAGCGGATACAAAATAATCCTGTAAAGCTTTTTGCTAAGTTTTGGAAGCATGTATGTGTATGCTTATTGTCTTTTTATCTTAATAACACAGGGAGTTCTTGGTTGATTGTACACTCCACTGCCTGTCTTCAGATGGGAGTTCCACCGGTCCTTTGATCCTAGTATAGTGTGTCCAAACTTTTTCAGCAGTCCTCACAGCAGTTTCAGTTTTCAACAGTACTTGAAACAGGCTGTCCTGTTCAAACTGTAGTTTAAAGTTCTTCCATGACTTGATCAGTATCCAGTCCCCTGGTCAAATGGTATGGATTGCAAATTCTAAGGGTGGCATTTGATCAAGGAGTCCTTTGTTTCTGAGAAAACACAAGGAAGAAGACAGCCCCAGTATGTAATTCTTTAGGAAGACACCTTTAGTTTCAAACTGCGGGATCTCACTTACTTTAGCTATATATAAGGTTGACCAAATAACATTTCTTAGGGAGATACCCCTAAATCTTTTCTGCGTGCAGTTCGGAGTCTCAGTAGGGCAATGGTCAAACTTTTAGTCCAAGGTAGTTTGATTTCCAAGATGAATTTTGAGCATTGTCTTTTTAACATTTGGTTCAGTCTTTCAACTCTGCCAGAAAAGGGTGGCTGCCAAGGAGAATGGAAGTACCAGGACATTCCTAATCCTTACATAGTTCCTTGGAGCACCTTGGAAGTAAAATGACCTCCTTCATCTGACTCTATGTTGTCCGTTATTGCATACGTAGGGATAATTTGTTCCAGAATAATCTTGGCTACACCTGCAGCAGTGGCAGTAGCCATTGGGTAAGCTTCTACCCATCCTGTGAGGTAGCCCACCAATACTAAAATATATTTTAATCAGCCTATTGGTGGCAATTTGGTAAAATCAACTTGCACACTTCGAAAAGGTCTTAGGGCAGGTTCTCTCCCTCCCTGGGGTTGCTTTTTAAGGATCTTTTTATTTATCTTTTTGCAGGCTACACATTTCTCACAAATTTTTTTGGCTTCTGTATAGATTCCCATGCACCTATGTTTCCATAAAACTAATCACACATTGCTTGTGCTCCCTAGTGGCTTCCCTGATGCAGAATAGCCATTATTTCTCTCATAAGTTGCTTGTTCAGCATTTTCCTCCCATCTGGGAGAATCCATTTTCCCTTCCCTGTTTCAGCCACCCCTAATTTTCTTAATTCCTCTTTCCCTTTTTCAGAAAAACATGCAATTGCCTTTGGTGCAAGTACTCTTGGGGTAAGATTATATATTTTTATGATTTCAGGTCCTAATGCAGCCTCCTTAGCTATTTCATCTGCTAGCCTATTTCCCCTGGCTTCCAAAGAATTCCCCTTTTGGCGCCCATGTATGCGGACTACTGCTATCTCCCTTGGGAGGAGTAGGTTTTCCTAGACTTGACTGATTAATTCTTCACGTACTAACTCTTTTGCCTTGCTATTAATTGATCCTCTCTCATCATGTATTTTGCCAAATGTTTGTACCACTCCAAAGGTGCACTTTGAATCAGTATATATAGTCCCTTCTATTTCTTCTAATAATTTTAAAGCCTGGTTCAAAGCATATAATTCCCAAGTTTGGGCTGACCAAGTATTAGATAGTCATCCTGCTTCTAGCACAACCTGGTTTTCCCCATCTGCTACCACATAGCTGCTGTGCCTCTTTCCTTTCATGAGCCAAGGGGAACCACCAATAAATAGAGGCCAGCATGTAATGGCGTATCCCTTAAATGAAGGCACACATTTGTTTGATATTTGATTATGTCTAGACAATTCTGTTCTATGCCCTGACAACCTGTTTTCCCTGTCCACAGAAAGGTGGCGGGATTGAGGCATGAAGCAATAGTTAGGACCAGGTCATCTTTTTCCCTCAGAATTGCCTCATATTTTAAGATTCCAGAATCTATTAGCCATCTTCCAGCCTTTTGGATATTTAAATACTTAATAATAAGTATTTAAATAAAATACTTCCCACTTGATGTGGGTGCTCGCAATCAGTGCTCCTCCAAAAGTTGACTTTCTGCTTTCTTCTACCAGGAAGACAGTAGCTGCGATGGCTACACACATTCCGGCCATCCTCATGATACCGGGTCTAACAATCCCGAAGGATAAGCGTCTGTTAATGCTTGCCTTCCCAAGTCTGGGTTAAAACTCCCAAAGCACTTCCTTTACTCGCTGTGGCAAACAGGTGGAAGGGCTTATCTAGGGAAGGTAGAGCCAACACCTGAGCTGTTATCAAACTTTGTTTCAATTTTGTCACTAATTCTTGTTCTTCCTCAGTCCATTTTAAAATATCAGGTTCCTCTTCCAGTAATTTTAAATATAATCCTTTTGTTTTCTGTGCATACGAATCACACCACGGGTGACAATAGAATCATAGAATAGGTAGGGCTGGAAAGGACCCAAGGATCATCAAGTTCCAACGCTCCTGCCATGGGCAGGGACACCTCACACTAAACCATGCCACCCAAGGCTCTGTCTAACCTGGCCTTGAACACTGGCGGGAATGGAACATTCACAACTTCCTTGGGCAACCTATTCCAGTGCCTCACCACCCTTACAGTAAAGAACTTCCTCCTTATATCCAATCTAAACTTCCCCTGTTTAAGTTTAAATCCGCTACCCCTCATCCTATCACTACAGCCCCTAAAGAAAAGTCCCTCCCCAGCATCCTTATAGGCCCCCTTCACATATTGGAAGGCTGCTATGAGGTCTCCACGCAACCTTCTCTTCTCCAGGATGAACAGCCCCAACTTTCTCAGCCTTTCTTCATATGGGAGGTGCTCCAGTCCCCTCATCATCCTCGTGGCCCTCCTCTGGACTTGTTCCAACAGTTCCATGTCCTTTTTATGTTGAGGACACCAGAACTGCACACAATACTTCAAGTGAGGTCTCACGAGAGCAGAGTAGAGGGGCAGGATCACCTCCCTCGACCTGCTGATCACACTCCTTTTGATGCAGCCCAGGATACGGTTGGCTTTCTGAGCTGTGAGCACACACTGAAGCCGTCTCATGTTCATTTTTTCATCGACCAACACCCCCAAGTCCTTCTCCGCAGTGCTGCTCTGAATCTCTTCTCTGCCTGGGAACCTGTAGCTGTGCCTGGGATTGCACCCACCCAGGGGTAGGACCTTGCACTTGGCATGGTTAATCTTTGTAACATCACTGATACCAAGGAGCCACGGGAGCCACCCTTGGCACACAGTCCCACTTCCCTGGCATTTGGTTTTAAAGGATCAAGTCCTTCCACTACAGAGGATTACAGACAAGGCAGGGATTCTTTTGTGTCTGGAAATGTTTTGTATCTCTAGTATTAAGTGAAATTTATTTACCTTTAAATAGCTATTCTTTCATTTTGGACTGGTATATAATTTTGTTGTGTCTAACTCCCTAAACCAGCAGAGCCTCCTGTCTCCCGTACAAACAATGATTAAAGGCAGCCACGAACAACAAGCTGGCAATGGAAATCATATGGTGAGAGCTCTCTAACCTAGCTCATGGTGCTCTAATGCCTCATATGGGAGGTAACCCCGAAGTTCAACAGCACTTAAAAAATTAAGGTTGCTACAGTTACGCAAACATGGAAGAACACATCTTGAGCACATGCACTTTGATCGCCCATTGAGATGAATTGGACATACATAACCTGTTAACACTACAAATTTTCTTAGCATTTTATTAGTCTTTGGAAGGGGTAACTCAATTATTCCTTTTATCCTTTCTGGCTTTATCTTGAGTTTTTCTTCACTAATTAAGTGTCCCAAGTATTTGACTTCCCTTTCTAAGTACCATAGTTTGGTCTTTGAAACTCTCAGCCCCTGTTGTCCTAGGAAATACAAGAAGGCATTTGTGGCTTCTACCACTACTTCCCTCTTTTTTCCTGAGATTAGGATCTCATCTACATATTGCAATACAGTGACATCAAGGGACGGATTAAATTTGTCTAGCACCTGTTCCAATACTTATTCAAATAGATGAGGTACTGGCTGCCCCTGTATCTACTAAAAGGGCAACGTCCTCATCCTGAGGTCCCAACTTTAATTTTATCAAGGGCTCCCGGTAGGACCTCAGGTTGAGGACTCCGCTATTCAGTGTCTTGAAACATTATGAGTGCGGTCACTTTCTCCTCTTTCCTACGCTCAGGGCACTCGTGTTTAAAGTGTCTGCTCTTGCCACATAGGAAACATTTTGTGGCTGGGAGCGCAGTCAGTGTATTGTAGTTTGGTCTTTGAAACTCTCAGCCCCTATTCTCCTGGGAAGCTCAACAAGACATTTGTGGCTTCTGCCACTCCTTCTCTCTTTTTCCCTGAGATTAGAAGGTCATTTACATATTGCAATACACTGACATCAGGGGGCAGATTATATTTCTCTAGCACCTGTTCCAATACTTGTCCAAATAGATTTGGTGACTCAGTAAATCCCTGTGGTAACACCGTCCGTCTGTACTGTTGTTTATGTCCTGTGTAAAGTTTTTCCGTTCAAAGGTAAACATGTCCCTATTCTCTGGTCCTAGTGGACATGCCCAAAAGGCATCTTTCATTCCCACTACACTGAACCATCTGTGGTCGTGTGGTATTTTACTTAACAAGTTATAAGGATTTGGGACCACTGGATGTCGGACCTGAACTATTTGATTCAGTTTCCTTAAGTCTTGCACCAAGTGATATGACCCATCAGTCTTTCGTACAGGTAAGATTGAGGTGTTACAGGGAGACATACAGAGTTCTGGAAGTCCGTCCTTAACTAGGTTTTCTGTGATTGGCTGTATTCCTTTTTGTCCCTCTAAAGGAACAGGATATTGTTTCTCATTAACTACCTCATCTTCCCTTTTCAATTTGATCTTTAAGGGAGATATAATCTAATCCTCCTCTGTTTCCCTCTTTTACCCAAATGACTGGGTCTATCTTTTCCTCATCCTGCTCTCTTAATAAAGCCATTGAAACCAAAATTTGATCCCCATAAGTTTTCATTTCTAAGCCTGTCGCTGTTGAGGCTGCCAAAAATCACTCACACACACGTATTTTCGGCGACTTCGTAGGTTGAAAAAATAGGCAGGTACTTCATTACTACAAACCACTACTTATATACCTTTTCTAACACACACGTGTCTTCTAGTCACTGGTTAATATTAGTTACCAACGGTACATTATTGGATAACCCTTGACGGCATTACATAAGTCCATTGTTTTGCCAAGTTCTTCCTTTGTTGCTAGTTGCTCCCCTTATCTGACTCGCTCCTCCAGACTCCTTTTACTTTCCCATTCGGATGCCTTCTACTTTCCCACTCGGATATCTTCTGTTTTCCCACTCGTATGCCTTCGGTACCTCATTTCTGATGGATACACTTTAACGTCTTCGAGACTGAGTTTTAACTTCATGCCTTCAGTCAGGGAATCCACGGGCCTGCTGTAGCCCCCCCACCACATAACCCTGGCTGCACAACTAAATCTTTCCCTAGCAGATTGCTTCCTGCTTCACAAACGTGTAACAATTGCCCTTGCTTGAATTGTTTCGCTCTTTAATTTCAAGGTAGTTTCTTCAAACATGGGAACTGAAAATTGCTCCTGAAACACTTAGCCTTTGGTTTGATGATTTCAGTCCCTGAGGTATATAATTCAACAGGGCTCTGGCTGCCTCTGTATCTATTAAAAGGGCCACCTCCTCATCCTGAGGTCCTACCTTTAAATTTACCACAGGGTCCCGGTTGAGCCTCAGGTTGGGGAACCCTTGACCCCCCTATTCAGTGTCTTTTAACATCATCAGTGGGATCACTTTCTCCTCCTTTCGAAGTTCACAGCACTTGTGTTTAAAGTGTCTGCTCTTTCTGCATCTTGTGGCTGCGAGTGGAGTTGGTGGCTACTGCCAAGATTTTCACAGTCCCCTACTACTACTGCCTGCCCCTCTCGCACCACTCAGGCCCTGGCTCCTTCCCCTTCTTCAGGCCCCTCGGCCTCCTGGAGCCATGGGTTCTATATTCTCTTTTCCACTATTTGATTCACCAAGGACATCATAATTTTTGCTTTTTGTTTTTATTTCTCCTTCTCTCGCTTTACAAAAACTTTTTGGGCTTCCCTTAGAAATTCCTCTAAGGGACTTTCACTCCACCAGATAATTTTCTATACCTTTCTCCTAATGTCTGGCCAAGCCTTAGCTACAAAATGTACTCTTTACATCTCCCACTTCTCTAATTTGAGGGCCCACTCCCATTATTTGTTAATCTCCTTTTATTGTATGGTTTCTGCACATTGGTGAACCGCTAACCTGGTTCCTGCCCGGGTTTCCTGCCTTACCCACCATCTTATCTTGTTCTCACAGTTACGTTTGGTCAATGGCCGACTGCAAAACCAGCATCTGAATACTTCTTGCATTATCTCAATGGTCGTTCTGCAGTCAGCAGTCTCCTCAGCAGGAGGTGCTGGCATGTTCAGCCCCAAGCTGCTGGTCACTTGACAGCACTGCAGTATAAATGAGAACCCCCCATCACGTCCTGCCGGCAGCTGTGCTGTAACAAACCCATAGCCAAAAGAGCACTCCTCTGAGGCCTTGTCGTGATCCTGCCATGAGATGTCAGCTGGGAGGAGATGGGTCCTCAGAGCAGGGGATGCGTGAACAGGCTGCCTCAGCCATCCCCAGCACTGCACCGCCTGGCACCAAGAGTACAGCAGTCTGCGCGTCCCTCCCGCTCAGACCACTGTCACGACGTTTGTACATGATGTGGGAAACAAACGTGAAGAAGTCGGAGGAGGTCACTAGGGAGAGACAGGTGGGAAAGGGACTGCGGAGAGCAGAGAGGCATTGCGGATGAGCGCGTGGATAGGTCTGTGCAAAAAAGAGCCACAACAGTGAACACAGACGCTTAGAGCAAGTGTATTTTATTGGGCTGAAGCAGATCATGCTGTGGAGGCGCAGAAAGGATGGAGAGACGCTCACGTTTCGAACCACTGGTCACTGACAGGGAAGAAGTTGCATTGGCCAGTGGGATGCATCTGATCCCGCAGAAGGAAGTTGCCCGGGATTTCCTTCAGGAAGCCCCTGAATGTCAGAACGAGGCGGATGCAGCTCCCAGTCATCTTTCTCCTGAAAGCAGAAACAGCAGACAAAAAGGGTAGACAGCTGCTTGGAACTATTACATCAAGAAAATGCCACTAAACAGTGGTTTTCCATGTGTGTACATAGACATGTATGCACACAGATCACATGCACATCTACACACATAGACTTTGCAGACATACGTGTGTGTCTGCATATATGCACAGAGTTTTTGTGTATATGCACACATATGATGTACCTGACACCTATGGTAAGCCCAGCCAGCATTGCTAAACTCCTCCGGTCAGACTCCTGAGCTCTTTTCTGTGAGGAAAGCAAGTCTAGATTTTACCCACGGGATCTCTCATCTGTTTGACTCGAGCTGGGGGCCTGGCTCCATCTCCTTGTTTTGTAGCACACACCAGAGTCCTCAAACTTACCCTTACACTACCGCAGAGCACCGATCTGCTGCAGTATTCTGGGGAGCTTGCAGTACACGTTCTGCAGGTCGGATAATCCTCCAATGCAGCATCTCCCAATGAAGACAGCAGGCAGCTGAGCACAAAGCGATGCCACAGATTAATCAGAAGAGCTGGTTGCTGAAGGCAGTGTGGGGAAAGGCTTTGCCTTGGAAGCAGATTGTGCAGCAGGGAGACAATCATTTACCAAATCCTCCTGTTCCCGTGCCTAGTTCCCGTCTCTCTGAAAACGACTGCGAGACAAAAAGGGGCAGGGGAAGCCTCTGCATTTCAGAGAGGCTGCAGGAGCGTAAAAACACACTCTGAGGTAGTGCTGGAGATGCTCCAAGCACATGATCCCAGAGCAGTGAGCGAGCAGCTCCGAGTGCTGAGATCTGCGTATGGACCATGCGTGTGCCCACGGCAGGCTCTCCAAGCTTGCTCCCGAGTGCTTCCCAGCACGTGAAGGTGCTGGGTGGCATGTGCTGTCTCCCTCATGGCCACCGTCACTATCAAAGTCCCTTGGCCCTGCAAACTCACCTTTCTCGCTCAGCGCCTTCTCCACATGCCCTTTCTCTGGCCTTTTGTTCTCCTACCTCACAGCCCTGAACCAGCCTCTGCTGTTTTCCCGCCCGTGCTTGCCCCTTTTCCTGCCCACCTCATGATGGTTGCCTGGCAGCAAGATGGCAGCAATCAGCGCAGAAACAAATGTAAAAACCGAATTAAACTCTAGCCTCTCCTGAAGGCCAGGAGCCGTTTTGGATCCTTAGATCTGAGGCTTCTGAAAGCAAAGCTTTGCTGCAGAGGGAGGTGAACCACTGCTGACACCACCACAGCCACAGCTGCAAGCCAGGGAAGATAAAAAGAAATGGAAACACTGGCGGGAGTAGAATTATTGAGACGGTAATAGCCCAGGGAGTGAAGACAACAGACATGGGCCAGAACAGGCATAAAACAGCAAGGGCAAAAGGGGTCACTGGAAAATGGCAGCTCAGAAAGCTTTCCCTTGCATTGGAGGGGGTCCACGGCTGCCCATAGTCCAGCCATGGCAGGGGCAAATCCAGAAGTGCTCACATGCTGCTGCCCTGTACCCAGGCTCAAGACAGGGCCAGGGAGTCAAGCAAGAGCTATGGTCCCCTCTGGTACCCCTGCGAGGCTAAAACTGAGCCGGCAGCATCAGGCACAAGCAGGACAGAGGCTTGACTCCAAGAGCAAGCACTCTACAGGAGGTTCGCTGGCGCTTTGCTGTCCTTCAGGCAGGACAGACACTGGAACACCTCCGTCAGGGCCTGCAGCAGTCCTGCTGCGCTGAAAGCAGCTTTCCAGTTCTGGGTTTTCCCTGGGCTGGATCAAGCCACATCTCTGGAGGCACACCCAGCGCAGGAAAAATCCCCGGAAGCCCCAGTGGTGAGGCAGGTCTCCAGCATGTCCCTTCTGCTTCACCCCTGGGCATTGCTGGATGTTGTTCTCCCTGGGGTGGACTGGGGAGGCAAAGCAAAGTTGGGTTCATTACTCAGAGGTGCGAGGACCACTGAGGGGTGGCTCCTGCCCTGCACCTGAGTGCTGCTGCGGTGAGGAGTGCGCGCTCACCTCGGCACCGAGCACTCACCCTGCAGCAGCTACAGCGATGGGACGCACAGGGCAGGCAAAGCAAGGGACTCCCTTTCCGGGGAGGGGGCTGCAGTTTCTCCCTGTGATCCGGCAGGAAGAGCTGTGGGAAAAGAGCCCTCGCCTCCACCTCTGCAGCAGCTGGCCAGGCTATGGGAACTCTGGGACAGAGGATCAGCAAGCGCTGCGGAACAACTGCGAGAACTTACGGTTCTATGCCCTGTTCTTTGCTGCAGGTAATCCTGGACATCCTTGCGCTGGGTGATATCAACGACTTCCAGAGCTCCAGGCACAAAGTTGTACTGCTTGAGCATCTCCTCGGCATTCCTGCAGTAACGGCAGCCCCTTTCTGTAAAGAGGGTTACTTTGTCACATCTGATCTTGCTCTCCACAAGCTTATCAGCCATGCTGCAGCTTTAAGACCAGCAGGAATGCTGCCCTTCGTCAGCACGTTCACAGGCAGAGGAGACTGCAGCAATCCCAAACCGAGACACTTATGAGCTGCACAGCTCTTCTCTCCTGGAAACTCCTCCCCAGGACTGTGTCATCAGTTCAGGAAAACATAGTTGTTAAAGCAGCAATGTCTTTTTTTTTTTTTTTTTTTTTTCCCCACTCAGGAAACAAGAACCAAAAGAATTCAAAGAATGAATTTCAGAACTGAAAAAAAAACCCCGACTGTTTCTTTTGCAGCCTTGTGTTGCAAATGTGCTTAGGGAGAAGGTAAATGAAATCAAAGGGATTTAACACACATATTGTATGACTTAATTATGTACAATTGTGTAAACTGAACCGAAGAGAAAACCTTAAGGCTGCAGTCTTTCCTAGAATTGAAGCTGTACATGACGCAGCTGGGCAGCAAGCCCTGCAGGGCTAAATCGTTCCCACATATTGGATGTTGAGCTGTGCCACTGAGGTTGCACCCACAAGTGAGAAGCTCGGTGGGACTGAGCTGCTTGACGGCCATCGCCAGTACCACAGCATCACTGCTCAGGCAGGGCCTGTCTCCACTCACCAACACACAGCTGCCTTATTCCAGGGGTGGCAACCACCATGTGCAACGCATATACGCTGTTGCCCGGTAGACTTGGTCTAATGTTTAGTTCATCTTCTGCTAAGATGCTTTCCCTGCTCTGCTTTCTCTTGAACTCGGTTGGTTAATTGCCTGGCAGTTTCCAGCAGTTTCCACATGTTTAATTTGCACAAGACAACAGAGCACTCTGGACATCACCCAGGCCTAGCAGCTGCTCAGGGCAGAGTCACCCTGACCTGGTTGATCCGTGCCGTGCCCCCTCAGGGCTAGCATGTCTCCAGGGATGCAACCAAAACCAAACAAAATATTTTCCTGGTGCTTAGGCAGAGCCTTCTGCATTTTGGTTTCTCCCTGTTGCCTCTGGTCCTGGCACTGGGCTCTGCTGGGAAGATTCTGGCTCCATCATCCTCATTCCTCCATCAGGTACTCACGCACTTGGGCAAGACCCCCAACTCCAAGCATCTTCTCTGGTCTCCCTCTGGGGAGCACAGAACTGGTCCAACACAGGTGAGAAATTCCCACAGGTATCTTGGGCCACTCGCCAAACAAGCAACCCGCTAACATTTTAGCTGTTTAAAACAAGAAGGCTTGATACAGAAGGACAATGAAGGACATCAACTTCTTATTTTCATGAGTCTGAAAGGGGAAAACCAGCAGTAGGGCCCAGGCTCTCTGTTTTTCAGCCCGTCAATGCTGCATGTCACAGGCAGGCTAAGGAGCACTGCCCCTTCCCCAAACAGGGCTTCCCAAACTTAGTTTGCTGCAGCATCAGCATTGCAGAAGGGAACTTGCTCCTTTGTCCACAAATACACATTTTGACCTTAACACACTCCTTCGCAGTCCTCAGAATGTAAAACGGAGGCCGCTGGCTTTAGGCAGCTCCTTGTGCACCAGCACAGCCACAGCTTCTGCTCAGCCCTGGCCACAGCTGTGACCCTGAGCAGCGTAACTTCTCCTCAATGCCAACTTTCGATATGATTTTTCTTCTTCTTTTTTATGGGAAAACAGAAGGCTCCTGAGGCCAGACACTCTTCCCAGAACTAGAAAACTGCAACTGGAACCGTGCCTTGTACCGTCCGCTGAAACCATTTGCCTGCGTGGGGCTTTGCACACGGGCACGCTCGGTGGTTTTGCAGGGAAAGTACGGGGGGATGCGCGGGGGTGCGGGGTGCGCGGTGCTGGGAAGCACGGGGGGCGGTCATCGGGATGCTCGGGGGGTGTTCGCAGGGATGCCGGGGGCTTGCGCCGGGGACGCGCGGTGAGTTGAGCGGCGGCAATGCTGCCGCCCGGTGGACGTTGCGCGCAACGCTGCAGCCCGGGGGCCGCGCGTCCCGACCCTCCGGCTTCTCTTTCCCTGCCCAGCCTCCCCTGGGGCGGAGAGTAGAGTGACGGAGCCTTGTCCCCGGCTGAGCAAGGGGTTCATGCTAAGGCCGTGGAGGCAGCAGAGGTGCGGAGGGCTGAGATAACACTTCGCTATGATTAGCAAACAATGTTTGGGTTTGATTTGACTTTCCAGTGGGATCTGGGGGCAGGAGAGGGCACTGAAATGCTCCGGCTGAGCAGTTTTCTTTGCCTCCTTCTCATGCACAAACCACTGAGACAAAAAGTGCCTGACCCCCAGGGCTCTTGCCCGGCACTGAGGTCATGGCTTGAGGCCATGTAATATCTTCCTGACTCTGTCCTTTGTCTCTTCCCTCTTCCTATAATCACCACCAGAGTTTTAAAACTTACTTTCCCAGAAATACAGGGTGACAATTGTCTAGACGTGGGAAATAACTAGTAAATGTTGTATTGCTGCCAGGATTAGGCAAGCCAGTCACCACCCCCTCTTGTGGTCAGGGATACCATCAGGCCACAGTGGCATGGGTGACCAAGGGGAAAGCACAGGGGGACGTAAGGGATGCTATGAGCATCTTACAGCATTTGTTATCCACCTTGACTCTGTGTCACTCCTTTTACCTGTTTGTAGTTATGTGGATGGGATGGATCGTTTAATTCCTGTTGGTAGTGATGAATGTGGTTTTAGGCTGGTGCAAGCCATGGACAGTTGGATCCCATAGGACATGGTTGCAACAGAGGACTGAATCAGGAAGGCATT
The DNA here is from genome assembly GCA_028858755.1 of Ara ararauna. Taxonomy (NCBI): domain Eukaryota; kingdom Metazoa; phylum Chordata; class Aves; order Psittaciformes; family Psittacidae; genus Ara; species Ara ararauna. Next base: position 68,548,831 of record CM054410.1, on the reverse strand, counting down.
GCATGGCCTTGAGTCGTGTTTCTCACCTCTACATCTCAGTGGTTTGTATATTAGAAAGTTGCAAAGGAAACTGCTCACCCAGAGTATTTCAGTGCCCTCTCCTGTCCCCAGCTCCCTCTGGAAAGTCAAATCAAACACAACGTTGTTTGCCAGTTCATAGCGATGTCATTATCTCAGTATTACTGCCAGTTTACACACAGGCAGCACAGACACAGCTGCATTCTCAAGTTCTCTCTCGAAGTTGCATGTGATAGGCAGGTAGATGAGCAATGAGCGGTGTCTTTCAGGGGCCTGTATTGGGATGAGCACTCCTTAACATCTTCATCAATGACATGCACCATGGGTTCAAGCACCCTCTCAGCATGTTTGCAGGGCACACCAAGCTGAGTGTTGCTGTCAACACGTGAGGGAAGGGATAGGATCTGTAGGGACCTGGACAGAGTTAAGAGGTGGGCCAGTGCTAACCTCATGAAGTTCAACAAGGCCAAGTACAAGGTCCTACACCTGGCCCAAGACAATCTCCCATATCAAAACAGGTTGGGGAAAGTTTGAGAGCTGCTCTGAGGAGAAGGACTACTTGTGGGTGTTGGATGACACGGCGCATCACAAGAGCCAGCTTCAGCGCGCACTTGAGCCCAGATCCTGCCTGTGTGCTGGACTGCACCACCAGAGAGTGAGCATCAGATCAAGGGAGGGGATTCTCCCCCTCTGCTGTGCTTTGAGGAAGACCCCTCTGCAGTCTTGTGTCCAGCTCTGGGGCAACAACACAAGTGGGACGTGGAGCTGTTGGAGCGAGTCCAGAAGAGGCCACGGAGATGCTGCGAGGGCTGGAGCAGCTCTGCTCTGGAGACAGGCTGAGTTCAGCCTGGAGAAGAGAAGGTTCCTTGAGACCTTGTTGCGCTATTGAATACTTAAAGAGTGGTTATAAGAAAGCTGGAGACAGAATTTTTAGTAGGGCCTGTAGCAATTAGGTAAGGGGAACTGGTTCTAAACTATCAGAGGGGAGATTCAGACTAGATAGAAAGAAGAAATTGTTTACACTGAGGGTGATGAAACATTTGCACAGGTTGCCCAGAGAAGTGGTATTGGCCCTGCACCTGGAAAAGTCAAGGTTGGGTTGGATGGGGCTTGAGTCACCTGGTCTGGTTGAAGGTGCTCCATGGCAAGCAGGTTGGATGAGATGCCCTTTAAAGGCCCCTTCCAACCAGAAATATTCTGTGATTCTAATAAGCTACAAATATATTTCCAGTGTAATTCTCAAATATTCTAATGCACACGGGTAAATGATCATGTGAGAATGACTAGAGAAAAGTTTTTATTTTGTAACAAAATTTTACATACTCAATCTGAAAACGTGCATTTAGCCAGGGTATATTAAAAATACAACATTCAGAAGTATCAACACATGCCTAATAAAATAGCTTTTCTTCCTCCTAACAGATTTTTCAGATCAAATACACCAAGACCTAAAGGATGGTCACAGATTTTTGTTTAGCTGTCATGTGGTAAATGTTATTTGTGCACAAGCTTTCTATGGTAGTCTCTCTGAAGCTTAGTGCTAGCATGGGACAAGCACACACATCTATAGGTACAGTGAAAACTGTACAGTGCAATCCGCTATTCAAAAAATTGTCTTCTAAAAGTGGATTTTGAGAGTTAGCTCTAATGAAGGACTTGGGAATCGAAACTCCACTTAAATCAAAGTCTGAAACTATAATACTAAACACCCCAAGACCTGCCTAGGGATACCAGAATTCAGCTATGGCCTCAGAGTGTAGGAGATGCTGGCACCAATGGAAGCCTTTTTCTTCAGATGTTTTAATCTCTTAAAAAACACTTGATTAAATAACTTTTTTTTTCCAGCTGGTTCCTGGTTTTTACTTTATTCCAGAGTATAAAGGTGTTGGGTTTTTTTTATACCATAGCAATTTTTGCTTTATACCATGCAAAGTTATTCATAAATACCTAACTCAGTACTGGCTTAATTCCTGACTATCTGTGACAGATACGGTCCATGGTTTAGTGTGAGGTGTCCCTGTCCAGGGCAGGAAGGTTGCAACTAGATGATCTTAAGGTCGTTTCCAACCCTAACTATTCTGTGATTCTATGATTCTAAAGCCTCTGCTAAAAAAATAACCTTACTGACAGCAACTCCAAGCATCAAAGAAAGCATCAGGACCTCCTTTCAGTCACATTTCTGAATGCTAAAGTATCCATTTTTAAAACATTTAAAATAAACACATTTCTAGGGAAAATCATCGTACAGAATAAAAACAAGAGTTTATAAAAAGAAGTCTTCTAATAATTTAAATTTTTCAGATAGTCTACGCCTGCCAGAACAGCACATCTGCACCTGATACAGCATTGTGGGGATACTCAGTAAAATGGCAAGCCGTTTTATTGTCTGAATAGTAAGAGATGCTCTTATTATTACTCTTCCATATAGTAGCATGCATTAATCTGTAAATAAATAGTATTTTTACACTGCCTGGCTTCTCTGTATAAAACCTATAGTTATTGCAGACTAAAATACGTAATAGCAAAATATTTCTCTTGGTTGACTATAAAGTATTTGTATTTCCATTTCTATTTTTAAATGCCTATAAAACTTATACGAAGTTAAAAGTATGACTTTGTTATTTGTTATCTGTACTTAAATTACTGGCAACAGAATAACTTGTGGCAAAAAACCTGGAAAAGGTTTCAAAGAGTTAAAAATTCAGGACTACATGCAATGCAGACAAATATTCACGCAGATTTTGTATCAGTACAAGAAGTCAGTGACAGACAAATAACCCATACTATTGACAATGCAGCTGGCTGCTGGTAGAAGCATGTGCCAAGGATGCTGTCAGGTGTCCAGGCAAGCTGCAGTTCAGCTGTATGCTCATTTTTGTTTATCACTTTATTGCTTCAAAAACCTGCTTTATTTGCACATTATCAGTTAATGTAGAGTTAAAATTTTTAATTTCTACTATAATGACAGCAAATTACCTTTTCACATTTGAGTTCCATACACATAACTTGCCTATTCATTTTTTTTCTTTAGTGTTTTCAGCTTTTTTTAGTGATCTTGAAAAAACACTGTAATGCTCTATATTTCACACTCACTATATGCAAGATGCAGATAAGTAAATCTCCTCTTTTAAAGAACTTAGGGTATCCAGATGAAAAGTAAATAGGAAAGAAAACACCCGCTCAAGCTCCGCAAAGCATCACCAGGAAAAATAAAACACTAAAAAATCCCTATGACTCTAGCATGAAATCTGAAAAGAACAATTTATCGAGAAAACAGTTCTGAAATATGAAAACAATTCTTACAAGAAAAAAAAAAAATAAAAATCAATTCCAGCTATTTGCTGTTCCATCTTCATCTCCCAGCCACAGTTTTCAGGTACATTTGAGGTGATCCGCTGTGGGCATTGTGGAAACACTATGTAATTTTCCAGTATCTTTTCTTTGTCTTTCTTGGTTAAGACTACTTAGCAAAATTAAAGGCAAAGCAGAATCACAAGTACCAAAATTATAACGAAGCATTTAGCTCCTCAGTAAGATTTCATTTACAGAAAAGTGCCTATGCTCAGACAGGTACCCCTGTGCAAAGGCTGGGTTCATTTTGTCTTTAATATTACTACATTCTTATAAATTAGTGGTATAACAAATTAATGATTTAAATAAAGAAAACTCTCAACATCGTCTGCAGGGGTAATGACCACATTGAGGATTTCTCTGTTACACCCAAGAAAGAACCCACACAGCCACAAAAGATAATAAGGTTTGTCTCACACAGCACAGCTTATGAACACAGGATGACAATTCAGTTTAAACTGAGCCCCCACTGGGGACGGTTTAGCTCAAAGTCCCATCAAAAGCCGATGTTCCTCCTTGGACTGGCAAACCCATGAGGGCCACCTCCTCCACAACCAGCAAATCTGACTTCAGTGCTGTCAGCTCCCAGGGGGTACCTGGGATTATGAGACCCACTATTCCCAAAAAAGTCTCCAGAGCCACTGAGTTTTTTCCCACCAAAGCCATGCAAGGCTGTCAATTCCCTTCCCTTTTGGTCCAGACCCTACCAGTACCATGTCAATATGCTCTGAGTGGACTTGGTTCTCTCTGAATTCTTTCCTCGTGGGGAAAACCACAATATGTACACACTAACAGAGGTGTTCTACAGGTTATTAAAGCAGACCTTCTTCTCCTATTCACCGAAAAGAAACATTATTTCAACTTATAGATATTTGGGAAGTAACAGAGAATACATTGATACTCTGGAATTAAAATATCTACTCAAAAAACAGTAAGAGTTCTGTAAAAGGAATTAGAGAGTTACCTTGAAGTAGAAAATTATTCATAACTAAAATGATTAGTACGTCTACCCTTTACTTTGAAAACCAACAGAAGCTGCCATAAATTTTTGGATTCTGAAATATTTAAAGAACTTAGGAGTTGGCTTCTCAGCTTTTCTGCAATACTACTGTGGTACTATTGTATACTGACTTACAAAAAAATCTGTTTTCAACCAGTGCCTTTTTAGCAGCCAAAAAATACCCATGAAAACCAATAAAACAATCAATGCAGACATTAGAAGGAGGAGCACATGACGGCATGACAGTCATGACATGATCTGTACTACATTTAATCCCCATGATTATGAAATTCTTGTGTTTGAAATAAATCTTCATCATACATTTTTCCATGCTTCAATGGAAAAGTAGTAGCCCGTTACCAAAGCAAGGAATGTTAGTAGGTGAGCTAAAGCATGGCATATGGTATTCCAGGGTAGATCAGGACTTTGTTTGCTCTTCAAAGGATTTTTATCCTTTGTGTAATTCCCAGTCTGATGTTTCTGAGTCATGATGAACTTTGCGTGTCCTCAGTCTTCTTACATTACTGTGCAATGCCATTTCTGGGAGTGAATGTAGTTCCTGTAATCAGCAAGCTGCTTCAGGTACAAATTGGAAGGCCATCTGTGCATCTCTACAAAATTGCGCTCCTCCACTAAACAAAGCAATAAAGGAATTAAATGTAATATTCAAACTTACCGTACAAGTGCACAGACTGCAAAAAGTCTATAAAATAGGTTGAAAACCATTAAGAACATAAACACAACTAGGACAGTAAAGAGGAGTGCTGCCTATCTTAGCTAGAGCTTACAGTAGTACAGGCAGAAGAGTTACCACACAGTGTCCCATTGCTATTAAGCTACCAATAAATAAGTTACTTAATAAAATAACAGCAATACTTGTTAAAGAGAGCAGAGGGGCTATCCTACATATCAATGTTCTTTACCTCTAGGAGATAACCAAATGTGGTAATCAGCTGCGAGGATTTTGTCTATGGTGCGACACTGCCAAGGAGGGGCTCTCAATCCCTATGCCAACAATTTGTCTCAAGAGCATTTCCAAAAGCAAGGTAAGGGGAGCAATTCAGAACTCAAGACTTTTTACTTGTGTTGCATGTGGTTTTTGTTGCTGACACAATCATGTAATAGTCCTCTGATGTATTACTTAGATGAATCCCTTTGCCTTGCAGAAACAGGCATTGTCATTCCCCACTCCCTGATTTTCCTGAATCCTTTCAGGGACTCAGATCAAACTGGATGGAGACCAAGGCACAGCAGGAAGATCCTCAGTGTGGGAAGGCTAAGGCCAGGGCAGCAGGCAGAGCCTTTCTGCCTACCTTGTGCCAAACACAGGGCTGTTCCTGGAGATCTCAGTGGTTGAAAGCCACTGGAAAGCTGCTGCTTTGTGCTGCATGGCTCTCCAAACTATGAGGTGATGCAGTGTCATGGTGTCCTGAGGAAGAAAGGCCAGCTGCCCATAACTGCTGTTGGGGAGATTGCTGTCCTCTGAATGTGCTGGAGGGTGTCTGTGCCCTGGTAAGCTGGAACAGAATGGTTTTACTTCCCCCCCTCCCACCTATATTTAGTTATGTGCTCCTATTTCTTTTCTCAGGCCATCTCACTGCAAGTTCAATGCAGCAGAACATGTCAGCCCCTCAGTGAACCATATGGAAGGGACTAAGAGGAAGGAGAAAGGCAAAGGAGAGGCTACCAGCCAAATGGATGCAGTTGGTGGAATATACCAGTGGTTGGAAGCAAAGAGGAAATGCCAGGTGATGACAGAGCAAACACTTGCTGTGATGATACTGTACCCTGAGTTACTCAGGTGCTGTCAGAGCACATGCTGACAAGTGCTTATGAGTAATTCCTATAGAATCATAGAATCATAGAACAGTTAGGGTTGGAAAGGACCTTAAGATCATCTAGTTCCAACCCCCCTGCTGGGGGCAGGGACACCTCCCACTAAAACATGCCACCCAAGGCTATGTCCAATCCAGCCCTGAACACCGCCAGTGATGGAGCATTCACAACTTCCCTGGGCAAACCATTCCAGTGCCTCACCACCCTAACAATAAAGAATTTCTTCCTCATATCCAATCTAAACTTCCCCTGTTTAAGTTTGAACCCATTACCCCTTCTCCTCTCACTACAGTTCCTCATGAAAAGTCCCTCCCCAGCATCCCTATAGGCTCCCTTCACACACTGGAAGGCTACTATGAGGTCTCCACGCAGCCTTCTCTTCTCCAGGCTGAACAGCCCCAAAGCATCACTGCATAACTTTCATGACACACTCATATGCAGCCTGATATCCATCAAGATTGCTGCAACATGGAGGCAGAACTGCTATTGCTATTACTTTTCACAGAAAAAAAAAAAAAAGGAAATATTGATAAATCAATATCCCACTGGGAAACTGGAAAATGGGTAACTAAATGTGCCTAGATTGCGTCCTGCACTGAACCTAAATCAGAAGGGTCTCTGTGCTCTCCACACTCACCAAGAAGTCATCTACAATTCCCACCTTCACCAAATGTTTGGGACAATCTGATTCCTGCAGCTTCAGGGGTGCCTCAGAGTGGCTGAGACAATGCAGGCTTAATCCAGGTTTAATCCAGATCTGGCTATACAAAATGGATGTTTCAGAAGATACATAGATGGCCACTAGAAGACAAATTTCAGATCCAAACAGAACAAGGAAGGTCTAGCTCTCCCTCCTTCACTCATAATGATTACAGAGTCGTCCCTCATCACACATACATATACGAGCCTTGCAAATGAGGGAAGAGTTCTTTCAACGTCCATTGGGCCAAACAAAGCTTCGGCTCATTGATATCAAAATCCCCAGCTGGAATACACTGGCCCCATAACAATGGTTTGAATACAAACCATGGATCAAAATAGATGTACCCATCAGGACCACCTTCACCAGGGTGTTGAAAATTCCCATAGAAAATAAGCAAAAATTTCTAAAGTTACATATCAGGAAATAAACACAGAGTTTGGGAAAATAAATATCACTTCCCTGGAAGAACCTTGTTTATTTATTAAATGGACGTTAGTTATTTGATTTCATGATATCTGCTGGAAAGTACTGTCAGAATCCTGTTTTCTTCAAAGAAAAGCTCAACCCTTGAAAAACAGGTATTGGAAGTGACCCATTACTTTGATTCTAATGCACTAACTAAACAAAATTATATACATAAAGTAGAGAGATTGACACACAGTAACCAAAGTGTCACAGTTGAATCACTTATGGGTAGGAACCTTACCATCAGTACAGGAATGAAAAATAAAAGGGGATGGGGCTGCTAGACATTCTGTTCTTCATGTGTCACATGCTGGTCCACAGTATGGTGATGTACCATCCAGCTCACACAGATTCTGGCCTATAGAATTCCTAATTGTCTTTTCATGTGGATGTAGTACTGTCTAGTACCTTGCTTCTATATCAAAGCAGAACTGAAAAGCATTTCTTATTTTAAAAGTAATTGGTAACTTACCTGAAAGATCTTGAAATTCAGGCTTTTGACTGAAGATGAGGTAGTTAGTGGCAATAAAATGGAGAAGCCAAGTTGAAAGGCAATCAGAATTGTGAAACTGAAAGAAGAAAGAAAACAAACAATACTTACTGCTATCAGGTCTAAAACAACCATTCCATTGTCAACATAACAGTATACTAAATAAAGTTTTGACTGTAGGAGATAACAGAGGAAAAGTCATTGACATAAATGTGTAAACAGACAGAGACTTAAGATCAAACAATAATACTTCCCCCCCACCCCACCCCCAGCAGTGTGATCTAACTCCTGGGGCTCTTTTGGACACGAATCTTAGGAATCTTTGTCACAGAAGAGCTTCAGAAAAAGGAAGGTAAAGAGGTAAGGAGTGTAACATGTTAATTTTGTGGTCTTCTCTTCCACCACAAAATCCTGTTCATTTAAGACAACATCCTGCCTAAGACTTGTAAATGATTCATTTTTTTATTTTCCTGTTCTGTTTTCCAAATCTGGCTTTACTATCTCTCTTTTTTCAGCCTCTGGTCTTTTCATGCTTTTCATGGTTTCCACTCAATATTCTATCAGGTTGGATCTTCTCTGCCACTTGCATGACTAAAAAGAGAAGTAGTGCATAATCACTGGCCCAAAATCAGTCTTTGCTGGCAGAAGTTGCAGTTAAGCTGAATTACTGCAATGTGTCCCTGATGAAGGAAATTGCACAGATTGTGTTATGACTGCACATTGTGCAATCAGAGACTGAAGGCCTTGTGCCACAGATAATCCTAATCAACAGACTGTATATTAGTGTTTGTCCTTGGGAACAGGAAGTATTAAGATCTTTAAAAATCTGAACAATAAAACAACCCCCATTAATTAGGGTTATGATACATGTTCTTATGTGATCCATGCAACGCATACCTTAGCTTTTTTGAGCAAGCTAACAATGCTGAGACTTGTGGATGCCAGCTCCCTGCTAGGCATGCTCTGAAGCTGTGTGATAATGTAAAGCTCACAAATATGCTGGAGTCTCATTACTTGGTACATCTCTGCACAGATCAAGAGCGACATAGCTTGGAGAATACCAGCTGAAAAACAAGAAAACACAAGTTACATGTATTTTACCTTTTTGACAATATGATCAAAGCCAGTTTTCACCGAGTCATCTTTCAAACACCTAACAATGAACATAGAATCATAGAATAGTTAGGGTTGGAAAGGACCTTAAGATCATCAAACTGCTGTTGATCACCTTATTTTTCATTATTATTGATATAAGTTTGGTATACCATTCTCTTTTTCCTATCTAATTAACAGGAAAAGAGTACTTTAGTTAGTACTTCTTATAAGGTAGGTGTAATAAATTCTTGTCAATATCCTGTGTCTTGGAGATGCTGATCAAGGGCTGTTAGTGTATTTAAAGTGATGATTAATAAAAGGAATTATCTTTCTAATATCTCTCTCAAAAAAGAACTTTCATGATACATGTACAAGAAAATATAGCAAAAAAAGGCCCAAAAGAAAATGAAGCAACCCTATATCTAAAAAAAATATAAAAAAATTAAAGATTTATTACAGTTAATTATTTTTTTTAAATATGGTACAGTGGTTGCATATTTAAACTGATGAACAGAGAAATGGCAGATGGACTGAAAAGAGAGTAAGAGGAAAACCTAATAATAAGGTAGAATTATTTGAAAAGAAAACAAAAGCAAAAATGCATATCACAACATTATTCATTCACTATTCCAAAAGAAAATTATCTGTATTTAGATAATATTCCATATTTAGTACATAATTTTCTTCTTATTAAAAAAGACTGTGGTTAAGATGCAAGGAATACTTCAGCTCAATTTTTCTTACTGAATACTCCAAATGACATACTTTTTTGAGGATTAACATACAAATAAGTTATCAATATGTATAAATAAGGTATTCTTGCACTTTAACCTTGATTATATTAAATGTAACAAAATATGTCCTAAACAAAATGAAAATTTTGGGATGAACCCAAGAATTATGATTCAAAAGCAATATTATTGTGATGTAGAAAGACAATTTCTGATATTATAAAGGACCAGAAACGAAATTTCACTGATTTTTGAGTCTTGCTGTGTAAGCACATAACAAATACAACATTTTGTTAGTGATATCTGTTCTGTCTGCAGTTGATTTTACTTGAATATGATTTTTTTATTGCATAATATGAAAATTTCTTTTTCTTGAGACATTATACATTAAATTATTTACATTTTTCAATTATGTAAATGCTGCTACATTACTCTCTATCAATGCCCCATTGTGGAAAAATGAGTAAAAATGTGTATTTTTGACTTTTCTTACCTGGGCAGCAGGAGTCGGTATAAAGATACTCTAGAAAGGAGAGGAAAGTGTCTTTGGAAACCCCATACACTGGAACCAGAATACTATTTGCTTCTAGATAATTACCATTAAACATAGCTGCCATTACCTCACAGCGAGCTACCAGAACTGCTCTGTGGGCTGGTACAGTTGCATCTGGAGGACACAAGATAAAAATCTATGATGATTTTATATACACAGAAAGATCATCATTTTAAAGCTCCTGTTTTCTTAGAAGGCCTTCACTTCAGTGAACATGATTAAAGTGTTTAAAATTAACAATATCCAACAAATAACTAATAACACACTCACTTTATACCACTCGAGATTTTACATCTTTCTCATAGCCAGCAAAAGAAGGAAAGAGAAAAACTAAATTTATTACAACAACCTGCTCCCAACACCAAGTTCGCCAAATCTGGCAAACTTTTATCAGTCAGAAATAGGCTTTCAAGTAGCAAAAAATCAGATGCCACTGCACTTACACCAGATTAAAGAAACTGAACCTCTGGCCCACTGCATAAATATGCAAATTAGTAATCTGCATTCCTCACCAATCCTATTGGTAATGCATGCATATTCCAGAAGTCAAATGCTGCATAAATATGCAAATGAGTAATCTGCATTCCTCGGCAAACCTATTGGTAATGAATGCGTGTTCCAGAAGTCAAACTCACATAACCACACAAAGCAGAGAAAGGCAAATTATCCCAGATGAAACTCCTGTAAATCTATTAAGTATGACTTTAACCAGATGAAGTATTTTGCCTAAGTGAATTTCCTGATGGCTGTCTTACAAAAATAATGCTGATAATTTCTTCTAGAAATGTTTCGATTTTTTAATATGTGTGCATGAATAATTTACTTTATTTACAACATCTAGAAGACCTCTAAGGTTAACAGCCTTGGTAGCAGAGGTCTTACAGGCTCTTAATGAAAATAATGACAACCGGAGCTGCCAGCACTGACCCTCAAATCTCTGCAGTGCCCAGATAAACTCAATGGTCCTGTGCACAAGAAAGAGCCAAACAGGATAGCAGCCAAATACAGAACAAGAGTTTACAGTTGGATGTAAATGTTTTAATCAAAATTAAAATAGATCAATTGACATGCAAGATAAACATACTGCAAATACTTACACAGAAGTTACTGTCTTCATTTCCTCCTCAACCACAATCCTGCCACCTACCTAATTCCTTGAAAACAGCTGTCATTTTTAATTTTTGTACTATTTGTGTTCACCTGTGCTTCGGCTTCCAAAATGTGGCATACAAAATTTATATATTTCCGTATAGACAGAACATGTCACTGGTATTATATATTTGCACATGTAATATGAGCATTACACGATGAAGATATGATTTCAGTTACGCATGCAGTTGTGTATGTGCATGAAATTGGATATTTACCTACAAATTAGGAGGTTCAATCACGTTATGAATCTTTACACAGATGTCACGGGTTCAGCAGCAGCAGTCATTTTTCTCCTTCTTGGTAGCTGGTGCAGCACTGTGGTTTTGATTTTGGGCCTGGGAACAGCGCTGATAACACCAGTGTTTCGGTTACTGCTTAGTGAAGTTTTGGTCTGACCAAGGACTTTCTAAGCCTCATGCTCTGGCAGGGAGGAGGGGAAGCCAGGAGGAAGCAGAGACAGGACACCTGACCCAAACTGACCAAAGAGGTTATTCCATACCACAGCACATCATGCCCAGGATGGAAAACAGAGAGCAGAGACCCAGAAGGGTGGGGGTGCACTGCGTGGTTGGGCTGGGTTTTAGATGGTGAGAATTGTATTCTTTCCTTGTATTTGCCTTGTCATTATTATTATTGGTGGTAGCAGCAGTGATCTGTGTTCTACTTTAGTTACTAAACTGTTTTTATCTCAACCTGTGGGAGTTGCATTCCTTTCGATTCTCCTTCCCATCCCTCTGGGAGCGGGGAGAAGAAAGAGGGGGAAGTGAGTGAGAGGACGGACTGCATGGCTGACTGGACTTAAACCACGACAACAGACAATATGGGCTCACATTTTTAATGGCTGCCAAGTACTTCCGTAAGCTAGAAAGCTCAAAGCAACCCCCAGTATTCAAGGAATTAGTTAAAGAATTAAAAACATATTTGCCAAATCAAAAATATTTTTTGATATATAAAGGCCTAAGACTTAAGCCTTCTAAAGCCTTCAGTTTCTCTTAATAATGATTTAATTTTAATACAATTATTGTGGCTGATGAATTAGAGAAAAAGGCTTGAAAGCCTTTTATCAAAGACTAAGAACATCAGTTCACATTTTAGGAGTGGATAAGCACATTTTTTTTAACTACTTGTCAAGCCAGGGCAGGGTTGTTTTCTTTTTCTGCAAAATACATAGTGGTGGTATGGTTTAATCAACTTCCCACAAAGCCTTTCTCAGGAATGGGACACTGAGATGATTTTTGATGTCATTAAACACAACATCAGTATTTTGTTCTCATTTCCAAAGATCTTTTTGGGGTTTTCTGCATATTAAACAGAATATCTAGAAAGAATCTGCGTGTCCTCGTGTGCATATGTTTGAAGGATTAATGCTTCATATTTGGCTCTGAGACACAATTCCAGAAAAAAGTCAGCCATGACACTGTAGCAAATTGGTGCACCCAGCACATTTTTTTGCTGGCAAAATGGGAAAAGAAGATGGTTTCACCAGCATGGCTCCTGCCCGTGCCTTTGCTGAGGAGCACTTGGCATCTTTGTGAGCAGACCTATGGAACACCACCTCCAAGCTTTTTAATTTAACAGTCTCTTACAGACAAGTCAGCAGGAAAAGCCAGCCTCTGCTCCCTACATCTTTTCAATCCTGGCCACAATGAGGACTAGGTAATTGCCATCATTCCAAGAGACTTGAGATAACAAAACAACAAGACCCCAAAATTTAGATGGTTTTCACACTTGTGGGGTTAAGCAACAGGCAGGTCTAGCCTAGGCCCCTGCAAGACTGAAGGCTGCTTTCAGAAGGAATCACCTACCCTACAGAAGTTGACTGTGACAGAAGCATGAAGATTGGTATGGCAGCATCTAGAAGGGCAGTAAAACACAGCAGGTGTTGACAGCACCTAGATTAGTAGGTCATCAAAATCCCAGAACATTTATGTGCAGTTCTAGGGGTGCCCATGTTGGGGGAAGAACGGCTGCGAGTAAAGTCTAGGAAAGCACAGGAGGGGGATGTAAGTCCCTGTCAGCTTCTAGAATGTACAAAAAAGCATGTCCCCAGCCAGAATCAGTCTGAGACAGGCAGAGGGAAGGTGGTCAAGAATCAATAACCAGCTTTTGCAGTCTTTTCACTGAGGGCAATTAGTGTAGACGTGGCCACTGGAGTCCATAACTCTTCAAGGTCTGATGCTGGGCAGAAGGCTCAGGGTACGCCTTATCGCTATGTTCCAGTATTTAAAGGGTGGTTACAAAGAAGATGGAGACTCCCTTTTTACAATGAGTCACACAGAAAAGATGAGGTGTAATGGGCACAAGTTACTCCTGGGGAAATTCCAACTGGACACAAGAGGAAAATTTTTCACAATGACGCCAGCCACTGGAATAACCTCCCCAGGGAATCTGTGGATTCCCCAGTGTTGGACGCTGTGAAGGTTTGGCTGGACATCTAGTCTAGGTCACGCTTTGCCAAAAAAGGTTGGAACAGAGGATCCTTGAGGTCCCTTCCAACCTGGGATTCCAGGAATCTATGATATCTCCTAGTGCTTGTACAGGTGGGAATGTAAGATAAGTAACTTAAAATAAAATCCCCATCCCCTGTGATGCAATCCCTGGTGTAGCCTTGTTACCTTGGTGCTATGTCATTGCAGGAGTCTTTCCTGAGGCACATCCTTCATTTTGCTAAGCCGCCAGGGGATGCATGCCAATCAGAGAGGTACAAAGTCTACCATGTCAGGCAAAGGGCAGTAGAACAGGCGTGGCAGTGATAAATCACACTGAGAGTGAATACTGCTGCAAAAGCTGCCCTCCACAGTGACAGCAAAGCAGATACACATTTCCTTAGTTCTGGTGCAAATAGCCACTTCTATTTCCCTCTCTTCTGAAAACAATATAAATGCTGGAGGTGCAACAGAGCCAATGCCACCAGGAGTAGAGGTACCATACCTTGTATTTTGAAGATGACATCAGCTAGGACAGGTGTATTAAAGAACAGTCTGAGAGAAGTATTATACAGCCGTTTCATCTGTTGAGATCTGCAGTCTTTTGTAGTGTTTAACTGCAAAATAAATTATTAATAAAACACTGTCATGTACAATTGCCCACAGAATAAAGGGTTACAAGACATCATTTATATGGGGAAACTAAATAACAAACTTTTGCTTTCTACTTTTATGTTCTTTTGCTAATGCTACTCAGCCATGCCACTGGCATGTGCATTCCTTTGCCGTAATCATTTATTTTCCTGTGTTCCACAGTGCAGCAGCTCCAAGGTATCCCTGTCTCTTACAGTCACACTCCAGCTCTCACCTTGGCACTGTATGACCTGTGACAAAACGCTCCCATCCAGCGCCTATGGGCAGAGGTTTTTCTTACTTTAAAAATGGAATATAAAGCTACCAAAAGAACAACACCAAATCATATTGCTAGATTATGGTAAGAGAAATTCAGATGAGGTTGAACTTATGGTTAAAGTCTTACCAGATTTATTAATCAATCTTTAATTTTATCAAAAAATCACAATTTATTTATTTGCTTTTGAACAAAAGGTTTTAAATGTGAAATAAAAGTGCCCCAAAGGCACACACCCCCCCACCCAAACTGTAAAGATAACAACAACAACTCAGGCTTATGATCTTAAAATGTTTTCAGGACTTTCTATGTCCAACCCTACAAGGGTTTTAGCTGTGGATGCTTAGGACTGGAAGGCCTACAGTCAAATAATCGGAAGCTTAAAACAGCCAAATAACTTTCTGATCTTCCTAGTATCTTATCTCAAGACAGTCTGAGATGATTTCCATTTTAAACAGATAGAAATACTTTGTGCAAGTTCTATAGTAACAGAGAATGTATGAGCTCAACCAAAAATTGCTGTTAAAAGTAATTCTGTATTGTAATTTTTTATTAACATCATAAAGTAACATAAATTACATTCTACTGTGAAGTCATCTGCTGAATTTAATATATTGAGTTATAAACAGTTTTACACATACCAATATTTGTAAGGCAAACCATCTCTCCTGACCTACTGCAGAAGCACAACTTTTGGCACATATTCAGGAAAGCAAAGCTTTCCTGGACAGCCTCTATTACATGAGAATTAGCTCACATAATCATGTTGTTAGACAATGTGTAAAGCTGTGAATATGAATAATCCTTTTAGGATACCTATTTGTGTGCTTTTTACTGATTACATTAATTATGGACATGACATCAGCATCCTTGTGTTTCTATTTTGCACATGCCTCTCAACGACCCACAACGTGATAAAAGCTGCTTAAGCTGAAGTAAGTTTAAAAGAAAGACTGGCAAAGAAAACTTACCTACAAAACAATTTCCCAAGAACTTAAGTGTAACTAACACTAACAGTAACCCCAAGAGAGTTAGATGTACCTTCCCTGGGGTTTTCAGGATACATTTAACTTTCTCAAGCACATTTTCAGTTTTTTCTGGATCTTTCACCTTCTTTCTTATATCCTCTTCTAGTCGTTCCCACTGGAAAGCACCTGTCACAAGACCAGAGAGAGTTGGAATACAAATCAACAAGGCACAGGCTTTAGCAGGCAGAGAAAAAATTATATCAATGACAAACAGATCCTGCAGAAACTATATTTTTTTGCATTTAAGTCAGCCAGATCTTTGCACTTAGAAAGGGCCAGATGCAATTCTTGCACAATAAAACTTCGATTGTGTTTTTTACTAGAACGCAATCAAGCACAGATGAGGGCATCTCCCTTGCTTTCAAATTCAGTTTCTGAATTCCTCCCAGTTCAATCTCTACACAATGCAGGTAGACATTCAGGAAATGAAAACAACAACACACTGCTTTGTTGGTGATCAAACAGAAAAACTTCACGCACAGTTATATTATGAGTACCAATAGCTGAAAACAGCACAAGGTTTGCTTTCAGAGTCAAAGCCATGATATGCCCTTATGTATCTCAATATTAAAAATTCTTCTAGGTGTTCTTCTAAATGTTCTTTTAAAATACCTATTCTTTAAGGTCCTTTCCAACCCAAAACATTCTATGATCCTACTAGATTTCTTGGAAAAATGAGAAGTATTGACAAGTGTTAAAACAATTGATTTATCTTTACACACTTTGCTGAAGAAAGTCTGAAAGGTGACATGGGGCATTCTGGTAACTTTCAGCTCTGATCCCCAGGGCCATGCAGCAAGGAAGAGTCAGAGACAGATAAAGCTCAGGGTAAAGCACAAGTCAGCAGAGCCTTGAAGGCATTCTGCTGCAGAAAAGTCTGAAAGAGCATATATACCATATGGCATCTGTAGCCCCATCAGCTCCTAAATACACCAGATGGATAGTAAGTGCTCATAAATTCATGGATATGTTGTGGTACTGAAATGCTGAAAACACTGCATCATGTCTGACCTCTTCTCAACCCTCAACTCAGGTGTCTTTGAGAGACCTTGTCACCTCTCAAAGGCACCAAACAGTGCAAAGACTTTTGGCAATGCCTGTCAGTCTGGGAGCTGTAGCTTACACCACAGCTTCACCTATGACTGTACAAAATTTCTTATACCATTGGTTGACATAAACAGAAGTAAAAAGTAAAATCAGTGCACAAAAGACAGCAGACACAAGTTGTAAACGGTAACAGATGAAGATACTGCACTTAGGTCTATCACTTGCTGAAATTTCAAGTTTAATTCTCTATTCATGTCATCAATAAATAAATAAATAAATCCATCCACACTGAAAAAAATCTGCTTATGTTCTTTATATTTGATACTGGTTTGGAAAGAACTGAAAGAGGTGTTTTAAAGTGTACAAACTCTAATTGAAAGCTGAAGGTGTCCCTTGTGTCTTCACAAGCCAGTGTTCATGTCTCAGCTACTAAGGCAGAAATATTTTTCATATGTCAGGCAGGTATCAGTATAGAGATGTTAACTAAACTTCTTTATAGATGAATGTCTAACATTAAAATTATTTGTACTTTATTTAATTAAAGTTAAAATCAGAATGCTTCATTAAAAACCATACTAATTCTTTCAACAAATATAAAATAAATTTTCTTATATAGTGACTATTTGAAAAATATTTTATAAAGAACAAAATGGTATCAGGTTATTCCAGAAAGAAAACAATAATTCTCTTTCACCTGAGGATTCCTAAGCTAGATAGCTAGAAAACGCTCAGTGTCATCTTAACAGATAGCTGGCATGAGGTAGGTCAGGGCAATGCCTGTATTGAGCTGGTAACAAAAACTCGTGGAATGTATTGGAGCTTCATAACCTGCACTTCTACCAGTTATCATCAGAGATAATAACTATATAGTCAGAAATAATAGCTAGACCATGTTGCTCCAAGCCTTGTCCAACCTGGCCTTGAACACTGTCAGAGATGAGATAGCCACTGTTTGGGAGCTTTTTTATCACTGCTTTCTCTCCAGGAGCACTGTAGCCAGAAAAGAAATCACTTTAGTATTTTTTAAATACCCCTGCACTCTCATAAGTATGTTTAGAACATGCAAACATTTTAGGTATTTTAAAAGCCTGGGATCTAAAATTTCTCAAGCTCCAGATTTTTTTGCCAAAGCTTTTGAGTACTACTGATGTTAGCTTATGGACTTTGTTCAGTAAAATACTGTGCTTAAGTTGTGCTCATTATATCTGGAATGGCAGATTATAATTTTTATTAATTTAATAAAAATTATATTAATAAAATTGTATTTGTGATTGTAGGCTAAATTTTTTTACATCTTTTTTCATACAGACCTTGTTTGTAATAATCACAAGGTATAAAATGGATATAGCATCAAGGAAGAACATCATCTTCCAACAGCAAAGGCATATTCCTTAGAGTGATGCAGATACTCCTTCACAAGGTATCAGTTGTATGAGAAATGAGAAGCCAAACCCATTCCCAGTGGGTACCTGAATAGATGAAGTGGAGGATGTCTGGGAGACATGAGCAGAAGGCAGAGTCCTTCACCACCACCCTCAGCAGCGGGATGCATGGTGGGATGCCGCGGGGTGCCAGTGGGAAGGCAGCATCTACTTCC
This sequence comes from Ara ararauna, assembly GCA_028858755.1. NCBI lineage: Eukaryota > Metazoa > Chordata > Aves > Psittaciformes > Psittacidae > Ara > Ara ararauna. The sequence continues at coordinate 68,530,429 of CM054410.1, read as the reverse complement.
ACCGTGAAGAGGCTCTGCGCTGTCTGCATGATGGAGGTGTCACAGATGTCTGCAGGGGTCTTCACCTCGAAAAGCAGCATAAAGAGGTGGCTGACGGAGCAGAGGATGACCTTGTGAGCCTCAACCACTGTGCTGAAGTCCTCGGGACAGAATGCCACATCTGCGCACTGGCAGCAGCAGAGCAGGTTGTGCAGGTCTGCGTTGTAGTGCGAGGCTTCGCCCTTCAAGATCGGCATTTTTTCTGCTTAAGATAAAAGAGTGAAGCTGTAGCACTGAGGCAAATGTTAACCACAGGATGACTCTATTCCCAGAGACCTGATCAAATGGAGGATAATTTTCAAAAGAAGTACGTGATAAGAAAATTTCTTATATTCTACTTGAATCTGTCTAGTAAAACATTCTAAAATTTAAAATACCTAGTATAGTAAAACAAGAAATATAAGAAATATTTAGTTTCATAAGTGTCCCTCCTTTTACAAAACCTCTTTAGGCAGTTATGTTTGAAAGAAACATTTGCCCATGAATCCCAAACCTAATGGATCTGAGTGTATTTCTAGAACATGTGAGAAGAGACAACTACATGTTTAGAGGTAACCACTTTCCAGTAATTATTTCACTGAATAAATGCATCAGATGTTCAGAAATCAAGCTTAGAAAACCATGTGCAGAAGCACACACCTCTTGCTTTTTTCATAGCAAATAAAATATTACGTGATGATATTGTAGAATAATAAAGAAAAATAATAAAGAATAATAATAAATGACATAATGACTATATCTTTTTTATGTAAAGCTTTTATGTAAAGCTTTTAGTATTCACCTTTGCATTATTTCATCAAATGCACAAGAAAACTACCCCTATTATTTAAATCTAAAAGAAATTCAAGTCCATTGCAATCTTATACACTGTTATATAATTCTCTCCAAGTTAATTAAACCATCAGTAAAGGTTGATGAAGCTATAGCAACATAACCAGAATAGCTGATGATAGATAGCACAGCTCACAGTATAACGAATACAAGAAGTTAATTGTGCAAAGAACATGACACACATAACAAACAATATTGGAGACCAGACATCAGCAAGCACCTGGCTGTTCAAGCTGAGGTGGTTGAACTCGATGACACTTCTGCAGCTTTTTCCTTTTCTTCATTTTTTCAGATGACTTCTGATTCAAACTTTGTATCATAAAATATTCCAGCTAAAATATGAAATGTATTTTTTTAAAAATATCCTAGTTATTTAAGAGCAAGCTAGACATCAAACTAAGGAGAATGAGTGGGTACTGCATACAGGACTGAAGCTACTGCTATTATGAACAGTCACCTAGAAAATTCCCAACACTCCTTTATCAGGAGAAGGCACCCCATGGGTGTGGAATTAACACAATTTAAAACGCTATTTATTCAAATTATGTTGGTTAATTCTCTTTTATTTAGTCTTCCCAGAAAAGACAGACACAAAGATACCTAATTTACAAACTTCCATAGATGCTAATTACAGAATTACACAGAAGAATAAGACTTGACAGAAAATGATCAGGTACAAGAGATGGAAATTAAAAAAAACATACACAAGCACTTCAGACTGCAACTAACAGCCATCACCATGCAATGCTACTGTGTCCTCTGAAAAAGTCACATTACAACAGGATCTTTGTAAGCAACAGGCTTCGTAACTGCAATAAAAATGTACTTGAAGGGAAATGATCCCTTTTACGGGAACAAAGAGGCACAAAGGGTGAGTCAGGTCAAGTTAATGCATGTTTCAAATGCTTTTATCACCCAAGCTATTACCGTAGCACATACAGTGCTTTCTAAAACCTAGAAAATTACTCTGGCCAGACCAGATGTTGAGCGCATTTTTCATTTTTTTAATTGGGAATGAATGGATCCAATAAAAATAGGCTACTGTTGTGCCAGATATTCCAAGTTATGATCAAATCCCATGGAAAATACACCACATGTATATACCAGTACAGAGTCTAGTCTTAACTGTTGTGAAGACCACGTGAAATTACCGTGCCAAAAAAACCTGTATTTTTGTGTTCAAACCCAAATTCCACCAGGCAGTAACCAAAAGGTTAAAAAATTAGGTTGAGCTTAAAGCACTTCACAAAACTGAAAATCAAGTCTCTGTGTGAAAAAATTTTGTGAAGGCAAACAAATCTGAAAGATTGTATTTAGAAACTGCTCAGTGGGCTTTCCTGTCTTCAGAGTGGAAGAAGAACAAGAAGCTCATTGGAGGTGGGACATTTTAACAAGCCTCTTGGCTTCTGCCTCTTTGCTGCAGCTGACCTCAGGCTCTGCTCAGGATTGCAGGCTGAGTAATGACTGTGAACTGAGCAACCACAAGAACACACTAAAAATGAAGCAATTGAACAGTCTTGCCGGTCTCACTTTACAATAGAACAGTTGTGAGAGTTTAAGCAATTAAAATTAAAAATACCAGAATATCATGGAATAAATAAGGTTGCAAGGGGCCTGTGGAGGTCACCCACTCAATACAGAGCTTGTCTTCAAAGTGGGATAGGGTTTTCAAGTGCCTTGTCCAGTTGGGTTTTCATTATCCCATCCAGAAAGATAAAAAGACAGGAACAGAAGGAAAATTACTGCAGTGTGTACTATAGGTTTTCTAAACCTTCCTAGAAGGTAGTTAAAACCAGAGCAAGTTCTGTACTGCCAATACAGATAGAACCATTGAATGGTTTGGGTTGGAAGGGACTTTAAAGCACATCCAGTTCCAACACACTGCCATGAGGCAGGGATACCCTCCACTAGATCTGGTTGCTCCAAGCCCTGGCCAACTTGACCTTGAACACTGCCAGGGATGGGGCAGCCACAGCTTCTCTGGGCAACCTGCGCCAGGGCCTCACCACCCTCACAGAAAAGAGCTTCTTCCTTAAATCTAATTTAAATCTCACATCAGTGGGAACTTGACCTCAGTGGGAAGGCTTGTGGTGTGCCTCCACTTCCTCTCTGAAGCCCTAACATCAGCTGTGCCATCCTGCTTTCAACCCAGTGGTTTCTCACTCACCACGCCTCCAAAATATTTCTGTATGTAGAAGTCATTGAGAGTGTGCAGCTCGAGGTAAGTGGCTCCTAGTTCCTTGGCAAGCTGAACTCCTTCGGCAGTGGTGACACAGCTCCTTCTGTCTGATGCGCACAGTGGGCAGGTACAAGGCACTCCTAGGGTAAAAGGAGGCACAAACCAGCTATGTTTGTCAAATAATACAGAATATTTAACTTCTTAAATAATTGGAAAGATGTATTATTTAGAAAAGAACAAAGGGAAATGGAAACATAGCAGTTTTATAGTAGGAAATCTCTTAAGTATGGGGGAAAAAAAAAACAAACCAAACTTCCTATTAATTAGTTCAAAATATTACTGGTCCTGCAAAGCTCAGTGTAAATGACATTAGTGTTATTTTACACTTGGTTTTGCAAAGCTGAAAAGCTAAGCAGGACTTCCAGAAACCAGGACTGACTTAAGAGCTGGCTATCTTCTTTGCACAGGTGTTGTCCTAGCCTGCTGGTGTTATCATTCACTATTGGCACCTTTAAACTTGTTCAGTTACTGTGGCCTGTCCATGCAGGAAATACGTACAGCAACAGAAAGGAAAATTTTGCTGGTTCTTATAGTCATGTACATACTGCAGAATATGGCTCAATTACACACTGTTTAACATAAACTTCTTTTTAAACCAAACCAGGTAGTTTTAAGATTATATCGGTTAGCTGATAAAAATCTGTTAGCCATCTCAGTTCAACTTTGCTTAACGCCATGGATGCGTTTTCAAATGTGCTGTGCACATTCTTCATTAATTTCCTCTGCTCAGACCTATGGCTAACATGAAATAACACAGTTTTGTTTGGGCTTTTTTTTAATTTCTTTTGGCAGCATGGTTTGGTACTACAGAGGATTAAGATAATTTGAATGAGCAAACTGCTGTGTTCACAAATACCTTCACAAATAGAAACAAAAGGGTTCTGTGTGTCCGCAGCAGTTCGCTCCAACACATCTCAAAGCAAAACGGCAGCTGGAAAGCCTGACTTCTCCCACAGTCACATTATTTTGGGAGAAAGGCAGAAAAAAATAAGTGGAAAAGAAAAATGCCAGTAGCAGAGTCATTCAGACTGGGGGTAGCCTGTGCTTAAATAAAAAAATGCAATAAAAGGCATTGGGAAGACAAATATTAGTTTAGCAAGACTGTGTCTTTAGAATGGCAGTTTTATTACCCCTGTATAAAACAAAGCATAAAAACATTTGATTGTTATTAGTGAACTACCAAAGGGGACAAAATAAAGATGTAATTGTTAAGAGTTCTTTAACAGTCCTTTCTCAATTGCTGAGTAAAAGTATATATAAGTATACTATAAGTAGACCCTGTGAAAACCGAGAATTACATTCACAGACAACACATTTCATATAGCTAAATATTCATTTGTACATTAAAAAAAAAAGTCTACATCTACATCCATCATGTCTCTCATTTATAGCAGGAAAGATGCTCAGAAACACTTGTTTTAGTCAAACTCATAAAGTAGAAGGCAACCAACCAGTTCAAATTTTGCATTCACAGCTTGGGAAAAGAGAAATCAGGATCCATGAGTAAAAAGACCATATGAAAATCAACAAAAGAACAACGCAAACCATTTGGAAACACGGAGTAAAGTCTGCATGTTTGTTCTATTGGTATCTGTGGTATTGTTTCTGAATTTTATTTCCCTATTGTAAACAGAAAGGAGTTACTAATGCCTACCCAAGCTGTGAACATGTTCTCAGCAGCCTTGCCCATATTGGCTGCTGGACTCTTGTAAGTCTATTTAGTACTTACACAACTGTGTAATGGTGATTTTCATATTGATTAAACAGAAATACAACAAAAACTTTAAATATTCAGTGTAGAATTGATTTGAATTGTTCTCATAGCAGACTACTGCTCAGCCTGGACAGGGCATTGTGTGAGTGCATAAGCTATGCCACAGCTATACCATACCTATACCATAGCTATTCTGCCATGAGGGGTCAACTCTGTTCATGAAGCAGCAGATAGCACTTCGTGGTACCCAAAGGCCTGGTCTATCCATTCATCTAACAACATCCCTGAGAATTTTGAGGCTTTTGCCACTTCAGTGGTTGCAAGCTGATGGACTAAGTTTTAATCTCATTCAATGGAAATAATTGATACCTGAGACGTAACAGTAGAGAACTTGTAACCATAGAGTTCATCTCATACACCCAAATGTGTGCTGCTTCATCCAAGGGACTAGGTTTAATCTCTGTGTGTAATGCCTCCACAAGTAGGGTTGTTGCAGAGGTCAAAGTAGGATAGTATGCCCTTCATCACCTGTGTTAATTAAGCATAATATTCTTTCCAATACACCTGTCTATGAAACCATAATACATGCACATAGTGCTGTCATTCTGACGGAGTGGACTTTTCCAAGTAATTGCAACTTGGAAAAACAACTGGCTTCTGCTGAAATTACAGCATAACTAAATTCCAAGTCAGATTTTAACTATTACTACAGGAGATTGGATACATACCATTTTTTCTTGCACCAATAGCAGAAATTATTACTGGAACTGAGCAGTGGTTTAATGTTTTTTTTATCATTGAGACATAACTGTCCTTTAGTTCTTGAAATGAAGTCTTATCATTGACGGAGTATTTAATCACAATAATATCAGCTCCTCCAATGAGACGGCGGGAGGTATACCAGTCACTGTCAAATATATCCTAAACAGAAAAAACACTGATCAAGAATTTTCTGTCTATAAAGGAAAGGTGAAATTCATTCAGTGCTCTTCACGCAAAACCTTACAGAAGTATTTTTAACTGATAATTTCATCTTGTATTTGAAGACGTGCAACAAAGAGCAGAATTCATGCTTTGTAATTTCCTTGCCTGGAGAACAAGCTGTTCATTACAATGAACAATATATCTCTCTTATGAATTCAGGAATTCTTCAGGAAGAAGAAAAAATAGGGTTTATCTAGGAATATACTTAGCAGAAAAAAACCCAACTTTACTGTTTAATTACTTAACTTCCAAATGTTTTTATTAAGGAAATAAAAGCTGCTTCAGTGGTAGAGGTTTGCAGCACTTAATACAAAATCATTATTTACAACAATTTTGGGAAGGAACTATGCCACATAGCTACTAACTTTTAATACAAGGTTCATCAGTTGGGTATGACTTTTTATCTGCCGCACAAGAGCTTCCACATAGATTTAACAAGTGTAAGTGTCTTCATGATAAGGACTTTAATCACATACCTGAACTTTCTTTTTCTATTTCATGCTCAATTTGTCATTATTCTGTGCTATAAGACTTACTCTAAAATTATATAGTTTACTATTAATTTAAAATTTCGCTCTATCCATATGGAATATACAGTTATTACCTGTATATTTGTCATCAGAACCATAATTTCACAATTTCTGCTTTTCCTAAAGGCTGCTTATAAATACCAGCGAGCTTTGCATATATGCTTAATTGAAAACTCTTGACAGAAGTATGGAACTGGTCCAGAGAACTGAAAATCGACTCAAAAGAAAAGAAAAGAATACTATCACCTTTTGCAATAGACAGGCCTTTTTTGGACTCTCGATACTTAGAGACCTTACTCTCATTACAGAGACCTTTTACCAGGGCCTGTAGGGACAGGACAAGGGGGAATGGCTTTAACCTGACAGAGGGGAGATTGAGATGAGATCCTAGGCAGAAGTCCTTCCCTATGAGGGTGGTGAGGCCCTGGCACAGGTTGTGCAGAGAAGCTGTGGCTGCCCCATCCCTGGCAGTGTTCAAGGCCAGGTTGGACAGGGCTTGGAGCAACCTTCTCTAGCAGAAGGTGTCCCTGCCTGTGGCAGCGTGTTGGAACTGGATGAGCTTTAAGGTACCTTCCAACCCAAACCAGCCTGTGACTCTGCAACACTCTGATAAAATAAAGATGTGGAAATGAGAAGTAAATTATCACAACGGGGAAAAAAAATATAAAAAAATAAATTCTTGATTGCTCCAAAAGGATAACTGTTTGAAATCTGTAGTAAGGTAGCTAGAACTCTCCAAGTACAAGAGGTAGCATGAAGTGATGGTAGTATATCAGTCAGCAAATATTTGCTTAGAATGCCAGTGCACATTATACCCAATTTAGGTCTTGTCTTTAAAAGAAGTAAGCCAGGAAATAAAGTATAATATGAATACCTATTAATTTCTTTAATAGATGTTCTTGTTCTGTAATAAGAAAACTGCGAACAATTAACATAAACACACATTTAGCACTTCTAGCTACAGGGCTTTGAGACAGCCAGCTACATGGGCATTTGCAGAATCTGATCACAGAGTCAGGCAAAAATTGGGAATTTTCAAGGGATACCTTTCTTACATTTTTAACTGATGAAGATCTCAACAGAGAATTTTTAGTAGGTTTATATACATTTAATAAGACAAAAGTTTAAGGGAAAAATTCAATACAAACAAAAAATAATACAGAATATTTAGTTTCTCCATGCTGGCAGACAGAAAGCATGCCTATTGCCTTACAATTTTCTTCTAGCCACTGTCTTCAAGCACAGCCCAAGTTTGCACATACTCATCTCCGTGAGTAAAGTGATAACCAGCATCATCACCAGCAAGGTCCAGGGCACAGGTGCACAAATATGCAAGAACTCCACCACAACTTCAAGCCTTAATAATAAAAATGTCTATGAAAACATCTTACAGAATGTAAGATACATTTTTTTTACATGTAGTCATTTGTTTGTATATGGTTTGTAGCAAATTTTACAACAGAGATAAATCTCCAGTGCATTATGACACCATTTCCTGTTACAAACCAGTAAGATTTTGGGAAGATTTCTAAGTTAATAGAAATCTGGCTGTGTTCATATGTGTTAATATGAACACAGCCATGCTCCAGGAACGAACCAACTCTGATTTTTGTGAGTAGCTTCAGCATAAATCTAGTTCTTACTGACAGCAGAAGACAGAACTTTTAGACACCAAAGTGCCTGGGGCTGTGACTCCATCCTGAAAGCAGCCCTACCAGCAGCAGAAGACAGGACTGATTCACACACAGCCATGCACTCTGATCTAGCCCCAGACCTCAGCCTGACTCTTGAAACAGAACACTGTCCAGTGAAATACCAGCCTGAAAATCCTCCATGCCCTAACCTGAACCAGCGGCAGCTCTAGTGCTCTTCTTGGTGGTGGGAATCTCAACAGAGTACGTTGAAGTAGACTTGCGTTTGTATGCATGTGCCTGCTCATGCATGTAACAAAACAGCGGCTTGAGAAGTCAATACCATGTAGCAAAATAATCCAACCATAAACAGATTTGTTAATCTTTTTCCCCTAGTGAAAATAATACTAATAAGAAAGCCACTACATTTTGGGGGGGGGGGGGGAAATGACAAAAAGAAAATATGGCCATTATCTCCTTCGATTTCCCTACTCTCCTTATACTTCGCCCAACTTGCCATATTTCCATCTCTATGGATGTGGGGAGAACTAGCAAAATCCTTACTGAAAACAGCTGAACAGGTGTGCAAATACACCTCTTTGTATAAATATTAGAGAAAATAAATCCTACGGAAATGTGGTGCAGGCTACAACAGCTTCCCAGGTACACGTAGCTGCATGTTGCAGCAGGTTTGTGGAGGTCTGTGCTTTCAGCCACTGCCTCATGCCACAACTGCGTTGCTTGTTCATCCTACCAAGGAGGATTTTAACAAAGTTTATGAAGCTCTGGTGGGGATGGACTCCACTTTCCTGGGGTACAGGCCAGCCCTGATTACATCAAGAAGTGAAAAATGCAGAATGTGCCAACCCAACATTTCATGACACCCCCTTTCTGTCACTGTTGTGCAGTTTCCCTCTGCTCTCACATATGTGATTTAACATCCTCAAAAGCCCATTCTTTAGTATAAATGTGATAGTTAAAAACACAGAGGACACGTGTTTCCAGAGGTCTTGTGGTAATTATTTTCACTTCACATCAAGCGCAGCATGGAGTGCTCAGATTGCTGTTCTGTACTAGGAAAGTCCTCCCAAAGCATCTCTGACAGCAAAGGGTTATTTATCCAAGGCATCAATGAGAGAGATTACTTGGAGCCTCCGTGACTATCTCTTTAAGGGAAGATTTCATGCAAAAGTGACACAGGGAATTTCTTCATAGGATGAACAGCAGCTCAGATTCAGGAATAACCTTCATACGATGAACAGCAGCTCAGATTCAGGAATAGCCTTAAATCCATCTATGAAATTCATGTAGCAGCTACTCTTCATCATGCATCCTGCTCTTGCCACGGTCCACTTCCCAAGGCAGCCACTGACAAAAGGATAAAGTAACTGTGCAGCTACGATTATTATAATATGACCTTATTAATTATAGTTATACTTCTGCCTTTAATCCTCTCAGAGATTATTTGAAAATAAAAAAGTTTCCTTCTTTCCTTGCATGTCTCCATTATACATGTCTCACAATATATTTTTGCCATTAGTAAGCCATACTTCTCCAGTATTAACATTGAAAACACAGTTTTCAGAAGCAATGAAAAAGCGGTTTTCCTACAAAATCGTAGGACCCCTCAAAAGGACAATACTTGCTTTGTTCAAAATAATTTATGAATGCCTTTGTGGAATGGCAGTGAAATCCTGAGCACAAGTGCCCTTGCAATGCCCACACTGTCTAAAAGCTGTTCGCAAATGTCCCCACATCCACTTAGTCTCTGTGGGGACAAGGAAGCCCCAAAGACCGTTTGCCTGGGTTTTCCCAGGATCCAAGAATGCTGCACTGGGAATACTGGAAACCTAATATCTCTATAGCATCCATTTACAGATCCATTTGCCATTAACAGACCCCTTCTCCATTAACACAGCCTTCTTTCTAGCAATGCTTTCCACTCCACATACCAGAACCTTCCCCATTTTTTTCAAGGTTTCACTGTAATTTCTAACCAGCATTCCGTCACTTACTACCCCCTGAACTTACTTAGCTCAGTAAGATGCAATATAGAGGGCCCCATCTTCTTCAAAAATAAAGAAAATTCAGACCATAACCCTGGAACGCTGCTTCTGTTTTTCCACTTAAAACCTTTCCAAAACAGCTTTAACTGGTTGAGTTGACACACACCCCCTTCACCCCCCAAGAAATAAATAAATAAAAACTAGCATTGTCCTTTATTATCCTTTCAGAAAGTAATTTAATACCGTCATAAAAAGCAAAAATAAATAACACAGTAGGGAAAATAACTTATCAGGATATGATCACTTGTATAAACTTCCAACTTCAGACAGCCAAGCTTAAAAATGAGAACGGAAGACATATTAAAAATTTAGAAGTTTCAAGCTATAGTTTTGTACTGAAGCAGTAATTAATGTTGATTTCTAAAAATAACAAATAAAATTTAAAAGTGGATCAGATTCCTTTATCTTCAAAAATATTTAGGGCCATCGAGTCTAGCCAGCACAAGGAGTGCAAGGATGCTGAGGCAGGAAAAAGCCAGATAACTACACTGTGGATGATACCATAGGCATAAGAATGCTCACAGGGTTGAAGGACTATAACACTCTTGCATCCTTATAGTACTGCCCCACATAAGAGGGGAAAGAACAATAGAGTTAACTCAGGTAGGTGACACTCACAGTGAAGTTTTAATCCTGCCACTTATTTTCTAGCATCATAATTAAATTAATCAAAGTACAAATTATAGCTCCTGTTTTATCCTTCATTCTGTAGCTAAGGAAGATCCACCTGCCACCAGATATGACAAATTTTGCCTGCACTTTTTCTTTGGTCTTTGCTTGTACATTTGCAGAAGCATAACAAAATTTAGCGTAAAGTGGCTGACGTTGCAAACTACGCACGAGCCAATGTAATGGCAACTCAGTCTCGAAGGCTGTCAAATCTGATATAGATTGCTAAATAAAGAATCTTTTGCAAAGAAAATCTTAAAATTCATCTTGCATCTTTACTCCTTTTAAGTTACTAGCTCCTATATTGAAGTTTATCCCCAACCCCCAAAATTAGAAAATCTGGGATATGATAGTTCAATATGCTTTATGAGAGCACAACTCGAGCATGCATTAGCAACTAGTCAGCTAATAAGATCACAATATTCACCATGGATGCTAGTACACATGTATGTTTTCCCTAGTTCTTTGTATCTTCTTCCACCTTAGGTCTGCACTTTTTGTCAAAACCATTTTCCAGCCATGTGAATCACAAGGACAGGGGTCCACTTGTGTACCTGTCCTGTGCATGTGAGAGATACCAGCACACAGCTTTGCAAGAGCAGTGAAGGACACAGTGGGCCATAGTGATATATCCAGTGATTAACACAAGAAGAACAATGTAGTTTTGGCAACAGTGACATTTTCCCCCAGATTTTGAAAGGTATACTCTACCCCTATGTCTACGACCCTGTTTCATCTGCATGAATAACACCCTCCCAAAGTCAGCACTTTCATCCTGCCCCCAGAAACTGCCATGAGAAAGAGAGCTTTTCACAACATGCTGATGCTGTTTTACATGGTTAGCAAATACGATTTTGTCATTTCCTAAACCAAGCAATAACAAAGAATATAGTAGCTGCACAGGCAGTTAAAATATTTATGGAGTCACTATGTGAAAGCAGCATTCTCACAGCAGGTTGGAAACACCATTCTCCTGTGTCTGTCTCTAAACACTTGATAGGCATTGCCTTGGGTAGTTGTGCCCAAGAAGCCTTGCTTCCTACCTCTGCAGTTTGGCAGCCACCTTCTTTCACCTTCAGCTTATAAAATACCACACTTCCATGGCAGCACTGCTGCTCTTTAATTGTCATGTGCCCAAAATGACAATCTCACCACAGCAGTTTGACCATATGGTCCAGACCCTCCATGTTTCTCCAAACCATCAGTACACGGGCACTGGAAGCTGCTGGAAAACTTTACAGTACAGAGTACGATACCCTATAACATAATAACATCAGGAAGAGTGGTATCATCAGCAAGATACTTGGACTGTTGACCTCTCCTGCAGACTCACAAAGTTGAGCAGTGTCCTGGCTTGACGGAAGCATGTAGCAGAGGACTGAAGCATGAGCAAATTCACCCTGTGCCACGTTTTGTCCTACTGAAGGGTCCCTCCTTGCACTGGGGAACTCTACTTGACAGACGTGCATCCATGTTGCTTTTCCAGACTGAGCTGTAGAGGACAACAGCTGAGCACCCTTGAGTCTGGAGATTCAAAGCCATCAGTGTGCTCATTAGCAAGTTTATGTCTAGGACTGGTTTGCCTTAATCATGTGAATTGAAACTGGATGAGATACAAATCTCATTTAAATGCAAATCTGCCTTTATGTTACACTCCCATGATAGAGGTGGAAATAAGTCAAGGCCCACCATACCGTCACCTCTATGTTTCAGTAACTTACAGCAAGAATCCTTTTCCATGAAGAAAAGTCAAGTGAGGCAGTGTCAGCTAACGCTCCGAAATGTCCTGCACCATTTCCCCAGGCTACCAGATGAACAGTCCTGAAAGGACAACCCTGACGTAACAAACCTCAAGCATCCAGACTCTGGAAAACAATCCTGTTCCACCTAACCGCAGCAAGAAGACAGCTTCACTCAGAACCAATAATGTCCTCTAGTCCATCTACCTGAGAAGTCTTCTACTAAGTAAAACATGCAAATTGTTCCTCGTCATTCCCAGTAATCTCCTGCCTCCTTTAGTTGAGAGAGAAAAAGCACGAGGCCTCAGAAACATATGAGGCCCCAGACAATATCAAGCTAGCTGTTCAGGGGCAAAAATGATAAATCCTCCAGATCTGAAGAACCTTGTTTTGTAGAAGAGCAAATACAAATGTAACAACATGAAAATATATGAACTGTGTCTCCAGTGTAGGTTCTTTCTTCCCCTTCTCCAGCTATTCCTGCTTGCTTTCCCACCCTCCAAACCTCTGAAACACCCTTTTGAAGTCATACTGCCTTAATTTCTATTCAGGAGCTTTAACTCATTGCTGAGCTCCTAAGACTCCAGCAAACTCCGCGTGCAGGTCACATGTAGCTTCAAAGACTAAACCCAGGATCCCTCAGTCCATCTGAACCAGTGTCAGGAAAGTGCAGCTAACGAAAAAGCGTGAGCAGCACAGAGCAGAAGGGTAGCTATTGAGTTTTAAGATTACAAACTATATGTATTTCTGGAACTATTGTGATTCCTGGAGATCCCCAAAACAGTTTCCCTTGCAGGACAGCAAAAATCAACCTAAGGATAGAATTATGGAGCTGAAACTGATTATTGTTGTAATTTCTAAAAGCTGCTAAGCTTAATTTTTTTAAGGCTACTAATTAGTCATTAAATATGTTTTAATTTAGATTATCAGTATCATTTCTTACACAATCATTGATCTGCTCATACTCATAACTAATGTCTCTCACTAATGAAAGTGCTAACAACTTGGAACAGTGCCAAAATCTGCTTTATTTACCTTCAAATAAAGGAAATACTTTTAAAATGTGATTTTTTTATTATAACAGAAGTAAAATTACTCCAGTTTTTTACAAGATATCAAGTCTTCTAATTTATTTTTCAAAGCCAGAAAAGTAACTGCCTTTTCATTTTTAGAGAAAAAATATATATTTTTTTTTATTGCTGATCAGCATTTGGAGGGAGTGCTTGTGATGCAGTATCACAAAAAGGAGGTTCTTGTTTGCCTCTGGGTTATCTTCAATAAAGTTTTCATTCAACAGCACAGCTGAAAATATCACCTTCCTACAGAGGAGGTGGGCAGCAGCTTGTTAATGAGAAACTTTCTGCGGCACCTATGACTTTGCAGCTTTTGCCGGATTACTCTTTATGTGCTTTTGCTATTTGGAATAATTGCAATGTGAATAAAATCTATTAATAACAAAAATAATATAAAATTAAGATATATTTTCATCCTATTAAAACAGCTTACACTGTTAAGTCCAGTTCAAAAGACAGAGACTGATCTCTTACCCAGACAGGACAGTCACGTACCACCAGTCTAACATTTCCAAACACAGAGGCTTGGTATTCAGTAAAAGCTGGGTTTCCAACTTGACTGGCAGACAAGCTGCAGTCAATATCAGAAATTAGGGCACTTCTCCTGAGATAGCTCCAGATCAGGCTTGGCTGCTGATTGTCCTCAGAAGGCCCATCTCTTTCATTCCCAAAGGCTGCAATATTAACCGACCTAAAAATAAAGACAAAGCTGTTAACAAACACTAAGGGCAGGGATGAAAAAAACCAAACCCTTAAGTAAAAATGAACAGATTAATCCTTCAGAATCCTCGTCCCTCCCTAGATTTTAACACCCCCCCACACACACACACCTTCCTCCTTAATCAACAGCAAAACACATACATGAGCTTAACTCCAACAGCATGAGAGCAAACAGGAAAAGAAACCTGGAAATGTTGCTTACATTACAAATCCCCAGCAGGCTTGGATTTGTATTTGTTGGCGTCCACGCTCAGCCTCGCTGCTGTGACCTCCAGCGCTCTTGCTGTGTTCGCTCGCCTGCAGCCAGCCTGACTAACTCAGTGCCTGCTGCGCGGAGCGATGGGCTCCAGCCGCGCGGCAAAGATGCGGCAGCAGCAGCAGTATCAGCAGCCCACGCAGCAGTGGCTGCGTTGCTCAGCAGCTGTGGGTGAACTCAAGGCGTAAGGGCAAGCGTCCAGCTGGGCAGTCACAGCCATCGCATCCTGACGTCAGTAAGCAGGAGCGCAGCACACGCGGTGGGCAGAGCGAGCCGACGTTGCTGCAGAGCCAACGCAGAGCAGCTGGGTCAGCAGAGGCAAACAAAGGCGGTTGACCAGAGTGGTAAGGTAGCATTTGCCTTCCAGGCTCCTGGAGGAGAAGGACCAACATGACACTGAGTCGCTGCCACAGCTTCTCTGTGCTATGAGGGGAGACTAGCACCAAAGGACTGTCACAGCGGAAGAAGAAAGCAATGTGAAGTCCCTCAGTTAAAGTATTAAACTTCTTGTTGTTAAATAACATCTATCTTTTCAAAATTAGGCTGACAATTTCTGAAATGCCACATGGATTTTTTAGCATACATGTGATGTTGAAGCACTCTTTTCAAAATGGACACTCTCTAATTAAAATAAAATGAACACAAATACCTGGAACCAAATCCATCCTACAATCGTATATTCTCTGTCAGAAAATGCTTGCACGTTAGAGTGAAAAATCCCAACAAAACAGAGTAAAAATATTTTAGGTACCCTAAATGATAAATAAACACTCCCTATTATGTGAACACATGCTGCTGTTAATCCCACAGCAAGAACTCATCCAACACAGGTCTTAAGATGATTGTCAACAGAATAATTAGCAGACCCTTACCTGCAAGAGTCCATACTCTGAGAAAGATACTATTCCAATACAGGAAAGTGTGGGAGGTGACAACTGATGCAACTGCCAAAGTTTTATGCCAATAGTGTATTGATTGGCTGGGCCATTTTTAGAAATCATAAACATTAATACCTATTTTATGCTAATGATCTCAAGCAGTATTTATATTTTTTCTTATACATTTTACAGGGCCTACTGAAAAAAAATCCAGCCAAACATTAATCAAACCAAACCAATGGATAATTTACTAACACTTTTGTTTCCCTGTGTTTCATCACATGCCAGCTTCTTCTGCTTTTCGGACTAGCTTTCCTATGAAAGCTAAGATGACAGGTAGAGGTTTTCTTTCTGTTTCCCCCCTAGAAAAAGAAGTTTGAATATTTAGATTTGAATTAGTAGTGGTTTAGCTGTTGAAAATGAGGAAACCTTTGAGAGAAATGCTCTTTACAACACTAGCAAGCATAACCTAGTGCAGCTAAATAAGCAAATAAATATACACACATATAGACACATGCATGTGTTTACATGCTTGGATTGGAACTAGGTGATCTGCAAGGTCTCTTCCAACACAAACCATTCTGATTCTGTGATACATATACACATGCAGTCTTGCACACAACACACAGAAAAGCCAGGCTGGTAAATAAGGCAGCTGTAGTGAGAAGTGACCCAATTAACACAATTAGCACAGCTCCAATTAGCATAGCTTAGTCTTTGCTGTGGACCTAGCTCTGCCCAAGTGTATGAGATGCAGAGATGGAGGGTGGCAGAAAACATTGGCTTTCATTTCACTCCTTCCTTGAACCACCTGGGAAACTAATTAGGACTGCCGGAAACATCAATCTTGGCAAATTATGCAGATGGTGAATGTGGCATTCATCTCACCTGGTGAACAGCACCTAAAGGTAACAGACTGAAACACCGCACTGTTTTAGTAACTCTCCAGCAATCAGATTCAAAACAACACTTCAAAGGCAAGCACTAAAACTGGATAAAAATACTGTCTGTTCTTCTGTGGAAGTAGGTCTATAACCCCATTTCTCTCCACATTGGTGAGGGACTGTGTAATACATTTCAAACAAACAAGTTAAAAGCAGAAAAGAAAATTAGTTTATTTTTGTAGGGTGATAAACCTCAGGAATAGAGAAGTTTCTTGGCACCCCTATCTTGGCACCCCTGTCTAGATGCATTCTGCAAGTTACATGGGCACTTAAAGGGAAAGCCATAAAAGACCGTTTAAAGGAGAGATGAGGATTATACAGGATTGCTTGGCATCCCTTTTTGGCAAATTGGAAGTCGAATATCCTGTATCAACAAAGTTTTCAGCCAGCAGGCAGTTCCCATTGCTGCTGACATACGAAGACAAAACAGCAGTAAAGGGGGTCTTTGACAGGGTTCAGAAAACAAAGGCATACTTGGCCTTGTGCATTTTACACTGTGACATTATTATTTTGTTTCAAATTATCTCTATGGAAGCTTTCTATCTAGTATCTCAGATAAGCAATGAAAACAAATACGTAGTCTTTGCTGACAAAAGGGTAATGACATTTTTCATGGCAAAGAGATAACTGCAGCCAAGTCCAGGAGGAAGGATTTTTTTTTAACTTGTGGAAGCTGTAGCCTTACTTGCACTGATTCACATGTGACTAATTGGTCCGTACTTTCAGGACAGTGAGGGGGCTCAATGCACTTGGATTCAAAGCTGCCGCCAAGCACACTCATTAGCTGACTCTGCATGCGGCACAGAGCTGCTGCTGATGTGATGAGCCAGTTTAGGTGCATGAGAAACGTGCTGCTTGTGATATGACTACATCCTGTCCTTCACTATTCTTCCTTTTCTTACACCAGCTTTCAGCCCAAAACCCAACCTCTCATCCAATCTTGTGGCAACTTAGTTTCTTTACAAACTTTAATAAGATTTGCAAAAAGCTTCTCAAAGGCTTTTTGAAAATGAAAGAGGATTATTATGCCCACACGGCTGCCTTTATCGGTGTACTTACCACCCTTCCTCCAGACGTCAGTGATGCTGGACTTCACTGGAGATTCTCCAACACCTTCACAACAGATTGTGTTCTCCATACGTCCCTTGATTTCAGTATCTATCACAGACTGTATCATCTCACCAGGAATGGCAGCCAGCCCTATCATTTTGGCATTCCTCCGGCTCTGCTGAAGCAGTTTTTGAATGTATCAGTAGCCTCTGATGGCTGGGTCACTCAACCTCCAATGATAGAGACCCAGCTCTGTGGTTTCGGATATAAGCTTCCGAGGAACTCTCTCATAAAAGTTATCTACTCCTGACCACTTATTCACATCTACTGTAACTGTTTTTTATTTACTATCTGGTCAAGTAATGTAATATCAGCCCAATATTGAATCAAAAATATGAAGAAGGTGGAAAATGATCTGATGGGAGGAGAAGAAGAAAGAATATTTAAAGCACTGCTTAAGTGGTTTATTATGTGGCTTATTATTCTGCTTACATTTCAGTATTTGTAGCAGAACAGAGCTGTGGAAGCAACCACTGAATTGTGGAAAGCCCCTAACACTGCGAGGATGAGCCACAGATTACCAGAAACCAGCTCTGTTGCTGCAGAAGTCCAGCACAAGGGCTGCCCTCCAGGCCTGCTGCCCTCAGCAGTGAAGGGAACAAGGTCCTGTATCATCAGAAGGGCCCCATCTGATACTTACATGCTTCAACCTGCTGCAGATATGAAGGACTGAAAATTCAATATGCTGCAGAAGAAGACTCCCCATTCACACTGGTAAGAATCCCCAGCTGTGGATGTACAGCTGCACAGTGTAATTCTCATGTCATTGTTTAACAAGTGTTGTTAGTTGCACTAGAACACAAGTCAAAGTATTAAAAAAACCTCAAACAACCAACAGAGTAGTTCATATGTTATTTCTACTGGTTTAGAATCAGAAGCCATCACCCTCAGGTGGATGCGGACCATCATGTCATGCAGAGCACCATCCCCACCCCAGAGTGCCCCGGTTATCCATGCCAAGGCTTGTTGGGTTGGCCTGTGGCTGAAGCTGAGCTGCAAGAGAGGTGGGCATGCAGCAAGCACCAAGGGGAATGGTGGAGGAGCAGGCGCTCCCACCAGAGAGCACGGAAAGGTCTCTCCTGGGATGGCATGGCCAGACATACAACAAAACCACCCTGGAAGTCTCTGCTTGCCTGGGTGTCTCCTTCCACAACATACCTGGAGACATGTGAGACTGCCTGGGCAAGAGATGCGGCTGTAGCTTGGTGTAGGGGAGGGATGGCATACGCTCAGCATGTTTTGAAAGTTCTGGGCTATTTAAATCCACTTTATGATCCCCCGGATAAGTGCTTAAGAACGAGTGACCCAGCGCGTGAATTGTACAGGGAGAAGTGCCTCAAACTACTTAATGTGGTCCTGCAGAAGCTCTGACCTTTGCCTGCCCACAGTTCTGTTCAGTAATGTATACAGTTTCTAACTTTTCTGACATAAAATATATTGCAAGAGAGTGGGTAGCATTCATTACAACAGGTAAATGAAAACAATCTAATAATATTGGTTAAACACACAATTTAATGTGCATTTTAAGAAGAGAAAATTAAACAACAAAGATTATACCCAGAGAAACAAATGTCTACCATATAGTATATGCATATGAACAACAGTTACTCACCTATCAAATTTGTAAATTCTCAACAAGTCATAAATAACACATCATCAGGAGTAAGTTTCCTGCTTAAAATTACATTCTAACCCTTTTTATACAACTGCAGTTCTCCAGAATTAAAAGATAGAGCACATTGTTAATCAGGTTTCCTTATACAGATGTCAAACATCTTCCAAGTGGCCACTGGATGGCCATGATCATACTTTAAAATACAATTTTTGTTTCCAAATATCCAAAGTTCCATTTCAGTGCCAGACTTTAAATTGGCTATTTGTTTTTTACTATTTATTTTCCTGACTTCCACTTTCTTATTTTCCCTTCTGTTATGATTTCACTGCTATTTAATTCTTGTTCTAGTTCCCAACCTCCTCTCCTGACACATACCTGTAACTACAGGGATGTATATCAAGGCAGCAAGAGAGAATGATCTGTGTGTAGTAACTCAATGTTTTTTATGGATTTGAATGTTATCCTTCCTGCTTTCACCATAACAGAAAATCCCTTGATTTTAGTCTCACAGTCTCTTGCATTCCCCTGCACTCTGACATTACTCGTACCAGAACAGCAGTCCACTCTCAGAAAGCATTTGGCTGCTCAGGAGCCTTTGCTGGGTAACAAATGTGCATGTGATGTAAGAAATGGCACATGATAAAAGGACATAAATGGAAGTGTCTTTATAAACAGATTATTTTTAAGAACATAAGCCAGTGAATGACTACTTTCCTGCCTCCAACCCCAGGTATGTAATGTATAGTCACAGAAGGGTTCGGGTTTTAGCTGCTGTCTCTGAAGGAGCATTAATTGAGGTCTCACTACCAAACAGCCTATCCTTACAAAACTCAGAGAAATTTACTATCTTCAAGGTTTTTCCACCATAAGTCTAAGGGCTGACAGGTGAATGGTAGTGACAATGTGACTTTCTAAGTGTTGATTCCTCTGGAAGCCAGGCTGGCAATCACTCCCTCTGAAGGGGGGGGAGGTAGAAATTATAGAATCATAGAACAGTTAGGGTTGGAAAGGACCTTAAGATCATCACGTTCCAACCCCCCCTGCCATGGGCAGGGACACCTCACACTAAACCATGCCACCCAAGGCTATGTCAAACCTGGCCTTGAACACCACCAGTGATGGAGCATTCACAACTTCCTTTGGCAACCCATTCCAGTGCCTCACCACCCTAACAATAAAGAATTTCTTCCTCATATCCAATCTAAACCTTCCCTGTTTAAGTTTGAACCCATTACCCCTTGTCCTCTCACTACAGTCCCTCATGAAGAGTCCATCCCCAGCATCCCTATAGGACTCCCTTAAGATATTGGAAGGCTGCTATGAGCTCTCCATGCAGCCTTCTCTTCTCCAGGCTGAACAGACCCAACTTTCTCAGCCTATCTTCACATGGGGGGTGCTCCATCCTCCTGATCATCCTCGTGGCCCTCCTCTGGACTTGTTCCCATAGTTCCGTGTCCTTTTTATGTTGAGGACACCAGAACTGCACACAATACTCCAAGTGAGGTCTCACAAGAGCAGAGTAGAGGGCAGGATCACCTCCCTCACGCTCCTTTTGATGCAGCCCAAGATACTGCTGGCTTTCTGGGCTGCAAACGCACAATGCCAGCTCATATTAAGTTTCTCAACAACCAACACCCCCAAGTCTTCTCCACAGGGCTGCTCTGAATCTCTTCTCTGAGATTATATAATACCCAGCTGTGTGTCATTTTTATTTTCATTGTAGTGCCTTGGTATAGTTTTGGTGTTAGTTTGGTTTTGGTTTTTGGTGGAGTTTTTTGTTTATTTGTTTGTTTAATTTGAAGTGCACATCTGCACTAAATACCTCACCTGTGAAATCACTGAGGCAGACCAGGACAAATTGGGTAAGTTTTTCCACGAAAAGTTTTCAATAAAAAGCTGACTTTTTATAAAAATAAGAAAATCCAGCTCTCCGAATGAAAAATGATACCTTGATTTAATCCATAAATCAGCAAGAAACTTTTATGCTTCACTTTGAGGTAAATAAAACTACAAATTACCTTGTATTTGCTGTTGGTCTAGAGTTTGCACAGATATAAACAGATTGATTTGTATTAGGTATTTTCTGGTAACTGGCTTCAGTGTCTAATGCTTTATTAATAGTATTGTAGCAGCAAGAAAAATGATGCCAAAAGATCAGGCTGGTCAGCATGAAAGACGGTCTGTTCAGAAACAATCACTACAGATTAGCGTCAAGGGTCTGATTTTTTCATATTTCAAATAAAGACCACTTACAGAAAAGAGCAAGAAGAGGAATTTTCCTGTATTATAACAATATATGACTTTTGATACTGCAGAAAAAATAAATAACTGCTAAATATTTTGAGAAAGTTACTGGCAAGCAATTGCAAAAAGAGCTGTTTGCTCTGAATAAAAAGAACACACATGCAAATTATGCATCAGGTTTGTTTTCCTCTTAGTGTCTACAAAGTTCTAGCAAACCTTGCAATAAGTAAATTGTTTAAACTTCCTTTTTGACTTCTTGTGGGTTTTTTTTCATGGCAGGTGTGCTGCTTTTTTGATGGAAGTATATGCTTTAAACATTCCCCTCTGCTTCTCTTCTATTAAACTCATAGTAAAACATTGTGTCTTGTTAATATAAAAGAACACAATTTTGTTTGAATTTCATAAATCTTCTTTCCTCCTTTCTTAGAAGTTAACTTTTTCTCTACTTAATCATAAATGAGAACAAAGTTGATATTGTTCATGTTCATAGGCTGCTACGGATGAGGTCTCACTTCCCAGTTTAAAACTGAAGACAGAAAACGCATATGACAAACAGCATCATTTTTATTATGGCAGAAGAGTTTAAAAAAACCCTAAACATAAATGGAACTTATATGAAAAGCTCTGGTCTTTAAGAGTATTTTCCACTCTCTATTGGTCAAAACATTTTTTGTAATTTCAGATTGAGCTATCAGCAAGGTAATGAATTAGTATATAGAAATATTTTGTGACACATATCTACAGATCGCTAAATGGGATTAAATTAATTTATTTTTAATCTTATTTTGGCACATCCATGGTTTAATATGTACTTCTCTGCTGGAGAACATGTTTTAAAATCCAGTCCTTTTAACTCTTTAATTTCTGACCAAGAGGAGCTTGAAACAACCAGTCAGTAAGGGCAACAATCTGATAATATCACCCACAAAATTTATGTGTACAGTTTTTCTGTGTTCTTTTTTTTTGTTGTTTGTTTGGTTGGTTGGTTGGTTTGTTTTATTTTTCTCTGGGTCCATGAACATTCATCTGTCACCTTTTCATTTTCTCTGTAGCACTTTAATTCTCTCATTA
Organism: Ara ararauna; assembly: GCA_028858755.1. NCBI lineage: Eukaryota > Metazoa > Chordata > Aves > Psittaciformes > Psittacidae > Ara > Ara ararauna. The sequence continues at coordinate 68,508,076 of CM054410.1, read as the reverse complement.
CACTCCAGATTAAGGGAAATGAAGATGTAGTCTCAAATCCATTACCAAGGTCATAGCACAGGGTTGGGACAGCAGCTATGACCAGATAGCATTAAAAAGGTTCTTGTATCAAGACTAAGCTGTCACTTCCAGCTTGAGTGAATGAATTCACCATAGATGGGAAAAAATATTTAGCTAATCTTAAAGATTCTTTTCCTTACTAGAATTCTTAAATGAATTTAGGCAATTCACTTGAAACAAATCTTAATGGGCAATGACTAACTGTATATTTCTCATTTTCTTCACACTTTATTCTGTGATTCATTTAAGTATGGAGTGCTTACCTGAAACAACCACTGAAGAAAGCTGTTTTTTCACATGAAAGAGCTGTATGGTTGTTACGTACTCAGAAAAAAAAAAAAAAAAAAAAAAAGATAAAAATCCCAGACAAGTTTTCAGTATCTCAGTTCAGAGAGATGGGACTAGACCCAAAGTTAACAAACATCCTTTTTTGTTATTTTTTTGCCTCATTTGCCAGGAATAATTGAGATCATTATCCTTCAATCTTGCTAGAAAATTGTGGTATGCTTTTCAGTGAAAACTTGGATATTACAATGGTACAGTTTGAGACATTCACAGAACAATTAAGATATAGAATCATAGAATCATTGGATCAGCTAGGTTGGAAAAGAACTTTAAGATCATCAAGTCTAACCATTACCCCAGGACTGACAACGCCACCACTAAACCACATCACTGAGAGCCTCATCTACATGATTTTTGAACATTTCAAGGACAGTGACTCCACCACTGCCTTTGGCAGTCTGTTCTAATGTCTGACTACCCTTTGTGTGAAGAAATTGTTCCTAATATCCATCTAAACCTCCCCTGGTGCAGCTTGAGGCCGTTTCCACTTGTCCTATTGTGTATTACTTGGGAGACGAGACCAACTCCCACCTCACCACAGCCTCCTTTCAAGTAGTTGCAGAGTGTGGTAAGGTACCCCCTGAGCCTCCTCTTCTCCAGACTAAACACAGCTCAACAGTCAGAGAATGCTTAACACATAAGAAGCCAGCTACTAGACATTAGTTCTCCGATCCTGCAAAGCGGGATATGCATCTGTGTCTTTATTCACCTACTGAATTTTGCTAAACTTGCCTCTGCACCAGTGAGCACTAATCAGGGAGCAGTATGAGATTCCTGTATCTTGGTATATAAATTTTCTGTTAAAATCTCCTCACCTTTATACTGCTCCAGAAGTTTTGCCCCTAACTTCACAGCTGTTCTGGGTTTGCATTTGAAAAAAGGTGGTGTGAGACCCAACTCCTGTACTGCAATACACTAGGAGAGGATGAACTGTGTATGTTAGTAAGGTTCGATTCTAACACAGATTAGGTTGTGCTTCACAGACAAACACTGTCAGGCATTGCTTCAAAAAGTATCTCTTAAGTTGTGCCTTCATTAAAAAGCACTAACTTCCAGCTGCTACAATGCTAGGACTGAACATCTGACTGAAGGTATCACCTCTCAGCTACCTCATTCTCCATTCACCATGTGCTGAAGCCTAGCAGCTAGAGCTTTATGTACAGAGGTTTGTATAATATGCATCTTATATGCATAAGAATGTACTTAGCTCCTCTCAATCCAAATTAAAACCTAGACACCATTCCCAGGGACCATGCAGCATTGTGTCAAAATCCTATCTCAGCAGAGAAAGCCCCACTTTCAGCAGAGCAGGATATAGCTACAGTCAGTTCTCAGATATGTATGCTGTAAAGTGGATTAAAAATAATCTTGCAAAGAGTGAGGGCTGCTTGTTTTGGAAGCATAGTTTGAAATAAACACCTGAGGTTTCCTGGCTGTTGGGCACCTTCCCCTCCACTGTTCCATTTCCTTGGCTGCAATGGAGCTTGGAGATGGGTGATACGTGAAAGACCTTGACAGTGATTTCATTAGTGATATTACTTCTTCATTAATGTATATGTTGCTCCTGAGGTTCAGAGATGACATTGCAAAAGCCTGGTTTATATTCAACACCAGGAGTTTGTCAGTGGTCCCAAGATGAAGTTGCACTTTTTATTTTACCCAGAAAAACTCTGACAAAATAAACTGATACTCTCACTATTCCTACCCATTCCCAGGTCCAACCCAGCCTGGCCATGCAGCAATCAACAGTGGTTTGCAAAATACCCTGATCAAAGTCATCTAAAGAATGGGCGTAGACCATCCACGTGCCCTTCTAGCTTTTGCTGGCAGCCACCTGAACCATAGCAGCTATTGCAGGACCCATGAACCTCTCAAGGAGGTGCAGATTTCATTAGCAATCAGTTATAGTCTGCAAACGAATACACTGTCCCCTCGGGTACTGACCACAGCTGTAGGGTAAGGGGTGAGCCCTGCAGAGCCAGGCACAGGGAGGGTTCTGGAGCTTTCTGGTAAGCAGAGTTGTATGTGTACAAAATGGCTAAATATGCCATTGCTTAAGTAATGGAAAAGCTAGTTACCACAAAGAGCACAACAGCTGTCCTTTGCAAGGGGCAGCAACTACAAGCTGTGTCACTTATCAGAATCTCAGGAAGGGGCTTTAGAACAGCTCCGGTTTTGTCACTTTTGAACTTAAAAAGAGAAGAAATCCGGTTTATTTTGTTTAGCCCAAAGGAACGCCTGGATTCCTTCCTGTTTCCATTTTGTCATGGCAAAATATGGGGAGATCATTTGGGCAAATGCCAAAACCATGTTTAATATTATTTTTGTTTCACCTTCAGAACTTACACTGAGAAATACTCATCTATACATACCAAAACTAGGGAAGATTTCAAATGTTACTTTCTGCTTCAGTTTCACAACTGTGAAGTGCAAATAATATTATTCACCAAGGAACTGACTGATAAAAGTTGAAAATGTGAGCTATATGAGGCAATGTTACTGACTTACTCTATTTTACTCTATGAATTTTCTCAGAAAGGATTCTTCCGTGCTGCACAGCATGGAAAAATTGTGTTCATAGAAATGAATTACCTGTTCATAGAAATGAACAGATAACTACTGCTAAAGCTTGCATTGTCCAAATTAGGGAAGCAAAGTCCATTCAGATAAGAGATAAACACAGAAGCAGTGCGCATTTTTAAGTGCTGGAATAATTTGTCTGTATAGTTAATCAGTTATCAGTTATTAAAAAGCAAGAAATGGAAAAAGTAACCAGGATGCCTCAGAAGCAGCTGGAGCAGGAAGACCTCACTGGTTGAATCTGCTGTGGGACTGGCTCTGACACAGCACTGCTAGCAAAAAGCAGGCTCCCCAAACACATTCCCTCTCCCCACACATCACCTGAGGCTGAAGTACCTCTCCAGCTGTATTACTTCATTCCCTATCCCCTGCTTTCTCCAGTAACGTTCAAAACAGCTGCCAAGCAAAGTGGAGAAAGCAATAGGATGTCTGGGAATTGATGAGTGCTGATTCTCACAAGCCCATGTACTTTTCTCAATCGTATAAAAGAGCACAGGTGCAAACTTCAGACCTGACTTCATCCCAAAATTAAGCATGAAATTAGGAACTGTACAATGCTATTGAAGAAGGCTTCAACAGTGAAAGGCTGGTTTTAAAGTTAATTTCCTACAGACCAGATACTGCGTGAATGTTTGCAGGTCTCCTGCAAAGACCTCTCTCACCAGTGTATGGGGTATGCCCATGAAACTCTCAATCCCGACACTTATCACAGTAAAGGTGTCCTTTATTTCACATGTAGCACTAAATGAAGTCAACTGGACATTGCAGAACAAGGCAATGTAGAAGGAAAACATACAGCATCCAGTCTCACAGTTAAGATTGTCTAATTAAGATTGATGGTGCAAGTACATCAGGCCAAGGCCCAAGCTGCTGTTAAAACTTCTACATAGTTTTCACCTCTCTTTCTTGAAAAGATGGCTCCATGATAAGATAGATAGAACTTGTTTACCTATTCAAGCTGCTTGTGAAAGCAGCCTACAAGTCTTGAGTGTCTCACAGAGCCAGCAGCATGATAATTTTCAATCCAAAGCACAAAATAGTATTTCCCTGTTCTTTGCCTGGCTGATTAATGATGGGAAAACAGATGGTGTTTGCTCATTTGGCAAATTAAACTAAATCCCCAAAACTATCACCAAGAAAACACGCCTGAAGGATTTGGAGGGTTGATCCTAACATTGCTGTCATTAACATATCTCTCCAGGAAGCTCTGATTATCCAGCTAGTGACTTCTTGGCCTCTTGCCACCAATTCTGCTTCTTCATTGTTCCTTAAATATCAGCTCAGTCTCACTGCCTTAAATCAGCTGCTCCTTGTCTCTCTTCTTGTTCTGCTATTAGTCTATAATTGCAAAGGGCCACATCCCAGCAGTGGTTCCCTGGACTTGTAGGTGCTCAGTCCCCCACCCTTCTTCAGTCTCCTAGCTGTCAAAAGCAGCTTTTGCTGCCTTTTCTGGTTTTCCCCACTGAAGTCTCCTTCCCTCAGAGTTCCCAACACCACTTCTTCCCACCCGTCCTGGCTCTCCTTTCTCGTGCAGCTCCAGTGCCTGCTGTCCTCACTTTCCCATCACAGCTGAGATCCCCCTGTGTTCCCCCTTTATCTCTCCCCACCAATCCCCTGACTGGCTCCTTTTCAAGATAATCCCTGCATTTTCTGTGTCTTCACATGATATATCAGTACAACCAGAGACCTAGAAAGGGCTGTTAAGACAAGAGACTCAGAAATGTCCGACTGTAGGAGTTTAAATGGTTACAGTATTTTCAAATTTGGCGCATAATCTACCACTTCAAAGCTCAGACAAATAAAATGGAGTAGTGCATATATTTCTTAAAGGTAGCAACTGTAATACTCTGTAGGGTTTATTCTTTGCTGTTAAAAAAAGAAAGAGAACAAAGTAAAAAGGGAAAAGAAATAAAAAGAGGGAAAAGAGATAAAAGAGAAAAAGAGGGAAAAGAGATAAAAGAGAAAAAGAGGAAAAAGAGTAAAAAGAGAGAAAGGAAAAAGGGGAAAAAAATCGAACAGTCAGGCAACTCTTTCCTTTGTTCACAGACACCTGAGTTAATAATTCCCTGTTCCTTCTATGATCACCAGCAAGAAAAAGCAAACTAACTGACAAATTTCAGATACTAATATGATCTCCCTGAGAATAATATCTTTAAAGTAAAAGCAAAAACACCTTAAAAGCTTGCAGACAGTTATTATGAGAAGTACTGAAAAAAAGAGATGTACCTAAGCTGAGACATGCAGTTCCACCGATTTCATACGATTAACAGTGAACATATGATTAAACACTTTACTGGTTTTTAGCAGGAAAATTCAATTCTGCAAAATGGTCACTTCTCCACAGATGTGAACATCTTCATGAAACTGTCAAGTAAAACTTCCTGTTACTAACATTCTAATAAATGTCGATACAGCTAATAGCAAATTACTTGTAATTAGTACTTTCTTATACTGAACTGCATCTTCATTAATTCAAATAGTGAATATCAATTTATGCATTATTTCCCCAGACAACAACCCAACCCAAACAATAAAAATACTATCTAAGCAATCATGAGTCAATTCAGGTACACGTTTACATCTGATCTCCTCAGCACTGGCTGTCTGAGAGGTTCAGCAAGAGGAGGAGAAGGAGGCAGTGGCAGCAGTGAAGGAAAGCATTTCTCTATGGTAGTTCTTATAAAATACAAAACTGAAACAGGTCAGCTCCACGGCACTTTGAAGATGCCACTACTTCCTATCAACCATGAGATCAATGTAAGAAGGCATGATCAGAGGTGGACATCTAAATTTAAATGTGGTGAAATGAATTGATTGTGTGGTTTGCTTTTTGCATTGTGACCAGTTGGGCGCAGATGTTTTGCTCTGATACTTCCCTATGCCTCACTACTTTTAAATACATACATTTATATGAGCAATGGTGTTGACCCAGACTTACTTACCCTTCATATACACTTTAAAAGCAAGACAGCCCACTGCACGCACAAGAGAAACCTACAGATGAAGACCAGACAACTTCAAACTGAATCTGGTTATGACTGAACTTTGCAAACAGTCAAGAAATCACAAAAAATACATCCCAAAGAATTGCAGGCAGGGGAAGCCACTGTGTTCCAGAGCTCAGACTGCCCAGCACCCAGGAGGGAAATCTTCTTGGAGGGGCTTTTGGGGCCAGTCTGATATTACGCAGTGAACACACAGAGAAACCTAACTTTTGGCTCTAAACAGAAAGCAAAATTTTTTGAAACTCATGTATAAAAATGTGCTCGCAATAAACAAAAAAACCCCAAACAACAAGCCAACAACAAAACATGCAAGAGACACTACATTATGTATCAGGTTTTTATCTCCATGAGGTTCTTCTTTATCTAACAGAATCAGAAAGAACAAGTGACACATGACAGATGCTTGTCACATTATCTAATAAACTGCCAAAAGGAGTTCAATGAGGCAAAAGAATATAGATACTTCCATGGACTCACAGGAGTAATAAAGAAAGAGACACTAAAAAGCTCACTAAAATATGCTTAAGCTTTGTACTTCTCTTTGTAGCACTTAATAAACATCCTGAAATTTCTCGTGTATCTAAAAGGTTATAAATTTTCACGTCATTTATGCTGAAGGCATTAGAAGTATAAACTGTTAAGTACATAACTATAACCTTTACATCTATTTACTTAAACTATGTGATGTGTCTTATAAACAGTATTATACTACATTCACTTCTAAAAATTAAAACAATTCTAGCATAATAGGTTTTCTAAAATATCAACTATTATGAAGCACTCTGCTGTCAATTAGTCTTTTTGCAATGCAAGTGCAAAAAAAAAAGTCATTGGCATAAGATCAGTCACATTTCTGACAATGCAGAGCATCTTATGATTCTCAATTTCACATATTTCAATGCTTTAACAAAACATTAACACTAGCATTAACACTAGAACCTAATCTGGAGGCAATCTTCACAGCCACAGTACACTTTTATTTCACGACAATGGTTCTTCATTAGGGCATTCACCAGGAGTTTGATTTCTGGCTCTGATGGCTCTGGTTACTCTGCTGCTTATGAGTTGCTTATTTTTTTAATAGCTAATTCACCACCATGTTTGTACTTTTCAGCAAAATAATCAGAGTCAAAGCTTACAGAGAAATCTGGAGGACTCACATAAACGTTTCCATTGTCTATTGTGACCTTATGAATCCTTTGTTTGACTCCTTTTGATTGCCATTTTGGTGTTGGTGATGGCTCCAAAGGGTTTATTCCTTCATATAATCCTTCTCCTGTTTCCAAAGTAATTTTATACTTATGCCAAGGACAAACAATACATGCTTGACCATTGATATCCTGCAAGAATAAGAAGAAAAAATAGCAAGTCACTGGTTTCCTATTCTTCTCCTGGAAGAATCTCTATGACAAAAGATGTGTTTCCTGACTTGGCTATATGGCTGATTGCTTACCTATTCCTTTTGATGATATATTCAGAAAGAGTATTAAAATACAATGCAATAGAGTTTTTACATTACTCTATACCACTACACATTATTTTTATTTTGCTTGCATACCTCTATTTCTCCAAGGCGTAAAGGGCCTCCTTCATCTGAAACATGGTAGAAAACATTATTAATTTATGCTGCAGGTTTTATGCTTAATTGTTGCAACATTTTGATCATATGTGCAAATATCTTACGGTAGCAGCGAGAGTCCATAGCATAAAATTTCCCTTCATGGTAGAAAACAAGAACTTCTCTACCATTGACTTTGGCTGTTACTCTTTGAGACTTCTTTATGTCATCTTCTTTGCCAATTAATATGAGACCCTCTGGCTCCACTTCAACTTTTCCTGTGCTTGAGCTGTGCAAATCCACATCCTTGAAACACAAAAAATTAAAAAAGCCACTTTTAAAGCAGTTCATGTTTGAATTTCTACATGTAGAATGGACATATCAGTCCTGGAGAAAACCCCAAAGCATTATAATGTGAGATGAAAGGAGTAGAAGTTTTACAAAAGACTATCAAACATGCACACGAAGCAAAGCACAGAAGTTTGGTGATAATGCTTGGCCAAAGTGTGCACTAATGGAACTGGGACTAGGAAAATCAGCTGCTGCAAACCTGATACCTGAGGCTGAGTCAAGATAAATTCTCAATCACTATCCTTTTACTCTGCACTTTATTTGCCACCTCCCTTCAAAACCTACATGAAACAAAAATAAGGACAGCAAATGTAATTTGCTCTAGTGTGTAGTTTGACTATGCAATGGGTAGCATTCACATGCCGATCCAATACTCTTTAAATAATACTATGGCTAGAAATATAAAACTGATGCAAGTTGATAAAATATTCCATCTGCAAAAGGGAAAAAAGTGTTTATTTAGAAGTTCTAGTTAACCCTTGCCTCTTTAGCAAATGTGTCTGCTATTCCCTTTCTCCTCTTATATATTTCAAATGTCTAATAGCCTCTTCCAGCAGAAGACATAAGCAGTTTTATCACAAAACCTGCCTTCCTATTAAATTTGCTTACAATACCTACCATGTTCTGGTTTCCTCTGAATTCCCATACAGCTATATTACCCTTGCTTCCTCAGAAAATCACTTTAAAAAAGGTCTTTGTATATAGAGACCAAAGTGAAACTATGGGTGTGGGGATCCCGCTGCAGAGGAGTGCAGAGCCACAAAAAGCCGCACCATACCTTAGGTCTACGCCAGATGGCAATGGAGATGAGAAAGCAGATCAAGAAATGGAGGCTCAGAATAATGAGGTCCAGCATTGCCTCTCTTCACATGCAATGGCATGTGTCACAGCCCTTCTTTATGTGTGAACAGAAGGCAGCAGGGTTGGCTCCTATAGCACCAAAGACGTAATGTATGGAGGCTCACCACAGCAGGGCCCAGCTCTGCCAGAGCTGATAAGGAGCAGGGACATGCTGGGGCTGGCCTGATAACAGAAGAAAACTCTAGGTTCTTCGTGCTGTCAGCCCACACCACCGCCACCTCCTCCAAGAGGGACGTGCCAAACCAAAATCCTGCTCACAGCCGCGCAATACGTTACGTGCTTATTCGTATTCAGCAGCTGCATGTTTCCTAATGAACCATATACTGGGAAGACAGATATGAGTGTGACGTTTTCAAGGCCAGTTGCTATCTGATTTGCGCACAATCAGGACCGACCCTCTGCTTTCCAGCTTACAGGAACTTCCATCCAGTCTTACCTAGAAAGCAAAACATCACGGTCAGACTCACAGGACAATCCAGTAAGGCATTCACGCTTATTTTCTTAAAAAAATAAGCATAGAATGTAACAAGCTAACCACAAGAAGTAAGAAATAGTAAAAAATACATAGTAAGAAATCCCCATTTTTTCACTATTACCTCTTTGCTGACTCTGCCTATAAACTTTCCAAATTGGCTAAAATCTTAAAATGCAGAAGCCTGTGGTTAGAAACACTCTTATGAAGACACCTCTAAAAATTGTGTATCTAAATATACACACATATAGAAAAACAGACACACACATATATCTACATACATCAACACACACATATATATATGTATGTCCAAAACAGGATTAAAATAACACTTGGCACCAAACCTCCAGCTCACTTATTGATGACATCTCAACAGTCATGCTGGATTTTGTGTACATGAATTATCCCAGCAACTCAGTCTGAAACCTGGCTCAGACTGTCAGCACACTGTGGACCCTGCATGGCTCAATCAGTAGGCAATCATTAGCCAATGGCTTCATATTACAGTCAAGACTTGCACGCTTATCTACAGCCAACTACAGACCAAGATCCGCCTTGGCACCTCAGAAGTCCTCCAGAAGTATTCGAGGCAGCGTACGCTTGTTACTGTGCTGCTGAGTTTGATAAAACACATGGTAGCAAAAGACTTTCTTCCCTTAGAAAAGGAGCACAGTTAAGGACCCCTCATCATGAAAGACCTGTAACTAGACCCCGTTACTGCAAGCCTACTGTTGCCCACTTTCTCACCCATAAAGTGAACAGGTACCTGCAAAGTATGAATAGAACATAAGAGATTTCAACACAGAGCAGCCCAGGAGGCACTGAAAGCCCCAACAGAGGTAGAAGTCTCTTGCCTGGAGAGTCCTCTGACTCTGGGACTGGATCTAGGGGAGGCCAGCAGACCTCCAAAATGGTTTTCACCCATTACCATCTTTTCTTCCACCTCAGCCCCTGGCTTGGTGCCATCTAGACAACACTATCTCCACAGGTGGAACCAGATGAGCTAAGTTCTGCTTTCTCCTTCCTTTCTTTAAACAGCACAGCCACAGGTGTTAAGAGTGCACCAGGAGATAGCTGAGCTTGTGACCATCCCTATCAAAAGCATGTTAAAATGACAATCAGCCTGCCCAGTTTCTCACAGCCCCTTGGAAAGTGTACTCTCTATCACACTCTGAGGCGAAATAATAACTAGTTTCACTGGATCCTCTTTCTTCCAGGTTGATGATGGTGTTAAAACCATTCATTCAAACAAGACATGGTGCCCACATAACCCTCTGGGTCCTGTGCCAGTCCCAAGCTACCAAGCAGCTATCAGAATAGCACCTTGTTGCTCCTGCTGCTGTTTAAATCCATTATGTGCCATTCCATTTCAGGCAGGCTGGTGTAATTCTTGCATTAATTAATGAATTGGCTGTTGTCATGGGTTCAGCAGCAGCAATCATTTTTCTCCTTCTTGGTAGCTGGTGCAGCGCTGTGTTTTTAACTTTCGGCCTGGGAACAGTGCTGATAACACCAGTGTTTTGGTTACTGCTTAATGATGTTTTGGTCTGACCAAGGACTTTCTGAGCCTCATGCTCTGCCAGGGAGGACGAGAAGCCGGGAGGAAGCAGAGACAGGACACCTGACGCAAACTGACCAAAGAGGTTATTCCATACCACAGCACATCATGCCCAGGAGGTAAAGCAGAGAGTAGAAACCTGGAAGGGTGGGGGTGCACTGCATGGTCGGGCTTCGTATTAGGTGGTGAGAAATTGTATTCTTTCCTTGTATTTGCCTTGTCATTATTATTATTGGTGGTAGCAGTAGTGATTTGTGTTATACTTTAGTTCTTATCTCAACCTGTGGGAGTTGCATTCTTTTCGATTCTCCTTCCCATCCCTCCGGGAGCAGGGGGAAGAAAGAGGGGGAAGTGAGTGAGAGAAGGGGCTGCGTGAGTTAGAGAGGCTTAAACCACGACAGCTGTACAGAGCGAGGGGCTGTAACTGGCATGCTGGATTGGATGCGCAGGTATGAAACACCACTGCTTGTGGCAAAAGTAATCTAAAACATTGTAATTGCTCATGCCAAGCATGTTTTAAAGCAGAGCAGGAACACTGTTCTGAGGCCATATCCTCATTTACCTATAGTTTTATTAATAAGATTTCCATTACACCTACTTCACCAGCTGAGTATTTTTTGTCATGTTGACACTACAAATTAAGCCAAACCTACAATTTTCTGCAATAGGAGAGCTCTACTGGGAGAGCTAGGACTGGGCATGAATGACGTGTAGAGTTTACAGCTGGCAGCATATGCATGTCATGCCCTCAGGATGGTGATGGTAGTTCCCATGTATGAAAATGACTGACAAACCAGAGCACGTTAACAGTGAGAACTCTGCGCCTGCAGATTGGAGCTCTGTTAAATGCTGCAATTGGACCTAGGAGAGACCTCATCAATACCTGGTGGAATGGTATTTACTCTGCAAAACTGCAGCCTAGACAGTTTGCTGTTCACCATTTAAATATTTTTCCCTTTCCCTTCTATTTTGACCTTTAACCAACTCATGCTGAATTGCACCTGATTGAATGATTTCACATAATTTTTTCCAGTTAAGAAAGACTACTTGGAATTTTAGTCCATCCACAGAAGTGCTGCTAGCTCTCCTAGGGTGTATTTTCTCATGTTTAATAGAAGCATCTACTCCTGAATTCAAATTACTTTCTAAAAAATACCAGATAGCACAGACCTTATTTGATCAGCCCTCCCTCTTTAAATTTTGGTACCTACTGCTGAGTTTGATTTTAGCCAGTTGTGAATCAAACTTTACAGCAATTTTACCAAGCTTTCTTTTACCTACCTTCTATTTCCATAGCTTGCTTAAAGTAAGATAGAATCATAGAATCATAGAATCATAGAATAGTTAGGGTTGGAATGGACCTGAAGATCATCTAGTGCCAACCCCCCTACCATGGGCAGGGACACCTCCCACTAAACCATGCCACCCAAGGCTCTGTCCAACCCAGCCTTGAACACCGCCAGCAATGGAACATTCACAGCTTCCTTTGGCAACCCATTCCAGTGCATCACCACCCCAACAATAAAGAACTTACTCCTCATATCCAATCTAAACTTCCCCTGTTTAAGTTTGAACCCATTACCCCTTGTCCTATCACTACAGTCCCTCATGAAGAGTCCCTCTCCAGCATCCCTATAGGCCCCCTTCACATATTGGAAGGCTGCTATGAGGACTCCATGCAGCCTTCTCTTCTCCAGGCTGAACAGCCCCAACTTTCTCATCCTATCTTCATACAGGAGGTGCTCCAGTCCCCTGACCATCCTCGTGGCCCTCCTCTGGACTTGTTCCAACATTCCATGTCCTTTTTATGTTGAGGACACCAGAACTGCACACAATACTCCAAGTGAGGTCTCACAAGAGCAGAGTAGAGGGGCAGGATCACCTCCCTTGACCTGCTGGTCACTCTCCTTTTGATGCAGCCCACGATACAGTTGGCTTTCTGGGCTGTTAGCACACACTGAAGCCGGCTCATGTTCATTTTCTCATCGACCAACACCCCAAGTCCTTCTCCACAGGGCTGCTCTGAATCTCTTCTCTGCCCAACCTGTAGCTGTGCCTGGGATTGCTCTGACCCAGGTGGAGGACCTTGCACTTGGCATGGTTAAACTTCATCAGGTTGGCATCAGCCCACTTCACAAGCGTGTCAAGGTCCCTCTGGATGGCATTCCTTCCCTCCAGCGTATCAACCAAACCACACAGCTTGGTGTCATCGGCAAACTTGCTGAGGGCGCACTCAATCCCACTGTCCATGTCACTGACAAAGTTGTTGAACAAGACCGGTCCCAACCCCGATCCCTGAGGGATACCACTCGTTACTGGTCTCCAGCTGGACATTGAGCCATTGAGCACAACTCTTTGTGTGCAGCCATCCAGCCAGTTCTTTAGCCACTGAGTGGTCCACCTCTCAAATTGATGTCTCTCCAACTTAGAGACAAGGATGTCATGTGGGACAGTGTCAAACACTTTGCACAAGTCCAGGTAGATGACATCAACTGCTCTACCCCTGTCCATCAGTTCCGTAGCCCCATCATAGAAGGCCACCAGATTGGTCAGGCAGGATTTCCCCTTAGTGAAGCCATGCTGGCTGTCACCAACCACCTTGTTGTTTTTCATGTGCCTCAGCATGCCTTCCAGGAGAATCCGCTCCAAGATTTTGCCAGGCACAGAGGTGAGACTGACTGCTCTGTAGTTCCCCGGCTCATCCATTTTCCCCTTCTTGAAAATGGGGGTTATATTTCCCTTTTTCCAGTCATCAGGAACTTCACCTGACTGCCATGATTTTTCAAATATGATGGACAGTGGCTTAGCAACTTCATTTGCCAGCTCCTTCAGGACCCACGGATGGATTTCATCAGGTCCCATGGACTTTTGCACATTCAGGTTCCTAAGATGGTCCCGAAACAGATCCTCTCCTACAGTGGGCCCAGGGTCTTCATTCATCCCTAGCCAAGTTGAATTCTAAGTGGGCCTTAGCTTTCCTAACCTGGTCCTTAGCTTCCCAGACAACATCCCTGTGTTCTTCCCAGGCCCCCTGTCCTTGCTTCCACCTTTTATAAGCCTCTTTTTTCCTTCAAATTTTCCTCAGCAGCTCCTTATCCATCCAACGAGGTCTCCTGGCCCTCCTGTAGCACTTCCTTCTAGTAGGGATGTATTCCTCCTGATCTTGCAGCAGCTGATCCTTGAATACCAACCAACAGCCTTGGGCCCCCCCTGCCCTCTAGGGCTATATCCCATGGAACCTTACTGAGCAGGCTCCTGAAGAGGCCAAAGTCTGCTCTCTTGAAGTCCAGAGCAGTGAGCTTGCTGCACGCTCTTCTCACTGTCGTGAGGATCTCGAATTCAGCCATCTCATGATCGCTGCAATCAAGGCTGCCCTGGAGCATCACATTTCCAACCAGCCCTTCCCTGTTGGTGAGGACGAGGTCAAGCATGGCACCCCTCCTTGTTGGCTCCTGTATTACTTGCAGAAGGAAGTTGTCTTCCACACAATCGAGAAACTTCCTGGATTGCTTGTGCATTGTACTATCCCTCCAACAGATATCAGGGTGGTTGAAGTCCCCTATGAGAACAAGTGCCTGTGAGCGTGAGGCTGTTCCCATCTGTCTATAGAGCGCTTCATCCACAGAGTCTTGGTCAGGCGGTCTGTAACAGATCCCTACAATGATGTCTCCCATTGCTGTTCTCCCTTTAAGCCTGACCCACAAACTCACTGCCGACTGCTCACCTCTCCCCAGAGTTCCATACTCTCCAGCCTATCCCTAACATAAATAGCAGCTCCCCCTCCCCGCCTACCGGGCCTGTCTTTCCTAAAGAGCCTGTAACCTTCCATTCCAACACACCACTCATAGGACCCATCCCACCATGTTTCTGTGATGCCTATGATATCATAGCCCCGTAGATGTGCACACATCTCTAATTCCTCTTGTTTGTTCCCCATGCTATGGGCATTTGTATAGAGGCATCTGAGCCGAGCTCCAGTTGAAGCCGGCTCATTGGATGGAGCAGCTGGAATATCTCTACATTGCTCTGGACGTTTACTATAGGTGCTGGCAAGTGACTGGGTGTGTTGGGATGGAATGATGCCCCCCTCCCCCAACACACCTAGTTTAAAGCATCCTTGACCAGTCTGGCAAGCCTCCTCCCAAATCCACTCTTCCCTTTCTCTGTCAGACCAGCTCCACCAGCCCCAGTAGACCTGGCCTCCTAAACTGAGTCCCATGTTCAAGGTACCCAAACCCCTGACTATAGCACCACTCTTCTAACCATTTATAAACCTGGCCAATCCTCCCAGTCTTTTTGAGGTCCTGCCCTGTATCCTGGAGAAGTGACGAAAAGACAATCTGAGCTAAAGAGCCCCTGACCACCTCTCCCAGAGCTCCGTAGTTCTTCTTTGTGTTCTCCTGGCTACTGCTATCTATATCAGTAGCACCCACGTGGATCACTGGAACTGGGTAATAGTCAGTGGGACCGATCAGATAGGCCACTGCCTAGGGGCATTTAATGTCTGGATTTTCCCACCCATTTTTTTTCTTACTGAGTAGGCTAGCTGCCCTGACACAGCCAGCACATTATTATTTTCCTGTGATTTGTTGGCAAATTTACAGCAGCAGTCTCTTACCTCTCCAGTGATCATTTGGACCCTGTATTTACAAAAATAACCCCATTTTTGTTCAGCAGGACAGTGCTACCTCTCCTGCCTCTGTAAGCACTTGACAGAGAGGTGCAGAGGCTGATCACGCCAATGCCCTTGTTAGTCTCAGGTAAATCCCAAGAGGCTGTGTTGACCTGGCTACATCTCCTAAATATCTGTTTTGAACCTGCTGGCATCCCAGCCTGCCCTCTTCTCCCTTCCTCTCAAAAACGTCTCTTCAATATTAAGACTGCATAATTCTGTCAGCGTGTTTGAAAACAAGTTTCTTCCTGTTAGTTAGCCAACCTTGCATGCTGCAAGCCTCAATTAATTTCTGTTACAATAATGCAGATGCATTCACATAACTAAATCAGAGTAACAGATGATGACCGCATTGTTAAATGTATCTATTTTAGTATTTAAATTAGCTCAGCTCTATTCCATCACAGGTAGACTGTTTATTGCAAACAGAGGCAGGAAGGCACTAAGGGGGCTTTTGCCTTCTCTCTAGGTTTTAAGAACGAAGGTTCACATGCAAATAATAAGTAATTTGGGAAAGTCAAAGTTTTACTTTTAACAAACAAGTCAGTGTCTTCTATGTAAATAAGCATTTTAAGACTACCAGATACGAAGAGAAGCACCAGAGTAGACATACTGACTTCAGATGAAATCACAATCTGCAACTGGTTGGCTCAGATACCACAGAATCACCTTGCAATGGAGCATCCCTGCTGCTTAATGCTGTAGCTCTGCTTTGTGAGCCGGCACATTCCTGGGGTTTTACGCATTATCTGCAAACCTGCCCCCATGCACTGGGCTCCTCTGGAAACCCTTAGATACAATAAGTTATTTCAAGGAATTATGGTAAGAAGTTTGTTCCTCCAAGTTGTTTTTCCGTTTTGGAAACTGCGCTTTTGTAACCCTAACACTTACGAAGAAGTTAATCTTAAAAGCTTGTATATTTAAAAGAAGACACTGTCCACGGCACAAACAAAATACAATTTTCCCTAGCAATTTAAGCATTTTCTAGTAATTTCTTTAAACATTCAGCCATTAAAAAAGCACACACACATACCACATCCAGTTCATTATAATTTTATTTTAATATATTCTATATGATGTACTGCATTCTGTCCAGACCTCTAGAAAGTTATCCATTTATCCATCCTCTTCCAGCCTGAACAAGCTTTCATATGGATGTATTTATTTTCTTTACTTATGCAGACGGTTTACATTACACTGCTAAGATGTGGTTTTTTCTTAAATAATTTCATTACTACCTGAACTCAGCAAGAATTATAATGATGCGCTACAGTGTTTGTATTTTTTTTAATTATTAATTTGTTCCATGCCTACAAAAAAAAAAAAAAAAGCTACCATAGCAGTAAGGAGTATAAGGTCAGCCTTAATGTTCTATGAACAAAGAAATATAAAATAGCTAAAACGTTCATAAATATGTACCCAATTCTAGAGTGTTGTTTGCAAAATGCATGTGGAGTGCTCTGCATCAGAAAATACATATATTTTTCATGTTTATTTTTGGTAGTTTACTACTGAGTATTTAATTACAGATTTCAGAAAGCATTTAGATATGAAGTATAATGTCATCCTGATTTGTTTACAGCAGCAATAACTGTGATCAAGAATAAGCAAACCTGACTGCTGCTACAACAATTATGTTTTCCCTTGAGCAGAACAGTTAATAGCTAAATCTTACCCTTCTTCCAAAACTTCAATTTTTTTGTACCATCCCTGGAAAAATGTGAACTGGTCATTTTATGTTAACTTTTCCTGAAAGCTTCAATTGCATCTCTTCTGTGTACATTTCAGGTTCCAGTTCTCCACCCACTGATGCACATTAAAACATTTCCCTGAAGAATCTAACTGTGCAACGGAGATTTATTCAAGCAGTTTTCATCTAAAGCTATGCAAATCACACTATCACTTTTCAGAGAACAGCTCTACTCACAGATTTGGTCAGAGGGTTGTTTTCTGGTTTTTTGTTTGCTTGCTTTAAATTTCCGACAGTGACCAGAGACCAGATGCCCCTTCACCTGTGCACTTATTCAATTAGTAGCCCGTGCACATTATTAGAGAGCAAGGAATGGTAAGTATCAGATCCAAAAGCAAGAGAACAGAAGGCACATCTTGAAAAGATGGAGTCAACCACGTATAAAACAGGAATGCTGACATAGTAAGTACTTGAATAAACTGTATATATATATTCAGACCAACCTACTTGTTAACTTTTTGATTCTATTTTAACTGCCATAGCTTCTCTTAGGTGAATGAATGTGTCTTCATTGTGGACTTAAAATTTATCTTGATGGAATGTTGGCTCCAGCACATTTCACTGTAACTGGTATGCCACTGCACTAAATTTTATAATCCTTGCCTCAGTCTGTCCTTAGAAATGGAAATTGCTGTTGAGTTCTAATGCTTAATACTCTACATATTTGCTACCAGCTAAATATTACATACACACAATCAGTACTTATGTACTATCCTTCCCGTATATATTGTTACAGAATTATAACATATAAAAATCTAGATTTATTGTGCTAGCTTGTTTTATAAAATGCTCTTGGCTTTTTAAAACATAGTGGTAATTGTTCAGGCATTCTTGCTTTCAATCGCTTATATAAGACAATAATTTTAACACTTGAAATCCAGCATAATATTACAAATTAATAATGTTTTCATGTTCTCAGTCACATTAAATATAGATTGCTTTTATTTACTTACTTTGACAAAGCCATTTGTCAATTGCATTCTCATATTTTTTTGGTTCCTTTAACCAGTCTTGATGCCACCTAAGGTTGGCAATAACATTTGAGTAATTCTGACCTAAACTTTGTTTCCAGCTGATAAACTGTCTTTTGTTATAGTCCTGAACAGAAGAAGAAACCTTTGGGTAGTTTATTATAGAGCGGAGTATTTTGTCCAAGGAATGTACCATTGCTGGGAATTTTACAGCAATGTTTGTTAGCTCATCTGGATCAGCAGTAAGATCTGTAACAAACACACGTCGTTAGGAGCCAATTTGCATTTAAGTAAATTAATGAGCTGGTTAGGACATAAAAGCGGCAACATACCAAACAGCTGTGGAAGTACTGAATGGCCATCTGAGTACGTAATATATTTCCATTTGCCAGTTCGAAGCATGTACACAGAAGAATTTACATTGCATCCATGGAACTCACTCAACACCCATGAGGGCCGATGCCCTCTGGGTGACACTACGTTCTCAGCCTTCCCATGTAGCAGTGGTATAAGAGAATATCCACTGAGGTTCTGTGGGACAGGAATTCTTGCTATATCTAAGCAAAGATAAACAAAATCAAAATGCTACTGCAGTTACTGTGACTGAAAAAGCTTAACATAATACTACATGTGTCTAAACAAATTCTATTTCAGTAATAAAACATGCATTCCTAATTATTCTCCTAGTAGAACACAGGAACCCCCAAATACACAGTAACTAAAAAGAAAAACCTTAAGGAAGTTTCCAAGGTCAGATGCCCAATATCTTGATCAAAAGCAGTATCTGCTGTGTCTAAGTCCATCTTTAACAGACGTATGTTAAAAAAAAAATGGAATAGCCTCCATTGAAGCGTAGTGCTTTCCTTTTTTATTTTTTTTTAATCATGGTTTTATATCCTTCCATTCGCTTCTGCTCCAATCAAGTCAGGCAGGAGAAAGAGATTCTCATAGCATGAAACAACCCCAAAAGCTCCATATCCAAAATAGTCTAACCCTTCATTTCTGTGCTAATAACGGTGCTACTCTTCTACCTAATATTCTTCATCAGTGAGTAACAGAACACTTTACAAATGGTGGCCATTATGGTTATCACCTGTAACTGGTGGGGAAACCGACGAAGAGGGCCATTTGCTTCACCAGTACAGCTGGAGATAAAGATGGTGTCAGAGCTGGAATCCATACTGTGCGCACATGGAAAACAATGAATGGCCTGCTGGATGGCCCCTAGAAGATGCTGTAACTTGAAGCTCCTCTGTATCAACTCACATCACAACTGTCTCTAACTCCCAAAGACTAAGTCAATATTAAGAAGCTGCACAGATCTCTCAGATACATCCTGAAAAACATAGTTGAGAATCCCACACGTTACCTAAACTAAACCTAAACTAAACCTAAACTAGTGTGTCCTAAATCAAGCACGACAGAACTGCTATTTTTAATCACCCAACTGAACATACTGTATAGTCATTAAAAATTCATCACTTTCCATGTCAAAGAGCACCATGGTAGCATCTCATCTCCTCTTCTATGCCAAGTGGTGATATGCAGTGCATGTAAGTTCTATGCAACAACGGAGGAAGGGAGGAAAAGAGGAAGTTAAATCACCTGACCAATTATGCTATTCGAGGAAAAGCACAAAGAAAAAAAGATTTTTAACTTTTTACATATGATACTTACATAAGTACCATATCTAATGCAGATTACTTTTTATATATATAAAAGACTTGATATCAGAATTTGGAAGAAAAAGCTGCTCAGATTATAGCCTATTTTCATCCGGATAACTAGATCAGAAATTTTGAGAAGAGACACACAGATAAAGATCTTTTCTTCTGTTCTCAGGAAATCAAATTAAGACAATATAGAAAAGGATTTTTCACTGTCTTTTACTGCTTGACGTACAGTTTTACCTACTGCCCCACATTCTTTCAGGGAACTGCAGTATACAGTGACACTTTTTAAAGAGCAAGCTTTGCAGAATGCCTTGAAAAGACAATGTTTCTGATCGGTAGCCTAAAAAGTCTTAGATAAAGAATAAAATGGTGATTTCACCTAATGTTTAGTTTCAATGAGATTCATCTCTTGCATGATTTATCACAGGTAACGGCTTAAAAAATTCACTCTAAAAAATAACTGCCATCTGCACGCAAGCAATTCACTATCAGTCTTTTTTATTCGATTCTCTGCCCTACAACGAATGTTTCCACATCTAAGAAGGTAAGAATGATATCCATCATAATATTGTATTATGCTTGACAAGACCAATCGTACATTTCCTATACAAAGTCACATTTCTTCCATGTGACCCTTTATATAAGACATTCCTCATGAACCTGCTATTCTTTCAGGTCTAATCTCATCCCTGGATGCATTTACACTGTAATTTCTAAAGTAAACTGTTAGGTATGAAGACTATAAAAAATTATTCGTATCTAAACTGCATCTGACTTTATCAGTTTTCCTTTGTTTTGAGATACTCCTATAATCATTCACTATAATTGTGTTGATGACAGTAACATGAATAAAGAGCATCATGAGCTCCTTTAATTTTTACATCAATTTTTTGCATTTTAATTTAAGTCCATATGTATGCTCTGCCAACAAACTGTTACCTCTCACTGTGTTACTACATTGCCTCGTAAAGTGGAGATGAAAGTCTGATTATAATACAACTGGGGGAAAAAAAATAAATTACTTAACTTACCAAGCATAGTAGGATATATATCCACAAGAGATACCACATTTGGTATTTGCTGCTGGCTTTTTATGCCTGGCCCCATAACTAAAAGGGGAACATGTGAACTTCCTTCATACATGCTCATTTTATAGAACTGTCGGTGTTCCATAGCAAGTTCTCCATGATCTGCAGTGAATATAACAATTGTTTTTTTAAGAAGCCCAGTATCTCTCAGAGCTGAAATAACCTCACCTGCAACAAGAAAAAGATACTGAAAGGCTATGTTCACAACATTCTTTCCAACTTCTGTACCTGCAAAGAGCTATGCAAACCCTGAGGAATCCTAGACACAGGGTTGGAAACTCCTCTCTGCCACAGAAGGCAGAGCCCAAAGCATTCATCCCAGAACAACAGTTGCCAGTGAGTTGCAGGGCTCTGTTTATCAACAAAGTATGGAGGACACTCAACAACAACCATAAAAATGCCAAAAGTTAAGGGTGTACTACAGGACAAGCTGCATTTTTGCCATATCACTTTTGTTTAACTTCTAGTGTAACTAATACAACAGCAGTAGGATAGGTCAGCAGAAGCTCTGACACTAGAGTTAGGGTGAAGGACGCTTGACAGCATTCACTTTACACAGAGTCAATGGAAGTTTCTCCTTCCCGTATCTACATCCCCTAAGGAGTTCCTTGCACATCTGTACAATGAAGACAGGGTCAATGAAGTTGGAAATCGCTTACACATCTTTAACATTAAAGACAATTCTTGCACAAACAGGCTATAACTTAAAATATGCTACCAAATTAAACCCCAGTGCTGTTACTTTGCAATACCTTCATTCCAGAAGTGCTGTCAGGCTCCAATTGATGTATCTTTTTTTGTTTTTAATTTTCTTTAGAATGTGAAAGAGTAATTCTGCATCTTTTAGACTACTTGATCATTCTAACATTGCTAAAAAAATCAGCTTATTCATTAATTTTATATTACAATATAAGGAAATCCTTGTTCTTTCATGGTCACTTCTCCAATTTTGAAACAAAATACTTGTCCTGGGTCCAGCTGTAACAGTAAATAAAGACCAATTTGCATTATAATTTTTATGTATGTAGACGTTACTGCAAACTAAGAATAATTCTGAATGCCTAATTAATTTTTTTTTCTCCTTAACTTTCAATAATATGCGGCTAAGGGAAACATCATAAGTTTACTATGCGTAACAGCTGTCATCCAGTCTATCCTTTGAAATCAATCTCCAAGGAAATTGCTTGTGCCATAAAATGTACCTTTCCTTACTGTTTCTATTCACAGTTGTTTGCACTGATCAGTTAGCACTTACTCAAAGAGTATTTAACCCCTCTTGTATACTGGTCAGGAAACATTTTGCTGCAGTTACTGGGCTTTTACAGGGTCTCTGACTGGGGGTTGTGATTACTTTTCACAGAGCTCTGAATTCACCTTGCAATAGCCTTAAAAACTATCCAGTTATTTATCATATAGACTGATTAAGCAGCATCCATGCGGCTTACTCCCAGATCTGAACTGTATTTTGTTTTGGTTCTTTTTTTTTTTTTTTTCTCTCCAGAAGACCAGCTGTATGGGCATTTTCTTATGAAAATCAGAACAAGAAAACTCACTGTAGAATGAAACATTACCTACCGAGCATTGCATCTGTCTCCGCACACATAGCATAATAAAATGCTCTAATATTTCTCACTTCTTGCTTTGTAAACTCTCCTGTGCAATTCTTGGTGTAAGATGAGTAATAGTCTACTGGATGCATCTCTGAAAGAGAAGACCACTTGGGTATTTTAATAGCTTCATAAGTTACCTAAAAATAAGAGGAAATTCACATTACTATAGCAACTAATTAATTTTTTTAAAAACAGATTTAATTTAAAACTTTTTAGCACAAATTCACAGTTCTCAACTTGTGGTCCAGGAAACATCAGCTTCTTATCCATTACATGGTGCTGCCAGCTTCCCCCTACTTCCCCTCTGCTTCCACAGATATGAAGTATTTTTAAGAGAGTGCTCTAAAAATCAGCTACAACCTAAGGCTAGGAGCCATAAATATGTGTTCTACTAGCCAATGTGTTTTTTTTAAGAGAGATACTGCAGAACAGTCTTCTGGACCTGTACTCCAGAGTAAGTACAAAAGTACTGGCATAGTTTCATTAACTATAGGATAATTAAAACCCGTATGTATAGAAAAAAACAAGTGTTATGTGAACCCACAGAACAACATGGAAATTCACTTAGTCTGGCAAGGTCTCTAGGAAAGTGGATGACAAGTCTTGACATCTTGATAAAAAGAAGTCACTATTTCTAGTCCGATTTTCTAACACTTTTCTATTTGTTTCTACAGTTATCAATCCATTCAGCTATAAAGAATTCTAAGATCAGTTTGAAACCAAAAAAGTAGGAGTCAATTGGTTACAAATAATGATGGATTTGTATATTCAAATTGCCGTGCTCAGAGATACTGTGTGCTGCTGTACCAGCTTTAGAGCCTCAGTGTTTGACATACATATTTAGGTTAGGCAGTCATACTGTACACATTCCTTTAAGTAAGTTAGTGTCGCATTTAACAGTTAATTACTTCCATATTGTAGACTTAAAGCACAAGTTACCATGAAGCAGAGACTATGTAGTCTTCGTATAGAAAACTTAAGTTTTTAAATTAATAAACCACACGTGTTGCTCTAATTTACATCTGAAAATCTTCTTAACAGAGCTGAGGCCTAGATTATGGTACATCAACTCTAGTGCCTTTGTAGCACCTTCTGGAGCTGCAGCCACAGTTCCACTCCCGGGCTGTCACCAAACACGGGCAGCATGGTTCCTGATAAATTAACTGAGGTGCTTACTTTCCAAACAGCTCCATGAGGCACAAAAGCAATCAGACCAAAGGTGTCCCTAGATGCATTACATCCCTGTTTATTGGTGCAGCAATTTAATAAGCATCAATCTCTGCTGAATCCAATTTGGTTTTGCCCCAAGGTGTGGATGGGTAACTAAGAGCTGTCTGGGGAGCTACTAGCACAGCATCTGTCTCTGGAGCACACGGTATAGTTTTGACCACCGGTGCTGTTATGGACATGTGTTACAATACCCACAAAGTTCTACCTCACACAACAGCCAGTATTCTCTATTGAGTTATCTAGCAGATGTATTAAGTCATAGAATCATGTAGGTTAGAAAAGACCTTTAAGCTTATCAAGTCCAACCATTAACCCAGCACTACAAAGTCCACCACTAAACCATGTCCCTCAGTGCCACATCTACACATCTTTTAAATACTTCCAGGGATGGTGACGCTAGCACTTCCCTGGGCAGCATGTTCCAATGCTTGACAATTTCTTCTCTTTTTTATGAAGAAAATGTTCCTAATATCCAGCCAAAACCTCCCCTGGTGCAACTTGAGGTCATTTCCTCTCATCCTATCACCTGTTACTTGGGAGAAGAGACCACCACCCAAACACTTGGTAAGGCAAGAGGAGGTGAAATGCCCACAGAGATAAAACCCAGCTTTGCAATATAGTCAGACATACCAAAACCCAAGTTTTCTTAGAGCCTTTAGAAAATAGGCTGCAAGATGAAATCACAGAAAACAAAATAATAGCAGGCAATTGCTTCAGACATCTTCCTATTGCTGAAGGTCCTTGGCTACACAAAGTCACATTTTAGACTCCTCAAATGGTATTTTTAGTTACTTAAGATATAACAGGACCCAAAAATGTCCCTCTTCATCCACCATTCATCAGAAGACTGAACCCTTTTCTACAGGACTACAACTTAGTTTTAGGGATTCACAAAGTCATGAACCCTTTGTTTGTCTGATGTAATTCATAGCTAGGAAAAAAGCCATATGGCCTGAAAAAGTACTGGCTAGTGCAAAATATAGGGGACCATCTGCTTAGCAACACAGGGTTTCATAAACATACCCTGTTGATATTCTGTTCTGTATTAGCTACTCAGTAAACATGTAATTTAATTCAAGTTCTTCATCTGTGCAGACTTCTTCATGAGATTGATCTGTCATTTTCTAAGCCTGCTTCTTCCATAGGCAAAACATAGCTACATTCCATAAGAATCATCCAACGGTACTATGTGATTCACATAACTGAGTATGTGTATGTTGTGGTGGAAGAGACCTCAACAAGCTATGGAGTTTACGTACTCTAACTGGATGACAAAAATTTGTGAGAGATGTTATAACTCTGCTTGTGACTTTAAAAAACCTAAATCCACTTCCCAAGATGTCTACCCTAGCAATTAGCACCTAGCAAGTCTTCTTCAATATCCAAGTCAGATCTTGATTCATGCAAATGAAAGGCTTTTTTTTCCCCGAGGCTTTTCCTCTACCCAAAAGCTTCTCACCATTTCCAAAAGAACCCACACCCTGTATATCCTTTTTTCTAAGACTTTGTATTCTTGTTGCACCAGGATAATTTTGCAGTTTCCCAGCAGAAAAGGCCACAAGTTACATGAACTAGGGTTTTTTTTTGGTTTTTTTTTTTGTGTTTGCTTGTTTTTTTGTGGGGGTGTGGTGTGATTTGTTTGTTGGTTGGTTTGGTTTGGTTGTTTTTTGGGTTTTGTTTGGGTTTTTTGTTTGTTTGTTTGTTTGAATGTAATCATTAAGTCTTCTCAAACCCAATTCTCAGTTCTTCAGCTGCAGAGAATCTTAATGCCTTTATGCAGTGAATGCTGTTTTAACGCATTTATATTTTTATGACAGATAATGGCACTTGGAGACCACATAAGACAGAGAAAAAAATTTACTACTTCTTGGAATGGAGTGCAGTCTGTTAGCTTTCCACCTACGGACACAATGGGACTTTTCTGTACTCTAAAAATATTCAATACCAACAGTGGCACAGAAGGAAATTAACAGAAAAGTGACTTCTGTGTCTTACTACTTTACGCTCTCAGCTCATACTGTAGGAAAAGTCAGTCGCTCCCTATAAAACTTAGAATGATGACATACAGCATCATTTATAACAAGCGCAATAAAAAAATGCTACAAACAATGAACTTCAGACCATTATTAAAAAAAAAAAATACAGGTATGTATAGCAGCAATTTCATCTTCTGTTTAATGTGTTTTTAGCCACAGAACTTCAAATTTCTTTACTGATTCAGCAACAATTGCTAACAAACCCTTTCCTACAACAGAAATTCTTCACTTTTAATTGCTCAGCCTTAAAGCAGAAATCTAACATCTAGATCAACAATTTTCTTACACTGCACTGACATATCTAAACTGGGTCTGACTTGAAAAGTCATGTGAGGAATAAAATATTGTTCATAACAAGAACAATTATAAATGAACTCATATTCAAATTTCATCTTCACATACCTTTTCAAGCCAATAGGGAGATGTTAAAAATGTAGAGGATCCAAAATTTTCTCCTGCATAGGGTGATGGATATGGGTGTGGTAAATTCAGTCCCAAGTAAAGAACAAATGGTTGAGTAAGGTTAATGGCTTCATTCTTTATCCAGTTAACTGCTTTATCGGTATTCCGCCAATCTGCTTCCATCACTCTCACATGCTTCCTATCACCAGTCAGGTTTACCATTGGTCTCCCTTCTTGGCGGAGCAGGAAGTCAACATCCCTAGTCCAAGCTTCCACACGGTTACTGAAAATACATACATATGATACATACTCAGTGGAAAATGTGTTCTTCACTCTTCCTCCAAGTCAAAAGAGTTAAGAATTCCTGAAGAACTTTCCTTATACAGCAATCTATTTGTAATGTCTACAATAAAGAGAACTGTTATTCAATTGATCAATAGCTATTACACATCTATTTTATACTCAAAGCTTTAGCAATTTTTTTTCTGCTTCTGAGTCTTTTTTCTTATTTATTATAACTTCATATCAGAATGGTTCTTCTCACATCTACAAAATAATATTTAGAAATAGCATCTCCACCTTGTTGACCTTGCTACCCTTTCTGGCATGGATTCACATTACTTTACCTGGTAAACAGAGCCTTCAGTTTTTGTTATTTGAAAAAGTCCTGTGGGAAAGAACTTGCCTGGAGAGGCTGCTTTTAGAAGTATCATTCTAGTTTTGGATAATACTATTACAACATTTTTAAACACTATCGTTTACAGCAAAAATCTGTAAGAGTGATTTATCTTGTACAATTGCTTTTGATATAACCGATAAATGCTATCAAGAAAAGGGAATAATGGAGTAGAAGGGTGTAGAGAAAGCAAGAAGGAGAAAAAAGAACACTTCAATGACTTTTTCTTTTAAACAGATTTTCTAATATCATGACAATGTTGCCTCTCTAAAACGCTGAGAAACCTAAGCTGCAGATGTCCTTAATTCCTTGCCAGACTGAACGACACCACAGCTGCCATAAAAAAGGGTTGGGTAGTTGGAATAGTTCATGAAGAACTGCGGCCCATTGGAAGGACCCAAGTTAGAGAAGTTGGTGGAGGGCTGTCTCCCATGGGAAGGACCTCATGCTGGAGCAGGAGAGGAGTGTGAGGAGTCCTCCCCTGAGAAGGAAGGAGTGGCAGAGACAGCATGTGATGAATTGACCACAACCCCCATCCCGCATCCCCCTGCACTGCTGGGGGTGAGGAGGTAAAGAAAACCAGTATGAAGTTGAGCCAGATTGTAGAAAGGGGTAACAAGAATGCGATTCAAGATTTTGTTTTATTTCTCATTATCCTACTCTGACTGCTAATTGGCAATAAATTAAATTGATTTCCCCAGTCAAGTTAGTTTTGCTTGCGACAGTAACTGGGAGGTGATCCCTCCCTGTCATTATCTCAACCTATGACCCTTTCGTTCTATTTTCTCTCCTCTGTCCAGCTGATGAGGGCAGTGACAGAGTGGCTTAGGTGGGCACTAGACATCCAGCCAGGGCCAACCCACTGCAACAGTATAAGTCTTCGAAAAGGTGTGACCTTAGAAGAAAAAAAAAAAAAAAGACCAAAAAACACGTCATATTTTGTGATGGTGGATTTGATATCCAAGCTTTATCAAACATGTTTTCTTGCATTGTTGGTATAATACAGCCTGGAAGTCTCAAGACACCGCTTTTGAATTTCACTTACAGAGCAATGCCAATGATCAAAAACAACCTCCATTCATGTTGGGCAAAACTACAGCCTTGATTCTCACCTTTCATCTACAGGTAAAAGCCATAGTGCACCTGCATGGGATATGCTTGCTTTTGCACAAAGTTGCTAAATTTCTTTCAAAAGAAAGCTACTACCATTTCAGAGACAGAAATCACTTGCCAATTACATGATTAATTCACGCCTGTCTGTTTTGCAGGAGGAGAATCTATCTGATTACCTTACTGAATGATGTCCAGAAGTATAGTCCAATTTCCCATACTTCTGTGTGTGGTAGCCATGCTTTTCCATGAGATCCATCCATGTTACATAACCTGGATCTAGACCTTTGAAGTTATTCCAAGACTCTGTTAAATGAGTGAAAAGACCACTCCACATTGCTGGGGAGAACAAAAAAATGAGAAATGGTTTTTGATGAAGTGGTACTTCCTATCTAACTGCAAATTACTTGAGAAGGTATCAATCATTATTTTCATGGCAAAAAAGTCCACATGTATAAAGTATTACACTTCCAGATCTTACTTTCATCATCAATACAAATAAAAACATTTACTAAGATAATCCCAGAATTACAGAAGGTCCCATCCAGGTGCTATGCAATCATTAAATTGAGGTTTCAGGTAGATCAGGAAATATTCCTATTAATTGCAGAAAAAAAATGCCATGGTAGTACAGATCCTGACGAAACAGCCATCTATTTACATTTACAGAGTATTATCTGCCCTTACTTCAGTTAAATTTGAACATGAATTTAAAGTTTGTGGAGGGAATTAAGTGTATATTATTTTCACAAATACTATATGCCCTCAGTTTTATCCTCTTTAGGTAATTTACTTCACTACCAGCTCTCAAAAAAAAAGCCAGATTATTAAGGAGGCCAAGAAGAAAAGAAACCAAGGGAAGACTTGCAAAGGAACTGTGAGGAAAGTATTTGTTAGTGAATGTCTGTGTTTCTTTGCAGATTGCTGAGAATCACTCTTCCAATGCTAATGTAGAGTCAAAGGGAGTCCTAAATAGGAACTAAGCTGTTCTATAAGCAATTAAAATATCCTGTAAGCACGAATAGTGTGGCAGCCCTATCCCCGTACCTTCCCCACCCTAAAATCCTCCTTCTCACCATCTCTTCTAGTGTGACCCCTGACACCCCCACAACAGATGTACCCACAGCTCCTTGAAGGTCTCCAAGCCACTGGCTAAACAAGAGATGTCCTGCTAGTTCAGAGCTACACTTGTGATGACTGACAAGTGATCACGATGATGTTGGTGGATGTCCTGGGTCCAGCAGTAGCAGTCATTTTTCCACTTCTTAGTAGCTGGTGCAGTGCTGTGGTTTTGACTTTCAGCCTGGGAACAATGCTGATAACACAGATGGTTTTAGTTGCTGCTCAGTAATGTTTACTCTGACCAAGGACTTTCTGAGTCTCATGCTCTGCCAGGGAGGAAGGGAAGCCAAGAGGAAGCAGGGACAGGACACCTGACCCAAACTAGCCAAAGAGGTATTCCATAACACAGCACGTCATGCCCAGTATATAAACTGGGGGCAGTTACCCGGAAGGGTTATATCATTGCTTGGTCGGGCTGGGTATCAGTCGGTGGGTGGTGAGCGGTTGTACCCTCTTCCCTTCTTATTTCCCTTATTATTATTATTATTATTGGTGGTAGCAGTAGTGGTTTGTGTTATACCGTAGTTACTGGACTGTTCTTATCTCAACCCGTGGGAGTTACATTCTTTCGATTCTCCTCCCCATCCCTCTGGGAGTGGGGGGGAGAGGAAGTGGGGGGAGTGAGAGAGCAACTCTCACTCCCCCCATGGCTGACTGGGCTTAAATCATGACAGTGGACCACCTAAAATGATAAACAGAAATGATGAATTGTTGAATTCATCATGCAGGATCTTCCTCACTGGGAGCACTAGCTGCTATTTTCACAAAACTTCTTAGAATTAAAGAACTTAACATACAGTTACTATTTTCAGCAGCAAAGATTGTCTGAAAGACTCAAAAATCAAGAAAACAAGACTGATGGCACATTCATGTAATCTCACTTAAGATGAGGCCCTGAAAACAGAAAAGGGTGCTAGGTTATCAGTAAATGAAATACCAAAAAATTAATTTGACAGCCTGCACCTGCTGCTGTCAGGATGAGATGCTTGTTCCAGCGTATGCTTGAGAGAAAGGGGGATCTTCTTTTCCTCCCTTGAAATTTCATTTACAGCCTCCAAAGGGTCTTTGCAACAACTGAAAGGTCTAGAAATGTTTTAAGATGTAACCTTTGCTTCCTTCTAACTTCCCAGCAAATTCTGCAACTGGGAAATTGAACACAGGGCAATGACTGCAGCAAGTATATTCAAATATTCAATTAAAGCTACTGAAGGATACATGATGCATTCAGCACACTGCTTGGAATAAATGTCATTGGAAGGTGGTGCTATTCATCTGTTATTATATAATACTATTTCCTGAGACAGAAAAGAGAATTATTAATTTTGTGTTGGGGAGAGCACTTCTGAATGTAGCTTTAGCACTGCAGCAGATAGACTGATGATTTTTCTTCAAATCCAGAAGGATTTTTTTTAAACAGTGAAGCTGCAGTGGAGTTTGCAAAAAGATTTGGGAACTCACACATAGCTTAAAAAAGAAGAAACAAACAAAAAAGGAATGAGAAACAGAAAAGAGATACAGATAAAACATGAGTATCCTGTATAAATTCAGACACAAACTAAAAAAAAAAAAAAAAAAAAAAAGAGAGTTTTACTGAAAAAGAAAATAAATCCCCTAAATTAAATCCTTTAAAATTTCCCATTATTACCATGTATTTAAATTGGCACATGCTTGGTCCTACCTGCGCGGGAAGGACAACAAATTGGAGAATTGGTATAGGCATTGAGAAAGACAGTGCCATATCTCTTCATAAAGTTTATGAAAGGCAAATCCACAGTCTGATTTCCAGGATAAAACGTCAAGCGTCCATCCTGCAGAGAAAAACAGTACATAAACAGCATTAAACAGCATTAACTCAACCTACCTGCTACATTAATTCATAGTTTTATTACCTTAACTTGCATTACTCAAATGTTGCCAATTCTACTCAGGTACGGAAAATAAAATGTGGAAAAGCTTTAATTGGACTAATTTAATGGATAAAGAAAAGTGTAACATGAAGGAGAAGAGGCCTTTTTTGTAGTAAAATTACTTCCTTTCTAGTACTATACACATTCTAATGTCCAGTTCTTGCAGTAGTAGAGTCCCACCATGATGTATTCAACAGGGATAGCTATGGTGAAAGGTGACGAGAAGCCAGTCTGAATCCTGATGCAGATGTGTGCACTGGTACATATTTTGTGAAATCAGAACTGATACTTCATCTTTTTCGTCCTTTTAAAGGTTTATCCACACCAAATCTCTGCAAACTTATTTTACACTCTGGACTGGAAAAGTGGCAAGACAGCTGAGTTTGGTTTAGAATACAAGAGTTACCAACTGTCTCAGCAACATGGGAGGCCTGACTTCAGTTGTAAACAAGGAAACATACCTGGTATTTGTGAATTAAAGATCTTTTCCACCTGTCTGGAGGTTAAAACAGCTGTATTAATAAATCATGTAATAAAGCCACTAGAAATCCATAAAAATATATCTACCAGTTCCTGTATCCTTTCAGCTGTAGATATACATCCAACAAGCTTTATTGTAATACTTGTTATACCAAACAGTGTGAATATGATGCCCAACAGCTTAACTCAGTCATTTGCTCTGTGATTAGCGACACGCTCCATCCCATCCCCAAAGTTCTTAGGATTTACAACGGCAAAAAAAACAGGGTTTAGTGACCTTACTTTCCATTTTGCTTTCCAAGCCGAGAGAAAAGCATTCATTCCTTTTACACACCAGCTCTGTCCAATTAGCTGCTGCCCTGCTCTACAGCCCAGCTCGCATGCCTCCCTCTGCCGTGAGTTGTGGTGACAAGCGTACCACGCATGCAGAAGTCTCTGACTATTGTAATGCGTCTGTTGAATACGTGCAGCACACTCCCATTAAGAAAGCCGTTTGGATTACAAGAGTTACTGACTGTCGGAGCGATACAGGAAGCCTGCCGTCATCACCACAAACAAGCTCTCCATCCCGTAGAGGTGGTGCAGAATAAAATCTAGCCCTATAGCCTATAGCTGTAGAAGACAGTGTCACGGAAAAGTCCCCGCTGCTATTAGATATCCTCGAAGGTCCCGCTCTCGCCGGAATCTGAGAAACGCCGCCGCTGAGGCACCGCTGCCGCTCTCCCGCCCTCCCTCACCGAGCCCCAAACTACTACCCCGCACCGGAGCCTCACCAAGGAGTCGCAGGCCACCAGCACTACGCTGAGCCGGGGCTGGCCCCCGGAGGCGCCGGGCCGCGGTCTCGCCCCGGCCCGGGGCGCGGCGGCCACAAGGAGCAACACCAGCCGGGCCCACCCCAGCGGCCCGCCGCCTGGCATCGGCCCAGCGCCGTGACCTCCCTCTCCAGGAAAGAGGGAAGCGGTGGTCTCGAAAACTGATCCGGCCCCAGCGGAGGATCAGCCGCCACAGCAGCGGCCGCAGCACAGGAGGGGACCCTCCGAGCGGCAGCAAAAACTACATCTCCCACAATGCCAGAAGAAAATGGCGGCTAAGCGGGGCAAGTCGCTGCCCTGACGCCAGCGCGTATGCGCCAGGGCAGTGGCTGATGAAGGTGAGGAGGCGGTGGGTGGCCGGGGCAGGTCGTGTCGCTTCCTGTCGCGGCTCGGCTCGGCTCGCTGGGGCCCCTTCTGCGGCGGGGAAAGCGGCCGCGCTCGGAGGGTCTGCCGGCGCTGTGCTGCTTCTCCGCGCGGGCCTCCGCTGTGGGTACGAGCTGGGGAGTCTAGCGGGTGTGCGCTGACGTGGGGCCTACTTTCTCTCTAGGTGAAACGGAGCCTAAGCTCGGAAATGTTGGCGGGGGAGATGTCTGTGGTGGTCGAGGCGCCTGTGCCTTCTTAGGAAGCAAATTTATCCGTAGGAGCTGCTGGGCAATGTAAGTTTGACATTTTTTTAATAATTTCTTTAGACTCTTGGGGGAATCTTTGGAATCCACTCTCTTCCTGTGTCCTTTCACTACTAATTTATCTTCAGGCCCTTCACCTACTCATTATCTCTTGCCTTTTAGATGTGAAAAGGTCTTTTTGTGTTTCAGCTTGTCCCTTTTCCCGTCTCTCACAGTGCCTGCACCATCAGTGTTGTTTCTCAGCCTCCTCCCATTTAGGCAGTGTTGATTATAGAAACATAGAATGGTTTGGGTTGGAAAGAAGGTTAAGATCATGTAGTTCTAACCCCTTGCCATGGGCAAGTACACCTTTTGCTAGACCGGGTTGCTCCAACCTAGCCTTGAGCACTGCCAGGGAAGAGGCAGCCACAGCTCTGGGCAGCCTGTGCCAGCACCTCACCACCTTCATGGGGAAGGTGCCTGATATCTAACCTGAACTTCCCCTGTTTTAGTTTAAACCCATCACCTGTTGTCCTATCACTACAGTCCCTGATGAAGAGTCCATCCCCAGCATCCTTATAGGCCCGCTTCAGATATTGGAAGGCTGCTATGAGGTCTCCATGCAGCCTTCTCTTCTCCAGGCTGAACAGCCCCAACTTTCTCATCCTATCTTCACACGGGAGGTGCTCCAGTCCTCTGATCATCCTCATGGCCTCCTCTGGAGTTGCTCCAACAGCTGCATGTCCTTTTTATGTTGAGGACACCAGAACTGCACATAGTACTCCAAGTGGGATCTCACACAAGTAGAGTCAAGGGGCAGGATCACCTCCTTTGACTTGCTGGTCATGCTCCTTTTGATACAGCCCAGCATGTGGAGGGTTTCTGTGCTCAATCTCACACTGAAGCTGGGTCATGAGAAGCTTCTCCTCACCCAACTCCCCCAAGTCCTTCTCCTCAGGCTGCTCTGAATCAGTTCTCTACCCAGCCTGTAGCTGTGCCTGGGATTTCCTAGACCCAGGTGTAGGACCTTTCACTTGGCCTTGCTGGACTTCATGAGGTTGGCATTGGCCACCTCACAAGCGTGTCAGGGTCCCTCTGGATGCCATCCCTTCCCCCTGTCATATCAACAAAACCACACAGCTTGTCATCAGCAAACTTGGTGAGGGCGCACTCAATCCCACTATCCATGTTGCCAGCAAAGATGTTGAACAGGATTGGTCCCAACACTGACCCCTGAGGGATATCAGTCATTACCCGTCTCCAGTTGGACGTTGAGCCATTGACCTCAACTGTCTGCATGCAGGCATTCAGCCAATTCCTTGTCCATCGAGTGCTCCATCCATCAAATTTATGACTCTCCAGTTTAGAGACAAGGATGTCATGCAGGACGTTGGTGTTTCTGAAATTGTTTGAGGAAAAATATGTAACTGTATACTGCAAAATAATGCATGATCATGTCAGGCTTCCAAAGCATGAATACCTTTTTGCTGTGTACTTAAATGCTTTTATTCTTTCTCACTTTTACAGTCATGGTGGGAAGCAGGCTCTGCCATAAGTGTGTGAGGGGAGGAGAGCATTGTGGACCACACCTAAAGGTAAGTGACGGCCTGGCTACAGTGCTGCTGTGTGTAACGCCCAAGAGAAACTTAGGATCCTTAGGAACCCCTTACTAACTTAATCCTGTGCTGGAGCTGAATGTAAATAACTATCTATAAGTAACTAATGCCACATCCTGGTGGTGTTCAAGGCCAGGTTGGACAGGGCTTGGAGCACCCTGGTCTAGTGGAAGGTGTCCCTGCCTATGGTAGTGAGGTTGAAGCTAGGTGATCTTTAAGGTCCTTCCAGCCCAAACCATTCTGTGATTCTGTGAGTTTTAACCATATTATCCGTTTCAGCAGTTTTTAGTGCTGAATGCGTTTTGGCACACTGCAGCATATTTCTGTGTTCTGAATGCTCTCTATGCAATTATTGTGGGATATAACCAACATTTTGAGTTCAGTATATCTTTCTGAAAGAAATGATTATATGTCCTTTTTACTTAATAGCCACAATGTCAAATAAGGAGGTGAAGGCAGCATTAAAGAGTGCTAGAGAAGCAATACGAAATAAGGAATATAAAGAAGCCTTAAAACATTGCAAGGTAACTAACTTTTTTACGTGGAAGGTAATATTTTATGCACGTTTGGCTTGCTGTTCCCATATACCTACAGCTGTCTAGTAATGCAGGGTGTGGAGTACTGTATTGATATAATAGTTGAGATTGATTTTTCAAGTTTAACTCAATTGATCATTCATGTTTGTTGCCCACATGTAAGCTTTTATTCTCCTTGCTTTTGCATTTGCTTATATGTGACAATAAGAACATTAAGTCTAAAATGATAGAGATAAACATTTCTAAATTACACCTCAACGAGAGTGCTTTAATTGCTGAGCTACAGATGTTTTTCCTAGCAAAACAGTTCAGATAAGAAATATTGTGTGGTATGAAAAGCTGAAGTTATTAATCCTAGCCTTTTTCTAAGAATTACTTAACTTCTAGTATTAAGTTATGGAATAAGTCACCAAACTATAATGATAAAACTCAATACATGGATCTATAAGATGCATTTCATTCATCAGTTTCGCTTAAAATTGTATATTTCTAGGCAGTCTTGAAGCAAGAAAAAAATAACTACAATGCTTGGGTGTTTATTGGCGTGGCAGCTGCTGAGTTAGAACAGCCTGATCAGGCCAAAGGAGCATATAAGAAGGCTATTGAACTTGAACCAAACCAGTTACTGGCATGGCAGGTACTGACTGTCCAGACTAACTTTTTCTTTACCTGAAAACTGTCGCTATGGAGTTAAATATTGCAACAAAGCAGAGTTGAGACTTGTATTGTGTCTTCCTGAGTTCTGTTGAAGCTTTGGAGTAGCTGTGGTTTGTATTGTTTCTGTGTTCAAAGTGAAGTCATGGGTGACTGCATAGCCTGTATGTCAGGGTGAACTTTTAATTTCAGTGTATTTAAGTTTGTATTTCTTGTGTACACTAGTTAGCAGTGAAACATGAAAGGGAGAACATGAATTGAAGCAGTACAGTAAATTCATCCATGCTTAGGAGTTTCCATGCTTCTAGCTCAAGGAAGATTTAACAAAGCTCTCATAGGCAAGAAAATGTTTCACCTGTTTTTCCAGCTTTCAGCATTGAGTGGTTTGTTACTGAATTTTGTTGTTGTTTAAAAACAGTAGTATGCATTTAAAGTAGCTGTGTGCTGGGTGGTGTGTGCATGACAACCAATAACAGTGTATAGTTACAGTGTACAGGTATGTTGTTTGGAGACCTGTGAAGCATAAAATTGTATACCTCTGATACCAACAATTGATACTTTTTGAAGATAGTAAGGTTCTTAGTATTTTTACTATAAATACCTTTTTAAAGTATAACTCTTCATGCACGATTTCAAGGCATATTGAAATTCTCTTACTTTCGCAATCAGATTCTGGCTTTCTGTTACTATACAAGGTGGTATAATACTTGGACATACATCTTTTATCACATGACAGTTTGCTTTGTGTATTGTCTGTTATATAGACAACCTTATGTAGCATATACAAGTTTCAAGTAGTAGTTGGTACTAGTTAAGAAAGTGAGGAAAACTTAGTAGATTGAGAAGGCTTTACAGAGGTATCAGCGTAGCTTCTGCTCAGAGATTATGACATGAGTACTTGGCCCCATTGAAGGCATTGAGTAACTTTTGTAGGCAGAACTCTTGCAGTGTTCTCATAATACAGCTGTTGACATAAAATCTTACTTACATTTCAAATATTTTTTTCTAAAGGGATTAGCAAATTTATATGAGAAATCCAACCAAACAGATGTCAAAGAAGACTTAGCAGATGTTTACCAGAAGCTCTTGGAACTCTATGCAAGGTAAAAGATATCAAATACCATTAATTCAGTCTAAGATCCTCAGTGAATACCGTTGCTGATACACAGGATAGAGTTGGTTAATTTTTAAAGCCTTGTAACATCAGTGGGTTCAGTACTTGTTACTAAAGTTGTCTGTACCTGTATAAGGTTTCTTAATCCTGTCCGTTCTGATAAGGCAAAAACTCTTGGAAAAATTATACTTAAAGTCAGCAGTTGAGAAAATTATATGTTATACTATGTCCTATGTCTAAACTTTCTACCTTGAAGCATTCAGCTCTCATAGTTCATTGTCTGCATTAATAAATAGGCTTATTTTTGTCTGCTTTAAGATGACGGAATGTATGTCATCTGGTTCATATAGGTGGAGTTCTAAACAAATGTAACTCTCAGCTGGAAAACTTAGCTTGTTTGTGTGGGATTTTCTTCCTTTCTAGTGGTGACAAACAGAAATGGTGTGATGTGTGTACCAAGCTTGTGGAGCTATATCATCAAGAAAAGAAATACTTAGAGGTAGGTTGAGTAATTTTGCTTTCTCTCTTCTAACAAGAGAAAAAGAAATTTCCATTTAATCAAAACTAACTACTTTTCATTGTGGAATCCCCATTTTTTTGTGGCCGCAGACCATTTAAGATTTCCTTGTGGTCCACAATCAGTAAGAGCTGATTTTAACTATATTGCTTTCTTTTTCACTGCATAAGACATGAATGCAATGCATTAAGCTGACAAAATTTGACAACGTATGTATAGTATATAGGCTGAAATGGTAGATCATTGTTCTTCTGTTTTATTTCTAGAAGTCAGGCATTGTCCCAGATACATTTTTACATGTGTAAGTTGGGTGTCCTTTGCCTGGCTTGGCCAGTTCTAGGTATCTGATTAGCCTTTCACTGGTGTGATGATCCCTTCCTAGATTATTCATGATACTTCATGACAGAGGCTAAGGTGGAATTTGTGCACAACCTGAACCTGATTACCTGTGCGTTACGTACTGCAGTCCATGTACAGCAATAACGACATGCAAAGCTACTCCAGGACAGGCCACCCAGCGCTCTAGAAATCCATGTCAGCATGACCGTTGCAGAAATAGTCTTGTCATGTTACTGCAAGGTGGAGCTGTTAAATGTCTGAACAGTTCAACAGTAGCATTGCCTGTAGCCTCTTGAGTAATGCTGTGGTTTAAGCCCACCAGTAAATCAGAACCGTGCAGCCGCTCACTCACTCCTCTCCTTCCCCTGGCTCCCGGAGGAGAATCAGAAGAATGTAATGCCCATGGGTTGAGATAAGAACAGGCTGGTTACGAAGGTGTAATACTGAACTACTACTACTACTACCACCAATAATAGTAATGATAAGGGAAATAACAAGGAAAAATAATATAAAACTAAAAGGGGAAAGGAAAACAAAAAAGCCAATAAACACAAGTGATGCACAGTACAATTGCTCATCACCCACTGACTGTTACCTAGCTCAACCTGAGCAGCTATCACAGCCTTCTGGGTGGCTCCCCCCAGTTTATATACTGGGCATGATGTGCTGTGGTATGAAATACCCCTTTGGCTAGTTTGGGTTAGGTGTCCTGTCTCTGCTTCCTCTTGGCTTCTTGTGCCTCTCCTCACCGGCAGAATAGGAGAGACTGAAAGGTTCTTGATCAGGGTAAGCATTTCTTAACAACAACTAAAACATCAGTGCATTACCTCAGTCTAATGTCTGAGCATTGTTCTCAGACTAACATTGAAAACAGAGCACTGCACCAGCTACTGAGGAGAAAAATAGCTGTTACAGCTGAGCCCAGGACAAGTAATCAGGAAAAGTTTTAGGATACATATTTTTGCTGTTCACTGTTTCCTTACTCGTTAAAAAGGTTGGTTTCTTACAAGGTGGTGCATAGTTTTATTCCATGTCATCTCTGCTTTTCTCCAGCAGTGGAAAATGAAAACTTTCACATACCACTTAGCATCAGGCTCAAGACTGTTAATTGTCTCCAAAGCCTCTGTAACTGAAACTAAACGCAATGCTAGTAGTTTAGTATACAAAGGCAGACTTGTTCTGTGTTCAACAGGAAACTGCAAATTAAGCATCAGGGTCCTGTTACCTCATTGTGAGTTCTGTTATTTTTTCCACAGTGGAATTTCAGCATGGACTGCTGCTGTAGATCCAACAAAGCTTCCATTTTTTTCTTCAAAGTTTATCAGATGACTGTTTAGGTGTGTTTTTACTGTTATTTCCTCCAGGAACCAGAGTCAGAATTCGTACTCTTGATGTAGACTCTTATTTACTGTAACTTAGAATGTGGACCACAATAGGTACCACATATTGCTTTCGGTATTTGTTTTAATCAGAAAGCTGGTAAATCTGGGTCCTTACTTTCAGTGTTACTCTGTTGCCTGCCCTAGGATGGAATTGTTGACAGTAATTAGAAAGCTTGTATCAGGCACCCAGGTCTTTGAAGTGTGACAGAGTGCTTCATTTGTTGACAGGTGGCTGAAACATGGCAGA
This sequence comes from Ara ararauna, assembly GCA_028858755.1. NCBI lineage: Eukaryota > Metazoa > Chordata > Aves > Psittaciformes > Psittacidae > Ara > Ara ararauna. The sequence goes on along the minus strand of CM054410.1, from coordinate 68,468,737 downwards.
AACTAATAAACATGAAGCAGGAGGAAGGTGCAGACAATGCAGATCTTCATCAGCTTTGGAAAAGGATGATCCAGTTACTGAAAGACAGTACGCAGTACCAGGATAAGAAGACTGAGCAGCTGGTAATGTTTATTGTTCCCACTCATCTAGATGCATACATATGTGTAGTGCAGCTAGACCAAGCAAAGACTTAAAAATGATGCAAATCTTGTGACTGTTTCATTGATGTTCAGTAGTATTAAACTTCTCGGGAAAAGGGGTGATTTTACCTTCTGACAGAAGCAGTGAGGATGCAGCAGCCTGAGGTAGGCGTTAGGTGGAATAAGGTGCCTAAATCCAAGAAGTTGTCCTGGAACTCCTTCATTAACTGCTTTGTGCATTCTGCAGGAGTCCACCCAGCCATTCTGTCACTCGTCAGCTGGACAGGGGAGAGAAAATATGATGAGAGGCTTGTGGGTACATGTAAAGGCAGAGAGAGACCACTCGCCAATTACCTTCATGGGCAAAACAGTCTCATCTTGGGGAAATTATTGCCAATCAAAATCAGAGTAGGCAAATGAGAAAAAAAACCCAAAACATAAAAAGCCTTCTCCCCAACCCTCCTTTCTACTTCAAGGCCTCAATTTCATTCACAAATTCCCTACCTCCTCCCCTGCACCAGCACAGGAGGATCGGGAATGGGAACTGTGGTCAGTTCATCACTCGCAGTCTCTGCCACTCCTTCCTCCTCAAGGGAGGAGTCCTCACACTCTTCCCCTGCTCCACTGTGGGGAGACAGCCCTCCACCAGCTTCTCCAGCATGGGTCCTTCCCACAGGCTGCAGCTCTTCACAAACTGTTCCAGTGAAGGTCCCCTCCAGAGTGCAGCCCTTCAGGAACAGACAGCCCCACTGTGGGTCCCCCACCAGGTCACAGCTCCTACCAGCAAACCTGCTCTACTGTGGGCTCCTTTCTCCATGGGGCCACAGATCCTACCAGGAGCCTGCTCCAGCATGGGCTTTCCGTGGGGTCACAGCCTCCTTCAGGCCTTCCCCTACTCTGGCATGGGGCCCTCCCTAGGCTGCAGGTGGATATCTGATCCACCTCAGTCTGCACAACAGACTGCAGGGGAATGAGTCTCTGCTCTGGCGCCTGGAACGCCTCCTCCCTCCTTCCTCACTGACCCTTGGGTCTGCAAGGCTGCTGCTCTCACACATTCTCACTCCTCTGTCTGGCTGCAGTTGCACACACGGTTTTTCCATCTTTGCAAATACGTTATCTCAGAGATGCTACCTCTGAAGTGACTGAAGTCTCTTACAGGCTTGGCCTTGGCCAGCAGTGGGTCCGTCTTGGTGCTGGCTGCATTGGGGCCATCAGACATGGGGGTAGCTTCTGGCAGCTTCTCACAGAAGCTACCCATGTAGTCCCCCCCTCACCTCCCTGCTACCGAAACCTTGCCATGTAAACTCAATACAGGCATTCTTCAAAGGAAGAAACTGCCTCCTACTTTACTCTTGGGTGGAAGAGGTAGCACTGGTTTTCAATTTCTTCATACCCTGTGCTTATTCTAAATAGCAATGCTTTACTTCAAATTTCTTTTTTCCTGTTGATTTTAAGCTAGCTTAGGAGAATGTCAAAGCTAGTTGGAGCAAACAGAATGATTATCATGACTTATACTGATCCTGTGTTCTCTATGGCCAAAGTTAATTTAGTTTTATCTGATTTAACTGTTCTTGCAAGATGAACCTTCTTCAATAGATAGGGTAGAATTCTTGTTGCAAATCTGGTTGGTAGCTCTGCTCCAGAAAGGTTAAAGAATTAAACTAAATTAATTTCAGACACCAGAGAATTGAATCTGGATCTCTGCTTTTTGAGAAGGAAAACACTTTGTCTTACTAGCTGTCATATATATATTTGACTTAGATAGCTGTGATATGTGCAGTGCAGGCAGCACTGCTTTCTTTTTGGGGACAAGAAATTGAGAAGTTGCATAAATATGAGGATTGTCATTCCTATAAAATCTGCAGTTCATTTTACTGCGGTTTTGAGTAAAGCACCAGAATCCAGAAGGATGTGGCATTGAAGGCAATGTCCTGTTCAGTATTTCACTTATGACAAGCTGTGATCAACTTTTTGTTCAGCATTCTTGTTTGGCAGCCTGCACTCTGTAGTGCCCGTGTTCTTTAGTACATAGGAGTCAAAAAATAAAAGACTGCTTTCTAAACTAGAGCAGGGGAAGGGATAACAGCTAACTACAGAGATAGTAACCTGCGTTTTGTGGTACCAAAGTCTTTCTTTTTCTAGTGGAAGGTGTCCTTGCCTGTGGCAAGGGGGTTGGAACTAGATGAGCTTTAAGGTCCCTTCTAACCCAAACCATTCTATGGTTCTGTGATTTATTTTTTTTTTTTATTTGGGATTAGGTATGAAGAACCTATGTTCTTGCAAATTTTTACTTCCTTGTACCTATCTTATATTATGAAACAGTATATTAATGCTTTGTCTTGTACTAGACAATGTGCTTTGGATCATATTTGAGTACTACTTCAGAATAAAGATTTGTGACTTTCTCTGCTCACAGTACTAGTGTGAGCATGATGAGTAAGATACAGATAACAACATGTAACTGTCCACCTAACTATGGGAGGGCTGGAAGGCCTGTCCTTTGAGGAGCGGCTTAGGACTCTGGGTATATCTCCCCTTTGGACAAAATGAGGCTGAGATGTGACCTTGTTGCTCTCTGCAGCTTCCTGAGCGGGGAATATGGAGAGCGAGCTGCTGATCTCTTCTCCCTGTGATCCAAGGACGGGAGATGTGGGAATGGTTCAAAGCTGCACCAGAGGAGGCTCAGACTGGACATGAGAGAGCATTTTTTTACCAAGAAGGTGTTCAGACCCTGGAACAGCTTGTCAGTGTTTGAGAGGCATTTGAACAATGCCTTTAATAACATGTTAAATTTTGATTAGTTCTGAAGTGGTTAGTAGTTCATCTAGATGGACTGTATGATTGTTGCAGGACATTCCAGCTGAAATATTCTGGTCTATGAGTCATTGTTTGTTGCACTCATAGTTATTTCTTATTTCAGCTTGTGACTGCATTTGAACATGCTCTGAAGTCTTTTGACACCATTCCTGGTGAAGACCACCAAAACCTTTACAAGGACTTCATTCAGTGCTTGTCAAAAGTAAGGTTATCTGTCTTCATCAGTGAGCAGATGTAATATTTTACTTCTAATAATTCACAGAAATAACTATTAATTTTGTTCCTTTTCAAGTTTCCTCATGAAGCAGCTAGGTTGGAAAAAGCCTGTAATGATATGGTGGCTTTATATCCTTCTGTGAGTTATCCTTTAGAAGTACTTTGCTTGCATTTTGTTCAGTCAGGTGAGTAGGATGGATTTATACAGTTTTGGGGCTTAAATTATTTTATAGTTTTGTGACAACTTTTTACAAGTTTTTACCCTGCTTTTATTTTATAGTTCTGCCTGTCTAGTAAGTGAAAGGTGTTTGTTTCTGTAATGTGGTATTTCCTAGCCCTGTAACTAAGTGGTGACTGTAAATAGGAAAAAAATATTTGTGAATTAAGTCCAATTCTGGCAATATACACTCACAAAGAAAGAATGCTTTACAAAACTCTAAAGTGGTCTGTCTGAATAAATGGTTAGCGTCTTAAGCTTAGAAGAGGCAATGGAGAATGCTAACCAGTGCTGTAAGACTGAGGATGAGTTATACTTAGGTTATTCTTGACACAGAAAATCTCTCATGGCAAAAAAAAAAAAAACAAAACTGTGTGAAACTTCCTTCAGAAGAATGCCTGGTGAATAGGGAATAAACAGACCTGTGTAAATATATTGTTTTACGTAGAAAAGGAGAATCTCTGAGGAAACAAGACACAACATGTTCAGTAGTGCAGGGATCTGAAAATACACAACTGTTATTTTCAGTAGGTCACTAAACAACAGTGTGATGGTATTGGGCAGTTTCTTAGCATTTTCAAAGATAACTGCTGAATTTTTATCTTTCATTTTATTGTTTAAGGCATCAGAATTTGGTTTTCTTTTTAAAACAAGGAAAGAAAATGGGGTACAAGCCCCCTCTGGTTTATGTAAAGAGAAGTACAGCTTTCACCTTAGGTAGAAAAATGCCTTTTCCAGTTTAGAAGGTAGGCTTCATGGAATAATATAGCAATGTAAAACACGAGAGAATTTTTCGCCTTGATTAGAAAGGATGAAGACAAATGAGGACTGGCCCCTCATTTCCATATAAAGAATGCTTTACATTTTGGAGAAGCATGAAGATGCTGATTTCAAAAAAAATGAAGGATCTGGTTGGCACAGTTCTTATATACCACTGCTCTGACAACATCTGACTGTCCCACAGCCATCCTGGGGTGGGGAGGATAATGCTTAGGTTTTAGTAAATCTATTTATATCTGTGTCATTCCAACCATGTCATAGTTCTCCATGTCCCAAACTTGTGGGCTTGTAACTCAGATGCATTATTCGCCACCTTTACCAAATATAAATCAAAGGCAAGTGAATCCATAATTTTAAGAAGAAAATAGTACAAACACTGTTGCTGCAAGTCACAATGATTGCTTTAAGCAAGGACGGCCAAGTCTACGATCACAACTAAACATAAGCATAAGAAGTTAGTAGCATCATTTAAAATGAAGCAAATGCATTAAATAATGTGGTTTCACAGCAAGACTGTTTCAGCAAGCTCATCACAGTGAATTTGTAGGCCTGCTCTGGAATGAAATTAACGTATATGTGGCCATTTTGACATGGGTGTTTAGCTGGGCTTATGTGAAAAAATTTTGAAGGAATTAGTTTTTATTAATAAAGGAAGTATATCTGTAGTAATTTAACATGAGTTCTTAGAAATTCAGGTTTCATACTCAAAGTGTATTTTGGTGCTACTGGCTGTTTAACTTACTGTGAATTTTTGGGGTTTGTTTTAGGCATGGAGGATGATAAGTATGTAGTACCTTGGGGAAAATTTCATTTAACAAATTTGTTACTTTAAGCTCACAGAATAAGGGTGTTGATGTAGATAAAGTATGCTGTGGTTTGTTGTTTTGTTGAGTGGTTTTGTTTTTGTTTTTATCTAAAACTCTCATGAAATACTTCTTCTTGTGAAACCAGGTACTTTGTCAGAAGAGGCCCTGTGCTGTTTTTCTAGGCTTTTGGAGATGGACCCAAGTAGTGGTCCAGCCATTATTGGTTTTGGTGTAAAAAGCCTCCAAGAAAAGAAATACAAGGAGGCTGTTAAGAGTCTTATTGAAGGTAAATGTTTAATAAAGCAGTATAAGTACTCTATAACTTGAACACCAGCTAGTTTTATGCTGGATATTTTGGGAATCTTATGCTTGCATAGTGCTTTGCCAGTTCCAAGATAGGTGGATTTTAAAAGAATGCTCATCACTTTTTCGGAGCATTGAATTTATTTTAAAATACAGCTTTAAATCTAACATCTCTGAAGTCTCTCATTGCTGCTGTAGTCAGCTTTGTAGTATTTTCATGTGGTCAAGTGTAAACTTTGTTTCTAATCTGACTTGTTGGGGAAATACCTAGATGAAGCAGAAAATACAGCAGTAACAATTAATGAAGGAATGTGGAATTTCTGAATTGAAGTATAATGCAGTTTCTCTAATCTAGTTACTGCATTTCTGTATCTGAACAAAGATCACTTCTCTTTAAAGTTACATCATTTTAAGAAGTAGTCTCCATTCTCAACTGTACTGGCCATGGAGTAGTCAAAGCAATTTACTGAGAAAGCTGGGTAAATAAACATTTGGGACCTAATTAGTTATGAGTCAGTCAGGCTATGCTGTGATATCCTGCATCCTTTCACCTAGGTTTAGAATAAGATTGTTTCTGAAATTTTATTTCAGAATATTCTACAGTGTTCTACGGTAACTTGCCCACAGTGAAATAATATGTCTTACCTAAAATCTAAAATAAAAATTTCAGGTGCTCAAGAAGGAAAATGTCTTCCATGGAAAGCAAATTCTTCTGGGGCTTAAATTGCCTTTGGATGTTTTGACAAAAATATGCATCTTAGTTTTGGCGAAAGATTCATGTCCCAAATAATTTTATTTCTTTATTTTTACTTTTACATGTAATACTCTGCTCATGAAGGGGAGAATGCAAAGGGCAAGGCTCGTGGTATAATATTATAAATGTATAAAATTTGGAGACAATGTCATTCCCAGTAAGCCAAGTATTTGCATCTTAGACATTGATTCTTCAAGGCATTATTTAGTGATAACATATATGTGTCTCAGAAGACTCAAATTCAGTTATATTACTGATTCTTCAATTAAGTCAGGTTTATTGGAAAGTTTCAGTCAAATATTCTTGTCAACATTTTTTTTGCTATCTTGAAGTTCTGTATGCCTTTTCTGGTTTCTAGTAAAACCCATATAATATACACAGGCTGCTGATGTTAATGTCTAATCAAAGTGAAGGATTTTTTTTCTTTTTGAAACAAAAGTTACTTTAAGCCAGTGTTGTATATTTCTTTGCTTTTTGCCCTCTTTTTTTCTATATATGTAAGGTTGTATGCAAAATGAAGTCTAACAGAAGCTAGCGTGCTTCTGTCATTGCCTTAGTGCGTGAAAGCCTGTACATCTAATGCAGTTTAAAATAAGACTCAAATTAAAAATTAACTGCAAGTCTTCTTATCTGATTGATAATATGTTTTTCATGGCATTTTATGGTAATATAGCATCTTCAGTGTTTTTGCAGCCTTAAACAATTTTTTTTAGTGCTTTGTTAAAACTTCTTTTATTAGGTTTGCAGAAGACAAGCCAGTGTCCAGCAGCATGGCATTATTTGGCAGATGCACAGATGAAACTTCACAAGTACAGAGATGCTGTCCTGTCCTGCAATCAAGGTAACTGTCCACTAGTTGAAAGAGTAACTGCAGGGATACACCACTTTATATAGTGCAGCCAAGTGTGGCTTTTGCATGACAGGTTTGAGTTGACAGCATAGTCCTCTGCTTTGTGCAGTCTTATGGCTTGTGCTGGTGTCCTGTGCTTCTCTTGGTTTATGACAGCTGAAAAGCATCTTGTGCTGCTTAGTCTCAGGAAAAGAGACAACATTTGGCTGATCAGGACCAGAAAGCTGTCTGATGATTAATACTTAAAAGGTTTGCATGTTCTGGTATGCATCTTCAGCTGGTGGTTGACCAACTCCACCAAACTGGAGATAATTGCCTGAAACACTTCAGAACTGAAGCACTGGAACAGATTGCTAAGAGAAGCTGTGACTGGCCCATCCCTGGAAGTGTTTAAGGCCAGGTTGGGCAGGCCTTGGAGCAATCTGGTCTAGTGGAAGGTGTCCCTGCCTGTGGTAGAGGCTTGGAACTAGATGAGCTTTAAGATCCTTTCCAACACAAACCATTCTATGATTCTATGAATCCTTAAGGCTAGATGTCACAAAATTTTAGGCTGGTAGACTTCATATTTAGACCTGAAGTACAAGATTTTAATAAATTAATGTAAAATGCAGAAATGTTTCAGAATTATACCTTAAGAAACCTTATGGAATGTAAATCTTTATCTGTGCTAGCTGAGAATGAGGGCAGTTATTAAGATCTAGTGATGCGTATCGTGTCTGCTTCGAGCCATTATTTGATGGTTATAAATAAAGGGCAGCTAAAGTGGACTTCTTTTTCTGACAGAGAGAAATGCAATTAAAAACTTCCCGTGAAAGACTTGAAGGGGTAAAAAATGGAGACCTGACTAAAGAGCCATGGGAAATGATTAAAAGCAAGGAAAAGTACTTGCCAGTAAGGGAGATTCAAAAGGCCTGTAAACTTGGGCAAACAAAATGTGAAAACAGAACAAAGTAGATAAAAAGAAATTTATTGCAGAAAGAATGAAAATGAAATTACTCTTTTCCCATCTGTGTTCATCATGGAAGAGCTCAGGGTGAATTCTACACCGTGATCCTTCTTTTCAGAGGATTAATCAAACAACTTGTCTGTGATAATAGCATTAATAAAAGTTGCCGTAAAACAAGACAGGAAAAATTAACGTTAAGGAACTAATTGCTTCACGTCCCATCCAACCTGGCCTTGAACACTGCCAAGGATGGGGCAGCCAGAGCTTCTCTGGGCAACCTGTGCCAGGGCCTCACAACCCTTGCAGGGAAAAACTTCTGCCTCAAATCTCATGTCAGTCTCCCCTCTGTCAGGTTCAAGCCATTCCCCCTTGTCCTGTCCCTACAGGCCCTTGTCAAAAGCCCCTCTCCAGGTTTCATGTAGCCCCTTTAGGCACTGGAAGCTGCTGTAAAATCTGTCTGGAGCCTTCTCTTCCCCAGACTGAATAAGCCCAGCTCTCTCAGCCTGTCTCCAGAGCAGAGCTGCTCCAGGCCTCACAGAATTTCTGTGGTATCCTCTGAACTCCAACAGCTCCATGTCCCTCTTGTGTTCTTGCCCCAGAGCTGGGCACAGGACTGCAGAGGGGAATGCTCATACTGCTGGGGATGCAGCCCAGCATACAGTTGGCACAACAAACCAACAAATAAAAAGAACAAACAATTTTATTTCTCAGTGCAAGGTATAAAAGTTTATCTGTTGGGCCTTACTAAAAGATGCTGTTGATAGCGTTCTTGAGTCCAAAGAATGTGTGGAAAGTCTGAGAGAATTCTGAGGAGGCATTGCTTTGTGTTTGGCCTTTCTTAGTGGCTGTGTCAAGTCAGAAAAAAAATCATCGTATGCGAAAATAAATATAGTTATATATAGTCACAATGTTGGTGCCTCTACAGAATGCCAAAGCACAGCATAGATGCCCTGGTTCTCTGAGGCGAGATTATTTTGTGTATTTGGGAAGTAGTCAGTACTGTATAGAAAGGTACAAAATTACCTTTGCACAAAGGTTAAATCCCTTGTTTCAGTAATAATTTTTTCTTTAGACACTGAAGTGAAAAAAAACTTGTTTATTGAAAGGTGATTGTTTCTTAATAGATCAGAAAAAAGTAGCATTCCACTTATATGGCCAGCAGCTAGAAAGCAAACAGTCCCTTCAAGTTTCTGAAAGGACCTTTCTAAAATTGATATAATTTCTAAACTTGAATGGATAGAAATTTTGCAGAATGATTTCCTCATCATGGGGAAAAGCAGTCAAAAATCGGTTCTATTTGGTGGTTTTTGAGTTAAATACTGCAATTAACAAGATTTAAAAGATATTGGGAACAGTGGTGCTCTTCGCAGTTTCTTTTTCTGTTTTTACTTGAAACTTTTCTCTTGGTACAGCTCTTAAGGCTCTTGGAACTTCTGAGGGCCTTAGTCTTCAGTGGAAGAACCTTATACTCCGGTTGAAAGCAGAGGCTTTAATTAAAATAGCTGATGCCAGTGCTGCAGAAGAAGCCATTAAAGCAATTGAACAGGTATTTTCATTGATTAAAATGTATATACTTTTTTTAAAAAAAGTGATCTCATCTTTCTGTACTAAAAACTCAGGCTGTGTATTTCTCCCCTTGCCTCCTTTTAAATTCTGTGTGGTTTAGACAGCTCATAGCAATTACGGTGTAATCCAAACACTCCTTCCTTCTCTGTTGTTTTAGTCTTCTCTACATCTCCTTTTCCCTCACAATTCTAATTCTAGAAGCTGTCACTTTTGACCTTGCCTGGTCTTGCTCAGTGCTCCTGGGTTCTTGCTAGTTGTGTGGCTGTTGCTCACCTTAATCTGAATTATTTTTATAATCCTGCTCGCTGCATCCTTCATTCACTTGTCCTTACTCATGAACAAGAGCATATTACTTTAAGATCAGATGGCTAAGCTTTAAGCAGACTTTGCTTCCCCTCTTTTTTGTATCACAGTTTCATTATTCGCTGTTTACTCTTGGATACCTTTGTCCTTGCTCTCTATAGTCTTCTCTCTGTTCTTTGTAAAAAATTATTGGAAGACTTCTCAAGGATATTCTGTCTGAATTTTTTTTTTTTTGTATTTGTCTTCATGCAGTTTGTCTGCATTTGACACGTTTGATTTCTTAATCTGTGGAGAAAATAACTTGGTTGTGTCTATTACTTGGTTTTCTAGATTGTGGATGCAGACAGTGATCCAGTGGTTTTAGCTATCAGCGGTCAGGCTTACCTAAAGAAAGGTTTAATGGATCAAGCTTCAAAGGTTAGTGCTGTATTGTCATTCCTGTAACCTAAGTGGAATTCTTGTTTTCATAGAGGAAATAACTAGTGAAGAATTACATTCTTTTGCAGATTTCACAAGAGCTTCTGTTGTCTCACCCTGACCTGGCTGAGTCACATGCTCTGGAGGGTTTCATCCATTATTCCCAAAAGAACTATGAACAGGCAGAAAGAAGGTAGATGTTTTCTTCCTTCTTCCAGTAGGGAAATGTCAGGGTAGGACAGAAAATACTGTTGTGTACTTTCGAGAACGTATCTGATCTGTCTTCTGTTCTTTTGTTTAGTTTTCTCAAAGCTATTGAAAGAAAGGCTGAAACTGCAGAGTATCATCAGTACCTGGGGCTCACATACTGGTTCATGAGTGATGACACAAGAAAAGACAAAGGAAAAGCACTCACTCAGTTCTTGAAGGTAAAGGCTACTTTGACTATTCATGTAGGATTAGTGTTTTCTTGTATGAGAAATCAAATATGGAAAATACACTGATTAGAATGACTTGAATATTTTTGTCCCTGCCCATGACAGGGAGTTTGGAATTTGATCTTTAAGGTCTCTTCCAACCCAAACCTTTCAGTGGTTCTATGGTTCTGCTTATTACAATTTACAAGCCTCCAGAGCCTGTAAACCAAGTTCATGTGTGCAAAAAGGCATTTGAGGAAGCTGTGCAATTCCCTGGAATCGCCCTGCTTTTGTTTTTGTCTATTTGCCTATTTCTTGAGGCCTTTGATTTAGCCAGAAGTAGTGGTGATTCTCACAGTCTTCTTTTCTTGAGGGAAATGGAAGCCTCTAGATAACCAGTGTAGATCTTTGAAGATATTTTGAAATAGGAAGTGCAAAATTCAGATTGGAAAAAAAGTGAGGCAGGAAAAATGATGAGAATGGTGTTAAGAGTTCCAGTGTCCATCCATAGAAGTAATTCTGCAGAACACAGTTCATGAACTGTACCTGATCTTTGGGTTTTTGGTGCTTGTGGCTTTTTCTCTGAACACAGTTAAGAATGTGAATCCGAAAGATTTAGTCTGGCATCTTTATTTGGAGCACAAAAGTATACAGAGGAAGATTCTAGACATGTGTGTGTATGAATATGTGTGTCTATGTGTGTGTGTATATATATGTGTATACATACGTACATAAGATTCACCATAGAAAATCATAATAGGTATTGGCAGCTCAAATCATTGCCTAATGTTTGCCTTTGGTAGCAGTAGGGCATACTGGAGAATGTAGTTGAATTGAACAATAATTTTGGTACTAGACTACTTTCTCTGAGGGTTTTTTTTTTTTATTATTATTGTTCAAGCTGTTTTCAGCTACTTGGATCTCTGGTTTTCTTAAGTATAAATTAATCTGCCAAGTATCTAAAAAGGAACTTGAACTTTAGAGAAGTCTGGAGATAATTGTCATGTAGTATGGTAAGAGTATGAACATAATGATTGAAATGGAGCAGAATATGAAATGACAGGAAGGAATTGTTTTCTTCTAGCACAACAAATTAATAGTTCATGTACAAAATACTTTGTATCATGAAGTTTGTAGCAGATTCTGCAAATATTTAAAGCTCAGGTAATCACTGAAATCGTAAAGTTTGACTTATCAGACATCACAGAAGGAGCTTAAATAAATTGATAAGCAGATTGAACAATAGCTGGACCTGTCCATTAGCGTAATCCTTTGAAATGCTGGTTTACACTATGTTGATATTTCCTTACAGGCTGCAAAACTGGACAGCTACTTGGGAAGTGTCTTTCGTTATTTAGGTAACTACTACAGAGACATTGCTGGAGACAAAAGTAGAGCTCGTGGTTGCTATAAAAAGGCTTTTGAACTGGATGGAACCGATGAGGAATCTGGAGCAGGAGCTGTAGACTTAAGTGTGGAACTTGGAGACATGGTATTGTACATTCAGGGCCCTGGATTACTGCTGTTTTATTTTTCTGTTAATACTTCTCTTTGAGGAATTACTTCATGCTTCCCTCATATTTGAGAATAAGTTCTGAAAACAGATGTTCTGTCATTGCTTAGCAGCTTTCATAGTTGGACCTGCTTAATTTTTATGCTTCAATTCCAAATTAAATCTATCTGGGGGTAGGGGTAGGGGAGCCAAGCATAATATGGTAGTCGTCACTTGTGTGATTTAGATGAAGGATTTTTTCAGTACGGAACATGAAGACTTAAGTTTTCTTTTCGTATTCAACTTGCACCACTTCTTCTCTCCATCTTCCACCTTGCTGCTTTCAGGAAAAGCATATAAAGACATCAGAACAATTGAAAAACACTTTTTTATATAGCATTATGTAAAAAATTCTTAGCCTGTGATATTATAGAGGAAGAAAACAACCCATATTTTGTGGATGTTGTTTGAACATCTGGAAAGTGTCTAAGCATCTGACTCGCTGCAAATACTTTTATCCTTCTCTAGTTTAAAAATATTAAAATAATAGTTTCTACAAAACCGCAGGAAGCTTCTATTTGCAAAGACAAGTACATAAGAAATAATCACATCTTTAGATGTGATAATTTCCTCCTGTAATCTGCCACTCAGCCTTTAAAAAGCTTCTGTAACAGTTCTTCACTGCAGTAATCAACAGATTGGACAGCTTAATGGTTTGCTGAATTAAGAGTATTGTTCTTTAAGAAGAACTTTGTTCTTTACCCCTATATATGTTTACTAACCTGGCATTTTTTGGTGCTTTGTTAGGACACCGCTCTGTCAATCCTGAATGAGGTAACTGAAAGAGCAAGTCCTGGTACAGCAAAATGGGCCTTTCTTCATCGTGGACTTTACTACCTGAGAATTGATCAGCCATCACAAGCAGTGTCTGAGTAAGAGAACTTGTTGTTGGTTTAAGTGATTTTCTATAAACCCCAATAAAACAGGCTTTGATCTAGCAAAGTTTGAAAGTAAGTTAGCTGACTATAGGATAGATTGTACTAAACAATGGGAAATGAGACTGAGCACTCTGTGTCTGTCTTCACTTTCAAAATTGGCACAGTGTAGTGTTTTCACCATAGCAGTGTTCTGTACTAACAAGCCTGGTGACAGGCATAGGCAAGCATGGTGTAGCACTGAGTAACAAGTCAAGAATAAGTACAGTGTTTATATAACATGCTCTGAAGATGAAAACACTGCTGTGCTGTGTTTAAAAGTGCTGTATAATTGTGTGTTTGTGTCCTGAGAGTATATAATGCAAGAAAATAATTTGTTTGTGTTAACTTGTATTACCTTTTATTTAAGTAAATTAATATCTTGATGTCTTCAGTTTGCAGGCAGCTGTCAGGGCTGATCCGAAGGATTCCAACTGCTGGGAGTCTCTTGGGGAGGCTTATTTGAACAGAGGTAGCTACTCAACAGCTCTAAAATCTTTCAGGAAAGCAAGTGAGCTGAACCCAGGGCTCGTGTACAGCATTTACAAAGCTGCAGCAGTTGAGCAGATTCTAGGCAAATATGAAAATGCTATAGCGACCTATCAGCAAATTTTAAAGGATACAGAAGATTATGTGCCTGCACTGAAAGGTAAGATGTCTGAATTTGAAAGTGTTAACTTTTTCTCTGTCTGTACACTGTAGTGCTTTGTCTTGGGGAGAGGTTCTTGGTGTATTGAGGTTTTCCTGCATGGAAGGATAAGAGTTGGGATTTTGGGTAGTTAGAGCATTGTGATCCCCCGCATGAAAGCTAATGTGTATTAGCCTGCAAATGTCTGGAGAGCTCTTAAATCATAATGGATGGGCGTTGTTATTTTTTTTTCGAGCAAGTATGAGAAATTATTATTCCTGTGTAGCTACCAGGCCAGACAGGTAGAAGAATTGATGATAGACAGATGAAGCCAGCTAATGGTGCTGCAGTTTTACCTAAGCAGTCAGATGCTGGCTCAACCAGCTAAGGAGTCAGGCTGCCATTTCGAAGAGGTGTGTTTGTACTAATTTTCTGCTGCTCCTGACTATGTATTCATCACTTTCTTTTTTAGCCTTGGTGATTCAGACACCTCTGAGCTTCTTCAAGTGATGAACAATATCAGTAAAATATACAGAGAGGTCTCACAAGTGTTAGCGGTGACATTAGATAGAGGTCTTTGATATATAGCTGGGAGCAGAGAAAAGTAGGGGAACTGTAACTCCATTCTGGTGTTAGAACTGTGATTCTTAAGATGCATGATACTGGGAATGTGTAATGTTTTGGTAGCCACTGAATAACTGTTTGGTTCACATTCTCCCTGCCCCTAGTATTCAGTCATTCTCACTCCATACATCCATCTGAAAGAGATGCTGTTTGCTGCTTGGTACCAGTATGAATTTTTATGTTAGAGAGTATTCTTTCCTTGTGCATAAGGTCTTTTGATTTTGGGGTGAATGTAGGCTGGCTCTTGTAAGACTAAGTCAGAATTGTTGGGTTACTATTCCAACAGTAAGCATATTACTGGAAAAGGTACAAGGTGGTTGTACACCTATGTCTTCCTGTACAAATTTGTAACTTGGAGTTTCCCAGGCTAAAGTGACATGGCAAAAGCTCCATGATGGCATTCAGGAGTATTGTGGATAGAGATTTTGTCTAGTTATTGGGTAAGAAGGCAACACCTGACTGCAGCAGCAGTTTTCCGAGGTGTTGTATAGAAGTGTGTGTGTGTGTACATGGGTTTTCTGGTTTCTGTCGTTGGCTGCTGACAGCATTACCTAGAATAAAATGCTTAGACAGGATGTAAGCACATGGTATCAATATTTCCCCCCCTTTAGTTGCCTCTATACTTACCTTGTTTTCTTAAATCTTATAACTTTTCTTTCATAATTGCTCTCATCGTAATCTCTGATTTATTAGCTCCAGACCGTCCTGTGAGCCTCCAGTCTTTGCCTTGTTAGGACTGTTCAGTGTTTAGTCTGGTGTGCTATCTTTTGTGGGTCTTCTTAAAATTCTCTGAAACATACATCAGTGTTCTTTTGGTTCTTTTCTGATCCATCTAGATGGATTTAGTTTTGGAATAGAGTTGTTGGAAGCGTAATCTAGAAGGTGAAAAAATAACTATACTGATGTCACTTGAATACATCTTGATGTATTTTATTTTTGTGTTACTGAATGGTATGTTTATTCTGCGTGTGCTCCAGCATATCTTTTAGTGTGTAACTTCGGGAAACAAGATCAATTTTGGTTTTAGAATACATTACTTCTTGACATCTCAGAAGCTCATGACCTTGGGATGTCTTGTGTGGTCAAAACAAATACCTTGTGGGGGGAGGATAAAGATCTTGCAAAACACGACTGCATGATGAATAGTTTGGGTTTAGGTAGAGGGTATGATGGCATGAGGAAGGTAGCTTCAGAACTGTGAAAATAATACTGAGAATGAATGGTAGTTGTACCATGGCTTACTGTCAAACAGGATCACTGCTGTGCCAGCAACAGTATAAATGAAGCAGTTAACTAGTTACCTCGTCGGTTTCAAAATGCTAGAAATTGTGTCATTAAATGAAGTTCCTTTTTAACAGTTGCCTTTATTCACATCCCTGGGGGCCTTGCTGGAGACTGCCTGCCTACCAAGCTAGTCTTCCTTCCTCAGCAGGACAGGGCAGGGAAGAAAATAAGATGGAAAAAGCTAGTTGGTCAAGATAAAGGCTGTTTCATAAAGCAAAAGCAAAGGCCACACACAGAAACAAAGGGAAACAGGTTTATTCTACTCATCAGTGAGTGATGTCCTGCCACTCCCAGGGAAGCAGAGCTTCAGTACACATAGTGGTTTCTACCCAAGACAAACACTGTAATAATGAATGTTTTGTCCCCCCTGCCACTACCGTCCTTTCCTCTTAGCTTTTTCTGCTGAGCAGACATCATATGGCCTGGAACATCTCTTTGGTCAGTTGGAGTCAGCTGTCCTGGCTGTGTCCCTCCCAAGATCTTGCCCAGCCCTACAGGGGGGAGGGGAGGGCGGAGGAGGGGATGTTGAAGAGACAGCCTTGATGCTGTGGAGCACTGCTCAGCAGCAGACAAAGCACTGGTGTGTTATCAGCACCTTGCTAGCTTATCAATACACAGTGCAGCACTATATGAGGGCTGCAGTGAAGAATATTAACTACATCCCATCTAGACTCCATATGAAGTAAATTCTTACATAAATAGGATTTAATAATGTTGGTTTCAAGTCTTCTTCTAAGAAGACTTTCCCCTTAGCCTACTGTAACGTTGTTTCTTCTGTTTGTGTTTTGGAAATGTTATTTGACTCCTGCCAGCTGAAAGTTGGTATATTTGTCCAAGACTTCTCAGTGCAGAGCAGATTTCTCAGGAGGGGTTTTCTTAAAGTTTGAGGACAAGCCCGAAGCTTAAATGCTATGGTTTTTATGCTTTGTTTGGTTTATTTTAGAATAATAACAATTTTAATATATTTTTATAATAATATTTATAGTAGTAATTTAATAAACCAAATACTTTATTTGGTTTATTTTAATATCCAAGTTATTTGGCAGTTCACACTTGGCAGGATAGATTAAAAGCAAGGTCTGTATCATGGGCACTTTGGGCCTTTTGAATTTGGCATGACTTGTGGAGGCTATAAATCTTTATACCAAGCAGAATACTGAGCAGGCTTCCACCCTCCCACCCCACCTCCTTTATCAAGCAGATCATAAAAGCATCACTTTTCATAGAGGATGTTTTCTTTTATTTTCAGGACTTGGTGAATGCTATCTGAGCTTGGCAAGATCAGCCCTTGATAACTTTTTTGATAGAAAGGCTATGGATTGCATAGAGCAGGCTCTTGAATTTTTTATGAGGTTAGTACTATATACTCAGTCATTTAAAGTCCAATGGGATAATGGGTTGACAGGGAGAAGAATAAGAGTTACATATTTTAGGATTTTCAGTAAACTAAAACAAATAGAGCAGGCTTGTAATCTAAAAGCAAGAATATGGTTATTGGAAGTGGTTTGAATAATATGTTCTGGACTGAGGCTGCTTTAATGAATAGGAATTATAGAGTTGGGGTTTTTTTTCTGATTAAAGATACTTAGTAATTTGATTTTAACACAAGTGTGAAATGACACACAATTCTCTCCATCAGTCCTCCTGTATACATGATGCTGGGAAGAGGGAATTTCTACCAAAAATGGTGGATAAGAGGAAATTGTTCCTACCTTCCCTCAATCTTTTTGTTTTGCATTTTATACAAAATGCTTTAGTGTCCTTAAATTAAAGTTTGGGATAGCTGCTGTTGTAGCACAAGGTCCATCAGGTTTCTGCAGATGAGTCATGGCTTGTGATATAACATGGTAGTGCTCTGAAATGCTAAAATGGGTATAGTCAGCTTACATGTTGACAGGTAAAGGATAGTTTGCAGAACTGACACTTAGTCCCAGCAAACTTGGGATATATTGGCATTTTGTAGGGGCTTTTTTGGTTATTTTTGATCTTTTAGACCCATAAATTGAATAGGGAGAAAACAATAATTTAAAAAAAAAAAAAAGACAAACAGCTCGCTGATTAGACAAACAGAGTTTGTGCTGAAGTGGTAAACTTTCTTTCAGCAAAGTATATTGAGGTGTCTGAATGTGTGTTGTGGGGGTTTTCTATGTCATTAATTACAGGGCAACAAAGCAACGTCCTGATGTATCTTGCCTCTGGAAACTGCTTGGAGATAGCTGTACTAGCGTGCATGTTATTTCACCAGCTAAAGTGAATGTTCAAGTTCTAGGATCCCTTCTGGGTAAAAATGCAGCCACACAGAGGCTGAAGAAAAGTGAGCTGCTCATACTGGGAGGAAGGTAATATTTTTTGTTATGTCAGGCGTCTGTGCATCTTGAGATTCTATAGACTCTCAAGCATTCTAGACCATTTCTAGAAAATGAAAGACATGCTGATCTGTTAACACCTGCATATTGAGCAAAGATTAATGAGGCAGTAAATAGAGTCACATGCTTCTTCCAAATTACCTTGCTCATTTCAGGATATATTTCCAGGATTGCCAAAGTGGCTGTCAATAATTCATCTAGCATCTGCTATTCTCCTTGTTTCTGTCTCCAGAGCATGGCTACATGCTGCCTCTCATTCAGTAAATCATACCTCTTCAAATGGATTGGTTGCGGTAGTTGCTAACTAGTTCTCCCAGGACTACTACTTTAAGCTTTCTGTCTGTATTTCTTTCTTATAAAAATGTCATTGATCTTTTTTCCCTACCTTTGGGGTCTAGAATACATTGAAAGAGCGAATTCCTTGTTTCTGGCTCATAATGGTAGAAAATATTTTCTATAGCCTCTTCTGTGACTCTCCCTCTGAGATTTGTGCAGTTGGATGTGTAAGGCAGGAAATGCAGCTGCTTTGTAAATCTCAGCCATGATACATGAAGTCAAGTGCTTCCTGGGGGAAGTCTGGTTAACTATAAAAATGACTAGTGCTTGTTTTAAGTAAAAGCATACATGCTGCAACTGACATAGTTTTTATTTAATGCACGTATGTGGTTTCTGAAGTGGTGGGCACTGCAGACTGCCTTTAGACCAGAAGAGATTCTGCGAAGGTATCTGGCTGACAGAAAATGGGTTAGTTGGTTGTTGCTTTCCATTTTTGTCTGGTTTTGTTTGTGTTTATGCATGGTTGGCTGGTTTAGGTTTTTAAGCAGTTTTTTGAATGTTTTCTCACCTTTCTGCTCTTCGTGTAGAAAGGCTTGGAATAATGCTTCTGTGATTCATATTTCTGTAGGTGTTATGGCAGAGCTTTAAAACTGATGCCTTTGCCTAGCATATGGTGTGATCTTGGAATAAATTATTATCGACAAGCAGAGCACCTCACAGCGGTGGGATCTGACATGAATGAGATCAGTGAACTGCTAGAGAAGTCTTTACAGGTATTGCCTGGTTTTCCCATTGCATTCTTTAAAATTTAAGTTGGTGTTGGTGCTTGTCTGCATAATCTTTCTGTCCTCAATAAAACTTGCATCTCTTAATAAGAAAGTGCATAAGGTCTTAATTTTTGCTTTTCTAGTGATGATAATCCACATTTGATTTTTCTTCCAGTGTCTAAAAAAAGCTGTGAGGCTTGACAGCAAAAATCATCTTTATTGGAATGCACTTGGTGTGGTTGCTTCCTGTAGCGGTAAGTGTTCAGTGAAACCCCTAGCTCCATAATATCCTAAATTAGAAGGCAACTTGACTAATGGCATTTATGAAATCAGCTAGATCTAGCTCTACTTTTTTCTCTTTTTTACCTCCCCAGCTATTGGGAATTATGCTCTTGCTCAACATTCGTTCATCAAATCTGTTCAAGCTGAGAAAATTGTAAGTGTAGGCAGATGCCATCTGTTTCAAGTGGGCATTTAAAACTTTTCCCCTGATGGAGTGTTGTGTTTGAATATAGTAATAATACACTGGTTTTAACTTCATTTGTTCTGTCTAGAATGTTGTTGCCTGGACCAACTTGGGGGTTTTATATCTGACAACTGGAAATATTGAGGTAACTCTTTTCCCTATCCTCATATATATTTTCCCTTTTTTTTTTTTTTTTTGTTTTGTTTTGTTTTGTTACCATTTTAATGGAGATTTATGGGGTTGGGAGTATGGACAAACAGTGAAGAATGTCTCTCTCAGATGCAAAAAACATACTTTCTTTGAAAGAAATTGGCACCTCTACCTCACTTGAGGCATGCAAATAAATTAGATGTTTGCTCTGGAAGGAAACTTCTGCTGAATTGGTAACGTTGCTTTTCAAGCAACTGGATGGAATGAAAAGTGTTTGGAAGAACTGAGAAGTGGTTAGTCAAAGCAGTGCACACCAGGTTTGACCAAGAACTTTTAACTGTGAGTCACAAACTGAACTTTAATTTTTGGGGTTTCCCACAGGTAGTTACTTCATGCTCATTGCAGATTTATGGTTTATTGTAATTCTGTGTAGCCTTCAGAGTTTTTTTGGAGAAAAATTATAGAACATCTTAAGTGAAGTCCAGATTTCTCATGCAGCTAAAACTATATCCTAACCTATTTGCTGGTCAGAATTACTCAAGTTTTATGTAATTGAAAATGTGAAGGTCAGAATTTCTGTTAATAAAAATAACCTGATACTACAAGCTACTTTCTGCTAAGACTACTAATGCTTGTGTCACATTGAGGGAGGAGCTCTGAATATATGCAGTAAATAGAGCAAAGATAACTTGTAGGTGGTAACCAGTTCTACCATTTTGAAAATATGTTCTTTTAACTTTGCGTGAAGGAAAACTGAATTTCCAAAACTGGATCCTCCAGGACTCAGATTTTAAAATATTAATTGATCCAAGGGTTGCTCTAGCTCTGAACTATTTTGCTATTATCAGAAGGAAGACTATTTGAAAGGAAGGGGAACTTTTTATCTTGCAAAGATTTTTATTTTTTTTTAGTAAGGCTAAAGTGGTTTATTTCTCTGGGTAATGTATTGTTCTGTACAGCACAATAGGTGTTTTTAGTAGTGACCTAATTGTGTATATGTAATCTTTTCAAATAGTACTGCATGTCAATACCTCTGTATATTCAGAAGTGCTGTGTTACCGTGACAGATAGGTCAATAGCTCTCTTGTCTTTGATTCTACAGCAAGCTCATGAAGCCTTCAAGATAGCACAGTCTCTGGAGCCTTCTTACTTACTGTGTTGGGTTGGGCAGGTAAGATGATAAATACTCACAAAACTGTGCACCAAGCCTTTTTTTGGTTAAGGAGAAGACTTTAACTCCATCCTAATAATTGGCACTTGATCGTGTTCTTGAAAATAACATGTTTTAAGTAAAACCCTCAGAACTCTCAAATGATGCTGTAAACCATCTGCTGGGGGGGCTGGGAGTATAAGGGAATGTCTCCTTCACAGGTTGACCACCCAAGGAGGGGAAAAAAGATGTGTGATTGCTAAGTACTATTATTATATACCTCCCAAAGTATAGAGGTGGTGACCACACTGGGAACGCAAGCCAGATCAGTTTCATGATCAATTATTCTATTGTATTACAAGTCATTACCATAAAGTACAATGAGACAAGAACCTTAGCCCAAGGCCCCCAGCCAATAAACACTAACACAGCAAATACCGGCTCTAAGTAAGGTACGACATGCTGAAACTGTGAGATCAAGAGCAACAACTTTGAGAGCCAATAAATCAACATTGTGACGAGTGGCTATTAATCCAAAAAAATGAACGCTTATCACAGATACAGTTAGACACACTCTGGTCAGATCTGTCCTGATCTCAGCCCTTCATGCCCCACGTTGGGCGCCAAAAAGAATTGTTGTGTTTTAAGCACAGCTGTAAATCAGCCACGCAGTCGCTCTCTCACTCCCCCCCTTCCTCCCCTGGCTCCCAGAGGGATGGGGAGGAGAATCAAAAGAATGTAACTCCCACGGGTTGAGATAAGAACAGTCCAGTAACTAAGGTATAACACAAACCACTACTGCTACCACCAATAATAATAACGATAAGAGAAGTAACAAGGGCAGAGAATACAACCGCTCACCACCCACTGACTGATACCCAGCCTGACCAAGCAGTGATCTAGCCCTTTTGGGTAACTGCCCCAGTTTATGTAGTGGGCATGACCTGCTGTGGTATGGAATACCTCTTTGGCTAGTTTGAGTCAGATGTCCTGTCTCTGCTTCCTCTTGGCTTCCCCTCCTCCCTGGCAGAGCCTGAGGCTCAGAAAGTCGTTGATCAGACTAAAGATTACTGAGCAGCAGCTAAAAACATCTGTGTTATCAGCGTTGTTCCCAGGCTGAAAGTCAAAACCACAGCACTGCATCAGCTACTAAGAAGGAGAAAAATGACTGCTACTGCTGAAGCCAGAACAATGTGTTTAAATGTTTAAATTCAGGGAGCTTCTGCCTCCCCTGGAGGTGGATGGGACCCTTTGTTTCCATAGTGGTAATACAATGGGAGCTACATTTATCAGGTACTTTATATAATGTTTTTCTGGCTGGTGTTGTGAGTTCAGTGAGAAACTAGCCATTAAAAAAACAATCACTGTTTGCTGTTTGTGCTCTGAGGCTTCCTATTGAGCTTTGTCACCAAAGCACCGTCTTCATAACATACTAGTTGTTTCAGCTTCAGCTGTACCACTAGCTCATTATCTGGCACCCATTAGCTCTCTTGTCAGCCCTGCTTTCTAACACCACTGTTAGAAAGTGTAAGTCTGTAGTGTACCTGGGACAAAAGCAGTTCTTATTTCCTGGGGAGTTACCTTCTCCTTAGCAGTGAAGGTTGGATATGCTCCTGCTGATCCATGTTGGATATGCTCCTGGCCATCCATGAATAGTTAGAAATACTTGTGACTCATACTTTTATGATCACTGTAGGTGTGCTTCATAATCCCATGATGCTAACCTGCTAATGACATCTAATTGGAACTGGGTTCCGGGGGAGAGCCTAGCACCATCACATGTCAAAATTCAGCTCCTGTCCAATGTTACAAGTTGCTAAGAGACACAAAGTCTGTGTCCTGAAGAATGTGAAGTAGCAGCAGAAGTCTGAGTTTCAAGTACTGATACATTGGAAACTGCTAGTGCAGTTTAATTTTATTTGGTTTATTCATAAAACCAGTGTTTCTTAGAGAGTGTGAGAGAAAGAGTCTTCATGTTAAATGCTTCAGACGTGCATGATGTAATGTGTGCTGAGTTTTTTGTCAATGTCATAAATTTTGGAGTACCTAACTACAGCAACACTTGCTTCTCTGTAGGCTCTTATTGCAGAGATAGTAGACAGCTATGATACGATGGATCTCTTCAGGCACACAACTGAACTCAGTATGCATGTAAGTGTAACAGTTGTATTGTACTGAAGTTTCTGTATACCTAATATGTTCTACTTTGGTGATGTAATTTTTTAAAAATAGGCATGTCTCAAATGGTCAAACAGTTATGGTGTACCACGTGGGAGAGTCTGACTTCCATGTTGTTCCTGGCTTGTGCTGTCACTGACTAGCAGGCATTTACTTTATTAAATGCTTTATTTCCAAATAGTCAAAGAAATCAGTTTCATGAGTCATGAAAAAACATTCTTGTCATCCCAGAGAATTGGACGGATGTCAAAGGCATAAATTATAACTGTTCCAGGAGAGAGCAAGGATATCGCCAGTGCCCTTAGTTGTAAGAAAGTGAAGGACTTCGCATTCTTTTTATAGCATTTTGTCTGTCATCCCTCCAGTGATGCAGCAAGTGATATGTTAGTATAAGAATTCTCTTTGCCTAAAGGACAAGTTAACACTTGTGTTTTCTTCTCCTGCTTAACACTCATGCAGATTTTTAGGCAAGACTGTACCTTGAAACACAGAATTATTACTATAATCTTGAATTTTTTTGCTGTTGCTTGAGCAGGTTTAATGAATCCTGTTTGGTTTTTTTGTTTGTTTCTTGAGACTGAGGGAGCAAAAGGCTATGCCCACTGGGTATGTTCAACGCTGCAGGATAAAAGCAACAGAAACACTGAACTATATCTGTACAACATTGTTCAGATGAATGCTATACCAGCAGCCCAGGTGGTCTTGAACAAATATACAGGTAGGTAATTTAAATACCATAGTAACCTGTCAAGACTAACAGATGCATTCAAAATGAACAGATGCACCTGTACTAGTTTTGGCAAAGAGTGATCTTGCTGTGTTAGGGAGAGGCATTTGAGCTGTAAAGAAACCAGAACAGGGTAACTGGGCCACTGATTTTTATTACCACAAAAATATGAAGTAGGTATGAGTTCTGTTTGCTGGCTCCTTCTAGCAGATTTTGTTTTAAAGACCAGCCAAAATAAGAACCAGAGCCTTGTCATGCTTGTCATCAGGTTTTAGCTGTCAGACTTCTTTCCGGTGTGTCTATATGCATGCTACCTCCTCTACCTCTGTGCCATGATGTTTGACAGAAGCCTGCTCCCAGATACTATGTAACTCCATAACCTCAAGCATATGATTCTGTTAACCTTCAGTAGGAGATGAACCATATTTTTGCGCATGGTTCCAAGCCAGTGCGGCCTAACTGATGGGGTCAGATTGTATATATTTAGCCTGGAAGGTAGATAGGGCAAATGTGGGTTTTCTTAAATCTTCATCCATTACTGTACATAAATCCTTTGATGAATAATCTGTTACTCATTTTTGAGTGCTACAAAATAAGGTGCAAGCATTTAAAATGTGATAATGAGGTAACTTCCTTAATAAGATGATGTTAAAATGAGATTGCTTCTTTGACAAGAACTTCACAATGACCTGGCAGTGTGCATATGCAGCCCAACACACCCCCCCACACACACCCCCCCCCCCCCATGTTCTGGGCTGCATCCCCAGAGCTTGAGCAGCATATCAAGGGAGGGGATCCTGTTCCTCTACTGTGCTCTGGGGAGACCCCCCCTGCAGTCCTGCGTCCAGCTCTAGGCCAACAACACAAGAGGGACATGGAGCTGCTGGAGCGAGTTCAGAGGAGGCCACAGAGATGCTGCCAGGGCTGGAGCAGCTCTGCTCTGGAGACAGGCTGAGAGAGCTGGGCTTGTTCAGCCTGGGAAGAGAAGGCTGCTTAAGGGGAGACCTTAGAGCAGCTCCAGTGCCTAAAGGGGCTACAAGAAAGCTGGAGAGGGGCTTTTGACAAGGGGCTTTAGGGACAAGACAAGAGGGAATGGCTTTAACCTGGCAGAGAAGAGGTTGAGATGAGATCTCAGGAAGTTCTTCCCCGTGTGAGTGGTGAGGCCCTGGCACAGGTTGTCCAGAGAAGCTGTGGCTGCCCCATCCTTGTCAGTGTTCAAGGCCAGGCTGGACAGGCTTGGAGCAGCCCAGTCTAGTGGAAGGTGTCTCTGCCTGTGACGGGGAGTTGGAACTGGCTGGTGTTTAAGGTTTCTTCCAATCCAAACCATTCTGTGATTATACAAAATGTGAGAATGTATTTCTTTGTCCAGTCCCTGTTCTTAAATGGACTGCAGGAGGGTCCTACATGATCATTCTTAATCTGGGAAAAAAGGCTAAGAGTCTGAGATGAGATGACAGCTGTTAAAATATGTACCTTAGCTTTTAATAAATATTTCAAAGTTGTAGTATTAAAAATAAATTGTAAGATTCTACTAGTGTTTTACTATAGTCAGTACGAGCGGAATAGTTTCCTATTTCATTAAAAAAAACCCAAACCCTGCACATTTTTAAACTTAAAATCCATTGAGTGTGTTAATGCTGTGTCTTAAAGTTTTAAACATTTTTTAGTTAACCTGGTGCCATGTTCTGAGTCTTCATATCTCTTCTGTATTTGCCTGCAGCCTGCCAAAGTGATTCCCGTGAGCAACTGACAGACGTTACTTGGCAGAATGTTTCCTGTATATGCGTACTTTGTAGCATGGGCGTAGCAATGTTTTTGTAATGTTTTTTGCCGCTCTTTCTGATTGTATTCTCTATACTGTCAATTCTGATTTTCTAGAAAGAAATCCAGACGATGCGTCTTCTTTCACAATGCTTGGTTATTTGAATGAGCATCTGAATCTAAAAAGGCAGGCAACAGATGCCTATGAGAGGTAAACGGCACACTCTTGGAAAGTTTACTTATACAAGCTCCTTGATCTCTTTTTGCATGCACCATCTGAAAAACTTGCAGGTTTTCCTCTTCCTTTGGTAAACCTTACTTTCTCAATTCAAGAGTATGTTTCAACTAAGTGCATTGTGAGGGAAGGTGTGGGGATGTTCTTACATCAAATTTAGAAGTGCAGAATGCGGAAGTGGAGAAGTAAAGGCATTCCAAGTCTTCCATGTCTTACCAGGACATTTAGCTAATTCAGTGTATGGGATTTAAGTGAAATTTTGGTAAGCTTAGTTTTAGTTTTGGTCTGTACTCATTCTAATTGATGGAGGTGATTTGGCTCTGGCTTTGCTTTTTTTTCTTCTCACTTCTTTTCATATGGTAGGTGGACATGATGAAGAAATGTGGTGAATATATTTGCTGATGCTGTAAAATGGGCTCTGTTTGTGCTTAATTAGCATAGAAAAGCTTCTGAGTAAAACATCTGTCCATTGTGAGAACTGTTGTCAAAGTGTGTGTTATAGTCAGATGGTAATCATTCTCAATTGTCATTAATTTCAGGGCGGCTTCATTGCTGAAAAATTCTGCTGATACTGAGAAATATAATATAGCAATGCAAAACTATGGCAGGTGTTTGTGGTAAGTGTTGGCTTATTTTCTCAGCCTCTAACTTCAGCTTTGGATGTAGTGAGTACAGTCGTGCAGAACATGAGAGAGGCCAAAAGGTGGTTGTTAAAAATAATCTGCTAAACATCATTTAACTGTAGACATGTTTGACTGAAGTTTTTTATGTGCTCCAGAAATGGGTAGTCTATTAAAAAAAAAATAATCAGTTTGCAGGGAATTGCTCAGTATCTTCATAGTTTATAACATGTCAGTGATTCCCTTATCGTTAGCTTGATACATACGTGCCTTAACATAGTTTACGTAATTTAGCTGGTTTATGGTCTCCAGAATAAATTGTTTTTTTTACGGAGTCCACAGTTGAGATATGTAATGGGTTTAGTTAGAATAAAATAACTGCTTCAGGGTTTATTCAAAATCACTTCTACCTGCCCTTTGAATGTATATTGACTTGTGCAGCCTGAAGCATGTGGGGTTGGGGTGTTGTGTACATGAATGTGACCTGCTTATGACCCTCTCTTCTGCAGTTCTACTCAGAATTCTCAGTTCTACTCAGAATTTACTGTTCCCCTCTGTTTCTGAAGGAATGCAGGACACAAGTCTTAACATGGAGATTTTCAAACTTCTCTTTGGTATAACTCAAGCTCTGCTAATCAGATGTCAGCTCTCTGGGAAAACTTCATATATTCTGAGTTTTTGTACATGACACTAGAATTTCTAGGCTGTGGCAATTCATTCTTTAACTTCAGGGAAGATTTTAGAAGCAACTTTTCAGTTTCTTGTAGTCTCGCATCCATGCTGTATGTGTGGTAATTCATGTGTGCAATTTGAGCAAGAGCAAGGCTCCAGTAACTAGTAACTAGTTTTGATAAACATAGTCCTGTATAATTTCTTCCGTAGTGATCTTAGAACAAGAATGCTTTATGTCTGTCTGTATGTACACTCAACTATCTGTGTGCATGCATACTTTGATTTGCTTTTATCATGTTACTCGTTTTCTATTTTCTCCCACTCTGTTGTGTTAACCATTAAGTGTCATCCTTACATACAGCTGTCATGCAGATGGGGAGGACTTTTTGGTATAAGTTATTCTTCATGCAAAAGAGAGTTGGAGAGAGTAACTGCTATAACAGAAGGAGGAATATTGCACATTCATGTCCTAATCTTGCTCTTTCCAGAGCAAGTTGTAAGTAGTCTGCTTACAGCTGTTGTAGAACAGAAGATACTTGTCTACAAGGACAGCTACTCTGAATTATAGCAGATATTGGCAGCATCCTTCATACCAGTGTCTTTGTTTTTACAGTGCCCTTGGTGAGTGTGATAAGGCCATTGAGGTTTATTCATCAATACCCTTAACAAAGTTTGATGGCATTGTGGGAATAGCATTAGCCTACTTCAAGAAAGGACTCATACAAGAAAGTATCAAAGGTAAGCATCTGCCTAATTCAAAGCATTATGGGACAAATCTCTTGAAAGTGACCTTAATATTTTATTTTGTCTGACCAGACTAGCTGTAGCTCAGTTTATTTCACTCTTTCAGTTCTAATGCATAAGTACAAATTTCACAACTATTTTAATCAATAGGCTGTTCAGTAGAATGCTACAAATACTCAAATGTACAAAAGGAAGCTACATTTTTCATGTGTTTTAATTTAAAGGGAAGCTTCCGTTGTTCTGAAATGAGATGGCTTTTCTGGAAAAATCAGCTTTGGGTAGGAGATTAATGTGTTGTTCAGAGCACTTTAGTGATAAATATAAGTGCTATATGGCCATGTTCTGTACTGCTAAGATGTGAAACTTCACAAAAATGTGTACTGAATTGCCAGTACAGAATTGTAAGCACTCGCTAAGGAACAGCCAGCTCACTATTTTAAGTATCTCTTACTTTTTAGATGAAGTGTGCCCATCTGAAGTACTATTTTGTAAATAAACTGTCACAGATGAGTATTTAAACTGTGTTCTTTCAGGCTTTTGCTGGATATCCTAATACTGCTTTTCAGTTCTGTTTCCCCTCCCTAAATATTAAACAATTCCCAGGCTCTTAACAGCCCTGGCGTTTCTAACATACAGTTACTTCCAAAGTCTTTGTCAACATTTTTTTTTTGTCTTTTGTCTATTACTTGAGGTGTGAAAATACAGTGAACTTGAAACCAAAGTGCCCGATTTTCTAATATCATGCCTTTGTAGAGGCTTTATAAAAATGTAATTTTTCTCCTACTTTAATTCTGAATTTTTACCAGCCTATGAAAAAGCCTTGTCTGTTGCTGAGTCTGAAGAAGATAAAGCACATATCTTGACTGCCTTGGCAATAATGGAGTACAAACAGAACAAAGTGGATGCTGCAAAGACACTGCTGTTTAAATGGTGAGTGGAAGAAGTAATAATCCATGTATGATGTTTATGGTACTGCTGAATCCTCAGATTTACTTTTGGGGAGGTCTCATGTGAAATTTTTTTCTTTTTTTTTTTTTGTGTTGCCAAGTTGTAGTGGGTGTGGATGCAGTGTTCTTTTAAGCTTGTTCATGTGATTTATCTGTTTTATGGCCTCTCTTCTTCCAGGTTCTTAAAGCAGTATGGAGTGAAAGAGTTGGTGGGCTGGGCCGTTTGGATGTCTGGTGTCCTTGAATTGTAGTCTTAATAGGTTTATCTTTTAAGATAATATGTAGTTGTCCTAAGCATTAGGCAGTATTTTTATTCTTTAGCTGTAGGAAATTTAGATGACAAATGAAAAAAATTCCAGTTTAAGTAGTCAGAAATCTACAGAACAATTGCGTTCCTGTTGTGGTTTAAGCCGTAAATCACGCAGCGTGTTCTCTCGCTCACTCCCTTCTCTTTCTTCCCCCCACTCCCAGGTGGATGGGGAGGAGAATCAAAAGAATGCAACTCCCACAGGTTGAGATAAGAACAGTTTAGTAACTAAAGTATAACACAAACCACTACTGCTACCACCAATAATAATAATGACAAGAGACATACAAGGAAAGAATACAGTCGCTCACCACCTAATACCAAGCCCGACCACCCAGTGCACCCCCACCCTTCTGGGTCTCTGCTCTCTGTTTTCACATCCTGGGCATGACGTGCTGTGGCATGGAATACCTCTTTGGTCAGTTTGGGTCAGGTGTCCTGTCTCTGCTTCCTCCTGGCTTCCCCTCCTCCCTGCCAGAGCCTGAGACTCAGAAAGTCCTTGGTCAAACCAAAACATTACCAAGCAGTAACTGAAAACACTGGAGTTATCAGCGCTGTTCCCAGGCCCAAAATCAAAAAATGCAGCACTGCACCAGCTACCAAGAAGCAGAAAAATGACTGCTGCTGCTGAAACCAGGACAATTCCAAGCATCACAGGCAAGGGCAATCCTGTAGCTTCCCCATGAAAAGAAGCAGACATGTATCAGTTGTTCACTTAAGTTATGAATGTTTTTGGTTTGTTTTGTTTTTTTCCCTTCCCTAGCTATGGAGGCCAAAAGCCCATGCGTCATTGTTAGTTTTCAGGTTGCTATGGATTGAGAGCAAACATCTCGGGCTCTCAGTCAGGACCAACTCTGTCAGAAGTGAACTCCAGTAGTAGCTGTACAGTCTCAGTTGTACCAGCAGACTCCTGAAACGGTTAAGATTCATGATCTAGGACGCTCTAAATCTTGAGTAACTGATGATTAACTAGCTAGGAACCTGCTATTTCCTACATCCTATTAATCAGTGCAGATTTCTATTTTTGTCATGAATATCGACAAGAGTTTTGTTGTGTGGGGGTTTTTTTGTTTGTTTGGTGGGGTTTTTTTTGGTTTTTTTTTCTTTAAACACTAAGTATTCAAGGAAAATAACACTGCAGTGAATGTATCTAGATGTGAATTGGATGCACAGTGCTGCACAGATACACAGTGGATTTTACTAAAAGGGTCCATTCTAGTCCAATAGGCAGATGTCCTCTTTGGCTGGAATTCGTTCTAGATGACTTAAAGGGCCTCATGCAAGAAGCTCTCTTTCTTCTTTCTCATGACCAGCTTGTCACAGAAATTTTTAGTAGTGAGTATGTCTTTATAGCTAATATGGTAGAAGTCCACTTCTTGTCAAAGAGCAGCACCTTTGCACCAGACAACAGTGCTGGCTATTTATGTTTAACGGCATTTACAAATTTTTCTTGCTAGGGACTGAAAACAAAATATCAAATCGCAAGTTTGCATTCTTGTCTCTTCTGAAGGCAGAAATAATAATCAGTAGGGCTTGATTAGAAGCCTGTAGTCACCAGATAAGTGAAAGTAAGCAGCACTTCAGTCTGTTATTATGTTTAGGGCATTACAGTGAAGTAACTCCATATTACTGTTGCCACACACTGTTTTGTTATTTGCCTCCATGAATAGAATCATAGAATAGTTAGGGTTGGAAAGGACCTTAAGATCATCACGTTCCAACCCCCCTGCCATGGGCAGGGACACCTCACACTAAACCATGCCACCCAAGCCTGTGTCAAACCTGGCCTTGAACACCACCAGGGATGGAGCACTCACAACTTCCCTGGGCAACCCATTCCAGCTCCTCACCACCCTTACAGTAAAGAATTTCGTCCTCATATCCAATCTAAACTTCCCCTGTTTATGTTTGAACCTGTTACCCCTTGTCCTCTCACTACAGTCCCTAATGAAGAGTCCCTCCCCAGCATCCCTATAGGCCCCCTTCAGATACTGGAAGGCTGCTAGGAGGTCTCCACACAGCCTTCTCTTCTCCAGGCTGAACAGCCCCAACTTTCTCAGCCTATCTTCATACAGGAGGTGCTCCAGTCCCCTCATCATCCTTGTGGCCCTCCTTTGGACTAGTTCCACCAGTTCCATGTCCTTTTGATGTTGAGGACACCAGAACTGCACACAATACTCCAAGTGAGGTCTCACGAGAGCAGAGTAGAGGGCAGGATCACCTCCCTCGACCTGCTGGTCACACTCCTTTTGATGCAGCCCAGGATACGGTTGGCTTTCTGGGCTGTGCGCGCACATTGCCGGCTCATGTTTATTTTCTCATTCATTTTGTGTTGCCTTTACTGTAAAAACACCTTCACCTTGTACATCAGTTAAGGTCATTGATTTGGTTGTTTGTGCTGAGCTCGTTTTCAGCAGATCTGAAGATCAGGGGATTAACTTAAGAATTCTCTATCTATACTGCAAAAATTAGCTGAAAAAAATAATTGACTATATCTAGTAGGTCTCCAAAGAAGCCTGGAATTCTACTTATATGAGGTTAAATTGCATGTCATAATGAAATTAATAGAGCAGTGCAACTCATGGGGGTACTGAAACTAGTAGATGGTGAAAAGCATGGTCAAACTACCTTATGTTGGAGCAAATCTTGGTGTAAACAAGACATAATTTCTGAGAAGATCCCTGTACTTAGAGCATTTCCATGCAGCAGGCTCTTTTCTGGCTTTTCCCTTCCTGAAATTCAAAGCTGTAAATAAGTACACTACAGTGGAGGTTAGATTACTAGTTAGAAGTAGAAATGGCCTCAAGAAAAGGAAATCATTGTCAGTGTTACACAGATTCTCTTACTATTCATTTTGTGGCTGCTGCTGAAGGACACTTAAAGTGTCAGAGTCTTGCCAGGTAGTTGCATGTGATAAGCTTGGGTGCTGAAATGGCACGCAACCACTGCTATTTTCCATATCCTGAGACCTCAAGGATAGTGATCTAGCTTGACCCGTGATCCAGTAGTGACAGGATGTTAATTCTGTACACCATACACAAGACATAGCAGCAGGACTCAAAAGTAACAGGTGCACTAATGTTAACAGTAAGTTTAATGTATGCTCCAAAGTAGTGCCTCTTTCCCTCTCTATGATTCAACAGCTCATTAAAGGAACCTAGTATGGAAAGTCTGATGGCTTTATGCACACTAGGGCTTGTAAAGGAGGATATTACACTTGCAACAGCAGCCCTGAAAGAATTACTGAAACATGGAAAAGGAAAAGATAAGATCTATGAGAGGTGCCTTATTGCATCTGCTGTTTATGCATTGCAAGGCAGAAATGTGGGGGTCCAGAGAGAAATCTCCAAAGCAATACACAGGTATGTCTTTTGTCTTTCTTTGGATTCCCATGTAAATATATTGTTTTGATTCTATTGAACAGTAAGCAAACCTTTGTTCCATTACAGGATTCTTCTAAAAAATGAAAAAAAATTAAAATGAAAAAAAAAATTGATTTTCAAACACAGTGTTCTCACTGAAGGTGAGAACATCAGCATCAACTGCCAGAAGCTTGCTTTCTGACTTGTGGCATCAAGTGGCAAAAGTTTCATGGCTTTCTTTCACAGGTTTTCTGGTTTTGTTTTGGTGGCTCATTTAGTAGCTAGATCAGTTCACTGTTCTGTGCAAGCATTTTTTATCATATGTAGCAGAAACTTCAGCCTAGAAAAGTCTCAAGGGCTTTTATATAATAGTAAACAGCCTCTGAAGCTGTTAATTCTGTTGGCTAAATGTCTGTGCTTAAATGCATTTTGGAAAGAGGGAAGCTTTATTCAATGCCTTTAAATAAGACACATCTTAGTCTCTCCAAGTGTTTTCAGAAACTCTTCTTTATGCAAATTTTTTTCTCAAACTGCAATTAAAATTCATTGCTCTTCATGCTATGAGAACAAGACCTTCAGCCCTGAAGTTGTTTCTTCCCATGAATGTTGATATGCATATTGTGACATTTCATTTCTTTAACCAGAAATGTACTCAGTGTTGTGTTGTTTGCCTTAAATTACTTACTATCCATGTCTATTTTCAGCCACAGCAGATTGTTTTCTTAATAGAACAAGATCCATTTGGGAATTATAGCAACTGCGTGCTGAGTTACGGAAGACCAGGTTCATAGCTAAACCATGAAGTCTAATGTCACTGTTCTTTTCCCAGTAACCCTGATAATCCTGCCCTCTGGTCTCTTCTATCTCGGCTGGTTCCACTGTATGTACCACAAAAGGCAAAAGTAAGTGCATTGCTGTAATACATGTGTGTTGTTCACATCCTGAGGAGTCTTGTGTTATTGCTTAACTGGAAAAAACCCACCCTTCAGTATATGGACATTTCATAGAATCATAGAGTAGTTAGGGTTGGAAAGGACCTGAAGATCATCTAGTTCCAACCCCCCTGCCGTGGGCGGGGACACCTCCCACTAAACCATGCCACTCAGGGCTATGTCCAATCCAGCCTTGAACGCTGCCAGCGATGGAGCATTCACAACTTCCCTGGGCAACCCATTCCAGTGCCTCACCACCCTCACAGTAAAGAATTTCTTCCTCATATCCAATCTAAACTTCCCCTGTTTAAGTTTGAACCTGTTACCCCTTGTCCTCTCACTCCAGTTCCTCATGAAGATTCCCTCCCCAGCATCCCTGTAGGCCCCCTTCAGATACTGGAAGGCTGCTATGAGGTCTCCATGCAGCCTTCTCTTCTCCTAGTTAATATGAAAACTTAAAGCTTTCATACACAAGCATATATGGAGCAATGCACAGGTACATACTGAAGCCACATACTCAGTTATCTGCATCTTTGATGAGGTAGTGATTCTTCTTGAAACAAAAAGAACTGCTAGAAATAGTCCAAGGAAAGGCTCTGCTGTGTATGGTTTTTTTGTTTAGTTTTATGCATTATATATGTTTCTATATATTAGGATTTACCTATGTTCAATTTGGTTAATCTAGTCAATTTCACTTCTCATGCTACCCAGTATTTCCTTGCCACTTTTGTGCTTATTATTAGTTATTCTCCAAATAAATACTCTTTGTCTTAATTTATGTCCATTATGTAAATAGAAATAGCACCGTAAAACAACTCCCTATCTGTGTTGGGCTAAAATTATAAGCATAACATATGATTAAACTCTAATCTTGAGCGTCTCTTGCTAATTCTTTATAGAGAGAGATCGTGCTGTAGGCAAGGAAAAGATCTCATTAGGCAGACTTTGTGTTTCTGATTAACAAAGATAAAAAGATCTTGGCATTACATTTTGTATAAAATCTCTTAATCAGTCATATAACCAAGTCAGTTATTTTTTTCTAATCTTGCAGGGGGGAGCTGTGGCAGGAAGTGTTTCACATGCACTTGATGTAAACCGTGCAAAGGTTTGGCTTTCTTAAAATACAGACTTCATAATTCCATAAGCAATCCTAAATTTAATTCCATTTTATCACTTACAGTGTTAAGTCACATTTATGTTCTGTTTTATAGGAAGTCCTGGTGAACATAGCAGTTAATCAGCTGGCAGCAGGACATCACATGTTAGAAGATGAGAAAAACAGTCCTCTGAAAAATATTCAGAAGGCAATCCACCTCTGTCCAGGTTACTGTTGTTCTCAGACACAGTAGTGATTTTTATTTTTCTATCCATCAGAAACAAAATTATTATGCTAAGAAAAAAAAATCTACTTTCTTTGGGTTTTTTTGATACGGGTAATCCATCAATGATTTGGGGAGAATGCTTAGAGTTGAAATTTTAAATGTCATTCTCAGTTCAGACATGGGGAATTAAATCAGACAAGAGAAAAATTGCAGAGTTCTAAAGCTTTTTCTGAAGACAAGGGCATTTTCTTAATTCCTCAGCAGGAGAAAAGATAATTATTATTTAGTATATCATACAAAAAAGAAAAATGCATGTTCCCTCAGTCTGTATGCTGCACCAAGCAGAAGAGATTTAATTCATCTATCTAGAGAATTTGGATTGGAAATCTTCTCTTGCAGCATGCTGGTTATGAACTAGAGGCAACTGTTCTCCTATGGTGAAATGGTGATCTTCATTAAATGTGTGAAGTCTGGCTGTAGTGGGGTTTTCAAGTGCCAATTTGCCTTGACAGTGAAATACCAGAACATTATTTCTTCTACTGTAATTTTGATCTGATGCATCAGTGTGGCTGTGGGCTAAAAATTTCAGTTACCTTCCTGCAGGCATACACATGACTGACTGTGATTGAAAACCAGTTTACTTCACATTTTACTTTGTTAGATCTTCAAGCTTTGTTTCATTTTGCTGGCAAAATTCATTATCTTTGGGATGACAGTTTATCATCCTTAGCTGAGCTCTGCCCAGGTCAGGACAGAGACTGCTCTCCCAGTTATAGTTGCTCTTGCTGGGGGTAGGTCAGGGTAAAGCTGAAACTGGTTTTAGCTGGCATAAATGGGAATGGTAGTGACCTTTCTAACTGAACTAACAGCATATTTAGAATGGGCCTTAGTTGCCTTTAACCTTTCTTTTCTAGATAATCCTACAGCCTGGGCAGTGCTCATGGCAGCCTGTCATGCTGAGAACACCGTTGTCTGTCTAAACAACACCCAGCCAAAGCGAACAGATCTAGAGATGACACTTGTATCTAGAGTTTCAGCCAAAAGTAAGCTATACAAGTTTTCTAGTTTAAAAAAGTAAAATACAATTGAAATATTCTAAGCTTGCAGTATCCTCCTGAATTTTGGAAGCTTGCAAGCTCAGTAATAATTTGAGCTATAACTGTATTTTATCATATAAAAATGCTAAATCCTAAGGCACAGCTAGGATTAATTTCCTAATTGAGGCTTACTTTCCCCTACAAAGCCTCAAATGCTGTTTTAAAATATTAGTACTGAACTGTGATGGCTAAATGGATGGATGGGTGTATTATAACACAGGAACGCTCCTTACGAGGAAAGGCTAAAGTACTCCTGAGTTCTGTAACTTTTCCAATAGAGGGATAACCTCAGCCTCAGTCATGCTTAACATCTGTAATGTTTTCAAAACCAGAATTAAAATTCCATATTTGGTTGGTTGTTCTCAAACCATTAGCTCAAATGGTATATTCTTTTTTTTCCCTTCTCTTGGTTTAAATTTTACCATTTCTTAATGTTGCTACTAATAAAGGAAGCCACATCGGGTTAACACTTCTAAAGTTCTCCCTTACCATATCTAGAGCATTTTACATGGTGTAGCACTACAGCATATACAGTAATCTGGTTAAGTATTTTATCTGTTTTTGCAGCTGGACAAAAAAACCTTCCACGTCATTATGTCCAGACTCTTGAAGACTGGTGTCTGTGTCAAGCTATTACCAGTCTGGAGGAGGCCGGTAAACTCTCAGAAGCTGAAGCCCTTTGTACCAAGGTATGATGGCATGCAACTGGCAGACTGTGGTGGAATTGTATAAAAATCATAATTTGTGTTCATTTTACAAAAAGGTAATATTTGGATTAGCAACTCTCTGTTCCATCACATTTACAAGATGCAGTAGTTGTTGGCATTTTCTCCCCCTCCCCAAGATACTTAATCTGTTTGCACTAAAACTGTGTTGTTAGTTGAAATAAGCAGTGTATGACATGGCAAAGCTATGCCTGCCCTTCCCACCTTTATTCATTAAGCTAGTGTTAAGCAAAACATTGCGGAAACTCAAGGCAAGAAGTCCAGGTAGGAGACTTGCAGGGGACTTAAATGTCTTGTGCTCTGTTGTGTTGGTACTCCATTTCAGAGCCACAAGTGATGCTGCAAGTTTAATTATTGAAAAGAAGAATCTTGAGGCAACACAGTTAGGGAAGCGGATTGGACACTTAATAAGCCTCAAGTGTGTATTTCGCATGTTCATGAACCAAACACTTGGCAGAAAATAAGCAGAAACCCAGTTGGTCTTGGCAGCACACATCCCTGACTTTCATGATGAAAAATGACTAATCCCGTGCAGATGTGCTTCTTGCTTATGGCATTTCTGTATAAACAGTGAAGGAAGTTAAAACACCAACCCTTCCCCAGCCCTCAACAGATTCAGTGAACATGCTGATTTTCTAAGGGGAGGTTATTTCCTGCTTGTTTGCTTGGTGAGGTGGTATTTTCATCTTCTAGCCAACATCTCTACTCACCAGATACAAGTTGGTATCTGAGCATGGGGGAAGGTTATGATGGGTTTGGTTAATTAAATCGCTTGGGAAGAGGATAGTCAGTGCCTGCAATTTGTGAAGAAACAAGAGTAACATTCTCTGGTACCACAAACTGTCATAAACATTTTTGACCCCAAGGGTTCTCAGAAAGCAGTATAACTGGGGGGAATGAGTCAGGCACTGGAGTTGTTCCCTTTGAGATAGGCAGCATGATTCCACACTTGTTTATGGGGGAAGTACAAATAGCAGCTTCTGTTGTGTTTCAGAAAGTATTTGCATATCTACACGTTCCTCACAAGTAGGAGCTTGCTAAGGACTCACAGACAGCGTATTTTGTTTAAAAAAAAAAGGGTGGAAAGTACAAGTGTTGTTTCTTAGGACAGATCTGTTTTGCATTAAAATTCTTGGAAATACAGTGATATAAACAGGTAAAGTAACATGAATTGTGACTTGCAAAAAACTTCACATGGTTCACCTGAAAAGGACAAAGCAAAGGTGGCTAGTTTTCTCTTTGCTTTTTTCGTACATGTGTTCTAAAAAATATTCTAGAGGTGTCTGCTGTTATTGAGCAGGAAATGTTTAGTAAAATGCTTCTGTTCCAGTAAGAATAAAGCACCTTAGCTGGGGGAATTAAAATTGCTTGGAACATACTCAAGGTCATTTTAGCCACAGGACAGGGTTTTGCCTCCATTAGCCCAAAACTTGTAATGATTATGAAACCAAAGGAGAAGTAGAGGTCTGCCATTTACCTTTGTTTCAGAAACCTCTAAGGATAGGACACGTACAAAATTCGTGTCTACTTCAGATGTATTTTGAGGAAGAATGATGTTATCTGTTTTCATGTGTCAATTCCTGGAACACTCCTTTGTGCAGAGTAGGAGGAAAATGCCATGTTGCAAACATCCTGAGCATGCTTTCAGTGCCGTATGCTGTAAAGACCAAAATGGAAAAATCAAAATATCTTCTGCTGTTTGGAAATGAGAATTCTATGTTATGTTGAGCCTTCTTTTGGTTTTAGGGTTTAAAAAGCTGCCCTGAGCACCCAGCTTTGTTTTTGCTTTTGAGACAAATTCAGTGTAAGCAGCTGTTGCAGTCTCACAAAGAACTTCCAGACAACATCCTGGAGGAGCTTCGCAAGACGGTCATGACCAGTTCAACTTCAATTGCAGCCTGGCAAGTAAGTGTGGATCATCTCCTTGACCTTGCTGTGCTGCCCTTAGCAGAGTATGCACTACAAATGGGTAACAGTTTGTTTCACTGCTTGCTTTTATTTGTCCACTGACAGCCAGTGACAGAAAAAAAACCCAGTTCATATTCAGTTAATTCTAAAGGTGTCACATTATGTTAAATTTCTTTAATAGCCGAAATACCACCATTTTTAAGAAGCAGCAGACTGAGAGGCAAGAAAATCAAAAACTTGAGATAAACCCCTGGTACCTGTGTCTTTAGGGACCTGTGACTTGGTGTGTGAGCAGAAGCCCATGAAATATTTCATAACCCGTAAGAATAGGTGGAAGTAAATGGTTTCCTAATATAGTAATATACAATTCCTTACTCAGCATCTGAAAACCTAAGTCAAAAAGACTGACTTAATAATTCCTCCATAATCTCCTGACATCAGGTGTCACCATTCTTTTGAGTAGGTTGAGTCTGCAGGGAAAAGAAATCACTCCCAGTAACAGTGTTCACCTACTCCCTTCCATGGCACTACAAATGATCATTTTTAGCTAATATGAAGGTGCTGTAACTAACTTCATATGCTTTTCTGTGAGACAATCTGAGAAGTCTGTCTCACACATGCCAAGAGAGCTTTCTGGTGGTGCAGCATATTTATTTATTTATTTATTTCCTAACCATTGCTCTTCATTACAGTTACTGTCCTCCTTACCAATGTTTAGCAGCACATTGCTTTGAAAAATCCTATGTACTTTTAGAGTTGTTTATGTAATTGGCAGGATTTATGGTGCTCCCTCTGCCTGTTGAACAAATATACCCCTGTTTGTGGTAAGATTCACTAAAGTTGATTTCAGTCTTAAAGATCAGGGCAAGGCTATTGTAGAGATCTTCACTTCACCTGTTATAAGGCTGCAAATCCCATCTGGAACATAGGAGAATCATTTGTGGTGCTTTTTGGACACATTTTTCTTTGGTTGGGAGACTTCATCTTTCTGAGCTGCAGAAGTCATTTGGAGTGGGTTTGCAAAGTATGGGAGCATGCAAGACATGATTGTATTCTCTATTTTAGTATTATATCTTGAAAATGGAATTAGGGTTTATATAAATTGTTCAAGCATCTCTTGCATAGCCAAGTGTCATTTTGTTTACAAGCAGGGGGAATAAGCTAAAAGTAGTAGGGTTGTTTTATTTTGGTGTTTGAGGTTTTTTTAATACAGGCCACACATAAGGTGCCTCTGAGGAATATCTTTTCAGTCTTCAGTTAAAGAAGATATTTCTCAGGGTTGGATAGTATTCTGGAAAAGCCCGTCTGCTACATCTGTTCCTAACAGAGAAATCTATGCTTTTATGTTTTCTGGCTCTAGACTTCCTAAGGGTTTGATAAATGTTCTGTTTTACTTAAAGTATCCATTGCAATGCTTTATAGCTTTACTAAGTTAGAGGGGCCTTTAACTTTTCTTTTTGCTTAACTTTTGGCTTTTGTGTAAATAGTTGTTTTGCAGGATTTAGGAGTGCTGCTGAGCTACTGTTCTGATGTCTGTTGTACTTTTTATACTGTGGCTTACCAGGAAGACAGAGAAAACTGATTTGGCAGAGCTGCCATTGTGCCTTTCACTAGGGTTCTTTTCTCCTTCGCATTTTGAGTGTTAGAAAACTTCAGCTGCAAAGAACAGACACCAAAGAAAGCTTTTTTTTACTGCACGAATGGATGTGATACTTTACAAAGCAGTCCTGCAGCTTTGTAATTGCACTAGTGCTAATCAATACTTTCTAGTGCCTCTTCTTAATGGTAAATCACTTTTATACATCAGAAAGAGTTACAAATTTTGCCCATTTTAACACCAGACAGTCTTTAGCAAGCAAAAGTCTAAGCACCTTTGCTTAAAAACAAGGGAATTGTCTTTCTAATAAGGATTTGTTTTGTTTGGTGGTCCAGCAAATAATATTTCTAAACATGGCTTGCAGATCTTGATGCATATTGTGTACACGTCGGGGATTCGCAAACTTGAGATGGCATCTGCTTAAAAAAAATGTGACATGACTACAGACTTAAAGAGGGAGGAGTTAGAATCCTTTCCTTCTCTTCATGAGGAGATCAGGACATCTTGTGCTGGCAGAGCAGGCAGCAGGGACATGAACTCCACGAAGATCCTGGTGTCTGCTTCCTTTGCCAGAGCTAGATTGGAAGGCTTGTATCCCCAAGTCTGCACCCATCGTCTGAGCTCAGGCTCACATCATAATGTCTTTAACATTCCTGGCATTATTCATATGGGCTGGGAAAACCTACCGTGTCCATGGATGGTCTAGGGAACTCCAAAATAAGTTACTGTAGTGAGGTGTGCTGCCAGCTCTGCAGCAGACTACATTTCACTGCAGGGCAGTGTGCAGTGTGTTGTTGGAGTGAGGGCCGGGTGTGTGGTGATCTTTTAGCTGGTAACATACTGTGGTACTCTCATAAAATTAACTAAATGATATTACCTAATCAATGTATGTTTTCATGCCTCCAGAACTGATTCTGTTGGATTATTTTCAGTGGCTGGCAAATGTGTATCAGTCTCAGCGAATGATGGTTGGAGCGGAGATGTGTTACAGAAAGAGTCTGCAGTTGGCATCACAGCAGGGCAGCTGGAGCGGGAAGTTGTCCAGTCTGCTCAGGCTAGCTATGCTCGCACTGGAAGTCTGCATGGTAGGATAATCAAAATTATGTATCTGCATGATTTAACAGGA
Organism: Ara ararauna; assembly: GCA_028858755.1. NCBI lineage: Eukaryota > Metazoa > Chordata > Aves > Psittaciformes > Psittacidae > Ara > Ara ararauna. The sequence continues at coordinate 68,427,769 of CM054410.1, read as the reverse complement.
GTTTATGAGAAGTAGGGCTCCTACAGTCTTTATATGAAAGCTTCATTTAATTGACTTTGCATTTTATGAATGACAAGTGGAGGATAAAATAAGACTGCCAGGGGCAGTGGGCTGTTCCAGAATGTCTCTTACAAAGAGATGTTGCTGTGAAACAATCACACAGAAACACTGTGTGTGTAAAAAACTAACTTGCTCAGTAAGGCTTATTTCTGTAATAACAGATTCAGCTTGACCATCCAAACTGATGTTCCCATTCAAGTCTCTATCATCTTGTTCAGACAAGTGCCCTAAGAAACATTTTCACTCGACTGTTGCTGGAAGACTTCAGTCAAGTTTCAAATACCTTCATGCTGTATGGTCATTTCTACATATGGTGCCTTGCCTTTGAGTATAAATACAATCTTAAGGGAAGTATACCTTGTGGTATGAAGAAAATTATTCTGCTCCTTGCACCAAGGGGCCAGGCAAACATAAGTTCTTGGCAAGTGTCTAGTCTCTTTAAGCATAGTCACTCTAGAAACTTGAAGTGGAGTATCAGACTTCATTATTGCTGTGATTATGGCTAATGCTTTTCCATGTATTTTAACAGATGATCAAGCTAACAGCCATAATCAAAATCAGGCAAAGAAACCCTATTTATCTTAGTGCTTATAAAATAAAAGGCAGTCAGTTTTCAAGGATAAAGCTGCAAGGATTTTGATCTTGGTGAGAAGAGACAATCCCCCTCAGTGTAGGCAAGTCTCTTTCTCAGAAGCCATATGCTTTGAAAGGCAGAATTTGTCTAGTGACAGGATTTTTCCTCCTATGATTCTTCTGTCTGTTTTAGTGGTCTTTTCCCTGTAGCTCCTAAATGTCTCCAAAGGTAACAAGGTACTTTCTAACTTAATGCTACTTCTTTAAGTGCTGGCCTGAATTCAGCCTGAGAATATACAAGATAAGAATCTGATTATCTCATCTCTGTTTTTCACGTGAGCAGAGTAGCTGACGAGTGGATTTCTTTTCAGCCTCTCTAATCTGGACTGGCTTAATGAAATGTGCAAAAGCCTGGTGGAAACCTTGCTCAGATCCAAGAAAGTTCTGTGATTGATAATTGCTTGTCTCTCAATTATCTGTCCAAATGAAAATTCAGGCACCCCTTCAAGTACAGCAATTTGAATGTTATCCAGACACAATAGGGGATAATAAGATTTTTCTCGAGGCAAAAAATACAGGGATTTGTTCAATACTTGGTCTATTAAATAATTGCCATCTTGGAGTTGGTTTTTACTTCTGGTAAAATATGGTGTCGCTTCAGGGGAAAAATTCAATGTTCTAGACTAGTCTTGTACATAAGATGAAGATGTACAAGATGAAGGGCAAACAAGGGTTTGTGATTGAAACAAGCATTACTAAAACATGTATGGAAAAAAAAACCCAAACAAGCAAGTGGAATGTTGGCAAGGCTGGACCTAGAATATTTAACATGACTTTTTCAGGCTACTTTAAACACTTGTTTTTTGTTTTAAAGAAATATCTTTCTAATCTGCCAAATGATGTAACTCAGAACAGCTTGAATTAAACCTGCTCTTGAGAGAGCTGCAAACAAGAACTGATTTACACTGCACACTACAATAAAGCCCTTTATTTTTTTTTTTTTTTTTTTTTTTCTTTTATTATAGGCTAATGTCTCAAATGAGCACTGGCCATCCTTGGTACAGGAGGCAACAACTGAAGCTTTGAAACTTACTTCTTGTCCCCTGGCAGCTCTCCTACAAGCACTGCTACAATATAATCGCAAAATGGGAGCAAGGTATGCATGATCTGTTATGTTTAAATGGAACACAGTGTCTACACAAAGCACAGGCAGTCATTATCCCCATATCTAGCTCCAAGAACTGAAAGAAAATTGAAAACAGGAATTAGTTCTTGAAGTTGTTTGGCAGTTAAAAGGGAGAAGTAAGGGGGGAGTTAGTAGTGTGGGGAGCAGGAAGCAGCAAGGTCTTCCTCCTTTTCTCAAAAAATAAACAAGTGTATGACCTTCATACTAAGGAAAAAAAAGATCTGTAAGACAACTTTTATTTTAATAGCATGTTACCTAAATAAATTAATCAGGAGGTCTATACATTCTCAAAGGTCTTGTTAAATAGCACAGTGGAAACATATCACTACCGTATCTACTGCTGAGATTAATTTTGATCCTAAATTGGCCTTGTAGTCCAAAGCTTGTGTTCGTTTCAGGACAGCCAGGTGCTCATCGTGGCTTTTTGAGAAAGGGGAGGAAGATTGAGGGGAGGGCTTGGAAGCCTTGTCTTTTGAGGCAAACTGGCTTATTTTCTATGTGGGCTTTTGAGGAGGGTAACAAGCAGACCAATGGGATTGTGATGGTTGATAATAATAACAAAATTGGGCTGAAAACTTATTTAATCAATTAAAATAAGTCTTTCTACAATTTCAGGTACTAACTCATGTGAGCAGTAAGGTGTATCACAAGCTCTAGTTGATCTGCCTTGGTGTTCCAAAATCCTGGAACAGAAATTTATCTTAAGTACAAATAACAGAAAAGCCCAGATGCAACCTCTCAACAGCCTGTGTTAAATCACAGTGCACTGGGAAATCACAATGGTTACAAAGGACAGAATTCTTAAAATGAAAGCCAAAGCTGATGGAGCACCAGTGAATGGATATGATAATCCCTAAACTTAATTGCTAGTTTTTACCTTATTTCTAATGACACAGTAAATTTGAAACTGTCTTGGTTAGGTATAAGCTGGCAGTGTTGGAAGGTAGTGTCAGCCATATAGAATTTTAGCCTTTGTGTAGTAGTCTATTCCAGTTTCCTTCTCTGCAGTTTCACATCTTGCCTCTTTGTTTGCAGGAACTGCAGTACTTTTTTGTGAGTGCCTGGATTAAATATGTTTGTGTATAATATGAAATTGTATTCGGATTATTAAGACCTGTTGTGATATCTGCTTGTCTCAGGGGCACTGTCTTCCAAAAGGCTTATTTCGTAGCTGTTGAACAGAATACCTGCAATGCTTGCTCAGCAGATCACATGCTGAAATCAGAGATTGTGCTGAGTTAAGTGATAGCAAAATGTTTATTGTGTTATTGTAGCAGTCATAAAATCTACTGTGTCAACCTAATTTGCATTATGTGCTAGTTAAAGCACTAATTTGAGTGTAATTCATTAAGCATAACAATGGTTGCAGTATTCCTTAACATTCTTAATGCAGCTACATAGGAAACGTAGGAATGTACAGCTCTGCTTTCTCACATTCTCAGATGGTTGAAGTACCTTCCTTTATATTACTCCTGGTCACTGTTACTTGCTCTGTGATACTGGTATGTTACATGTAACCTAGTAAGTGGTGATTTGATTTAGTTTATGCTTTGGTTTTGCTTCTAGGGAGACTCGTCGAATGTTGGAGAGAGTGGTTTATCAGCCTGGGAATCCAGAAACCATAGTGTCAGTCGCACGCTGGTACCTCCTGCAACATCTCTATGCCAAAGACGATCAAGAATTAATAGATGTAAGTCTTTTGCAGTCCATTTTATACAGAAATTTAATCTATTTACATTGAATATTGTGCTCACAACTTGGAAGTGGGTAGAGGGAAGCAGGGAGGTGCTGGCTTGCCTGCTCTGGAGGCTGCAAATGTTTGAGGATTCTGTACTGACAAAACATACCTTAATTTTCAAACTGCAGCCAGCTTGTTTGAAAGTCTTCCAATCCTCTATGCAATACTAACAAAAAACAAACAGTAAAATCTCTAATCCAGACTGGCAAAAATTCTACTAGTGGCTTCTTGGTAGACGCAAGGACCTTTTTATCAGAATTTTACCAGAACATATTAATGCACTAAAAATAGTAATTCCCTCAAGCCTGGCTTGAACAATGTGGTATCCTTGTCTTAAAAAAACTCATCAGTGGTGTGCTTTACTTTCTGTACTTAAGATTTGTATTATATCTGTAATGGTGCATTCTTTTCAGCACATAGTTAATGGTTCATTAGTTTCTGTTGACAGTACTTCACAAATACACACCAATCCTTCCTGTGATAGGGTGGTTCATTTGGACTTGTAATTAGAATCACTTTGCTAATCACGGTCAGCAGTCATCTGCTAATGTCCTCACTGCTGCCACTGGCGCAGTGAGCTCTTTTGCTGAGATTAACAACAGTTCCCCAGTGAAACTATGAATCTGTAACAAAATACGTTTGGAGGGAGTAGGCTCAGAGTTCACAAAAACCAATGCATACACACAGGGATTCATAAAAAAGCTAGAATTAATGAGTGCGGATGATCCTGGTATGATCTCATTGCATTTGCTTCTGCAAAATCATCTGTACTCCCTGCCAATTAGTACAATAACAGTAATGGCTAGAGTAAAGATTTGCTTGATTCTACTTAGTGGTTTTCCTTTTTAATATGTATAATGTGATTGGATTACAAGAGAAGTGCCAGAAGCTTATGAACATTAGGCTGTCATAGGAGCTTTTGTAATGAGTAGAAAAGCAGCAAATTGGGGGGGTATAAAAATAAACCAAGGAAGGTTAAATCTAAATGGGGGAGGCAAAAAGGTACTTTGGTAGTTTTAAGTAGCTGGAGAGAATGCTCCTGTTTGGCAAATTGAGATTTATACAGACAAAATCAAGAGGAAGTGTATAGCAAGAGGCAAGTATGTGTCAGCAGGGAGACAGGTGTCACCTAACTCTGCTCTTTTCATTGCCAGCAGGTAACTTGTCAAAGTTGGTCTCAGCCTCAAGTAACAGATGATGTGGTGGTTGTGCATTGCAAATGACAACCGGTTTAGCAAGTCAGTACAGAGTAGGGGGGTTTAGGTGCCTGATGTTTTAAGCAAGCTGATGTGTCATGTTGACTATTTCCTATCTGTGCTTATGGGTTGCTTAGTCTTTTTAGGGAAATGGCATAGCAGAAATTAAAATGCATTTGAGATTGACAGTAAAATAAAAATACAGTAAAATAAAAGTACTAACAGTAAAATATTGAATTCTTCATTTTTCATTGCCTGTTTTTCTCTTCAGGTGCTTATAGAAAATGCCAAAGCCAATGGAGATGTTAGAGCTCTGGAACTAAATGAGATATTGTCAGCAAGTGCCTAGTGTGGACTACATCAAGTGAAAAGTATTCCATTCATGCAACTTAATAGTCGGTCTTCCAACACCTTATGTTGTTTGGGGTTTTTTATTTGTGTCAGTTTTGTTGGTTGGTTTTTTTTCCCCATTGCACCAACTACAACTTTGTCTTTAACTTCACTTTTTCTTGAACAAAATTAGGTTATTTTCCTGTTGACAAGGGTTCCACCAGAAAAAAAAAATACTTTATTCGAAAGAAAGACCCTGAATTTTGTTTTCTTCCTCACTAGAACTTCAGCGCTATTCACAGTGGAGAGTACTCATGTGTATTTCCCTGCTTTGTGACACACAGAAGTACAGTATTAAATACAAGGTTTTCTTGGAACAAAATTTGACTAGCCAAGTAGCAGCAAACTTTTCTTACAGATGCTGTAAAACATTGAAAGATTTAAAATGTCTGTATTCCTCTGTTACACTTTGTTCTGCAGTTGAGTCCCAAATCCACTTGGAACTTCATTATACTTTTTAAATATATATATATATTTAGTTAATTTCTGGTAGTGTATCCTCTTGACTGCAGGCTTCAGTAAACATTCCCATGAAGAAAAGCTTGTGATCATCAGGGACAGGGTCGTATTTACAAATGTGTATAACAGGCTCTGTTTATGTCTTGGTGATTCTGCTGCTGACTGCTTAATTGGATGAATCATGCCAGTGGTTCTTCAGACATTATGTTATTTTGCCTTTACGTACATGAAGTAAAAGAAATAAAGCAATGACTGTCATCTGTTAATGTTACCATTAGGCTTTTCAAGCTGTTGATCATGATAGCTGTCCATAGAATCCCTTATCATAGAGACAAGGGACGCTTCCAAGGTGAGCAGTGAGGTTGCATTGCTCACTTGGTCTTGGAACCAGTTATATAGGGCGTAAAGAGATGAGGCTGCCAAGCTGGGGTGTGCATCTCTGTGACCATCCATGCACAGGGATCACTGTAAAGCAGGTGAGAGACACAAGTGTGATGCTGCTACTTTGAAGACTAATTGGCTGGGGTTTCTTCTCTGTGGAGGTGAGTAGAAACCTCTGAATGGCAAGAATCCCTCCTTTTCTTCCACACTCTCTCGATTCTCCCACTCGTCTTAGTGCAAAGTACCTTCCTTAAAGAGATTTTTTTTCTTGTTAAATTTAGGTTGATTTGGGTTTCCTTGACAGGCTGCTGTCACGTAGTCTTGAACTATCAGTAACTGCAGACACCAAAAGGGAATGTTGCAAACGCCAGACTCGTGACTCTAGACTAGCTGTAACTTTTTTTAGCTTGCTGCTATTAAAAGCTTGGTAAAGTTCTTACAGCCTGTAGTTCATGTCCTTGGCATATGGTCTAGAAGTTTGTGCCTCCTACTGCAGTGGTGGGCGAGCCACCATTGCCAGCCTGATGACAGCATGGTAAGCAGCTGCCTGCCCTTGTTAATGTGATAGGCAGAAGTGCTTCTGCATGAGTATGAGCCTATTTAAGGCACGAAGCCTTAAATGCTTTCTAACATCTAGGAGAACAAGCAAGTAATAACAGGCCAAGAAACCAGCTAAGTAACTATCTACTGTGAATATTCTGTATTAGTAAATAGAATGCTGCCGTGTTTTTCTTCAGAAGACCATGAAGTTACTTTTATTGTGATCAGTGATGAACTCCGTGAACAGTATAGCCCAAAGTTCTATTAACATGCCCTCTAGGGAAAAAAACCCACACATATCTCTACTCAGTGAAAAGTGCTCAGGGAACATGAGTTTAAATTTCAAGCTTCTGTAAAATCCAGCAATATGAGATAAAAATCATGCTTTCCTCATTTTTTAACCATGCATAGCTTCTACAAAATCTGCACTTTGTAGAAGATCTGCTGTAACACTGGGACAACATGCAAATTCATACAGATTGAAGCAGCCCTATATTTTATACAATTGTAGAACTCAGAATGTAAAGCACTGTACAAAGGCACATAAGCATCACTAAATTGAGGAGCAGGGAATTTTTTAGGGATTTCACTGCCTGGGAAGTCATATGTTCAGCTGCTATGACTACAAAGGGGGGAAAAAAAACATTCCCCAGCTGTAATTTGTTTTATGTTGGCTTATGCTGAAGGCAAAATGGGACTAGATCTAATGAATTTCAAGGCAGAAATTTTTGCGACTTCAGACATGAAGGTGATGCTACTTATAGAATCATGGAATAGTTAGGGTTGGAAAGGGGCCTTAAGATCATCTAGTTCCAACCCCCCTACCATGGGCAGGGACACCTCACACTAAACCATGCCACCCAAGGCTATGTCAAACCCGGCCTTGAACAGCCAGCGATGGAGCATTCACAACTTCCCTGGGCAACCCATTCCAGTGCCTCGCCACTCTAACAGTAAAGAATTTCTTCCTCATATCCAGTCTAAACTTCCCCTGTTTAAGTTTGAACCCATTACCCCTTGTCCTCTCACTACAGTCCCTCATGAAGAGTCCCTCTCCAGCATCCCTATAGGCCCCCTTCAGATACTGGAAGGCTGCTATGAGGTCTCCATGCAGCCTTCTCTTCTCCAGGCTGAACAGACCCAACTTTCTCAGCCTATCTTCATACAGGAGGTGCTCCAGACCCCTGATCATCCTTGTGGCCCTCCTTTGGACTAGTTCCACCAGTTCCATGTCCTTTTGATGTTGAGGACACCAGAACTGCACACAATACTCCAAGTGAGGTCTCAAGAGAGCAGAGTAGAGGGGCAGGATCACCTCCCTTGACCTGCTGGTCACGCTCCTTTTGATGCAGCCCAGGATACAGTTGGCTTTCTGGGCTGTGAGCGCACACTGAAGCTGGCTCATGTTCATTGTTTCATCAATCAACACCCCCAAGTCCTTCTTCACAGGGCTGCTCTGAATCTCTTCTCTGCCCAACCTGTAGCTGTGCCTGGGATTGCTCTGACCCAGGTGGAGGACCTTGCACTTGGCATGGTTAAACGTCAGGTTGGCATCAGCCCACCTCATAAGTGTGTCAAGGTCCCTCTGGATGGCATTCCTTCCCTCCAGCATATCAACCGAACCACACAGCTTGGTGTCATCGGCAAACTTGCTGAGGGTTCACTCAATCCCACTGTCCATGTCACCAACAAAGATGTTGAACAAGACCAGTCCCAACCCCGATCCCTGAGGGATACCACTCGTTACTGGTCTCCAGCTGGACATTGAGCCATTGAGCACAACCCTTTGCGTGTGGCCATCCAGCCAGTTCTTTATCCACCTAGTGGTCCACCTCTCAACTTGATGTCTCTCCAACTTAGAGACAAGGATGTCATGCGAGACATCGTCGAGTGCTTTCCACAAGTCCAGGTAGATGACATCAACTGCTCTACCCCATCATGAGACAACGGTTTACTTCTGAGAATTTTTATTTATTTTAGGGTCATGCATGTTCATCTTATTTTCTGTATTTCCTAAGAATTGCTCGATTTCTACCCAATTTTTGGGCTTCTTAAAGTGATATCTTGAAGTACAGTGAGTAATTGCATTAATTCAGGTAATCTTCCTTAGAGTTTAACAGAAACACAGGTGTATATTTCTGTCTCCCCAGTACTTTTGTTTGACACCATTTATTTTTTTTGAAAATATATAAATTCACAGATATAAAATCCTTGAGAACCATTTTCCTGCTGCACAAACACACTGTTGCAAGGGAAAGCACATCCCTAATCCAGCAGCCTGGATGTCTTGAATTTAGCTTTCCTTCCTTCCCAATTAATTTGCTTTCTTCTGGTTTAACTGAGCAGCTGACAGTTAAGTGACTTTTGAATTTAATGTTCTCAAGGGTGAGAGGGATTGAGTTTGGCTGCAGTGTGGAGTGATAAATACTGAGATAATGCCTTCATGCTGTGAAGTCACTCAAACAATAGCAACATTCCAAATATATATATATATTCGTGTGTGATCTAAATTCATAATTAGACACTCAAACCTTTCTCCTATAATCATACAAAGCAACATATTTACCTAAAGCAACATCTGGTTGTGCCAGATTGACAGATAGGTAGATAGAAAATGTGCAGCAATACTCTGAAGGTTGTCCTGGCTTGCTTTTAGAAGCACGTCATCAATAACCTTGTGTTTCACTTTTTTGCTGTTCCTCAGTATACAGAGAACAGGAGCACCCAGGGTAGTTGGTGGGGAGGCAAATACACCACACTGCTAACTGCTGCTTCACTGGCAGCGAAGTAAATGGGCAAAAAATGGTGAAAGTGCCTAAAAGTACCTAGAGAGTGGCAGTCTCGAGGGCTGCACTCAAGCCCAAATGTCTTGCCATGGTGGCACAATGGACTTAAGTCTACAGTGGAAGCAGAGCCCTTGTAATGGACAGAACATACAGGGAGACTGAAATACAGACTTGGCATAGCGCAGAAACTGCTGCTTCTTGTTGGGATTTCAGTGTTGCTGGTTTCTTGTAGCTGCTGGGAAGTGTGGCTGGCAGCAGGCGAGAGGCTGGGGTTAAAGCAAGGGACCCATGCTGTTCAGCTCCAAAGAACCTAGTCACCAGTAGAATACAGGAAGGTCACCTGTGAAACCTGGTGGCTGCCCTTTTGTCTTCTACAAAACGTGAGCAAGTTCTTGCACTTCTTATTTGCTGGAGAAAGCTGAAACGTACCACAGTTTCTGCCTACAGGAGCAGCGTGATTCATTGCTGAAGTGGTATTCCCTACTGACTGCATCAATTCAGTTTCAGCTGTTGTTCTCTGCAGGTCTGGCTTCTCAGAAGCCACCTGCAATCCACGGCTGGAGAAACCTGCTTTGCTGCAGAGCAGGAAGCACAGTAGACTTGAGACACCAATTATTGGAGGAGGATTATCTGAGTTCTCTTGGATTTTCTTTGGGCAGTGGACAGTATTGGGCTTTCTGGAAACAAATGCACAGTAGAAATTCAGGTTTCTAGTGCAGTTGTGCTGTGACCACCTTTTTTGGCCTCCCTGTTAAAGAACTCCTATGAGCTTCTGTTAGGAAATTACAGTGGTATGTTTCTTTTTCACTACTCCCAGAGTTTTCCTCCTTATTTCCAAGTGGTTTTTCTTGTTAGTTGAAGCTAAACAAAACCCGCAGTGTCAGTTACATTTCTGAGTATTCTACTACAAACCACCACTAGCTTTTATTCAAACAGAGAAGATAAGAAATAAACCTTTTTAATAATACATATGCTAGTAATTAACATGCATTTTGTCACCTATACACAATTTATTGGCTATTTTTAATGATTCAGTAAATTACTATAGTAGGTCCAAATCATGCATCAGTAAATAGTCTGATAGCAGTTTTGATAATGCTATGTGGAGCTGGACAAATTTACTAGGCCTGATTTAAATGTTTACAGCAATCTAAAACTGATGCAGCTTAAGACAGGACTGCGCTAACCACGCTAAGTAAGTGAGTACTCATTTTCTTAAAGTCCTTTAAATAATATGAGTATTTTTTTATGAAGTGTTCGTAAAATTTTAAGTTAATCCTTAAAATTTAACTTCTCTTCTACAGCAAAGTGTTCTGTTGTAAAATTGGCATGAAAATGACTGTTGAGGAGCTACATATATATGCAGGTATATCAGAGCTGTTATTATAGGCTTGCTCATGGTGTTCAGTGTTCCAGGTCACTTCTGTTGTACCTTTTTCATGTCTTTATGAATTTTCTTTTTTTCGAGCTTCAGCTTTGTGTTGTGTATTTGTCTGAGCAGCTCCAGAGAGTCATGAATAGATTGAAATCCTGATAGAAGAATAAGAACAATTAATTTAATAGTGGTTGCTTTCACCGTATTTGAATATTCTTTCCTTTGCAGAAGCTTCCTACCCTCATTTAACACAGAGCACATTAAATCCACTCTATTTCATCATTTTATTGAATACCATAGACACGCATTAGCAGCTTGGGTTGCAAGTTCCTTGCTCTTGGAATGGTATCTTCCAATACATTGGATAATGTCAAGCATGATTAGTGTCATGGGTTCAGCAGCAGCAGTCATTTTTCTCCTTCTTGGTAGCTGGTGCAAGCGCTGTGTTTTTAATTTTGGGCCTGGGAACAGTGCTGATAACACCAGTGTTTCGGTTACTGCTTAGTGATGTTTTGGTCTGACCAAGGACTTTCTGAGCCTCATGCTCTGCCAGGGAGGAGGGGAAGCCGGGAGGAAGCAGAGACAGGACACCTGAGCCAAACTAGCCAAAGAGGTTATTCCATACCACAGCACATCATGCCCAGGATGGAGAGCAGAGAGCAGAGACCTGGAAGGGTGGGGGTGCACTGGGTGGTCGGGCTTGGTATTAGGTGGTGAGAATTGTATTCTTTCCTTGCATTTGCCTTGTCATTATTATTATTGGTGGTAGCAGTAGTGATTTGTGTTATACTTTAGTTACTAAACTGTTCTTATCTCAACCTGTGGGAGTTGCATTCTTTTTGATTCTCCTTTCCATCCCTCCGGGAATGAGGGGAAAAAAGAGGGGGAAGTGAGTGAGAGAACGAGCTGCGTGAGTTAGAGAGGCTTAAACCACGACAATTATAAATACAATAAACAGCATTTGACATCAGGTGTGTGGTGTGGAGGGAAGAAAACACTATCTGTCTTTAAAACCAATGGTATTGTCAGCTTTTGAAGTGTTTTGTTTGGTTGTTTTTTTTTTTTTTTCATTAAGCATTGGAGGTTTTTTGTTTGGTTTCAGGTTTTTTTAAGTGTTTTTTTTTTAATTGGTGTATAAAAAGAGAGAGGTGGTGGTGTGCAGACACTTCTTTTGCAAAACAGAGCTACACAGCACCTGATGCACCTTTTTTTGGACCAGTGTTCCATCAAATATTGTCAATAAAGCCTGTAAAAGCCGAATGTAAACTGCTCTTACCTAGCTGATTCCAGACTGAAGTAACTTTGAAATTGCAGCACAGTAGTTACTTACATTTATTTAGTGTGTCACATAGGTGTTAACTTATGAGCCAGCAAGCAGCCTAACAGTGGATTAAAATTAATACTCTTCCTCTTTTTTTTCTCTTTCTTACAGTGCTTATTTTAACATGGTAGCTGATGACATCTTTACGGTTCTTTAATATGGATTAATTTTGTCTCAGCATTCAACCAAATTGCTTCATAGTGCTTAGAATTTTATGAATTCCAAACCTGTCTCTGATCTCCAAGAAGCCAATCTGTGCATTAACAGCTGCTGACAGAGCCTAGACACTGCCTCTGTGCCCTTCATGCTGCTCCACAGCCCTTCAGTGGCCTCTTTTCCCCCTTTCTAGGGGTCAGCCCCTGCTACAGAGGACTGCCGTGGGAAAGAGCAGCCCTTGTAGCTAGGTTTAAACACAAGCATGACAGAAGTATGATGTGAACAGATCTCTCTGGTCCTTAATTTCTGCAGGTAGTAATTTGAAGTAAAGCACTCTCTCCTTCCAGCGCCAGAATCCTTTATTCCTAATTTTCTTAGCCACAGCTTTCTTTGGGGCATTGTCTGGTGCTCACTCACATGGTCTTGTAGCCAGCCAAGCCTCCCCTTTCTGTCAAGCTGCGCAAAGACCTGAGCTAATTTAGAGCTTGGTATGCTACAGCTTTGGAGCAGGGCTTGTAGGTGGGTTGAAGATGATGAAGGAATTGGAGCTGAAGTAGAGTCCTTGATCACAGATGTCTTGGGAGATGAGAACCAGATGCTTGAGTTTCAAGTGGGAACATGTAAGATGTGAAACCCTTGCGTAATGAATTTCAGCCTTCTGTTCCCTTGGAGAGAGGACTGAGCAATTTTTTTTTTTTGGATAAGCTGATGTTTCCATGGTCAGCTGCAAACAGGAAGGTATTACAATAGGTTAGGTTTGAGTGACAGAGGATGGATTATAGTGAGCAAAAGTCGTCCTTGAGAAGTCCATGCGCTTAGTGCCCGGTGAAGGCCTTTCTCATTGCTGTTGAAAGTTGATCATCTGACTGATAAAGTAGTTCATGCTCTGTGAGGTAGATTTCTGTGACTGTTCCAATAAGTGGCAGCTGCTGTGTTTCCAGCAAGGTTATCTAACTGCTTCCCTATCTGCTTGTGCAAGGTATGGTCTCTGTCAGGCAGCTGTAACTCATCCAGAATCCTCTTTTTTCCAGCTACTGTTGGTTGAGAATGGTGAGTGCAGGATGGACATGATACAAAACCATCACAAAGGATCTCAGCAGCAGGATCTGTGCAAAAGGGAATGACTTGAGTCTTCCAACAGAGGTTAGGGACCTTGCTAATGGAAGAAATGGTTGCTGTAAAAAATCTGGAAAACAGGTTGTGAAACAGTGTTTTAAATGGTCTTATCTTGAGACTCTGAGGAAGAAAAGCAGCCTGTGTGCAGATGTCATGCTGGCTGTTTGCAAAGACAAGTGGGCTAACCCACACACCTCTATGTTTGGGGTTTGGAAGAGACAAATACTAATGTTAATGTCTTTCTGTCTTTACTAGAAAGTATCTTCTGGTGCAGCAAGTTACTGTAGAAATTTATTTTAAAAATAATTTGCATGAAAGCCCATCCTCACCTGATCTGTATTCATTTTGGATTTCCTCAATCTCCTTCCAGATCTGTCTTTCAAATCTGATGAGTCTTTCATGCAGGTTTTTTTCATCACTTCTCATCTGGTTCAACTGCTTTTCATACTTCTGTGGTTTATCCATGTGTTCTAACTTCAGTGACAGAAATAGGAGCTTTTCCTCTACTCTTTTTTCTGCTCTTTCCTTTAAATACATAGCACAGGTTTATAGTAAGACACTTTACCTGCACCCACATTAACCTGCTTCCCGCCAACAATGCATTCAGTCAGTCTTGCTTCCTAATCCCATGCATGATAGCACTGAGTAAATGTGGGCGAGCCCTGGTATTCTGTAGGATGTGTCGATCCTCTCTTCCCCAACAAACCAAATAAACTGAGAAATTTGGGCTGGGCCAGGACAAAGGTGCTTTCTATTTATTACTTTATTCTTTTATTCATTTAAATCCAGTGATTTGTTGTCACATTTTGCAACCTGTTTTAGATTGCTTTCATGCGCCCATCTACAGCTCAAGCTTTCTGAGCTAAGGGGTGCAACACTGTGGTATAAACCCAGCTCAGCTGCTGGCATGAAGGAGGCTGAGCCCCGTAAAAGGCAATGGCTCTGCCTCCCAAGGAAGGTGTCTGCAAACCTGGCACAGCTGTCTGAACGTAAACACAATTCAGTATGGCGGTGGAACACAGTTTACAGACATTGCTGTGCTGGTGGCTGATGAAGTTAATCAGCTCCAGGAGTGACTGAGATGCTGCTGTGCACTCCCAGAACAGCTCCATCACCGTCACATAGCCCACCAGGTCCACCAGCTACACGAGGATTGTGTGTTGTCCAGCATTTGTGCTGAGGTTTCCTGCAGCTCCCAGGGAACTGAGCTGTGCCTCCACTGAGAGGACTCACAGAGGACCACCATGCATGCCCCTGTGTACATGTATGTGTACATAGAAAAACAAATGCATTTCTTACTCAACCTATTTAAGAGTGGTTTTGAAATTTTTAACTCCTGTTAACACTGTAATTTTTTTGGCACACTAGCCTCCCTTAGAAAAGAATAACCACATACATTGGTATATTTTTGAAAACTAATCACAGAAGCTACTAGTGGAGGAAGGGAATTCAGACTTTGACATTTTAAGATACTGGCTGGCAAGACAGAAATGTTTTTATTATCTTCATGGCTGCGCTAAATCCTGGTTGCTTTGAGTACAAGAGATCACCATCAGGTAGAATAAATGGAGATTAGAGTTCAGGAGCTTTGTAGTTCCAAGCAACTTCCAAATCTGGTCTTTGATCAGCAGCCTTCATCCTGGTGCTAAGACATGGTGATTATGCTTAGGTCGCTTTTGAACTCTGAAGCTGCACGCAGCAAAGGAGTAAAAGCTTTAAAAACTGTGAAGGAGTTAATTAAAAGGCATTGGTCTTGTGCCAAGTGCTAACTGCTGCTGTGGAACCAAAGTGAGCTGTGGTTTAAAGTACTGATCAGAAGATGGTGAGGGTTTGTCTGTATTTAAAAGCAGGCAGATCTTGCACAGATGATATGAGCTTGTCAATGAATGCAGCTGGGTGGTGGTCAGTGGTGGCACCAATGCTCACCTTGGCTAGAAAAAGCCATTGCTGGATACAGCAGGGTTGCACAGATGTGAAGTGGTGCCATGATCATAGAATCACAGAATGGTTTGGGTTGGAAGGGACCTTAAAGATTATCAGGGACACCTTCCACTAGACCAGGTTGCTCCAAGCCCTGTCCAACCTGGCCTTGAACACTGCCAAGGATGGGGCAGCCACAGTCAGGGAAGACTTTATATCCCAGGATGCACATAGCACTGTGGGATCTCCATTCTTGGAAACAAAAATCTCCTGGGTGAGGCTCAAGCCCTGACTTTGATGTTGGCTCTGTTTGACTGAGGAGTTGAACCTTATGACTTCCAGGTATCCCTTCTAAACCAAATAAATCCATGATTACATGATTTTCATAACTCACTATTTTGCTGGTTGTGTCCTGACTAACCTAGTTTTGTGTTAGTTCTCATATTTTGTGTGCATGATTTGGTATCTGCTGGGATCAAGGTGATAGGAGTGGTGTTCCTCATTCCCACTACTGCCAGGGCTGCAATCCGCCCTGTGCCACCCTCTTTGAAACTCTTACCAGTCTTTCCTTCACAGAGTCATGCAGCTGATGCCTCTGCTGGGCTTGATCTTCTTCAGACCGTGTCAACTGCGCTTCTGTCCACTTCCGATGAGTCTGTATCTGATCCCTGAAGTCACTTAGAACACTTGCCAACCTAAAATGATGATTATTTCTTTAGTAAAAATATTAAGGCTTACTCAGCATTATGGAGGAGTCTTGACTCAATTGTTTAGATTACTCCGCATCTTGTCAGTAATTTCCTAAGAAGCCCTAAGCTCGATTATTTTCTTGATCCTTACTATGAAGGCTGTACCTCAATGCCAAAATGTGATCTCTGTGGTGTGGTCTTCTTTAGGAAGATATCTGAGGGCTGAAAAATATTAATTCCCATTTGAATTAACTCTGAAGTGGATGAAGCTACACTGTTCTATTGAATGTCGACTGTGTTGCTGGGCATTGAAGAGAGCAGCAAGACCACTTGTGGTCTGAAAATGAAGCTCATAGGAAAAAAAAACCTTCTAACTAAACCAGGATCTGTAGGCAATTGAATTAACTTCGTGCAGCTGAATGCAGCTCTTCCAGCCTAACTGACCCCAAGAGATAAGCATCCACTTCCCTCTGAAGGGCCAAATTTCTGAGGCATGATTCCCATGAGATCCTGAAATAAGTTTACAATTAATCTGGTTTTCAGTAACAATACCAGTTACTGAACATTTATAATAAAACTGCCAAACTGCAGTCAAAGGTGTCTGGATCCCAGACAGCTGTATGTCAGCGGAAGAGGTAACTCTTGGCTTTAAAGCTGATTTAAACATCTCAAGTTTTATTCAGAAGCTCCAGTCTGTTCTGGAAGTCAGATTTTATTTAAGCTCTATAAAAAGACTTTATAAATCTTTCAGAGGAGCAATATAAAAGGAGACAGACACTTCCCAAAGGGCATGCTATTTTAATTAAATTTTACATTAACTGGAATAAAATCTCAATATTTAGTAATTAAGTATTTTGGATTTTTTGCTCAATACACAATGCCACTACATCTCATTGTCTCGAAAGCCTCCTCTTTTTAAGCTTCCTATTTCTGATGACAATTTCAATAAGGTCTCATTTGCTTTTGAGGAACTCAGCATTTACTTCAGTTCTGCAATTTCTTTCTTTTCTGTTATTGTTCTGTTTTTCCTCTTTCTTATTTTGTTTTCATATCTTGTCCCTTTCATAGCATCTTGATCTCCATCATTCACTGCTCTCTGTCTCCTTTTTTGTCCTTCCCTTTTCCCAATTTTGATTCATTACCCACTCTACCAGTTATTTTCCTGTTCACCCCAATCCGTTTTAGTTTTTGCTTGATGAGAACTTCCTTGTGCTTAAATTTCTAGCCTATTTAATACAATTCAGATATAATCTTAATTAAAATAAATCTTTATTTAAATACTTCACCATTTTAAGAAGTGGAATTATTGCATTTGAAATATCATTAATGCAGGATAATTATAATTACATTTGAAATTATTTGTGCTGCCACTGCTATTCAGTGCTGGTTGTTTTGCATTGTTCTGAACATGGATGCCAGATACTTCTGCTCATTGCACACTTCCCTGGAGTTCTATCCTCTCTAAAACTCATCAAGATTACAGTGGCACCCTAAAAATACTTCTGAAATAGGAAAAATATGCTGGGTAAATAAGAAATAAATCACAAATCTATTTTCACATGAGCCTGTATAACTGCTTAAGCCTTGTGCTCACCTTTCTTCATTAGCAGCACCCCTGCCCTGGGCAGCTGCCTCCGAGCGCAAGCGCATATTTAGGCAAGTCACAAATTAGACCCAATTATAATGGTAAACAGTGTCTTTGTATTTGCTACCTTTCTTTTAAGTGTCGAAAGTTGTTTTCATACCTTTCTTCTTACAGGGTGTCATTTAGTGCCTCATTTCAAAAATTAGCTTACGAGACGATATATTTTCATCATGTATTTCAGCTATTTTATGACATAGATTTTCATTAATTTCTTTTAGTGTTTCTAGGTTTTGAGTGGGTATTAATAAAAGGGTTTGGTTTACTGTTTCATGGCAGCGTGTTCATCACACTAACACATTCAGGGTGAATTATCATAATGAAAACCCCTCTATCACCTACTTGAAATCCAGAAGTTGCAATTTGTGATGTTGATCTCCCTGGGCTGTCTTTAAATTTGAGCTTTGATCAGAGTTGGAAGTCTCTATCTTCCCTAATAGCTGCATTACCTAATGAGAATTCAACAGAAAGCCTTTATGAGCCAGGCTATGAGCACTGCCATTTAAACATGCATCATGATTGCAAGCATGGAAAAAACAGATAGCATCAAGACACAGCTACATAAACCCCCAACTTTTCTCACCATTTCATTCAGTATGACCTGAAGACTTGAGCTCAGAGTCACCAAGGCTGTATGACCTGCTGCAGTCAAAGTCTGTGGATGCAGGTTTTGCAATTACACGCACAAGTAAGCAATGCTGTTTTAATTTGGACAGAGGCACCACTCAAACCTCCCCAGTGGTGGAAAAAACACAGGATAAATCCTTGCAATTGCATGTGTGTTGCAAAACTGTGTCTGTCCAACATCTAACAGGACCCCAAGAAAAGTGAAGAGAGGAGAGGTTCACTCACAATAACAGATGCTTCGATAACAAGATGGTACCTGGTGGACCATGGTCAAAGCATCTCCCTCGTTCAGGAGAGGACAACTCCATGTCCAGACTAGGGCATGCATCCCCAGCTCTGTGCAGCCCTGTGCTCTCTAGGCTTTAGGCTGTGGGATATCCCAGGTATCTGATTCTCTCCCACATGATTTTGTGTACTGGTTAATGTGATTCTGACACATACACCAGCTCCTTTCCATGATTCCAGGTGAAGAAGAAGATTTTTTCAAAGGTATTCAAGGAGGCAGATGTCCAAACAGTGTCTTTTGGCAGAATTCCAGGTAAGATATCTTTGTTTAAATTCTGTCATGAGTTATTTTTTCTCGGAGAACAGGACCTTGGGTAGGCAAGATACACGATGACTGGCACTGTGCCTTGTGCAGCAGAAGATGCAGACAAAATACAGTAATGAGATTATATTCAGTACCAAAGCGCATGAGAAATTGAATGTTCCATACCTGCTCAACCCTGGCAAACGATTGAGCACTCTGGGGAGAACCCCCCTGCAGTTCTGTGTCCAGCTCTGGGGCAATAACACAAGAGGGACATGGAGCTGTTGCAGCAAGTCCAGAGAAGGTCACAGAGATGCTGTGAGGGCTGGAGCAGCTCTGCTCTGGGGACAGGCTGAGAGAGCTGGGCTTGTTCAGCCTGGAGAAGAGAAGGCTCTGGGGAGACCTTAGAGCAGGTCCAGTGCCTGAAGGGGCTGCAAGAAAGCTGGAGAGGGGCTTTGGACAAAGGCTTGTAGGGACAGGGCAAGGGGAATGTCTTTAACCTGGCAGTGGAGTCTGAGATGAGATCTTGGGCAGAAGTTCTTCCCTGTGAGGGTTGTGAGGCCCTGGCACACACTGCCCAGAGAAACTGTGGCTGCCCTATCCCTGGCAGTGTTCAAGGCCAGGTTAGACATGGCTTGGAGCAACCTGATTTAGTGGAAAGTGTCCCTGCCTGTGGCAGGAGGTTGGAACTGGATGAGCTTCAAGGTCCTTCCCAACCCAAAATATTCAACCATTCTATGATTCCACAGTATCATGGGAAACTTTTTTTTTTAATTAAAAATCCTGAAATATCCTTTAAATCCCATATCAGTATTTAATATTGGTCAGTAATTATGAAAAGAAACTATATCTGTATGTGCGTAGTCACCACTTACCAGATGTTTAAAGGTAGGCTTCTCTACTCACCTTCTTTTCAAAATCAGCAACATAATTTTTGAGGGTAGAATGAAGGCCATAGATCTCTTTATCAGTCTTCTGGGCCTCATGCCTGATAAAAATGATATCTCCTGACAGCTTTGCGATGCTTGCCTCGCATCTGCAGTCAAACCAGAGACAAGAGCATTTGCCAGGGGATGCTGGAGGGCAGCTGGAGGCAGACACTTGTCTCTGTGCACTGCTGCTGGACCAAATTCAGCCCCCCAGAACACTCTGGCAAGTGGCAAAATAGACTCCCCATTGCAACAGCTCTGATCCCCAATCTGCTTCCAGACATTACTGTGCATTAAAACTCTGCTGGAAGTGATGGCAAGGAAGCAAGAGGCAGCCAGATGCAATGTCCCTCTGCAGCAGCCATTTGTTATCTGAGCTACTGTTACTGGCTGCTTAAACAGTTGCACTCACCAAATTACCTAGTCACATTTAAAATGGACAAATGAGCAATTTGAGAGTGGCAGCATTAAATGAATAGCCTAGGGATTGAATAATATTCAACCAGCTAACCTTCCTGGTAGAGTGAACGACTGTTTCAGCCTGTCATGTGTATACACACACACACACACACACACACACACACACACACACACACACATTGTGTATGCATAGTATATACATATATATACACATATATTAAAAAATGCATACTTTTAAAATATAAGCAATAAGATTTTCTTCAGTGTTTGTAAATATACATGTGACGTTATTCATATAATTAACATAGAATCACAGAATGGTTAGGGTTGGAAAGGATCTTAAGATCATCTATTTCCAACCCTCCTGCTGTGGGCAGAACAGAATTTCCCTCCTGCTGCCCTCTTTCATGCTGTTATCAGAGAAGTAACTGACTGTTCCAGTGTCAGCAGTACAAGAGTGTGGAAAAAAATACCTTTAGGACACAAAGCAGTGCACGATTTAACATAAATAACTGAATAGAAGTTGAGTGAGGAAAACAGCTAATTTTTAAAATGCCAGAGAAATTATCATCCAAAGCACCACAACTAATAAAGCTGGTGCTGTTGACAGATAAAGGATCTAAAGAGAAAACCTGACAGTTTAAACAGAGAGCTTTTTGTCATCTCCTGATGACGCTTAGATATTGTGACACACCTACAGAGCGTGTAGATCAAGGAAATAAAAAGAAGTTACTGCAAATAATAAAGCCTTTGTAGAAAGGCCAGAACTGTGATCAAAAGAAACCATAGATTTGGAAAAGCAAGTACAAAATAGCTGCCAATGTGAATGTGGATCTGGAGGGGGAGCAGGCTGTCATCACAGCTTCTCTGGCTACAGACATAGGAATCAACATAAGAGCTGGTGAGGAGAGGCTGCAGGGGATGACCATCCTGGGGGAAGAAAGGTGCCTGTGTGGTGGGAGTGTTGGGGAACACAGGTACAAATGACACAAGGCTACTGAGGCTGAATTCAAGGTTAGTGACGGACCAGGGGACTGGGGCTCACCACTTCCTTAGGAAAATCCCACCCCAAGACAGAGCTGACAAGGCTTTGCAGGAAATGCACAGTGAGAAAGAAGAGGATTAATGTATCTGTAGCAGTAAGAATACATAACTTCAGTTACAAGAGAAAGAAACCTGAATATTCTATATCGAGCATACTTAAGGGATTTGAAGACAGGACCCAAGGAGCTCAAGAATTAGACTTGCAGCATGGGATTAATGGAACCACTTCTGCATTATGTGTAGCCTGAGGGGTCACATCCCTGCCTGGGGATCTCACAGACACAACAAGCTTCACAAAGACTCTCAGAACCATTGGTGTGCCTTAAGTCTCTGGGCCTGCCCAGATTTCATTTTCCCTACATATAATTTATATAATTGTTATGGCAAAGTAGTTAAATGCATTATTGCTGTTTGGCAGATTGAGTGCGGAAGAGAACAGGGATACTTAGGAGTTGCTTAAATCTTGCTCTAATTTAATATTTCATTTAGGAGATATTTGCAGCTTGCAGTGAGATCGTGGTTTTCTAGTCATACAAAACAGAGCCTGGAGAGCATGCAAGAAGCAGTGCAGATGAACTGGGAGTGATACAGAAAGCATGCTCCTAGATTTGCTTTTAAATTTAAAAATATAAAAAAAACAAGCCTCTGATGGTTATATCAGACCATGTAATTCAATATGGAAATAACGCTATATGTTCAAAGAGCTTTATCCTCCAAACTCATGGAAGGAACAGTACATACTGGACTGCTGCATTTGCCAATTAGCATTTATGAAGGATCTAGTAACTTCACAGGTACACATCAGGGCTTTTTATTGTCTAAATCTGTGTTGGACTTTTTCTGTGAACAACAAAAATGATCAGGAAAAAATAAGTACCAAAGTACAATGTAAGCATCTGCATACAGTGCACTGTCCATTCATTTGTGTATTCGTTTGTTCTTTTGTCTTTGAGGCTGAAGAGAGTGAATTAATATTTATCAGAAGAGTGGCTTTTTTTACAGTTGATTACCTTATTCTTATTACTAAAATACATATTCCCATGCTCAAATGAAGTCTTATTAAGATCTAGAATACAAATAAAATATATAGTTAATCCAATGGGAACACCACTATAGCTGAGATGCTGGAGTGTGGGGTTTTTTTAAAAGATCACTTCTACTTGGCACATGAATGTTTTACGTGGTGTAGAAATGTAAGTCCCAGCATTAATGGACACCTACATCAGTGGCTGGCAAAAGATCTAAATCCATTTTTCAGGGAAACATAGAATAAGAGAATTGACACAATTTGAATTTCAAGAGCTAATCCACTTCAATCCTTTACACGTGGCAGAATACAGGAGGATGAGTCATCTGCTTTGAGAAAGAGCAGTGGTTTCATTTCATCCCAGATAGCCTTGGATAAAGGTTAGCCTACAAATTGAGAAGAAAGCTGTCATTGCAAGTTTGCATTTGGAAGTTTTCTATTAATGCAATAAATGTAAGTTATATGAACATGTGCATTTGTCTCTGGCCACTCTGAGCTCTACTTAATATACATAGCAATGTTAAATCCTGAAACTCAAGAGCAAAGAAACGTGAAAAACCAAAATATTAATCATCACTGTAGTGTCAGCTCCCTGTCAGTTCTGGCTCACTCCTCCGCTATGATGCTGGGGGCAGGTGTGCCATGGAGGCTTGGCATTTCCAGAGGGCAACTTCAGCAGCAAGAAAAACAAGAGAGTTCTGATGATTCACAACTCCCATAAAACTGTACTATACTTTAGCTTAATGGGAACCATTCACATAAAACTGCATTACAATATAGCTAGAGCTACTGCTAAAATATTACTCTTTAATATCAGTAGTTTCTGGTGAAGCTAGAAAACCTGTCTTTTTCCGTTTCCTCACCTTAAAACTAAACAGGGTCTAAGGACTCAGTTTTCAGCATCAAGGAATCATAGAATCGTAGAATAGTTAGGGTTGGAAAGGACCTTAAGATCATCAAGTTCCAACCCCCCTGCCAGGGACAGGGACACCTCCCACTAAACCATGCCACCCAAGGCTCTGTCCAACCCAGCCTTGAACACCGCCAGCGATGGAGCATTCACAACTTCTCTGGGCAGCCCATTCCAGTGCCTCACCACCCTTACAGGAAAGAATTTCTTCCTCATATCCAATCTAAACTTCCCCTGTTTAAGTTTGAACCTGTTATCCCTTGTCCTCTCACTACAGTCCCTCATGAAGAGTCCCTCTCCAGCATCCCTACAGGCCCCCTTCACATATTGGAAGGCTGCTAGGAGGTCTCCACACAGCCTTCTCTTCTCCAGGCTGAACAGCCCCAACTTTCTCAGCCTATCTTCATACAGGAGGTGCTCCAGTCCCCTGATCATCCTCGTGGCCCTCCTTTGGACTTGTTCCAACAGTTCCATGTCCTTTTTATGTTAAGGACACCAGAACTGCACTTTGATGTCCTCATTGCACTGGGAAAGGACAACCAGCACACTGCAAAAATGGGCAAGTGTTGTGGCTTAAGCCCAGCCAGCAACACAGAACCATGCAGCCGCTCGCTCACTCCTCCCTTCCTTCCCTCCCCCCACTCCCAGAGGCATGGGGATGAGAATGGAAAGAATGTAACTCCCAGAGGTTGAAATAAGAACAGTCCAGTAACTAAGATATAGCATAAACCACTGCTTCTACCACCAGTAATTATAATGATAAGCGAAATAACAAGGGAAGAGAATATAACCACTCACCACCTGCCGACCGATACCCACAGATGTGGTCAACAAGATAACAGCAATGTCCCTACCAACTAATAAGAAAGAAACACAAGCTTTCTTGGGTGTTGTGGGGTTCTGGAGAATGCACATCACAAATTACAGTTTGATTGTAAGCCCTCTCTACCATGTGACCCAGAAGAATGATTTCAAATGGGGCCCTGAGGAACAACAAGCCTTTGAGCAAATTAAATGAGAGTGTTGAGAGTTCATTCAGTGGCCCTTGGACCAGCCTGGACTGGGCCAGATATAAAAAATGTGCTCTACACTGCAGCCGGGGAGAATGGTCCTACCTGGAGCCTCTGGCAGAAAGCTCCAACAGAGACTTGAGGCTGACACCTCAGCTTTTGGAGTCAGGGATACAGAGGATCTGAGGCCAGCTATACCCCAACTGAAAAAGAAGTCACTGCTCATGTTGGGCTGGGTATCGATTGGAGGGTGATGAGTGGTTGCATTCTCTCCCCTTGTTATTTCCTTTATCATTATTGTTATTGGTGGTAGCAGCAGTGGTTTGTGTTATACCTTAGTTACTGGACTGTTCTTATCTCAACCCATGGGAGTTACATTCTTTCGATTCTCCTCCCCATCCCTCCGGGAGTGGAGGGAAGGAGGGGGGGAGTGAGCGAGCAGCAGCGTGGTTCTGTGTTGCTGGTTGGACTTAAACCATGACAGCAAGGAAAGAAGGGGAAGAGGGACCTCATAAAAGTGTTGCCATGGACCTCCAGGAGTGCTCAACCTCTTGTTTTTAGTATTTTTTTCATGTTCATTTTCACAGGTAGTAGCAGACTGGTAATTTTTTTCCCCAGAATTATTCTTTCCCTGTTCTCCCCAAATGCTTTTGCTTTCTTCTACTGTGGGCAAATGCTCAAGCACAGATGATGGGAACAAACCCTTTTGCAGCTGACAAAGGGAAGCATTCATACCTAGGAAAAGACTGGGGATAGAGGATTAGGATGCTTCACCCGTGGAATGTTATGACTTTTAAAAGCATATTGTCTAGAGAGTGTGCTGACCTGAATTTGAAAGGAGAAGCAGAAGACTCTGCAGAATCACCTGCTACTTTGTTCCAATGCTAATCAGCCGCAAGGTTAAAAACCACTATCTTTTTCCTGCCAACTTTGAATATGTTGGCTTCATCTTCTTGTTTTGGATGCTTGGGTCTCTCTGCAGTAGTCTGGAGTCTTTCGGTATGCTGTGATTTATTTTTTTTCTTTCTTTTTTGGTAATACACATGGAAATGAAGACATCTCTGGATTTATTTTTTTGCTATAAACTATACATAGATGTATACTTCTCTCAGCCAGAAATTTTCCTCATCCTACCACCACATTCCTAGCTCTCTTTTATACCTATCAAATTCTTAATTTCACTAAGGGGACTGTAGGCTCAGCACAGTATTCTGGTATCGATCTGTGTGCCATACATAGAGCTGAAACAACCTCCCTATTTACTGGTTCTCTGATTCTCTCATCCAAGGCCATATTCCTGGCATTTCTGATGCTGCACTATTGTAAGAGCTCACGTTAAGTTCTTTATCTGATCTATTCCCCAGACTTTTCAGGGGGCACTCAGTTGTAAAACAGTCTCTTGTTGTGTTTATAAAGTACATTTTTTCCTCAGTCAGGCCACATTAACAACATTCCTGGTTAGCCTCTGTTACCATCTTGTCCTCACTTGACCAGTTTTGAGTTATCCACAAATGTCAGTTGCAGTGCTTTACATAACGAGCATATGACTGGCCTCTGGAGGAAACAAACAATTAGAAATACACCAGTTCAGGGAGGTTTCTTCCTTAATGGTTACTTTCCCCATATATTAGTTCAGACAGTTCTTAATTCATGTGTTCCCTTGATATTATATAGCAGAATTTCAGTTTGTCTTTCTTTTGATCATAATATTGTGTGTTACACAATGCCATATGGAAGTCCATCTATGATAGATACGTGCAATTACTTGTACCAATGAAAATTCAAAATCCCACCAAAAGGAGAAATCAGGTTTGCCCAACAAGGCCTGCTTTCCAAGATAGGAAGTTTTATTGAAACAACAGGAGAGTTTAAGCAGGAGGTAATAACCACTTCAGCTGAAGTCTAGCCAGACTGAAGAATTAAAAAACCCCCAAAATGTTAAGCATGTGATGAAGAATGAGACAGGAAAATACAGTTATTTTTCCATAGCTTGGTAATGTTTCTAACACAGAGAGAGTGAAAGCACAGATCTGGCACTAAAATGGAGATATAAAATGAGTGTGAAGTACATTTATGCCCACTCTGAATCTGTTCTGTGCAAGTCGACTAGTGGAGATGAAAATCAGGGCCATGATGCATTCCTTACCTTGCCACTCTTCCACGCAGGTCCCCAAGACACTGGCTGTATTTATGGTCCAGAGTTTGAACTGCAAAACTAGTTTCTGCTGCAGCACCATCCCGTGTTCTGATTTGCCACTCCAAAACCTGTAAATTCAATTCCATTAATGCACTTTTGGGTTTCTGCTTTTGGATTTCTTGGTTTGTTGCTTTTGTTTGGGTTTTCTGGGTTTTTTTTTCATTTAAAAATAAGGTTCAAAACACCATTTATATCAGCAGGTCCTGCTGTTAAAGCACATTATGGATATACTCACCCAACTCTGAATAAGGATGTGGGTCAGTATACACAGCAATTTAATGTCTTCTTTTGCACTTATTGTTCAGTATGGGGCCTGATACCTGATATATTGCACAGTATTTAAAGTCTGATCTGAAGATCAGACTCTTCCGAAGTGGCTCATCCTGATGACATCTGAATGTGTCACAAGCATTAATATTAGGAAGCCCTTGTGCCCTGTAGCCTTTTACAGATATGTGGATCAGGAGAATGATCTCCTGTTTTTATTTTTCAGGTTGAAAAGAAAGCCCTGGGGGTGATATTTCCCTGTAATTCAGCACTACAGAGCACTTCACATGGTCAAAGCACAGCTTTTACCCTTTTTCATGGATTACACAAAAATGGATTGGCTTTTATTGGCTTTTTATTTAAAATGCTCCCCCCTGAGTGAATTAAAAAAAAAAATAGAAAATGAAAATGAAAAATATCAGGGGAAATTTCAACTGCATATGCTTAAATTTCGGGGTAGTTGTTGCCGTTGGGTTTGCTCAGGTCATTCCACTGCTGGAGCTGCCAGAGGACACAGGACAGTCCTGCTGGGTGTCAGCAGGGTTGTGACGATGCCCTGAGCTTATGTATCTGAACATGCCCCTGCAAACAGAGCCAGGGCTAATGTTTCCTGGCTGGCTGCAAGCAGGGCAGGTGTAGTTGCACATGGACATATGCGTAGCACTGGGTCCCATGCAGCACTAGCCTCCTGTTGGGAGTCTCTGCTGGAGACAGCAAAAGGAGATACTCTGGAACAGATCAAAATTAGGTGCAGGTGAGTGGACAGAGGTGCAATAACTGGAGTAAAATGTAACTCATATCTGTCATTTATTCAGTTATTCCTGAATAATCCTGGCCCTCCCTCTTTCCCCCCATATACAGAGTTTGGATAACTGAAATACTGAGTATTCCAGGCATTCTTATTTGTGTTCTGCATGAGAAAATAATGTCCTCAGAAAGCTGAATGTACTGCAGTACCCCAGCATCTTTTTCTCAGTGCATTTGGTGGTACAAGACTGATGCTGCAAGTCCATGAAGACAGGGGCACAAAATAGGACCACCACTTTCTCTCTGGCAAAATCAGAATGAGATACTCACTCACGAGGACAGAAAGCAGCAGCCCCCTGTCTATCATGGGAGATCAATATTCTCCTTCTCCAGCGAGGCCCCCGGGCTCCTGCCAGCACTCTCACCCCCAAGTTCACCACCCCTGGGCAAAAGACAGCCATGTGCACAGCTTGGCACTTGTGACTGATGTTCACTCCTGAGTCCATGTGCTCAGATGTGGTTATTGCATCATAGAATCCCAGAGTGGTTTGGGTTGGAAGGGACCTTAAAGCTCATCCAGTTCCAGCCTCCTGCCATGGGCAGGAACACCTTCCACTAGACCAGATTGCTCCAAACCCCATCCAGCCTGGCCTTGAACACTGCCAAGGATGGGGCAGCCACAGCTTCTCTGTGCAACCTGTGCCAGGGCCTCACCATGCTCACAGAGAGGAACTTCTGCCTTAAGATCAAATCTAAATCTCCCCTCTGCCAGGTTAAAGCCATTCGCCCTCGTACTGTCCCTACAGGTCCTTGTCCAAAGCCCTTCTCCACCTTTCCTGTAGCCCCTTCAGGCACTTGAGCTGCTCTAAGGTGTCCTGGAGCCTTCTCTTCTCCAGGCTGAACAACCTCAGCTCTCTCAGCCTGTCTCCAGAGCAGAGCTGCTCCAGCCCTCACAGCATCTCCATGGCCTCTTCCAGACTTGCTCCATTTCCCTCTTGTGCTGTTGCTGGATGCAGCCCAGCACATGGGGGTTTCTGGGCTCAAGACACCCACTGAAGCTGGGTCATGGGGAGCTTCTCATTGACCAAGACCCCCAAGACCTTTTTCTCAGGACTGCTCTGAACCCATTCTCTGCCCAGCCTGTACAGTTGTTATCAGAGTTGATGCCAGGAACACCTCCCTCTGCCTCTAGGGTTTTAGTATTGATGCTTTTCTCTTGCAATTTTCAACCCTCTCCTGGGATCATGAGAGATGTTTTTGTCAAGGGTCAGGTCATTTCCCACCTGGCACTAATAGCATTGACGCCCCTGATGCAGCAGCAGCCGGGATAATTTCCTGACTCTAGCAGAAGGCTGTGTTTAACTCGGGCTCAGCTTCATTCTGGGTGGCGCGGCATGCCAGCATCTTCCCCGAGACAGGCTTTTTTGAGGGATATTTCTGCTTTGGGGAAGATCTGGAGTACAAGTGAGTCACATTTCCTGGCGGGTTGTTGCTTTTTTAAGTGCTTGAGAAATCGACATGGCTGAGCCACTCTTATTTCCTGACTGCCCAGAGCAATTCTTCAAACCCTCACTAATTCTGTAGCGGCTTTGATTGACGTGTCTCACTGTGCTGTTTTTTGCGCTGTCAGTGCTCTACCCTTACTGAATCTTCACAACTGAAATATACAAAGGAAACACACCCTGAGATTAGGGCCCAGAGAAAAGTAATCTACAACTAAGGGAAAAGATTAAGTTTAGATAGCATATTAGGTATTTTTCTAGCAAAACAGTCAACCGTATCCTGGGCTGCATCAAAAGGAGCGTGACCAGCAGGTCGAGGGAGGTGATCCTGCCCCTCTACTCTGCTCTTGTGAGACCTCACTTGAAGTATTGTGTGCAGTTCTGGTGTCCTCAACATCAAAAGGACATGGAACTGGTGGAACAAGTCCAGAGGAGGGCCACGAGGATGATCAGGGGACTGGAGCACTTCCTGTATGAAGATAGGCTGAGAAAGTTGGGGCTGTTCAGCCTGGAGAAGAGAAGGCTGCGTGGAGACCTCCTAGCAGCCTTCCAATATCTGAATGGGGCCTATAGGGATGCTGGAGAGGGACTCTTCATGAGGGACTGTAGTGAGAGGACAAGGGATAACAGGTTCAAACTTAAACAGGGGAAGTTTAGATTGGATATGAGGAAGAAATTCTTTACTGTGAGGGTGGTGAGGCACTGGAATGGGTTGCCCAGAGAAGTTGTGAATGCTCCATCACTGGTGGTGTTCAAGGCCAGGTTGGACATAGCCTTGGGTGGCATGGTTTAGTGGGAGGTGTCCCTACCCATGGCAGGGGGGTTGGAACTAGATGATCTTAAGGTCCTTTCCAACCTTAACTATTCTACGATTCTATGATTCTATGATCTGCATACAGATAGAGGAACTGGATGGTCTAAAACAAGTAAGCAGTTTAATAACATTGCTTATCTCCATAGAATCAAAATATTGAAAATAAAATCAGTATGAATTGTACATAGACCCTTGTTTAAATTCAGATTAACTTTAGGTGAGCCATGATTGCATACTTCTGAAGATACACATACAGAAGGTCCAATATTTCTCCAAGCACATGAAAAACAAAATGTATTGTGTTTTTTAGTGGTATTTTTAAGACATTTAACACTACAAAGGATAAAACAAATATCTGGAGAAGTCTATTTCATGACATTTTTGTATTTTACATCTTTGACTTGACAAGTTATTGGTAAATTTCACGTACATATTTAATAAGCAACAGCAAATAACCAAAGGTCTTCAACCAGAAAAAGGGCATCCCATGCATTTCCAGCACAGATCCATCAGTCAGTTTAAATATAACGTTAATCTGAACATTCATTCCAGTCTGCACTGATCTTTGTGAAAAGTTTCAGCAATATTTGATTGTGTTTAATGCAGAAGTTTACATAAAGTAGCAGAACATCTTCAACAGGAAAAACTAAGAAGTCAACTCAAACTCGATTATTGATGTTACACGTTTTTACTTTACTTCCCCTTGTCACCTCTGTTTTCACAGATAATTGCAAGTCACCCTATACAATAAAACTCAGAATTTAACTGAAACACAGCAGTCATGTTGAGTACTTTTCTGCTCCTGAAGCCAATATTAGTGCT
Source organism: Ara ararauna (assembly GCA_028858755.1). Taxonomy (NCBI): domain Eukaryota; kingdom Metazoa; phylum Chordata; class Aves; order Psittaciformes; family Psittacidae; genus Ara; species Ara ararauna. Next base: position 68,397,396 of record CM054410.1, on the reverse strand, counting down.
GAATGGCCCACAGGCTAGAGCTGCACTACTAAAGCAAGGGAATGCTCCTCGGCATGTGTTACCTCAATGTCCTGGCTGAGCTTTTTAACAATGCTTGTAATGGTCTGGATGTGGTTTTCCAGCAGCTGCCGGGCAGCAGTCTCCCCATGCTGATAACCTTTGCTTCCCTGGTGGTAAGCGATGATGTCGTCTTTGATTTGGAAAGCTTGATGGAGGAGGAAAGCCATGGTCCGCTCCTGGCTGGATAACCGCTGCTCCAGCAGGCGAGCCCTGTCTTGGGGACAAGGAGGAGGGGAAGCATCTCTCCTGTGAACATCAAAAACCCCGGTGTCACACTACTCATGGCAAGTAAAACCAAGGGGTGGGACTGTTGGCTATCTCCTGTCCACAGTAAGACCAGTGGACAGCCCTGTCTGTCCAGATTGTCTCTTGTACCAGGGGCTTTGATGCCTCTGTGCCTTGCTTATGCATCCCTGCAATGTCATAAGCAGCAACAACCTCTCCACTCAGGGCTAACATTTGGGCATTGCCCCCATTAATGGCTCTGGAGATGAAATGATGTTTTTGCAGCTATTGGGCAAACCCCATACGGCTTAAGGCCCAGAGCTTTTTTTCAAAGGCTTTGAGGTACTTTCATAGAATGTCATCACTGTAATCCTCATTTTAAGGTCTTCCTATGTCATTTTAAAAAAAGGCAAATACAAACACACCCGGTGACCTCCTTCCAAAACACCTCAGTGGATACAGTGATGCTCAGGCAGACCATCTTCAGGAACACACCACAGCTGAGAGCAGGCAGAAGGAGAGCTCACGTCAAGTATAGCTACACTTGCATTTGGTTTTCCTTTGTATTATTTATACCTACTCCCTGAAAAGAAGTCTGAAATCCTGTTTTCTTACAGCTACCCCTCTTCATCCGCCTGGTGAAATCCAGGGGACTGATCTGGGAGCTCAACTACAATTACTGAAACTGGGTATAAATACAGAAGAGAGGTAGGACGTTGCAAGGATCTGAAACTGGCAGGTACAGAATGAAGCTAAATTTATATAGGCACAATCTGGAGTTTGAGGGAAGCTAGAGTAACCGTTTATATTTTTGTAAAAAGAGAGAGATTCAGTTTCTGCAGAACTGTGGTTTCATATGTTATCCAGAAAACGGAGCTTGTTTTATGTTTTAGTTTAGTCTGAAGGGCATATTTTTATGCTCTCAATCCTATATGGTGTACTCTTTCATGAGACAGTTTAGCTAAACCCTGTAGCTGAATGATGAAGAAAAATATTCAGTCATTTGGGAAAGAAGTCATACACATTTTCTCTTGATTTCTGCTTTTGGACTGCTAAAAATAAGAGTCCTGATGTAAAAATAATTTTTAAACAAGAAAAGCGAAGAGAATTCAGCTACCCTACTTGATCAATATGCAAAACATAAAGATGACTGTTTAATGACTGAAATGTGCCTAAGGACACTGCAACAAATTTATAGCCATATGGGGTGCAATGATGTTCTGCAGCTGGCTTATGTCTGCGTGTACCAAGAACCACATTACATTTGTCTGCACAATTAAGGTTTTAAAATAAATGTAACCTTTGGCAGCCATGAAGTACTGACAGGATTTGAACGCACAGCTTCAATTTTTTTTTTTGGTAAAAACTTTCAGTATCAAAATGACCAGCTGAGGCTGTGTGGGCTCTCTTCTGCTTGTGACACCACAAGTCACTGGCTGAAAACGAAGTACTGTCCACAATCTTTTCTATTGCCCCTTCAGGACTTTTTTGCCCCTTCAGTTTTCAAAAGCACCTTGTTTCTTACACACCAACTTAAAAAGAAATTAAACAAAACAACAAAACCAACAAAAAAAAAAAAAAAAAAAGAGAAGATTGGAGGAAATGGTTGTATGAGAATGTAAGTCCAGTGGAGTCTACTTTTGTACAGCTTATGCTCTATAGTGAGTCTCAAGGCATAAGCTAGTGTTACACAGTCTTGCCTGGCTTGTCCATGACCATGACTGCAGACCATAGTACATGTGGAATAGGGCACCTTAACTCAAGATACTCTTACGTAAGTCAGAGATGAGTCTTCCCACGTCGCATTTGCTATCCACGTAGCCAGCCACACGCACCATGGCTCCACTGGTGAGCAGCAGTGCAAAAGTGATGACTTGATTAGAGCCTGAACCCTGCTAAAGAGCTGCAAAGAGCTTAAATGTCTGATCTCTGAAGTGTTATTCCCCTTAGACTCTGCATTTTCACCTGCCTTGCAGCCAGTTTCCTCCTGTGTTGTCTCAGGGAATTCCCCTCAGACCCTTCCCTGGTAGCCAAGCTGGTCCAGTGATTCCTGTGACTAGCAGAAATGGGTGTTGTTCTCCCATCCCTCTCTCCTGCTCTTTCCTCTTCTCCTTTTCTCCACCCCTAGCCGCCCAATTCCATTCTTGTATCCACACAGCACAGAAAGGAGAGCTAAAGGGGCAATGAATTAAAAAATACCCAACAAAACAAAAAAACCCTGGAAACCAGCAGTTACTCATCAGGCTAATGAGAAGTTCTGTTGTTACGATGACTGCTTCAAGCCCCTTGTGAAGGACTAGAGCCTCCAGGATGCCTGTCACTGGCCTGGAAGCTCCCAGCAGCCAGCCAGACTCTGAGCAAGCTGTCACCAGCTTGGGGTGCACCTCTAAGTGAGAACTTCCGGGAGCACAGGAGATGGCTACCTCATGTCATCTCCCATACATATCTTCCTCTTCATTATGACACTGGGACTCATCACTCTCTACCTACTATCACCTTGTGTCAATTTGAAGGCTCATGCGTATAATCCCTGTGATAAAACACACTCAACGGTTGTCAGTCTGCACTGGAAGATTTCCCAAAGATTTAGATCCATCATTTACAGAATTAACCTCTGCTATTTTGTTGGCCTTCTAATTTAATGAAAATTATAGGTTTTATTTTGTTTGGCTTTAGTAGAGCTAATGTGAATTTAGAAAGCCCAAACCACTTTAATTTATTAATGACCTCCTTCAAAAAGCTGAGTATGTGCAGAAGCTAACTGCTCTAAGCACATCAATTACTATCAGTCATAATTAATCATTGAGTGGAGAAGCCAAGAATGTTTTCAGATTCCAAGGACTTCACACACTACAAAGTACTTTACGCCAGTTGCTTCTTCCATGTCAGGATGCTTTCTACAGGCAGAGACATCTCCTGTGGTCAGCATAGATGAGATGTTCTATTCTCCAGCTGAAGTGCTAAAGGATACACATTCATGGCCTTAAAGTATCCAGGTATTACCAGAAAAGAGAGAGACTGCTAGAAAATTAGGGAAGCTGATTGAATAAGAGCTCCCTGAATACACTGCTCCCATAAGACTCAGGTTTAAAGGGCCAGGAGGAACTAGCTGTACCAGAAGACATCCCAAATCCTGAGCTCAGGAGCTCATGGGATGTGCAAGAGAAAGCGTGTCGAACAATTGAAAGAAGAAAATGAAATGGGGAAGCAGGATTAGTTGTATCAGATCTACAGTCTGAATCTGAAGGCTGAGGGTAGCAGAGATGAGCTGGATGGGAGGTGGGAAGAGAAGAGTTCTTCTGTTTCCCATGACCTTCCCATTCCTCCAGCTGGAATGCTTTCAGTTCCCCCACACTGTCTGGGACCTTCCCTTCCTTCCTCCCCAGTAACACAGTCTGCAAATCCACTTCACCAGCCCAGAGCCAGCCTGCCTGGGATAGCTCCAAGCTGTGTTTGCATTTCTGTGTGCAACAAGACCAACCAAATAAGATGAAATGAAACTAAATGACCATTACTTCACACTGAAGTTCAGCGGTGATACTTCTCTGCAGCTCTACAGGACTTCTGGCCTCTGACCACTCTAAAATTGCCAGAAATTCAAAACTTTGAGCACAAAAGTTTCCATCCAATCTGTTTCAAATGCCAAAGGAATTAAAAAGTCATTAAAAGAAGAGCAACTTCACTTTCCTTGAAAAGCAAATGAGCAGCAATGAAGGGAGACTGCACACAGGGAAAAAAATAAATAGATCAAATGGACAAATTCTGTATTTCCTGGATTTCTTTTGTTTACTTTTGTCACTACTGAGAGTGCTTTAGTCGGAAAAGAGAGGGGCATTTGGATCCTAGCAAATAACTTCATTGTTCTGGCAGTTAGACTATGAATATTTCCCAACAGACTTTTCTTGAATGTTCTTTGTAGATGCAAATCCATCTTCATGTCTCTGCTTATTCAGCAAAGAGCAGGCAAATAAATGACTTATGGAGAGTCTGGACTTTTCCTTTTTGAGCTGCTTACAGGGGCATAAAAGAAAATACATCTAAGACTTAGACACAGGATATTTCTTTTTCGTGCATTGTTCGAGGATACTGCTGCCATTCCCAGCCTAGGGACTTTCTTACCAGCATGTCCCTCCTGCCCTGGCCAGTTACCTCCACCACCCCTGCACAGTGCTAATGCCAGCGATGAGTCCTGCACTGCACAATGCTCACTGATGGAAGGACAGGGCTGAGAAAGTAGGGATGTTCCTCAGAGCTGAAAAATAGCTCCTGCCCAACCCGAGCTGTTGCATGACTGAGTTAATTCATACATGCATAAATAATTTATTTCTGTTTGGTGCTTGGAAATCCATATCCAAGGAAGAATTTCTATAGCCACTGACAGGCAGCTTGCCAGTGACTCCATGTCCTCAAAATTTCTGCCTGCTGGGGGTAGAGCAGTTTGTATTTTTGGTGTACGTCACTCTGCCCTTCCTTGCAGTGTCACAGTCACCTCTCTCTTCCTCGTTATAACTCAGCTGCAGAGCTGAGGGCCAGGGACCGTATCTGCTGTGCAGAAACTGTGTTAAAAAATTCCATGGCCAGTTTTAAGAAGTGTCTGAAACACACAGTATATCTGGCCACATAGAATGGTTTCACCAGAGTTATGTATACACAGGTCTGGATAAAGCCTTCCAAATTGCCTTGGGGAGCAGCATGAGAAGAAAATCATAGAATCATAGAATGGTTTAGGTTGGAAAGGACCTTAAGATCACCTAGGTCCCACCCCCCTGCCAGGGGCAGCGAGGCCTCCCACTACACCATGCCACCCAAGGCTCTGGCCAACCCAGCCTTGAACACTGCCAGGGATGGAGCATTCACAACTTCCCTGGGCAACCCATTCCAGTGCCTCACCACCCTTACAGTAAAGAACTTCTTCCTTATAGCCAACCTGAACTTCCCCTGTATCAATTTGACTCCATTACCCCTTGCCTTATCACTACATTCCCTGATGAAGAGTCAGTCCCTGGTGAGAAGCCAGGAGCTTTGCATGCTCCACAGCTTTCCCCACAGCATGGGAAGCCAATCCTTGGCCAAAGGCACAGCTCATGAAAGTTATGGAAATCTTATTCTAGAAAAACACCTCCAGCCTTTCCCAGCAGTGAGCAGAGCGGAGCCTGAGGCAGGCAGGGCCAGGACATTCGGAAACAGCAGTGCAGGCAGCACAGCGACTGGCGTGGAGGAACCCCCGCGGCACAGGGAGGCTGCTGCTGTGTGAGCCACCACGTGGACCTCGGGGGGAGGCTAAGAGCACATTACCAGACTGCAAAGGCTTGTAATACTTCACTGTGAACCACTCAGCTCTTACTAACTGTCTTCCTCCCTGTTGAAGAACAGATGCTACAGAAATTGGCTCACTGACACACTCTTCTATATGGAGTGTCACATTTCATAATCATGGTGTGATAACAGAGGTTACCCTGGGAAGGACTGTAGCTTGGGAATCACTGCAAAAGTAACTGCAAAAAGGTAGTGACTACTGTACAGAAACTACTTGCTACCTGTCACTTCCCCATCACAGCCTCGTACTCAGTGCAATGAAAGCTACACTCCTGGTAGAAGTCGCTGTGACAGTATGATGTCTGATCACTGGCTAGGAAATAGAAGTAGTAATAACTTTGTAACTTTGTACCACTGTGAATTTTGATACGCAATGAACACTGTAAGATGATGAGGTGAATTTACTGATGCTGTTCTCAAAGCAACCAACGGAATAAAATGATCAGTTATGTGACCCTTCTTGGTATCTAGTTAAATCTGAATGCAAATAGTGAGGTATGTCCAAGAATACTGAATGTAAGGCCCTTCTTTTAAAATTATCACCCCTTGTATCTATGAGCAAGACAAGGGAAGAAAGAAAAAAATGTGGTTTATTTTTAATTTATTTAATAATTTATATATATATAAAAAATCCATGAATTATTAGCCTATTTTCATTTTATGTATTACAGAGCACTTTCCTCATTTCTATTGCTAATCAAATAAATCATTATGAAGGCTCTTGCATGAAAAGAAATGAGACTATCAAATAGGCACAGAATAGCTGTTCAGTAGACACTCCCATAAATAACCAACACATAACAAAGATGCATACAATTCCTCCTAAAATAAAAAATACAACAAAGTAAAATGAGATGCAGTACTGTACATGTAGCACAATGCAGCTGAAATATTGGTGCTGCATCTCAAGGGGGCCTATAGGGATGCTGGGAAGGGACTCTTCATGAGGGACTGTAGTGATAGGACAAGGGGTAATGGGCTCAAACTTAAACAGGGGAAGTTTAGATTGGATATGAGGAAGAAATTCTTTCCTGTAAGGGTGGTGAGGCACTGGAATGGGTTGCCCAGGGAAGTTGTGAATGCTCCATCGCTGGCGGTGTTCAAGGCCATGTTGGACATAGCCTTGGGAGACATGGTTTAGTGGGAGGTGTCCCTGCCCCTGGCAGGGGGGTTGGAACTAGATGATCTTAAGGTCCTTTCCAACCCTAACTATTCTATGATTCTATGATTCTGTGGATGTTACTTGTGTCTTTTTATCTCACAGAGCTGTACTGTTGACAGAGGTGTTGGACAAGCAGAAGAGCAAAAGTTTGATCTCCATCCCACTCCCATACCACAATGCTCCTGGGGGCTTCTGGTCAGCCTGGAGTAAGGAGAGTGGAGATTCTGGGGTTATTTGTCAGGTTTTCTATGTTGTTTCTCAAGAAGCAGATGAGAAAGTATTTGATGAGTTTAACTCCAGGCATGTTCCTTGCTAAATCCAATAAAAAATGTTTTGCAGTGTACCCGGAATAATGATTTGACTGTGTTTCCTAATTGCTTCTGTCATAAATTAAACAATCCTGGTGCCTTTGTTCACAATTCCTTGATAGCATCTGTTGAGCAGGAGGTTTCTAATCAATGACGATGGTCTAAGGAGTTCACCAAGCTGCTTTCTCAGCCAGCTTCTGTGCTCAGATCTGTCTCCTGAATTTTTATTGAAACCAGTTTATTTTGTATTGAAACATGAGCTGTCTCTTCCCATACTGAATAAAACCCAGAAAAGCTGGGATGCCTGGCAGATCGGGGTTTAGAGCTGTTGAAAATAGTGAGTGCAACCAAGTATCATTGAGCAGATCATTTAACAGCAGGAGAAACTAGCATCAGCAAGAACTTTCTGGGAAAATGGCTCATACTAGAGAGCTACCAGCAATCTCTGACATTAAACTGCAAGCTGTGCTCCAGCAGCAGTTTGGGTGGTCAAAGTCCTTCCCATGGCTTGCTTACGCAGCTTCCTTATGTTTTAAAACCCTGAGGTCTGCTGCAATTGTCTGGCTGAACTTCTCATAGAGCACATTTCATTAAATCATCTTGCAGTGCCTAAAGAAGGGAGACAACCTTCAGCAGTTGATCTCAACCTATGTTTTGACTTGGGATCAAATCTCCAGAGCTGCACCCAAAACCTCACATTTTACTGCCTGGCCATCACACCTAAAATTTTAACATTAATGATACAATTTCCCTCACATTTTTACCACCACCACAAATTGGTGGCATGTATGCCAATCATCTAAAAGCAGAGCTACCAAATGCATGCAGAACATTTTAAAATAGAAAGTATTTTGAGAGAAATCAGCCTGCAGTGTTGTGCAGAACATGGATTCAGCTAGTACAAAATTATGTAATTGTAGGTATTTTTCCCTTTTTCCTTGACCAGTTTCAGTCCCTATTTGCAAATGCAAAAGTAGAAGAATAATTAATACTTGGAAGCACCTTAGCTAGCTGGGTTTGGTAGTCTGAGGCTGCATATGAGTTCCTCAGCTTAAAGAGGATACTGTCTGCTAATGTTTTAACTCATCTGATCTAAGAAAACCAACTGCAGGCCTTATTTGCTGTATTACTTTATAATAACTGCAAAGAATCACCCCATCACCTGCCTATGACAGTTTCAGCACTACATGAAAAACACTTGCAAAAGGTCTATCTTCAGTCCCCTCCTCTGGCATCTTCCAGGGCCTTCCTCTCTTCTTGGGGAGCAGCCCTTCAGATGCTCCAGAGGCAGACTCTTCCTTATTCTGACTGTGGGTACTCTCAGCAGACACAGATGTGCCCAGAGGAGTCCTCAGATCTTTAAAAGCCTTTCAAAATAAGCCTGAAAATAAGGATTACCTAAAAGGCTCAGCAAAGGAGAGATTCTGTGGTTTTAAGCATTTAGAGTCTAGATGTGGGCATTCACATGCACAGAGCACCGGGAGATGTTTGTGCCACAGACACGAAGCACCAGCTACCCTGCACCTCTGCCCACCACTGTCTGGAGCACAAAGATCATCCTTAGCCCCATATTGCATAAGACTTCCCCATCCCTTCCACCTGCAGTCCTGTGTCTAGCTCTGAGGAAACAACAGAAGAGGGATGTGGAGCTGTTGCAGCAAGTCTGGAGGAGGCCATGGAGACGCTGCAAGGCCTGGAGCAGCTCTGCTCTGGAGACAGGCTGAGAGAGCTGGGCTTGCTCAGCCTGGAGAAGAGAAGGCTGCTTAATGGGAGACCTTAGAGCAGCTCCAGTGCCTAAAGGGGGTACAAGAAAGCTGGAGAGGGGATTTAGACAAGGGCCTGTAGGGACAGGACAAGGGAGAATGGCTTTAATCTGACAGAGGGGAGACTGAGATGAGATCTTAGGCAGAAGTTCTTCACTATGGAAGGTGGCAGAGGGTTGAAACTGGATGGTCTTTAAGGTCCCTGCCAACCCAAACCAGTCTGGGATTCTATAATTCAAGTGATGGGTTCAACAGTTTCAGGTGGGCTTTCAGCCATTTAGACATTTCTGAGGGCAGGATATTGTGTCAACCTGGACTTTCTTGCCTATGCCTCTATGACCATCACCAGACCCAGCAGGCTGGGAAACTGGGAATGATTTCCTAACATTACTAGTAAGAAATCTGTGGAAATAACCAAAAATATTTCTCTCTGTCTGCACAGCATTACTTGCACTCCATCATCAATTATGAATGCATGAGTAAGTTTGATAATACACCTGGTTATGATTCTGTAAGAAAAGCAATTATAAAGGGTTTCTGGAGTTCAAATGTCTGAGCTGGAGCTAGCTGTGTAATACCTGTTTAAGCAACCTCAGTATTATATATAAGCTTCTTCATAAAAAAAAAAGAAAAGGGTTTTTTTTGGGTGTTGTTTTTTGTGTGTTTGTTTTTTTTTTTCTTTTTTCCTAAGTATAGAGAATAACAAGAGCAGCAGACTGGGGCTTCTGGTACAATTGTACAAATACCACCCTACTACCACAATGGCACCAAATTGTCCCCTTTGACAACAGCAACTGAAAGCCTCAAGAAAGTCATAGACCATATGTCTTACTTGAAACTGATAGTTTCCTTCTCCCTTTGTCTTTTCAAACCTCAGCTAATCCTGATCCTGGCCCTCCAGATTCTGTCTCCCTGCAGCCAGTTCGCAGGTTTGCTGGGCAGACCAGAAAACAGAAAGCAAACCACTGACATGCGCGCTGCTAACCTGCCCGGAATCCTGTCCCCTGTGAGCAGGCTAAAGGCTTTAAATTAAAGAAAGATCCAAAAGATACACAAAACTTGCCTCCTTAGCATGATGCAGCAGAAGCAGCTGGGCAGAGGGGCCACCAGGTGACTGGTCGGTGTGGACTCTTGCTGCCAAGAGGTTTGTGTTTGCTTGTGTCTCCAGGAAACCCTGGTGCCTGCTCCAAGAAGGAAGTGTGCTGAGGATTAGTAGCTGTGTTCCTCTTTCTTATCCCATCTAAACTGTTGACATCGATTCACTGGGGAAGTGGCTGAGGAGCTGCAGCTCCCCCAGCCTGTCAGAAGAGGAGCCATGTGGGGATACCGGGAGTGAAGAACCCTTCCTAGCAATATCCCAGTGACTGCTTCATGGCAGCGGCTTGGCTGTACCTGGAGTTACATGGGACCCACTGCCTCCAGCTCCCTCTGCCTCCAGCTCCCCCTGCCTTCAGCTCCATGTTCAACATCTACCCAAGAAAACTTGGGCACAGTGGGTTGCCCTTCAAGTGCAATATATGATAAATTACAAGTGGTTCAGGCAGTGTGCTGGCACGCTTGCAGATAATTTCCCCAAGACTTGTGGCACCAGACCTTGCAGTAACCTCTTCTGAAGACTGTTGTCATTACTCTTCACCTGGTAGTTGTGGTGTCAAAGCAGTGTCCAAGGGCTTGAGAGCCGATGTGTTAGAAACGTTCAGCATCATTCTTCATTTCCAGGTGGGCTGGAGGAATGTAAAGCCATAGCCAGCATAAACAAGATGGGTGTCCAAGAGATGATAAATAGTGCTGTTCCACATTAGGTCTTTCATGTCGGGCAGGTGGTGGTGTTACGTTCAGGTGTATGTCATCATCAGCATCTGGGGGCACAGAGGGGGATCAGACACACATTGATCACAGTGTAAATGATCGCAGAATCACATTTGACAGCCCTGTCCATATCAGCGAAGTCTTCTAATGTTTTGCTTTTGTTATGCTGTGTGGATGTGCTGGGCGCAATACAGAGCTGACCCTTTCAAGACATAATACATGTCAAAACACAAAATGACAGTCCCTTCCTTTTTGTTGATGCTTCTGCAAATAGAAAATGACTGTGATTTTCTACAAACATATGTCAAAAGCAAGAGCTGAATATGTAAGAAAGCTAAAAGGCCCTTAAGGAAATATCGCTGAACATAGGTGATATTTTATCCTGAGAAAATGGTCTCAAATTAGTTTAAATCCTTCTATAGTACTATAGAGACAAAATGTCATATACTGACAGGTGGATGGCTCCACTGGAGAAACCAAAACATTCTGCAATGGAACATTTGGGCACCCTTCTCACCTCTGTTCTGGTGAAAAGGACCTGCGAAACTATCCTGAGGCAATATTTGGAAGTTCAACAGTTCTGAAGTCTGGAAAAGGTGCACGTCCTGTCTCATAGCATCAATTTTGGGAAAGATGGTGTGAAAATCAGCCTCCTAGCTGAAATAAGTCTGCCTTGACGCAACTTCATGACACAACCACGGGCAATACCACAGCACTTGTCTCGTAGAGGACAGACAGCATTTTGCCTTTATGCTGGACAAAAGGGAACCAAGTCCAAAATCCACCACAACTGACTGCTTCCAATTTACCTCTGTGCCCTATCTGACCCCAAGTATCTCCTTTCCTCCCTACCAAAAATATAACCTTCTAGAATGACCAGAAGAGGAACTCCATATGCACTTTATCAGTTGCTGATTGAAAGGAACATCCCAGAAGCAAGGATATTGCCCAATTTATCAACCAAACTGAAGGTTAGCTGTTATTAGAAGCTCAGATCTGTTGAGTACCAAAGTTTGTGAATAGAAAATAAGATAAAAAACTGGATTAATCAGCAATATGAAAAAGATATGTCGTGTTTTAAATAAGGAGTTAAAGTTTTCTAAGACTTATTTCAAGACTGTCCGTTCACCTTTGCAGCTAAAATTAGGTTTAACCTATTTCTCACACAGAAGGAAGACATAGATATTCATATATGCTACTTATATACAAATGTTCTTTTATGCTCCTTCTATATATATATGTTTCTTTCACAATAACAATGCCCTGTAGAGGCATAACAAGTAACAGTCAGTATTGGGATGATAAGGTTGAGACAATGAAGGCCCAGAAAGCAAGCATCTTAAAAATGAAGAGTCAGAGCAGAATACTTTCATAGGCAGTCAGATGCGCACACTTCATTTCTTTCTTTGGCTCTTGGAAAAGGAGAAGTAGTGTTTTCTTTGTTGTTTTTGTTCCTATTTACTGTAGAAATAGGGTAAAGCTGAGCTGTGTTCCCAATGTCAAAAGAACTACATTTTTCTGGCAAATAAAACCCAATAAAAAGTGCAGAACAGAGAACCTGAAATCTAGCCAAAAGACAATATTTTACTTGCTGAAGATAATCCATACAGAAGACAGAGTAACGGAAAATTGTTTTAAAATGTGGCAATAGCTATTATATTCTGAATTTTTATCAGGGAATGCCCTTGAGAAGTACTAGGTGAACCACACACATTTGAGCTTTCTGGAATATGTCCTCAGCTTGTTGCTGTCTTAATGGAATCCTCTGGTTTTGGACAACGTTTGCAACAAAAGACAGGCAAGTGATGATCGGGAAATCCTGACTGCTGAGCATAAGAAAAGCTTGAAATAAATAATTATATTAATAAATTATCTTATTTACAGAGCTGGTCTCTCCTTTGTGCCAAAAAAGTTTTATTGCTTGAATGGAGTGGTGGAAATTCTTTTCCCAAACAGAAGAATTAAGAAAAAATTGCTCAGATATTAAATGGAAAAGCCTTAAATTGCATTAGAAAATTCACATTTTCCAACATAAAAGATTATCTCTTTTAAATTACTTCCAAGCAGCTGTAGCAAGAGATTAAAGGTATCAGTTTTGTTACTTATTAAAACACGTTGTTACTGATACACTGCCTCTTAAAGAGGAGGAACTATCCAGACTTGTACAGTACTGAATAAGGGGAATACTTTTTACAGCCCCTCCCAAGAGGAGAAGGAATTTAGTCTTAACAAATACTGCTATGGACATATTTTAAACTCCTTTTTTCAGGAAGGTATTTCAATGTGTAGTATCTGTCAACGCTGTCAATGTCTGTCAACAGCTGGATGTTGATGTAAATATTATTGCAATAAGGTAGAACAGCCTACCCGAAAGCAGGTAGGATAGAAGACAATGGGACTGAGTCACTGTTTTTCAAGTCAGTTACTGAAACCCCTGTTTTTTACACATCTGTTTGGTGGAGTGGCACCCAAGCTGCTTGCCCGGGTGGGCAGATCCCCGTGCTTGCTGTCACTGACCTTTAAAAGACCTAATGAGAAGTCCTTCTTTGCCCAGCAAGAGCCAGTACCTCCAGGGCCAGTGCAGTAAAGCCAGTTGTGTTCCAGTCCTCCACTGGTGCCCTCAAAACTTCCTGCTGATCCTGCCCCAGCCCTTTGTTGCGTCTCGAGGCATTTCTTCTTATGCCTCTTTGGTCAGTAGGAAGGAGCAGAAGGGCATGTAGAAATACGCTGCTACTACTTTCATCAGGGTTACACAACACTGAAGCCAGTGGATGCGTTTGTAAAGGTCTGGCATTTGTCTGGGTTTGCGGTTGCCCCAGGGAAAGCCCTTAGTGATATGGTTTAGTAGTGGTCTTTGACAGTCCTGGGGTAATGGTTAGACTTGATGATCTTAAAAGTCTTTTCCAACGTGGTTGATTCTATGATTCTACAATTCTAAGAGATAGGTTCCTGGCATCTGGCACTGACCAGAAAGGCCCTGTGCAGCATTTTCCCCAAGTGACAGTAAGACGAAGGGTGGTGTTCATGGAGCCTGTGACAAATTGTATTTTCAGACAGATGGGCTCCCACATATATTGTACCTTAGAAAATTCTCCAGGGACCTGGCAGAGCTGCCAGATAACCATGTGTTTCTGAATGCAGCCCCTGCATGGCAGGCTCCGGCATGCTATGTTTAGCATGAGGGTGAACAGATGGGCTGTTCACTCAGCGTGTGCGCAGGCTGGGTTCCCTTGGTGTGAAATAATGTATATCTCGTCTAGACAGGGATTAAATGGAGGCAGGGCGTATTCTCATGAAAAAGCTGCTTGGCTTTTCCTATGCCGGATTTTCATTGATGGTGCACTTCTGACAGGAAGGTAGACTGCTACAAAATCAGGGAGCTTGGAAATTTTCCATTTCCATTTCTATTTATAAGACTATCAGAAGTCTGCAGCAGCTCTGCTTTGGAGACAGGCTGAGAGAGCTGGGGTTGTTCAGTCTGGAGAAGAGAAGGCTCCAGGGAGACCTTACAGCAGCTCAAATGCCTTAGGGCGCCAACAAGAAACCTGGAGAGGGACTTTTGAAAAGAGCCTGTAGGGACAGAGCAAGTGGGAATGGCTTTAACCTGACAGAGGGGAGATTGAGATGAGATCTTAGGCAGAAGTTCTTCCCTGTGAGGACGGTGAGGCCCTAGCACAGGTTGCCCAGAGAAGATGTGGCTGCCCCATGCCTGGCAGTGTTCAAGGCCAGGTTGGACAGGGCTTGGAGCAACCTGGTCTAGTGGAAGGTGTCCCTGCCCATGGCAGGAGCTTGGAACTAGAAAAAGGACTGTCTGTGGGAACTACAGGGTGGCTGGGCACGAGTGTGGGGACCATGGGCTCCTCCAGCCCTAGCTCCCCTGAGGCAACAGCATTTCAATCTCACCACTGGCTCAGGATAGGGACCCTGGAGAAGCTCTCAGGAGGAAAGATCAGAGGGAATCACTCATATGGGAATCACTAACATGCAGTCTGTAATCACTTGAGGGATTGGGGCAGGAACTTAAACAGCTACAGATGCTATTTGTTTTTTTAAATTCAGATGGACTACTAGCTTCTGAATAGCACCAGGCTTTCAACTGCTCCAGAGGAAGACACTGTATTTGGCTTCAGCTGGGAGCACCTCAAAAGTACAGACCTGCCATGTGAACTTGGACTTGATGGTAGGGGATTTTTCACATTTCAAATGCAATTAAAATCATTGCTGGTTTTATTTCAATGTAAAATCTGGAAATTCTTGCTTCTGTAAGCAAAAATCATGACATTCTCTTACAATTGAGCATGCTGAGCTAAAAATACATATGTAGAAAGAGTACAAAAATAGAGGGTGTCAGTGGAAGCAAAGATTATATCACAGCAGATTGTATATATCTGTATACACTTACAAACAATGTAAGCCACAAAATTTTGAGTGTTAAGCACTTGAAAATCCAGGTCACTTTATGTCAAAACATCTAGAAGACAAAGGTAGCAAAATAGTACCACTATTCCCGTGCATCAGACTACCATGACTAGTGCGATGTGCTGTTTTACTCTTTTTTATTAACTGAATGACTGGACAGTTATTCCAATTAGATTTTATGGCTTCCAATCAGAAAGGTTATTAGCTCCACATAAGTAGGAAATGTTTCATTTAATTTAGCTGGACATATGGCCATAGTATTTTTCAGTGATGAGCACAACAGAAGTATTTATTAAATTCAGTGCATCAAATCAAGTTCACTAGCTCACCTAACAGCACAAAACCTTGCAATAATATAACTCTTTTATCCCATGATTAAATTAAGAAGACTTACATTTCACATGAAGTGTAGTAAAGCCTAAGTATAGCTATACACAGGATATCATAATAAGCGCATCAAATTCTGCTAATGCTTCTTTTATTTGGTAGGAATAAGGTGCAGCTTGTAAAAAAGTTAAGGATCTTGACTTTATAGCTCTTTTTATTGACTCTTCTGAAGTGGATGTTTTGCTTGAGGTTAGTTGCATGTTCAAGGAAGATGATTATATATTTATAGTAACACAAAGATATGCCTGCACAGCAGAGAATTTCCCCAGGACTGTGTTCCTTTGCAGATACCACAGGTACAGCCCACTTTGGTTTTTTAAGCATGTTTTCCCTTCCTCTTAACTTTCAATCACTATGAAGGTCTTGTAAATTCTCCTTAAGTGAGAAACACAAGCAAGAGTTAATTCTCAATAAAATGAGAGAGGCTGCAATTTTTTGAATTTTTGCAGAAAAATGACATTGCTAAGTAATGAAGCCACTATCTACTTTTAAAAATTTTATCCTAATGATGAAAGACATGATGTTGAGTACTGAAGAGAACAATTTAGGGATTAATCTAGAAAAAAAGATACTTAAGGGTGTCTGTCTCCCTGTTTGAGCACCCACACTCTTTTATTACCCTCTAATCAATAGCATTTCCCTGCAAACTAGATGTGCAGGGAAATAATTTCTGCACTATGTGCTCTCAGAAGTAAAATCTCCTGTGACCATAATCCAAGAAAAAGAGATTGAGAAAAAGATTTCTTTTGTAGAAAGAAAAATGAATGTGCTCCCAAAGATTATTTATTGTTTCAATTTATCTCAGATTCTTTCTAAGTATGCTCTTGCATCAGCATAGATCACTGCTTCTAGGTTTATTAGAGAAAAGAGGACATTTTCGTGAGCCAGCAGTGTGCGCTTGCAGCCCAGAAAGCCAACCATATCCTGGGCTGCATCAAAAGGAGCATAACCAGCAGGTCGAGGGAGGTGATCCTGCCCCTCTACTCTGCTCGCGTGAGACCTCACTTGGAGTATTGTGTGCAGTTCTGGTGTCCTCAACATCAAAAGGACATGGAACTGGTGGAGCAAGTCCAGAGGAGGGCCATGAGGATGGTCAGGGGACTGGAGCACCTCCTGTATGAAGATAGGCTGAGAAAGTTGGGGCTGTTCAGCCTGGAGAAAGAAGGCTGCATGGAGACCTCCTAGCAGCCTTCCAATATCTGAAGGGGGCCTATAGGGATGCTGGGGAGGGACTCTTCATGAGGGACTGTAGTGATAGGACAAGGGGTAACGGGTTCAAACTTAAACAGGGGAAGTTTAGATTGGATATGAGGAAGAAATTCTTTACTGTAAGGGTGGTGACGCACTGGAGTAGGTTGCCCAGGGAAGTTTTGAATGGTCCATCGCTGGCGGTGTTCAAGGCCAGGTTGGACAGAGCCTTGGGTGGCATGGTTTAGTGTGAGGTGTCCCTGTCCCTGGCAGGGGGGTTGGAACTTGATGATCTTAAGGTCCTTTCCAACCCTAACTGTTCTATGATTCTATGATTTTCCTAGCTTCATGTATCTCTACCAAAAAAAAAAAAAAAAAAAAAAAAAAAAAAAAAAAAAAAAAAGGAAAGGAAAAGAAAAGAAAAGAAAAGAAAAGAGAAGAGAAAAGAAAAGAAAAGGAAAAAAAAAGAAAAGAAAGAAATGATGAGAGCTGCTTAATATTAAGAGCTCTGATGCTGATGAAATAGAAAAAACTGTGGCTGCTGACATCAGTTAATCCTAAATGGAGAACAACTATTGCAGCTGTTACTGGGAGTATGTACAATCAGCAGGCAGGGCATGTTTGGTACAATGCTTTAAAAAAACCTCATGATAGAGTAATCCCATTTTATCTGCAAAAATGCTCTGTCATGTGTATGTGAACTCTGCATGTCAGATGTAATAATGGTGTAATTTCACATTAGTGACATAGTAATGCTGTTAAACAGACTGTTTTAAATAGAAAAAGTATTTGAATATGCTGCTTTGTAGTTGCCGGTTTTGTGCAGTTGATCCCATAGTCTATTTTTATCAGTGATTTATCAATCTCTGTATGAGTATGATATGTACACCAAACATATCAACCCAAAACTTAAAGTTTGGCTGGATAACTACGACATGTAACAGGAGCAGCTGAGCAACTCTAAAATAAGCCACCCTTCCCATAATCTCTACTCTCGCTCAAAATCTTTTGTTGTCCTAGTTGATGCTCAGGAGTGGAAAATGCCTTACGTAACAAAGGTCAGCATAGTGAGTGTCTTTTTGAAAGTCTTGTTCAAAAAAAGCCCTGTATATCATTCACCTTGCTGGTCCACATGGCAGGCAGCTCTAGGAGAGAGCAGGAGAGGACCAGATGGGTTGTCACCAGCTACCATGATTAATTATTGGCTCCGGCTTTGAGATCTGCTCGCTTGTGCATGAGGACATCTCTCCATTGAAGATATTGTCTATGATGTGCTTTAACACAAATATTATGCTGCTTACTTAGGCAGCTGACTGCTTTTATCCCCAGTATTTATCGTAAGAATGGTGTCACACTTATTCTAGAAATAGTGATGCTTGCAGTGGTTGAGGCAGGGTCAGTTTTAATGTGATCCCCTCTGTTGGTCAACACTTAACTTGTATTTCAGTATTGCTTCCTTGAGAAATCCAGGGAAAGCAAGAGACAGGCTCTATAAGCTCTAATGCAGAATGACTCTCTTGATAGCCATGGAGAAGAGCAATTAATGCAGTTTAAGACTTGGAGTAACACGAGTAAGAAATAATCTCCACAGAGAGAGTGGGCATGTAGTTATGTTCCTCTGAAGTATCTTGAGACTCACAAAACATGTCAACATAAACAAGCCCTTTTTGGTTAGCGGAGAAAGCAGGAGTTGGCTAAGAGAAACATATCTTGAAATGTAATTGAAGGAGGCAATTTAGTTTAGAGCTGATGGTAGAAATTAAACATATTTGGTTTGATTATTTTTCAATCAAAAAATACAGAATATTTTGCTGCCAATTAAGTAAATCAAACTTTATGGAAACTGGCACAGAGTCCATGTTGAAAAAAGGCTCAAAAACAAGATAATCATAGGGGAGCCTGGCAGCATTGCCTAGACACAGCCAACATGAAAACAGTAAAAGCTGCCAGAGAAAAGGGGAGCTTGTCCATTGTCATCTGACTGGATCAAATAGAATTAGGAAGACCTCTCAAATCTTGTCCCTCTTCCAGAAAAATAAAATACCAGAGGTAGATATGGGTATCAAAAATACCAACCTTAGTCACAACTCAAAAAATACTGAGTCTCTTGCTGAAGTTGAGACACTTCTGAGTGTATTGATTTCACATTGTTCCTCCCTTTATAGTTCAGGATTTTTTGGCTGAACATAGTGATGCCTAACAAGATTGGTGCAATATAACCCAGAGGAAGAAAAAGCTGCTATGAAAATCATATAAAGTTTAGCTGCAGTTAGAAATACTGCTTCAGAAGATCCTGTCTTTTTAATGATTTTTGTGACATTGATGAAACGTGCTGTAGATATAAATTGATATTTTTGTTGTACAAAAAATATACTGAAGT
Organism: Ara ararauna; assembly: GCA_028858755.1. Lineage (NCBI taxonomy): Eukaryota > Metazoa > Chordata > Aves > Psittaciformes > Psittacidae > Ara > Ara ararauna. The sequence goes on along the minus strand of CM054410.1, from coordinate 68,378,379 downwards.
CTATATAGTACACAGCTGTGGGAAAATCACTGTTGGGGGGGGAAATTAGAGAAAACTGGGATCTAACAGAAGTTGAAGTATTATAGAAACCTTTTTAAGGTAAAATAAAATTGTCACTTTCAGGACTGTTGGTATGAAGAGTATCTACTCCACCACGGTTCCCTGGGCAACACAAGCTTCTATCCTAGAGGAGGAGTGGAGGGTAGAGAGCAGAGTGGAAACACCGCGGCCAGGCTCTGTTGTACTTCCTGAAGAACTGGGGACTTGATGGTACCATGCAGCTGACAGGCTACATAGCAGCTGTCAAATGGGAAATATAGGACATGTCTGCTGCTGAGCCAACATATGTGGCAAAATCACTTTCCTTAGGTGAACCTTGGTCATTATAATCTCATCATAATACTGATGCACACCTCCATCCCAGAGTTAACCACCTCCAAGGAACGATTGCCAATCACCGAACATGCACTCTATATTTCTTATTGGCTACATCTTTAATTGAGAAGTGAGAGAATTTTACACCAATCAGTAATACAAGAAAGTATTACTGGAGTCACTCAAGCACCACCTGAGAGTAAAGAAAAGTATAAAAGTGGATGAGACAGGTGAGGAGATAAGGAAGACTCCATTGCAACTTCTGGGGTCAGTTGATGGGCAGAACTTGTTTTCTCCCCCATAGGAACACCTATCGTGTAAGAACTTTATCTTATGTGCACTATATAACTAACTCACACCAGCTGTTACTGTATATCACTTCAAGCTTGGTTTTGCAAACAGTTCTTATAACAAATAATCCATGAACCTTCATTTGTCAGTTTTATATCAATAAACTGTGTTATTCTGTAAAGTGTCAGTGTTAGTCCTTCATGGGCACCAGCAGTCGTCAGCAGTGGGTAACATAGAATCATAGAATAGTTAGGGCTGGAAAGGACCTCAAGATCATCAAGTTCCAAGCCCCCCTGCCAGGGGCAGGGACACCTCACACTAAACCATGCTACCCAAGGCTCTGTCCAACCTGGCCTTGAACACCGCCAGTGATGGAGCATTCACAACTTCCCTGGGCAACCCATTCCAGTGCATCACCACCCTTACAGTAAAGAATTTCTTCCGCATATCCAATCTAAACTTCCCCTGTTTAAGTTTGAACCCATTACCCCTTGTCCTCTCACTACAGTCCCTCATGAAGAGTCCCTCCTCAGCATCCCTATAGGCCACCTTCAGATATTGGAAGGCTGCTATGAGGTCTCCATGCAGCCTTCTCTTCTCCAGGCTTAACAGCCCCAACTTTCTCAGTCTATCTTCATATGGGAGGTGCTCCAGTCCCCTCATCATCCTCGTGGCCCTCCTTTGGACTTGTTCCACCAGTTCCATGTCCTTTTGATGTTGAGGACACCAGAACTGCACACAATACTCCAAGTGAGGTCTCACGAGAGCAGAGTAGAGGGGCAGGATCACCTCCCTCGACCTGCTGGTCACGCTCCTTTTGATGCAGCCCAGGATATGGTTGGCTTTCTGGGCTGCAAGCACACACTGCCGGCTCATGGTTTTTTTTCATCAATCAACACCTCCAAGTCCTTCTCCGCAGGGCTGCTCTGAATCTCTTCTCTGCCCAACCTGTAGCTGTGCCTGGGATTGCTCCTACCCAGGTGGAGGACCTTGCACTTGGCATGGTGGAACTTCATCAGGTTAGCATCAGCCCACCTCACAAGTGTGTTAAGGTCCCTCTGGATGGCATTCTTTCCCTCCAGCGTATCAACCGAACCACACAGCTTGGTGTCATCGGCAAACTTGCTGAGGGCGCACTCAATCCCACTGTCCATGTCACTGACAAAGATGTTGAACAAGACCGGTCCCAACCCTGATCCCTGAGGGACACCACTTGTTACTGGTCTCCAGCTGGACATTGAGCCATTGAGCACAACTCTTTGCATGCGGCCATCCAGCCAGTTCTTTATCCACTGAGTGGTCCACCTATCAAATTGATGTCTCTCCAACTTAGAGACAAGGATGTCATGCAAGACATCGTCGAGTGCTTTCCACATGTCCAGGTAGATGACATCAACTGCTCTACCCCTGTCCATCAGTTCCGTAGCCCCATCATAGAAGGCCACCAGATTGGTCAAGCAGGATTTCCCTTTAGTGAAGCCATGGTGGCTGTCACCAACCACCTTGTTGTTTTTCATGTGCCTCAGCATGCCTTCCAGGAGAATCTGCTCCAAGATTTTGCCAGGCACAGAGGTGAGACTGACTGGTCTGTAGTTCCCCAGCTCATCCATTTTCGCCTTCTTGAAAATGGGGGTTATATTTCCATTTTTCCAGTCGTCAGGAACTTTTCCAGACTGCCATGATTTTTCAAATATGACGGACAGTTGCTTAGTAACTTCATTTGCCAGCTCCTTCAGGACCTGTGGATGGATTTCATCAGGTCCCATGAACTTGTATACGATCAAGTTCCTGAGATGGTCTTGAACCAGATCCTCTCCTACGGTGGGCCCAGGGTCTTCATTCTCACTGTCCCTGAGTCTGCCTTCCAAGACTTGGGTGATAAAGCGGGCAGACCCGCTGAGGGATCCTCCTGATGCTGTTGTTGCATTTCTCTGAGCAAGTCAGTCGAATCTCCCTCTGACCCAGCAGAAATGGTCAGTGAAGGGTCCCGATAATGAGACGCTGACAGACTGGTCAGGCACAAGGATCTTGGCTTTCCTGCAGTGCTGAGAGACTGATCAAACACTAGAAGTCAAGAAAATACGCCCCTCCCCCCCAATTCACATGATGTCAATGTAATGAAGATAATATTATTTAGCTGTTCTAATGACATGACATTTTTATTACCTTGCTTTGAGTGTGTAAATTCCTACCAAGGCATTGGCTGATGAAGATCAGTAGGATGTAGATATTATGTAGTTTATTCAGACAGAGGTGTTTATTACTAATTCTCTCCGATGTTTTGCTAAGCATTACTAAGTAAACAATTCACCAACACATTTTCCTGTGATATCTAGGATATTTAATTCATTGGTTTTTGTTGTCACACAATTTTTAGAGAAATTATCATTTCAAAAACCATTGACGACAGATGCCTCTGGACATGTGGGGGCTAATGATCTGATGTGCCTTTCCATCTGTTTCTTTCAGAAGGTCACACAGGGCATAAGCAAAGGCAGTCATTAGCCTCCTCTACCATTCAGGAAGAGGCAACACATTCCCATTCATATCCCTAAGCAGTGCTATCTCAGCTCTTGCAACCTGAATTCCCAGCACAACGTACAACAGAGAAAGCTATGTTATTTTTTCCTACCTGACAATGACTTTCCATAGTTACAATGGTAGTAAAAATTGAGAATTGGACAGTGGGATTGAGTGCGCCCTCAGCAAGTTTGCCGATGACACCAAGCTGTGTGGTTTGGTTGATACGCTGGAGGGAAGGAATGCCATCCAGAGGGACCTTAACACGCTTGTGAGGTGGGCTGATGCCAACCTGATGAAGTTTCACCATGCCAAGTGCAAGGTCCTCCACCTGGGTAGGAGCAATCCCAGGCACAGCTACAGGTTGGGCAGAGAAGATATTCAGAGCAGCCCTGCGGAGAAGGACTTGGGGGCGTTGGTTGATGAAAAAATGAACATGAGCCAGCAGTGTGTGCTTGCAGCCCAGAAAGCCAACCATATCCTGGGCTGCATCAAAAGGAGCGTGACCAGCAGGTCGAGGGAGGTGATCCTGCCCCTCTACTCTGCTCTTGTGAGACCTCACTTGGAGTATTGTGTGCAGTTCTGGTGTCCTCAACATCAAAAGGACATGGAACTGGTGGAACAAGTCCAAAGGAGGGCCACGAGGATGATGAGGGGACTGGAGCACCTCCTGTATGAAGATAGGCTGAGAAAGTTGGGGCTGTTCAGCCTGGAGAAGAGAAGGCTGCGTGGAGACCTCATAGCAGCCTTCCAATATCTGAAGGTGGCCTGTAGGGGTGCTGGGGAGGGTCTCTTCATGAGGGACTGTAGTGAGAGGACAAGGGGCAATGGGTTCAAACTTAAACAGGGGAAGTTCAGATTAGATATGTGGAAGAAATTCTTTACTGTAAGGGTGGTGATGCACTGGAATGGGTTGCCCAGGGAAGTTGTGAATGCTCCATCGCTGGCGGTGTTCAAGGCCAGGTTGGACAGAGCCTTGGGTGGCATGGTTTAGTGGGAGGTGTTCCTGCCCCTGGCAGGGGGGTTGGAACTAGATGATCTTAAGGTCCTTTCCAGCCCTAACTATTCTGATTCTATGAGTCTAATTACTAAATAAATAAATAAATAAATAAATAAATAAATAAATAAATGGAACACTGATATATTCCAGGCACAGAATTACTCATAAAACACTCCTATTTTTTAAAAACTTCTTTATTATTTGATCAATATTCTATGTAGAAAATTTGTAAAGAACTGGACTTGTCTTTTTTATGCCTTCATTATGCTGTCCCAAGCCATTTGGTATGACGCACTTATGCAAATAATATCTCTTTCTATACCTAACAACACGATGAGCAGCATCGTGCATATTTACTAAGGAAAATAGGTCATGAATTAAAAGTAATTTATCATATTGTTAATTCAGATGGATGCTTGAAGATGTGTAAGAAGGTTTCGTTAGCTGCAACAAGAGAGGAGGCACAGAAAAACTCAGCAGATAGTCCCCCAGAATAATTGCTACTTTTATTGTCCTCCAGCTTGGCTTAACCCTGAAGTGCAGGTTGACCTGAATTCTGCTCAGATAAATGTCATTTTGACTTAGTCCAAGCAGGCATCATCCTACCAGCTGCCCACATCCAGGCAGAATCTCAGTGGATGGCAGAGAATGTCGGTCTCTGCAAGGAAGTGGCACTTGTGATCAGTCTCCTGTGAATTCTAATTACAGGGGCTGTAAAGCAGTGGTAATGATGGATGTGGGCAGCAGGCTTTCTCAGCAAGTGCCAGCCTGCTTTTATTAAATAAGCAAAACTTGCAGCCTTGCCCACACATTGCTGCTGGTCTCAGCTCAATGTCACAGGGCTGCTTCAGGTGGAAAGATACAGGTTCCTATAGCAGAATTACTTTTGTAGCAGTGAATTTACTTGTATAGGGAAGAGTCTTCACTTACGGTATCATGTACTCACATTGTATTTTTGGTAAAATGTAATCCTTTTCCCAGTAGACACAGCCATCAAGTTTTGGACAAAATAATTGGCAGTATTTTGTGATTACTCATTGTTTTCCACCTGACTGTGAAAGACTTGAATTAATTAAGCCTCTCATTATCCCAGTGATGTAAGTGTTACATTAATTAAACCATGCATAGCTCTGGAAAGCCTACTGCATGTATAAGTGCTCATAGCGTAACAAGACAAAATACAGGTCAGTTTTCTGTACATTAGAGAAAACAAATGAGAATGGATCTGCACACCAGCTTATGAAAGTGCTCATAGAAGAAGAAATGCTTTTTCCACACTGTCATTTTCTATTGGAAATCCATACCAATAACAAGAAACTAGAAAGAGAAAGCTAGAAAGATCTACTGTGAACATCAGAATAAAAAGGAAGAATATGGACTTTTCTATCCATCTAAGTTTCTTTTTTTGGGAAACTAATTGAGGTGGTGTCCTGCAGAGCAGTGCGTCGGCAGGGCACCATACACAAGCCTGCACAAGTTCTTTGGAAGCAGGAATACATAGGTTTCACGAAAGTGTGTGGAAATGCAGATGAGATTCATCTGGGGAGCCATTGCTGGCACCCCCTGAGCTGTGGGCAGCCCCAGTATACCTGCAGCATATTTGCAGGGACTTGGGACCCCAGCATCTCCCAGCCCAGCATGGTCCACCCTGCTGGAAAGCTGCCTCTGAACCAGGATTTCCACAAATATTCAGGGCTTCCAGGATTCCAGACATGCAGCTGGGGCTTCTAAACCCTGGGAGCTGCGGGTTATTGAGAACTTAACAGCTTGGGCTCCCTGGTGTAAATGCATCTCCAGGTTTGAATAAAATTCTTCTGGATGAGTTTTCTGTATATGCTAGTGTATAGTCAAATGCCTCAAGGTCAGATGATCAGGAGATCACATGATGGTAGAGCTCTGCACATCATTATGTGAACAGTGCACACCAACTGTGCTTCAAGAGTGCAAAGTCTACAAAACAGAACTTTGCAGTACCTGCCTGTGACCCTGACTTGCAGTAATTTGTATATGTGTTTTAAGTAATACTGAATATCTTTTTAATAAATTAATTTCATCAGCTGTAGTCTCCATGTCAGGAATGCATTATACATCAAATGGTTTGACACTGTCCCACATGACATCCTTGGCACTAGGTTGGAGAGACATCAACTTGACAGGTGGACCACTCAGTGGATAAAGAACTGGCTGGATGGCCGCACGCAAAGAGTTGTGCTCAATGGCTCAGTGTCCAGCTGGAGACCAGTAATGAGTGGTGTCCCTCAGGGATCAGGGTTGGGACCGGTCTTGTTCAACATCTTTGTCAGTGACATGGACAGTGGGATTGAGTGTGCCCTCAGCAAGTTTGCCAATGACACCAAGCTGTGTGGTTTGGTTGATATGCTGGAGGGAAAGAATGCCATCCAGAGGGACCTTAACACACTTGTGAGGTGGGCTGATGCCAACCTGATGACGTTTAACCATGCCAAGTGCAAGGTCCTCCACCTGGGTAGGAGCAATCCCAGGCACAGCTACAGGTTGGGCTGAGAAGAGATTCAGAGCAGCCCTGCGGAGAAGGACTTGGGAGTGTTGGTCTATGAGAAACTGAATATGAGCCGGCTTCAGTGTGTGCTCGCAGCCCAGAAAGCCAACCATGTCCTGGGCTGCATCAAAAGGAGCGTGACCAGCAGGTCGAGGGAGGTGATCCTGCCCCTCTACTCTGCTCTCGTGAGACCTCACTTGGAGTATTGTGTGCAGTTCTGGTGTCCTCAACATCAAAAGGACATGGAACTGGTGGAACAAGTCCAAAGAAGGGCCACAAGGATGATCAGGGGACTGGAGCACCTCCCGTATGAAGACAGGCTGAGAAAGTTGGGGCTGTTCAGCCTGGAGAAGAGAAGGCTGCGTAGAGACCTCCTAGCATTCTTCCAATATCTGAAGGGGGCCTATAGGGATGCTGGGGAGGTACTCTTCATGAGGGACTGTAGTGATAGGACAAGGGGTAACGGGTTCAAACTTAAACAGGGGAAGTTTAGATTGGATATGAGGAAGAAATTCTTTACTGTAAGGGTGGTGAGGCACTGGAATGGGTTGCCCAGGGAAGTTGTGAATGCTCCATCACTGGCGGTGTTCAAGGCTGGGTTGGACAGAGCCTTGGGTGGCATGGTTTAGTGTGAGCTGTTCCTGCCCCTGGCAGGGGGATTGGAACTAGATGATCTTAAGGTCCTTTCCAACCTTAACTATTCTATGATTCTATAATTTCCAGCTACATTCAATCATACATTAGAGCTTTTGGTTTATTTGAAAAGGTTCATATTAATTTCATTAGGCAAAAAATAATTTTTCTATGCATAATTAACTCCTTGACCAGCTGTTGTCATTGGTTCTTTGAGAAAAAGACATAAAAAACTCATTGTGACAGAGAAATTGTTAAACCTAATTCCTGATTTCCCACCAATAACATTTTTCATGGATACTTTCAAGACTGTGGAAAAAATAACCAAGGAAAAAAGCATATCTGTCACAAGTAAGAAATAAATGAAGTACCTTTCAAAAAAATTTCTTTAAATATCTATGTAGCGTAAGTAAGCAGGGAAATGTGCAAATGCTGCTTAGATTAATTTTACTTTTTTACTTTTTATCATAAATACTCCCTAAAGTGTTCTGACACTTTAAACTTCTTAAATCTGCCACTTAGAGCTAAAATGTGGTATGACAGACTGTAGCACTGAATCTGACAGAATTTATGAGCTCACTAGAAATGCAAAGGCAAAGACAATTCTGAAAAAGCAAACAAGTCAAGAGAAGAGTGAATGAGAGGGATGAATTAACACCCAGAAAGGAATAAGCAGAAAAAGACAGAGAGTAATCACAATACTTGAAAGGATTAGTGGGAGAGAAGTAATGGAAAAATATGTGGGCAGGGGAAGCATTTACAATATGGATAAGGACATATCACAAGAGAAGTTTGGGTATCAGAGGATGAAGGCAGCTTGCTTAGCTCCCATATTTTGGGATGCTGTTGGAAGAGCACATTGTGCTGTAAGAAAGTTATCTCTCAATAGAAACATGTACCCTTGAATGCTTGCTACACCCCACATCTGCCCATGATGGCCTGAAGAAAGGAAAACACATGCTTACCATGCTGCTTTACAGGGACTGGCAGAAGGAACAAATCCCTTCAGGGGAGTTCATCATCCTGAAACTACTTGACCTATAAAAGCAGACAGTGCATCACCCTGTTAATCTTGAAAGACCAAATTCTTCTTGTGTAAACCATAAGGTGTGAAACATTTCAAGCAAAACAGTTATATCTTCTTTCATTACAAAGTCAATGAAAGAACGGGTGCTAAGGAAGCCTTTTGTAGTGCAAACAGCTTCAGCTGGTCCTGGAAGAGAGGATCCATGCTTGTTTTCTGAATGCCAGCTATTTTGGCTTTTTATAGTCTTACAAAATTTTGCTGTAAGTAGCCTGTACAATTAGGGGTGGCCCTTCCCAGGGGAAGGTGTGGAAGTGATTCCTCATGCAATACAGCCATCAGGCAACAGTTCTGCTCCTTAGTTCTCTTCAAAAGTGGTCCTTGTTCAGCAAAAAGCACATCACAAAGTGGGGGAAATGCAAGCAAACCCTTCTGAGCTGTGGGTTTCCTCTGTGTGTATGTAAATATACACACATATTTAAGTATATTTCCATGCATTTAGTGGAAAAAATCTGCCTTTATATAGATAACAGACAAATAATATGCTATTTCTCCTATCCAAGAGGTAGTTCTTTGCTTCAAAATAAAGATATTTTTTTTTCACTTGACAGTATTCCCATTGGAGATTATATTGATTCAGACTACTACACCAAGCAGATCTTCTTGCATAGATGCACCTTTTTCTCCTTGTCTGATATACTTTAAACTCGTTTCCTTTACTCTACTTTTCCTAAATTTCTGCTTTTCCAGTTGAAGTTCTCTGATAATAACTTTCCAGACAAAAGGGATTTCATAAATTATTTGATCAAAGTAAGAAAGAGGTTCTGCAAAGTAGCAGACAAAGGTTGGGAATACTTACCCTGCTTCTGAATAACTGGCAGATTTTCTTTTAACAGCTTTGCAAGCAAAATTACTTCTATGTTCTGCAGAAAATTAGTTCAACTGAATTGAATTATGAGGCTGCTGCCAGATTAGAGGGACAGCTCCTTTCCTTTTCTTTGACTATCTCCCACTTCTTCAGCATTGCCTCCCCAGAATCAGGTGAAATACCCTATCACAAAATCGTAGGATCATAGAATCGTTAGGGTTGGAAAAGACCTTAAGATCAAGTTCCAACCCCCCTGCCAGGGGCAGGGACACCTCACACTAAACCATGCCACCCAAGGCTATGTCCAACCTGGCCTTGAACACCACCAGCGATGGAGCATTCACAACTTCCCTGGGCAGCCCATTCCAGTGCCTCATCACCCTTACAGTAAAGAATTTCTTAATCATATCCAATCTAAACTTCCCCTGTTGAAGTTTTAACCTGTTACCCCTTGTCCTATCACTTCAGTCCCTAATGAAGAGTCCTTCCCCAGCATTTCTTATAGGCCCCCTTCAGATATTGGAAGGCTGCTATGAGGTCTCCAGGCAGCCTTCTCTTCTCCAGGATGAACAGCCCCAACTTTCTCAGCCTGTCTTCATACGGGAGGTGCTCCAGTCCCCTGATCATCCTTGTGGCCCTCCTTTGGACTTGTTCCAACAGTTCCATGTCCTTTTGATGTTGAGGACACCAGAACTGCACAAAATACTCCAAGTGAGGTCTCACGAGAGCAGAGTAGAGGGGCAGGATCACCTCCCTTGACCTGCTGGTCACGCTCCTTTTGATGCAGCCCAGGATATGGTTGGCTTTCTGGACTGTTAGCACATACTGAAGCGGGCTCATGTTCAGTTTCTCATCGACCAATACTCCCAAGTCCTTCTCTGCAGGGCTGCTCTGAATCTCTTCTCTGCCCAACCTGTAGCTGTGCCTGGGATTGCCCCGGCCCAGGTGTAGGATCTTGTTCTTGGTGTAGTTAAACTTCATCAGGTTGGCATCAGCCCACCTCACAAGCATGTCAAGGTCCCTCTGGATAGAGGGTCATTTACTTATGACCTTCTAGTGAACAACTTGTAAATCTGAAAATAAAATTATTGCTCATTTGCAGTACTGTCTGGCTGCATTTCATGCAGTAGAAATCACAGTAATATTACAGTCGTCTTTGCAACATCTTCTCTACTTTTGCTGAAAACAGATTATAACAAAATACAGTGAAAAATCAGATCTTTTTTTTTTAATTTGCAATGCATAAGCTATGCAGGGATATGCAGAGTTAAAGAGAGACATACAGAAATACCATATTGGTTCCCTAAGAAAGGATAAATTCTGAAATGCTGAAATTCTGAAGTAGGTAATAGTTTCATATTGGTGTGTGCTGCTCGTTAAATCCTTAAAATCAATAAGGAAAGTGTGAGAGCTACCCCTATTAATTCCATAACCTTATAAAAACATCAAATCACTTTCCAAAATGTAACCATGAGTTACTGCAACTGCAACATGCCCCAGTGATACACTCACGATTCACCAGCCCAGCTGCATGATGTTTTGCAATTCTGCAGATGTGAACAGGATACAAACTTTCAGCAGCGCTTGAGTACTGCTTTCTGAGGCTTTCTATCATTCCCTGACGTATAAAATTGTTCATACAGAAGTTAAAAGGTTCTTCAGCTTCACTCTCAGGCAGTCTGATTCACGCCTATTCACAGATGTAAAAATCTAGCTCTCCTAATTGCATATGTGACAAACCTATAGTTATTACAACAATTACTCAAACAAAAAGGCAATTACTTTGGTTTTGTCTTTTATTGGTGCCTTCTTGTACAAGACAGTAAGCTAGCCTCGCCTAACAATGAGCCATGTGCGATCAGTATAAGTATGAAGAAGGGTAAGCTGAAATTCTAATAACATATCAAGGAAAACAGGTGTTGAATATTCATAAGTACACATATTCTTGATTGTGTAAGACAAAATTCTGGGTTAACAACCTCACGTTAGGAAGTATTTGCTTGCAGTTGTCTGCAGGTTATGAAACAAGCACACAGGAGAATGTGCATACCCAGAATTTAATGTGCAAAGTGAAATAAACATTTTGCACATCAGACCATTTGGATTTCACAAAGGTGTGATCTCAGTCGCTTCTGGTATACTTATATGACACTAATCCCTGAAAAGCTTCTGCTTGGTGGGAAAATCCCAAGATTCTTGCCTAATCTCATTGAGTGAGAGAGAAGAGTTTGAGAATCATATATCCAGATTACAGTCTCTAGTATGAGTGGTATGAGATTGCTGCAGATTGAAAGGACTAGTGTTAGTTTCACGCTGCTGAAAAAACTATTTTCCTCATCATAAGGACACTCATACTGTCCAATGCATACCATGCAGAAAAGATCAAAATACAAAAATCATTTTAACATTAGGGGTGTTAAATACTTACAAAATGGATTTCAGATGAACTGTACCCACAATCAACCTCCAGCTGATAAAAAAATAGCTAATGAGGTAACAGGCTACAAAGTCTCACAGTCCCGATAAGAAGTGTTGCTCAGATGGATGGAAGCTCAAGACAAGGTTCTATTCCCATTGCCATCATAGCAGTTCTGTTGCTCAAAGTGGCTTCATTTTTCAGAGCTCTCAGACTTGTAAATTTTTGGTTCAGTTCTCAGTGTAGCTTGCAGTTTGGGTATCTACGCATGCAAATAATTGCATGTGTAGTTACCACGTGTGCAAATATGAGTTGGTAGACATCCAGACAGAGATTTCCAATGCTCAATTCAAAATAAAAAGAATAATAAAATATGTGTGTTCCATATATTTCTTTAGAAGTTTGCATGTGCAAGCAGGTAATTGGGTAAGAAGTTACTATTGCTTTCATCTGTCATTTAAAAAGTCCAAATGCAAGACAGTATTCAGAAAATATGACATTGCACTGACAGTTCTGAAAATCTGTTGGTGAACATGAAATTTGCCATCTGTCTTTTGTGCTATGGATGCCTTTGCAAACCTTCAAAAATCAGTTTTGTTTGGGCTTGTGTAGGATCCTGTGCACCAGATGGCGCTTGTATTGAGCTTGGCTCTCAAGTAGCTGGCCAAAAGTTAATACGCATTTTACTAATGTTGTAAAAATGTTTATAATTTAGTGTGACTCTAGCTTAGCTTTGAAGTTAGTTACTCCCTCTTGATAAGCAGAAGTTCCTCTCTGTCTGTCATACAACTAGAATAAATGTATTTATGAGTTTTGAAAGAGTTGACACCAGAAAACATATGATAAAAGCAACTAAACAAATCAAACCCATAAATGTTGTATTTGTTGTGAACATCATACTGAAGTTATTTATGACAAAATGAAAACAAGGTCAAAATTGTGCTAGACAGTGTTGTGTTCAAAAGAAATACCTGATATTTTTAAGTGTCTTTGTCCACTTAAAGTATACTGAAAGTATAGTGACTTGTTCTAAAGCCTTTGTTCTAAGATTAGAGGTAGCTAACACAGATATCACCTGAAGGAATAATCTAGCAATGCAGTTGGAAAATACAGTTGTTCCAGCAAGAACATAAAGTCTTTGCTTTCTGGAGTCTATGTAATCACTGGCAATCATTTCCATGTTATTGTTGTCTCTTGTAGTTTCTCTTTATCAGAAACCACACTGGCTTTCCACATTGCCTATTTTACATTGGCTACAGATGCAGGCACTAGTAGCTAAATATTTAACTCTTTGCACATGTGCATTCTGTCAGGATATTATGGATCTTTATCAAAGCAGAACAAATTTAGGATTGTATTCTTAAGGCTGTTCCCACAGTAGTTACATCTACATCAGATGTTTTAATTTGGTCTGTTGCTGTATGCCTATATCACCATGGCCTATGGAAGTATTTATTTGGGGAAAAGACAGCTAGTACAATACACAGATGTAAGTCATAAGTTCAAAATCAGAACAGCCAAACTGAATAATAATTGAGTTCATATAGTTTGTTTCCTTTATGATTAATACTTCCAGAATACAAGGCAACCAAAGAATATACTAGTATGAGAAATTATAGTTAAAGGAACTTGACATTTTGGTGATTGAAATAACAGAAAAAGCAGCATGATTCAGATTTTATATATATGTATATACATATAAGCTCCAAATGATTCTCCAGTCAGCTTTTTCCTTTCCCACTCCTGCTAATGCCAGTGCTAGAGGAGAAAATGGAGGAGACCATATGACTCCTCCACAGTTTCTCATTTCAACTGGAATTGAAATTGCTCATTGTACTGCACAACCCTGGAATCTGGGGTTGCAGAACCTGAAGTTCTAAACGTGAACAATGTTAATATGAAAAAAAGATCATAATTCTTATATCCTTTGGCTGTTGGAAGAATATACAATTTTATAAACAATAAGGCTGTTGGAAGGAGATACAATTTTAAGCAGAGATCACTCAAAATAGGAAAAATTTTAAGAGAGAAAAAAATCATTAGTTTCTACATTTGGTCAGTGGTAGTTGATATAGGTGAAGTGTACTGACTGTAAAGATCAGTAAATGTTGTGTGTATTTCAGTATTTCGAACTCTCAGTTATGATGCATGTAGTCAATTCCCATACAAGGTCAACAAGAGACATCTGAAAGAACAAGCAGGAATGGAACAAAGGGCTCACCACCGGTGATGCTTCCACAAAGACATGAAAGCTATCAAGGACTACTGCCAGATTCATTCTGAACTGAAACAGAGAAATACAAAATGAAGTATAATCTTTTGTAAATAAGTAGAATCAGTTCTGCTTTGTGGTTATGTAATGTTGAGCTTGGTAGTTTTGCAAAAAAGGCAATGCGTAAGAGGTTTGTGGTAGATGACAGTGAAGAAGTGTCTTAGGTAAACGTTTTATAATAACCAGCTAGAACTGAACTAGTGTTTGCTGGCATGACAACAGGACTTTCCAAACCTGAAGTTCAGCCAAAGGACAAAGTAAGGAAGAGGATGATGACGAACAAACGACCACCAGGGGTCCCAAAGACCCACTACCACATCATTGTGCACATGCGGGAGGAATTTTCTAGAAGAATCATGTCATGTATAAGTGCCTTTATGAATATGCATGTAACATAATGAATATGAATGTATGGTGACTGTATAATCATGGCTTGTTTGGTGCTTGAGCAAAACACGCTCAGAGGAGCTATCCCCCGTGTCTCCCAGGACGCAAATAAAGAACACCTGCCTGTCAACTTAAACTTCATTGGCAAGTCCTTAGAATTTTCCTACAGATCATAACATCTAAGATACCTAACATCAGACAAATCTACAGAGATGCTTTTTTTGACCAAAGAACAAAAAAATCAAACAGTGACAAACAGTAAAACTGTTAAAAGAAGATTTAAGAGGCATTGTGTTAAGGTGGCTAAGGAACCAGGCAAGATCTGAAGGATGAGATGCTTAGCAACAGAAGATGCTATAATAAGATGAATATGGAGAGTATCTGCAGCTTTGTTTCTTTTTGTTTCTAATTCTAAAGTAAATGATGTTGTGGTTCTAAGAGGACACTCAATTAAGTGGCTAACGCGCATGCAAAGGAAGGAAATAAAGAAAACTGAACTTAATACCTGAAGAGACAGAGGAGTTATGGAGAAACAGGTCCAAACCTAAAAGAGAATAATTAAATTTCTCAGAAAGCTAGGCAAAGACCTGAAAGCAACTCCCCTTAGAAAGAGCTTTCAGGGGGACTGAAAATGGAAGAAGTTGTAGCTGATCCAGTAACCCTGACAGATACTGAAGGAAACACCGGAACCTGTCCTGAAGTAAATGCTGAGGAGCAGTGGAAGCATTTCAAGGCTTGCTCATCGATCCAATTATGAACTTGGATTTTTGTAATGACATAAAACTACTTGGGTCAATTAGCACAGAAAACTAAAATGTTAATATGACCATTAGTAGTGAATCACAAGCACTGATTGGGTTTTACAATACAGGAATAAAAAAACAAGGCTGAAGTTGAGATGAATCACAAAACAGAAAAGAAAAAATAATGGACATATTTTTTTGCGCAAAAATATTTGTCATGCCAGCAAATAAAGATTAGACTAGTAGAAGAGGCCTAAATAGTTAATACTACCAATTCATGAAGACACTACAAGCATTTAAAGATGCAAACTTTTTTACAGACATTTGGTCAAATTATAAAACCAGCCCACATACAATAAGCAGAGGGTAGTTTGAAATGTTGAATCAAACATAGGCTCGCTCATTAATGTACATATTAACTAGGGAGATGAAGATGTCAGACAAGTTCAGAATAAAACTGAAGCTTTATAAATTTTCTAAATTAATATTGCAATTTAGCACTGATATCACTGCAATTTAGTACTAACATCAAAAAATTGAACCAGACCCCATGTGAAGAGCTGTGTATTCAGTGGTGCAGACCTAAAGGGAAAAACACCTGCAAACATCTGAGGAAGTGCCACGTCTCAATGTTCAGCCCTCTAGTACGTGGAGCGTTCTGCTTTTCCATTGTTAGAATGTCTGGTGGGATTTCCCACCATTGCTTGTAGATGGTATATGGTTTAACTACATGCTTTGGAGATCTGGACCTGGCTTATGATATAAAGATGCTGTGACTGTACTGACCTGTGACTCCACTTTTCCTTCCCTTTAGTCCCAGAAGCTACATTAGACATTCCTGCAGGTGTTGTTAGGGGAACTGTTTCAGACACCAACAGCACCAAGTGCACAAATAGCTAGGAAACATTAGCAGAAGGCTAGCAATACAGTTAAAATGATGTACAAAGATGTACACAAAATTAAGGGAAATCAATCTTGAGTGAATTGACTCAAGTTCTTGTAACAGTGCACCCTATAATCTTCATGGTGCTTTGCTAATACATAAAGGGGGTTATCTCTCTTCAGGTAATAGTTTTGAAGCCTGCAGTATCCTCAATTAATGGCTGTATCTTTATTGTCATTGCTACACCCAAAAAAACTCAACAGCTGGTTAAAAATATTTGCAATGGCACTAAGACAATGAAGCATTTTGCTGAGAAAAGTTGTGATTTACTCTGTGAGACAGTATTTTTTGTCAAATTAGAAAAGCCATATGTGGTAGGGGCATAATTATCTGTATAAACCCCAAGAAGAAAGGTACTCATTACTGTGTACTTGTGGGTGAAGACACGACTTGTAGTACTGCCTATAACTAACGCTGCCTGAAGCTCCAAATCATACAACACCGTTTTAACACTTCAAACATTCCAAAGCTCTTCTCTGCTCTGACTACAATGCTCTATACTGAATTCGTGCCTTATGCTGAATTCTGATTAGAAAGTTTCAGGTAAAAATACTTTGGCCATGGACAAGAGGAGTTAAAGAACATGTTGCTGTCTGCACAACACAAAAATTCTTACAACAAGCTGGGGAGAACTTGCTTGAGATTACCACTTATGATGCAAAGACTTGAAATTCATTCATGGGTTGCCTAACATCCCATTGTTACTGTTTGGGAAAAAACAAGCAAAAAACAGTAAGTATAATGCTGCACTTAAAAGCTGTGTTACAGACAAGAACTTTGCCATTTAAAACATAACTCCAGTGAAAAAGAGACTCAAATTAATAATCATTCAGACTGGAGAAACACTGAGAAAGAAGACTAAATGACAGCAGCAAACATATGCAAATGGTGTTAAAATGTGGTTCCATACTGAGAAGACCAAAATTGTGTTCATTTTTTGAGCCATCTTCAAACAAATATTACCTTCATAGCTGTCTGGTACGTATTTCAAAATATTGCCATCTTTGCTGTATTTTAGACCCTCAATGATGGGAGAAGCAAGGGTATTTCAAAATGAAGTGTTAGCAAAGAAAATTTACTGCATTTCCAAATATAAATATATGTAGATAATGACCTAAATATCAAACACTGCAAAGCAGCTTCCTCTCTCACACCGCCAGGAAATAACCAAAACCAAAACAGGAGATTTTTACTTTGGGAGAAATTTTGGGCTTTGCATCAGTCTGCAATACTGCTAAAAATATATATATATATATATATTTTAAAAGCACTATGCTTAGCATTGAGTGGTACATTTGTTTTTATTAGTTTAAATTAAACTAATTAAGGTTATCACATATCGATAGATCAAATACAGTTCTGAGGAGATTAATAGTTGCTTTTCTCAGAAACAGTTCTTCCTTTTGACATGTATAATTAATACATTGGAAATAAAAAATATTATCTGCTATGAATCTCCTTGGTTTCATGTCTGAAATACCGTACAACCCTTTTTCTTGGTTTTACATTCTGTTTCATTTCAGGTTACAAAACGCTGAAGCAGTAAGGCGTAAAGAGACCTTTTCAGATATCTTTCTTTAATTTCTAAGGCTAATAAAGGCTTATTTTTACATTTTGAAAAGTGTCATTCCCATCTGTATAGGTGTTACATCCATATTTTTGTTAAATGTTGAGATCTCTGTCTGAATGTTACTTGAAGTGTTGCTGTGATCTTTATGCCAGGTTCAACTTCAACTTTAATAAATGAATGCAGCTGAGAGAATTCAACATGCAGAATGACTCATTTGATTATAAAACTGCTTATGGTGAACTGATTTGAATTCTAGAATAATCGCGCTCTGACTGTTACAGCGCAGCCACATACAGCCTTCTGGTCCCAGATCCACTTTGCCCCCAGGACAAGATGTTTCTACAACTAAACAGCCTGAGCTACTCTTTTTTCTTTTCCAGACAAATTTACTTTCTGGTGAGATAAAATGGACACAAATTAGACAGATTTGGAAATTTTATGTAATGATACCATTTTAATGTAAGGAATGCTTAGGCTGGCTTTTGTGGAAAAAGAATCAGGAAGCCTGACAGCATGTTGTTTGGGACTACACAAGGCAGGGGTTGTGAGAATACAACACAAGGCAGACTGAGAACACCAGTCTGCTATACTGCTTGTGAGATCATGAGCTCCCACATATCACTGCACTTATGAGATTGGTTGCTGTAGTGAACATAACTATACAAGTAACAAATTTCAGGTCTCTATTTTTTGTTTGCTAATAGTAAAGCGTGATCACTGTTGAAAATAACAGTCATTTAAAGATGAGAGTAGTCCAGTATTTTGTCAAACAAAACAGTTCTTCTGAACACAATGTTGTATTCTTTCTATACCTATTGGTGGTGAAAAAAACAGCATTCACTTTTCCATAACTTCAATAGAAATTACTTTCTCTGAAAAGCTGTTTATTTTAGATCTGTTTCAACTGCAATATGCAAATAAAAAAACAGAAGGCAAATACATATATTGAAACACTCTAGATGGCTTTTGCCACTTTCCCCAGTATAGGCAAAGGGCCAACTGAATTTTTTTACTTTTTTATTTCTGCTGAGTACATCCGTTATTCACCAGCAAGCAAACCTTTTAAAGACTTTCGATTTCAGCACATTTCTTTGATTTAAAGATGCCATGTCAGATATTGAGACACATAAGCTTCCTCTAGGCCTTGATGCATTTGATCTTTGCTATCTGATGTTTTTGGTTTTAGGTGGTTAGAAGCTGATCATTTGTATTCACTTCCAGAGATCCAAGTAGGTTGACTCATCTCCGATTTTCTAATTTTTTTTTTTTTTTGACCTTGTTTGTCTTTTTCTGGTCCTGAAATGACACTTATCTGACAGGATTTCTCAAAAATAATCTTCAGTGGCTCAGAGATTACTTTGGCTATTTTCTCAAGTATTGTAGATTGAATTCCAAAGGCTCTGATGATTTGAAAGCACCCATTTTACCTCAGTACTTTTAATTTTTATTCTTCCTATTCTGTTCAGTATGAGTTGTATTGTCAAATGCCTGGTTGCCAACTTTTTGGGGAAAGCCAAATCAGAATAAATCCTCTAGGGTGTAAAGAAGTGACTTCTACAACAAAACCCAAATTACACTGCATAAAGGTATGGCTCATGGCATGCAAGAAAGATGCAGACTCACTTTTTATGAGGAGCTCTGCGGAAAAAGAGGAGGTATAATGGGCACAAGTTACACCTGGCGAGATTCAGACTGGACACAAGTGGAAAATTCTACACGATGAGAATGAGCAACCACTGGAATAATCTGCCCAGGGATATGGCGGACTCCCCAGCAGTTGACATTGTTAAGATGTGGCTGGACAGGGTGCTGGGACATCTAGTCAAGACCATATTTTGCCTAGAAAGGTTGGACCAGAGGACCCTTGAGGTCCCTTCCAACCTGGGTTTCTAGGATTTCTTTCACTTCGGTTTGTTTCATTAGTGTATAAACCTGTTCTGAACCCATCTTCCCGCTGTTATTTTGATTTAAAAAGAAACTTCAGCGTTAAGCATATGAAAATGCAGCAATGTGGGCACTAGGACAGTGCGCTACGGTGAAAAAACAATGTGATTATTTGATTATTTACAATTATAATGATTATTTACAATTATTACCATTCTCTTTCGGTTTTTCGAAGAAACAAAACCGTGTCGGATGCGTGAGGCTCTTTCCCCCCTGTCAAACATGCTGGGCTGCGCAGTGGTACCATAACCACCAAAGAGCAAATTCCCCCGCAAGCACCCCTGCGCCTGTGCTTCCCGGCCGTGTGCCCGTGTTCGCCCTGCGCCTATCGAACCGCCTGGATAGCAGTCCCCGGGACCGGTGCCTGCAGCCCCTTAGCTCAAAGGCCGGGTTACCCCCGGCTCCGCCGGAACTGCAGCATCGTCGTTTGCCCTCTGCCTCCAGCACGATGCGGCTGTCACGGACACAAAGAATAGGTGGGGAGGGGGCCGGGCAGGCCCGCTCTGGCAATGTCCTCGCATCGCCACGCTTATATACATATATATATGCATAGGCGGGCCGCCGGCAGCCCGCTCCGCGCCAGCCCTTAACTTTTCCGCCGGGCTCCGCGCCGTCCTCCCCGGGGGTGCTCACGGCGGCAAACTTCCCGCCCGGCGGGCTCGGGGAGCGCATTTCATCCTCCCATTCCCAACTCCGGGCAGCGCCGGCCGTGCTGCGAGGGGCGGCGCGGAGGAGCCCCGCGGTCGTCCCCGGCGGCGGGCGCCGCTCCGGCCCGCCCCGCATCGGAGTAAAGGCGCCGAGCTTCGGCGGGCTCGGCTGCTGCTGTTGCTGCCGTCGCCGCCGCAGCAGGAGGAGGAGGATGGAGCCAGGCAAGGAGCCCCGGGCGGCCGCTGGGCAGCCAGAGCCGGCAGTGTCGTTCCAGGCCCGGCTGTGGAAGAACCTGCAGCTTGGGGGCAAGAGCCGGAGCGGAGGCGGGCGGGCGGCAGCAGATCGCCGCACTGCGGAGCTCCCCGCCTTGCCGCCGGGCAGCGGCAAGGGGGACCTACCGCCCGGTGCTAAGTGGGGCGGCTTCAAGCGGCGGAGGCAAGTGCTGGACCGCGTCTTCTCGTCCTCCCAGCCCAACCTCTGCTGCTCAGCCGCCGAGCCGGTGGAGCCGGGCGGCGAGTCCGGCTCTGCCTTGCGTCGGCTGCGGGACCACCTGCTACCCCAGGGGAAGGTGCCGCCGCCCGGCCGCCGAGACGACCCCGCCACCGGGGATGAGGGGCCCGAAGGCGGGAAGCAGGGCCGCCGGCCCGGAGCACACCTGTCCCACCAGAAGAGCTCCTCGCTGCCGAGCACCGCCTGCTTGGAGCAGCTGCTGCATGGCTCTCCCGCCCCCGGCAGGAGGAAAGAGCAGCGGGCGGAGGACGGCGACGGCAGCGAGGTGAGTGCTGGACCTTCGCCGCGCCCCGCGAGGCTGCGCGGCAAGCGGCCCTTTGCGGGTGGGAGTGGGGAGCGAGGCGGAAAGGTGGTCCCGGGGAGGAGAGGCGGGAAGAGACGCGAGGCAGAGGGCGGCTGCCGGAAAAGGGCAGGGAGATAAGGTGAGAGAACAGGGCGCAAGGCGGGAGGGCGGCCGCCGGGAAAGGCAGGGAGGTGAGGTGAGGCGAGGCGAGGCGAGGCGGGAGGGCGGCCCGGACTGACCCTGCCCCGCGCCCGCTGGTGCGACGCGGTCCTTCGCCTTAGGCAGAGCCGCCGCAGGCCGCTGGCGCCCTGTTTTAGCTTCCCCCGCCGCGGGGCTGGGCCCGGCTGCCGGCCGGGCGGTGTCTGTCGTGACAGGCGATGTGGCGCGGCCATCTCGTGGGCGCGCTGCGGGGCGCTGAGTACTCGTACCTCAGAGCTGCCCACAGTAAACCATGCAGAGAACGGGCGTCCCGAAGGCCGAAGCTGCAGTCGAGCCCGCAGCTCCGGTCCCCTCTCTTCATTCACACTTGTCCCCAGAGCCACTCTGTGTCCCTGAGGCCTTGCACTGCTGGTTTTTGTCTTTGGCGCATCCAGGGTGGCTTTTGTTCAAATAACCTCCGCTCTTTTCTTGCCTGGTTATCCAAATTTGAATAATTATTTCTTTTAATTTCTGCAGGACACCCAAACGACTTCCACTAGTTAACAGGTAACTACTTTCCAGAACGTACCAGGCGCTGTCACACACAGCCTTTGGTTCAGGCTGATGAAGTAGTTGTTCTTCCCTCCTCTCTCGGGAAATGTGGTGTACAAAGCCATAGCTCTTCCGACTGTCAGTTTTGAAATTAAGTGGTGAAGCTAGAATTGGTAGGGGCTGCTGAAGCTTGCAATACATTTCCTAAGAGAAAAGAGCAAACATGAGTCATTCTGGAGTTTGTGTAATTCTAAGCAGCCATCCACTTTTTGCAGGAAAAGTTGACTAATACACATTATTATATATTGTCTTCTATCATAATTACGGAGAAATGAGCAACGAAGCTGTATGAGTATACTTGGTGACAAAGCCTGTGGTCATGGTCTAGTGAAGAGCAGTTGTGTTTATGCAGTGACTTGGAGCACCCTTTGAGGGACTGTCATGCCTCTCTGTAGAGTCTAACCCTCACATCTATAGACACGGGACCCAGACCTAACTTTATGTCCAAGTCCGTCAGAAGCTGTCTTGGTTATCACATGTATAAATCATGCTTTTAAATGTTTTAGGTGGTTGCTTCTTGAGGTAGGATTATTTTAATAAGTGTTGAAGTAAAGAGGAGTCAGTTGCTTTCTCCCCCAACCACTGGCTCACAAAAATGTATTTTACATTTTAAGTGTTACTGTTCGGGACTGCAGGATATTCTTCTGACTTACACTGCTACATCTAGCAATTAATAAATAAGAAAATATGGGTCTCTCTTCAGTGCCATTCTGCTGTTGTGTTCAGGAAGGAATCAGCACATTTATTTACAAAACATGTAAATTTTCATTTAATTGTGAGGGTATTACTCCTGTTTTGGACAAGGTACACTCATAGCATTTGGAAAGAATACTCCTGATCAAAACAAAGTGGTACCCAAGCTCTCTAACATGTCTTTAATTAGCAAGATTATGGCCAGTTCCTCCAAGCAATTTCTAGTATTTCTAGCACTTGGGCTGTGCCTGCATATAGTGAGTTTGGAATAATTTACTTTTTTCAAATCCAAATTTTACTCACAGTAGCACAGACTTCCAAAGTTGTCCTGAAAGTTGGTTTTTTTTTTTTTTTATTATTTTATTTTATTTTTATTGCCCTGCAGCCTTAACTGTGTAAATATCAAAAAAATTCTAGTTAGTAACAGAATCACAAAAATGAGGTTAAATTATCTGTAAGTAAAACAACACTAGAATTGCAGCTTGCTTTAAAATGTATTTAAAACTCAACCGAAGGCGAACAAAGGCTACTGCCTCTTTCAGATCAAGACTGAAACTGAATTTTTTAGCAAATATGTACACAAAAAGGCCTACTAAATATTTTAAGGGAGATGGTGGGGAAAAATAAAATCCCAGGAGAAGTCAAATTTCCTGTGCTTTTAAGCTGGAATAGTACAGTTGTCATCAGTGAAAATGAGCACAGGTTAGTGCGGTGGATTGGAAGACTTACACTGTAAGTTGCTGCACTCTGTGTGGATTTAATCTTGCAGTGTACTTTTTGGCATAGTTGCGAAATAGTTTGAAATAATTAAAATACGATGAAGCGATACTGCATTGGACATGGGCAGTCTAGCAGAGGCCAGGTTTTCTTAGGTGTGAATAAAGCATTTGTTGCAGTGAATAGGATTAGTGTCTTGGTTTGAGTAAAGGTGCATGTTTATTGGTGGAATCTTACACAAAGAATAACCATTTCATTTCAGCAGTAAATGCTGATCTAGTCCTCCTCCAAAGACTGGATACTTCTCACAGGTGCCCTTGAATGAGGCATCTATTGAAGTACTATATATAATTCAAGTAAATACAGTGAGTACTCTATTTGGGGAGATAAGGCCATCGTAAGTACTGTATTTGTTAGGAAAAACAAGGTTCCTTTTAAAACCAAATATCGTTTATTAGGACAAACAAATAAACACAAGCAAAATTAAATATGATCCTTCTTCCTCTTCCAAAGGCTGTATATCAGGCTCTTGGTCAAACCTTTCCTAACCTCAGACATGGCGTGCAGCCGCCCTCATGCAGCCAGGAGCTGCAGAATGTGTTCTGCACCCTGCAGGGTAAGAGTGAAGGGTGATGGAAGCCTCATGGAGTGGTTCGTGGGCAGGAGGTGACAACAGCCTTCCAGGGGTTTTGTGGCTCATGGGACTTCCAGCTCTGGACATACTCCCCATGTTTTTTCCCCATTTGACCTAATAATTTGCATTTCCTCACCAGTGGGAGCTTGGATTTACGCAGCAGTGCCCATGCCAGTGTGGCCTTTCTCCTGAATGTGAGATGCTGCTTTGAATGGAAAGCTTTATGTTACTTGCAGTGTATCATGATTATGTAGTGAAAACCAGGAGGGTGGAAATACCTCTGTTTCTTAAGATTTGCAGTAATAAGGAAACTACAAGTATTTAATCATCTTAATCAGAGAACACTGTTGTGAGCATATGTCATCTTAAACTGACAGTGGACATGAAGAGCATTCAGGGAGAGGATTCCTGGCTGAAGAGGTGTCCAAGCTGCAGTCTGGTGACTGCACTGGGAACATAAATGGGCATGTTTCCCCAAGGGTTTTCTTGCAAGATAAATGATTTGCCTTTTTTAGAGATGTCCTGGTTGATCTGTTAAGCTCAAGAGTGGACTGTTTCTTAACTGCTTCCCTCCCTGTCTGTTTCCAGTTTTGTGGTTATGTGGATATATGGGAGTTGTGGGAGGGCTTACTGCAAGGAGGAGGAGTGGAGGAAGGCTAGAACTGCCACTAAACAATTAGATGCATAGCCATTGGAAATGAAGCTTCATTAGTTTTGCTGCACTGGAGATACATATCCAGATCTAGCCTCTCTCCCATTTTCTCAATAGTGTTTAAATATTGGTCAATAAAGTTGGTGTAAGAGGGTGTGGCACATCAGAGGGGTCTGCTGAAAAAGGGGAATTTTGTGAGCTGGGTGGTGTGGAGAGAGATTGCACTTCCAGAGAAAGGAGCATGGTGTTGTACTGAGATGTCTGGGAAGAAGAAAAGGAGGAGTAGTGATGAAATACAAGCAGAGATGGAGTAGTGATGGAATAAGAGCAGAGGTAGAGCTGTGAGGAAGCCTGAAGAGAGGAGAATCTTGAATTTGGTGTGGAGGGGGATGCAGAGCCAATGGTAGCCTGGTTGGCATACTGTGCATGTTTTTTCTGCCTGTACCAGAACAAATCTATATCTGGCATAGAGCCACTGGAGTCAGTGAAGTTGCACAGGGGAAAGATTTGGCTTGTTTGTTCTAATTGGTATATTTCACAGGTCATGTTTCAGTAATTGATCCAGCCAGTGAAAGCAAAAGAACAGAATAAAGACAAAAGAAAAGGCAAAAAATGTCAGTGAAAAGCTACACAGATAATGCCACCCAGGAGAATCTTAATTGCTACTTCAGATTTGTAAAACAGTGCACTGGGAAAGGTGAAGGTGGTGAGGAAATTCAAACACTTCTGACTGTCAATATTACATTTTCCTGAGATAATGCCAATACAAAACAAGGAGAGTCAGGGAGAGCTAATTTTCACAGGTTTTTTGGAGCATGATTTGAGTCCAGCAGCATTCTGAGAATAAATGGGCAAAATTTCAGAAAATAGGAGGGAGCTTGATTTTGGGGATCTGGCCACTGACACATGGGGAGTAAGTACATGACTGAATGTTTAGGCTGGATCAGAAGTTCCTAGAGCTTATTAATAGAACTTACAGAGAAATTGCAAGCAGGAGTAAAAAGCTGTTGATAATGCTTATTTCTTCTTAGGAAGGCTGTTGGGGTCTCTCAAGGCTGTTTGCTTTTTCTGGAGTTTAATTAGACCTCAGATTTTATCGGGATATTCTGTACTGCCTTGTTTCGTCCTTATGTGAATATCTGATAAAAGGCTTATGTTTCAGCAGCTTGAGAAGCATTAATCTGTTTCTTGTGCTCTGTCAGCTTCTGACCAGTCTGTCAACGTACAGTATGTTAGTACAGTGTAGGTATATAACTGACAGGAAAATCAAGAGGGGGCACAACAGAATTCTTGAATAACCTCTGCTTAATTAACTAAAGAATCTCTCCAGAATTTTCAGAGTCAGATGCATTATTTTTCAGAATTGGCCAGTTCGCATTTATCCTCATGTGAAACACTTACCTATTTTAAAGTGAACTAGGAGCAGCTGTTAATTTGATGTTTATCCATGACCTCATTTAAGCTTTACTTTATCTCCTCCTCCCACCCTGCCTTTACTATTTATATGTAAAGGTGTTCATAGTAAAATAATGGTATTGAGGTTAATAGATGGTTGGTGGATAAGAATTGCAACAATCCCTGCACTGAAGGGATAAGAACGTGCTTATTTTCTACTGGGTGACTCTGTTGTGAAGTGGTTGAATTTCGATGTAAGGATTTTAGCTGGATTGCAAGTAACTGTGACAAAACTCTGTTACTTCAGTGAGCTTCACTTGTGTATTTCATAACCTGCTGAGTTCTGTTAAACTTTTTAAATGTAAAAAGACAAACCTCTAAATATGGTTACAGCATTAGGTTTTTTTCCAAGAAATTCTGAAAAATACTCTTTTGTTCTTCTTGTTGGAAGTGTTGAATGCAGAAAATTATTAGGCATACCAATAAGACTTATTAGTTACTATATTGTTGCAATAAGAAGTACTTTTTAGCATTTAGAAAAATATGATTAAAAGAGTTTTAAGACTGCCAGTATGTCATTCAGCACCCAACTCTGTAGGTAGTTCTAATTTAACTGTTTTGTCTTGTGATGTGGTACTAACATAGTAGTAGACCCAAGTGTTGTAATTTCTTTCCTCTTGGAATTCCAGGTCTTTGGCAAGGTGGCTGAGGACTCTGCATTGATCTGAGACTGAATTTGGCTTTTTCTCACTAATCTTAGTATTGATCCTAGATCTTAGATATTGTAAATGTCATCTTCCAGGGAATGTAAGCCCTGAAACTTAAGTTTAAAAAAAGAATTGTTTTCCTCTTCCCTTGTGCAAGAAGGCAGAATTTCAGCAATATTTTCCTGTGGTAGATTTAATTTATTGAAACTTCAAATTAAAATCATATAATCACAGAATGGTTTGGGCTGGAAGGGAGCTTAAAGGTCATCCAGTTCAAACCCCTCCCATGGGCAGGAACCGCTTCCACTAGACCAGGTTGCTTCAAGCCCCATACAGCCTGGCCTTGAACATTGCCAGGGATGAGGCAGTCATAGTTTCTCAGGGCAACCTGTGCCAAGGCCTCACTACCCTCACAGGGAAGAACTTCCTGAGATATCATCTGCATCTCCCCTCCGTCAGTTTAAAGCAATTCCCCCTACATCCTGCTACTGCAGAAAAATGGATCATATCTCCAGGCCCAGAAATATAACAGAAAAAAATCTGGGTTGAATTGCAGACATGGTGTTCTGACAATGTGTCTTTTTACAGGTGAAATGCATGTCAAGAATGTCAGACAATATTGAGCCCAGGTAATGGCACAGCAGAAACACATTTAGAGCTTTTGCTATCAGTAGGAAGGGAGCTTCAACCGCTGGGACAGATTTTGTTGAGCTGTCAAAATGTTCAAGTATCTGCAACACTTTCTCTGAACTGCCTCTTCATTCTGATGCTGGGAAATGTGCACCTCTGTGAGCAGAATTTTTTCCTCCCTTCAGCCTGTATTCTCTGTCATTCTTGGCTGTTCATTCTTTTAGATTTTTTTTTTGTTATTATTATTATTTTTTAGATCAAACCCTATTTTCCCCACTTCTGCATTACCTCCTTCATACTAAGATCAAAAGTTGCTGAAAAAAAAATCCAGAGGCAACAACTGCTTACTTTTGAATGAAATACTGTATTTCAGGCTTTGCTCAAATATATGTAATTCTTCATCACTTTGTAATTTTTCTCAGGCTTACCTCTGCTCATTTGAAAGGGGAGGAAGTAAATTTCTTTCCAGAAAAAAAAAACAAACGCAATTTTGTCAGTTGTTTAATTACCCTTTTGACCACTGGCATTGTTATGATGCTCTATAAAACTGAGTATCAAGTCTGAGATGCTGCAGTGTTCGAACTTTTGCTCTCCTCATTCGTTATTCCAGGGAAGTTCTACAACTGTTGAGAAAATCACATTCAAGAACGAGTCATGAAATGTGACCAGGCAGATAAGATTTTTTTTTTTTCTGGGAAAGTCTGAGTGCTATTTACATACAAAGTTGCCTTTAGGATGCCATTTGGTTTTGATGTGTCTGATCTGGCAGCATTCATATTACTGTATCTGCTGTGCTTGTGATTGGGTGATCATGCCAGGCAAAGATGAATAATCTTTTGGAGTCTTGCAAGGATTTGATGAACAGGATATAATTAACTTGCTTTACAGATTCTTTGTGCAGAATAACCGAATAAGCTGTTCAGGACCTTGCAGTTAGTAAGTATCCTTATTGATTTCTTACCTCGTGCGAGTTCTGTTTCATATCTCTCCTGTAAGTGATGCATGCACCAGTGAGACGCTTGTTGCTTCTGATGTGTGTTATTAAATCAGAGGCTAGACTGCCCTGTAGCTAATGATAAATATTTTATGGAATTTTTAGACAAATATGAGAATGGGCTGTGTAGTGCCAGAGAGATGAGAACCCAGACACTTTTCTGTTGCCTGTGTTTGGTTAGGGTGGCTTATGCTGCAGCAATGTAATTATAAGAGAGGGGAGCTACAGTTAATGCATTTGTTGGTTCCTGTGAGCCAAGTTCTCTTTCCAGGCCTTTTCTACCCAGTTCTGGAGCCTAGAAGAGAGCACACAGCAGAGGTCGCTGACTGAACTGTAGTTTCAGTCTGTGCTGGCTCTCTGTGTGCTGTCAGACTCAATGCATGGGAAAAAAGTTGAGACTTTTTCCAGAAACTATTTGTTGTCCAGTTTGGACAGGACTCAATTTTCAGCTGTGGTGAACCTCCTCTGCTCTGTCCAGAAAATGGAACTACCTCCAGGGAACTCTTAGATTTAATTTTTTATCTCCAGAAGTAGAAAATTCTACCCATTCATTTAGTCATTGGCTTAAAAAAAAAAAAAAAGAAAAAGTAAAAAAAAATAAAATTTGCAAAGTCAAGCTGATTCTGACTGGCAAATGGCTCTAAATTCTTGGGGAGAGGGGCCAAAATCTTTACAGCAGGAAAAAGAAAATGCTGACTTCCTACTGTTGTATTTCATGGGTGAGAAATGATTATCAAGTGAAACTTCATGCACTGCAGAGAGTCTGAAGTTCTAGGAGACTTGACGAAGAGTAAAAAGAATCACTGAGGTCAGCAAATTGAAGGTAAGAAGGGAAGCTTCCCCCATTCATTTTAAGGACACCCTTTATCTTACAGTTAAAGGTTTATTCCCTTCTTTGGCACAGACTTCTTGTATCCTGTTACAGTTTCAGTAACTCAATTTTTAAATTTTGAGCATTATTGACATTAGTTGGGTGTTTCAATGTTTTGCATTACTATAATCAGTACAGTATTAATATGAATAGTGTTCTATGACACAAGAACTGGCTTTTGCAGTTTGTTTTTCTATTGCATTCTAATGAAAAAACAGAAATGCCATGTGGGAGTCAGCTGGAGTCCAGGAAATGTGAAGGAATAAGTGTATATTCATAATGCAACCCTTGTGGGATGCATAAAATTTCCTCTCTGAAATTCAAACAAGAATTGGGAATTTCAATATTTATCATATTTATGAGATTTATTTCTAAGATTCAGCTAATAAATGTACCTCAATATACAGGGTAACAGTTAATCTTCTCATGCAAAACAGATTTATGTTACAGTGTTTCCTGTGAATTAGTGTGGAATAACAGTAGAAACAGTCTAAACATCTTGATGTGTTGGGAGATCTGCATTTCTGAAATGATCTGTAGAATGAAGGGATTTTCCTTTGGAAGTTGTATCTACAGAGTAGGTACAACTAGGGGAAGCTTGTTTTATTTTATTTTATTTTTTTTTTCCTTGTTACAGCAGTAAGATGCTTTGATTGCCTGGATTTCAAATTAGAAACATATGGTGCATGGCTGTGTGGTTCTGTGTGGGGAAGGCACACTGGCTGTGAGGCATTAGCTGTGTTTTAGTATACAGTGTGTTGAATCTAGGATTGCAGATATGTTAGGTATGATGTAAGTGATTTAGACAGGTTTGTTTTGGTGTGCTGGAAATTGATTCCTCAGCTTTAGAAAGTTTTATTGGTCATCTAATCTGAAATTTCTGAATTCCATGGATCTTTGTATTTCATGAGCTCTAATACTCTTGTTCAGTCTGAGTGATTCTTTTTCCTTACCCTTCTTCTGCAACCTACATATCTTAAGTTTGTTTGCATTGTGTGGGATTTATCTTAATTTGCTTTACTTTCTGAGTTTTATTACTTCAAGTGTGGGTTATCTGAATGAAAATATGAGTGTTTTAAATGTACACTGTATATTTAAGGTGATACTTGCTTAATATATATGATTCATACTTTTACTATTCCCCCACTTTTTATTTTTCCCCAGTATAAGTAAAATGGAATTTTACTGACAGTGGAATGCTCAGCCTCTGATGGTCCTAGACTGAGACATGGAAGTTATGGACTCTCTGTTTCAGAGTGGTCCTGTCCTGTGGTGCTGATGTGCATTTGGAGCCGTACTGCAGGTTATCTCCTGGGCTGCAGCTGCAGGCAAACTTGTTTTACATCAAGTTTGGTCTGTATCCTTTTTTCTGTTTTTCCTTCCTCACATGGTTGATCTAGGTGGGGAATAAACACAGACAAAATGGAGCAGGCAATTAAAGAAAAGCTAATTAGCATTTTAATTATTTAGAATTTAAGTGACTTCTGCTTATTTGCTGTGGATGAAAGAACTCCCTTTTACGCCTGACCTGATTACGTTAATTACTATTCTTAGTGTAGACTGTTTCTATTACATGGAATTATTTTTTGTGTAAGGTTAGATCCTCAGCTGGTGTTAATGGGTGTAATTCTGTGATACACAAGGTAGAGGATCAGTTCATATCTGCTCAGGATTTGGTCTGGGTCTGATTAAGTCATGCTCTAGGGATACAGGTATCATAAGTAAGTATAAGGCATTTAGTCAGGAATTTCTATCCAAGGATTTCCCTTGTAGTAGGCATTCAACCCCATTAAATGTCGCTCTGACTTCAGAGTTCTCAAGGGTTAGTGAGTCTGCTGTGTGGTCATCTCAGTCTGAGCAGCCCCTGTAAGGTTGCTGTCTGAACTTCGGGGCTAAAAAAGAGTGCATCTATGTCCTTGTTTTGATACTGTTAGGCACGGCCCAGCAGTGAGGCTGGGATCCCTACAAGAAACTTGGGGAAGTTGTCTTTTTCGTCATGTGATGGTCTGCCTCAAAGCCTGTTGTGTCACAAGACATAAAACTAGCTATCGAGGAATTGGGAGACATTGATTCAGTACCTTTCTATACAGAAACTATTGAAATCCTCATCTCCTGCATCCTGCTAAGCTTGAGTCTTTTCTAGATAGTAATTTTCGTAGAATCACAGACCAGTTTGGGTTGGATGGGAGCTTAGAGCTCATCCAGTTTCAATCCCCTGCCACAGGCAGGGACACCTTCCACTAGACCAGGTTGCTCCAAGCACTGTCCAACCTGGCCTTCAATGCAACCAGGGATGTGTGCTTGTTATTAAAGATATGCTACTTTAAAGGAAAAATTGAAGAGGCAGTGGTTGTAGAAAACTCATGAATAAACATGAATCTATCACCTAGGAATTAAGACAGTTGATACTGATGTTTGATTTTTAATTGTTTCTGGGTTTTGGGGCAGGATGGTTTTGGGCATTTTTGGTTGGTTTTTTACTTCCATAAAAAAAGCTAAATATGAAATGAAGCAAGAATTGGCTTAGGAAAGGGATCTTGGTTCACTTTTCTATGCAAGATGATGCTGAAATTTTTATAGTTTGCAGGAAAGAAAATGGAGATTGTGCTGAAGGAAAAGCTTGTTTACAGGAAACAGCTGCCTTATCATTTCAGTACCAGTTTACAAGACAGTAGAAATAATCTCTTGTTTTTGTATAGTAAGTTCTATACATTAAAAAAATGAAAATACATTTTTGTTTCATTTATGACATCACTGAAGTGCTCTGTTAGGAATTGATGCAAACATGTGACATCAGACATATGCGTAGCCAGTTGATAGTTAAAGCTGTCACCTGCTTAATAAGAGGCTTTTTTTCTGTGTTAATACTAGAGCCTTGCCCCCCATTTACTCAAAATATCTTCATTCAGAAGAAACTAACTTTCAGTGTTGTCATTGTTATTTTTAAAACAAAGTAATGAAAAGTGATGACTAATTTACCTATTTGCAATGAAAATGTAGGCAGTTCTTGATAACTGTTCCTGCATATTTGATTAGGTTGTGATACTTGTGATGGTTAAAGACTTTTTCCTGTGTGTGCACATTATCTAAAAATAAGCAGTTTAATTAACAAACAATTTACCCTGTGCAATTTAATGATTTTTGCCCTCAAATGAAGCTTGTCCTGTCATAGAATCATAGAATCATAGAATAGTTAGGGTTGGAAAGGGCCTTAAGGTCATCTAGTTCCAACCCCCTGCCATGGGCAGGGACACCTCCCACTAAATCATGTCACCCAAGGCTCTCTCCAACCTGGCCTTGAACACCGCCAGCGATGGAACGTTCACAACTTCCCTGGGCAGCCCATTCCAGTGCCTCACCACCCTTACAGTGAAGAATTTCTTCCTCATGTCCAATCTAAACTTCCCCTGTTTAAGTTTGAACCCATTACCCCTTGTTCTGTCACTACATTCCCTAATGAAGAATCCATCCTGAGCATCCCTATAGGCCCCCTTCAGATACTGGAAGGCTGCTATGAGTAGTTTTCTTTCCCAAAGCATTTTGCTGAAGGAAGCTTGTTTTAGTTGTCATTTTAATGTATTTCAGCTTGGTGTTTGTCAAGGGTGGATGTCTACAACATTATTTGTTTTTCCCCTCAGTATCTATGTGGAGAACTACCTACTGGGACAAAGCCTTTCTTTCTTTCTTTTTTTTTTTTTTTTTTTTTTTTCCCCCCAGTATGTAGCTTCTCAAATTTTGATGTATTTTTTAATTGTGGTTTTTTGGAGAGAACATATTGCTGCCTTCTTGTTTGGACTGTCAGACTGCCTCTCTTACCTGTGTCGTGACTAACAAACAGCCTTAAGGCGATTTCAATTGCTTGCACATAAAAGACAGTATTTGTTTGTATTTATCTCTGTTTTAATATCATTTAGCAGTGAAAACAAGGTGAAAAAAAGGAAAAAATAGCCCAGCATATCACACCCCCTCAGCAATATGTGACAAGCCAGTTGCAGACTGGTAAACTGTGAAAGACTTCGGAATTGCCATTGATTTATTTTTACAGTCCATCTCTTCCTCCTCCTGGAGAAACTTAGAGTTGCCTTTCTTTTCATCTGTGGGTTTATGTATTACTCCTGCACTTTCACGACCCTTGTGTGTCTTAATAAAGTGTCTCCTAGGTGATCAAGGCAGCCCAGCTACATTTTTTTGTGGTGCTTGGACTGCTTTGCACTGTTCTGAAAACGCTCGAGCTGCACTGGGCAGCTTGATGGACCTCTTCTCTGGGGTGCTACTGGTTATAGAAGTGCACATACTTAAGCTCAGACAAACATGTCTCTTTTCCTGTAACTGTTTTTACCAGTGTGAGTGCAAGAAGCCCCCTCCTCTGCCTCCATCCTTGCATGTGAGTTGATCTCTCTAGTGCTGAGGTCCTTTCAGGTGGTCTGCTTGTCTGGGAAGCCAAAGCTGGAGGACAGAATTAGTTCAAAGAAATCTCTATCTGCCTGCAGATTTCTCTAGTGTCGGTTCTGTATCCTTGGCAGCCAAAATTTGGCCTGGAGTACCCCTTGCGCTGGTTGTTAGTGTTTAATTTAATAGGACAGAAAGATCATTCTATTCTTGGTAACTATTTTTGTTGCTGGTAATTACGCAATAGACATAGTCAATCTTAATTTTGGTGAGAAGTTTTTTATAGGAGGAACTGCAAGCATTTGTTGTGGTAAATACTGGAGAACAATAGACAGTTCCATACTGCAATTTATTTTTTTTTTATTTTTTTTAAGTACAGAACTTAGTTTTGAGGAGGTATTTCACCAGGAAAAATGATGGTACATAGCTTTGGAAATTTGGAACAAAGCTAATGATTTTGGATTTGATTTGGAATATGTTTAAGTGAAAACTCTAAGAATATGGAATAGTGATAAATAGGGATAGGCCAAAGCTACTGTATGTTGAGAAACAGAAGGTACATAGATTAAGACTTTTTTTTTTTTAATCCAGTGGCCTATGAGGTTTTGTTCTGAAGGCTGTACTTTTCATCTCAATAAATTCAAAATCATTTTATTTTTAGGTCAGAACTGAATTGAAGATTTAGATTAATCTTCCTAATTCATTCCTTTGTGAATGTTCATTGCAGAGCTTTAGGAAAAAGGCTGTGGCTTGTAAGGAAGAGATGAACTAAAAATATCAGAAACAGTTCAATCTCTCGTAAATAACTTACACTAGAGAGCAGTTGTCTGTTTTTTTCTTCCAATTTCGTAGTCCTTTAAGTATCATGTATTTCATGTATTTATTATACTACCAGTTAAAATGTCCCTTTGTTCTTGAAAATTTCAGAATCTTGGGTTTTAAAGGAACTCTATTTTGCCAACCAAATGTGCGTGGGTTCTTTATCTAATTTTCAACGTGTCACTGCTGTTGCTGAAGTGGTGTGCTGTGGTGAATGATTTCTTCTCTCTTCCCCATTTTATTTATGACTTAAACAGTCTATTAAAAAAACAACAAACCAAAACCAACAACAAACAACCAAAACCAATAACGTTTATTTATTTATTTATTTATTTATTTATAACTTAAAATGTCATCTGGTAGGATGATGCAGAATTAAGTGGGGCTAATAGCAAGCTAGGTTGTGTGGAGTGGATGAGGTGCAGAAGCTCTTGTCTACCTAAATATGTTCCCTGTTTCTATCTAGTGGATACCTAACCAAGTAAGCATAGTAGCATTAACTTTAAGTAGTATATATACTTAAAGTATGTATACTTTTGATATGTTTTCTTGTTTGCATTCTGTGTTGTTATGATATTAAGGAATACAGTAATAATAGAATGTAGAGTGTGGACTTACAGGCTTTGTGATTTTTTGCGATCAGATACTTAAGAGTATCAGGTGAATATCGAAAATAATAAATACTAAGTATCATGTAGTTTTTACATATTCTTTTAAGATGACATTACATGCAAAGTGCAGAGGTAATGGATTGCAGCAGACAAAATAAAAAATATTTTAAAATAGCTTTAAATAGTTTTACTTCTCCAGAGAACATATTTTCAAATCACCTATCTCATTCAGCCTTGCAGAGAGTGGCTCTTTTTCAGTACTGGCTGTGATGCCAATCACATTCTACCTTGGACCAAGGATATGTGTATACCAAAAAGCCGTGAATGTGTTACCTCCAAAGTAAGGTGTTTTAAAATGTATTATTCCAAGCACATGCATGTGATATTCATTAAACTTCAGTTTGTTTGATGCTGAATTTAAAAAAAAATACCATATAACAATGTTGCAGTATTATATGTACTCTCTTTATTCCCAGTGACACTATGAAACCTGTTCAGACATGCAACACTTTGTAGATAGAGTTGGTTTATTTAAGTTCTGACCATATTTTAATGTTTCAGTAGGAAACCTGATTTTGAGAAGTGTTCATGGACTTGTAGTACAAATGGAGCTGATGAGGGCTCTGAGTTTCAAAAATCAGGCTGCTTATTTAAGCTCAGAAATATAGATGCATCCAACTTAGGCATTCATTTGAGAAACAACAGATCTTGTGTGTAATTTGTACTCATTTTTAGGCAGTACTTCTGTTTAAAATGAGAAGTATTAGAAAATTCTGTAGCTGAGCCAAAATATGTTTTTTTCCTGCCTTGGAATTTTAACTCTGAAGATAAATTTGCAGCCATTGGTGGTAGCAGGGGTTGCACAGATTTTTAATTAATTATTAAAAAAAATAAAGAAAAAGCAGCTTAATGTTTAGTGAGATGGCAGAACAGTAATGGTTAGAAAAATGAGGAACTATCTCTGCGGTTTGGTTCATAAACTTCAGATTACCTTTGGAGCAGCTGTTCCAATTAATCTGTTAATACTGCGGCTTAGCATAAAGAGGCAAAAGCTTGTGACAAAAGAGTAACATGCAGAATATAGTGGTTTCCAGCATCACATCCACATTGTTTTGCTTCTGCAGCTGCCTGGTAAGAATGGCTCTCTCTAAATTATCACTTAAAATATCCATTATTGGAATCAGCACTCTTAGGAAAAAGGTATAGGTAATTTTGTACAGTTTAGGTAGCTTTGTATCCCTTCAGATGCTGGGAACCCTGAGTTGTGTAGCACTGGATGGGCCTGCTGTGTGGTGGTGGGTGTAGGTGCTCCTTGATGTTGTCAGCTTTCCTTTTCACTGCATAGATACGTCAGTGGAGCAGTGTATCACTGCTGCGGTGGTACTTTCACTTTCTCTTCATATACATTTTTTTTTAAGTATCCTTCAACAGTTGAGAGAATCAGGGTTGTTGTTTAGTAGTGCAACAGTGAGGGGAGGGCTTGATCTCTATTTCCCCACTTGGTTCATCACAAGCTGTTTCCTCTTGTTGCAACTTCCGTTTAAATTCAGTCTGGGGGAGGTCTATGGATTCCCATCTGAGAGTGGCCACCAGGATCCACCCAGGGCCTAGGGGAGAGAGGCATTAGAAAAATCCATCTGGCCTTTCCCCTTCTCTCCTCTACTCTTCTGTGTCTTCTGTTCTTCACTTTTGACAAGGGCCTGTAGGGGCAGGGCAAGGAGGAATGGCTTTAACCTGACAAAGGGGAGATTGATATGAGATCTTAGGCAGAAGTTCTTCCCAGTGAGGGCGGTGAGGTGCTGGCACAGGTTGCCCAGAGAAGCTGAGGCTGCCCCATCCCTGGCAGTGTTCAAGGCCAGGTTGGACGGGGCTTGGAGCAACCTGGTCTAGTGGAAGGTGTCCCTGCCCGTGGCAGGGGGTTGGAACTGGTTGAGCTTTAAGGTCTCTTCCAACTCAAATGGTTATCTGATCCTATGACTCGTTTTCTCCTCACATTCCTAAAACCTCTGAGAAGAGTTTTAGTTTACTTTGAGCTGGTGCAAGGATGGATTGGAAGGAAGGCTAGCTTCAATCTTTGTTATGCTTTGTGTGTACAGTAAGGCCACTGCACTGGGCAGATGTTAATTCTTCCTCTTCCCTTTCCTTCAGTCTACATGGCAGACCTTCAGTTCCAGAATAGTGAGTCTTCTGTCTGGGATCAGACTAAACTGGATAACTTTGCCATGTCCCAGAGGGTGTTTTTTTCAGGTAGCCTGGTAAGGGGTGAATTTTGCAGGGGGTAGTGAGGGAAACTCATTGCTGACAGCATTTACTGGGGGAGGTGCTGCTCTGCTGCAGGAGGCAGACTGCTGGGTGGATGTTTCCTCCAGGGGATGCTGATTTTGCGTCAGCACGGGACCCTGTATGTCTGGGAGGAGAAGGCATTGTGGGCCATGATGCTCGGGGGGGGGCCTGTCATAGCACAACCCAGCAGGGGGTGGTAAGGGCAAGGTAAGGCCAGAGAGCAGTTGCATCCCTACTTGTGTTGGTTTGTGAAGCAGGATGGGGGACTGCTCATAGTGAAAAAAAGAGAAATCCTGTTTTCAGTGTCTGAGTTCCTGCCTTGCACAGTCTTTTGTGTGACTGTTTCAAGGCTTGAGAGGCTTTTTAAGCATTTTCTTTTGTTTACCAAATGGGAGCCACAGGAAATCCTGCCTGCCTGCTGGTCAGCAACACCTTGAAGCACTGACAGCCCTGACATGGGGCATGTTCGTCTGGACAAGCTCTAATACTGCATGAGAAGTTTTGAAAAAGTTCTTGTGGGGAAGTGGGAGGGTCTGAATGTGGAAGAGAAAAGGGCAGAGGAAGAAAGAGCCAAAAGGGATTACTTCTATGTTTCTCCCATCTAGACTTTAAGGTATATCCTCAGCTATTCTCATCTTCTCTGGAATGCTTGCCTGCAACAGTGCTTCTCAGTATGTATCCAGAAATTGATTTTTAGAAGAAATCAGTTGATAGAGTCATTCCTGTAGGAGAGCAAGATAGATTTTTAACATGGCCATAGTAGCATCCTCTAAATAATTAAGAATGGAAACAAAAAGTTACTGAATCCTACTTACTGCACTTCAAAACATTTATGCTGTCATTATCTGATTTTTGAGGAATACACATCCTGATTTAAAAAAAATGCCTCTATTAATCCAGACTTCTGGCTGTGTCTCTTGGTTACTTAAAGTCTTTAAAGTTCAAGTGCTGCTGTTTTACATTACTGTAATGGGATTGGGCTGTGGGGATTATTTGTGTCAGTTCATGGTGAACTCCTGGCACATGACGAATTCCTGCATGCTGAAGCCTCAAAGCACAATCAGCTATTAAGTCTGTAATACAGATGTTTTGCGCAGAAAAGAAAGCTGCATAGGCAACTGTGTATCCTGGAAGCCTCTGCTTTCCTGAATGCTCTTCTTGTCCCAGAAATGTTTCAGCTTGGATCTTAAGACAGCTTGGAGCAACAGTATGGCTAGTCCAGTTAGCTCTGAGACAGAGTAGTGTACTGATCTGCATGTCCTTTGGCAGACCCTGTATCACATTCAGCTCATCAGTCAGGAGAACCTAGTCTTAAAACTCGCTGTATATTTGGAAGTTGTCCTTGTACGCCCCCGAAAATATAAATTCATTCTGTTTACATGGAGGTTACTAGCCCATGGAGTAGCCGCTTATGAATGTGTGTGCAATATGGTTGTTAAAGGCGTAACGTGGAGCGCACTTTCACTGGCCCAGTGAAAGAAAGAAACCTGACTGAGAATTGCCGCGTTTCTTACTGTTACAAAAATGCAGCATTCCTCTTAAACGTTTGTTACATGTTTATCCCTGAGAAGGCCAAGCAAGTTGCTGGAAAAAGTCAGGTATCAACACAAGTTACTTAGAAACACACGGACCAAAAGTGCTATCCTGATATGGAATAAATTTAGAGTAGCAACTTGCGGGTACCATGAGTGTTCTAAGAAGGAATTTGGGGAGGAGGGGTGAGAAGGTAATAGTGCATTGATCTTGAAGTGCAGCGTGGTACTGCTGTCCTTCAGCCTTCAGAATGACTGATGCTTCTTAGAATTACAAGCTTAGAGACTCAGAGAGTGAAACTAATGTTTTGTTTTGGATGCATTCTGAGGCCTCCTTTTGACTTTCAGGGAACATTAATTTCTTCTGAATCTTCAGACTCAAAAGCACAATGGTTATTAAAAAAATAATTAAAAAGTAATGAAAAAGACTTTTTTTTTAACTTGTTTTAATATTTCACTATCGTGTATTGTTCCAGAGCTCTGAAGAACACCTCAGACTATCATGATACCTGTGATAAAAATTGAGGCATCTTTAACACTGAACCAGTATGTGGTGCATAAGGCCCCTTGTGGTACAATAGAGGAAATCCCACTGTAAACTCTGTGAGTAAATCCAAGGAGACAGACTGAAGGTATTTTAATATGTTCTCCAAAGATGACTCACTAAAATCTTATGAGTGAGGTGAGGCTAGTGTGCAAGTAGAAATACTTAGTGAAATGAAAACCAAGTGCAGATTCAGTTTCTAGTGTGTTTTTGCAGCTTTTCATGCTAGAACTCTTTTTTCTAATCTGGTATAACCTTTAATTGGAGCTGTCTCAGCTGTGTCTTTGTTCATAAAAACAAAGAATAACATCCTAAGGATGTATATACAAAGTCCTAATGCGACTGCTGAGGTTTCCTGTGCCACCAGCTACCGTAAGCTGCTCATAGGTGAGTTCTAGCTTCCCAGCTGTCCATATGACTCCTTCTGCACCACATCTGGGAGATGGAGGGAAGTGGAGTGGTTCAGGTGATAGGAATTCCTGCTTTCTGAAAGTGGGGGAAAAGCTTTAA
Organism: Ara ararauna; assembly: GCA_028858755.1. NCBI lineage: Eukaryota > Metazoa > Chordata > Aves > Psittaciformes > Psittacidae > Ara > Ara ararauna. Next base: position 68,338,703 of record CM054410.1, on the reverse strand, counting down.
AACACATATGGGGTAGAATATTTCCTTAGCCAAGCAGGAGACAAGAGAGAGGATTAGAAACCCTGTTTGTAGGAAATCGCAGAAGTATTTGTAAGTAGTTTCCGAATTTGCCTTCTGCACAGAGTCCTCGCATGTTTAAGTACACAAGTACTTTATTTAGAGTCCAGTTAAAGTGCTGGCTGAAGTTCATGTAAGTTCAGTTAGAGTGCTGGCTTGAAGTTGATATAATCCTTCAGACTAATGGTGTCAGTGTGTCCAAGGTCAAAGGCTAACACCACTTTTTCTCCCTTAGGTGATTTCTGAACACAAAGCTGCAGATGCTATAGATAACTGCTTAAATTCAATATATCTCTAGTCATTAACCAAACTAACATTGAAGACTGATTGAATTGTACAGTATTACTGGATTATTGCATGTGATCATGTTAAAAGCATCTTGAGAAAAGCCAGTTAGGTTCCAAATTTTTTAATTCTTGAGGTTTTTGGTTGTTTTGATTTGTTTGGTTTTGTTCGTTTTTTTTTAACCAGGTATTAGGTATTGGTTTGGTTTATCATGGTTGATTTATCTTAAAGCAGGAAATGACTTTGTTAAGACGGGGATGGGAAGGAAACTAAACCAGATCTCTTCAGGCTGAAGTGATTTATCAGAAGGTTTATGGGGAAAATGAAAAATGCTTAATAAAACTTGTAAATAATGCAAAGAACACAGTGCATCCATCCATAATAATAACATGAGCTGCAAGGAGCCATGAAACTGTAGAAGGATAAATTTATATATGCAAGCATAGTACTTAAAAATTATACTGCTGTTTATCACATGGCCTGTATTTTATCTATGTGCTTGCTGGGTTCCCTGCATACTTGCAGAGCTATGCAAATAATTCAAGTGAATATGTGGGTATATATACAGATCATGCGTGATGCTTCATGTCATTGCACACTCTGTGTATGTTATACACATAACACTGTAAATGGAAAGCATGTACATAGTAGGTGCTGGTAAGCCAGAATAGTGGGCATCACAGGATAACAGTGTCCAATTTTCTGGTCTAAGCTTGTTTTCTGCTTTAGAATTACTTATTTCCAGTTTAAAAAAATCCTCCTACAGTGCAAATTCTACCCTTTGTTAGACCTGGATGGCTATCGGTTGCTTGGAGCCTCATGGGATGTTAGCAGAAAAACTCATGAGTCAATTATTTCTTGGTGAGATTCTGTTAACTTATATAGAAAGTATAACAGTGCCTTTTGCACCTCTTATTTTGCTGGACAAAGTAGCAGCAAAAAAATGGAAACAGTCTCCTTACTTACAAGGAGACTTATGATCTGCTAGGCATTACTCATTTCTGGCTGTCACCTTGGCTTTCTGTGATTGCTTCTGCCATATGCACATACAGCTGCATCCAAATCAGTTCCTTGCTTCTGGTTTGTATTCAGCATACGCATGGTGCATTTTTCAAGAGTCCCTTGGCTTTCATTTAACTACACTGAATGTTGCTATTGCATTTCCAGCTTCAACTGCTCTGGCTAGTAGCTGATACAAACTCCATTTCAGGGTACCCTTAACCGGGTTCTTCTTTCTCACTCCTAATCATTGGTGAGAAACTTCATACAGTGAAAGTAACTAAATATTTTAGATTTTAAAAACTTTACAAACCACTCCAGAGATTACAGAGCATGTTCAGGCTTTGAGAATGGGATCAAAGAAATCTTGTTTGTTGTGTTGATTGGTTGTGGAGCTGAAGATCAAGGCTATATTAAGGCTTGGAAGGGTGGAAGTTTGTTGGTAGGTGGTTTTTTTTTTTTTTTTAGGTTAGCTGCAGCTACCATTTTATTTTCAGATTCTAGGAGCCTTCATTTAGTTTCCGTTAGGTTTATCTTCTTGCTAAATATAAGAAGAGTTCCAAAAAGATAAAAGTGCATTGCTTAGGCGCTGAAATCAAAGTAGTACAAATATAAAACCCCCAAATAGCTCTACCTGCTTCTTCTGGTTTCTTTTTTGCTAGCTTTTGAAGATGTATATTTTGATGCAGTATAGGCATTCATCTAGTATGTTCCAGGGTGGTCTGAGAAAAGGATATATGGTTTAATCTTCTACCAGTCTGCTGTGCCTGTGATACAAGGAGATTTTCCAGTTCTCTGTGCAGACTCATTTCGAACCAGAGGTTGCAGGCAAGGAATGTTATTTAAAAAAAAAAAAAGAAAATAAACTTTACACTTAAACAATTTAAACAAAAAATTAAAAAAATTAACAACTTAAAATTGCTGTAACTGTCTCTAGCACCAGATACTGAGTTGCCTTCATCTACTGAGTCAAAATGTTTGTGTTATTTTGTTCCTTTGAGGGCTAAGACAGTTTGCGTGTCTCCAGACATTAACAGATTTTTCACATGGTGGATAAAGGAAAATAATGCCATGTTTCTCATTTTAGTTGATACCAGCTGGCCATGAGCAGTGGTTTTTTTTGTCTGTATTGCAAACAAAACTAGCAAAGTAGATATCCTAATGAGCCAGGTCAGCTGGAGGAGCTGATGAGGTCATGCTGCTGCTTCTGGATTTGAGCTGTTTGTTCTGCAAAATATGGCTGTGTTTTTCCCAAGGATTTTGAGCAACATTATCTGATTTGTAAATTCTGAGGTGTTTTTGCTTTAAAATTATTAGCTACACATCAAGGGGATATTTTTTCCAGTTACTCTGTAGGATGCATATTCATTTTTTTTATTTACACTTTGCTTATGTCTGCAGAGTGACACAGATTGCAGTAGGACCAGCTGTAGTTAGTTGCTCTCTATAAATGCTGCTGCACTATTTCTGGCATTAAAAAATAGTTGTGATGCTTTACAAGGTGACAGTTGTCTCTGGCTTCTGTATACTGTGGAGAGCATGGAAGATACCTGCATTGTGTCCATGAGTGTGACTTATTTGCCTAACTGTACTTATGTTGTGGGTGGTATAAATTCAAGATATGCTTCATCCTGTCCATCTAGGAAAAGGAGCAGTGAGATAAATTGTTTTGTCTTGCACTACTCTTTTAACTATAGACGCAATAAGGTAGTAATTGGTCAAAATTTGTTTTACTGTTTGAAACCAAAGCCTGGATATTTGAGGCAACGAAGCACAAAATGGTGAGGTTGGCTTCTACTGAAAATTGCTGACACAGATACTTATAACGCAGCTTTTGCAGATAAAGCCAGAGGCTGTTGTGGCATGGGAAGATAAATAGGGATGTAATGTTTTCTGTACAGTGAGGCACAGGACAGAGACCCCCAATGATGTTATGGAGTGAAAGCATCCATTTACTGCAATATGTGCTTATGTTTTGGGGAAGAAAAGTCCTGCCTTAAAAAGGACTAATGCATTTGATAGACTTGTTCATGGCAATCTTTGACATAGCTCTACTGTCTCCTGTTGTGGAGCTATTGCAATACCCAAAGTAGCTCATGGTATGGACATGTCCTAAGAAAGGAGAAACTGGAAGATAGCTTAAGTCATGATCTCAGACCTTCTTCATTACTTTAATTGGAATCTCTAAGTAAGTTCTGTGTTTCTTTGGGTAAAACAAGAAATAAAAAGGTCAGGGTTGTGCAAGTGGGTCAGTTGAGTATTAAGGCAGTATGGATCCTTTTGAAGTAGTCAGGTCAGTGAGAAGGAGGGGTGGAATTTGGAGAACTACTCCATGAGTGAGTAGATGTGGGACTGTTGGTGAGGCCCCTGAGGACTTACATTCAGCAGCAGCCAGATGGAAGAAACAGGGAGCGTGCTCCAGTCTGACAATGACAGACTTTTGGTTTTCTGTTGAAGTAGAAAAATCAGCTTTCAAACTATCTTCATAGAATGGCATCTGACATTTTTAACTCTTGAAAAAGGCTTATTTGTTTGTTTCTGATACTCTATTTGTAATGCCTCAATTTCCTTCTGTGCTTTCCAAATATAGTGTGTTTCTGGGTGGCAGCTGAGAATGGTGAAGCGCAGGCTTTGCCCTTACCCTCTGAGTTCTGGCTACTTACTTAAGAGGAGGGTTTTAAGCTAATGGAGCTCTTTGTGCTGTGCGACGGGTTGGGACTCTGGGGAGAGATGTGCCGGTCTGCCAGAGCAGCCCTCCTGACCTAGATTCCCATATCCATTATCTGTATGCTACTTTGCAGGTCTGCCCAGCAGAGAGGGGCTCAAGTGTGTTATGTAAGAAACATGCTCAGAATTTATTGTACAAGTGAACGCAGGCAGTAACAATATAAACGGCTTGTCACGGGTCAGCACATTCTTCTATTTAGGTATGTTTGATAGGTTAGCTGATCACCAAGCAGGATGTGTTGGCATTTGCTTTTGTAAGTTGGCGTACTTTTGTAAAGCATTATGAATAAGCATTGCATTACAAATAATTCTTGAAAGTAAAAAGCTTAACTTCAATGGCAGGCAAGTGTTAGTTATGTTAGCTTTGTTTACCTTTGTTTACGGAATGCTTGACTTCCTGCTATTACCATATGAGACTTACAAAACTTGGGTTTGCTATTTATGTGAGGCAAGGTATGTGCATTAAGTGCTCAAGTTCTGATGTTATGTCAGGTTTCCCTTGGAGACAGTTGTAAAATGTAAGATAAAGATCAACAGACTTTATCAAGGCATTACTAAAAGCCAGGCAGCTTTATTAATATTGTAAAGAAGTTGTCAGGGGAAGGATTATACGAAAATAATTTGAAAGAAGGAAAGAAGCCACTGTACCAGCTTCTGTTGATTGAATTTTCACATAAAGCTTTTGAGGAACTGAGATTTTTAACAGTTGCAACCTTTATCTTTTAAAGCTCTTATAACTGATATTTTAGTGGACCATATTTGAATGTTTAGTGAATTCCCTGAATAGCTATCCTAGATACAAATTTCTTTAAAAACTTTTTTGTGAGTAAGTTCACTTTCACTTGCACTTTGTTTGAGCAAGAAGTGGAAATTCACAGGATTTACTTCACCTGTGCATGAGAGTGCTAATCTGGCACTGTAGGGGTTTTTGCTGTGTAGGATACCTGTGTAAAGAAAGGAGACTGCCTTCCCATGTATCTATTCAAAATCTAGGTGCAAAAAATAAATGAAGGAACTTACGGAAAAGTGAAAGAACGGTTGCTTTTTATGGAAGGGACAACAGAAAGAGTCTCTCCTTTAATAGGAAGTATTGTCCTCTAGCAGTGGAAAATTGATAAAATTGAAGGTCAGAAAACTATTGTACCTTCCTATGTACTATGCATTATCAAATTTCTGGAAGAAATAGAAGAAATAGGGACTCATGTACTTGAAGAGAAATGCCTAAAAATAAGTTTATGGTGTGCTAATCCCTTGTGAGCATGAAAGAAAAAATTATTTTAAAAAGCATACAGAGTGAATTTTTCTTTTTTTTCCTCAAGCATTGCCTTACACATTAGGAATTAAAGTTTTTCCACTTAATCTTCCTCAATTATTTAGATTTGAGAACACAAGCAATCACATTTATTCTTAGAATATAAGTTGTTTGGATATTAAGAAATAGAAAATAAGAACTGCAATTAAAAACATAAGTAGCTTGGAACACAAGAAGCCAGACATGATAGGCACAGAAAGAGTGTGCATTAAACTTCCATGAGCTGTTTTAAAAAAGTAACGTTTCCTGAATGTGTCCCCTCCCATCTTCAGTTCATAAAATCCTGGTACTGACAAAATATAAAATGTGTTAGAAGAAGTGAGAGATATTTTGCACATTTTTCTGAAGATACATAAGGGCAAAGGATTCCAAATATGATTATGCTTTTGTTGTTTAAAAAAAATAAAAAAAATTCAAAATCTTTTAGAATTTTGATGTGCAAAATAATGCTTTCATACCACTAACCTACTACTTACTCATGACCCTTCACTGGAAGAGTGAACTCAAAACACCTTTCAGGTGTTTTGCCTTTTATTTGTTTGGGTTTTTTAATTGCCTTTTTATGTGTTTGGGTTTTTTATTGCCTTTTTATTTGTTTGGTTTGGTTTTTTTTAGGTCAACATGTAGACAAGCAACAGAAGGGAAAATAACCAAACTTTAGAATAATGGAAGGGGATTTTCTGTGAATTTTCCATTAAGGCTTTTAAAAGAAAACCTCCAAAAGGCAAACAACAAAAACGGGTTCAAATGGTACCTTGGTACTTAGACTTATATAAGGCATTTGAGACCCTGAGGACTTGGTTGGACATCAGTCTGAGAAATACAAACATTCTTCGATTTGGGAGTTATTATAGGATTCCCAGACCTTTTTAACCACCTAAATTCCTGTTTGTGCCAGGTCAGATCTGTGTGAGCTGAGTCCCTGCTTGTTAACATTTTTCACATACCAGTGTAGGTTAAGTACTGAAAAACATCTGTGATCACTGTTTCTGGAACCCCAGTGTATATTATTTTTGCAATGCCCCTGAACAGCTCATTCAGAAGAGATGACAGAAAGTCCCAGTTCAGCAGACTATTTGCTGTCAAAGCATAACTAAAAGTCCTTTAGTGATGCAGTGTGTCGAGCTCAGCATCCTCTCTGTGGAAGATGTGACAGTCTGGGACTCTTCGCCTGCTGGTGGCCATGTGTGCACCTTTGCTGTTAAAGCACATGGCAAGGTGAATTATGTGTCAGAAAATCAGATTTATATTTGGCAGAGTTTATTATTGTCTGCACCTTTGCATTTGAGTGTACTGTTCTAGAAATGAAAAAATTTGCCTTCAGCCTAGCACTGCAGTCATGATTTTGCTTTTTTGCCAGCTGGAAGAAGTAGAAATACACCTGGTGACTATGTGTCAGCTTGTTTATGAAGAACTTTTTCAGGGACCTAATTTCTGTGTCAGTAATTTTTTAAAAAATATTAATGAACTATTTTCCAGAAAATAGTACTTGCAGGACAGAGTTATGGGGAGTTCTTCATTCACTGTGTGACTGAGCTGTGGTGTGTCCAAACTCCATCTCCTGTGTGGGCTCTTTTGCCAAGTTTAGCTTGTTTGAAGGTCACAGTTGCTGTTGAGCAGCCAGAACATAATGAGGAGTCAGATTGCTGCATGGAGAATGAATGGCAGAGCTTGTACCTGCTTGCTTTCAAGGCAAACACCACTCGGGCAGTCCTAGGAGTATATTTGTAAATTTTAATTCCACAGGCTCAAGCCAATCTTAGTTTTTCTTGCCTATGAGATAAGCGAAAGTATTTACCACAGCTAGAGAGCTGAAAGAAGAAGGAAGCAGTGTGCTGAAGAAGCAGCTCTTGTACATGAATGTGTACAAATACATGTGGGCTTCTGGAAGTGTTCACAGGGCTATACAGGCACATATAAAGAAAGGAGGCTGGCTGAAAAGAGTAAGTGTTTTTTACAGGTAAACTGGAATAGCTGTATGGTCTTCTGATGAGGGCCTGTGTGAACTTTTCTGTCAGAATATTCCTGTTCATAGGAACTAATTTAGTAATTTATTAATCCAGTGTTAGGGATTTTTATCTTCTAAAAATTTTTTTCTCCTATGCTTTTCCTGTGCTGTAATAAACTTGTTTGTGCAGATTCCAATAGAGTTAAGGCTCTTCTGTTAACAGGTAATAGGTTTCTGTGGGAAGGATGCTAATCTGCGTGGTGGGAAACCTGGATGCTGCCACTCACTCCCTGAAATCATTTCACTAAGTCCTGTCTTTCTGCTTCTGCTTCTGTGATAATAGTATGCCTTGCTCATCAATGTCATAGCGGTAAAGATGAGTTAATTATTAACCAGCTTCTCTATCAAGTATAGTAGCTTCAACAGTAAGGGTCTCGGCTTTGGTTAACCAGCATAAGATTGCTGCAGATTCTCTTGGCAGGGGCTAAATTTGGCTTCACAGTTAAGCCACCTATCTAGCTTGTGTTAAGTCTCAGCCAGCTGCAGCCACAGCAAGGTGCATCACTCTTAAAACTGGCAGCATTTTGGCCAAGAATAGGAGATTTGATTCTGCTTTTGGAAAACTCTGTAGCTTATTCTTTAAATGACAGAAAATACCGAACTTTGCATCATCCAAAATGAAGTGCAGTACAAATTTATTTCACTAGGTGGAATAGAGTTTCAAAATAATCGTCTGTGCCTAAATGAGGAAATGAGGCAAATTCTCCACTGCAGAAGTTTAATTTATGACTTGGATGAGTCAAGTAAATTTTTTTAACGTGTACATAATTTTAAAGGAAGAGTTGCATGGATTTGTATTACTGCAGGCCCTTGTTTCTTCTCTCCCAGAAGTACTTTTGATCCTGCCGATATTTACTCAAACCCAGTAAGTGTATTCTGAATCTCTGTTGTTATATGATCATGAATAATGAAATTAATGAAAATATTGATTTTCACTGAATTGCAGTAGTTCTGTTTTCTGAAAGCAAACATTTTTCTGCCTATGCTGCTTCAGAGAAATTTAAATTCTGATTTTTTTATAGTAAAGTTAAAAGGAGTTTATATTAAACATAATGTCTAGTTAGTAACCTTCAACAAATGCACACTGTTTCTCAAGAAGTGTTTGTATTTTCAGATTTATACACAACAACTGGGACATTTCCAGTTTTATATGTAACAGCTAGGACTTTTGTGTTTCTTTTAATAGTAATGCAGTGGGGGAATGAAAGCCTTTAAATTAATTCTACAAAAGTTATTTATGAAAGGAATTCCCCAAAAGGAAGCCTAATACTCTATTCTGGGAAAGAGGATTTATATAATCTTATACAATACAACAATATAAAAAAATGCATATATGCTCTATATAATGTTATATGTTCTAAAATGTTTTATGCTCTATAAATGTATATATGTTCTATATAGGTTCTATATAATGTGACATATCACACAGCTTCTGAAAGCAGATATATTCCAGATACTGGTTGTTAATTTGTGGCTATGTTGTTGTTCTTTTAGTGTGCAAAACCATATAGTCAAGATATATTTCACCTTTCTGATATATTCTTTATCTGAGATGACAAATTGAGTATATGCTATATTAATTATTTCATCTGACCATATTTACACTGACTTTTAAAATTTTGAGAATCCTGTAAAATAGTTGGGAACAAGTCAAGCAAATGTTTGTCTGAGTTCTAAGAATAAGGCAGAAAAGTCTGTTTATTAGGAGAGGAATGTCTTTCGCTTACAGTGATCCTACAATTTCCTTATCTCTCAGAGTTAAACCCTGGAGACTCTTTGCACAAGTTATAGGTTACTGATCCTGCTGAATGAGGCACCTCTGTTTTCTATCCCAGGTATTTTGGTTACTGGTGGCAGCGTAGTGATTGCAATACCCCAACTTCTTGCTGGGAGGTGCTGCAGTTCCATTACCTTTTGCTTGGGTGGGTTTATTAAGAAGTGTTCTTTGTTGCAGTGAAGGAGGCGTTAATGCATTAATGCATTTAGCCCACGGGTTGGTACTGGGGGTGTCTCTTGTGATACAATTCTTCTGGAGAGATCACTGTGCAAAGGGAATGCAGGTTTTTTCTTTAACTGTTGAGTTGTCAGTGGGCAATAGAACGAAATTCTATTGTCTGTGCATGGAGCCCTTCCTCAGGCAATTTGAGTACTTTTGTACCGTATGAGCTTGGCAGCTAGGTGACTTCATGTGCTTCTAGGTTTAGATTTATTCCAGTGGGACATTTCTGACCCTCCCACACGTCTTTCTTTTGGCAGTAATTTAACAACTATGCATGTGCATTTGTATGTTTACATGCAGGGGTATGCATCTTCACCTGTATACACCAGTGCTACAACAGAATAAACTTGAGGTTTCACTGTGCTTCAGTAACATGACATTGGAAAGAACCTACTCTAAATCTTTGTCTCTTCTCAGTGATGATTTCATGTTTTTATTAGTCTTTTTCTGTGCTACTGCCAGTGGCAGGGGGTTAGAGTAGATGATTTTTAAGGTCCCTTTCAGCCCTAACCATTCTGTGATTCTATCAATAGTTGTAGTGATGAAGAGTTTTTTCAGCTACTACTTTACTTTGCTCTCTTATAGGGCATAAAGCGTGTTTAAGGGAGATGGAGATATGTTGAGCAGTGATATGCATGTGTAAGCTCTGTCATGGTTTCAGTTGTATTTAACTGTATCATTATGTAATTGTTCTGAAAGAAGCTCTAATGTGTTATGTAAGTTAAAGTGAAGTGCAAGCTTCTGCCACTGGGTTGGGGCAATCCCAGGCACATATATAGGTTGGGTGAAGAGATGAATCAGAGCAGCCCTGAAGAGAAGGACTTGGGGATGTTGGTTGATGAGAAGCTCAACATGACCTGTCCACGTGCATTTGAGCCCAGAAGCGTCATGTGCTGGGCTGCATCCCCAGCAGGGTAACCAGCAGGTTGAGGGAGGTGATCCTGCCCCTCTGCTCTGCTCTAGTGAGACTTCACTTGGAGTATTGTGAGCAGTTTGGTGTCCTTAGCATAAGAAAGACATGGAGCTGTTGGAGCAAGTCCAGGGGAGGCTATGGGTATGATCAGGGGGCTTGAGCACCTCCTGTTTGAAGACAGGCTGAGAGAATTTGGGCTACTCAACCTGGAGAAGAGAAGGCTGCGTGGGGACCTCAAGAGCAGCCTTTCAGTATCTGAAAAGGGCCTACAAGGATGTTGGAGAGGGACTTTTCATCAGGAACTGTAGTTATAGGACAAGGGGTAATGGGTTTAAAATTGAACAGGGGAAGTTCAGGTTAGATCTTAGGCAGAAGTTCTTCCCTGTGAGGGTGGTATGGCCCTGACACAGGTTGTCCAGAGAAGCTGTGGCTGCCCCATCCTCGGCAGTGTTCAAGGCCAAGCTGGACAGGGCTTGGAGCAATCTGATCTAGTGCAAGGTGTTCCTGCCTGTGGCATTGGGGTTGGAACTGGGTGGTCTTAAGGTCTTTTCTTACCAAAACCATTCTGTGATTCTATGATTCTGAGTCATGCTTCTTCATCCTAATTACACGTTTAATTAAATTTACTAGATGTCTTTTAGAGGAAATAGTTCTTCAAGAATGATTACAAATAGCTGTTTTACATTTCCTGTCACTTGGAGATTACCATTAGTAAAATGTAGTACTGCCTGCTTTTCAAAGGAGAAAAACTGTATTACAGCAGTATTTCTAGAAAATATTCTGAACATGCTTTGCAGGTAACCATAGAGGCATAAGCCAGCAGTCTATTCCTTGTGACTGAAGAAAAACACGATACTAATATTACTCACTAATCCTTCAGAAGAGTATGCTGCTGACACTGGAATTTTAATCTCACCTGTCCTCTGTTATTTCCATCCTATGTTTCTAGCAAATGAATGGATGGGGTTTGTTTCTTTTTGGTGTTTTTGTTTATTTGTTTGTTTTTGTTTTTGGGTTTTTTTGTTTGTTTGTTTTGTATTTGTTGTTTTTTGTTTTGTTTTATTGGGGTTTTGTTGTTGCTATTTTGTTTTAAAAATTATTTTTATAGTCATTTTAGTGGCAATTTATAAGTGAATCACAGTACTGGTAATGTGTACAGTTTCAGGATTGTCATTCTGTAGCATTACTGAAATAAGTCTTGGTAATTAATTCTTGCTGCTGTAAACATCTGTGTCTCATTGCCAGGAGTGAGCAAACAACTGATACAGTTCTCAAGTGCCCACTGCAATCTTAAGTGACTGCCAGACTGTGCGTGCCTTACAGTCAGTACTAGCTAGCCAGATACCTTGTTTCCTCTATGAAGATAAGTTGCTTGATGCCCTGTGAAGTTAAAGGCAGAAGTATAGTCATGGGATTTGAAGTTCCACTGCTGTAATTGCTGTCTGTTTCTTCTTTGTTCCTTATTTCTTTTTGAAAATTGAAATGGCTATGAGATTATCTGAAACAGGATAGAAACCTGGATGAAGTGATTCTGGAAGTATTAGGTCTGATTGGAGACTAGATAAATTCATATTTTTCATGAATAACAACAAGGTGGTTGGTGACAGCCAGCATGGCTTCACTAAGGGGAAATCCTGCCTGGCCAATCTGGTAGCCTTCTATGATGGGGCTATGGAACTGATGGACAGGGGTAGAGCAGTTGATGTCATCTACCTGGACTTGTGCAAAGCGTTTGACACTGTCTCACATGACATCATTGTCTCTAAGTTAGAGAGACATCAATTTGATAGGTGGACCACTCAGTGGATAAAGAAGTAGCTGGATGGCCTCACGCAAAGAGTTGTGCTCAATGGCTCAATGTCCAGGTGGAGACGAGTAAGGAGTGGTGTCCCTCAGGGATCAGGGTTGGGACCGGTCTTGTTCAACATCTTTGTCAGTGACATGGACAGTGGGATTGAGTGAACCCTCAGCAAGTTTGCCGATGACACCAAGCTGTGTGGTTTGGTTGATACACTGGAGGGAAGGAATGCCATCCAGAGGGACCTTGACACGCTTGTGAGGTGGGCTGATGCCAACCTGATGAAGTTTCACCATGCCAAGTGCAAGGTCCTCCACCTGGGTAGGAGCAATCCCAGGCACAGCTACAGGTTGGGCTGAGAAGAGATTCAGAGCAGCCCTGCGGAGAAGGACTTGGGAGTATTGGTCTATGAGAAACTGAATATGAGCCGGCTTCAGTGTGCTTGCAGCCCAGAAAGCCAACTGTATCGTGGGCTGCATCAAAAGGAGCGTGACCAGCAGGTCGAGGGAGGTGATCCTGCCCCTCTACTGTGCTCTTGTGAGACCTCACTTAGAGTATTGTGTGCAGTTCTGGTGTCCTCAACATCAAAAGGACATGGAACTGTTGGAACAAGTCCAGAGGAGGGCCACGAGGATGATCAGGGGACTGGAGCACCTCCCATATGAAGGCAGGCTGAGAAAGTTGGGGCTGTTCATCCTGGAGAAGAGAAGGCTGCTTGGAGACCTTGTAGCAGACTTCCAGTATCTGAAGGGGGCCTATAGGGATGCTGAGGAGGGACTCTTCATGAGGGACTGTAGTGATAGGACAAGGGGTAATGGGTTCAAATTTAAACAGGGGAAGTTTAGATTGGATATGATTAAGAAATTCTTTCCTGTAAGGATGGTGAGGCACTGGAATGCGTTGCCCAGGGAAGTTGTGAATGCTCCATCACCGGCAGTGTTCAAGGCTGGGTTGGACAGAGCCTTGGGTGGCATGGTTTAGTGGGAGGCGTCCCTGCTTCTGGCAGGGGAGTTGGAACTAGATGGTCTTAAGGTCCTTTCCAACCCTAACTATTCTATGATTCTATGGTTCTATGATAAATGTAGGAAAAGATCTTGTGAGCCATTTAAAGCACCTGAGGGATTAATATATGAAAATAACTTTGTCTTTAAAATTTATTTACAGGGTTTTTTTATTTATTTTATGCTTATTTATCATTTATTTGCATGGATTCTAAGAGGAAAAGCAGAATGCTTTCTTCCATTTTGTATTTTGTTGACAACTGCAGTTAAGCAGCTTTTTGAAGCTCTAGTTGACATTTTAGGTTTGTATGGATGCTGTGCTTTGCCTTACATTTGTACAGGAATTCAATATTAACCAGAATTACTAGGCAGTGAATGGGAACTAGTCTAAAGACTTCCTGCATGTTTAACTGCTGTAGACTCTCTGGTGGTTTTGGTCGACTGTTTTATTCTTTGAATTCCTTTTCTGCTTGGGTTATGTTCAGTGTTCTGCGGTCTTCGTGGTCTCACATGGATGGCACTGTGACTGGATATCATGTTTTCTAAGCAAGATTTGTAGTGGTAGCATCCAGTCACAGCTGCTTGTTGTTAGTTGAAAGGTCTTTCTCTCAATCTTATATTCTCTTTCATATTCATTCATGACTGGTTATTTTCTTTGGGCCATGGGATTTTGCCATGCTGCCATATACCCTGGTACCAATTTTCCAGCATGTGGTCCTCCATTTATGCTGCAATTATCAGGGCTTATTGAATGTCTTTGAAGATAGTGTGGCTGGATTCAAGGTGAAATGTGATTAATCCCAGAAACATCTGCAGACTTTTACAAGATGCCCTGGAGGGGCATGTTTATTTAAGTTTGACCTCATCTTTGCTTGTGGGAGGCTGAGATTTATCAGTATTTCGTGCAGAGCAGATACTACCCCTTTGGCAGTTGCAGACTGCTGAACTTGTCCTGCTCACCTTTGCCTCTGTGGAAGGAGCTATAAACTGAATCATTCAGTCAAAAGCTTCATTGTGAGGTCTTTATAAGTCTTTGTTCTAGTCACAGATGAATGATAAAATAGAAAGAAAACCCTTTGACAGGGCAATTGTCTATAAAGAACAGATTTGTCTTTGAATGTGCCAAAATGTGCTCAGCATGTTATGTGTATGTGGTGATCATAATTTTATATTGATGGTCTGTAACATTGTCTGCTGTGAATATAAGAATTTATTCATATTAGAGAACATACCTAATGTAAGATCTGTAAGGTAATGTAGCTTATTACAATTCTGTTTTTGTTCAGGAGCAGAAACTGGTCTTAATGACATGTATGCAGGTGACTTCTAAACCACTTAAAAGTACCAGAAAAATCTATATGCAAAACAATGTTGATGAAGACAAAATTTCTTGATGAATGTTGATGGAGGCATAAGAACTTGCAGCTCTCTCAGCTTGTATTATTCAGATAAGAATGAAAGAAACTTAGTGGCTTTGTGTAATAAATCTGGTGCAGTATATGGTTGCAGACTGAACAGAAGTCTGTAACTGATAATCCTGTTGGCATATATCTAGTGGTATTGTTGAAGTGTTATCAGGAAAGGGATCCCTAATGCTTATGCCAGGAAAAATGCCTTTGAAATGTGTAATTTTAAAATGCAAGATACAGTCCTCTCCTTGTACATCTGAGGTATCAAGAGATATCTTGCAATGCCACTGGTGCTGGTGAAACAGTGCAGGCAGGAGACCTGCGGTGGCCAGGCAGGGGGGAGGACATGCATGGAAGAGCCCTGCTACCCTCTTTTGGAGTTAGTGAGCTTGTGCTGAGGGCACATATAGGAGATCTGGGACATAAACTTTGCCTTCTCCTTTCACGCCAGTGGCAGCATTATAGAGAGCCGATCTACCGATATAGAATGCCCTGAAAAACCTCAGCAAAAATACTTCTGCTCAGTGATGCTAGAAAATGACTTTTTTTTTGTGCATGGTTATTTTTAACACGAGTTTTAATGATAATCATCCAGCAAAAATTTTTAGGTATAACTGTGCAGTCTTAGCACTGATGTCAACGTGGCATGTTTGACAGATGTGTACTTACCTAAATGAGCAGATAGCATTTAATCCTGCAATTTATATACTCAAGTCAGAAGAATTTTAAAGTGCAAGAACTTTTTCTGCACTGTAAACAGAGTAGTTGTTTACAGCAATGGTTAGTCATTCTGTATTCATGTTTTTAATCTGGATTATGAAATGCATTCCTGTTCTGCTGACGGGCAGGGTACACAGCAAAATGACCATGCACTAGCTGTATAGCATGCACAGTTTATTGAACAAGCACATTAAAGTGAATAAGCACACTAAAGCGAATAAGCACACTAACGCAAACAAGCACACTTATGCAAATTGGGTATATATGTCCATATACTAAGTAAGCACAATAAAGCAGATCATATATATATAAGTACAGTGAAAAATTATCAATGCATCAAATCATTTCTGCATAGGGAGAACAGAGATTAAGAAGAAATGCATCACCAGTTACCTCCGAATCATCATCCAGGCTGACACTTCAAGCTGGAAAGCCTCATTGCAGCCAAGTGTCAGGTAATTGAGAAAATTGCTACACAGTGCATCCACCCATAGTTGAGGCTTTAGAGTTGCCCACAAGAAGGTCCTGCTTTTATACCCTTAGAAAAACAGCCAGCTTTATGCCAGCTCTGTCTTTGTTTACTTGAAGCTCTGTCTTTGTTTACTTGTGTGGCTGTGTGGTTTCTCATCATCTCACTGGCCAAGTGTGAAGGTCATAGAACAACTGCATCCTCATATTTTCCTGCTTCTTTCAGACAAACAATCATAATGAACATACACATATATGAACATACACATATATACTCTCCTGAATATATTTTGACAAAAACATACTTTGTTATGTCTCTCAGTCATGCGATGGAATCAACTCTCAGCTACATTCCCATCCATTGCAACTTCTTTGTTTTATTTGGTTTGGTTTAGTTTTTTTGTTTGTTTGTTTTCCTGTGTCTCAAGCTTAGAGTTGCTGAGGCACTGAGCTCCCTACAGGGACTGACACTACTGGGGCGTTACAGGTTTCTGCCTGCGTTTGAAACCTCTCAGAACTGGACTCTAAAGGGATGGATTCCCAGATACGTAAATGGGTTTGTTTACAATTTGTGTTCATAAAGTCCTGTTGCAAAGGCATGCTGAACTGAAGGGAAAACATGCCCTCAGTCAGGACTTAATTACAAATGAGACTGGGGTTAAAGCATTATCTTTGCAAAACAAGGGAATGAGGGAAAAATAGGGTATGGAGATGGGCTAAGATTGCTGGGCTTGTTCAGCATGTGCAACAGAAGGCTCTGAGGAGACCTTAGAGCAGCTGCCAGTGCCTGAAGAGGCTACAGGAAAGCAGGAGAGGGGCTTTGGACAAGGGCCTGTAGGGACAGGACAAGGGGGAATGGCTTTAACCTGGCAGAGGAGAGACTGAGATGAGATCTTAGGCAGGCTTTTCCCTGTGAAGGTGGTGAGGCCCTGGCACAGGTTGCCCAGAGAAGCTGTGGCTGCCTCATCCTCGGCAGTGTTCAAGGCCAGGTTGGACGTGGCTTGGAACAACATGGTCTAGTGGAGGGTGTCCCTGCCCATGGCAGGGGGCTGGAACTGGATTAGCTTTAAGGCCTTTGCAACCTAAACCATTCTGTGATTTTACGATTTGAAATGGTATGTGCGATGCCAAAGAGAAACTAATGCACACACTTTGTAGAAACTGTAATTAATTGACATACAGTACACCTGAGATAGTTAGAGGAAGTAGGGCAAAAATACTGAAATGCAGGCCTCAGAGGTACCCTCTGGATGCAGTCATTCAAATACGGGTTATAACTCTCTCATCTTACCACTATCTGGGAAAAAAGGTACATTTTCTCTCTCCTGTTTCTACTCATGTCCTAGGCCCATACTCTTTGGGTAACAGGACACTTTCTTCAATTTTCCAGCTTAAATTTGTTTCATGCTCATCAGCAATTTTATACCTTACCTAAATAGTTAGTCTTTGCCTGCATGAATTGTAAACAGCCAGCCATATATAGGGCTGGTTTTTAATTGGTTTTTGTTTCATTGTCCGTTTTTTGTTTTTTTGTTTTTTTTTTTTTTTTTATTTAAGAACAACTTTTGCCCCCCCCTCCCCCAAAAGAGAGAAATATTTTTATATTCTATAACTGATTACAGGTTGTTTTTCTACCTCTTTCCTTTTATTGGCATACTGCTTAAGAGCAATAGTTGCATATAGCTGGGCTCTGCACAAGCAGTAATACCATGGTTCTCTCTCTGCATATGTAACAACATTTTTTGTTTGTTTTTTAATCCATCTGTTAGTTTTACTAAAGTTTTCTCAGGTTTTGTTTAATGAATTAAAACAAAAAATCTGGCAACCATACCTCAGGAGCCTTACCAGCAGCTCGTGGCTTGAGGAAGTCTTGAGTGCTAGTCAGTACTGTCGTGGTGTTTGGGTGATGACTGGAGCATAAAAACACCATGAATGCCCAGTTCTCATATAGTGCTCCTGCAGGCACAGGGCATTGTCCAATTTAAAGTAACTCTAGCTGCTGTAACTCCAGCTGTTGATACCGTTTTTTGTTTTATTTCCCTATTCAATCCCATGGGTTGAGATGAACCAACGAAGTAGACCTGATTAGTATATTGTGTCTGAAGGAATAATCCTTTTAAATAGTAAGCAGCTATTTGCTAAACAGTAAGCCTCAACTAGAGCAGGGCTACTCTCTACTGTTACTACTTATTGTAACTATCACCCAAAAAACCATAATGGGCATTATTTAGGAAAAGCCATTATTTAGCTAAAGATCTTACTTGCTAAAGTATTTGCTTCAGGGATGGGTGATGCAGTGATTTTTAATATCTTGCATCCCACATCTCTTAGATCGTACAATGAGTTTTAATGCATGCATTATACCTTATGCAGATTACTTGAGTTGAATGCATAGGCTTGTGCCCCACTTATGGGTAGTAGCTAGGTAGGAGGATATGTAGTCAATAGTTGCTTGGCCAGAAAAACATTCAAATAAGGTTAGGTACTTATTGGAAGAGAAATAGTTAATAACAGGTGCACGTAAAAGCAAAACAAAGATAGGCCAGAAAGCTCAATCTTCAGTCTTGAAAGGTGTGGTCTGATGTTTTTGATTTCTGGTGTCCCATCTTGGAGTGGCATTTTTGTAAGCACTAGAATTTCATTCTGGTTTGTGGAAGTAATGCTTTGGCAGATGATTGGGAACGCATTAGCAACAATAAGTTCATTATGGATAATGTAATTCTTCTAAAGTTATGTCTTATAAGAGGCACTCCCTTCTATGTGCCCCCACTCATGAACAGAAACTAAAGAACTTTGGGTTTGTTCAGCTTTGCTCAGGAGCAGTTTCATTCAGCAGCAGATCTATTTGTAGGGACTGTAGCAGAATCCTGGCTAGAATTGTTCCTGGGCTGGCCATTGTCAGATCTCTTCCAGTGTCTGCCATATCTAAACTTTGGTCTACTTTTTCCTACAGTTGCTTGATACTCCAAATATTGGAGGATCTCCCTGTCATGGCCATGATTTCTTCTGCATGGGTGAGGCAGTGTGAACAGTTTTCCACTGGTATTTTCTAGACAGGTTTTGCAGTATCTCAATACAAAAAGCTGTCCTATGTATTCTTTCTGCTTTGTAAGAGAGTAGTAGTATGCCACATTTCAACTCTCAGTTTGTGCCATCACAGTTTCATACAAACTTGAAAACTGTAATTGTCTAAATTTTTTTGGAAGCACTCTGATTTCTCCCCAGGGCAGTGGTGGATTCCCCAACACTGGATGCTTTCGAAGATTTGGCTGGACAGGGTGCTGGGACATCTAGTCTAGGTCATGGTTGTCTAGCAAGGTTGGACCAGAGGATCCTTGAGGCCCCTTCCAGCCTGGGATTCTAGGATTCTGTCATTCTGTGTTTCTAATTCCAAAACTGATGTTATTTCTTTTGTGTCCTTCCTGATGAAATAGAAACAAATCTTACAGCTTTTCTGTTGTTTGGCTCCTCATAGATACTGTGAATTAAATTATAGCATGAGGTCTGAGCATCAGAGATGCACCTGTTATTTAAATGCGCAGTCACAGTTCTCTGTGTGGTCTGTGTCTGTTAATGGTAAGGATTTTTGCATTTATTGGGCAGTAGTTATTTATAATTAAATTCATACCTCTGGAGCAAATGAATTGAAAATAGCAAACTCAGGCTGTTCCCTCTCCAGACGTACTGATTAAGCAGACATAATAACTCATTTTAAATCACTTTTAGTATGTTTGTCAAGCTCATGTTAAATCATCTTTAAAATGTGTATATATGTAATGCATTTTGAAATTGTCTATTCATAAAGAGATGCATCATATATACATTCAAAATGAGTGGTTCATAAAAAATTTAGCAGGGAGGTAATGCACTCTTGTACATTTAAAATTATATTTAAAAATTCACATTCTCTCAGGAATCAGGTTAACTGAATATTTGATAAGGACTCCCCAAACTCGTATGGCAGATTCTTGTTCCTCTCCAGCTCCTCTCAGAGACAACACAGACTGGAAGTCTAGCTTCTAAGAGCAAGTGAATTAATTTTTAATACATTGCAGTTTTATATACATGAAAGTAGAGACTTGGAAGGGTTGTAAATGGATACCCTGAAATGCCTGATATAATTCAATGCTTGAGAAGGGAAAGAATCCTGAAGGAGATGGGAATGGGAACAGTTTTTCTCCCTCCTTATAAAAAAAAGTAATCTTGAATGGATTCAAAGTTCAGCTCTGTTGAGTACTGTCTGACACATCTCACTTACTGTATCTTGGTATTTTGCCTCTGTCAAGTTCTTTCTCTATGCTTGGGAATAATCAGTCGCCAGGTTTAATGTTTCGTTATTTTTATGTCTTTCATATGAAAAGTTTTTAGGTATTCTGAGGATTACTACATTCCTGGAAATGTTTTAAAAATTAGCAGATTTACTGTATGTTTCCTGTCCTTTTTTTACATCACATATGTTATGTATGGCTTTCATCAATAGAAAAGTTATGAATGTAAAAGTAAATGCAGATGCTTTGGACAGTATATTAAAGAATTTGTCTGGACTATGTACATTGTGATATAAGTGTGAAAATGTATTTGGCTGTCTTGCCTTTTTAGTCTTTTCTAGACATTACATTTTGGCTTGGTTAGGTGTATTACTTCACTTGTGCTTTAATGTTAGTGATTGCAATCTAATTAGCAACTTATGTTGCATCATCCCAAGCAGAGTCTGCGTACCCAGGGTAACAGTCCATGCTTGTGTCTTTTCTAGTTCCTTGGGGCACATTGAAGCTGAAGTTGAGTGTTAGTAACAGCGCTCTGATGTGCTGTGGGAAAGAGCATGGGTGTGATAAGAGGTGAAGAATGACCTTAACCATGACAGGACATCAGTTCCTGGAGTTCTTGAGTCATCATTGTGTTCAACCCTCAAAGCACTTTATCAGAACACTTCCATTTGAGAATGCTGTAAAAGTAACGATTCCTTGCACTACTTGCCAGTAAATCATTGGGAATATAGTGTGAATGTAGTTCTATTGGTATGGTGGTCAAAAAGGTGTCTAATTTCTATTAGAATATTATGCATTAACATTCAAGTGTTCTCATTTTAAAAAGGTGAGGGTGATTAAAACAAGGGGCTATACTTGTAACTTTACAAAATAATTGTGTTGCCTCTCATGACCATGATCTCACTGTTACAAATGTAGAGTGGAATGCAATGCTTGACAAAACACAAATAAAGTGTAGACTTGTATTTCTACAGGCCTTGTATCTCTAGACACAGTTGTGTTTTGTCTGTATGTCTTGCACATGTTCAATTCTATGTACCTTTTGACTGAAGTAATCCTGTTGCTAGTTCTGTACATTTTACACAGCTGACACAAGCATCTTTAGATGTTGAGTCTGATTTGGATCTCATAGTTGATCGATCCAAATGCAAACACCTCTCAACAATCTCTTTTGGCTCCCATATCTCTTTGGCTCTTTGATGCATTCTCCTGGCTTGAATCAAAATTTTACATGATAGCTTATCTGTATCTGTCCTTAAAATATGGGAATGAATGGTTGATTCTCATATTGCTTTGTGAATTTCATAGAATTGTACCACAGAATCGCAGACTGATTTGGGTTGGAAGGGACGTTAAAGCTCATTCAGTTCCAACCACCTGCCATAGGCAAGGACACCTTCCACTAGACCAGGTTGCTCCAAGCCCTGTCCAGCCTGGCCTTGAACACTGCCAGGGATGGAGCAGCCACAGCTTTGGATAATAATACAAATAGAGTGTGTAGTTACAAAAAAAAAACCCAAACCAACTAAATCAGCTGGCCGAGGCAGGCAGGAGTAAGTTCCTAAATCCATTAGTACTCCCACAAAGTATGATTTTTTTTAAATTTAAGGTTTTTATTCAGAATTTCCCAGTGCTATTTTAGGCTTGTTATCTGATGGGAGGTTTACAGAAAGCAAAGTTAATACAGCATTTAACAGGTGCAGAGAGAAGGGGATACTAAGAAGTAACCTTTCTGAAGTATAGAAATCAGCCTGACTGAAGGGGTTGTTTCATCACCCAGCACCAAAAAACTCTTTCAAAGGTGTTTTTTCTATTCAGCAACAAACTCGTGTTTCAGGAAATGGCACCTTTCCAAACACTGCTTGGGGGTAAGAACTTAATTAGCTGAGAGGCAGGAGAGCAGCACTTACTGACAGCAATTGCAGTCCTGGGAATAGGAGAACCTGCAGGGCACATTATGGATTTTAAAAATATACATGAGCTTCTGAGGACCACTAAAATAAGATGTTTCAGAGTTTAATATGTTAGTTTTAGAATTACTAGAAATTCGCAGCTATGAGATGGACAATTTCTCAGTGTATCTGTGTGTATCCTCATCACCACAGGAGACAGTTGAGAATGAGTTCTTGAGCACTGGTTTTACTTCATTAGGCAAAATGTTGCACTAATTTCTGATGTTATTTGGTTATAGTGTGTGATTTTTACACCAGGATAAATTATTAAAATTATAAATTATCTCAGTTGTTTTAGTGTAAGGTGCTAAGTATTTGTGGAGTACGTTCTTAAGTCACAATTATTGCAAAAAAAAATGTATTATTTTTGTTAAAGCTAACTTGATACTTTCAGCTGCTGTTGTTCCCTCACATACAGTATTGCTTGTTATCTCTAAAGTTTTGTAAAGTTACAATAGAGTGAAGTGATTATTAATTTCTATCTATATTAAATATTTCATATGGCTAGGTAGGACTGGGCTTTTTCTAGCAGTTTTGATTCTTAAAGGAAGTAGTTTCTCATTCTATTTCTGTCGATTGCTGTTTGCTGTAATTGAGGAAAAAAACTTCAGCATCTGAGATTTCTCATTCATGAGTTGAAAAGGAGAAAGCTGTACTTGCATCGTCAGTTGTTGGTTACCAGTTACTTAGAAAGACAAAGTTTTGTCAAATGAAGAGGCTAATGAGGGAAAGAAAAAGAAAGGTTGTACAGGTGCCTCACTTGTTTCTACAAATTCAATTTGTGTGAGAGGGCTGATCTACTTGAAGGTAGGAAGCTCTGCAGAGGGATCTGGACAGGCTGGATCTATGTGGCAAATGAGATGAGGTTCAACAAGGCAAAGTGCAATGTCCTGCACTTAGGCCACAACAACCTGCAATGCTCCAGGCTTGGGGAAGAGTGGCTGGAAAGCTGCTCATGGAAAAGGACCTGGGGGTGCTGATTGACAGAGCTGAACATGAGCCAGCTTGCGCCCAGGTAGCCAAAAAGGCAAACGGCATCCTGGCCTGTATCAGCACCCAGTGTGGCAGCAAAACCATGGCAGTGATGATCCCGCTGTAAAGGGCACTGGTGAAGCTGCACCTTGAATCCTGTATTCAGTTATGGACTCGTCACTACAAAAGGGACATTGAGGTGCTGGAGTGGGTCCAGAGAAGGACAGCAGAGCTGGTGAAGGGCCTGGAGCACAAGTGTGATGAGGAACGGCTGAAGGAGCTGGGGGCAGGGGGTTAGTCTGGAGATGAGAAGGCTCCGGAGGGACGCTATCACTCTCTACAGCTACCTGAAAGGAGAATGGAACCAGTGGGGGGGATTGACCTATTTTTGAAGTAACAAGCAACAGGACAAGAAGAAAAGGCCTCAAGTTGCACCAGGGGAGGTTTAGATGTGATATTAGGAAAAACTTCTTCACCAAAAGAGTTGTCAACTACTGGAATAGCCTGGCTAGGGCAGTGGTGAAGTTGCCATTCCTGGAGGTATTTAAAAGCTGTGTAGATGTGGCACTTGGGGACATGGTTTAGTGGTGGCCTTGGCAGTGATGGGTTAACAGTTGTACTCAATGAACTGAATGGTCTTCTCCAACCAAAGTGATTCTATGATTCTATATTTTGTCTGCTTAGTCCAAGCACATAAATCTGGTTTTTCTAGTTAATTTGCTTATTAAACTGATGGTTTGAAGTTCCTTTTGAAATGAGAATTACAGCTTCAGGTTCCACAAACATAGAAATCATGTAAGTCAGAATCTCTGGTTCCTCAGGTGAGTAACTTTACCTGAGAAGATGGTGGAGGTAAAAAAAGCAGGCCCCTGCCCCTCCAAATGCAGGGAGCCAAGTACATCAACTTGTAGACATTTATGGAGCCTTAGGTTGCAGATCATGAGAGGTGCTTTTATGAGCCACAGAATAAGGTACTTAAACTCGTAGGAAGGGGTTCACAATTGCCGTGCCTTGCTAGTGCTGACTAGGAGACAGAGTCGCACTTAGCCTTCATTTTATGTGAATTCTCAGTGAGAGGTTTCTCCTTATGTTGTGGAAGTGAGACATTAAGTAATTTGTGGTTGTCTGTTCCACAGACTGCTACTGAAAAATAGGTATTGCTGTACTGATTCAAAATTAATTTTCTATTTTTATGATTACCTTCATGCAGATTTGCTTGCCTATTCATTCAAGTACTTCTTTCCAATAGTCCTTTGTATCTTATCAGTGATTGTGGCTTCTATGTATGTTCACGTGCTGACTTCTGAGAGTGTTTTTGGGTGACAGAAAATACATACTGGAAGGTATGCAGTTAGTGGGTCTAGGGTCCTAAAATCAGCAGAAGCTGCTTTCACGCAGTCTGTTTCCAGTTGGGCTTTGGGAATGAATAATTACAGCAAGAGAAATCTGTGAGCATTTTTGGAGCAGAGTCTTGCTGTACTGTGAGCTGCGGGATGGAGGTGACTCTCCACCTGTTCTTTCTGTACACTGGAGGCTCCAATCCAGTTATTGTCTGTGGCCCTGGTGTGTCTAAATCTGGCTGTAATCATTTTAGCTGCAGAGTGATTTTGCATGCTTCTTGCCTTACTGCATCCTTACCTCAAAACAACCCATATACTGGAGCAGGGCTGACTGCTGTGTGCATCGCTTGAAGCATAGCAGTTTGTGTCGAGTATTGGAGACAGTTTAGATAGCCTCTGTGCAGTGTTCCACAATTGAGAGGTAGGAAACATACTTTAGCTTAAATATCACTTGTAGTAATTTCATTGTTACAGAATCACAGGATCATTAGAGTTGGAAGGAACCTGTGGATCATCCAGTCCAACCCTCTGCCAAGGCAGGGCCACCCAGAGCAGGTTACACAGGAATGTGTCCAGGTGGATTTTGAACTACTCTGGAGAGGGAGACTCCACAGCTCCCCTGGGCAGCCTGTTCCAGTGCTCTGCCACCCTCAATGTAAAGAAGTTCATCCTCATGTTGAGGTGAGACTTCTTGTGTTTTAGTTTATGGCCATTGCTCTTCATCCTGTTGCTGGGCACCATGGAAAGTAGTCTGGCACCATCCTCCTTGCACTCACCTTTGAGAAATTGATCTGCATTAGTGTGATTCCGCTCTCAGTGTGCTCTTCTTTAGACTGAACAGGCCCAGTACTGGCCACAGAACTCCAGATGTGGCCTCAGCAGGGTAGAGTAGAAGGGGAGGATCACCTCCCTCTACCTGCCTCCACAGTCCTCCCAATGCATTCCAGGGTATTCTTGTCCATCCTGGCCACAAGGGCACACTTGCTGGCTCATGGTCAGCTTATCATCCACCAACAGTCCCAGGTACTTCTCAGCTGAACAGGCCCCAACTTGTGCTGGTACTTGGGATTCTTCCTCCCCAGGTGCAGGATCCTGTACTACTTGTTGTTGAACCTCATTAGGTTTCTCCCCACCGAACTCTCCAGCCTATCAAGGTCCCACTCAATGCAGCACAGCTTCAGGTGCATCAGTCGCTGCCCCCAGCTCCATATCATCAGCAAACTTGCTGAGGGTGTGCTCCAGCCCTTCATCCAGGTCACTGATAAACCAGTTGAATATGACTGGACCCAGTATTTATCCTTGGTGAACACCACTGACTACTTGCCTCCAGCTGTATTCTACTCCACTGATTGTGATACTGGATACTACTCTGTTAGATAATGAACCTCCAGAACAGCTAATATGTTATGCTGCAGAAGCTGTGTTTTAATTACCGTAATGTAGCTTTTAGTGTAATAGGAAGCATTTACAAGATTTTTAGTTTTATCTTACTGTTATTCACAGAATATTAGCAATAGTTTTGCTAACAGTTTTTACTGGTCCCATAGGAATTAGGACATTTTGTAGATGAGCTAGAGTGTGTAAATATATCGAAAGTTCTTATTTTCAGACACCGTAGTCTTTCATTAAGGGTAAACCCCATTGCTCAAAAGGAAATCAGTACGGAGTGAATGTTACTGCTTTTCTGAATATTTGTGTAATAATGTAAGGGGATGTATTTGGAGATTTGAAGGTATATTAACTGCAAGTTCTTCTGTAGGCATGCAGGAACTTATGTTGCAAGGAAACTTCCATTTGGTGTGGAGCTGCATTCTGCTGCATCACTTGGAAGAGATTTTTACTTCTGCTAAATTATTGCTAACACCATGTAGGGAGGGCATCCAGTGTAATGCATCACTGATACTCATTTATCCCCATACCACTGATGTGTATGTCTTCCTGATGGCAGGAGCAATGGTTGCAGGGTGTGCTCACTCAACCACAGAAGCACTGTGTACATGAGGAGCAAACTGTTTTTCTAGTGTGCCAATGAGGCAGCAGTTTTGCCTTAGATTGGTTAAAGAGTTCTTTTAAGGAAAGCTAGCAGGTTGTGATTAGACATACAGAACCAGGTTCTCAAGAGTCCATTTTAAGGGAGGTCAAGAACTCAGCTAATATAAATTTTAGGTGCAGCCAAGAATCTGTTCTGTGTCTTGAAAACTGCAGGGGACGTTCCTGCAGTGCTTGGTTCTCTGACTCTATAGTCAGTGTAAGGACCTAATAAGTACTGAATGAAAGCCTTGGTCTAGTCTAGGATGTAGGGGAAAAAGAAAGAATTATCACAATCTCCTTTTCAGGTGCTGGTTGACACTTAACACAGAAGTTACAGAATTTTCACTTTCCATAAGAGAAACTTTTGGAAATTATTAAGAAGTAATAAGGAGCTGAGGTTTGCTAAGAAAAAAAAAGTTTGTTCAGAATACAAATAATACAACAATCTGTATTTCTCTTGAAAGCGGGTTTTTTTGCTGACTTTGGTGATTTAAAGTAACTTTTAACAAATAATTTAATTTTTACTGTCTGAAATCTAGTAAATTCTGTACTACCAAGTTTTATTATTCATCTCACCTTCCTCTGAGATCAAATGGTTATCAAAAAACCTCAGCTGTCATTAAAAATCCCAACCCAACCAACCAAAAACCGAAGTGCAAAGAGAGGGCAATGACCATGCTGCTAAATAAAGCTTACATTATTTGAGGTTTGCTTCAGCCTACTTGGTTATTTTGTGGATAAACTGTTGGGTTTTTGGTTTTGTTTTCTTTTTTTTTTTTTTTTTTTTTTTTTGGTGGTATTACCAGTCACTATAGCTGTTTAGAGACAAGGATATGGTGTGGGACAGTGTTGAATGCTTTGCACAAATCCACATAGACAACATCAGCTGCTTTGCCACTCTCCATCATTTATGTAGCCCCGTCATAGAAGGCCACCAAATTGGCCAGACAGGATTTGCCCTATGTGAAGCCATGTTGGCTGACACCAACCACCTCATTGTTTTTCATGTGCCCTAGCATGGTTTCCAGGAGGATCTGCTCCATGATCCTGCCAGATACAGAGGTGAGACTGACTGGTCTGTAATTTCATGGGTCTTCTGTTTTCCTCTTGTTGAAAATGGGGGTTATAATTCCCTTTTTCCAGTCATCGGGAACTTCACCTGACTGCCATGATTTTTCAAATATGATGGACAGTGGCTTAGCAACTTCATTTGCCAGCTCCTTCAGGACCCGTGGATGGATTTCATCAGGTCCCATGGACTTGTATACGTTCAGGTTCTTAAGATGATCTTGAACCTGATCCACTCCTACAATGAGCCTGAGGTCTTCATTCTCACTGTCCCTGCGTCTGCCTTCCAAGACTTGGGTGCTGTGGTCAGAGCACTTGGCAGTGAAAGACTGAGACAAAGAAGTCATTGAGAACGTCAGCCTTCTCCAAATCCAGGGTAGCCAGTTCTTCTGCTTCCTTCCGGAGAGGACCTACATTGTCCCTAATCTATCTATAGGTATGTTAGTGACATACCTATAGAAGCCCTTCCTGTTATCTTTCACATCCCTTGCCAGACTCAATTCCAACTGGGCCTCAGCTTTCCTGACCTGGTCCCCAGCTTCCTGGACAACATCCCTGTATTCTTCCCAGGCTGCCTGTCCTCATTTCCACCTTCTGTAAGCTTCTTTATTCCTTCTAAGTTTTCTCAGCAGCTCCTTATCCATCCATGGAGGCCTTCTGGCCTTCTTGCCCCATTTTCTTCTTGTTGGGACACAACATTCCTGAGCTTGTAGCAGGTGATTCCCGAATATTAACCAGCACTCTTGGCCGCCCCTGCCCTCTAGGGCTTTATTGCATGGAACCTTACTAGGCAGGTTCCCGAAGAGACCAGAATCTGCTCTCTTGAAGCCCAGGACAGTGAGCTTGCTGCACGCTCTTCTGACTGCCCTGAGGACATCTCATGATCGCTACAGCCAAAGCTGCCCTGGAGCGCCGCATTCCCAACCAGCCCTTCCCTGTTGGTGAGGACGAGGTCAAGCATGGCACCTCTCCTTGTCGCCTCCTCTATTACTTGCAGAAGGAAGGTGTCTTCCACACAATCAAGGAACCTCCTGGATTGCTTGTGCCAGGCCGTACCATCTCTCCAACAGGTATAGGGGTAGCTGAAGTCCCCATAAAGACAAGGGCCTGTGAGTGTGAGGCTGCTCCTCTCTGTCTATAGAGAGCTTCATTCACAGAGTCTTCCTGATCAGGCAGCCTGTAGCAGACCCCCACAGTAATGTCTCCCATTGAGGTTCTCTCTTTGACCCTAAACCACAAGCTCTCAGTTGGCCCATCACCCATCCCCAGGCAGAGTTCCATATGCTCCAGCCTGTCATTGACATAAATAGCTACATGGCATGTTATGCAACTTGCAGTTAGTTTTTATAATATTTAAAAATTAAAGCATATTAATTTCAGTGAAGCATTCAAAAAATGAGTTATCCTATCTTTAGATAAAAGATCATCTGCTTTTTATTTTTTGCTTCTCGTGATACCATGCTGCACTTACTGAAGACACACTAAGTACTTTGAAATGAGCTGGGGGTGCTGTGATTGATGCTTTTCTGTAAATCCTTTCCTTTATCTGTTGAAAAAATGGAGATGGGAAAGCACATAAGAAAAGGAGAATAGGAAGACAGTGATGGACCAAGATTAAAGTAGTTAAATGTTGATATGGAAAATATATTATTTTCTTACTTTGTTGCAGACTTTCTAGAAGGTGTTTTGCTTTTTTTGCGTGTGTTGAACTTAAAGCTCCTGGATTTTGATTTTCACCAGTGCCAAAGGGTTCATTGTTCTGGAAAAAAATCCATCCATAAAACATGGATATGTTAATGCCTCTCAGGATTTCTGTGACAATAAAATAATGTGGTGAAAAAATAGGCACTGATTGTTTATTGGATAGTACTCATACGGTCCTTAAATCTCATCAAGTTCTGAAGCCCCTGCCATGGGCAGGGATACCTTCCACTAGACCAGGTTGCTCCAAGCCCTGTCCAGCCTGGCCTTGAGCACTGCCAGGGATGGGGCAGCCACAGCTTCTCTGTGCAACCTGTGCCAGGGCCTCAGCACCCTCACAGGGAAGAATGTCTTCCTTTTAGTTAATCTAATCTACCCTTTAAATAAATCAAATAATATAAATATATATCATAATATCTAATTATATTTTAATATCTTATATAAATTATAATGATAGATTTTAGATTCACACATTTTGACAAAGGCTCAGTCTCACTCTCTGGAAGACTGCCACTTAACATCCATCCCTCAGTCACGTCAGAAGTGCTTCTGGCTTCTCTGTACACATGCAGGAGAATGAAGGCAGCCCTCCAGGGCTCAGAACACCCCTAAAATGCATATAGTGCGTGTACCTTCATCTCACTTTCTATTTTCATATATTATGATTATTTTTGCCAAAATAAATGAATCTTTGCTTCCCTGCCCCTTTAAAATTTCTAGCAAAGTACTAGGCGTTTTATTCGATCTCACAGTAACAAGTTTCTGGTTTTTTTATGTTGAATTCTTTTATCTCTTTTTGAAAACATTAAAAGTACTAATTCTGTATTAAAGTTTCAAAGGTTCCTTATGCTTGCATGTACAACCCTGTAATTCATCTGCAGCTGTTTAAGCACCAAATTTGTCACTGACTATACACACAGACCAGTTTACGTCATATACAACCCTCTTGTTTATAGAATAGGTTCAGTTGCCACCCAAACCAATTTAGGGCCCACATTTATGTTCCACATTAGTTTTATTCACTTGAATATTCTCCTTGATCTTAGGCATAGAAAATAGCAACAGACATTTCATACCCTTCCTCCCCCCTTCTTTTTTTTTTAATTACAGAGGACATTTTGTCTACAATTGGTAAATTTCCCATTTAACTTTTATGTTTAACATAAAAGGATAGGTATACACTGTGATTTGATACTGCAGACATAACCTCAGGCAGATGAATAATTTTACTTAAGCAAGTACTCTTTGTGGCACTAGAAGATGCAACATTGTGCTTTAAACCACTGTAAAACAGAAACACTAGCAGAGCTGTGACACAGCCCTCCTTCTGAGCAGTCTTGGAGACAATTGAAATCCTTTGGAAGATTGAAAAAAAAAACCACGCAGGAATTACGAAAGACGAGTAACTAATGCACTGTCTGAAATGCTACAGATTTGACTAGATGATGGATGTAACAGCTGAATGTATTTATGCTACAAGTAGTGAGCTGTGAGATATTACATTTACAACCATACTTCAAGTTTGTAGTAGCTAAAGTATTAATTTAAACCATAATTTAATACTCACAATCAAAATTATGCAGAGGAAAGCAGAATGCAGAAATATTAAAAAAAACCCTAGTCTACTTCTGAAGAACCTGGAAGTTTAATATTACAGAACAGGAGAATAACACAGGAAACACTTTGTCAATTAAAATAATTCAGAGTTAGAAGTGGACATTTAGTATTTTGCCTAGAAAAACAGAAATAAAGGGTTGAATGGAGAGCATTCAGTAGGCAACCAATTTGGAGACTATTGGGTCGTTTTAATAAAGGAGGCTGCACAGCCCAAACCTACTGGAATCATACCATAAATAACTAACATGGATCCATGTGATGGTACTGGAACATGATTATCTAAACCATCCAGATTTCTACAGTTGCCTTTATGAGTTTTCTGCACCTCTTCATTGGCTTGCAACATTCTTTACCCGTGGCAAAGCATCTTCTAGTAGCTTGGTGGCTTACGAGATAAAATAGAACACAACTGAAATGCAGACATTTTCCTCAAGTTGCAAACAAAGTCTTCTATTTTAAAGAAGTAAGCCTTTGAATTAGTAGTAAGAACTTTCATAATTCATGCCAATGTGGGTACTAGTAGGAGAACGACATTTATTTATCTGTATTTGCAATAATAACTTAATAGTTTAGCATAGCCAAGAATATTAAAAAGTTACTCATTGTGTAATAGAAATATATGTTTTAAAAAATGCATCAGGAAAGTTAGCCGAAGGAATTATGCTAGAAAATATAAGTAGCAGGTAAATGGGTACTGCTACATAGTCCTGTTGAATTTGTAGGTTACCTATGAACACTTTCTTGGTATCTTAAAGTTAGTCTCTCAAGGGCCAACATAAATTGCTTGTTCAAGTTTATCCCTGGCAGTGTCCAAGGCCAGGTTGGACAGGGCTTGAAAGCAACCTGGTCTAGTGGAAGGTGACCCTGCCCGTGGCAGGGGGTTGGAACTGAATGAGCTTTATGAGCTTCCAGCCCAAACCAGTCTGGGATTCCGTGATGATTCTGTGATTATGAGTTGTTTTTTCCTAATAACATCTGTTCACATCAGCTATGAAGCAAATTAATTTAGAGTAGAATAAAGCAGAAATGAGTAGAACGAGGGAGATGCACAAGTCAGATAAGCTCATGATGAAGTACAAAACTGGAGAGAGTATCACTATGTTATTCATAGCTCCCAGGCAAATAATACTTAACTGTCATCCCTTTTCTAGAACAGGGCATATATCCAGAATTGATAATACTCTACTTTTAAAAGCATTAAATGGTTAAACAATGAGAAGGAGCAATGAGAAAGCATCTGTCTATAGTTGTTCCATGACCTGTTCCTCTCTTGTGCTCAAACATTGTGCTGATACATTGAGGCCAGTGACCCTTTCTCTTCCTCCCAGTTGCAGTTCTTCCATCATTTTGCAGATCACACTAGGAGATGGAACAATGTTAATCCACATACTTATGAAAAAGCTATTTTTTATATTGTTATGATGTTATTTTTAAATACTATATAATTTAGGGAATGTTGCATTTCTGTGCCAAGTTAATGGCAGAAGTGCTGCAGAGCAGCCCTGCAAAGCAGCTGTTTCATGGATTTGGCCACTCTGCCCATGAAGGCTAGATTTTTGTCTCATCTCTTTTGTGCCTTATAAATGGTTAGCAAAATTTACAGGTATTTTCATGTCCATGAATTTTGTGAAACAGCTCAGAGTACAAGCATGCTGCTGAGACAGATATTTTTGGTCTGGGAGTGGAAGGCTGGTAATGAAGCATGTGTTGTGCTGCTTCACCAGGTCTACTGCATCACTTCACCTGTTTGTTTTTTTTTCCCTCATTCCTGCCAGTTCAGGATCAGGGAAGAGCAAAGTGGGTTCATGTTTTCCATACCTGTGGATATTCATGAAGTGCATTGTTGAGCTGAGGATTCCTGCCACACTATATTTTACTCCTCAGATCATCTTCCATAATGTTTTTCTAAACCACTGAGTCACTCTTTCACAGAATATATTTATTTTACTGTATCATGCACATCATCTGCTTGATGGTATACTCTCTGAATCAGAGGCTGAAGCTGTTTTCTAGGTCAGCCACCTTCATCTGTGAGAAATAAATGAGAAAAACACAGGCCTTCAATATGACAAGCTTAAGAATTTAGATAGTCCTGTATTAGTTGTCTTCATGGTAGGTGTATTTCTGTGCGTATTTTGTACAGCAGTGTTCAAGGTTAAGTGTCTTGTGACAAAGCAAAGTTGGCACTAATGAATAATGACAGACAGAGCATCTGTACTGAAACCCAGTGGCTTTTCTGAGCTTCTTCACTTGGCGTTAATGAAAGAAGTGGATCTAACGCAATAAAGGATATTGTTTCATTTCATTTTTTTCTATTTTAATAACAAAGTTTATTAGACAATAGATTATGTTGTATGGCTTCTGTTAAAACCACTCTACTAGATGCTTTTAGGGAAGAACATATTGAAGGCATCTATGGAAATACAATAGGAAAGAAAGATTTAAAAACAAGAGCAGACTTGACTGAGGTCAGTGAATAAGAATGACTCCTTTTTATTCTCTCCTGTCCTTAATGGGTCAGTCTTGAAAATCTTAGTGAGGCTTTTAGTTTAATCAGAACCAGATGACACAAAGAGCATATCGTTAAGATGAGGGAATTGAAAAAGTTCATAAAGAAAGTTCATAAGGAAACTGAGGTAAATGGCAATTGCGTACTGCTATTTAAAAGGAGAAGAACCAGCTGAGAAGGTAGCACTAAAGTTATTATAGGTGAGATGCTGTTTTGTATAGTTGCATGTGTCTTGTTTTCTTGTGGAAAATTAAGCCAGCAAAATTCAGCAAGAAAACTTCTGGAAGTTTTGAAGAGTAGGAAAGTGCAAAAATGTGGTGAGGAGTTTGAATAATATGCCAGGAGATAATTGGTGAAAAGCTGACAAGGAGAGGAGTAAAAGTGATTGTGGCCACTGCAGGGATTAATATATCTCATGTCTCTTTGAGACCTTGGTAAATAAGCCATCTGGTGGAGCTTAACTTTTCTTAGGAGCAGCTCAAAAACCTCTTCTGTGAGCACTTCCTGAACTACCAGCTGAGGAACTGAGAAGCTGATGCTTGCTCTGGGGAATGGCAACAGTTACAAATGTCCTCTAAATGAGAACTTCTTGTTATGCTGTCTGCCTGTGTTTGGGAGAAGTTTTTATTTATTGTTTGTTTAGATTTCCTCAGTTGGTGATCCTCTGAAGGAAGCTTTAGTAGACCTTTCAGTTGAGTGAATGTTCATGAATGTGCCTCCTGTGTAGTGTGGTTCATAGCATTTTTTGTTTTGCATCACATTGGTGGAAGAATGAATATGTTCAAACACAGAAAATTATGGGTTTGAGTTGATAGGAAGAAGCTGATGATTAGAAGAGGGACTTTTCTAAACAAATATGTTGTCCTAAGGCATGTGAGATTACTTATTTGTATAATACTGAGGATGCATGTAATTAATTAGTGATGATTATTTCACAAATGCGATAGTGCTGTGGTTCTCCCTTGTCCACAGTATTGCACTTGCTGGTTTTATATTCTCTAACTAGGTAGTGATTATGTATTAAGTTTGAATAAATATTCAACATACTAAGTTTTGGAGAGAGTGAGAGAATGAGAGGGAAATTAATTAGGTTCCCTTACACATCACTTTCTGTTTGAAAGGTAACTTATACTTCCTGAAGTCAGCCTTTTTAACTAAAAAAAAAAAAAGAGGAAGGTAAAGCAATTATCAAAAAAAAACAAAAAAAAAAAAAAGAGTAAGGTAAAGCAACTTTCATCTTAAGACGAAAGGTATAGCTGAATCCATATAGGTAATGCAGGAACTTCCAATGTGGTCTTTCTGAACAGGCAGATAACACTCTACTCTCAAAAATTAGCTGAAGACAAAATAAAATGTTGAAAGTTTCTCCTAAGAAGAACAGCACATGAAATCCATCTTCACAGGCTCATCTCCTCTGGCTGGGGGAGGGTAAAATTTCCTGTCTATTTGAAAGTGCAAACTAATCTATTATCTCTGTGTATCTGGAGGTGTTCAGTTAAAAAAGAAGTTCAGTTCTGGGCTGTCAGTTACATTTCCAAATGCGTTCACATATCCAACTTTGCAGCATTGCTTCCATTTTCTGCCCCTCTATTTGCTTACAGGGGAACAACTTTTGTTTTGGCCACCTTCTTGCAGTTCATTGTACCCTGGTGAGTCATGAAGCAAGCATTTCATTCCCAAAGACTCTGTATAGGTGTGCTGAAATTTGAATTTGGATCCAAGCACTCCAGAATTGTCACCATTACCATTTAAACATTTATGAAAGGAAGAAACATTTTCAGTTTCATTTTAGTATATAATCCTGAAGATAGCAGTGCTGAAAAAAGATAGATAAATTTAGTGAAGTTATAAACCAGATAATGAAAAAATTGAGTGTCCTTTTATTGCTATGCTGTTAGTATTCTTCACTAACTTGAACTTGTTTCTATATGATTCAGGTTTTATTCAAACTTGTCCTGTTATTCTGAGTACAAACTGTGCCAGATTGTCAGTTTTATGAGTGAATCCCCAATTAATATAAAACTGTACCTACTCTACCCTGTGAATTTGATGGATTAGCAGTAGAATTTACAAGGTAAACTTATTTCTCAAGAAACGATACAGGTTTCTATAGAGAAAGCTATGGAGACTTCATGTTTTCATGACAAGTGTAATTCAGCTTGTGCTTTTGGAATAACTGAGTATAAGAGATTTTTCTGACAGCCTTGCCTTAAATAGTGCTTTCTGCCTTTTGTACTTAACTAATTCTCTTTTGCACTCTAATAGAATTCTTAATAGAAAAATAAAGCCAGAAAGCACCTTTTCAGAAACTTATTAAAAATTGTTTTAATTCTCATAGCATACTAATGTGACTTTTATATGTTTAAGTGCTGATTTGGTAATTGCTGAAGTTGGCTGGAAAAATATGGGCAATGAAGTGAGGGAAGAAATAAATGTTGTAGAAAATTACTCACTGTCATTTTCCATTAGTACTTCAAATAAAGGGTAAAATGAAATTGCCTGGATTTGAAGTTTCTCTAGCCATCTTTACCTTTCCAGAGACAGAGAGCTGTCTGTTCTGCAGTGTTGTCTCAATCAAAAGTTGCACCAGGGTAAAACTATTATTTTAAGAACCATACGCTTCAAAGGTTTCTTTTTTGTTTTAAGTGGAGCTGTAGTCTCAGAACAGGTAAACTGAGCTGTGAAGTTAGTCTACATAAAAATACAATAACAATATCACATGCTCAAATTAGTGATGACATTATTTAAATTTTTGAATTATGAATATTCTGTGTGTTGGCTCATGTTCATGACTGATGCAGACTCCCACAATGGTTTTTAATCTCACCAATTAATTTCTTGTAAAATGAACTTATTGTGGCTAATTCAAATTGTAGGGTCACTGTTACTGGTAGTTCCAAGATTAAGAGCTAGAGTATGTGTGCTGCTATTGCAAACAGCAGTGCATTCTGTTCAATGATCTGATTTATTGGGTTTTTTTGAGTTGTGCCTCCTGTAATATCTTGAATTGAGGGCTATTGAATGTCATTCTCACAAGGAATTTATGTTTTTAGTGGCAGCTAATTAAGAGATGTGAAAAGCTGAGCCTTGATGCTTCAGTGAGTAATTACCTCCCCTTGATACTTACCTTATTTTAAATTTGACTTATGAAAAGAGTAATTTGTGCCTTTCAGCAGAAGCGTGGCTCTCCCTGGAGGTGAGGGGTGCTCAGCTGTGGGGAGCTGCCTGCCACTGCATTATCTGCTGCTGGTGGTGGCACTGTGGGCACCAGGGAACTTGCAAGTGTGTTTCTAGGATGGCTTTTGTGAGGAGAACAGCTGATCTCCAGCTCTTTGTTGGGGCATGGGTCCCCATTGCTGCCTTCCCCAGGGTGTCAATGCCAATCTGGTTGGCATTCTGCCACCCAAGGATTCCTGCCTGCAGGGGATTCCTCCCCTGGCAGGGTGGAAGGGTTTCCAGTTGCTTTGCACTGCTGAAGCATTGCAGAACTAATAGGTCAGAGCCAGAAAACAAAGACAAAAGGATTTACTAGTGTCAGATGTTAAGACTTTACTGGAAAGTTACTGTGGGAATGTGACCTTGCTCTTCAGTGTGTGCAGCAAGAAGCAGAGGTAAAGAAGCTGTTTCTGCCTTCCACAAAGTTCCCGTTTTGGCCACTTGTTGAAGCACTCTGCATTGTTTGTCCTGTTTGTAAAGTTTGGGTAAATTCTGAGATAATTTGCAGTTTAATATAATTTTAATAATAGTACATTTAAAGGTGTTTCTGTAATTTAATAAGTATATGTATGAAAGAAACTAATTCAGAATAAATTTATTACTTTATAGCTTTTGTGTAGCACTTCCATGGAATCATAAAATAATGTCCCCATCATTCTGCCAGGGGTGAAGCAGCCACAGCTTCTCTGGGCAACCTTTGCCAGCACCTTAAAACCCTCACAGAGAAGTTGAAAACTAGTGCACGTCAGAGAATATTGTTAGATGAGTTTTGATTTGGTGTGGGATATTGTTCAAATGTTGAAATCTTTCAATATTTGCTGTTCCTGATACTTCTCAATGTTCACCTTCTAATCACCCTCTTTCAGCTTGAAGCCATTACCTGTTGTAGTCATTCTCCCCTCTGTCAGGTTAAAGCTGTTCCCCCTTGACCTGTCCCTACAGGCCCTTGTCCAAAGCCTCTCTCCAGCTTTCTTGTAGCCCCTTTAGGCACCAGAGCTGCTCTAAGGTCTCTTGAAGCCTTCTCTTCTCCAGGCTGAACCAGCCCAGCTCTCTCAGCCTGTCTCCAGAGCAGAGCTGCTCCAGCCCTCGCAGCATCTCTGTGGCCTCATCTGGACTCACTCCAACAGCTCCACGTCCCTCTTGTGTTGTTGCTCCAGAGCTGGAAGCAGGACTGCAGGGGGTGTCTCCCCAGAGCGCAGCAGAGGGGGAGAATCCCCTCCCTCAACCTGCTGCTCATGCTCTGAGGCTGCAGCCCAGCACATGGAGGGGTTCTGGGCTCAAGCTTACACTGAAGTCAGGTTGTGGGGAGCTTCTCATTAGCCAGCACCTTCAAGTCCTTCTCCTCAAGGCTGCTTCAAGTCCAGTTCTCTCAGCCTGTAGCTGTGCTTGGGGTTGCCCCAACTCAGGTTCAGGACCTTGCACTTGGCCTTGTTGAACTTCATGAGTTTTGCATGGACCTACCTCTCAAGCCTGTCAAGGTCCCTCTGCATAATACTGCCATTTAGTAATTTGTGGTGTGCTTTTGCTTTATATTTAGTAGGAGGTCACAGGCACTAAAGAGGTTATTGAGGTTTTTGCTGTGGCAAGGGAAAATTCTCCCCTTTTGCATCTCAAAACCAAAACTTCCTGTGTGGAGGGTGAAGGACTGTGTGAAGTAGCTGGTGCCTCTTGCCAGAGACCTGTGTCAAAGTGTGTGCAGCTGGTCATTTTGTCAGCAGAGCTGAATAGGCAGTAGTTTGGAAGTTGTTACAGACTTAAATGTTTATGTTTGTGTTTCAGTGAATGCATTTGCTTTGGCTGGGGTAGAGTTAATTTTCTCCATAGTAGCTGGTATGGGGCTTTGTTTTTTGGATTTGTGCTGGAAACGGTGTTGTTAACACAGAGACGTTTTTGTTGCTGCTGAGCAGTGCTCACATAGAATCAAGGCATTTTCTGCACCTCAAACCCTATTGTATTCTTTTTGGACTTGATGTGTAGGCAATTTTCCTTGTAGAAAACCACAGTAACTGAAATCATATGATATATTAGGCCATCTGTATTACATGTTTTGACATTATTTGTTAAACTTGCACTATACTTAAGCTGCAAATACTATTTGAGAACTCATGGTGTCTTGGCCAATAGCTCAATGCTTTGTCTTTGCTGCAACATCTTAGATCAAGACCTTGACTCTGAAGTTGGTTCTCAGATAAGTGGAGGAAGTACAGTGTAGGTACAGTGTGTGGGTTGAAGCAATGCAGTGATTGTGAATTCTGATGATCTCTCCTCATGGTTTTTCATAGACACTTAAAATAGATGCATTAAATGCAGTGTGGGTAGAAAGAGAAGCATAGTAATGATTTTTTAATAGTTTCTTCACAAGAAGATTTTCTCCTGTTTAGCAAATTTGAAGAGTATTCTCTCTAGCAGGTACCGACAGGCATGTATGAGTTAGCATTTGCTATCTGGAACAAGAAACCTTCATAATATATTTCACTGAGATTTAATTTTTATTTCTTATAAGTATATATGAAAGAAAATGGAGAATATTAATGGAATTTATGGTAAACTACTGGAAACAAAACCCTTTTTTGTTCCTGGATCATTTTGAGTGCAAGATTCTGCTTGGTCATTTAAGCACACAGTTTACTCCTCTAAAATAATGATCTGATTAAAGACAAGTTCTGATTAACTTATTTTGTTATGATTTAAGATTATTTTCAGACTTTTATATCATAGAGGGAAAAGATTATTTAAATCAATTGTAAAAATTGGTGTCATGTAATATAATTGATTTCTTCTTTTTACCGGCTGGTTGGATTCAAGAATGACCAGAAAAAGAATGCTCTTTCTTCTGTCTCATTTTTCCAAACTTAAAGAGGGTTTTTGTCAACAGAAATAAAGCAGACAAAGAGCATGAAAGAATGGAGGAGCTGCAGATTAGCAATATTGAGACTGCTACTGTTCATCTTCATTTTTACTTACAGCTAGAAAATTGACTAGAAGACTGTTGGCCAAGATCTGAGATTCTTAACTATGGTCTGAACTAAGCACAGTGAAGTTGAGGCTCCAAAAGCTAACAGAGGCTTAAGAGGTGATATTATAGAGCTGAGAGTGTGAAAGAGATATAAGTGATTCAACATGAATGACTAATAAGATAAAAGGGAATTAACATTGACAGGGAAATAAGTTAGCAAAGCACAGAAATGCATTATGTTTGATTCTCCCATTTGGAGATAGAATTGGAACATATTGGGAGGAACTTCCTGAAAAGTCTTTTGATTCAGGCAACATTTAGTGAAAGAAATGAACATACCCACTTCAATAATAAAGCAGTTGATTTGTTAGTCTCCAAGGTCAAGCAATGTATAATATCACTCAATGAGTACAATGTCATGTGAATTATGTGGACATGTATTGAAGCATGGAATCAGACTCTGCAACTCAAGGAGAGTTATAAAGCAGGTATGTTTATTACGGCGCCGGGTACAAGAGGGATCACTCTTCCTAACTTGCACACCGAGGGGTTAAGCAAGCAGATATTTATTACACACAAACATGAATATTCATTAGGTTCCTGAGAGAGCAGTGGGGATATTACAATTAGTTTAGGTACTCATTATCATAAGTCTCCTCCCTTTTGGTGCTTGCGCACTGCCCTCCTATGGTCGTGGGCAGAGGTCTTCAAGATGAAGTAAGTAGTCTTCCTCATGTGGGCAGGGGTCTTCAAGATGAAGTAAGCAGTCTTCCTCACGGTGCACTTTTCACCATTGGCACAGTTGGATGCCCCAGTAATCACAATTAGCTGAAACCAGCTGTATCTTCAAGTTTCTGAGAGCTGGCAAAGATTTAGAGCAGTGTGACTTTTGTACAAGATGTACTGCAAGCAGGACAGGATGGGCAGACAAGGATTATCCTAAGCTGGCAGATGTTCAGGAGTCACTGTCTCCAAACTAACTGGTAAATTAGAAGGATGGTAAGAAAGAATTCACTCATTAGAAGGATGGAAAGGAATAATTCACTCTTGTTAATAAGACTACTAAATTCTGTTATCACACCACAGACTTACAACACAAACCTTATTCTCTATCTTGGACCTAAGTTAAAAGCATTTTAACCCTATATTTTCCAGGCACTTGCTTTCCTTATATCAGTATAGATGCAGTTATGAATATATGCACATATGAACCTATGTGTAAGTTAAATTTACATTTTGGCTTGTATCAGAAGAGATTTTTAAGACTGCTGTCATAATTTTTGTTGTGTAAGTTGATGGTTTTATTTGCACGTTCTTACTTGTTTTAAAGCAATGATCTTGTGAAATCTTTAGGTGCATTTACATACTTTAGGCATTCAGCTTTTTCTCTGAGAAAGCTGCAAAGGAAAAAGGATCCCTAAGTAGCAACTTAGAAAGTTACTAGCTGTTGTGCATCCTTTCTTATGCTCCAGACTTCAAAATATGTATGAGCATTGTTTGAATGAGAAGACATCCTGGTGATTTAGAAGTTATATGGCAATAGCATGTTAGTGATTAACTTTAGGAATGAGATTTAGAGGCCTACTAGAAGGCAGTCCTCCTCTGATACATCTGGTTTCTTTCTTTTTTTCACTTCAGATGTCTGTTTTCAGGGAAATTACTCTGCATTTTCTAATACAAAGGGCTGGATTTTCCAAACTGTAGCACATCTTGTCGTTTATGGTGTCATAAAAGTTTAGATAGTTGTAGAATAATGTATATACATGTCAGACATCTGAGACTCTTGGATAGCACTCCAAAATAGTCATCTTAGTGATAGCTTTGGTAATGGTTTTTATTCCCCCAGAGGAAGTCAGTGCAGTGTAATAAATCAAGATTTCACTAATGCATAATAGTGGAGAGGGATATTCACTTCTAATTGCTGAGATGCCTGTTGCTTCTTAGCACTCTCTACAACAAAACCAGTGAAGAGTGTTTCTGGGCTATGATCTCTCATTTCCTGAAGATTTAGTCAGGTAGACTCTTCTCTCCATGCACAGGCTTCAGGATCTGTTTATGTGTAACTTTCTTCAGAATTGGGTGTTTGCTTAAAGGGGGTGGCAGGTATCTGCAGTGGACTGAGATGGTTGTATCGACATAAACTCAACATTTGATGAAACTCATTAATCTCTATTCCTGGGTTATCTGTTTTCAACCATAGAAAATTGAGCTGTTGAGTGATTCTGTGTGCTTTATTTCTCTGCTGTGTGTACTCTTTCCATCTGTGAGGCAAACTGTTGAATCCATGTTAAGCTTCTGTTACTGTAAATGTTAGGGAAAGTGATTAATTATATAAAGAATTTTTTTCTCTGCTTAGAAATCTCAGATTTTTAATCCAAGTGAAATAAGAATCTGCAGGTAGTATTGAGACAAGTGCTAAATTTAGGCCCAAAGCTTGTATTGTTCAGAATGTATGTAATGATAGGAAGACAGGAGAAATGTATTGGCTTTGTTGAAAATGTGTCATAATACATGTAAATATGTATGCACACATAAATTTGTTTGAAGTGAGAAAACTTGACAAAGTATTACTGTTGAAAGTGCATAGTGTCAGTAATTTTACAAAGAAATACTTGGTGTTTTTGTTTTTCTGTGCATGATACTATTGCAGCATTTAAATTTGAAGATGAGTTCCAAATTCAATCCTTGGCTGATAGACTAAATAAAAATTTAGGTTAATATTAGTGTTAAGTGAGACTGAATACTAGGAGTGTGGTGCAAGATAGAACTCAAATGTTTAACTTTAAAACCTTCCCGTACCTGCAGTACTGTGTTCAGCTTTGGGGCCCCCAACACAAGAGGGACATGGAGCTGCTGGAGCGAGTTCAGAGGAGGCCACAGAGATGCTGCCAGGGCTGGAGCAGCTCTGCTCTGGAGACAGGCTGAGAGAGCTGGGCTGGTTCAGCCTGGGGAAGAAGAGGCTCTGGAAGACCTTAGTGCAGCTCTGGTGCCTAAAGGGGCTACAAGAAAGCTGGAGAGGGGCTTTGGACAATGGCCTGTAGGGACAGGACAAGGGGAATGGCTTTAATCTGACAGAGGGAAGATTGATATGAGATCTTAGGCAGAAGTTCTTCCCAGTGAGGGTGGTGAGGTGCTGGCACAGGTTGCCCAGAGAAGCTGAGGCTGCCCCATCCCTGGCAGTGTTCAAGGCCAGGTTGGACGGGGCTTGGAGCAACCTGGTCTAGTGGAAGGTGTCCCTGCCTGTGGCAGGAGGTTGGAACTGGATGAGCTTTAAGGTCCCTTCCAACCGAAACCAGTCTGTGATTCTATGATTCTAGGAAAAGGAGAAATGTAGCATTTGGGAAACCAACATGTGTCTTGTCTATTACAGCTGTAATCAAAGGCTGATGTTTAGTGTAACAGATTCCTGTGAATCTTGCAGGTTTTGACAGTACCTTTCTTGCCTTGTGTTTCCTGTACATAAGTGGCTTTACTACAGACAATTCATTGCTTCTGGGATGCTTGTTTGCCTTTAAGAACTGCTTGAGTCAGGGACTGATGCAAACCACCTGAGTGATAGTCGCTGGGAATGAATATGTCACTTAAACTGTGCTTATTGCTTACACATGAGTATTATATATGCTGTTTTTGTCTGCTGAGTCATATAGGATGTAAACATTTTATTACTTCAATGAAAAATATAGCAGTTCATAAACTTTTATAGCACATGTTAGAAGTTTTAATGTGTGGTAGAAAGTGTCAGTTTGCTAGCATGAAATAGCACTCATTTCTAGATGTTCAGATTAAAAAAACAGTATAAAGTTTATAGCCATTCTGCATTTATGCTGTAATTTTGAATGTGTGCATAGGTATTTTACAAATACGTAAAGTATGTGAACTTTTTTGCCAAACGGGGTTTTAGTGGATGTTCTGGATTACACTGATTTTTTTTTTTGTTCCTTTAACCCAGTATTATGCTATAAAATGTAAGACTGATAGATGATGGCCTGAAAGGATAGGAGTAGAGCAGTAATTAGTGAAAGAAGGTAGAAGATATGACAGAAGGAAATTAGAAGAGCTGAAGCTGAAGGGTCGGGCACAAGGTAGAACATCTAAGTGTCTTTGAAAGCTTTCCTTGGTAAATGTTGATTACTCTGAAAGTTAGTCACCCCAGAGGAAGTAAGGAATGATGGATTTTTCAGTGTAACAACTTATTTCCTTCAGATAGAAGACTTACTGAAAGAGAAGATGTTGTTGGTAAATGACAACAGATCTTTGCAGTGTGCAGGGTTTTTTTTTGATCTATGTCACTTCATTTGCTATAAGACATGCACTTGCTTTCAGAACCAGGTTTTTGGGTGTTGGTTTGCTCTGTCTATAGTGTCTTGGCTATCACCCAACTATCTGCTAGTTCTTGAAGTGCCAGAAAATGAAGAATCATGTCAGACATTTCATAAAGGAGCGGTGCCCACCTTCTTATTTGTG
This sequence comes from Ara ararauna, assembly GCA_028858755.1. Taxonomy (NCBI): domain Eukaryota; kingdom Metazoa; phylum Chordata; class Aves; order Psittaciformes; family Psittacidae; genus Ara; species Ara ararauna. The sequence continues at coordinate 68,294,913 of CM054410.1, read as the reverse complement.
TTCTGTGAAAACTTTGAAATTAAACACAGTGGCTTTTGGCTTACAGGTTTATGGATATTCCATTCAGTCGGTGGTGAAGTGATTGACTGTGCCTTTTTGCTGTTTACTCCTTCTGGAAACTTAATAGATAGAGCTCATCAGTTCTGTGTTCCTGATGAGACCTTGGGAAAAGTTAAAACTTGGAGCAATTCTCATTCCCTTGACTTGGAGAGGGAGAAAGCAGTACCTCCAGCAAGATTGTAATGGGGCTTCCCTCATCTTTCTGAGACAGTAAGTATGAGTCAGCACAGTTTGATTTTCATGGCATGGTTACCAAAAATATAGGCTAAAGCTGGTTTTGCATTTGACTACAGCAAAAACACTGATTTGGTATAATAGTTTTAAAATTTAAAAGGGCAGAGTCATTGAGGCTTGAAAAAGCAATGGGCAGGGAGAGGAAAGAAATGTCCTTTTTTTTTTTTAATTTTATTTTTTTAATCCGTCCCCATTTTACTGATGTGTTGCTGCTTCTGATCAGGCTTGTCTGCAGGACTTCAGCCGTAGTAGAGGCTGCTATGTATCACTGAAATCAATGTATTTCACTTGGTCTCTCCTGCTCTGTAACAGAGAGGAAGCACTAGAACAGAAAACTTCATGTTTCATTCACAAGGCTGCTGTCGTGGCTGCTGCTATAATTAGTACTGTACAGCTTATTGATTTATTCTGTACTGTAAGAACTGGGTAGTCCATTGCTATATTTGTGATTAATTCATAAGTGATGGTGAAGACAGTGGCAAAACACCTCCTGTGAGGTCAGAAACTTCTCAATTAGATAATACTTTACTGGGAAAATTAATTGGTTACATAAACAGATTAAAGGTTTCACAGTAAAGCACTGCCTAATTGAACAATGTCTGACTTTAGAGGAGTTCATATAAACATATCAAAAAGACTGTGCTGAAGAGTGTTTGAAAACAGTTTGCTTTTGTACTGTTACAAACAAGTACCCTGTCATAGAAGTTTGCCATTACATTGCTCATGGAGAAGCTCTGGACTACTCAGGCTTGATTTTCAAGGGGTCATTTTGGTCTCCTTTTCTACATGCTACAGGTTAAAATCATGTTTCCCTTTTCTCTTTCTTCAGCTTTTTCAGTGATTTCATCTTATGTTCTCAAATGTCTTTGAGACAGTCACAAAATATATTCAACATAAATAAAAATCCTTTCCTTGCACAGGTGCTGGACACAACTGGTTTATTCTGCAGAATATGACCCAATACATGAAGCTGGTCTTGTCTTATAAAGAGTTTGCATCTTGTAGGCAGGGGCATTGTAGGAAGGGTTTTTCTTAGACAGGAAACTATCCTTCAATGTCAGCCCTACTGCAGGTCTATGACAAACTGCCCTGTGAAGTGTAGAAAAGCTGGACTGTCAGGTTGTTAGATTTTTTGGATTTAGTGCTCAATCTCTTAATTACTTCAATTTACCCTATTGAAAGATTGGAACAAGTCATTAAGATTAGCTATTGTCATCGTCATCAATCCATCAAGACATTCTCTTCTCTTTCCTGCCTATCACCACAACTTTGGAATAAGCTCAGCTTTCTCATCCAAGAAAATATTATTATTATTTGGACTTTGGCATATAGACAAACGGTTATTTGGAACAGGGACAAAATATCTCCTCCTCAATTGTTCTTTTCACTCTCAGTAATGGCCATATTGCGATTCCTATAGTTGTGTATTATTTCGGGAGCATTTAGATATCTGCTGAATCTGTTTTGTGAAGTGCTGCTTATATTGTCTGCAAGGTACACGCATGTTGGAATTTAATCCATTGCTTGTGATTGAAAGCTATAAAGCAGGTTGTAGACAACTTACTTTGTTTTTTTTTGATTGATAGTCTTTGTAAGTGACTTTTCTTAGATAAGGTGTCCTCTGACATGAGGCTTACGTGACAGCATACTGAGAGATGCGACAGCTTGTGCATTAAGCAGGGAGTGTTCAAACTGTGCCTTTCAGTAGTGATTTACTCTTGTGCAACTGCACTTCTGTTATTTTTTTTTCTTACCCCAAGCAACTTTGCACTGGAAGAATAATGTGCAGAGGTGGCAAATCCTTTAACTCTATTTTGTCAGTTTTTTTTAATGAAATACTTCACAATTACTGTCACTGTGATTTTTACCTAGATATAATCAATAGAAGCTCAAGACCTCTGGTGTGCTTCTTTCTGTGTACCTCGGCAGTTACTGGCCACACTACGCCAGGTGATTTTTGCATGACTGGATGAGCTCTAGTTAAAACAACAATTTGAGTATGTCCTGTCAGCATCCTGCCTGTGGTTATCTTGCATTACTTCTCTGTCACCTTGTCTGCTGAAAGTATTTCACATTTTCATTTGAAAATGCTCACATTTCACATAATACCAGATATGTGGAGAAGTACATTCATGGTTTGTGTTCGGATATTTGAACTTCTTTACAGAAGAGGCTTTTTGTGTGAATAAAAAGAGAACAGGGAAAATTAATTTGATTTTTAAAAGATAGAAAAATGCTAGGAAATCAAATGTCCCCCTTCTTTGCCCGACAAATGGTAGTAGTTCTCTGGGTTTGGTCTAATTAACATTAGTGGAGCATTAATAATTGACTGTGACTGTGAGTTACATTTTGTACAAAATATTGATAGTTGCAGTACGTGTTTAAGATTTATTTACTGAAGAAATCTAGTAAAAACAATAATTTAGGAAACTGATTCCAATCTTTATTGAATTTTGTTTTTTCATGAAAGATAATGTGTGCATTAGTGGCTTTGGAAGAGGTTGTACTTCTTTAAAATGTTTCTAGCACGCCGTGGTTTCTTACACAATTCTGGTTCTATTTTCATGGTTAAAAATTGCTATTCTTTGACATCTTCCAACAGTGTCAGGTTTTGTGTGGGGGCAAGTGATTTCTATGAGAATACCAAATGCAGTTACGAAATACCCAATTCAGTTGCATTTTTGAATTACCTACTCTCGGTCACACCCATGTTATTCATAATTCTCAGTCTTTTCTGTTGTCCCAAGTTAAATGGAATCAATCTCATTCTGCACAGATCAGGCTTAAAGTTGGGGGAAGAAAACAGTGCAAGAGAGGAAGCATGATCCTGTTACTCGCTGACAGTGGTGTGCCTTCCAGAAAGCAATCCTGTCTTCCAGTCTCCTCTCCCAGTAAGAAAATCTAAGCTGGAGGAGACAGCTAAAACCAGGGAGGAAGCAGTGGGATGTAGGTAGCAGTGGGGTGTAGGTAGCACTGAGAGCAGGTACCCTTCAGAATAGATGGCAAATGAGGAACATTTGAAGGGCGCATGAGTTTGCATTTTAGTCTGAGAAGTCTGAATTCAGCCAACATGCTGAAGGAAATTCTTATGTGCAGTAGGAAACTTAAGTCTGATTTTGATCTCTGTTGTGGTTTAAGCTCAGTCAGCCAGTAACTCAGAACCACGCAGCCGTTCACTCACTCCCCCCCTTTCCTCCCCCCGCTCCCGGAGGGATGAGGAGGAGAATCAAAAGAATGTAACTCCCACGGGTTGAGATAAGAGCAGTCCAGTAACTAAGGTATAACACAAACCACTGCTGCTACCACCAATAATAATAATGATAAGGGAAATAAGAAGGGAAAAGAATACAACCGCTCACCACCCGCTGACTGATACCCAGCCCGACTGATACCCAGCCGCACCAAGCAGTGATCTAACCCTTCTGGGTAACTGCCCCCAGTTTATCTAGTGGGCATGACATGCTGTGGTATGGAATACCCCTTTGGCTAGTTTGGGTCAGGTGTCCTGTCTCTGCTTCCTCCCGGCTTCCCCTCCTCCCTGGCAGAGCATGAGACTCAGAAAGTCCTTGGTCAGAGTAAACATTACTGAGGAGCAACTAAAATCATCGGTGTTATCAGCGCTGTTCCCAGGCCAAAAGTCAAAACCACAGCACTGCACCAGCTACTAAGAAGGAGAAAAATTACTGCTACTGCTGAACCCAGGACAATCTCATACTAACTGCTCATCTTAGCTGTTTGGTCTGTTTCTTAAGCAAAAATATTATTTGCAAGTGTTAATGTAAGTTCACCATGTGGCCACTGTGCTGGCCCTTTGGTATGTTCCAGGTCTTTTTTGATAAATTAGTTGACTAATTACAGCATGAGGATGCTTAGAAGCTGAGCTTGAGGCAGGAATATTTTGTTCCTAAATAAAATCTAACTTCTGTTGAAGAGAAGGTGCAAATATATGCATTTAGAAGTTCAGAAGACTTTTTGTAAATCATTAGTAATGTGATAAGCTTTGGACTTATTTAAGAAAAAAAGCCATCTGTATGTTTCTACATTTGTTTGTACAAAATATGTGCCTTTCTGCCTATGAAGAACAAAAGAAAATACAGTCCTGTGATACAGCCTGTCAAAATGATGCTTTTCCAAGTTGTCTGACTTCACTGGAGGAGATGAAGAGGGTTTGAGTGCTCTGTTCTCTTCCAGGGAAGTCTGCAGTGTCCAGTGAATAAAATGTTCTGTGGTATGCTGTGCAGTGACTGTACTTTGAAAAATGCTGAAGCAATTATTTGATGTAATGGTATCTCTAACAATCCATCTTCAATATTTGTATTTACAAAGATGCTGTGAATCCAGCACAAGTTTGGGAAGAAGCCTGGGGAAGTGTCAGAAATGCATTTTTATGTGAGTAGAAAAAGGAACTACTCTTCAGGTTTTCAGACTGGGAAATGGCTATTGTAGTAAATCAAAGCTTTGCTCAGTCTATCAACTATTGAAGTCTCTGGGGTCCAGCTGTTCCCCAAAGCTCATGATAAATTCTGCTCTCTGATTGTCTGGAAGAAATTACTATGGAAATGAAAAAAAAGCCATACAGGCAATCATAGGGAAATTCTTCAAAAATTAAAAGTATGCAAGCTGCTAAAATGAGAAAGTACTAATTCACTTATTTTAGAATTATTTGGCACAGAAAATATGTTTTTATGCTGGATTAGATTTATAGTTTTGCATTTACACTGCTTGCTTAGTTAACTCCAAGAGGAGTTAACTAAAACTTGAAAGGTTATGGGAAGGAGATTAAACATTCTGATACTGCAGCTTTGTAACAACAATTAAACAGTACATATGGATTTCAGAAGTCACTGATGCATTTAAAGTTTCCTGAGAATAGTTAAACCAAATTCCTAAGCTGCCTGTCCTGATACCAGAAAGCACAGTCCTGAGTTGCACATTAATGCTCCCTGTGTGCCTACAGCGAGTCACCTGGTACTAACCTATTAGTTAGTACTAAAATCTCATTATTAATATTTTCTTGACGAGAAACTTAACATCCGACATCTCCTTCAGCTGAAGAGCTGAGTGTCAGAGATGTGCCCTTGGAATTCACAGAGCAACACTGCTTGTGGAAGTAGGCATCTCTGCTCTGTCTTTGAAAAAGACAAAATAGCACATCCAGAGGAAAAGTCTCAGCTGCCTCCTTTCTTACTCCTACACAAAACAGTGCTGTTTGTTACGGCCTTCCTGGGTCAGAATTGCACGCAGAACTACAGGCAAAATTGCACTTTAATTCAAATGTTAAAATCTGGTGCCAGATTGCTTTGAAGGAAATATGTGTATAAATTATTACTTCTCGGGGGTCTTGTGTCCCTTTCTGTTTAGTGGCTGTGTCCCAGCTTTCATCCTCTTCATTGTGGCTGTTATAAAAGGAAAGTCCTGAAAGTTACCTGGAACACTTTCATGGTGGTCGTGTCTTTGATGTATTGAAAAGGCCGCTTTGTAAGAAAGGGCAACACTTCTTAAAGTTCAGGTGATGCAAAGAGGCATCTTAGGTTTATGAGATATTTGTGCTCTCTGAGGTGTTTAGTTAATCTGTTCTGGAAACACAGTTGTCTCTCTCAAGTTTATAAGCAGTGTAATTGATGGACATGTTATATTCTAAAAGGCTATTGTAGTTCAGCGCAGACCTGTTTTCCTTTTTTCTTTTTTTTTTTTTTTCTTTTTTCTTGTGTGTCTTTTTCTGTAGCAGAACTGTCCCCTGTTGTGTCACTCTCTGGGTCTTCTTCCTTCTCTTAATTTAGGTTTCTGTTATAACCAGACATCTGTCATAACAAATTGACATCTGTTCAATGTCACCTGCATTCAGTTAACATCTGAACTGTACCATTTTAAAGGTCCCCAAGGCATTTATATGTGTGTTAGCACGGAGTTGCTCATCTGTGTCCAGAGCTGAGCTCTGGATTTTGGAGCCAGGTTGCACATGCATGATATTGCATTGTGTGTGGGCACCCCCGAGCACATTGCGTGGTTTATACAATAAAGATGTAGTCTATCCAAAATCACCTAAAGTTGTATTCAGTTGTCTCACATACATGAATGAAAACTGATTCTGTAATGAAGCTCTAAAAGGAGTTTTGATATATGTAATCCAAAAAGGCCCGAATGAATATTTCCAGGAATTGATATAAATATTATAGTCATCTTACATTATGCATGTGCCATGAAACTATAATTACTATTTGAGAATAAGGAAATATATTCTTAAAAAGAGATATAAGTAAGTAGAACTCCATTAGCTCTTATCGTTCCAGGCCAGGCTTTATGTGGTTCTGGGCAACCTGGTCTAGTTGAAGATGTCCGTATTCATTGCAGGGGGATTGGACTAGATGACCTTTGAAGGTCCCTTCTAACCCAAACTATTCTGTGATTCTGTGATTGCCTTATTTGGACCTAACTTTTAAACGCTTCCGAATGCATTTTGCATTTGCATGATTCAGCAATGCTTTAAAGGAAAAAGTGCTCTTTTTTCTTTCTCTTTTTTTTTTTTTTTCTTTTATGAAAATGATGATGTTTCAGTTTGCTTTTGTTTCAGGTAGCTTGGGACATCATGGCTCTTTCTAGAGTTCATCTGTCTGTAATGTGTTTATGTTGGCATAATTTATATATTTTCTAGTAGAAGCAAAACTTCATTTTGCTCTTCAGGAGGAACATGCTGTTGCTTTACCTGCTTCTCTCTTCTGTAAACTGCATAACCTTGGAGCTAACAGAAGCTGTGAATAGAATAGGTCTACTGAGAAGGAGAGAAATTACATTTCCGCCTGATTCCAAGAACAAATCTCCTGAGGAGACAGCTTTATCTATGGGCTATACTTACTTGCTTCCCTTTCTGTAAGAAAGTGGAAGCATACAATTGCTTTTAGTTTGACTTTTTCATAGTATGGCAAATGTCAAATGTCATTGTAGGATCTTAAGAGGTTAGCATACTAATCAGATAAGGGGAATTTTGAAATCTAGAAGAATCATTGCTGAGGACTAAGACGAGGACATGATGATTTCAACTAAAGTTATTCTTGGCGTGTAAGTGTTCCACCAGTATTTAAATGTCATAGATGCTATCCTTTTGCTGAATAAAAAAAAAAAAAACAATTTGGCATGGAAGTTGGTGTTTCAAGTTGACGAAACTTTCTAACTTATGAATTTACTTATCAGTTCTCTCCAAAAGTTTGAAGCACAGTACTAAAAATAAATACTGAAATCTAAACCAGTCTAAGTCCAATAGCAGATAAAGCAGGAATAAAAGTTATCACCTTTATTGAACAGCTAAAGTCATCTTTTGCATTGAAACTATTTATAACAGAATGTGATGGACGAACCTTACACTGCAGCAGGTTTAATTTTATCAGATTACCAAATCCAGATTCTGCCCTTGTCCTTAAACTTACCTACCCTTTGATCATTTATACCTTTAGAGTGACCAAGCTGCTTCAGAAACATGATCATAAGTAAAACAAAGCAAATATGTAAGCCATTGTACATATTCACAGCAGAGACTAATGGCTTCTATAGCACATGGTTTATGAACAAACCTTTGAGCTCTGAATATGAGCAGTGTGGTGAGTGGTGGAGCAATGTGTATGTTAGCAGTTCTGGTGGGCATTCTTGTGCACAGCAGCCTGTTCAGCTAAAATGAGAAATTTCAGAATACCGTATGGAGCAAGAAGATGCATTATCCTCTCATTTTTATCAAAGAAGTTACTTGAAAGATTAAATTTTCTAAATTATTTTATTTAAAAAATCTAGTTAAATAAATTGTATTAAATAATCTAGTTTGTTACAATTTTTGTACATACTGTTCACATTATTGTGTGCATCTCTTCTGAAATCAATCTGTATAGAGCTTAGAGAATGTGAAAACGAATATTTGAGTAGCTTGTAAGAAAATAATAATTGACATTTCTTATTTTGTTTCTTAATATGGATTTTCACTGGACCTCCTGTTGGGTTTATTTTGTTTGTTTGGGGGTTTCATTATTTGTTTGTCTGTTAAGTTGTTTTTTTTTTAATTGACCTTTATTATGTGGTCCTTTAAGTTAATCTAGGATTGGTAATTATTTAATTGGCAAATGTAGGAAGACTTTTAGCATAAAGTGTCTTGAAAAATGAGATTCTAATCAGCGGTTCCCCGAAGAGTTCTTTTCTTTTTACATTATCAGATAACAAGTAAAGGTTTTCACAGAAGCACCAAGTGGCTGAGGTTGGCAGGGACCTCTTGAGATAATTTTGCCCAGCCTGCTCATAGCAGGGTCACCTTGCGCTGGTTGCCTGTAACTGCATCCAGCTGGGTTTTGAGCATCTCCAAGGATGGAGACTCCTGGACAACCTCGTCCAGTGTTTGACCAGCCTTACAGTAAAAATCTTTTTTCCTCATGTTCAAATAGAGTTTTCCGTATTCCAGTTTGTGCACATTGCCCATTGTCCTGACTCAGGGCTCCGCAGAGGAGAGCATGACTCCATCTTCCATACTCACCCTGTCTGATATTTATACTCTCAGCTAAGATTCCCCAAGCTTTCTCTTCTCCAAACAGAGCGGATCCAGCTCTTCTGGCCTCCATTGTATGACCTTACTTGTAATCCTTTTCTCACAGAATCACAGACTGTTTTGTGTTGGAAGGACATTAAAGCTCATCCAGTTCCAGCCCCCTGCCATGGGCAGGGACACCTTCCACTAGACCAGATTGCTCCAAGCCCCGTCCAACCTGGCCTTGAATACTGCCAGGGATGGGGTAGCCTCAGCTTCTCTGAGCAACCTGTGCCAGCACCTCACCACCCTCACAGGAAAAAGCTTCTGCCTAAGATCTCATCTCAGTCTCCCATCTGTCAGGTTAAAGCCATTCCCCCTTGTCCTGTCCCTACAGGCCATTGTCCAAAGCCCCTCTCCAGCTTTCCTGTCTCCCCTTTAGGCACTGAAGCTGCTGTAAGGTCTCCCGGAGCCTTCTCTTCTCCAGGCTGAACAATCCCAGCTCTCTCAGCCTGTCTCCAGAGCAGAGCTGCTCAAGCCCTCGCAGCATCTCAGGGGATGCAGCCCAGCACACAGGGGGTTCACACTGAAGCCAGGTCATGGGGAGCTTTTCATCACCCAACACACCCAAGTCTTTCTCCTCAGGGCTGCTACCAATCTGGTCTCTGCCCTGCCTGTGTTTGTGCTCGAGATTGCTCTGTTGCAGATGCAGGCCCACCTCAAAACCTTCCAGATAATTTTTTAGGCAGCAAAGTCATCTAACTGAAATGCACACATAGATGCTGTAAAAAGTGTTTGTACTGTGTGAGCTTCAGCAGAAAATGCACATTTTAAGCACTCTACAGTGTCACAAGTCCATTCTGTTTAATTCACATAGCAGACAGCTATGAGACTGTCCTGGGTTCAGCAGTAGCAGTCATTTTTTCTCCTTCTTAGTAGCTGGTGCAGTGCTGTGTTTTTGACTTTTGGCCTGGCGACAGTGCTGATAACACCAATGTTTTCAGTTACTGCTCAGTAATGTTTACTCTGACCAAGGACTTTCTGAGTCTCATGCTGTGCCAGGGAGGATGGGAAAAAATGGCTGCTACTGCTGAACCCAGGACAGTATTTATCCCTTACGTGGGGCTCCAAAAAGAACTGTTGTGGTTTAAGCCCAGCCGTAACTCATGCAGCCACTCTCTCACTCCCTCCTCTTTCTCCCCACCCCACTCCCAGAGGGATGGGGAGGGGAATCAAAAGAATGTAACTCCCACGGGTTGAGATAAGAACAGTCCAGTAACTACGGTATAACAGAAACCACTGCTGCTACCACCAATAATAATAATAATGAGGGAAATAACAAGGGAAGCGAATACAACTGCTCACCACCCACCGACTGACACCCAGCCCGACCGAGCAGTGATCTAACCCTTCCGGGTAACTGCCCCCAGTTTATATAGTGGGCATGATGTGGTGTGGTATGGAATATCCCTTTGGCTAGTTTGGGTCAGGTGTCCTGTCCCTGCTTCCTCCCGGCTTCCCCTCTTCCCTGACAGAGCATGGGAATCAGAAAGTCCTTGGTCAGACTAAACATTTGAGCAGTAGCTAAAAGCATCGGTGTTATCAGCGCTGTTCCCAGGCCAAAAGTCAAAACCACAGCACTGCACCAGCTACTAAGAAGGAGAAAAAGTGGCTGCTACTGCTGAACCCAGGACCGTATCCACCCCTTATTCCATACCATTCACATCATGCTAAGATCCCACATTTTCAATATACCATCACTCTCATATATATGCATATATACATCAGAGAAGTTATCAGTGGCTTTGGGGGAAACCCTCAGCATGAGGACCCAGGAGAGTGGCTGTTGGGACTGGCGGATGATGGAGAGTTTTGGGGGCATCAGTCAGGAAGGGGATACCTTACCAAAAGTGTACCTGATAGGAAATTCAGTGATCTCCATCTCCCTGTTCTATCCACAAGTCTAAGGGGCTCATTGGGCTGGGTACCCATCAGCAGCATCCCTATTCCAGTGTGTTTTTGTGGTCTTGAGTAGCAAAGTGATTTCTTTCATCATTATGAAAAGCAATGGTTGCATTACCATCTTTTAAGCCACTTCTGCAGAGAGCTCTTTCCCAGAGGGATTTTGGCCATATGTAAGTACCTGTCTTTTAGTATTTATTTGGTTGGAGCAAATGGGATTTACTTCTTTGAAGGCAGACAGCAGTGACATTAAAAAAATCTATCTGCTTTAAGAAATAAATACTTTACACTTTCTTCTTTCCATAGTATTTTGGCCTCCATTTCTTGCTTTTCCTGTATGGAAAACACATGAGGTCTGTGGAAATTGCCATTAAACAAGAACAAAAACATACATGCTTATTGTTCTCTAGAACTGTGGTCAGTGATGTAAAGAATGTTACTATTCCTTTTGTGGACCCTCTCGCAGGCACATCTGAGTGCTCTGCTGTTCATCTGCAAAGGAAGGGAAAATTATTACGCTGTGTCCCGTGGTCAAAAATGAGGCATAGAGGGATTAAATGATATGGACAAGGGCAGATGCATGTATCTGAAGCCACAAAAGCTACACAGATCCTTATCTTAATAGCAAGGCCACCACTCCCTATTGTTTTTTTTTAAATAAAACTTCATTGATTTAGTGAAAATGAATCTTGTAGGAGAAAAAGGGGATGCTTTAGTCCTTGTTAATCTGTTTTCTTCAGTTACTTCTGGGTGCTGGTAGAGAGAAGACTGCAAAGCATAAGTTATCTTCACATGTTGGCATGGAGATTTTGATGGTGTCATATATATGGTCATATTCATGTCATATATATGTCACATGTATGATCTTCATGCAGTGGGAGTGGTAACTTTTTTATTTTTTTTTACTGCACCCATTTCTGATTTTTTCTACTATTTCAGTGTGTTGCCTCACATCCAGGTCTGTCAGACCCTGTTGTCATAGTCTCCTTTCTTAGGCAAGTGATTCTGATGTGTGCTGTGTTTTCTTTAGGAGTGATTTTTACTTTTTGTATTCAAATGAATGCCAAATGCATATTTAACTCCATCATTTTGAAGTGATAAACTAAACTAGAATTGGGAAAAGGTGAACATTTTCACCAAATCTAGTGCGTAAGTTGGCCACTGTGTGATATGAGACAACTAACTGCACCAACTCTTCTGCTTTGTAGCAAGGTGCTGTTGAGGAAAAAATCTGTAATTCCACTGGTGTTTCATTGCAGCAATTAATGGTATGCATTAAGTCAGTTATTTCAATGTTTAAAATACAATTTCCTGAGAAAAGTGGTTTTCATGCTTGGCAGCAGTCTGCTGTGTGTTTTCTGATTATCGATAAAGTTTATTATCAATAAACTTCAGAATCATGTCAGTGGATTTAAATTTAGACTTCCATATTCCTTGGGAGATTGCAGCAACCTGGAAGGGGTCCAAGCATCCAGGGCATTCTTGTGGAATTGAGAGGCCTAGGAAGAGAAAATCCTCATTTCCAAATGCTTCTTGTTTCTTGCTGGCTGTGAAATATTATGTGTACTGCAGAGAAAGTGAATCCCAGAAAACTGAAACCCCATAGATCAGAAGCAGTCAGATGCACAGGGATATTAAAGGAACAGAAATAAAAAAGTAAAAGTCAAAGAGATATATGGATTTTTGAGGAAAAACATTTCCAATATTCAAGATTCAAGCTAAATTATTTTCTTCAGTGAATAGAGATGGAAGAAATAAATTGTCATACTGTCATATGTAAGACTGGACAGGTTCATATGTCAAACAAATAACAATGTGTATCCAGTTGTGGAATACTTTTTCAGTTATAACTGAATGCATATTGAAACTCAGTTGGATTAAGTCTACATTTTTACCATGTCCCTATTATCTCAACTTCTATTAATATCTTTCTGTAATAGCCAAGAAGCATTTTTTCTAAAATTTTGTGAGAGGAATACCAGGTGGTATCAAATCATGCTTTTAAATCTCAAAATATTTTCAGAATTAATATATTAGGATAGAAAGTATGTGTTCTTTTTTATTTTAATGAAATTCTTATATACGCATTTATTACAACAAATACGTAAGTTTGATACTGCTCTGCTCAAGGTACTATTTGAAAAAAGTCAATGTAGGAATAATCTATAATTTAATGTGCAACAGTTTAACTCTAAAATTTCTTTCACACCAATATTTAATAAATAAACTTTAGAACTCTTCAGCTTACAGCATCTTCTGCAGTGGCAGTGGGGGAAGGAAGCAGCTTTCAATGTTTAAAGAAGTGGAGATAATTGAGTCATTTCCCCTGAATATGTGTTGAAACATATTCATGTATCAAGACTTCTCTTACTTTCATTCTGAGTAGCTGCAGTTCACAGCAGCAGGCAAATGATGCTTGCACAGAGCTCCTTCTACCAGCGGGAGGTGAACAGTACTGAGGAGCTGCCAGCTCAGGAGGCTAATACAGATTTGCAGGTATCTTTGTGAAGCTAAAGATGTTTAAACTCACTCGGGTAATACTGTTTTAGGTAGGTGAAAGCGGGAGGAACGTCTCAATTTGGACCTGTTGAGGTAGGAAATCAGGTTTTTTTAATAAGGTCTAACAGGCTCTGATACGGTATTTTATGCATCCTGTTTTAAAATGTGGGTAATTTAGAACTCTGTTTTGAAAATCATTAAATGCTTGGTTTTGATGGAAACTGCATGCCCTAAGTGGATAATAGAGAATGAGGAAAACTGTTTCTTCAGTTTAGAGTGTACAAAATCACACAGACAGAAGTATCAGGCACTGTCAGACTCATGTCTGCAGTAGCTGACAATACAGAAGATTTTCTGAAATCCCACTGTTGTAGTTTATTTTTTCTAAATTCTTCATGTTAACAGAAGAATCTTGGTAATTTAGTTACTTACGGTTTTGGTGGTTTGAAAACTGCCACTCTTCCTTCTAAATTGCTCTTGGATACCTGCCTTCTGCTGAGTAGTTTGTGGAATTCTGTGGATTTTGTGGCTGTAACACACTGTCATTCCTTAATAGCAATTAAACATATCAAAATATTTAGGCAGCACATGGTCAAGTAAATCTGCCCTTGTCTGAAAAATTTGAGTCTTATTTTTAAAATGTTTTTGCTATTTCTGTTTAACAAACCAGTGTTATTGATTTTTTGCCATGTGAGTGCCACCAGCAGTAAGGAAGTTCCTCTTTGAAGCAGTTTAGTGTTGTTTTACAGGTAGTGACACTATTGCTGTATTTGCTTTAAAATTAATTTGAAATAATTCAAATGCCATGTTTTAATAGTTATATTTTGTGGAATTTAAAATATAATTTTGTCATATAAATTAAATACTTCTGAATAACCTTGATTACATACAGTACATATATATTTATGTATATAATTGGTTATGATTAATAATATGGAAAACTAAGCTAGGAATATTTTAGTGTGGTCTTCTATTGTGAAGATATGGATAGTGTATTTTTAAATACAATGACTACAGATGATTTTTTTCTGAGGGAATGATGCATATTGCATGTATGTTGGCTTCAGGTATTTGTCTCGTTTTGAAATGGAGACAGCTAATTGTTCACATATCATCTTTGATATGGATGTGACACCTGTTTTTAGCTCCCACTTGAGTTATCCTTCATGTGCCATGTTTGACACAACTTGCGGGGTAATTCTGCACTCTTCAGGCAAGAGAAAGGATTTTTGTGTGTGACATTGCAAGTTTCTCTAGAGATGATAGAAACACTAACTGTTAGAAACTAGGGTGGTGCTGCATCTGCCTGAGATTTAGTCTTTGGAAAAAATAGAGGAAAGAAAAGCAGACATGATTTTAATGATTCACAGTTTGATTGTTTTAGGAATTTGAGGTTTGATTTGGACAGAAAAAAAAATGTGTTATTTTGTATTTTCAGTGTGATTTCATCTCCTTGCAGGCTGCTTTTATTTCCTTATTTACTTAGTGCATGTATCATGAGTGCAAGTGCGTGCATACCTGCAAAAATGTGCTGAGACAGCCATGTAACTCCCAATAATCATCTTAAAATGAAAATGGCTCATTCTTTTTGCATGTCTTGGAAACGGAATAATTATGCAGAGAGGAAAGTCAGATCTAATTCATCTCACGAGTATTTTCATTTATTCTGCTTAAAAAAGCAATTTTTTTTTCAAATATTATACTCTTGGTGTTTTTGAGAGCACAGATAAAGTGCACTCTAAAGTACACTCAGGAAGCAGCTTCATCTTTATACAGTCATACACAATATGTCTTGCTGTACCTTTGACAATAATGCATTTCTTTCACAAAAGATTACTGGAATGTGAGGGGAAGGGTTTAAGTTACAACGTATGTGAGCACTGCAGCATAAATGTCAGGATTGTTTTTGAAGCGTTCAGGTTTTATGCGTATCTTAGTATCTTGGACATACTCTGCTCTTAAGGGGTGAAGAGGGCGATAGTTCTGAATGCCAATAGCAGCACTGCCTTCTCATTCCAACCAGAGGTGGAAGGCAGAATGGCACTTTGAGGAAAGGTAGCTGAGGTCAGCCTATGCTTTATTTACTATGATATTTCAAAGTGATAACAAATCAGAGAATGGCCAAGGTTTGCGAGGACCTCTAGAGACAGCCCAGTTGAAGCCCAAAGCAGGGTCAACTCAATGTGTGCTGCTCCTGTATCTCATACCAGCTGGCCTAAGCAATGCTTGATGTGGCCTCACCAGTGCTGAGTAGAATGGGGAGAAGTGTAGAGTGACCCCTAAAACTGAAAATAAGCTGTCGAAAAAGGAGAAGGGGTCATGAAAAACTCCTTTAATTAATTTTTTTTCTAGGGCTTTATTTTACACTCTAAATGTATTTTAATGTCTTACTCTGTAATTATCAAGGCTCTTTATACTTCTGGCAACTAAAGACTGAGGCCAGTAACGAGCTTTACATTCCCATGGGATAAGATAGCTTGTAAATAATTTTTTTTTCACAAGTAAGATGAATAATCTGGTAAAAAAATTTACTCTAGGAATATTTTGCATAATATTTGTTATTTAGTAGTAAATGAAGAGTGGTATTCTCCTGTCTAATGTTATCTCCAGAACTAAGAATAGAGCTTTCTCTTTTGTGACTCTAGGTTTTCCTTATGAGCAATTTTTGCTCAGTTAGCCTCTAAAAGAAAAATGCATGAAGGGAACACGATGGGGAATGAAATTAGGGTAAAGGATACTGCAACAAATTTCAGCATATTTGGCATTTGACCAAATTGCCTTAAGTTTCAAAGTAATTCCCATTCTGCTTAGCAATCCGCCTTGAAGGAATTAACCCAGGAGGCTATATATGCCACCAGGTTGTACATATAGCTAGGGAAAATGAAGTATATCAGTAATGGTGCAAAGAAAGTATCTCTTCTGGAGCTTGCTTACATTTGAGACAGCTCTAATTATCTGGGAATATCCATGGAATTTCTAGCAAACCATCTGCATGTGGAAGAAAATCAATTCTTCTCCTTATTCTACTGTGTTTGGGCATGTGCCAGTTTACTTGGATGATAGAACTTCCTGGTCAGCAGCAATAAATGAGGCAAACCTGGAGGTACCACATCCAAGACTGATGCTTTAGGAGAATGAGTGACTCCTGGGATAAACTGGTTCTTTCTCCACCTGCAGCTTGAGCCAGAGCACTTCATTTCTCCAAGTCCCTGACCTTGCTTGTCCTTGAAAATTGGTAGTTAGCAGCCAGTTGATTTGCTTATTTCTTTTTTTTCTCTTCTATCCTGTGGAACTGGCATTGCATCTCCTGTCGTGGGATTCAGTGTGAGGCTAAGTGACAGAAATGTCAAATGTCCATTTCCTCTCTATATAGTGGAATGTCAGTGTGCCTGTCCTGGGACAGCAGGTCCTCTGAGTGCAGCTCAGGCCTGGGATGAAAGACTTCAGCAGATGCTACTGGTCAAGAGCCTGGATTTATGGCAGGCTGTCCGTTCAGTTTCTCCTGGACCATTTACCAGATGTTGAGACATCTGTAAGATGGAGTCTTATAATGTCCGTAGGTTCTTTGCGGGAGGGTAAATTATTTCGCAATATTTATGTGCTTCACAAAGATGAGGAAAGTGTAGGTGATGTGAGCAACCGGTGCAGAAAGAAAGGCCATGTTATCCTGTCACAAGTGCTGTCACTTCAGCAGAACTGGCCTGTTGGTGCCAGGTTAAGGCTTTGTCACAAGACTTGAATTGGTGGGAATGTTCATTCCAATGGTGCTGACTGTGCATGAATCTTCAGCTTAATTTTCTGGTATTGCCCACCCACATTTAGCTTCTCCAGTTGTAATGATGCTGACTTGTGGGCGCGCACAGATTATTTAGCTTCCAAAAAATCTATCAATTCCTGTGCTGTTTCTCACAGTTTACTCAAAGATGCTAAAACAAATCAATCTTTTGAGAGTTGCGCATGATGATTTTTATGGTAATGGGACTATTTCTATTAAGAAAGAGGCAAAAATTTTTTTCATAGTATAAATTCATGAGAAGGTGATCAGTCACCTCCTGAAAAGATGACAGATATTTTTGTTATCTACATTCTAAGTAGAGTTTCTTCAAATGAGAGTTCATAAATATGATAATGGTTCATATATACCTTATTATTACTGGCGTAATTACTCTGGCCCTTGATTAGTTAGTTATGCTGGTAGGGGTTTATTCTGGAATTGGATAGATGACTACAGGAAGTGGGTCTGTGGTAATTACTTTGCATCTCATTCTTGTATCAAAGATTATGCAGTAGATGCCTCTATTGAATTAAGGGGCTTGCATGGACAATATAATACCTGTAAGGCTGTGGAGCTTTTTTAGGGGAAAAAAAGTGCATAAACATATCAGAACTAATAACTGTCACTTATGTGTTTATATGCTTTTCCTGTGAACTCCAAAAATTGCATGGTTAGCACTTGACTGTCCTTCTCACTGAAAGTTGGGCTTTTTTCTGTCAGATTCTTTTTTGCCATCATTTGTTCCATTACTTATACTGGATTTTGGTTTAACTATTTCTGGACATACCAGTTTAACTGTTGTCAGTAGGAAGGTTTTTAGTGACCAGCTGCTATAAAGACTGGTAAATATCATGCAAGAACATGCCTTTAAAGCCACAAGAACGGTTGACACTCTTGGTCTTGTTTAGAAGCTATGAAACCTTCACCTCTGGAGAATCTTGCTCTGTGCTTTTGAATGTGGACTTCACCTGAATATAGGTTAAGATGAATTCAGCTTCCACTTGTTGGAAGCATTTTCTTCAAACCAAAATGATCTTAATGATAATTGCTGCCTTCAAATGCCTTTGCCCTGTTCAGCTGAAGTGCCTAGTGAGTAATTATGCTAATGATACTATATTGAAACCTCATGTGGCTGTCTTTGGTACTGTTACTAGTTTCCATGCAGCAAGGAAAGATACTTCTGGAAAGATACTTCTAGTACTTTTGATAGTACTAGTTTAACTGGAGAAGTTTTGTGCTGGGAACATGTCAAAACCAGTTCTTCCTGGTTTATATCTTGCTTCTGAAAAGCAAGTTCTTTCTGGATTTATATTATGCTTTAATGGAGATAACCCATGTAACTATATACAGTAATAAATTGATTTTCTGTTAACACAGCTTTCAGGCTTGCATAAATAAGGATCTAGTTTTTATAGGCTGTAAAAGCAAGGCAATTTAGATAATGTATTTAGACAATGTTTTCCTCCGACAAGAAGCTTCCTTTTATAATGGATGCTGCAACCATGTTGTGCTTGAATGTTTTCATGTTGTTGGCTTTCTGAAATGGTAGTTCACAATATCAATTTTTGCACAAATAAAAACATAAGAAGAGCTCAGTGCTGTGGAGTGATAAAGGTTATTAGTCCCTTTTGTTTCGTTGTATTCAGATATGTGTGCATCTGTTTATATGTCTGCAGGGTTAAGGCTACTTTTGTTGGATGATTTGTGTAGTTTGCTGCTAATCAGCCAAAAGCGTGGGTTAGAAATCATAGAATCATAGAATAGTTTGTGTTGGAAGGGGCCTTTAAAGATTTATCTCATTCAACCCAGTGCAATGAGCAGGGACATTCAACTATATCAGGTTGCCCAGAACTACATCCAGCCTGGCCTTGAATGTCTCCAAGGATGGTGAATCCAGCATCTCCCTGGGCAACCTGTTCCAGAAATGTCGGTATCTTTTGTAGAAAAGAGCTTTGTTTTCTTTGTTTTCTTTTTTTAACTAGGTAGAGCGTTTCTTTATTCTGGGTTGCAAAGGATATTTTTGAAGGTAAGGGTAGGAATATCCTAATCATTGTGCACATTTTCAGTTTTAATTGGGTATGTTAAATCAGAAGTGCTTTGATTTGTCTAGCATGCCTAGTTGATTTATGCCTGATCTCCTCTGTGATGTTATTGAGAAGGAAGCTATACACAACCCATCCCTCCATTCATCTTCATCAACTAGCTCCTCCTGAAAAGGCAACTGCGGTTGTTGGGGAAATTTTTTGTCTTCCTGCGGAGGACTGTACAGCCACTGATGAGGACACAGTGGTCTATCAACAATAGGCTCCACCATGAAAGCTGTTGGAGAAGGACCTCCTCTAGACATGCTGTGCCTTGGATTAATGTAGAAGTGTTGTCATTAAAAAAAAGGTGCTAAAAAGGTTCCAGAGCAAATCAAGAAGCTGTGACAAATCACTTTGTTCAGAGAGTAAAATCTAAGTGTCAAAGCTGATGAATTCTTGGCAAAAACATGTTTAGCTAAAAGCAGAATCTGTAGTGGAGTGCTGGGCAGCAACAGGTAATTTCTGATAAAATGGACTCATATTTTGGTACTTATGATCTTCAACAAATTCTAGTTACAACTCAAGACTCACAATACCAAATATAGTAGATTTAAACTTATGTCTTCTAAAAAAAATGTTCATCAATTGTAGATTAAAAAGCTTTTAATTCATGAAAGCATTGCAATACAAGGGTAAATAAAGCGGTAAAAAATATTTTGGCTTTCAAAAAACCTGTGACACAACCCATTAAAGGAGATGGAGGCAATGTACTTTAAAGGAGAAATGAGATGGAAAATGCAGCAAAGAATTAGCAGCCGTTACTTGTATATGAAAAGAAAGACTTTCTTCAGTCCTTGAAAAGCTTACAGTCTAAATTGCTGTGCTTACAATGTAGGCGAGCTATTCTGTCTGTAAGAAACACTGATGCTGGAAGGATGTGGCATGATTACAGCAGTAGCTTCTCACAGATGAGAGCTTTTAATTTCTGATACCACAGAGGAGGATAAGAACATGGGGGGAGGGTGAGAAAGCCAAGATGGAGCGTGGCAAAACTGGGTAGGAAGTTTTGGTTGCTTTATTCAAGAATAAATTTATAATCATGGTGGAGAAGGGATTATTTGCTTATATTTTCTGTTTGCTTTACTATCATAGTCTGTAAGGTGCTGCAGAAGTAAAATTTTATAGTGGATTTTAATGAGTAAGTGGCTGCAAACTGAGTGCTGTTGCAATTGTGTGATAAGGATCGCATATGTGAAATACAAATTTATGGTTCATTAGTACATTTTATCCTCTTCAAAAGCTTCACAACAACAGTTGTGGCTTTCACATTCATTATAAATTATCATGTCTCATCTATGACAAATATCTGTTGTATGACGAGCTTTAACAAATTAGCCAATCGCATCCAAAGCACATACATGTTTAATCAAAAAGCATATTATTAGTTCATATAATATACTGCTGATAATTTCAGTACATTCCCATAATATTTAAAATCCCAGAATGTTCTTTTATATTGCTGTTGAAATGGATCCACATTATACACCTGCCCTTTTATTCAGGGAATAAGAAAAATAGAATAGAATGAAACGAAGGGAGCTGTATAACTGTTTTTACTCAGATGTTCCTCAGTTCTTCCTGATTTACCATCAATCAGAACACTAGCATATGAAGTGTTGTGCAGGACATGATCAGCAAAACTCTTAAGTTAGCTAAGCAAATACTTTTGGCAAAATTAAAACTTGCTTGTAACTTGTCTGTATTGTCGTAACTTTGAAGCACAGTCAGTTCCCATTAGTTGCACTAATAAGGAGTTGACAGCCACCTAGATATTCAGAATTTCTGAATTTCTTGCAGACAGGTGTTTTCAAAGCATAAAGTAAAAGAACTGAAGAAATAGTTTGATCCAGGCAATAACTGGTGTGGAAAATTCTGCTTATGCAATATTGAAGACACAGATCGAAAAATTTAGATTACTTCAAAAAATTCAGTCACCTCAAGAATTTTGATTTTTTTAAATTTATTATATTTTTTTTTGAAACATGCTGTGAACTGTTGATGTTCTGCTGCTTTCTTCTTGCAGGACACTTTGATTTGATTTTGTCTGTTCTATCCGACTACAAAAGGAATGCTAGTTATTTCACCATCCCATTTCCTTACAGTGACCCAGCACACAGACAGTCAGTATGGTCACATCTCTAGCTCTCCTTGTCACTCCTTTTATATGACTTCTGTCACATTTCTGTTTTCCTTTATCTACCAAAGGAAGTGTTGATGCTGATGCCTTTGTTTTTTGCTGGAAAAAGTAAATGTTTTTTTCTTATCTTAATCTATATCTTCTGGCATAATATTGAAATGGAAATCAGCAGAGCCATAACCTGTTGCTTATATGATTCATATGAGGGTATTCAATCTACTTCATAGACATTTCTAAAATATATTTTTAAACACAGAAAAATGTTAGGTTTGTAGCATTTTTTTAGCTGTACCACAAAACTTATGGATTTTTTTTTCCTTTTTGGAACAGGGAGTGTGTTACAGGTCTAGATTTTTTTCTTAAAATGCTGACTAGATTTTAGCATCAAACAAACTGTATTGATCCTAAGGTCATTTTCAACCCTAACTATTCTATGATTCTATGATTCTGTATCTTCCCCTGAAGTGGTATTGGTTGTCTGCAGCAGAGGTTTCCTTAAATCTCTTAGATCCCTTGAATTGTTGGCACAAAGTCATGCTAATGTGTGATATATAAACTGTGGGATTTTTGGGGTTGGTTTAGCTGATTAATTGTTAGAAATATTTAGAGATTTGAGAGAGAATGCCGGTATTCATGGTAGTGTTAAAGATAGATGGTTACTGATCGTAGTCTTCATGGTCTCATTCTCGGAGAGGTTAATGAGTTAGACTGAAACTTTGTAATGTGCTTTGTAAGAAATTAGCACAAATGATGTTACTGATTCCCATCTTCCAGCTGTAAATTGCTAGCATGACTTAAACAGATTTACCCCTGACGTTGGTAATGCCTAGTTACCAGGATCAGGTTAACTGTTTTGTACTATATTTTAGCAAACTGTGTAAAATGATATGATGAGGAAATAGCAGTGATTTTAGGCACTCTGTAAGTTTCAAAGCGCTGTCATTTTGTTTGCATGCTGAGGTGAAACTAGGTTCTGGCCCTTCATATGGTGGAAGTGTTGGACGTACAAAAGCTGGGATAGCTTTTTCCTTTATTTCTGGTGTGCAGCTACTCATTGTGGTGGGTTGACCCTGCCTGGCTGCCTGGTGCCCACTAAAAGCTACATTGTCTCTGCTCTCCTCAGCTGGCCAGGGGAGAGACGACAGAATGAAAGTTTTGAGCATTCAGATAAAAACAGGGAGAGATTATGCACCAATTACCATCATGGGCAAAACATGCTTGACTTGGGGAAATTAGTTTTAATTTGTTCCTGATTAATCAGAGTAGGATACTAGAAATAAGCACAAAATATAGAATCATAGAATGGTTTGGATTGGAAGGGACCTTAGAGCTCCTCCAATTCCAACCCCCTGCCACAGGCAGGGACACCTTCCACTAGACCAGGTTGCGTCAAGTCCTTTCCAGCCTGGCTGTGAACACCGTTAGGGATGGGGCAGCCCCATCTTCTCTCGGCAAACTGTGCCAGGGCCTCACCACCCTCACAGGGAAGTTCAAAACTAGTGCACTTCAGAGAAAATGTTTAGATGATCTTTCATTTGGCGTTGTTCTTGGAATCTCCTAACACTCACCTTCTAATTTTGTCATTGTGGCATGCCTGAAACTATCAAGACTCCTTGCAAGAGTCTTGTAGGAAGCACCCATCGCCTTCTTTTAAACGACTAATGCTTCATTCACCACATCTTTAATTCCATGTTATTTTTTCAATGCACTGACTGCAGAAGAACGCAAGATTTACAATAGTGAATTTCCACCTCACCTCTGCAATGCTTAGTATCTAGTCCAGGCAGAAACAAGGAAGATGCTGCATACTGGCTGGATCCTCAGCCTCATCCTCAGCCCCAGCATTCATCAGGGTATTGTGAAAGAAGAAACTTGTGTTCCGAAGTAAATAATGAACACCTAAATTTCCTTTGCCTTTCTTACCCTTCTACAAGAGCTTGCAGACACAAAAGAAACATGATGTCTCCCAAAATTTATAACCTCCTCCCTGATTCTTCCTCATGGGATTCCCTCTCCCTTCCCTCCAGAGGTACAACCCAAGCTCCACATTAAAATTCTTTGATTTTACTGGTGGAACTAGATGAGCTTTAAGGTCTCTTCCAACCCCAAGCAGTGTATGATTCTATGATTCTATGAATTTTATTGCTGTAGAAGGGGTGAGCATGTCACTATGTAGTTTGGACAGCATAGTATGTGTTGCAGCAAAGATTAATGTGCTGAGGCTCTGAGTGGTAACCCTGGAATAACGAGAATCAACTGCATGTTAAAATACCTTTATTTTGTGCTTCCTTCATGCATTAGATTTATTATTACCTTAAAAAGCAAAGGGGCATAGTAGGAAGAGAAACAAGAGTGTCTTCTTGAATTGGTATAGCTGTTAGTACACATGCATGTTTCTGTCATGCTTCTTTTCTTGCAGAGAACCCATCGTCAGATAATAAAATATTAATAACACTGGTCATAAAAGATTTAGATCTTAGAATGAGAATATGTAACCATGGAGCTCAGTGTGTATAACACATTAATGTATTATATACATAATACAGGAGCATAATAGCTCCTGTATGCACTGTGAATGTATAATAGATATAGTTGTTCTAGTCTTAAATTTAAATGTGATGTTCTGAGCATGCTCTGTAATTAGTGGCTGCTTACAGAGAGATGTGTTAAAAAATATTTTGCAAAAGTTTATACATACTAAGAAATAAAATTTCTCTCTTTTGTCATTTGGGATAAAAATGTGGTTAGTATTTATGCAGGCCAGATAGTTCCTTCTATGACACAGTCATACTTCCTTTAAAAAAAAAATAAAATTATGATACAGTTTATATAAATAACTTTTCTAAGAATCTTATCTGTGCCCTGGCATACAGGCAAACTAAAAATGAAGACCTACAGCTTCATTTAATATCTTTAATGATTCTCCCCACCCTCCCTAGTTTCCCCCATAACTGGAAAAAACCCTTATATCTTGCAAAGTACTGCATTAGCTGACAAAATTCTTAACTCTTGTATCTTTATTCAGTGCTGAGATTAAGACTGTTGAATAAATACAGAGTTTGAGGGTACTGGTAGTGTCCAGTCCAATCAGTACTACAAGGTCCAGCTCTGTTTTATCTTACTTATCCTACTATAGTGGACCTGGAGAGTATGTGAATGTAATTAAAGTGGAGATTGCCATAATAAAAACAGATAACAAAGAATTATTTTTCAACTACCTTTTTTATATAATAAATTTAACCACTGAAATGTCAACCAGTTTGTTTCTTGTTTTGGGATATTTTTTTTAACAAAAAAGAATCCCGAGGAGTTGTGATTCTGATGACAGGAGCAGGTTCCTTGGTGTTGTATTAGCTCTGAAGTAGGGGAATGGGATACCATTCTCCATCCTCAGTTCAACAGGATGGTGATACCAGTGAAAAATACACCTTACATGAAACTTTTAGTAACATTAGCTATTGCATTTTTATTTTTTCTCCTCCAGAGAACAAATCTGGTTGGAACAAGTAATGCAGATTTTCCCTCTGGAGATCCCGGAATGTACCAGTTGGACGTTACTCTAAGAAGAGGACAGAATTTAGCAGCACGGGACCGTGGAGGTAAGCATGCTGGTAAAAGGTTCCTTAATGTTTGGGAAGTCAAGTGTCTATTGGGCAGATTTATATGAGGGTGTTAAAGTTACAATTAAGGTTGTGTTTTCATTAAGCTCTGCTTAAAGCTATGTAGTTTAAATGAGAATGGGCAAGAATGTTAGCTTATATGAAGGTGTTTCAGAAGGATTATAATAAGTTTTATCTGAGTCAAAAATACACTTAATAATTTTTAAGAACACCTAGGGATGTGCAGGTCTGGAAGAACTAGTTTTTAAATGCTTAGCTTCCTTATTGCAGAGATAGTGAGGATAAGATGCTGAAAATATATATAGCAGCTTGGCATGCTTGTTACTCTGGAGTTCATATAAAATTAAGTAGATAAGTGGACCAGCAGTCACAGTGTGTAAAAAACATTTACAAGATGTTTATTTTAAAGGTATTTATTATTTCTGTTTAAAGGTACATGCTCATTAGGTAGGCAGCACTTTTTTGTCTATATCTGAGTAAATATGCCTAAGATTGAGAAGAGACTACTGGAGTTCTGGTTTTATTTTCTGCAGAGAGGTTAGCTTTCGTTAAAATGGAAACTGTATTTCATTGTAATTGTCAGCAGCTACAGATCAGAGTTGCTCCATGTAAAATGTGGACTGGGGAAAATACTTCTGATTTTCCTTTCTCGGCCTTAGTCTTGCTGCCACTGTTTTGCTTTCTGCAGCAGTGCAGTGGTTTCCCTTCCCATCTCTTCCCATTGTATATTTGCTGCTCACCAAAAGGTAGCCGGATCTTATTCAGGGTCCCGGCTGCTCTGACTCATCCCTGATGATGATGGGGAATAGCTTTCTTTTGCCATGTAGGAAAGCATGGAGGAATGAGCAGAGAGGAGTAGTGGGAAATGGGGTTGCACATTTAGCCTAAAGTGCATCTAATAAAGGAGCATCTAATGTGCTACAACAGCTTTGTTTGTCCAAGCAAGGCTCTGTGCAGAAGGTGCCCAAGTTCCTACACAACGGGCTCAATCTGTTGGTTTGGTTACATCTGCTTGACTCGGTGCCTGCTCCCTGCCGGGTCCTTACAAGCCTGAGCTGCGTTGTCCAGCAAAACAGCTTATATCAGGTCTACAGCAGAGTATTTTTCTTCTCATGTGGCTTTCTTGTCATAGCCAGGCATTCTTACAGTCCTCACATGGTGGTGGTACCCAACTGTCCCCTTGAGAACTTCAGAGGGAAAAGCTTCTCCCATTTGCATGGGAAGCTGAAGAAAAGTCAGTACATCATTTACATCCTGCTGATCATAGAATCATAGAACGGTGTGGGTGAGAAGGGACCATAAAGCTCATCCAGTTCCAGCCTTCCACTAGACCAGATTGTTCCAAGCCCTTTCCAACCTGGCCTTGAACACTGCCAGGGATGAGGCAGCCACAGCTTCTCTGGGCAACCTGTGCCAGGGCCTCACCACCCTCACAGGGAAGAACTTCCTAGGATCTCATCTGAATCTCCCCTCTGTCAGCTTAAAGCCATTTCCCCTTGTCCTGTTCCTACAGGCCCTGAAGTGTTTAGGTGATCAAACAGGGCAAAATGATGGGCAGTCTTGTCACTTTTTATAGTTATGTAAATCAGTTTGACTGGGAATATTAACTTATCTTCCTATCAGGAGTAAGAAATGAGCTGTTTTTCAGTCAGAATACTGTATCTTGACTCATAATGATGCTTGCCTTCCATATTGATTTGTAGCTGGCTTACTATAGTCTTATTCTTGGTAGCTCTCACCATAATAAAAAAATAGAGTCTTGCCAAAAGGAGAGCTTAATGGTTCTATTGTATATAGAATCATAGAATCACAGAATGGTTTGGGTTGGAAAGGACCTTAAGATCATCTAGTTCCAACCCCACTGCCATGCGCAGGGACACCACACACTAAACCATGTCACCCAAGACTCTGTCCAACCTGGCCTTGAACGCTGCCAGGGATGTAGCATTTGTCACTTCTCTGGGCAATCTGTTCCAGTGCCTCATCACCCTCACAGGGAAGAACTTCTTCCTTATATCTAACCTGAACTTTCCCTGTTGAAGGTTAAATCCTTTAGTTACCGCTTGTCCTATCACTACAGTCCCAAATGAAGAGTTGCTCTCCAGCATCCTTGTAGGCCCCTTCAGATACTGAAAGGCTGCTCTGAGGTCTCCACGCAGCTTCTTTTCTCCAGGCTGACCAGCCGTAACTTTCTCAGCCTGTCTTCATATGGGAGGTGCTCCAGCCCCTGTTCATCTTCATGGCCTCCTCTGGATTTGCTCCAAAAGCAAATGTCCTTCTTATGCTGAGGACACCAGAACTGCCCAGATCACCTCCCTCAACCTGCTGATTACTTTGCTGGGGATCCAGCCCAGCATGTGGGGGGTTTCTGTGCTGCAAGCGTGCACTGAAGCTGGGTCATGTTCAGTTTCTCCTCAGCCAATACCCTCAAGTCCTCAGCAGGGCTGCTCTGAATCACTTCTCTGCTCAGAAATATTCCTTTTCTGATAGCTGTCTGTCATTGATAATCTCACACAGAGTTTGACGAAGAAATGTTGCTGTGTAAGTTAAGCTATAAAGCAAAAAGAAATAGTAAAATGATGGAAAATGAGCCTTCTGGCTAAGAGCAGTACAAGTCTGTCATTAGGAGTGGTGTGTCATCTTCTGTGAAGTCTGGTGACTGTAAAAACGCAGAGCTGATTATCTTCTGCCTAAAAAAGATTTCAGCACTCACTGTGTTCAGAATTTGGCTTCAACCCAGGAAAACCAAACTATTGTATTTCTATATAATGGCCCTTACTGGACTGTACAGAAGGTCAGATTTGTGCAAAGGACTTGCGGTGTTTTTCCTGAAATGATACAAATCTTCTGGTATGCTTATATTTTTATTTATTTGTTGCCATGTCACAAGCAGGAAATTGAATCATGGGCACAATTCAGCCCCCAGTGATCTTGATCTTAACATGCAGACATGCAAAAGACAGATATTGGCTGATGAGGAAGTGTGAGGAGCTTCATTTCATCTGCAGAAGAGCCCCACTTTTCATAGGAGTAGCACAGTGTGAAGGCTTTGGTGTGAGTTACGTGGCATGAAGTTGAGAAGCAAGGAAGAGGTGGGTTTACATGAGGGTAATCCTTTGTAGGCAAGAACAAATTTCTGTTGGAGGTCAAAATTTTCCTACTAGTCCAGTAGGAACGGCAGGAGATAATTCCAGGGTGCAAGGTGGAGTTTCCCATTGTGTTATTATTCCAGTCCCTTAGGGCTTTTCAAAGTGGGAATCACACTAATTGGCTGCTGATTAACCCATACACTTCATCCAAAGCACACATGGCATGGCTTTGTAACTTGCTCAAGTTCTTTCTTGTAAATTGTCATAGTGTAGAGGTATAATTTGGAACTTTTTTCTCCCAAACTATAAAACTGTAGTTGTGATTCCATTTTTATTAGTTCCAAAAAGGATAAAAATAATCAAAATTTGTTTGAAGACTCTAGAAACAATATTAGGGATGAGGATTTTTTTTTTCTGTACCTTTTTATCCTTGGGGTTTTATTTTTACCATCACTTAGAGGTGGCTATTTCTGGTGTAAGAATAAAGAAAATAATTATGTTTCTTTTTTTTCTCTTCTGTAATAAATGCACCAGGGTATTGCTTATTCAGCACATACCTTTATGTAATAATGAATCTGAAATGATTTGCCTTTCTTTTAGTTTAATTTGTGTGAAACTTATTCTTTAAGCATCATAAGAATGTGTTTATCATTCACTTTAATTTCACAGGACAATGTATTGTGTAGGTACATGGATTTTTCCTTTGCTGGACATGTGGAAGAAGTTGCTAACATTGCAAATTACAGATTGTGCTTGTTTACCACTGTTATTTGTGGGGACTAAGCTTTCATTCCTTTTTAATAGCTTTTGTTCTCAAAGAAGATATGAATATTCATAGACGGGGAAAAAGCATGTATGTTCCTGGATACATCTCTGGACCATTGTATGAATGTAGGTGATCACTAGGTTTTCTCAAGTTGTAAACATCTTGCTGAATCTTTGAATTGCCATCTTCCTCTAGCTATGAAGTGATGGAGATAAAGCAAGAGGACCCTGACAGCGTTATAATAAGGTAGAAAAAGAAACTTTAGTAGGCTGTCAAGTCACCTATAGAGCCTCTCACTGCTACTGGCAAATACAGATACCTGTGTCAACAGTTGAGTGATGTTGCTGAGCAGACCATTGCAGTGGGAATTCACGCCAAGAGTAAAAACCTGTTGGTGTTGTGGGTGGACACCAATTTCACTCTTAAGAGAGAAGCAACAGTTTATTTGTTTATGTAAAATAGCAATTTGATAGAGTTTGATAGTAAATGTGACAGGGGTTTAACAAGGTTCAATGGTGAGGTACACTTGAATATTTACTGCATTTACATAACTGTCAGAGACCCTCCTGTTGAGGCACAAGGTTCAGAAAGTACCCGCTTGTGTTCTTAACATCTTCTCAGAGTGGAGCCTAGGTACAGCTAGATCCACACTTAGTCCCAGACTTGGTCCATGGTTTATGTCTAAAGGGTTATATGTGCACAGTCAATCCTTGCAATCACTTAGCTAAGACTTCAGAGTTTAGTGTGCTGTTAATCACTTACTAGGGGTCTTTTGCAGCAAGGAATCTCTCAACCTTGAGAAGTAGCATTGAGAGGCGTCACTACTCAAGGAGAGACCCTGAACTGCAGCCTGCTGTCATGCAAGAGAGCTCCATGGGCTCTGGGCTGTCTACCAGCTATGGAGTGAGACAATTGACTCATAGTCATGTTTGCATACCAACTACAGAAACTTGGCTTGAGTTGAACCTTGACCAGCACTATGGTTGGGGTGTCCATGTTGGTCAGATTAGGTGGATTAGGTGTTATCTGTCTGTCTCCCCTGGATCCACCTTGAGCTATATACAGCTGTCATGGCCAGACACATCCATTACCACCACCATTGATGACTATCACTTGAGCAGAGTTATGGGAAATAAAGGCCAGGTTGGCAGGGGGAGCACACCACAACAGCTGGCCAGTGGTCTCTGCTACTCCGGTATCCAAGTTCGCTGTGAAGCCATTTATTGTTAATGCAGGTAAATTGACAGAGCATTGGTAGCAGCAGCTTGGCTTGGGACTTCCAGACCATCATCCTGAAGAAACATGGTCTGTAAATTCAAATTAGAAGGCATCAAATACCTCTTACCTGATCACTAAAAGAGAATAGAAAGTCCAGTTTAAACAATTTCAGGAAGATTATAATTTAAATCATGAGGTTTTAGGGACAAAACAAACAATGTTTCCTTTGATTAAGGGATGCAATTCTGTTTATATCAAAGTATATTAACTAGAATAATAAATTGAGCTACTAGGAAAGCATTTCTGTATCATACTTAAATCCTGTTTAAATGAACCTGACTTCACCCATGCCAAAAATGAAATATAAATGTTTTCTTGAAATTAGGCCGATCACTGCACATTTGCTTTTTGCTTATTCTGTCCTATGCCAGTATGTTTGGATGGGTTTTTTTTCTTTTTTTTTTTTCACAAGCAAAATTAGCATTTGCTTAAATGAGTATTTAATAAACTAAGTAAAGATACTTACAATGGGCTACGTTGAACTATAGTATGGCAGCTGTTGTTTTTATGGCAGGAATTAGTCTTCAAAAGAAAGATAAAATGCTGTGATTGTTATAAACAATATTTCTTTAATGGGCACTGAATAATTAAGTTTGTATTCCCTATTCAGTTTTGAGTAGAAGAACTCAACCTATAATATCTGTGTGCTCACTGTGAATTTGTAATTGGCATGTTCATTCTTAGGATATTAGCTTTCCAGGAAAGCTTTGTATAGCTTAAGCTAATTAGTGCATTGTTCTAAGTGAATTGGGTGGATAATTCTTTGCTAGGTGGACAGAAGGACAGAAAGTATGATGATGTATGAAAAAGCCTTAGGTTTTAGTGTTGTAGTTGGGGTGTTTAGGGGGTTGCTGAAGACCAATGAGAAGATAGGCTAGGTAGCTCTTCAACAAGAGCATTACTATTTCTATTTGTTAAATTACTATAAAATAATTCATGCTAAGTAATTCCTTACTTAGCGTTTTATTTTATTTTTTCAGAATAAAAGACTATACAGAGCAGACATATTATTCTATGTTCTTTATTATGAGGTGTTTCATGATGCTAAGAACTGATACGTATTATACTGACATACTCTGCTAACACAATTGAGAACTTTCCTCCCTGTTAATTAGTGTAAGATTTAAAACTTGCCTTGAGAATTTTGGTGTCCAGTTACTGTATGCTCCTGGACTTGGGCGGAGTCTTTAGGTGTCTGTTAGGATGATGTATCCTAGGAAAACAGAGACTGTCACCCTGTGCCAGGGATGCTTATTGCCTTTACACAAGTAATGGTGGTGCTTCAGTGGGAGAGCAGCCTCTCACAGAGGTTGTTTCTGAGAGAAGCTGTTAAGCTTGTGATGATGCAGGGTCCTGCACCTGGGTTGAGGCAATCCCAAGCACAAACCCAGGCTGGGCAGAAACTGGACTGGGGGCAGCCCTGAGGACAAAGACTGGAGGTGTTGGGTGATGAGACCCCATGACCCAACTTCAGTGTGAGCTTGAGCCCAGAACCCCCCTGTGTGCTGGACTGCATGCCCAGAGCATGAGCAGCAGGACAAGGGAGGGGATTCTCCCCCTCTACTGCACTCTGGGGAGACCCCCCCTGCTGTCCTGTGTCCAGCTCTAGGGCAACTACACAAGAGGGACATGGAGCTGTTGGAGCGAGCCCAGAGGAGGCCTCGGAGGTGCTGTAAGGGCTGGAGCAGCTCTGCTCTGGAGACAGGCTGAGAGAGCTAGGCTTGTTCAGCCTGGAGAAGAGAAGGCTCCAGGAGATCTCAGAGCAGCTCCAATGCCTAAGGAAGCTACAAGGGCCACAGAAAAGCTGGAGAGGGGCTTTGGACAAGAGCCTGTAGGAACAGGACAACCTGACAGAGATCTTAGGAAGAAGTTCTTCCCTGTGAGAGTGGTGAGGCCCTGGCACAGGTTGCCCAGAGAAGCTGTGGCTGCCCCATCCCTGGCAACGTTCAAGGCCAGTTTGGATGGGGCTTGGAGCAACCTGGTCTAGTGGAAGGTGTCCCTGCCTGTGGCAGGGGGTTGGAACTGGGTTATCTTGCCTTTCTTTATACATATACTTTTAAAATTTGATGGTCTCTCTTCAAGGAATGTAAGAGGTCTGTGAAAGGAATGCAGCTTTTGACTCAGTGAGCGTAATGACTTCTCAGCTTTAAAATAGAGATGTGTTGAAGCAAGCTTCTTTGTGGTTCTCAGCGTTTACAGCACAGAGATAAAAACCCTGAGGTTTTGCAGTGTGGTAAGTAGAACCAGCAGTTGAGCCACCCCACTACCAAATTACACCCAAAAAAAAGATATAATAGTAAATTATTTGCCATCTGTATTCAAAAGTATTCACAACATTATTTTACATTGATTTCAAATTTCACCAGGGTTTTTGAGATCTGTGAAGTCTGCACAATAAAAGATCATGCTTAAAGTGCATCAAGGGAACCATGAGAAAATCACTGCTTGGAGGGAGTTATGGCTTGTGTTAATGTCATTGGTTTCTTAGTGTCCATGTTCAAAGTATTCTTTGTATTTTATTGAATTAATTCAAATGTCTGGTCCTTGCCTTAAAAAGCAGTTCTGGAATACCCATGAAGCAAGTTAATTATGCCAGAATAAATAGTTTAAAACAGTTGAATTTCTGCCCCAGTCATTTCCGAAATGAATGACTGTAACCCTGTCACATGTGAGATAATTGCTTTGCACCACTATAGTTTTTTGAAAGGGATTTTAGGTAAAGAGTATTGACATCTTGTGGCTGCATGAAATAGTGCAAGAAGCTCTGGTCAGAGCATGTTCTATTTAGAAGAGCATGTTGCAATTTTAGCAAAAGCTAATGACTGCGTTTCCCAGTGGATGTAAGTGCATGCCTCTACAATATGCTTGTCTTGTGAAAAACATTAAAAAAAAAAAAAGTCTTATAATTCTGCTGCTGCTCTTGAAGATGGAGCTTTTCATGCTAGAATGATTGTTTATTTTAAGGTACTCATAGATTGTTTAGACTCAAATATTATTGAGGCTCAGAAACAGCAAAGAGAAACAGAAAATCACATCCAATATTTTTTATTAAAATGTGTTTCACTTACCTAAGAATGAAATCGTACCAACTGGCATTTTAGGGAAGGGATTAGTTTGAATTTTCTGTCCA
Organism: Ara ararauna; assembly: GCA_028858755.1. Taxonomy (NCBI): domain Eukaryota; kingdom Metazoa; phylum Chordata; class Aves; order Psittaciformes; family Psittacidae; genus Ara; species Ara ararauna. The sequence goes on along the minus strand of CM054410.1, from coordinate 68,261,782 downwards.
GCTTTTTTTCTTTTGTTTAAAGGCAGCCACATTTTTTGCAATCAAAATGCGCAGGAAAAGATGTGTAGTCTTTCTTTAGCTCCCCATGGGAGTGGTGGTTTCATGAGGACTGTCTCAGGCACAACTGCATGTCTTACAGCTGTACTTGGGGCTCATTTAGCTGCAAAATGCTTGCCTTTCTCAGCTGGACCAGTTCCCATATCCATTTGGTGGCAATTTCCTGAGCTGTTGGTGCCAATGCAGCAGAGGGGCAGCAGCAAGCACCACAGTTGTTCCTTCCAGCAGCAGTGATGACTCACTCTGGCTTCAAGGATTGTTAAGGGCAGCCTTGTGCTGCTCGCTGCTGGTCCCCATGGTTTGGCTGCTGGGCACAAGTGAAAGTGGCATTTGTCCAGTTCTTCCCGCATCCTTCCTGCAGGTTCACCCTCTTTCCAAGCATCAGCTATAGTCAGTGCTCTGGGAGTTGAAGTTGGATTGCGTGAAATAGAATCACAGCATGGTAAAAGCAACATAACAAACCTCAATGTGAAACCTTGTGTCAGGGGAAAGTGATTTTATTTTAAACCCAAACTGATTTTGGTAATTTGTTTTCACACTTTCACACCCGCATACTCACATTCACAAGCTCTGATGTGTTCTCTGGGCTGTGCACGATAGCGGGGGCAAGGATGCCAGCTAAGAGGTCCTCTTTACCTCTTCAGGGCTTCTGCTAGTCACATGACTATGTCCATGATGATTTTGGATGTGCTGTTTCGTACCTTCTTGGAGCTGGCTGTGATTTATCTCTCAGCCTTTTCATATCTCTGTGTGTGCTGTTGGGTTTTTGCTCACTATCCTTTGCCCACATGAGTGCCTTAAGAAGAGGGCACACATGTACTCCTGTATGGCTGCTCTTCTCTATGCCCCCACCATGTGTCATCCCAAGAGCCCTCCTTCCACCAGTTGTTCCTTCTGACATTTCCACATCCATGTCCTCTTCATTCTTCATTCATGCTGTATTTGACATTTCTCTTTCAATTCCCTTCAGAATTGTTTTTCTGGCCGTAGCTGATTGTTATTTAGTAGCATCAGGGGGCTTGGACCTTCTGCAGTCATGTGGGCAGGTGCTGCAGGAATCACTTGAACTTTGTGGACTGACTTTGTGGTTGATCTGCTCATTGTGAGTGTTGTAGGAAGTGTGTTTTCATGGAAAAGGGAAGAAGGGAAACAGTAAAGTCAATGATGAAGCTACACTAGTGGTGCCAGTGGAGCCTGTGCCTTTTCAAAAGCAGATGATAATTAGATTAATATTTTTCAGAAATAATTTTAACTTTATAATCTAATTTTTGTGATTGCATTAAGATGAAAGCCTAGTCCTGATAAGGGCATAATTCTGTTAACTAAAAACTACACTGCAACAGCCAGTATTCCATGTATGACTTTGATTACGGATTGCAGACCACAAAATGATGCAAACACTCATTTGACATTAACGCAGTGAATTACTGAGTAATGACTCTGTGGAAAATAATAAATTGTGACAATAAAAAGTTCTTTCCTCAACTGCTGTTTTCAAACTGACTGTGTCGAAATTGCATTTACTTCTGTTTAAGTTAATTTAATTTCCAATCCCTTAATGTATTAAAATTACATTGATAGTATATACATGTCTTTAACAGGAACCAGTGACCCATACGTCAAGTTCAAACTTGGAGGCAAAGAGGTATTTAGAAGTAAAACAATACACAAGAACCTCAATCCTGTGTGGGACGAAAAAACATGCATTCTTATAGATAACCTAAGAGAACCATTGTATATAAAGGTGAGACACTATCTTACTTATGTCTGTCAAATTATATCTGAAGAGTTATAGATAGGATTTAGATCTTGTAATTTTTGTGCGCTGAAAACTTTATTGTGCAATAGTGGGTTACTCAAGACTTTAGAGGTGAAAATTACTTAAATTACATCTGTAAATAACAATGTCAAAATTTTCAAAAGTGAAAGGTAAATACGGGTATTTTTGTTTCTTTCAGGCCTTTTTTTTTGTTTTATACTTCTTTATTGGCATCTTAGGAGAAGGACAGAGAAAGCAAACTGTGTTTTGTGATGATGGCATCCCTTTTATTACAGAAATATCATAGCATCTTTCTGATATGAAGCATAATCTGTCCCATTAAAATAAATTCTTTGCTGAGATTAATTTGCCCAATTGTTCTATGTTTTCTTTCTTTTTTTCTGTTTGTACTGAACACAGTGTGTTTGCTTATATGTTTCATAATGCTTTATGCTCTTTTCTATTTTCATGTTGTATGTCTTTTTAATATATGACAAGGGAAGATGATTTTTTCATAATACAGGCATCACTTAATCCAAAAGAACAGATAGCTTGAGTTTAAATCAAAGAGAGGCTAGCAATGCCCGAAGTAATTAGCAGCAGTGCCACTAAGTAATCCATATTTGAATGGACACCAGAAAAGCTGTGATCATTGTTTCATAGGCATAGAAATGAAAGGCACTTTTCTGGCCCCAATAGTTTATGGTCATCTGCATCCAAAAGTGATTCTTAATTGTGTAAAACAGAGTAGATAAATAATAAGCCAGAAAATTATGTCAGAAAAACTATAATCTTAGGGTTCTAATTAGGACATAGAATCATAGAATAGTTAGGATTGGAAAAGACCTTAGGATCATCTAATTCCAACCCCACTGCCATGCGCAGGGACACCACACACTAAACCATGTCACCCAAGACTCTGTCCAACCTGGCCTTGAACATTGCCAAGGATGGAGCATTTGCCACTTCTCTGGGCATCCTGTTCCAGTGCCTCACCACCCTCACAGGGAAGAATTTCTTTCTTTTATCTAACCTTTTTATCTAAACTTTCCCTGTTTAAGTTTAAATCTTTTAGTTACCCCTTGTCCTGTCACTACAGTCCCAAATGAAGAGTTGCTCTCCAGCATCCTTGTAGGCACCCTTCAGATACTGGAAGGCTGCTATGAGGTCAACCCACAGCCTTCCCCAGGCTGAACGGCCCCAACTTTCTCAGACTGTCTTCATACAGGAGGTGCTCCAGCTCCTTGATCATCTTTGTGGCCTTGTCTGGATTTGCTCCAACAGCTCCATGTCCTTCTTGTGTTGAGGACACCAGAACTGCGCATAGTAATTCAAGTGGGGTCTCACAAGAGCAGAGTAGAGGGGCAGGATCACCTCCCTCGACCTGCTGATCACGCTTCTTTTAATGCAGCCCAGGATATGGTTGGCTTTCTGGGCTGCATGCGCACACTGAAGCTGAGTCATGTTCAGTTTCTCATCAGCCAACATCCCCAAGTCCTTCTTCTCAAACTGCTAGGAATCTCTTTTCTGCCCAACCAGTAGCTGTGCCTGGGATTGCCCTGACCCAGGTGGAGGATCTTGCACTTGGCTTGGTTGAAATTCATGAGGTTGGCATTGGCCTACCTCTCAAGCATTTCAAGGTCTTTCTGGATCTCATCCCTTCCCTCGAGTGTAACGAGTGAACCAGATATGTAGTTCAAAGTCACTTAGAGAAAGTATGGAAACTTAAGTCTTAGCTGTGTAATCTTTTTAATTTATCTGTAATAATATAATACTTTAGATCAGCATCAGTCTTAATCCCAAATACATGACAAAAATTTTAACTGAAATATCAAATTGTAGATTTTTTTTAGTAGATGAATGCCACTTAAACAGCCTCTGAGTATTGATCTGTACTGTTTCATGTATTCTGCTCAGATAAAGTGCATTGTTACTAGAAATGTTTAAAGTTAATTATAATCGTCAGTTGACATTTTTCTACCCTTATTAAGCTTAGTGACTCATAAAGAATAAACACATGCCCAGGACTATGAAAAAGAGAAGCAGATTTGAAGGACACTTGAAACACAGCTGCCTGTTTTGGTTTATTTATGCCAAATACCAACCCTGCAGTAGGGTCATGAGGGAATAGGTGTGTGTATTTCTTTTTTTTTTCCTCCTAGGAGGAGTGTGCCAAGTGGTTAATGTCTATCCAAGTTTGTGCTCTGAACACAGTGTGTGAAATACCTAATTTTTATAGCTTGTCCAGACACTCTAGGCAGTGCTGTGTAGTCTTTGGGCCATGGGATTTGTTCCTACTGTCTTACCCAGTCCGTATTAAGGTATTTGTAGAAGATGAACAGCTTTAACTGCATCCTGGAAAAGAGTTTCTGTAATGCAGCCATCAAAGTATTTACATCAAAATTGAAGACCTTGAAACTAGACATGTTACATCTCAAATATTCTCATTGCTGTTCACAAGTCTCACTCTTACTTAGAGCTGAAAGTATATTTTGGTCCTTACAAATTCTGTTGACAATATTTGCCAGGAAAATTTAACTAACTTGGAAAGTCTAATTTGATAACTGACATTTTCCCCTTTTTTGTTGTATTTTTGTGTCACTTTTCTTTGTTGCCGTCCACCTTTTTTGCTTATTTCCCTCTAAAAAGCTGTCCCCAGTTTATTTGTTTTGGGGGAAGGCACAGTGTACCTCAGATCATTGATACAATTCCACGTACTGGCAATATATTTCTCTCTGGATGTCAGTAAATTTGTCCATATGCTTTCTCTTTTAGGTAGCAAGGTATTTCCATACAGAAATATATTAAGATTTCATCTTAGATTTTAATATTCCCAAAACCTAGAAACTTACATGGCCTTCAGAAATATGCACTTTTCTACCTAATATCAATGCAAGTGCAGTAAGCCCCCACTTTTCACATTTTACTGCCCTTCTGCTTGTACTCTGCAAAACTGATAAAGGTGTCAATGTATAGCGTATCAGCAATTCTGCTTGACTTCAGTTGTGCTCTTCGTCTTCTTTTAATGCCTAAGTTTATAAAAATGCTTCCGTTTTTATAAAATTAGCGTTGTTCACGTACAGAGTCTGGTAGTAGTATAGCGCCGTGTCTGTAGATGATGCATTTTGACTTCAATGTAAGCAGTTTCAAACTTGATTTTGGGGCCAGAAAGTTTCAGGTTACTTTCAGTGAGTCCTGGTTTAACAAGCCATACAAAATAGTAATATGTAAGAAAAGATTTCTAATACTGGAAAATGCTTTTATCTCCTGTGTGTCTTAGGTCTTTGACTATGACTTTGGACTTCAAGATGACTTTATTGGTTCGGCGTTTTTGGATCTCACATCACTGGAATTAAACAGGTATGACACAAACAAGCCTACGGAGTAATTCTTCGTGGTTATCTCCTAATGTTATATGTGTGGAATTGCAAATAGAACATTGTGCTCGAAAATAATTATATAAACCTACACCATATAAAACTATCTGAGGAAAATCACATATGTTTAGGGAATTACTGTAATATGAATGTTAATATATTAATTGATCATGAACAATATTTTTTACAGTGCCTACAGAGATGTTAGCTTTATAATCACTTTAACCTTGTGTTTATGTTACGTGAATTCACAGCATTACCACCTACTGCTGAGCATTTTTTTTTGAATCCATTAATATTACAGTTCAGATTTAATTACTGCAGTATGTATAAGTACTTAACATAGGGTAGCAGTTGTTAGTATTTGTGAGTGTTCAGACTGCAATACTTAGAAGTAGAAATAGGGTAAATTTGTGACATTTTCAAGTAGCTTCATATAAATGTTGATGCCCTTAATTCACGATTCAGAAATTTCATTATCTGAAAGCTTGTAATCAAAAGAAATGCATATCTTTTTGTTTCCTAGGCAAACAGATGTTACCTTGAGTCTGAAGGATCCTCATTACCCTGACCATGATCTGGGAAGCATATTATTATCAGTTCTGTTGGCTCCCAGAGAAGAACAGCGGGAAGTGGTAATTTTAAATGTTTTAATATGTGTTACCTCTCTTGTTCTGTGGTTGGGTGACTTAAAGCACGATAATAAACAAGTTAAATATGATAGTAAACCAGTTAAATTCTGGGATTAGCTTGATTTTTCCAGTTCTTAAAATAACATTGAAGAGTGTTTCTGGTGTAGTACCACATACTTAGTCTGATTTGGGTCTTTCCTGAGATAGAACTGCAGGATCCAGATTGAATGTAAAAGTTCAGCAGTTTCAGTTAAAGTCAGTTGCAGGTAAAGGGTGCTGATTAATATAAATATCAGTGAACTACTAATGAAGGATTTTGGACCTAGTGTTGCCACCTCTAGATAACAGCATTTGAATCCTATTCCACACTGTAAACAAAGAAGCTTGAAGAAAGGTAGTATTTCTGCTTTTTGGCATCTAATGATGGAGTATTATTTGATGTTTTTCAATTCCATGACTTGATTTCAATTATAAAATCATGTGGGGTTTTAGGTTTATTGTAATTTCTTCATCAATCTTATTTTTTATCTGCTTAGTTATAAGTGAAAATTGTTTCCAGTTTTATAGATCCTGTTACTTCTGACAAATTCTGTCTCTGGTTGAATGTATTTTACTAGTTTTTTTGTCAGTTGACTTTTGACTTGAGCAGTACTGGTACAACTATGGCAGAAATACAAGAGGTGACTTCTGTCTCAGAGCTTGTAAAGTAATGTGGATGCCTTTGGCTTCAGAGGGGCCAAGAAAAAAATACTAATATGATGAAATTTTCCATGGATATGGTCCATTATATGGTTTCTGTAAGAGGATATATGTTTCTGAGTGCTGCAGTTTGACAAATCATCCTGTTGTATACCTGAGGAATATTGGCAGGTTCTAATATTCTTCGTTTTCCACTTTTTTCCTAGCTGTTATTAAATAACCTAGTAAGTCAGTTATTGGAACTAGGTGTTTGGTATTTGGTGTGACAGAGATGTAAAGTTTTGAAAACTAGGTTTTCATCTCTTCATGACATTCAATTAAAACTTAACAAAAAGTGTAGAATGTGGAAGCATGGCAGTTTAATTCGACAGTGCGTTTTTCTTTCTTTTAGTGATACATTTGTCCAGACAAGTCAGAGTACTATCTTGGCAAATTTGTCCCACTAAAGTGTTTATCACCTAAATTGAAAATTGTATGTAATTTCAGGGAGTTTGTTTGTGTATTTGGGTACGACCAGCGTTTCTGAATAAGGTGGTAATAGCCCTGTTTTCCAAGTGGCTTTAGCACTGTCCTGCCATAATCCTAAATCAACATAGCATGGAAATACCTTATTTTTGTGTGGCAATCAATTATGTGAACACCACGTTAGTTTCCTTTTTTCATCGTACAGCTAGGATAGCTACTGTGATGCTCAGTGTTACCAGTTATTATACCAAAAGCACTCAAGAACGTCACAGGTGAAAAAATGCAATTAAACCACTATAGTGTAACATGTCTTTCACATGTGTATTTAATTGGTGAATTTGCCACAGAACATCAGAAGTAATGGGAGCACCATAGACTTGCTGGGTAGCAACTTTTTCATACCCAGCTGACTGGTTGTAATAGGAGGAAGAATTGGGTTTGTGCTATTATGCTTTTTATTATTAGCTCTCTCTAATGGTTGGATTCAATGATCTAATGGTTGGACTTAATGATCTTAAAGGTTTTTTCCAACCTAAATAATTCTGTGATTCTATTTAGTAAGCAAATACTCTGTTTAGCCCAAGTGGCTAATTTTTCTTCCCATTCAAACTGTTATTATGGGACTTCATTCTGGAAATGTGAAAAATTCAGAGTAGGCTTCAGGTATATTATATTTAGTATTAGTATTTATATTTAGTATTAGAAACCAGAGTCTCTAAGGCACGGATTTCAGAGTGGTTCTGACAAAGTTGAAAAAAATTTAGAGAATTTGTGTCAGAGGGGAGATGACCTACAAAATCAATGCTGAATTACTGTATATAAGTGTGTTAGGAGTTTAATAGTTCAAGGTACTGTTATCTTTTATTCAGTTGCCACATGTACGTATTATTTATTTATTAGATTTTATTTACTCTCTAAGGAGTAGATATATTACAAAATGTATTGCCCCAATTAAATTGTCATCCTTAGTTATTTTTAAAAGGTCTTGTAATAATGAGGATAATTTTTATTGAATTTAATATGGCTGAGATCAATATTTTTTCAAATGTTATGTTAAAGGATTGAGTCTAGTTCTTGTCCACTCTGGAAATGTGCAATGTAGAAAGTACTGATTAAAGAAACTTCTGATCTGTGTAGCATGCTGTTTGCATAATTGCTGCTTTCTTTCTACTTCGGTGTCTCTATGCAGGTAATAATTCAAACAGTATAGTTGAAATATATAGATAAAAATGTGTAAGAACCTCTAAACATGCAATAATGACTGCTGCATAGAACATGCAGAAACACTATCTCTTCACATCGTGCACTTTTTCTTTTCTTAAATCATTGCAAATGTATTTAAATCTTGTTGATTTGATATCTCTATGTAGCCTCCATTTCAAAAATATATTTCATTCTGAATAAGTTTTAATTCATTCAGGTGATGATTCTAATTTGCTTGCACATATTGGCACGTATAAATGGTGTAAAATAGTTACATCTGCAAGCTGAAGAATTGAGAAATTAACCCCTACTGCTTAAATTTTAGGCTTCGATTCCATGTATATTTAAAATGAGAGTGTTTATTGAGACCATTGGAGAAATGAAAAGAGGAGTAGCATTCTTCTGTAGCCATAGAAGCAGTGTTGTGTCTGGTCCTGCATTTTGGGCAGCAAAGCATTTCATTGGAATATCCAGATAATGCACAGGTGTATTATGGGAAGATGCATGCTGTCACACTATGAAAGAAATCCTGACACTGCTGGAGGATAAGATACTGCAGCTGGAAGTTTGAAGTTAAATGGTACAATATATGTGGCCTTGTATATAGCCATCTGTCTGTGAGAGAGGTATTATTACAAATCATATAAAGCAAGCAGTCAGACAGAGGAATACTTTGTTTGGTTCGGGTTAAACTATCTTTTGTGAAGCCGTGAGGTATGCGAAGAGATGAGAGAGAGATTAGGTACACGTGGGAGCATTCTCTTCCTGAAAGAAATTTTGAGGAAATACAGATTTTCTGTGTGTTGTCTGATGACATGTTCTTTAGAATTTTTAGCTGGAAAGTCAATTTTGCTAGGATCAAACCTGATTACATCTTTGGATTCAGATATCAAGCAGGAATATTAACATATGCATATGTTCATGTAAGTGGATGTGAAACTATATTATAGATAAGGAGAAGGAGAGTTTGTCTTTGAGTCCTGGAGGATTTACTTGCTCTGGAGTGAAAAACAGTGCTCAAGTAGTTTACTATTTGTGTTTTTCCAGTAGAAGAATGTTAGACATGGTTTCAGGTAGAGGAGATTTGGTGTACTAGTTTAAAAAATAAGAACACACCATTTGATTTTTGTGGTATGTTTTATTGGAAGAAAATACAGAAGTAGCCTGCAGTTATTGCTGAATATTAATTTAGGAGTACGGACAGGTGGCCAAACATTCTAGCAAATATTCTATGCCATTATCTTTGCCTTTTGTGACCTAATGCTTATTGTAAAGGTATAAATTTGTGAACTTTTAAAGTAATAATCTCATTCAAACTATATACATGAATTAAAGTCCTATTCTTTTGAATTTTGATGAAGGCAATCTGATTTGTTCCTATTTTCAATCAGAACTTGTGAATCAAAATTGATGAATGTTCCTACAATTATTCTTAAAAATAGGAATGTCTTCAGTATTAGCAAAAAGTAATCTATTTCCAGCTTAACATAGTTAATTGCAGTAGCACTAGTTCCAGTAATTCATATGCATTTGCTCTGTGCTGTCAACAATACTTGTCCTTTACATTAATTATTTAACATTTTTAATTATTTTTGCTCTGAGAGAAAAGATAGTTTAGATAACTAATGTAAACTAAGAAGACATGACATAAATAGGTATGGAGAAAAGTATGTATTTAGAAAAACATTAAAACCTGTGAGGTCTAAAAAATTGTATTAACTCTTCTTTTAAGGAATAATGTGGTTATGATGAACTTTCTGTATTTTCTCATTAATTTCTCCTTTTGATGCCCAGTTTGAAAGAAGTCAAAGCTAGAAATGACTTAATTTTTTTGCTTTGACCTGCTCCAATGAAGCTCGCTTTATTTCTTTAATTCCAGCAGTATCCATTAATATTTCCCTTCGGATGTGTGTAGCGCTGTGCCTGCCACTGTGCCATTTGTAGCTATGTGCATGCCAGTCACACTGTGCATGTAAAGTCTGCAGGTGCTGTGTTTGGTGTTGTTGTCATGGGTGCCACAGTGCATGTCAGTCTTTTTCTCTGGCAAAGCTCAGCGTGCAGATTTCATCACTGCAGCATGACCACGTGCTCATCACTGTCGCATGTCTCCTGCATCTTCTCAGTTGTTTCCAACCTTGGTCTTGCAGGCAACTCTTGGCTACAGGGAATGATGGCAACTGTTGCCTTGGGGCCAGCAGAGGTTGGAGACTACCATTCCACCACTGCCAATGGCCTGAGTAGTGTAGAAAGCCGGAAAAAGGAAACATAAATGCTACTTGGATGTTGCTATTAGATGCAAATAAAGTTCACAGCATTTTTTTTCCTTAAAGAATTTGTCCCAAGTGATGCTTAGTATTTTTTTGCTTCAAATAAACATATTAGAATCATTAATATGCTGTCAATTTGCTTGCCATCTCAAATCTTACAGTGATTCTTTCTTCTGTTTGTGTTTTTTTGTTTGTTTTGTTTTCTTTTGTTTTGTTTTTTAATTTGCCAGAGGGATATTGTCATCATATAAAAAAAAATAGGAGATCGACTCAGGACTTGGAATATTTTCAGATTAAAAAGTTCTGTGTGGATTATCCATACTAGTCTGCCATATGATATGTACTTGTTTTACTGGCTTCTAAGGATGGTTATGGTTTCAGCTTATCCTGCTGCAGCTTGTGATCATGCTGATTCACTCAGCAAGTTTGGTCATATGTTCCATAGCTATGTCTCAAACTAAACTCCTCAGAGTTGAAATAATATTTGATATGCAGTTAATTTGTCTGTCAGGCCGTATTCTCCTCCTTGCTCACAGCCTGGTCCAAAGCCTAGCTGAGTTTCTGCTCTGCCTTACAGCTGTGCAGGATTCGCAGGATCCAGAACTCAGAGGTTTTCTCTTACCACCTGCTGTGGGCTTCAAGCTGCTTAATTCTTACATACCTCTCATGTAAAAATGAGTTGAATGGCTTTCTCCAGCCGTATAAAACATTTAGTATCTATGGATATTTTTCAAAGCCACAGTGCTACAATTATCAGTAACTTATGGCAGAGTCTTTAGGCTTTAACTCTCTACAGCAACATAACCTTTCCTCAGGATCTCTTTGATTTTCTCCTCCCCCCAAACTATGCCAATCTGACGAATTTATGGATATTTCAAAACTATGAAATACACTTATTTTGTCCCATTTTCAAATTTTACCCATGTAATACTTTCATTTCTTAGCAAGAACATGTCTGCATTTCAGAATTTGTTTCTATTATCTGAAAAAGAAAGTGACTTTGCAGTAATTAATAAAAATCATAGAATCATAGAATAGTTAGGGTTGGAAAGGAACTTAAGATCATCTAGTTCCAACTCCCCTGCAGTGGGTAGGGACACCTCACACTAAACCATGCCACCCAAGGCTATGTCAAACCTGGCCTTGACCACCACCAGCGATGGAGCATTCACAACTTCCTTGGGCAACCCATTCCAGGGCCTCACCACCCTTACAGTAAAGAATTTCTTCCTCATATCCAATCTAAACTTCAAATAATGTTTGTTTCTCATGGCAAACCTTAATAGAAATAAGTGGTCTTTGATGTGTCAACAACAGGCTGCTGAATATTATTTAATTGTATAAATTAATTTACTTGGGTTTTCACAGAACTGCTTTAACCAACAGTTATGTTCATGGATAAATTGTGCGCCTCCATCTTGACCAGTATTTCTCTTTTATTTAACAATTAAGAATGCATGTCTGTGGACACTTTGCCTCCTGGCATGTCAGAACATTGTCTCTAGCAGTCCCAATGTTTCACAGAGTATTTAGGTAATGGTATAGGGCTACTGCGTTTTGCTTTTTTTAGAGTCAAGGTATAGTTTTTTTCTGTCCCATGTGCATATCTATCAAACCAAAGAGCTATTTTTACTGCTATGAAACTAATTAGCTGTGGCAACCTTAAGGTCTTTTTATTAGATACATGTTGTGCAAAGAGCCTTAAGCAGGATTTCTCTTAGGTGGCTACACCTGTAAGCTAAAAAGTAGTGCTCGAAAAAACTGGGGTACATTAATACTAAAAACCCTACCATTCAAGTATCAGTCAAAATTGAAGTCACTGTCAGTAATGGCACATTCCTTTTTTTCATTTGTTAATCCAATTCTTTTTTTCTTTCTTTTTTTTTTTTTTTTTAATTTAAATGATTTCACTTAGTGTTTGTCTCTGGAAACAGTGCCGACTCTGAACTGTGCTGCTAGTTGTCCAGATTTATTTAACTCTTGTGTAGTTGTTGCTGGAGTGTACATGTGGCTGCTTCACTTGTAGTTGTGGTTAAATGTGGATTGTCCCATTAGAGACAGTTGGCCTCCTTTCTGCATTGCAGAGAAAAGGTAATTAAATTGCTCTATTTTGTTTTCAGACAATGCTAATGAGGAAGAGTTGGAAAAGATCAAGTAAGGTAACTTTTAGCATGTGGCTTTGTGTGTTTTAGAAGAACTATGACGTTTTATCAAATATACCGTATAGGGCCTGAAACTTGTGGCACAGGCTTTATTCTCCTTCAAATTGTGTTTTAATGACATTGTTTTGTGTTTCATCAAACCAAAGTGTGAAACAGTTGAGCTTTTACTGTAATCATTACATCTCTCCACTTTGTTACAGTATTTTAGCCTATTTTGGAGTCATCTAGTAACTTTGTGTAAGTGGCAAACATGTCCTACTGCTTTGTCTAAAACCTTTAATTTCTCTTGTATAATCAATTTTCTCAAAGCTTACTTGTTGATGTCAACAGAAAGAATTCATGCCAAAGGGTAACATTTATTTCCCTATAACTTTCTCTTCCTACTGATCAGAGTTTTTGTGTGGAAGTTTTCAGTGATGCTTCTCAAAGGCTTATTTCCCTGACTGATAGATGGCAATCATAGTCTGGCTTTCCAAGAGCAGAAGGTTTGAAGAAGCCTTTTCAGCCTCCACTTTATACAGCTCTCTAAATGCCTCTTCAGGCAAATTCAGTATCTGTCTTTTCTCCTATTAGGAGTCATGGAAGTGATGAAAAAGGAGCAGCGTATGCTCCTTGCCACTAGGGAAATGCCAGGAGTTTGACTCCCAGTGGAATACAATCCATTCTTACCTTTTTCCAGTATTTGTATCCAAAAAGATTAAGAAAATGTGTATAGTTATAGTAATATTGTATTAATATATCATAATAATGTTGAGACACTGCTTTCAAGTTTTAAGCTTCTTCTTGCATAATTAAAAACAGAATTAAAAGTTTTCAGTCTTGAGCTGGTGTGGTAGGTCTGGGGTTCTTTGAGATATTACCCTGTAAACGTTAAAAAGGTTAAGGGTTTCTCATTTTAAAACAGGAAAAAAGAAATAGCTATGCTGGGTGATTTCACTTAGTTTGCAAAGTGGTTTACTTCTGTAGCATATTGATGCACATATTCAAATAGGAGGTTACTAAATAAACAGTGTTGTGTATACTGCTCAGTGACAAATATTTTTACAGTATTTTTAACCTTTTTAAGAAAAAGAAAGCAGGGTTCCTAATCCTTGGGTTATGGATGGGTTTTTCACACAGTCTGCTTCTGCAATGCAGGACGGTACTCAGTCTCTGTTTCCTTTTTGAAATCTGTGAGGCAAAGGTACTTGGTGAAGTGATGATGTGCAGTGTTTTGTTTCTCATATGGTTCCTATAACTTTTGCTGAAATATCTGAGATGCTTGAACTTCTGAAGAGTTAGTGAAGAGCTGTGAGGATGGTGGAGGGCAGAGCTGTTTTGCATCACAAAAGTTATACGTTAACTCCTGATGTGCTGAATGTGCTGGTGACAGTTTGTAAAACCAGTTTATTCAGAACTTTCTCGTGCTTCGAATTACAAACTGAGAAAACTGAGCTTCAATAATCATGAATGGATGGCACAACATGACAGCAGGGAATTCTTCAGAGCTGCTCAATTAAATTATATATCCTGTTCTCCTTTGTTACATTTATTTGATAACATTTCACTCAGTAGTTGCCATTTTTGCAAAAGGAGGTATCAAAAGATCTGGCAAATAGCAAATGTATGAATTTAAATATTTCATTCTTCTATATTTATCCCAGCTGCAGTAATAATTAGAAGTGTAATGCTTGCACAACATCTTGCATGCACTGCAAGTATCTTAAAGGTCTCTTGAAACCTAAATGTAATAGCTCAGTTAAAGGACAGGAGCTCATTTGCCTTGTGGGGCTATTTCAGAGTTCCAAATCTTTGGTCTGCTCTCAGGAAAAGAAACTAAAACCATATTTTATTTACAAAGAATACCTTCAACAAAAAAGAAAAAAAAAGGAAAAAGTTGTTGTTCCCTGTGGTGAAGGATGATCAATATTAAATAAAGCATCATTTGTGGATTAAAAAAAAAGTCTAGAAATATGTGCTTGATGCTATTAGATAATGGCAAAAGTGCCCTTTTTGAGACTCATCCTCTTCAGGAAGAGTTTGCTTGCACTTGTAAGAGCTTAGAAAAAACAGAATATTAAAATTCTTTAAGGATATGATTATAAAATTTCCTAAACCTACTTTTTTAGCTCTCCAGAGTCTTTACAATGGCACTTCTAATAAATTAATTTGATTTTACAGATTATGCCACTGTATTTTACTTTTTAAAGTCTATATTCTTGGAGCTTCTTGTTTTGTAACAAGTGTAGACTGACGTTAAGATGCAGCAGCACAGGCAACTGTGGCATTGCGTGTGTTCATGAACTGCACTGCTTGCACATAGCTCCTTGGACATGTGTAGTAAGCTGCAAAAGTAATGGTAACTGATCTTTTCTATTACAGTATTAAGGTATGCATGTACTTGCAAACAATTACTTTGGCCAAACTGAATCTCTACTTAAAATATCACCCTTCCTATGCACTTTAAAATAGAGTTAAGGTCTCATTAAATACCCAGGCCAGTGCAGCTCTGAATTTTACCTACTTTCCATGTAAATCAGTGTTTTCGAAAACATTAGTGCTGTAAACATTTGTTAGTGGCATTGCAAAAATGCAACACCACTTTTGCTTTTGTTGTTAGGGTTTTTCTTCTGATGCTATTGTTTACTTTTTGGGGGGAGGGTGGGAGGGAGATGTCTTGGTTTTGTTTTGGGTTTTTTTTGTTTGTTTGTTTCTGTTGTTTTTGGGGGCCTTGGAAGTGTTGATTGGGTTTTTTTTTTGACTTTTTCTTGTCGTGTTTGCGTTTTATCACACATACTCTCCATCCAAGGAAATGGGAGCCATATCACTCCCTACACTGTCTGGGTCAGAGGGAATACTCACCTTTCACTGAATCTAGCAAACATTAAATTCAAACGATTTTGAAGTCAGAGCATTTTTGTCCTCATTCTGTGAAAAGTCTTCCTGTCTTCAGCAACAGGAGACTCCTGGTGGGCTATTGGAAAAAACCCAAACCAACAAAACAACCTAAGCTGTTTATATACAAAACCCCAAAGCAGGAGAGGAAGCAGCTCCATTTTTACCACTGTGTCTGTATGATGATCCATTACACCTCAGGAAAAAGAGGAAGTGTGTTATTCAATGTTTTGTGCACTTTTTTATGACCCAGGTATTTGCTCAATAACCTTAACGTGCCAGTGCCTCAGTTCCTGTGGTGTAGGGTTCATTTTGTTAGATACTATGAGGGTTAGCAGACAAGTGCTACAGCAAAAAGACAGTGCTTGTAGGATCCGAATAGGCAGTCATTCATTTAAAACAAACAGGACTTTTTAACTTCATTTTTCTTTTTAAAAAGTTCGTGGAAAAATTTTGACCTGTGCAAAATGGCTTTTTTTCTCCATGTATGGATCTGACTTGTTCAGTGTCTGTGGCTCTCCACATCCACCACCAATTTCCCCTGGGGTGGATTTTCTTTTTTGTATTAGTTCCTCTGCTGAAGGTTCAGCCTTTCATTGGTTCTTATTCTTTGGGTTGAGGGAAAATACCTTCCTGCTTCTCTCTTGCTTTCTGAATTGTCTGCATACCATATGCAGTTTAGGAAACAATTGCTGCAGTTTAGGTATAAAAGGGGCACAGAAGAGGCCAAGCTTCCAAGAGAGGTAATTTATTACTAGTAGTCAACATCACCTTTGACAGTGAGATGCGTAGTGCTAATTACTGGAGTGATTTCCATTACACTATCCTTGAGGTGCAAGAGGATATCAAGGGGATGAGAAATAAAGAATCACCATTTTCATCACAAGCCAGTGTGGACTAATCAGGAAGAGCTGTTTTCGCCTTTTTCTCTGGTTATGAAAACAAGAAAATAAATAAATTCTGACTTCTTATTTAGTAATTCTCTGCAGCACGGAGGCGTAATCAATAGCTGACGAAAGGGTATGGGAATGGAACCTATTAAAGTGTTGGCAGCATGAAACTGAGTTAGAAATGCACATATGGCTCTTTCTCTTTGTAATTATTGCAATGTTCAGTGCAATGCTGTCACAAATAATAGTAAAAAAAAACCAACTTAAAATTTTCTTTACTGTTTTTAAGCCTAGAGCTGGTGACAGAGGAAAAAAGACACAGTTTAAAAGTCCTATTTTTTCTCATGTAAAAATTATGTTCCCTTTAAGTACTTCCTCCTCATTCTTCTCTTAGTTTCTAATGGTGAAATTTCGTCACTTTTCCCATGCCTTTACTACCAACATTTTTAAAAGAGAAAAAACTCACTGTTTCTAGCACTTTTTAATGTGAACTGCTGTTTAACTTTAAAATCAAAAGCATAAATCCTAAATTTGGGCACAGTGAAGCTGCAGTTATAATTCAGCACTAACTGATGTATTTTCCAGCCCAGATCAAAATTTTCCCTCGATTATAGCTTGAAATTCGGAAGGGGAAGAGCCTACATGCTTTTTAAAACAAACAAACAAACAAATAAACCAAAACACAGCTTGTATTTTTTTTAGATTTGTCAAGTAATTTTACCTAAATTTGACATAGTTTACATTAACTTAAGCAGAAGCTTTTCTTTGCATGCTCGCTTTCAAAGAACATTTCATTTTATATAGAGCAGGCAGACTCCTCTTTGAGAAACCTGAAAATGCTAAATATTTTATGAAAAATCACGTGTTCCCCCTGCTGTTGTACAATTTGCTGTATGATTACAGGAGGTTAATTCAGAAAAGAGTAAGGAATAGTGGCTTCAGCTGGTGCTATTTACTTACTGATAGGGTAATACATCCAAGAGCTTGCTTTGAAAGTTTTCTCTCTGTTGTGCCAAGTGGGAGGAATGGAGGTAAAAAATGAGACAAGGGTCTTTGGAAGGTTACAAGAATATCTCTGGAAGATGAGGCCAATGACAAGGCAGGTAGTGCTGGTAGACAGACCGACCCTCACTTGCCAAAATTTTAAGTGTCTGGGATATTTAAAAATCTACATCAATACAGGGTAGGTGTGAAAAAGACAGAATGTAGGATTAACACCCTGAAAAGCTGTATTTCTACCCTAATATAGGAACAATGGCAGCTAAACTCTTAATTCAGCTGAAAGTTTTGGGTGCTCAAATAATGAGTGTTCTGCATGTAAGTGGAAACGAAACAGTGGTGTTTGGAATTAAGTTCTACTGCAAGCAGAAAATGGGTCAGAATGACCCTTCCAACAAGAAGGTGGGAGAAGTTAAGTCTTGTGCTTCGAGCCCAGCCAGCATGAAGTCTTGATGCTGTATAAGCACTGATGAGCAGTAGCCAAAACATTGCTGTGTTATCCACACTGGTTTATCCACAAATGCAAAGCACAGTACCCATTCCAGCCAGACCCAGAGCAAGGCAAGACTGGTTTGCTGACAATCATGTCTCATGCTCACTCACTGATTCTTGTACAGCATGGAGGAAGCCTCTTTTCAAGAAAAGGGCTTGCATGAGCAATTACATTTATAGATGTCACCTCACTTCTGCTGTAACAAGGGACTTGACACATTGTGAATTTACTGGCCATTCCCAGAGAAAAGAAACATGACAAATAAATATGTTTTGTTTTCATCTGAGAACCTTCATATGCTTCATTGTGTTTGTAGGATAACAAAGTACAGTGTCAAAGATGAAAGCACTGAGGTCTGATACCTGCTGAAAAGTTCTGGTCATTTCTATAGGGCACATAGTGTGCTATTCAACTAAGCAAAATTCCGAGTGGGAAACCCTTGAAAATTAAGTTTGGTTTGACTAGTTGTCAATGTGTCTTCCTTTCCTGCTTATTTAATTTGCAAGACAGGAGTATGAGAGTAATCAGGATCTGTCTCAACATTTAAGTTTGGTCTTCCAAACTGAAGATGAGAAGATGTCAGTGTAATTTTTACCAAGTAAGCAAGTTGTACTCTCTGACTGTGAACTTGGACAGTAACCCTGGCACAGGGTAGCTCCTGTCTTTTCTAAACAGCATACAGATGAGTTAGTGAACCTGCAGATACTCATAGAGAAGATGGGTAACCAAAAGCCACAATACTGGCTGACCATGCTGTTTTGTATTCCTTTTTTTTAAAACAAGTTCTGATGAAATTGATGTGTTCCCACATAGGAGTCTGATTCTCTCTGAACAGCATATTGTGATGTTTATTGTGAGAATTTTTCCCAGCTTAGCTAGAGGGTGAGTGTCATGCTATCATATGTGAATATTTCATTCTGACAAATCCTACACTCCAAGAGAATAAATTAATACACTCACTGCATCTTTTCACAAACTGTATACAAAGAAATAAGATTAGCTCATGCTTTCCTATGTACATATAAGTATTTAAGCAACACTATTTCAATTAAGACAGTACCTTTTAGCCAAAGCATGCTGGGAGACCCCTGTCATAAATGTTGTTTATTTCACTGAAAATTATTTTCATCAAACTAAGGGACTACTCTGCCCTTTTCACATCTTTGAGAGAATTGCCATTAAATTGGGTTCAGACATGATCACACCCCATGTTAAACCTGCCACATTAATGGCACATTAAGAAAACTTAAGGAAAATCTTTTGAGTGCCTTGAATTCAAAGACAGTCAGAGGAATGAGTGGTTTGGCATCTTTACCCAAACATAGTAGGTTAAAAGATATTTAATAATTACCTGCTGTGTCCTATCAAGTCATAGTATTCCAGTAAAATCTGGAGCAAAAGATGTCACCTCTTCTGAGGAAATACTGGCTTTTTTAAGCCATGAGGTTCTAGATGGCAGTTCATCAGCTGCAAACAGTGCTTGATGGAAAGCTACTAAATAATGGAATAGAAGTAAAAAAATGTCAGAATAGATTCACCTGTCTGTTAGACATCTGGTTATAAAAAATATTCAAATATTTAGTGAGGCTTATATTTGCATTATTTGTATATAAGTGATAACAGCTGATACAGTTAACAACCAAAACAGTGGAGTAAACATTTCACTGTGGGGTTTTCTGGGTACATGCTGCAAATGAGGAATGGCTTTAAGCTGACAGAGGGGAGATTGAGATGAGATCTTAGGTAGTTCTTCCCTATGAGGGTGGTGAGGCCCTCGCACAGGTTGCCCAAGGAAGCTGTAGGTGCCCCATCCATGGCAGTGTTCAAGGCCTGGTTGGACAGCGCTTGGAGCAACCTGGTCTAGTGGAAGGTGTCCCTGCCCATGGCAGGGGGGTGGAACTGGATGAGCTTTAAGGTCCCTTCCAACCCAAACCAGTCTGGGATTCTACGATTCAGAATTCTGAAAGCACAGTGAGTTTTCATCAAGTCTTGGTGACACTGGTCATCCTCAGCAGTAGCAGGGTCATCAGGACACGGTTTGACTTTCACTTATTGTAACCACAGTTTCAAAGAGGAGTTGTTGGGAGGAAGACAAGGGAGAATGACACTGACACAACCTCTCTGACAGCTCCTGCTGCACACCATTGTCTTGTGTATGTATTTCCACCCTTTTCTAGAAAATGCAAGTCATAGTGCGGGCTTAAGAGAGTCACAGCCTTCACCATATTTCACCTGAGCTGGCTTTGGCAAGTGTCCCTAAGCAGAATACACAAGCAAACAACAGAAATAAGTGAAATGCTCCAGAAGTATCACCTCTTATTACAAATACTGAAGTACACCAAGATTGCAACTAAACACAGTATCAAGTTGTTAGAGCAAACATCCTAAACCAGATTCAGCATGGCAGTCATATTAAAACACAGAATATAGGGTATATTTCTCAGCTACAGAAATATAGACTAGCTTCACCTAGAATTAAAATATCCTGAAATGTAAAATATAGTTGATAGAAAGTAAAGGTAAATGTTCTTTCATACTGCATTAATTATCAGTAGTAGTTAATTTTCGAAACTTCGTTAGTCACAACAAGTGAACATTAAAAAAGGAATCATCGTGATCCCATTGAAGGCTTTTTTGTAGCTCAGTGTCTGCAGGTTGATGAATTCTGCAAGGTGTCATATTTCATGTAATTTCTGATAGAGGAAAAGCATTGCGAATACATACGACTCTTCATTGATTTATTTTCATTATACGGACAAGCTAACAGCTGCATCTATTGGCATTCTCAATCCTTATTTAAAATATTTGTCCAAGCCATGCAAGCATCTCAGAAACTGGGTCTATTATTCAACTGTTCTAGCACAATAAATCTTGCGTTCAAGGGTGCAGAGGAAGAGGAGTGTGTCCTAGTGGTATGTGTAAAACGGAGGAGATTTTTGTAAAAGCAAGGCCTGTTCACAGCAAGGCCTGTTATGGGCATAACCACTGAGAGAGGTGGTGTTTTGCAGGGCTTGAAGTCTGACCAGTGAAGAGGTGAGGTGTCCTGGGTTCAGCAGTAGCAGTCGTTTTTCTCCTTCCTAGTGGCTGGTGCAGTGCTGTGGTTTTGGCTTTCAGGCTGGGAACAGTACTGGTAACATCGATGGTTTTAGTTGCTGCTCAGTAATGTTTACTCTGACCAAGGACTTTCTGAGCCTCATGCTGTGCCAGGGAGGAGGGGAAGCCGGGAGGAAGCAGGGACAGGACACCTGACCCAAACTGACTGAAGAGGTATTCCATACCACACCACGTCATGCCCACTATATAAACTGGGGGCAGTTACCCGGAAGGCCCTGATTGCTGCTCGGGTTGTATTCTCTCCCTTTGTTATTTCCCTTATCATTGTTATTACTGGTGGTAGCAGCAGTAGTTTGTGTTATACCTTAGTCACTGGACTGCTCTTATCTCAACCCGTGGGAGTTACATTCTTTTGATTCTCCTCCTCATCCCTCCAGGAGTGGGGGGAGGAAGAAGGCAGGGAAGTGAGTGAGCGGATGTGTGGTTCTGGGTTACCAGCTGGACTTGAACCACAACAGTTCTTTGTGGCACCCATTGTGGGGCTCAAAGGGTTTAGATAAGGTTGAGGTCAGGCTGTGGGTTTCTCCAGCTCATTAAGAGTGGGAGTTCCAAAGGTCAGTTAGATATGGACATATATATGTGTGAGATTTTCAGAAGTACTTACTAAAGGCTCTCCTCTTTTGAAAAGAGCAACAATTAAGCTGTGGCAATTAATACACTCATCAAGAGCATGGTCTTGATGAACCTGGGAACAATGCCCAGATTCTGGCTAAGCCTAGTTGTTTTCTACCCAGCAATGTTACCCAGCAATATATGGCTGAAAATAGAACATTAAGCCATGTTGTAAGATCGTCTTTCAGCTCTGACATTGTATTTGGCTCACTATATTAATCATGTCTAATAGAGGATACAGTTCTGTGTCAGAAAACTTTCTGCTGTTGGCATCCCTGTCCCTCCAACTACCCTAAACATAGTCTAAACTACTATGTTTAGACAGAATAGGTGAAACACAAATAAAAGCTAATTTTATCATGAAAGAAAATGTTGATTTTGAATGCTGTTTATAGTAGAAGCATTAAAGCAGTGTATGGATATGAAAAGTTTTTCTTTCACAGGCAGGTTTGAGTATCATTTGACATGAAAGACTCCTTTTCAGAAGTATAATTTTAATTTACTTGTGAGAAGAGGAAGAGAGAAAGCTTCACAGTATGGAGGCTGCAACTCCCTTCCACCCTTCTTTTCTTTTTTTTCGTTTAGAACATGTCAGGTCGGAATGTCCATGCCTGCATATAAATGCACAAGAGTCGGAATAATAATCCCACGCTAATGACAGTTGGTTGTAGCCTGAGATCTTGACCTTGCTTCTTTCCAAATTGTGGCATTGTATAGACAGTATGGCCAGTTTCAGATGGAAATACTGTGAAAAATATTACTTCCCACCTATTCCCAGAGAAATGAAAAGCTGTATAGTGTCTTTGTGTTTTTCCTTTGTGGCAGAAGAGTGAAGCCAAGATGCAGTATGCATCTTCTGCTTAGATAACTAAAAGTTATCCAAGAATTAGTCTTGAGAAATGCTCATTTATAGGAGAAATTTGGAAAGGCCTGTGGTCATTTCTTCATTTTACCTTCATGTTTTCCCTTCTGACTCTGTAACTGATCACCGTGAGCTGGATTACAGAAAGTAATCAGATACCTAAAAAAGTACCTACAAGTGACATACCTCTCTCACACTGTGGAATTAAGTTCATAAGGGAAGAACTCTAAAATGTGAAATCAGTCTTATTCTCCCATTTGTTAAATCTGTTAGCTTTTTGTCAAATTTGACCTGAAACCTAAACATTCATATTTATTTATTTTACTTCTTACAGAAAACTATATGAAATTAGAGATGATGTCAGTATCTGTAATTTCTGAGGATAAGGGTGACTTCAACTGTAAGGAAAGCATGTTTCAGATGTGCTCAATCTCACTTAGAAACAAGAAAAATGCCAGCTGGAAACGCTTCTTTCTAGAGAAGGCCATGTGTCCCATGTCTTTCATGTCCAGACAATCTCAATAGCTTTAGTTTCAGCCAGCTATACCTTTCCGTATGTTTCCCTGTTGCTGTTCCATGGATCTGGGTGTTACCATGAAAGATGTGGAGAAAAGAGCATTGCTGTGGTCCAAATTCCCAACCTTGGGGAAGAAACCAGACCATGCCACTTTACTTTTAGCATCCAGCTGCTGTTGTTCCAGCAGATTAAGATGTAGGCTCTTTACTTCACAGTCAGTCAACGTGCCACTGGGCTCTGTGAGGAGTGCTGCTTGTTGTTGAACTGGCTCTGA
Organism: Ara ararauna; assembly: GCA_028858755.1. Lineage (NCBI taxonomy): Eukaryota > Metazoa > Chordata > Aves > Psittaciformes > Psittacidae > Ara > Ara ararauna. Next base: position 68,238,526 of record CM054410.1, on the reverse strand, counting down.
CCCAGAAGGGTTTTCTCCAGCAACACATGAACCACTGCACTCAGGGTTTCTCCCTGACTCTTGTAAACTCTTGTCTGACCCAGCTGTCGTATTATGCTCTATACGTGGTTGTTCAGTTCTTGCCTTGCCACCTCCTATGTAAATTACCCTCATTGATGAAACTCCCTACTGGTCATAAAAAATCAGCATGTTTTATATGGTGGCAGCTGCTCTAATGCCGCAAATTATTTTAAGAGCCATTGAAAAAACAGAATTTATATCAAGTATACTCTCTAGATGATTCACTGTCTCCTTTGTGATTAGTGAAGTAGAGCACTAAGCAGTTGTGTGTTAGCTTTTCTTTACAAGAATTGTAAATGCAGACTCATACTTATTTCCATGATAGTATCCTGGAAATCATTTGGATCCCCACTCAACTGTAAAAAAAAAAAAAAAAACCAACAATTGTGCATTCTTTGCCAGAATCAGTCTCAATTAACCACTGCTTCTATCCACATGTGAAATGTCTGAAAGTACCTTGTCTCCTTTCTATATCGTAAAATCCTAGAACAGTTTGGGTTGGAAGGGACCTTAAAGCTTATCCAGTTCTAACCCCCTGCCATGACACCTTCCACTAGACCAGGTTGCCCAAAGCCCCATCCAGTCTGGCCTTGAACACTTTTGTATCATCATCTTATTTCAGGGCAGAGTCAATTTTGGTCAATAATTTTTTGGTTATTCAGTGTTTGTTTTACTCCAACCTTCTAAAAAACTGGAACCAGAAAAACAAAAATAATCCACCGCTTCTTCACAATGTCTGGCAATGTCAACTGTGTATTCTTAATGAAGGGGTATTTGTGCTGAGGAAAAAAAAAAAAAAAGAGAAGTTTAATAAAGTTCATATGTTGTAAATTAAATTTCTTCTGGCAACTGAGTTTCTCACTTGTCCCCTAATTTTTGTAGAGTTTATGGTTTCTGGTGTCCTGCTGCTTCTTCATGTCACAAGTTAGGTTAAAAGTTATTCCACAGTTCCTTGTTTGCCTTTGGAGAAGCAGGAAGTTTATGAGAAGTTTCTCTCCAGTGAAATCCTTCACTTCAGGAAGAAAATTTTTAATAAATATAATGAAGTATTTCAGGAGTAAACATCCTGCTTGGAATGAATAGCCATTGGAAAACACAAATACATGCCACTATAATATCTGGAATACTGCTAAAAACTTGTTATTCAGATTTGCTCAACCCCAGTGGCCACAGTCCTTGTCCATAACACATCCCTCAGGAGTCTACAAATTACAGTCCAGTGATTTTACTCCAGTGTACTTTCTGTGATCTTCCCTGGGTAACATCAAATAAAGTTCCTGCCCTGGACACTTGCATAGATATAACCACCCAGCATATAACCACCCAGCTGTGTTTAGCCTCAAACCAAATTTGCACTGAAAACCTCTATCAGAGATACTGGAGGCATGCAAGTGATGAAATCAGCTGTACCATCCTTTGGGGGGGGGGGGGGGGGGAGGGGGGGGGAGGGGGGAGGGTTGCTGAGCCTATAAAGCCTTTGTTGCTCAAAGTACATTGCATAATAAAGAAAATGTATATATTTGATGCATTTACAGCTGAGTATACATGCAGGCTTGCCTTTTTTGATTCCTAGAAAGTATAATTTGTGGGTTTGAGTATTGTTTCGCTCCCTAGTGTTCTGATTATAGGTAAGGTAACCTTGAACAAATAAGATTTCAGGGTACATGGAGAGCCTTTGGCAGCCTTGCTCCTCAGGTGCACCTGAGATGGTTTGCCTGCAAAGGGGGTTCCCCAATTCTGATACCTTGTTACCTTAGTAGCTCAGAGCGGGGTGGAGCTGGTATTAAGTTACTCAAATTTGTAATCCTGACTTCTGTCACAGTGGGGTTCACTGGTGAATGCTTTGGGTCATTCCTTTTGAGCCCCTAACCAAAGTCAACAATTCCATCTAGCAGCTCTGCAACATCTTGTTTTGAAACTCTTAAGCCAACATGCTAGTATTTAATTCAGTTTTCCTTGTTCTTTTGTGGTGAAAATACCGCAGTATTTTAGAGGCTGAGATAGTTGTCATGTGCGCAGCAGTTCATTATTTTTCCTTCATCTGTGCTTCTCTTGATGGTTTTATACTATTTTTAATGGAAATTTCATATTCTTGTTATTTTTTATGTTTATTTCAGTGTTTGTTCAAGTTCATTCCGTCGTATGATACAAACAGAGGGGACTTTAAAACATTTATTTTTAATGTTGTTAGTTTCAGCACAGGGAGAAGAGAAGCAGGAAAAAACACTGTTGTCCCCAAACATTTCCTTAAGTAGCACTTGTTCTGTTTGCTTCTGCAAAAGCAGCATATGACATTACCTGTGTATTTGTTACTGGTTTTTTTCTTTCAAAGTATTTATGTTTAATACAGTTTACATATGTACTGTCAAGTAACTTCAAAATGGCTTGAGATTGTTGTTTTACATTCAGAGTTAAGTGAAATTGCACATTAAAATGCAGAGAAAATTTTGGGGATGTTTTTAACTAAATCTCTGATTTTACTTCAGACACAGAGCTTACGTCTCTCAGACCTGCACAGAAAATCTCAGCTTTGGAGAGGGATAGTAAGTGTTACCTTAATAGAAGGTCGTGAACTAAAGGCAATGGATGCAAATGGACGAAGTGATCCTTATGTGAAGTTCCGGTTGGGGCATCAGAAGTACAAGAGCAAGGTAATTTTAGCTGTGACAAAAATATGCCTTGGCTGTGTTTGAAAAATTTTGTTCCGGTTTGCACGGTTTTTTTCAGTGGCCTGACTGTTCAAATAGTAATGGAGAGTTACTCTTGTATTATTTAGCTGTCAGAACAGCTGCAGTTTTGTTTAGATGATTCTTTTTACTTTGCTATTAAAAAAAAAATAATAGCAGGTGGGGAAAAATATAGTGCTGAAAAATGCAAGGTGGTGTGGAGGCACACATGCTTTTCCCTGCAGGCTGTGTTGGTTTTATTTGCTGGTACAGGTCTTATCCCCAAACCACAGCACGCTCATATTCTCACTTTCTTCATTGTGTTATTACAGCAAGTTTCATTAAAGTTTTGTGTATGTAGGAGTTTAGCAAGTAGATAGGATTGATCTGTGAGAAGATGATCATGGAGCCTTGCTTGGCTTTATTGCCATTATTTTTTAACCCTCTGATCCCTACTTGTTTAAAAATGGCTGTTTATGAAAGATGCTGGGACTGCTGATGATATACTTGACCTTTCTCTCTCAATGACCATGGCAGCCCTTGTGGTTTTCACAGCCAGATGAAGGAAAAAGCAAGGAAGAGGCCAGGAACATCTAAGTGCCATGTTTGCAGACCTCTGAGCCTGCCTTGTGGCCTCTTAATCTGAAATTAGAAGAAATCAAATGTCATGATTTTGTGACTTACTTAAACATTTTCCTAGCATTTATGGATTCAAATCCTCTCTGATTTTTCCATTTATTTTTCAAACCAGCTGAACTGATGGATGTAGAAAGTAGTGATTGCTTTGTATGGAAGGTACTAGGGAGTTCCATTCTTGCTCAGAACAGATGTGACTACTGTGAATACTGCTTTTGCATTTTGGTAGAAAAATCTGCAAGCTTTCTGTTCTGCAGAGCATGGTCAGATGTACACAGACTGAAATCCATTGAAGGCAATTTTGTTCGGAGTAACTGGACTGAAAATGATGGAGATAGCTACTTTCAGATGAAAGTAGCTTTCTGTTTTTACTGCAAAGGAAAGGCAGCAAAATACAGTTTTGGGAAAAAAAAATCTGACAAAACAACAAACCAAATACGAACAACAGAGAGTATTATTCCATAAAAAGTAAACCATGACACAGTCTTTCTCACAGCTTTTACTGCAGCTGGGGAAGGAAGACATGATAAAATCGTTTCTTTTTCAATACCTACAGTCACTCTCTAGTTGTCATTTCCAGTGCTTTGTTTTGCTTTAGGCTCAGACACATAACTTTACAGCTAACTGTCACTTAAGATTGGGCATAATTATTCTACATGAAAAGGGACCCATTGCCAGGGTAAATCCTTTGTCTGGGAGGCTTTTTGAAAGTGACAGGTTTCAGGATTATGGAGGTTGCTGTTGTGTCAGAGAGGCATGAGAGAACTGGTCAGTGCACTTCTCTAATTATTTACAATTTTTTAATTCTCACTGCTAGAGATACTCATACTCTGAACAGCCTCTAAACATCAAATTCACAATTCTAGAAAGCACATGCCTGCACAATGCAATATGACTTTCCTTTTGCTCTTCTTTCAGATTGTGCCAAAAACTTTGAATCCTCAGTGGAGGGAGCAGTTTGACTTTCATCTCTATGAAGAGCGAGGTGGAATTATTGATATTACTGTGTGGGACAAGGATGCTGGCAAAAAGGATGATTTTATTGGCAGGTTTGTGCAGTTACAGCTTTCTTGTTCCCTGGAGATGAGAGCAGATGATTAAAATGAGCCTTGCTATTGAAACTATTTCTTATGACCATTTATTCTTGGGTTTTGCTGGTTTTTTTTTTTTCCAAGGTGGGGGAGGATTTTTTGCAGGGCATCAGTGCCTTTTGCTGCATCGATGAAATTCTTGGACGACGTAAAATACTTTTTATTGACCAGTAGGTGGCAGCTTTTACCAATTGATAGTTTTTCCAAAATAAAAATCCCGTGGTTAGAGTAATGCTCAAGATGCAGGAAGTTCCATACGCAACACCCCGCTTGGAGGAGAAATAACTCTCCTGACTTGTAATAGGCACATAAGACCAGAATTATGTACTTACTTTTTTAATCTGTTAGATAAATGTAATGAGAGTCTTGAAAGGCTATGCAGAGCTTTTGGAGCAGAGAAATAAGATCATTCACCTAATTTGGGAGAAACAAATGTTTGGGATCTGTCTTACAGTTCAAGAAATTTGTATAAATTTCCCTGGTCACACTTCATTTTACTGTGTAGGAAGAAGAAGATGCTAATGGCTTTTTTTTAACAATGGTGTTAACTGTTAGCTAACAGGGGGGAAAACTGTCTTGTGTTCATGTCAACCACAAAGTATGTGCTATTTGGAAAGCTTAGATATTTGTTTACAACACACTTTAAATGATAATAGTAATAATTATTAATCCTGTATATGTTGATTATGTGTTAGAATATTGGTTGCATTGATACTGTTAACTAGTAGAATTACTTTTTTTGCAAGTTAAAATTAGGAATGGAAATCTAAAAGACCAAGCGCGTACTTTTTGTTGTCAGTGTGGTTATGTTTCTACTGACTTTTTCCTCCCTCTTGTTCTGTTTAAGGTAATGGCATTCTTTATCAGATTATGTCAGTTGGATAATATTCTGTGTTTATTTGCTATCATAAATTGTGGGAACTCAGGACACATACAGAGTCTGTGGAAAGCAAACAGCTTTAATATTGACAAAACCACTTCTCAAAAGTATACACAGCAGGATTTTATTTTATACGATGAAACCCTATGGATGGGATGATATGTTTGTATTTGAAGTTTATGTTGTATTTCTTCCCTGGCTTGATTTCAATTGGTGCATATGGTAACAATAACTATTTTTCTCAAGTAACAAAATAATTTAGTCCTATGTCAACATGTGATATACCTTAGGAAATTATTCCTTTTTTCTGCTTAGCTTTAACCTTCCTTTCCAAAAGATGTTGAGATTCTGCTCTTGTGAGACCTCACTTGGAGTATTGTGTGCAGTTCTGATGTCCTTAACATAAAAAGGACATCGAACTGTTGGAACAAGTCCAAAGCAGGGCCATGAGGATGATCGGGGGACTGAAGCACCTCCCATATGAAGACAGGCTGAGAAAGCTGGGGCTGTTCATCCTGGAGAAGAGAAGGCTATGTGGAGACCTCATAGCAGCCTTCCAGTATCTGAAAGGGGCCTATAGGGATGCTGAGGAGGGACTCTTCATGAGGGACTGTAATGATAGGAAAAGGGGTAACGGGTTCAAACTTTAACAGGGGAAGTTTAGATTGGATATGAGGAAGAAATTCTTTACTGTAAGTGTGGTGAGGCACTGGAGTAGGTTGCCCAGGGAAGTTGTGAATGCTCCATTGCTGGCGGTGTTCAAGGCTGGGTTGGACAGAGCCTTGGGTGGCATGGTTTAGTGGGAGGTGTCTCTGCCCCTGGCAGGGGGGGTGGAACTAGATGATCTTAAGGTCCTTTCCAACCCTAACTATTCTATGATTCTATGATCCTATGATTCAGAGTTTTCAAGTGTGATTTTTCAGAAGACTGTCATCAAAGCAGCGCTTACGTTGTTACTGTTACCAGTAATTACAAAGTCTTTATAAGAGCACTGCATAAAATAAAAGACACCATTTTTGTTCAAAGGCACTTGAAATCTAAATAAGAATGTGATAGAGAAATTAGAGAAGGAAAAATTGTAACTCGAAACATGTGATCTGCTTGGGTAGTTTTCAGATACCTAAAAAAGTTGAACGACTTTAATTATGCATCTGTCTCTTTTTAGTAACTTGCATGCTATTTTGCAAGTAACAAGTGATTTCTACGTTTTATTTTGGCTAAAAATACTTGATAGCATGAGCAGTCTCTCACAGAAGAATGCTTGAAGTCTTCATCATTTTTCAATGGGAGAACCTTGTTTTGTTTTATATAATTTTCCTAAAGAGATGTAGTACTTTTACTAAAAAAAGTACTCATTAGACAAAGCTAATCTATAGTGCTTCTGCAGTATGTAACTAATTTTAAGAAAATCAGTGGTATTTTTCCCTGGAATCTTGCTGCTCCTGATTTTTGTGGCCTCTCTGCTGACACTGTATGTATAACCCCTCCTCAGTTTGTCCTTTCAGACACTCTCCCATTTCACCTTCTGTTGGAAGCTTATCTCTGGATAATGCAACCTGCAAACAAATTCCTCTCCATGAAGATTTCCATGAAAATCTGTCATTTGTCAAGCTCAATCTGAATACAAAAATAGGTCTTAATATTTCCCCTTTCTGACACTCTTTTCCAGTCACTGTGGATAAAAATCACTGACACCTGACAGCTCCACTTTACATTGACCTCTCTTTTCCCCAGTTTCTCCTTTCAAAGCTGCCTCTAAAAGATGGAAGTATTTTGGAAGAGACACTAAAGGCTTGCTAGTGTGTGTATGCTATGCAAAATGCATATTAATTTTGTAAACCATGACCAAGTTGTGCTCCATCATTAAGGCTCTCTGACTCTCAAGGCGTGTGAAGTATATTTGGTATTTTGGTTCAGGTTCCAGGGAAAGTAATAATGAGGCTGTGGGAAGTAAACAACAGACTTGCTTGTGGTATTCTTGCATTGCTCAGTAATGGAGAGGAATCCCTTTCACGTGGCTGTGATCTGCCCCCTTTCTTTAACAATGTACAAGTAGCAGCTGTTATATGGGAATAATTTTATTAAATGCAAATGAAAATAATTATTGCTTGAAGATGTTCTGCATGGCCAAAGTATGGTTAGGGACAAGACACATTGATTGAAGAGATCCTATTCATTGAGGGACGCAGCAGACCAAATTGAGAAAACAAAAGAAAAAGTTGTTTAAGGAGTGGAGGAGTCTCAGCTCTCATCCATGGTATTGGGGTTTTGCATCCTCCATATTCATCTCCTACAGAACACATGTGAAGGCTAGCAGAAAACCAGGCATTACCAAGCAGCTTTGCCAAGGGATCTCTTTGAAGAGAGCCATCCCTAAGACTGGTTCAGCAGTTCCAAATGGAGCTGGAGGTGGGAGAACAGGGTGGACAGGTGAGAGGTTGAAGGGACAAACTCCTGGTTCCTCCTGGAAAACAACATAGGAAATCCCCTTGAGCTGAAATATTCTTACTATGATAAGCTCTGTAACTTGCAGATTTTATTCCAAAGCATAATGTCATAACTTCTCCTGGAGTAATACTCTGCTGGACTTCAGTGAAATAAAAGAAGTGGAGAGTCACGAATGTAGATGTCTGTGGTCCCTGCATGTATCATCATGCTCATTAGGCTGGAGAATGTTCAGGGCCAGGTGAAGCTGGGAATGTGATGAGTTGGCAGTGGCACGTGTGTTCATACTGCGAGGGCTTGGACTGTAATCTGTAGTTGAGAACAGGAAGACATAAGAAAGATGTTTGAGAGGCTGAAGACATGAAAGTGAGATCCTGGCTTTGGGGTGGCATGGCAGGAGGGTGTAAGTGGAATGGGTGGCTTGTAAGAGAGAGGAAGGTGTTTAGAGAGTGTGCATTACAGCATGACATCCTAATTCAGAGAGGGAGAAAGACATGTCTTTCACAGAACTGTCATAAAGCTCCCTCTTCTTCTTGGTGCCCGTTCAAGTTCAGTGTGGCATTTCCTGGAAGGAGTCACTGACAGCTTTCCATTCTTTGAGCACTATGTGTTTGTAGAATTCATTTGAGTTTGTGTGCATTCTGCATGAGAATTTAAAGGATGTAGCACCCTGTGAACTTTCATCTTGGAATTCTCTGAAAAAAATGAAATAGTAGAACCATTTCAATGCTTTTTTTGGGATTTCAAAAGCCTGGAAAAATGCCTCAGATGAAAGCTTCAAGAAAGATATGTTTCTGACCAGATGCTGATTTGTATGATGAATCACAGGGCTTAACCAGGACTGAGCTTCGTCATGCAGGAGATTAAATTCTGACACTCTTCTGAATATCTTATTTAAAAAAAAAAAAAAAAAAAAAAAAAAGCCACGCAACTGTTTCTTCACCATGAGATTTTAGTTCTGGGGGCTTTTTTGTTTGGTTGATTGGGTTTTGGGTTTGTTTGGGAGTTTTTTTTGTTTCAAAAAAAACCTGGTTTTGTCTGTCAGGGTGGTGAGGCCCTGGCACAGGTTGCCCAGAGAAGCTGTGGCTGCCCCATCTGTGGCAGTGTTCATGGCAGGGGCTTGGAGCAACCTGGTCTAGTGGAAGGTGTCCCGGCCTGTGGCAAGGGCTTGGAGCTGGATGATCTTAAGGTCCCTTCCAATCCAAAACAGTCTGATTCTATGGTTCTGTGATTCCAAGCCCAAAGACATGAGCTATAGAAGTTTGGGGTTTTTTTGGAAAACACCAGCAGCTAAAGCCACAGAGGCAGCATTCTTCAGTTCAAGTAGGCATATGGACTTGAGGGAGCAGTATTAGTCATTGCTTCATCTGATAAGTAGAAATGCATAAGTCTGTGTGTATATTGTTCAAAATAACAAGCAAACAATTTCTCATCCATATTGACTCAATATACTCCTATTATTATCAGCATATATTACAGTAGGTTTATGTAGCTAATACTAAGATCAAAATGAAGGTGGAATGATTTTAATCTTAGTGTAATTATTTAACTTTCTTATAATTTCTGTTTTTGAGGGTGATCCTGATTGTCACCTTTAGGATAATCAGCTAGTAAATCCTCATGATTGTTACAACTTTATGCATAGCAGTAATCTGAACAAATTGGCTGCTGACAGGTGCAATAAATTGCCAAGAATGAGTGCTGTCAGAGAGTAAGTTGTTTCTGTGAACATACAGGATAAGTAAATCCCATGTCATACAGTTTTTTTCAGCTGGAATTATTTGCAGTTCAGTACAGCAGGATTTATAGCATTATTTATTGTTATGAAAAATGTGTGTTTATTGTTAAAATGACATTGAATTTTACTCATATTTTTTGCCAGGAAATTACTGTTGACATCATCTAGATCTATTTTCATCTGTATTTGTAGATGGTGCTATCTTTTTTTCCCATCTGATGCAAATTAAGAACAAAAGACCTTGTGTATTGTGTATTTGTTAAGGCTATTTATTAATTTTATCTGTAGCACACTGAAATCTCCCTGAATATTGTCATGAAGATCAGATCTATTTTTGTGTGCAAGTGTGCATGGGTACACACCATAAATGTGAAATACAAAGTTAAAATATTAAAAAGTAAGTATTGAGGATTTCAACACCTAACCTGCTATACCTTAACTGTTTATTTTTTTCACAGTAATGAAGCTATAGAGATTTTTGGGGATGCATGCAATATAATAATGTGTAATAGTTTGTTGACAAAGTGTTATGACTAAAGTTAAATTACTGAAGATCTGTTTCTCTATGTAAAATGAAGATTTTGCCCAAAGCATTAAAATCTTAAAGTACTGCTGTCAGGCTGGCCCTTGACAAATCCTGAGGGGTGCTGAGTGTCTCCATTTTTGACTTGTCAAAGGGAGTTGGATGTAAATACTGCATCTCAAAATTCGGCCTTTAGGTATTCCACACGTTATTTATTACTATCAGTCGAAATTTTAAGTTCTGTTAATGCAGGGGCACTGCTGGTCTGGTGGAAATTAAAAAAGGGTTCAGTTTTGGCTCACATATCTTCAGAAACTTTCTCTTATCAGGTATTTCACTATTTACAATTCTTACTGATAGTTGTGTCCACATACTGTTGCAAAATTGATAGTAGTCTCCAATGTATTATGAAATACAGAATGCTGCACACAAACTGGATTATGTTTATGGATTGTGTTTATGGATCCTTCTTCTGACCCCCTGCCTCCCACCAAATGACAGAAGAATGGCAAAATAAATGCAAGGGAGAAGGAATAGTGGAGTAACTGCCCAAACATGAGGAGCATGACAATATGTGTAAAAAGTGGTTAGGGGTGTAAAATCGGTATTTGTGAGGATTTGTGGAAGGTTGGAGCTGTGTGAAAATTCTTGCAAAGCTACTTGGACCAACTAGAGAGAGGAGAACCATGTAGAAAGACATGATGTTTATCAAAGCAGAACAAAGTCAGTTTTGCTGTGAAGGAATTGCACTTGTGGCATACTAGCAGCACTTGCATGTAAGTGTATGGCTGTGCCACAAGTACAACAAAGGAAATAACAGCACACAAAAGGTCTGCAACTGCTTTTTTTTCTGTCTGTGTGGTCTCCAAAGTAAATCTGTGGTTTCATTGTGGAGAGCTGTGCTTAGGAAGACGTTAATTGGTCATTTCAAAATCCTCCAGCAGGATTTTATGGCATAGGCTTTCTTTCATCAAGCAATAAATGCTTGACTGTATTCAGGAATTGCTCATTGACCAGTGACATTGTCCTGTATTTCATCTAGCTCTCATATTTCCATTTTCAAGACTGACTTAGCCCAAACTGCAGATCTCTTTCCTGCTTTCCATGTGTTACTGCATGAAAGCACCGCTTCCCAGGTCCTTCTGAGTTCTCCCAGCTTTCCAAGGATCCTCTCCAGCTTCCTTGGTATCTTCTCCCTTTTCTCAATGACCTTCTCAAGCTTCATGGGGACCCCTTTCAACTTCCTGTGAATCTTTTCCAGTTTCCTGCCATCCTTTCCATCTTCCCAGGGATCTTTTCCAGCTTCCCAATCTCACCACCACTCTCCCCCCTAGCTGGTGTCCTACTTAGCTAAGTTAGAGTCTCCATCTCCTTTGGGAGATCTCCTGTTTTTCAGACTGTCACCTCTATTGGCCACCAATCACATGCATCATGTAGGATCTTTTTATTTCTTTGTCATTATCTTTACACTTAAAAATTCCATGCTCTTATTCTTCCAAGAACTTTATGTTACTGCAGTTCTATCTCCCTGAGCTGTGTTGTTTTCTGTCAGTGCTTTCTGTTGGAGAATTTCCCCTCTCCGTTTGTTTCTTGGTTTTACTGGAACATTGTACTCTGCTCATAAAGGATATGGAGTCTCACAGATTGTAGCAGTTTATGCCTCATTGCTTCTGATGTGTGTCCAGCTCAGTTCTAATTGCGGAATCGCACAGTTTCCTCTCCCTGGCATCCTTTGGAGCAACATAGACCTGGATCACAGTGGAGTTAAAAGGCTGTCTTCCTGAACAAGTCCTGATGATAATTAAGTTGCCTGGGTTGTAGCCAAGTGGTGCTTTTCTGTCCCTATCACTTAGGATTGTGCCAATTCCTCTTTTATGCTTTATTTTGTCATGTGAGAAAATGATCTCGCTGTCTGCTGTCTCTCCCTTGCCTGGCCACCTGGCTTTTAAGAGGCCTTCTATGTCATGTTGCTACCTTTGTAATTCATTCATTAGCAAGGACATTTCACCAGGGTGCCAAAGCAGTCTTACATTCCAGATTCTGTTAGAACTAGAGAGGGGAGGTGATTTTTACCTCTTAGACATGCTGATAATAAAATACTACATTTAGTTCTGGCTTCAACACTTTAAAAAGGATGCAGGAGAATTTCACTGGATCAGAAAAGTTACAAAAAGTCATTTGAGGGCTGTAGGAGATGTGTTCCAAGGAAATGTATAGGGAGCTGAAGGTGTTTAGCATATCAAAAAGAAGATCAAGAAGAGATATGATTTTGGTATATAAGTACCTCCACTAGAAGAAAACACTGAGCACTAAAGGCTTTTCAACAGAGTAAAGGAAGGCATTAAAAGAACCAAAGGCCAGACATATTTCAAATTAAAAATAAATCAGAAATATATTTCTAACAGCTTGGGTGATTAGCACACTGAACAGAGTTTCAGAGAAGTGGTGGATTCCCCTTGAATCCTCAAATTTCCTTCCATGGGAGCTGTACCCTCTTTCCACAGTGACTTTCCTGTGATACTTTGGTACACGAGCTTGAGACACTCGTGTTTTTATTCCCTCCTGATCTCCCGAGAGCCGAAAATCCAGATCCACCTGGTACTTGATAATGCTCATATATAGAGCTGGTCCGAGATGTGCCTCTGTAGCTCTTCTGGAATAGTGAGCCAGCCAGAGCCCCTGCCTCCCACTTCTGGTGCTGACACAGGTCAGGTACTGCAGGGGCCATACAGTGAGGGGCAGTGGAGAGATGCAAAATACTCAAACTGCACTAAAAAATGAAATTCCCTGAAATGCCATGTATATCCATGCTTGCAAATCTGTCTGTGAAGTTAATGGATATTTTTAATGGCTTGGGGATGTTGGTTGATGAGAAACTGAATATGACAGGCAGTGTGCACATGAGCCTATAACTGCCCCGCGTGCTGGAATCCATCCCCAGAGCATGAGCAGCAGATCAAGGGAGAGGATTCTCCCTTCTACTGTGCTCTGGGGAGACCCTTCCTGCAGTCCTGTGTCCAGCTCTGGGGCAACAACTCAAGAGGGATGTGGAGCTGTTGGAGTGAGTCCAGAGGAGGCCATGGAGATGCTGCAAGGGCTGGAGCAGCTCTGCTCTGGAGACAGGCTGAGAGAGCTGCGTTTGTTCAGCCTGGAGAAGGGAAAGCTCCTTAAGGGAAGACCTTAGAGCAGCTGCCAGTGCCTAAAGGGGCTACAAGAAAGCTAGAGAGGGGCTTTGGACAAGGGCCTGTAGGGACAGGACAAGAGGGAATGGCTTTAACATGACAGAGGGGAGATTGAGAAGAGATCTTAGGCAGAAGTTGTTCCCTGTGAGGGTGCTGACGCCCTGGCACAGGCTGCCCAGAGAAGCTGTGGCTGCCTCATCCCTGTCAGCGTTCAAGGCCAGGTTGGACAGGGCTTGGAGCAAGCTGGTCTCGTGGAAGGTGTCCCTGCCTGTGGCAGGAGGTTTGAACCAGATGGTCTTGAAAGCGTTTAAGACCTTTTGGTCTTCCAACCCAAACCATTATATGATTCTATGAATTCTTCAAGTTGATTTCTTCAAAGGTGGAGAACTTTTTCTTTCAGCGGCACCATGTAACTAGGAATTCCATGAGTAACGGGATTGTCCATAATCACTGTTATCTCCTTATTCATGACAGCTGCCAGTTTCATGCAACTTGTGGCCTCCTCAAATGGCTGTAATTTTTCATGGTCCTCAATTTGAGAATGCAAGACAAAATTTTCTGCCACAACAGTATCATTCTGAATCACATTCTGATAACATTCAAATTCACCTTCATCCTCAAAGCATCTTTGTTCTCCATGGGAACAGTTGTTTGTGACAAATGTCTTTTAACAGAACATCTTAACTGATGCAAATGTCAAAATTGCTAAGGCTTTAAAGCTTGGAATACTTGTATATACTCTCAGTAATATGTAAAGGGCATTGTCAACTTGAACTTTCCAAAGCTATTTATCTTTAGAATTTTTTTGTTAACTTCAAGGCTTGTAATGAAACAAATCCAAATAGAAGTTTGTGAGTTTCCTACTGATGTATGTAAAGATTATTCTAGGATAGGGTTCTTAGTATTCTAAAGGTATTCTAGGATAGCGCTTAGGCAGTGCCTCAATAAAACCAGGTTTCTTAGAAGCTGCATGTCCTACAAGGCAGAGGAGGGGACATAGCACAGATCAAGAAATATGCTTTCACCCAACGGTGTGCGCACAGAAATGTACTCAACCTGCATTTCCATGAAAAACGTTGGCGACACTTCTTAATGAAATTACAGACTCATTTGGGTTGGAAACAACCTTAAAGCTCATCCAGTTCCACCCCCCTGCCATGGGCAGGGACACCTTCCGCTAGACCAGGTTGCTCCAAGCCCCACTCAACCTGCGCTTGAAAACTGCCAGGGATGGGGGAGCCACAGCTTCTCTGGGCAGCCTGTGCCACGGCCTCACCACCGTCACAGGGAAGAACTTCTGCCTAAGATCTCATCTCAATCTTGCCTCTGTCAGGTTAAAGCCTTTCTCCTTATCATGTCCCTACAGGCACTTGTCCAAAGCCCCTCTCCAGCATTCTTGTTGGCCACTTTAGTTACTGTTTTCATCAAGTTATCTATGGGCTCTCAGAAGAAATTTTTCCTGTTAAAATGGTTGAGACACCTGGTAGAAGAAGCTTCCAGATAGCTTCCTACCTGTTGTATGGTTTTAGGAAATACCAAGCTGGTGATGGGGTGTTCATAGAGACCTATCAAGCAGACAGTTGTGACACGTTTCTTAGGTCTTCATTCTAGATGTTAGTATGTTAGGAATATTTTATAGATGTAGTAAAGGTGCACAGGTAAAACCAGTTGTTTCTTTCGACCTAAATAAAAAATAACAAGGACTATTAATGTTGCTAATGTCCTGTAACTTCAGGAATTGGAGAACTTGAAACTCTGATGTAAACCGTGTAATTTTATAGTCATCACAGTTTTCTGATGCATGTAGGTTTTTCTGTTCTGCTGGGGTAGCTTTTTGTGCCTGTTTTTGAGTCAGAAGTGGATTATTTCCACATTACTTGTATCATAGTGACTTTCTTTAAGAGAGTTTAGTCTGGTTCTTTCAATTATTGTTGAAAGATGTTATATTGTTGCAGAGACATATTTTTGAGTGGTATTTGTTTTGAAATTAACTATCAAAGAATATTTAAACCAGGGGCATCTCCATCTTTGAATGCTTGATTCCAATATTTTTTATCTTAAGGAGGGCTTTACACACCTTACTGCAGCCTAAATAGTAATTTGTCAGTCTTTGTACATGTGCAATACTTATATTGACCGGCAGGCTGCACTAACAGCTTTAGTCTTTCCTTACAGTTGTTTATTTAATTTCTTACTCCTTATCATTGAAAGAGTTCAATATAAAAGGTAAATAATCAGCTCAGAATTCTATGTCAGTTGGAGGGTTTTCTCCATTGTAAAATAATTGAACCTTGTTACTCTGAGCTTTGCAGTAGTTCAATTTTGACAACTTCACTACAGACAGTAAATTAAAAAAAAAAAAAAAAAAAAAAAAAAAAAATCCTGTAGCAAATTTAATCTGCCTGTGATAGCACAGGATCTGTTTTGCAAGGCCACATTTATTCTCATAATTGGCTATTTCCTGTCCTTAAATGCCTATTTATTCTTGTCTGCCACTTTTTTCTCAGTTTATTGGCACTGAGGTCACCACATTATCTTTCTCTTCAAAACCAATTGACATTTTATGAAAAGAGTTTGCTAGATGTTTAGTTTAGTGAGAGTGGCATGCAGAACATGTGGTTGTTGCATTAAGTAATCGCTTTTGAAAACATAGTATTCAGTGACTTAACTATATATAGAACATATTCATTTACTTTATTTCAATACTGTTATTGTTTTTATTTAGAGTAACGAATTGGCAAAACATTGCTGCGGGATGTTGTCAGAAGTATTCCAAATAGTGCTTTTTCACAGAAATTCCAGAGCAGTGCACAGTGGCATTACATTTGACATAGGTGTTGAATTTCTCAACATGCTCAGAGTTGCAATCTAGGAAAGTTGAAATTAGTGAATTATACAAATTAAAATATTAAAACTTCTAAGCTTTGCACAGACTAATGGCTCACCCTAAGGTATTCTTGTTCTAATTAAAAGCTTGTGGACAGCTCTTTGTTAGCAGTGATACTCTTTTCCCTTCAATGCTCTACTTTTTATTTTTTAAAGTGTTGCAAAGCTATTTCTGCTGGCTGGCACGTACAAAGCCATTCTTCATTAGCTCAGTCTACAGTACAACCAAGGTTTATTCAGAAGGGGATCAAGCAGGCTTCAGCCAGTCTGTGCGGTTATAAGCGGTCCCTGCTCATTACAACGAGAGTCATCTTATTATATAGGGGGTTGTGGCATAAGGTTTTATCCTAGATGCCTGCACGAAGCTTTGACCCCAAGCCATGCACAGCTTACTGAAGGAGAGCTGAGCCTTCTGGGTGGTGCTCCGGTCCTGGTTTTCTATGCTCAGTCATGCCAACTCCATCACAATAAATTCCTCAGAGATTTTAAAATTATTGTTTATTTATTTATTTATTTTTTATTCATTGGATTTTTACTGTTGTTAGATGAACGGCATAAAAAATATTCGCATCAAAACTTCCATTTTGTGTTTTCACAAGAGGTGTAATTAAAAAACTATTTACATCTAAAGCTGGATTTTTAAAATTCTCTTTGGCAGTCAGTGTTTGAGTAAGACACATTAATTAACTTTGTTTCTAGTGTCTACATTCTTTTTAATATTTAATGTTCACAAGGATAACAGGTTGTAGCTTTAAAAGAAAAGAAAAAAAAGGTCAAGCAAACGGCATAGGTTGAAGCTGAAGAGAAATCCTTCCACGAGCTGGAAAGGAATGGGATTTCTACTTATTCTTTCTGTCCGGCTGAAGGCAAGTAAGGCAGTGTGCTCTGGTTTGATGTGAAGAAAACTGCATGCTGATGGAGAATGTTTGTTCATAGGTGCCAGGTTGACCTGTCGACCCTGAGTAAAGAACAAACCCACAAACTGGAGATGCCACTGGAGGAGGGAGAGGGATACCTGGTGCTGCTGGTCACTCTCACAGCCTCAGCTGCAGTCACTATCTCTGACCTCTCCGCCAACTCCCTGGAGGACCAGAAGGAGCGAGAGGAGATACTGAAGAGATATGTATGCAGTGCTTCTCTTTTGCCCTTTGCTTGCAAAATGTTTGCTTATATAAATAATAACTATTGGGGGAGGAAAACCAAAAATATATCTCCTATATTCTTATCGCACTCTGCCAGTGACAATCATTTAAGCTAGTTACTAGTGTTATCACAGCCGGTACAGTTAACATCAAGAAGGATACAAATCCGCTTTATACAATAGGGCTTTTTAACATAGTGATTCAGCTATTTGATGGGTTTAAAGAAGTTAGTTTTATTGCCTTGCAGATAATTTTACCAAGTACAAAATAACTAAGGGGTCAGTCAGTGACTGTATACTTTCTAGTGAGTATTTACTCCAAATGGTTTGGCGTGCCAGCAGTTTTCAGCTTTTTTGGAACATCTACAAAAGGGCAAGAAAACTTTTTTTTTTTTTTTACCTGCACATTAGAGGCTGGACTAGTATTTTGTGTCATCAAAATAATTGTTTTATGCAATATTTCTATTTAAAAATATTCCAAAGCAAAATATTTTTATTTTCCACAATCTCATGTTACTCAGAATCTGTGTAGTTTTATCAAAGCAACAGAGAGGGGAGCTCTTACTCCAGTGTTCGCTAATACCTAAATCACTAAGGGTAACTGTCTCACTACACATGGAGAAATAAAAAAAATAAAAAAAAAAAAGAAGCAAAGCTATTTCCACTTAAAATTACAAAGCTTTTATTGTACCATGCTGCCAGGTGTTTAGAAAGGCTTCTCTAGACACTCAGGCATTAAACCAAGCTCTGACTAACAAAGAGCCGCTTAATTTTTTATTTTTTCTTTAGATTTTAAAATATTCCTATTCCATGACTGACATCCTTTCAATAACTGAATTTAATAAAGATGTACCTTATCAGGCAGTGCAGATAACATGAAGTGCTAGTACTAATGCTGTACAATATTCTTCAAACAGATTAGCAGGATGTGCACTTCAGCAAATTTATTCTGGCTATCTCCGCTGAATCAGCTGTCTGCTAATGCTTGTACAACTCATACACCAATAGTGTTATCATAAACACAGTTTAATAGAGGTGACTTAGTGAGGCTAAACATAATATTCCTAAACCAACTGAGAGCTAAGGTATTGTGCACCATCTTGAAAAATAATTACAATTAAGAGAGTTATTGCACGTTTTGGAATTCACATAGACAGCCTGTGGTTGTCAGAATAGACCTTAATAAATATAATAAATTTCTGGTGGATATGTTTTTGAAGTGACATACTTCCTGCTACCAAGTGCAACAGTACCGTGTTTCTGTGAATTATTGTGTGTGGTGATATGGCAGCCAAGTGATACTGATAGTTTTGATAATTTCAGTAGCAGTATAGAAACATGTGTCAACTGTGTATTATTAATTGTTTTTCCTAAAATTCTCGATTTTTTTTGTTCACAGTGTAAAGCAAAATCATGTGGTACAAGATCAGGCTATTTATTTCTGTTTCTTACATATTCAATAGATATGTGTATTTTCTTGTTTTTACATTACTGTAAGCATTTAAAAACATTTATATTTTTTGGAAGATGTTCATATTGCAGAAGCATGATTTTCTCATGTGTTCTGCAAAATTGTAGCATCGATGTACCTTTGTGATAAATTTTACTGGTTTTAGTAAAATGGCTGGTGGGTAGCAGAAGAAAGAAATTATAACTATTAATGAAATTCAAGTACTTTATTTTTACTGATGTTTCATTTGTCTTTGGTATTCATCTCTCTCTTTCATAACCAATACAAGGAAGACTATGCAATAAGCAAGATGTACTTTTCCCCATTGAGTAGCTGTATTTTGGGGTTTCTTTTTTGTCCTCTTAAAAAAAATCTGGGTACAATTTGAGAAATGTATTTTGCACCCTTTCTACAGCCAAAACCAGTTAATGAGCTGACCTTGCCATCAGATCAAATAGCCTTGGAAAATGACTCTATTACTGTCATTTAACCATTTGTAGCTGAACATCAGAGCCTTACAAATTAAACAGGCATTACTGTTTGAACCATTATTTTACCACAATTGTCTGAAAAGATTAATTCCTTTTGGGGTGAGGAGGGGGGCGCATTAATGGGTACAGACCAAGAGAGATTGTATGACCTTTTCAGAACGGGTGTGCTGAACCCATGGTCCCCCTTGTCACAGTTTAAAAACCAGAGGAGCTAGTTTAGAGAAGAAGTTGTTAGCATTCCATTTTTATTATGACATTTCACAGTCATCCGATTTAATGTCCCTTGACCAGATTGTCCACCGTGAGACGATGGGCTTGAAATGTTATTTAGAGCATTGATAAAAGGTGAGCAGTTCTAAGATGACAGCGAGTCATAAGGCTGGTGGTGTGACATTAATTTTCTCCATAACAGAGATGGAATAAGACGTCATGGTGACAAGCTGTCAATCAGTACTGGCCCCTCAGTGTATCTTGATGCCATAGGATGGGGTATTGCTTCTCCCATAATAGAGCTGAACTGAGATGCTCTCCCTGACAGCTGCTGCAGCCATACAGAAAATATATTATACAGCCTTTCATTAAAGAAATAAAGAGGACTCATCTCCAGAGCATTTCAATCTTTTCCCATCTATTGAGGGCTGAAAAGATTCACAGCAAATCACAGATTCCTCTGCTATGGAAATTTCAGGCTTCAGGAACCATGCAGGTTTCAAGGCCTTCAACAATAGTCATAAATAAGAAGACAGAATATCATCTGATAAATCATTACTTAAGGTTATGTATTTTAAGTAACATATTAAAGTAATTTGCTTCTCCTGCAGTCTCTGCCACAGCATTGTACACATTTCCAGCAGTCTCCGAAAGTCACGATGTGCAGTAAATGAATCTAAGACAGCTGACTTGCTGGAACCAAAAGTTCAAAAATAATTATTCTGCAGGATGCTGACAAAGGTAGCAAAGTGAAATACAGCACGGGTGCCTTTTGGCAGAATAAGCTGACCAGGGTGAAATTTGGAGAAAAGGGGACGGTACGGCACTGCAGGAAGGGGGGCAGTCACTTGGCTTGCTCTGTGTTTGACTTTTGCTTTGTTTTCTCTCTGCAGCTTGGTGTTTGTTTTGTTCATTGGGAAACTTGAGTGAAACAGAGAAACGTTTTTGTAAATCCTTTCACCTTCATCATGGTATTAGAGCAGAATTATCCCTGTTGTGGTACCAGTTCTGATAAGAAGCATCCAAACCTTGATAGTTACTATAATAATGAGGAATGGTGCCAACATGCTTTTGAATTTTAACAGTGCTATCTGTTAACACTGTCTCTGCCACCTTCAGTGTGTAAGCACACAAGCAGAGGGTTGAGTGCTGATTAAATTTGACTGACAGTATTTTTAAGCTGTATTTCTGGTGATTAATGTATTAAAAATGATAAAAATATTATTAATCATTAGCTCATGATAACATGCATGCATGTGTTCATGTATGTAGCATGTGGGCTATTACACTTAACTGGATTCCACTGTTCCTTATACCAAGGTCAAAACTTCACTGTAAGCAGTAGATGGTCAGTTGGGGCTTGCGAAATTAGTATGAGGTGATTTAACTGTTAGAATTGTCTTACTAATAAAAAGACAGGAATGCATATTATGTCCATTTTAACGGATAGATTATCTATGCATAAGCATACTGTACCTTTTGCAAGATGACATTTAATATCTCATTTAAACAGTGCCTTTGGTTTTCAGATCAGTGATGTTGTTTATCCTGCTTTTCTATAACAGTCGAATTTGCCTTCATAGTAAATTAAAGAACTGTTGTCTTGGTGTTTTACCTGATGTGTTTTCTAGAAATCTGGACATTATCGTAAGCAGTGGAAAAGGTTTCACCTGCACTACATTAAAATTTTAGAAAAGTCCACAGACATTAAATGTGTTAGTCCAGATTTTAAAATACTTCAGCATAAAAGTACATGCTAGCGTTTATGGACAAGACTTGCAAAAGCAACCAAAAATTAGGCCACATAAAAGTACATGATTTAAAATGAATTAGAAAATTTAATTTTAGTCTTCTGTTTTGGAGTTTCTCCCCTAGGTTATCTAAAACTGAATGATAATAACAGGTTGGTTATTAATTAATTGCAGATTTAAAGTTGCACTCAATATCATTGGAAATTCTGCAACTATAAAAATATATTTAAAGCTAGATCATGGGAATTTTAGCATTTCACACCTAACCAGTGCAATATTCCCAGACTGTTATTTCTAGTTATTTGAAAAAAGAGCAGCAACAGAGCACATTTTCCAAACTGCTTTCTGAACTATGTTGGATGAATAAATGCAAGTGTTAGCCTACTCTTTAATTTTTAATTCCTCTTTTTAATATATGTATATATTGCTAAAATTTGTGTTTTTTAAAAAAAAAAAAAATTTATAGTGCTTTCTGCCATGTAATTAAAACCAGCTTTTAAGTCTTCTTTTTTATATAAATATATTTTTGCAGATTATTATTATGAAATTTAAGGTGTTAAGTCCTCTTTTGATTGTTTTTGCTCTTGTTTGCAAGCTAGGTGCAAGCTTGCATATAATAGTGAACTACAATAAAAAAACCAATATTGACCCTAAGTCACTGTTCAAAAATTTTGTTGGATCCATCAAAGTGAAAAATAGAAAAAATAGAAAAATAGAAAAAATAGAAAATGTAAACATAGATCTTACAAAAGTATTCAAGAAGAGAAGGCTGTTTCATTGTGTTAATTTCATTAATACACTGATGCAATTTAAAATTTTGATGGACAGTTGTTCATGAGGATTAAGGCAGTAGACTTGGTGATGTATTTAGTAATTCATATTCTCATTTCTCCTTTGCATTTCTTGATTGGGAAGTTAAATTTTCAAAACACTCAAAAAACCACTAACAACTGTACATTCTTCAGAAAATAGTGTTCAGAAGTATGGGTATGCTGGATAAAATTGCACTAACATCTGGGCTGGGGAGGAGACTATTAATATTGTTTTGGTTTGTCTTTTTTGCAACCTAGAATTGTTTTCCTTTTTATTATTTTTTAGAGCCCAATGATGATGTTCCATAACATGAAGGATGTGGGATTTCTTCAGGTGAAGGTCATCAGGGCAGAAGCATTGATGGCAGCTGATGTCACAGGCAAGGATTCATTTTAATTTCTGTGATAGTAAATATCATAGTAAGGCTGGACCTTTTTAGAAGTGGAACATATTATGCTTAAAACAGAAGTTTATCTAAAGATTATTGTCTTCACAGAGCTCAGCCTCACCTTCTGCGCATTAAGAGGAAAGCCTGCAAACAAAATTTTTGTAAGCAAGGCAGCAAGTCGTTCTAATGCTAACAGAGCACTGCATAGGTTACTTCTCAGGAAGGTGAAATATATATTTTTCTCCATCAGAGGTCCTCAAAAAAATACATAGAAAAAATTTCTTTTGCTAGTAGACAAAAAAATACAAAACTATCCAAATTAAAGATGAATTCCAGGGGACTAGGCAAATGAAAGTTGCTCGATTTAGATGCAACTTTAAATGTGTTGCCAAAACGTCAGCTTGATATCTGCCAGATATTTAGCAAAGCTGGTGTTGATTTCAGACATTTCAGTGATTTCAGAGATTTCAAATAAATGCAAATTAAATGCAGTTTCCTATAATTACTGCTTGTCTGTTTAAGAAATAAAATAAGAAAGTCTTTTTTTATTTTCTGTTTTTGTAACATAAGCTGGATGGATAATTCAACCTTTTGCTTTTCAAAATAAGAAAAAGTATTTCTGCCATAATGGCCATATTTCTCCAGAAATGTCCAGGTTGTCTTATGTAAGTACAATCACCTTCACACTGCCCAAGTTGAATGGAGTGAAATGAGCTGCTTCTGTGTCAGAAAATCTCTGCTTTAAAAAAAAAAAGAAAAAAAAATTATACTAATCTATCTGGTTTAATTGAAAACCTGACATAATTCTGTTACAGTAGCAGAAGTAGATATATAGCAACATACTCACTTTTAATAGTTTGTTGTGAATTAGCATGAACACCAGTGGTTTTTTTTTTTTTAACTCAGACAGGTTAGCAGCAAGGACTTTATTGCTAGAACTGATCAGTTTGTGGCATGCAAAATAACAGATTCTATTTTTGGGGAGGTTGGAGAAATGCTTCTAAAGATTCTTCTCTCTGCTTTGACCTTATAATCCAATGTGGTCTGAACGGAGAGAGAGATTAAGTTATTCAGGGGCAAATGGGATAATTCAGTCCCTGACCTCGTACAGTCTTCGACTTTTCCAGATCAACATGTCATTTGTGCTGGTTGAACAAATTTTTTGGTAATACATTTGATTCAATTAAAGATGTACAGAGCTACCAAAAATTTTCAGACATTTCATTTACAATGGCGGTCAGGAAGACAGGGAAGAGCAGTTGATACCTTCCCGTGTCCCGCATATTCTGTTCATTGGCAAGAAAAAAACGTTTGTATGGCAAATATGCTTTGTAAGATGGCTGTGCATTCCAGACACTGCAGAAATAATGTACTTTGGACAAAAATACCTGGTATTTTGAAAAGAGGTTTTATTAATTGCTGCAGTAATGTATATTTACTTTTAGTAACTTGTGGGTATGTACAGATCATTGATTTCAGATTGAACTTTGAATAATAATTTTTAGAAGTAAAGTAGTCATTTGGTGATTCAAATTTGATTTGCAAAAATAGTTTGAAACTGGACCCTCCACCTTGATTCAATGGGGCAATGTTATTAGTCAGTTTAGAGAACGCTGTCATCAGTGGTGTAATTTACACGACTAAGGATTGCTTCCTAAGGACTAGTTTGCTCTTCTTACTATGTTGTTTTTTCAGAGTTAATCTTTTGCCCTCCCCTGAGCCTGAAAAGTAGCTGAAACACCTGTATAGTAACTATGTGGTTCGCTCTGTTTCCTGGCTGCTGAATGTATCCCATTTCACTTTCAGGATTTTTTTCATGCAAAGCAATGAATCAAAATTTATTAGTTTGGACTGAGTGGATTTTAAAAATCTTTAATATTCCATCATTAAGCATAAGCATAGACAGAAAAAGGTCTCTGTAATCTTTTAAGTAGTCATCAATCTTGCTACAGTTGCAAAGATTTTTTTTGCTTTCAAAATGTGAAATTTTTCTTTTGTTACAATACATTCATTGAGCAGCGTTGTAATACTGTATTAACTCTGCATGAATAAAGAGCAATTGAGACTCCCGTTGAATGAATGAGTAAAAAGCACAAATTACTTTCTAATTAAACCCTCAATTCTTCTGCTTTTCTTAGAAAGCCCAAAGCCTTGTTCAACTGAATGCTACTACAGTAGGTCACTTCAGCTAAGTCCCTAATAAACTATTGACAGTCAAGGGCAGTTTTTTCTCCAGTCTTAATAGCCCAGCGTTGGACAGTGCGCTTCAAATTGTTCAGGTTTGTGCAGATACATTTTTAAAAGAGAGAGATTAAGGGTGGTAGTTCATGCCTCAGTTTACAAACAGCCCTTTCCCCCAATACAGACATGTTGAACAAGGTGGCAGGGTGGGCTGGAATTAGGGCAGAGTGGTGGACAGGGAGCAAGTGGCACCACCAGTTTGAAAATGAGGTGCTGCTCAAACATGCCAAAACTGAGTTTTAAATATACTGCAGAAAAGAACAAAGTGAGATCTCTCCTCACTCGGCGTCCTTGCAGGGAAGTCTAAGAAAGGGAGGAGCACTGGAGGGTTGATAGATTCCCCACCAGTACTTGAAAGCTGACCTTGACTGTAGGGAGAGCTGGAAAATAGGGTGTCATCCAGGACTGGGGCCTTTGAGAGAATTGCCAAGTCTATGAGGATGTTTCTTCTGCAAAAGCAGCACCTTTGCACGGTCAAAACACAATTCTAGGGCTTCCACTAATGCAAAATGATATTTTGTTGGAAGTTGTGGTCACAGCAAATATCCCTGTCTGGAAAATATGGGGTTTATTTTAAAATATTTTTTTTTGGCAATAATCTAACAAATGGAGACACGTGGAGCGTGGAGTTTACTTTTTTCTTTTCTTCTTGAGAGGGAAAGTTTCTTTGACTCTTCCATTATGTTTTAGCTGTTTACTGTAAGGCTTTTTTCTCCCTAAAATCACAGATAAAAATTTTTATATCCCGCTTTCCCCACAGGAGTCTTTGCTCGGTTATAGTTACTCTGGAACACATACAGATCAGCTGCTTGTGGGGCCCAGGCATAGCAACGTGTGCCTACAGAGGCATCCTTTACACCAAGAACTATGTGATGGTGCAGTAAGACGTAAAGCATAATCAGCTTACCATGACAGCCTCTGAAACCGTATGCAGTTCACCTAACCTGTATGAGTTTTGGAAAGCAATAGACCCTTCATCAGATTTTAGGCAGAAGTTCTTCCCTGTGAGGGTGGTGAGGCCGTGGCACAGGTTGCCCAGATGAGCTGTGGCTGCCCCATCCCTGGCAGTGTTCAACGCCAGGTTGGACGGGGATTGGAGCAACCTGATCTAGTGGAAGGTGTCCCTGCCTGTGGCAGGGGGTTGGAACTCTATGAGCTTCAAACCATTCTGTGGTTCTAGGATTCTATGATCCTATGACATGGTGCAGTTGGGGCAATAGGTAGGCATATTCTGTTTGCAGCAAAGCGAGGTGTAGATGTGTTGCAGTGGGGGGTTACAGGCTTTGCAGGCAGCAGTTGTGTCTCCTTTACTGGGGAGATGTACTATTCCTTTTCCTTGAATCATGAAATACAATTGAAAATCTCTGTCTTATTACTGGCGAGAAACAAGCAGGTTGGAAAAAGATGTGCCACAGGTTTGATCAGTTTCAGCAGAAGTGCTATTATTTTAAGGAATAATAGTTAGCAACTCAGATTCATTAGCAGAGCAAAATCCAAGCTCCATGTGATGGCCTGACTAAAAAACAGTTTGTTTTGCTGTCTTTGGGCTTTAATTAAGACATGTTCAATTCTCGCCCCCTGGCTCCCTGCTCCCCCTGCCCCCACCCTGCTTGCTGTGTCACAGACCAGCGATCAAACGCTTTCAGATGGTCCAGCCCATGACTTTGACCTTCTGCGCGGTCTGGCGTTCCCTGGGGAACCGTTCAGCTCATGAGGTCTGATTTCACACTTCCAGGATGCCTTGGCTCTCTTAACAATGACAGGGAGACAAAGCCCTTTAGAGCGGGCCGCATGGGGACTTGTTTAAATTGGAAACTAGAGAGGAGTCAAGGAACAAGGTTACAGGCTACAGAATAGTGCTTTTAATAAAGAGCTCACAGCTCTGGTTCAGCTCAAAGAGGGCTACCTCTGTACAATTAATTGAGACATTTATCTGGAGCATCTTAGGCCTCTACTTTCTCACAGAATGATGTGATAAATATCAGCTAAGAGGCAAATGAGATGTGCATGAAATGAATTTTTAACACTTTGATTACTGTGTCTCCAGTCTTCATTAGAAGTAAATTTACTTGTATTTCTGACCTTATTATTAAGTAATTGTCTGAGAGGTTCTTTTTTTAGTTACCATGATTTCAGATCCTGATATATCAGAAAGATTTTACTGAAGAGTGATACTTGGTGATATTTCAGTTTACAGTCAAAAGCTTTTCAGGCATCTCCTCCTCTGAAGAACAGAAACTAAGCATAAAAAATGAAGAAATTTTTTTTCCTTCTTTTTCAGTTTTATATATGAAAATCCAACTCTCTTCTAAGAAAATTCCATGTTAACATTTCAATTAAAGTGCTTGAAATGAGGATGAAGACACCAAGGTGGCTAAATGTGCAGAATGTAAATGAGTTTTCTAAAATCTGTTTTACTAAAATGTCCTCGTACCACATGTGCAAAAATAGTCTTTGGAATTGTTCTTCAAATGCTAGGAAATGTCAGAGTAATGTACACAAATGTTAAATTCATAAAGGTATGGAAGCCCATGCATGTAAAATTGAAGGAATAAATTCAGAGGCCCTTTGGAAATATGGTTCCAGAAGTAATTTGCTCTGTCAATTAGTGCAACTAGATTTCAATATACACTTGAATTATCTTCATGAAGTACTGAAATCTACTAGGTGGGCAGTGTTCTCTGATAGATAAAATCTCACCTGCTGCTATTGCATAGGTTATCTCAAGACGTCAGTCCACTATTGTTTTCTGCAAAGTGACTTGTTTTTTAAGAAAGTAGCAGGCTTAGGATACTAGTGGCAATATTAGGACTTAAAAGAGGTTCTTGGTTAATCACAGTGTTTAGAATTAAATATGGAGTGAAAGGATGACTTGTGGTTTTAACATTTTTCTTTTTTCTTCTGTAAATATTTTGTGGAAATGAGTTTGACACAACTGTGACGCTACACTGAATCACATGGTGAGATATCTTACACGCTCACGATATGGGTTCATTGCAACATATTTGCAGCAGCCCCATGAAAGAGGAATTATCTTTTCTATTTTAAAGATGAGAAAAACTAGGGAAGGTTAACTGACTCAGCTAAGGCCGACAGAGTGAGTCCTTGTCAAAGCTGGCATTTTGCTGGGGTCCTGTACTTAATCCATTAGATAAGGCAGCTTCCCATGCTATTGAGCCATTCCTCCTCCTGGCCAAAGGTCAGAGTGACTGCTCTGTTCCAAGCAGCTGGCTGGCAGGGAGCTTGGAACAACATTAGTGACATTAGCGTCTGCATGAGTGGCACTGCCCCCCAGAGTCATGAACTGGCTGTCTTGTCTTCCCCCAAAATAAAGGCCCTTTTTGGCTGTGGGGACTCAGATCCATAAAGGACAGGCATGGCCAGCAGTAGGGGAGAACCATAATAGCCTATGAAATATTCAAACAATATTTCAGCTTTCATGACCACATTAAACTTGGTTGAACTTTATGAAGTCATGGTTTGTGAACTTGACTTTTAAAAGTAGAAATGGAGTTGATGTCTCTTATTAAATTTTTAATCTATCAAAAACAATTTCAGTGATCTTTGGGATTCCAGTTCACTTTTGATAATGTAATTTTAACAGTGCAAAAATCCATCTAATAGTGCAGAATAAATTTCAGCAACTTGTTTAAAATCAGTTCATGGTCTAGCTAGTGCTGGAGTTGACTTTCTATCAGTTTATGTAACTTTATGGACTGATCAGTAGCAGGTAAATGTTAAATGCCTATCTATATTTAGTCTGCAACATATTTCCTTTAGTTGAAAAAACTCTTCAAGAAACAAAACCAGCAAATTATCTGTGTCTTTGGACGTGTAATGACACAATGCATGTTTTCTGTAGCCATGGTAGAAGTACCTCCATAGGGCTTACAGGGAGCTAACCTCGTGCTCTCTGCCGTTTCTGGCAAGTTAATCTTTTGAAGTACAATGAGTTTTCCAGTGGACAGGTAGGTCTGCCATATGCTTCTTGGCTTGCATCTGCTCTGAAAAGCAATTGCATCAATGGTAGTTTCTTTTAAGACTCCATGACAGCACTGATTAAGAAAGAATGAGTTGTTCTGTTGTGACTGATGGTCTTTCTAAAATTTTGTTTTCTTTCCTGGGCTGGATTTTCAAAGACTGGAAACAGAAAAGCATGATTGTGTGCAGGTGGGTTTTCTCTCTCTAAAACAGGGAATCATCATACTGCACAAAATACAATGCTCCCATATGTTTACTAAACTGTCCTTTTTTTCCAATATTAATCAAATAATACATGATGACACACAGTTTTCAGGAGACAAATGTTTAATAGAGTTTTATAGTAGAAGGGCACCACAGTTTTAGTGGTACTAAACATTGCAAGCAAGAAATGTAACTTTAAAATTTGATAGCTTTTCATCAAGGAAAACTCAGGTTTGTGTGTGAGTGGAGCTAGAAAAGGAGTCCAAAAGTGCAATTATGTTGAAGTCCCTGTTTGGAAGAATTGCTCTGCCCCAAAATGAATTTTTGCTGGGAAAATAATCTGCCAAGAACCAAAATTTTTATTGGACAGTTTCCCCCTCAGGGACCACTGGAAGACATATCTCTTTAACTTGCTCAGAGATATGAATTATATTGTATTGCAGTTTGACAGCTCTAATATTGACAGAAGATACTTGCATCTGAGTTGTTCACATGCCATTCAGTCTCTTGTGAAAAAGCAGTATTTTCGGACTTGAATTTGAGGTGACACCCAATGTTTTGTGCTTTAGCTCCCTGTTGGACTGGACAGATTACAGCCCACCTCCAACCCGGAAGTGGGCTGCAGTGGCCTCTGTCTGGTACTGATCCACCCACCCTCAAACATAGTTCACAAGGGCACACAGGCTCCCTAGCCTCTTCAGTACTTGCTGATGAGTTCCAGCATAGCAAGCCAGCTCACTTACAAATGCTGAAGTCCTGTGGCCTTCGAACTGATGGAAACAGCCTTTCTTAAACATTTTCAAATGAAAAGCATGGCAAAAACATTAGACAATGTGGTGCTGTAGCTACTTGAGAGGAGAATTAGAAATCTGAAATTGTGTGAAGGTTAAGATTTTGCTGAAGCAATATTTTGAGAAGCAATTAAAAATTGTCACTATTCAGGTCTCTCTTCTATGATGAAAAAGTGTGTTTTATATACTTATAGAAGGAAAAAGTTCTTCCAGTGGCCATCCTTCTGAGGTCCAGATAATGAATCTGAGCTCTGAACTGACTTTGATTCTTTTGTGATGGAATTTCTGGCTGTGAGGGACTTTGAGCTTTGAAGCAAATAACAAGACCTCACTAGTTCCTGGTTAGCCTCACTTGCATCTTAACCACTGTTGCAAGGTTCAGCTGGTTTCACTTGGTGGGTGTACAGTTCAACCAGAGGCATGCAGTAGTTCAGAGAAGTAAGGTGAAAAGTAAAAAAAGTGTCATGTTAATTAATGTGTGTATAGTGTGCAGTGTGAAGGACACAGTGCTGATGGAAGTGAAACATTTTACTTAGATCTAAGTAAAGTAATCTCAGTTTGTGCTCTGGTTTTACCAACTGTCTAAAGATTAAATACAGTACAGCATAGCACAAACCAGGCTATCTGTCAAACTAGCTGCAGTGTGTGGTGTGATGAAAAAAACAGGAAGCTTCTAAGGATAAGTAGTACCTTGATCTTTTTCAGTATTTGCTGAAATTATTACTTAATTTTTTTTCAGTGGTAGCTTACATTACAAAGTAGAGTTCCTCTAGGAGACATTCTTAGATAATCCAGCTCTGTAATGGGTAAAGGGTTAAAAAAAATGTGAGTGAGGCCTGTCCAAAGAGAAGCTGCTCTCCATTCCATATTATTATGTGTACTAAGTAAAGTAGCCCTTTATTTCTGTCATTTCAGGAGCCCTTAGTCCTGTATAAATAGAGTCCCAAAAGTGTGAGACATTACAGCAACAAAATAGATTAATGAGATTTGGTTTAGTTCTTACTGAGGTTTACTGCAGGTCTGATTTCAGAAAATTGGAAGGTGAAATTCATTGGGTTTTATTAACTGCTTGTATCACGAATTCCTTCAAAGAGTGCTGGGCGTAATAATGATTAATCCTAGTGAGGTCATGGATTACTCAAAATTGTAAGTGCTGTTTTCAGTGCTGCTTTTAATGTGTAAGTGCGGTAAGCAGGTGATGGTAGTCTCACCTTGCACAGCACTGAGCACATTTAGGGCCATATTCAGAAAATATTTGTGGATGTCCTCCTGGTAATAGAGTTGAGTACCTCTGAAGTCACTGGAACAGTAGCTGGAGAGCCAGGGAGGACATAGAGCAGGGAGCTAGGTGGAAGACCCTCCTTAGGCACAGCGATACGGGTAGAATTTGTTGACATAGGACAGGTGACATATGGTGATATATGACAGTTGTGATTTAGTCTAGTGAAAGGCATACTTGTGATGACGACATAATTTAAAATGATGTGATTGGGCTTAGGCAGCACAAGTCTAATCACAGGAGTTTTAGGGTACTTTTAGAACTGCTAGATGTGCTAAACAGCACATACTTTTCTGAATGCATGTGGTTCTTTTATATAAAAATGAGGAAAACTATTTACTGATAATTTTTGAAACTGCTAGTTGTATTAACCAGACAAAAGGTATCTGCCTTGGTTAGAATATGTGTTGTGCTTAAAGTCCTGCTTTTGAATAGTACAGTGATGAGTATACGTTGTAAGTTCCCAGATTCTCCTTGGTCCTGCTAGAGACCAAAGAGACCTAAGGATGATGTCTTTTAATATTTTAGTGCTCTCTTAAGTCTTTCATTGGGAATGATCCCATAATTTTGAAAACTTCTGCAATGTGGCAGGTTGCCATGGCTGTCAGTGAGAGTTAAGATTGCAGTTATCCTTTATAATAATGAGAACTTTAAAGATGACAGATGGATATGAGTTTCACTAAGTACTTGTGCATTGCTCTGGCTTTGTCTTTCTGGATCATGTTCACTTATTTGAGTTGGTGTCCAACTAACGTTTGCACATACCACATGTCAGTGAAGTGTGTTGCTTTTCAGATACCCAGCTTGGTTATTATGAGTGTTTTAGCATACAGAAGAAGTGCCCATAGGCGATGGTGAAGGGCTTTGCAGGTGAAAACTTCACAGCTTCCTTGTATGCAAAACAGTATTCTGTTTCAGAGATGCTCACAACCGGGAAACTGCTACTTGTCAATCATGGTATTTGGGCCTTCCCTTGTACCCTTTCACAATATTTCTTTCTGTCAAATTCTGTCTCAAACTGTTTTCAAGTTATAGGGGGGAGGTGACGTTAAGTGTTGAGTGTGAGAGGGGGATTTTTTTTTTTTTCATTTCTGAAAATCATTTGTCTTTGTTTTGATGGGGGACCTCTGTGATTAATATCCATATAAATCTAAAAGGAGAATAATTAAAAAAGTGCATGTCAATGAATACAGAAAATAAATGAATGTAGTAAATACCTTCTCTTTTTTTGCAGGTGTCTTTAAGACACAGCAGTGCATTTTTCTGTGTCTGCATGCAATTAATAGGCAGATATGACATTGTAACATCATAAGCAAATATGATTGATGATACTTTAAAAAAAGGAGATAAAGTAGCATTACCTAGCTTGCCTGCTCTATCACTTCTGCCCAGTCATTTTAACTGAGTCTTTCTTTTTCAAACACTGAAACCTAAAGAACTTAAATAAATACGATTTTTTTAAAGTTTCCTACTACATTTTAGGCCTGTGAATTAGGAGAACATTGAGATGTCTGATACATCCATCTCTGCTGAGTAATGAATTAATCACTTCTAAAGTTTAATGGGAAAGATTCATCAGTATATTGTTTTCTAGAGAAGGTAAACATCAACTCTAACCATAATTCTCAATGTGTTTAAAACAATTATTCTTTATCATTAAAATAAATAATATACACATTAACCTCTGATGTAGTCTGAATCAATATTGCAGTTTAGGAGATGTGACCCCTGGACTGCTTTGTCTAAATATTGATTTCATTGTCATTTGTATAAGGTACAAAACAAATTACATGCCTTCCTAATATCATTAATGTAGCCCCATTGAGCTACTCAATTTATGGCTTCTTACAGTGCATGACAAAATATTACGGAGCTATTGAAGGCAACAAATTGCACAACAAATTGTGAAATGCAATTGCTTAGTGTTCCGGATTTGATTGTGGAAGATCAGTGCCAACACTCAGTAACTTTCAAACACTTTGCTGCCCAAAGAAAGTCCAGAAACAAGAACAAGCCACTCTGGAGTATCTAACTCAGTTGTTAATTTCCATCTGTCCAAGTTCCCTTGGGTTCTGGGAGCAGCAATTTATTCTACAGCTTTCTACTTACGTGTTTGTAGCCTTGCATGAAAATAATCATACACTTGTTTTCTGTGCCATGGGAAAAGGTTCTCTTCAATTACTGGAGAAAATCAAAATAGGTAGGGGGATAGCCTCTCTCTGTCTTGGGCAGCATTTGCAGTGGTTGTCATTACTGTCATAATTTGAAATATGAGTTAAATAATTTACTCTACACTGTGATTTCTTCCCTTTATTGCCTCTCTATTGTAATGGTCAGTTCACTCATGATTCTGTAACTACTCCTTCCCTCATAGCTGTTCCTCAGATCTTCTTCACAACACCTACTTCCCCTTCCAAGAGATTTCTGGGTTGCCCTGAAACTCTGGAGATATTTATCTTCCCTTCTTTTGCTTCCTCTCTCTGCAGAGAGCTCCTTTTTTACAGCACCTATCTGTTTTTTAATATGAGATTCAGGCATCTACTTTCCTTCTTCTCCAAACCTTGGCCTCATGGATATCTAATAAAAAGCTTAGCATAAGTTTCATGGCTTCCCGCAAAACTCTCAGTGGAGATGACTTTTCTTGCTCTTTCCTTGGTATCAGCACTGCTCACCTGCAATCATTGGCTATAAGCTGCTTATTCTGGGGCACACACACAGATACATGCATGCTACCCCATTCTTTTTTTTTTTGTTACATTGAAAAAAATAAAAATCAATTTCCATACCCAATCTAGGATACCACTTCCATTATCTATATACTATGTTTTCAAAGCAGTGTCTTCATACTTTCTCCTGTGGTGACTTTCGTGCTGAGGGACTTTCTTGTAAATATATGCATAGCTACCTTGTTGTGCTTTAACGTGTACAAAAATCTCAACCACTTTTGAGCTTCTGCTGTGCTGAGACTGCAGCCTATCATTCGAGCTGGTATTGTCTCATTGTTTAATTGTACTTGCCCACTTTCTCTGGTGTTAGGCTTTTATCTGAGACTGTCTTTAAGGCTTTTTAATTCTGGAGAGAGGATTTGTTCAGCATGAAACATGTAGGGCATAGTAATCTTTGGATAAGTATTGTAGATGCTGTGTTATTACAAATAATGTGGAATAATACATTTCCTACATATCAAAATACTCTAATTATGTTTTTATTATGGACAAGGTAGAATTGGCACCATTAAAGTAAAGTTCTCGTAGCTGTCTCAGAAGGGTGCTTAGCACCTTTTAGGAGCATGCTGGGTTTTCATCAGAAAGTCTGTATAGGAATTTTTTTCTTTTCTGGTTGTTTTTTGTGTGTGTGTGTGTGTGTGTGTGTGTGTGTGTTTGGGGTTTTTTGTGTGTGTGTGTGTGGTTTTTTTTTTTTAAGACAAAAAGGATGTTCTTTTAGTGAGGAATGTTAATAGAATACAGAAGTGAACAGCCTGTTACAGTCATCTTGAGCATAATGCAGACCATAGGTTTTCCCTGAATTAATTCCGGTAAGAATTACAGTGCAGCTTAGGAAAAAAACTTAAAATGAAAAAATAAAAATAAAATAAAATAAAAAAGACAACCAACCAACCAAACAAAACAAAATTAAACAAAACAAAAACCCTCAACAACAAAATGAACAAAACCCCCATAACTAATGTTTTATAAACCTTGCTCATGGTGTTTTTCTTAGTTGATATATTTTGTTCCAAACTTTCTCTTACAGGTAAAAGTGACCCATTTTGTGTAGTTGAATTGAACAATGACAGACTGCTGACACATACCGTCTACAAGAACCTCAATCCAGAATGGAACAAAATCTTCACATTGTAGGTGTTTGAATTTTGTGAGTGTTTTGCAGGGGGATGAGGTGTTTTCAAGGGAAAATATGTTTGAGTCAAAAACAACTACTGCTGATTCTAAAGAAAGCAGTGGCATACTGGTATTTCCAAACTAGCCAGCTGAATAATTTTTTTTGAGGATTAAGAACATGAATAAAAATAAAGAAGAGCTACCATTTTAAAGGTAAAAAAGCAAGGTCTGTTTCTTGGAAACCAGGTGCGAGTAATGGTGGGCACTACAGATTCCTGTCAGGACCAGTGAGGTTTTCAAGGCCAAATAACGTCACGCTGGGTTTGGCCCTGAAGTTTTGGGTGGGAAAAAAGATACTGTGATTATGACCTTCATTGAAATGTGGTGTTAACTTTAATAAGCATTAAGTAACTTCATAAAGGAATATTTATAAATACATTCATACTTTCCTGAATTATGATCAGATACTTTCCATTTGTTTGGTTTTTTTCATTTACCAACTGCATGTCTCACAATACCATCTAGCATCAAACCAGCCCAATGCAGCTATTGGGTAAAATGCAGTCTTAAGCATTTAGTTTACTGGGAAGTGATACGGTTGTTTGGGGGTTTCTTGGGTTTTTTTGTTTGTGTGTGTTTGGTTTGTTGGGTTTGGTTTTTTTTTTTAATCCTGTTATTTTTAAGCAAAAGGCTCTGTCAAAATAGAAAAAAGCCTTTCACAAACAAAATGTTCCTGGTATCTGTCTTGCTGAGTTGCCTTTTTTCCCTGCCTCCTTTTCTCTCTCTGGTTGCAATGTGACACCAGTGAGTAGAAAACTGATCAGCTGTAGGTTTCTCTGCTACTGAAATCAGCTCAGAATCCACTGCAAAGCCAGTATAAGCTTTATGTAGTTACTTCACTTTGTCATAAGTGAAAAGGCTGTATTTTGCCCATGATCTGAAAACTTGCTCTGATTTTGATTTTCTCTCTTTTTTTTTTTTTAATTTTACTATATTTATCATTCTTATATTGGACATCTGTAGCTTTTTTTGCCCTGCAGTGAGTTCTCAGAAATGAACTGGGAACAAAAGAAAAAATCTCACAACAGTTGTACTTTTCATTAGCTTACTAACATTGTCCTCACTTATGTATCCACAAAACCACGTTAAACTCTTCATGAATTTATTTTTAATTACCTGCTAATAGAGCAAATAACTAATCAACCTCTTCTGCAAGGACAGTATTCTCTGCATAAGAAATTGCCTGGGTTTGTAGAGGACAAGAGACTAATGAAGTAGAAAAACTCAAAAGGCCTTCAAGGAGAGTTTTTACTTCTCTTCTGTGTATATTTGCATTGATCATTTTATTTATCCTCAGATTTGTTAATTAATTTTGGGCTAGCAATCCAGTTTCATCTGGAGGTGTAGATCTTACTGAAGTTAAACTGCTTTGCTTGAATTTGTAATTCCTGCATCAGCCATTTGGTCAAAGAAGAGTTCTTTCAAACAATTATGTGTTGGTTTTTTTTGAATAATGAACGTGAATTTTTCACTTGAGAGTTTACAATGTACAATGACAATTTTTGTGCGGGTGGGGGAGTGTTTAATCACTTGCAAGCAAAAAAAGCAGTAGTAGCTGAAAAATGCATTTCATATTGCTTGTCCTAATTTGTTGTAATGACTGTTGTATATCTACAATTAAGCAAGGATTTCAGAATTAAAGAGCTTGTTGTCAGGGCTAAGATATGCTTGTGTGGCTCGCGGTTATTTCTGTTGACATACCCATGGATTTCACAGTATTTGCAGTAAGAACTGCTGCAAGGATAGCAGTGTTTAAGGTCTTTAAAGGCTGTCGGTGCTGCTGCTCACTGCTGTAAATCCCCACTGCTGCGCTGCGCTGGGCTGGCTCTCCTTGCAGCTCACACAGCAAAAAACCCAGGTAGGAAATTTAAAGCAACATCCTTCGGAAAACTTCAGCCCAGAAAGCCTCACAGGAGCAAGCACGACCACTGCAGCCCTTAGAAAGCATTTCAGTTATATGGAGGGATGCTTCATGTGCTTAAGTTCTGTTCTCTGCCACGCTTGGAAAAAATAGATGGGTACATGTTTTTTGCTAACCTTTCACGCTTTTGTCCTTGGTACTTGCTGGTGTAGATGACTTCTCTCTTCTGTGTGTGCTTCTCCTTTTGTAGCAATATTAAAGACATCCACTCTGTGCTTGAAGTGACAGTTTATGATGAAGACCGCGATCGCAGTGCTGACTTTCTAGGCAAAGTTGCTATACCATTGCTGTCTGTAAGTTCCATTCACCTGACATACCACTCTGAATTTTTCCTGCTGAAGTGGGGGTGGGGGAGGGAGGGATTTAAAAGAAGAAAAATTAAAAAAAATTGCAGCTTTGTGTCTGTCATTTCTCAACCAAGGTCTGTAATAAGAACACTAAAATTTTAACATACTCAATTCACGGCCATGTTGAATCCCATGATAGTTAATTTTTCCTGACAGACTCAGTGCTGGTAATGAACAGGTACTTGTCAGACTTGCCACAGTTGTTTTGGGTTCTCTGTCAGTTTCAGCAGCTGAGGGTCAGGGGTCGCTGGGGGGGTGTATTCAGCAGAGACCGTGAGACAGACGGCTGTCATGTCCTTTTCCTGCAGATTCAAAATGGTGAACAGAAAGCCTACGTCTTGAAAAACAAGCAGCTGACAGGGCCAACAAAGGGGGTCATCTATCTTGAAATAGATGTGATTTTTAATGCTGTAAGTCTTAACTTTGGCTTTTTTGTACTGCTAAAGAGTTCAGTTTCATGAAAGCTTTTGTTCCTGATTTGTAGAGAATTTCTGTCATTCCTCATTTTCTCTAAACCTTGATGTGTACTACAGAATATTCTTCTGCCACTGCCTGGCACACCCACTCTTTTTGTTGCTGCTGCCGCTGCTGTTGCTGTGAGCGTATGGAGCGGCAGCCCATGCCTCTGTGCACTTATGTGTCGCTTACAGGCTTGGCAGCCATGACTTTGAAACTTGGTGGGTTTTGCAAATTGAAGCATGTGTTACTAGTAAGGAGCGGGTGAGCCTGAAATACTGACACACATTTTAATGTATAGGTGAAAGCCAGCATACGAACCTTAATGCCCAAAGAAGTGAAGTACATTGAAGAGGAAAACAGACTGTCTAAACAGGTAAAGAGTAAGGAAACACTAATCCTTTCTGAAAGCCTTAATATCAGGTGTGCACATCCAAATATCTGGTATCATACTGCTGAGCGTAAAGGATAACATTTTCATTACCTGTTTACAAAAGAATATGATAGGCTGGAAAAGGCAGAAACAAAATACATGGGTTTATTGTGTCTCCTCTATAAATTGCAGCTTAATTTCCATGAAATACCTGAATAAGAACACAGTTTAAACCATCAGGTTCCACACATATCAGATTATAGCACAGGTGCATGTAAACTAAGTCTTGCATAAATTTTTGCTGTTAACCTTGACCCAAAACATCTTCATTTGTTGCAGGCTAGACAACTTTTCAGTATTCTTTTAGCCAAATTTTGAATAAGTGAGTTGAGTATGGTTTGAATTGAAGGTGAAAGCAGACTAAAAAAGTCTTTATTACTTTGAAGAGTCCTGTGGGTAGGAAATCACAGAATGGGCAGAAATCACATGTCTGCACCTTTTTTTTTTCTTTTTTTTTTTTCTTTTTTTTTTAAATCCTGTGTATTTTTGCTACACACAATTCTAATGTTTTGGTAACATATATTTAACACATCTTTTTCTCTACTTGAACTACTTTTGATAAAGGTTTTTGTGTTCCACAAATGATGCATTTTATATGGACAGAACTGAGCTTTTCATTGGGCTTTGGAAATGAGATTTTTGTTGTTTGAAGTGTAAAGGCAAGGATCTCAGAACTGGTTTTTATTTTCCTGAAGGCTAGTAGACTTGAGCGTAATTTAAATTATCTTCTGGATTAATTTTATGTCATTTATGTATTTTATTTACATTTATTATTCATTTGATTAAAAAAGATTTCAGGAGGCAAGGTATTTCTTTCTTTAGTGTTGTGAGTAATGCAGTTACTAACGCTGCATTTTGTACTGTTGCTTCAGCAAAGAAGCAGCAAGGCCTTTTATTCAAGATTCATTCTTCTCCCCATTTTCATAACAGAAAATGGCATTGTTGGTTTTGCAGATGGCAGGAGAAATAAACTTTAAATACCTACTTCCAGTTGATTAGGATTTTTTTATTAACTTGAATGGGATACCCCACCACAATACCACTTCGGGTGAAGGGGAAAAAAAAAAAAAGGAATCTTTATATATAACTGATGTGGTTGTATTTTAAAGCATCCACATTTTCCAAGGGTGAGCATGTCTGACTTAACTAACATCTTCTGTGCTATTCACTGCACAAATCATTCCCTGTTTTGCTCACTTTTTTTTTTTGGTCAAGTGTAATGCAATTTTAGAGGATTTAAGCCTATCTTCCTGAATTAAAACCTGCCACTGTTTTGTCTCATCTCTATAGATTGAATGTATGTGAGTAAAGTTAATTTGATAGGTATTTACAGCCATGTGGCCAAAATTTTCATCACAGCAGACAGATTTGATAAAAATGAAGGAAAAATGAATGTAAAAGGTGCATGTGATCTTAATTAGATTAGAGCAGTAATTCTACTTGGTATCAAGTTAGTGTCCTGCAGCATCTTTTAATTCAAAAAGGCTAATATTTGCTAGAGTACCTGAGAATGGGGAAAGTCTTGCCTGCATAGTAAAATCTTAATATCAAAATAATTTATGAGGTTTTTTATGTGGCTTTTTAAAATGGAACAATTTGTCAGAATTTAATTCAACAAGTATCAATTGACACAACTAACAAATTCTCTCTCTTAAAACTCAGATTTTAAAATATCCTTCTCAGTTTGTGAGCTAGAGATTTTAAAGTGTTTTTTCTTATTCTTCACCCAAACTAAGAATGACAATATTATAAGTGTCAGCCTCTTTTGAAGCTTTTGGGTTTTGAAACATTTTCATTCTTTCATCTTTTCAATAGCTACTGTTAAGAAACTTTATCCGGATGAAGCGGTGCGTCATCGTGCTCATAAATGCCGCCTACTACATTAGCAGTTGCTTTGACTGGGATTCTCCCTCAAGAAGTCTCGCTGCTTTTTTGGTATGATCTTCTTTACATTATTGTTAATGACCCTGGTGTGTTTGTGTTCTAGACTGAGAAATAATACAGTGTTGACATGATGGGGTGTTATTTATTTATTCGTTTTAAACTTTGCATTATGAAGATACTACAAGTCATGTTTATTCACTTTTTTTTTTTAAGTTTAAAATGTCACACAAATAAGATAGAAAGTTGGATTTTTTTAAGATTTATAGTTGTACTAGTAGCAGAGTGATAGAACTCAGAATACAGTCAGTGAACTATGGATGACATTCTTGAGCTTCTCACACATTACCTCCATTAAATTTTGTGTGGCCCCATTGTATGTCACATATTTACTCTTAAGATTTGTTTTGTATATTTCATGGATTCTTTTACATATCATGAATGTAAACTTAGTGTTATTTTACCCTCCACCTATCAATATATGTTATGCTTGTAACTTTTTTAGAAGTACAAAGCTCTGGACCCAGACAGTCACTTCCTGTCTAAGATTTAGTGCTCTTGGTTAAAAAATAACAGCAAACAAAAACCAAACAAACAAACAAAAAAAATAGCACCCCAAAATAAAACAAAACCAACTTTAAAATCATTAATGCAAACAAATTAGTATCTTGTAGGCATCAAGCTCTGATCATAGTTGTTTTCAGTTAATTCATTTTTAGTGATTTAAATGAAACTATTTCTCCATAACCATTAGCTTCACTAATATTAGACTTTATTTTTCTGTTAAATTTAGAAAATTCCAAGCATCATTGTACGTTAAAGTCTGTTTCCCAAATGAGTATATTTTACCTGTCAAAATCGTATGAGCTACAAATAAGACCAAAGTCTCTGGTTTTTTGTTTGGTTTTGCATTTTTTGTTCGTTTGTTTGTTTTTTTTTGCCAACAGTAAACATGTATGCATGGGCACAGTTTCTGGAATATCTTAATTTATTAAGTTGGCTTAAATACTGACATTATGAGCTTCTTCACCATGAATATGAACATGGGTTTGGTGTTGCTTTCAATAATATAAAGGGAATCTGGTGACAGTGCTCCTAGGTTGGGTGCCTGAAGTTCAGATACCTCAAATCTGGAGAAAGCAAACCAGGCAGTGGAACTGGCTATGCTAGAGCAGTAAAATGGTGTACTTTGGTGTGTCACTAAATTTAGCTGGTTTGCAGGAAGTGTCTTTTAGCAGGACTCCATTTGTACTACAGGACTTGTTAAACTCCTCTGTAGCCTGTCATCATCACCGTAGAATGGTTTGGGTTGGAAGGAAGTTTAAAGGTCTTCTAGTTCCAACCCCCTGCCGTGGGCAGGGACACCTTCCACTAGACGAGGTTGCTCAAAGCTCCATCCAACCTGTGAAAGGA
The DNA here is from genome assembly GCA_028858755.1 of Ara ararauna. Lineage (NCBI taxonomy): Eukaryota > Metazoa > Chordata > Aves > Psittaciformes > Psittacidae > Ara > Ara ararauna. The sequence goes on along the minus strand of CM054410.1, from coordinate 68,197,329 downwards.
TGGCAGCACACTGCCAGTCCTTGGTTGCACTGTTCATCAGGAGTAGAGGAGATATGTGTGCTGTTGAAGCACTCAGGGGTTTTATACTTTTATTCATGTTTGTAGTAACTATAATATGTGCAAAATCCAAACAACTTGCTACTGTTTACTTAGAAAAATTATAATTTCAGTTTAAAGTGATCAAAATTTCGTACAAAAATGCAGGTATCTACTTAAAATTTAAATGTTCATGTTGCTATTACTGCTCCCGTTAGTGAGAATGAATCTGTCCAAGTCTGATTTTAATATGGGTATGGAAAACCCACTTCTTCCTTGTAGAAGAAAGGGAAGTAGAAAGACATCTTATTCTTTGAGGCTAGTGAAATTATTTCTTTCTCGTGCAGTCCTCTGGCAATAGAAAAAGTTGTGTTGCTGTCAAGTTGTAATTGTTTCCAATCATAACAGAAATTCAGTGTCCTAATAAGTAGTTGGAAATATGTAGAACACAGAATTTGAGCAGGGAGAGCTGTAGTTAGCGTATTGCAGTAAAAACTAGTTCCTGGTTTTATTTTTATATATATGTTTATAATTGATAAATGTATATACTAAAAGCCTGCTCTTCTTAGTTTCCTTTTAGGATTTGTTTTGCTATATGGTGGTTGTGGTAGTTACGGATATATTACATCTACATCAGTGCTGAGACTTGACAGATGTGTTCCTGCTCTGCATCCAAAGTGCATCCCGTGCTTTTCAACCTCATGTTATTCTCCCCAAAGATCAAAGCATCCCTCTGTGGGGCAAAAAATGGATAAGATTTTGCTAGGCAAGTCAAATCTGTGTGAACTTCTATCATGATCATAAGCTTTGGAATTTAGATGGTTTCTGAAGTTTCAAAGCTACCCTAGGCCCTTAAAAATCTTGAGAGTGGTCCACTTGCATGTGTGATGCTGCATTATGCTTGCATTAAGGTTACACTTCAATTTAATAGAGTCTATTAAAAAACCTGTACCTATATGTATCATTTTCATCTCTTCACTACTATACAAATTGTATCTCCTCTTGAAGTCATTTCCCAGAGGTCAGAGAATTTCACAGTGAAATAACAGTGCCAGAAAGCAGATTAAAAATAGGCTGTTTTGGAGCATTCCAACTCTGTATTCAAACTAATAAATAATGTACAAGAAGTAAACTTTTAAACTAACCATTTTTTCTTTCCTGTTGGATTTGAAGACATACCTTGATGGATAACATTCTGATACAGATTTACAGCCATTTCACATAAGTCACATGTGTGAGGGTTGATTTTTCAGATCTCCCATTGTCCCAAGTTCTTGTCATTACAGTTACAGGTACCCGTGTCTCATATCTCTCCCCAGGTCTTTGCTTTCTGATAGGGCTACTGATACAGTAGACCACAGGGGTGGAAATTCTGTCAGACTAGCTGAGCTTTTAGAAATATAGTTGTAAATAATAAGAGAGATCTGGAAAGGAGGACTCATCTTCAAAACCCACATAATGCCTCCGTTAATATGGTGACTCTGTAACATGCTGCAGTTATCTGCTTTATGCTCTTCACATGCTAAAGTATTCACTGCGGCTCTTTTTAATGTCATTCTCCTTGGAGAGTCACAGTGTTGGTCATCAAGACTATATGTGTTCATTGAAGGGATTTATTGATTGTTTATACTCCAGAGCTCAGCTGTCTCAAACCATTACGTTATTTGGGACAATGATTCTTTCTCAAATCTCTCCAAATGCACCAGCTCAATGACTGGTTTTGCACATGATGTACCTAGAAGTATAGAAGCCTAGAAGTTATGTTTTTAGTGTTCCAGATGGGGCACTTCCTCAACTAAACAATGTTTTACCTGTTTCTGTTAAACTTCATAATTTCATCTCCTTCACTGGGGATTTTGTCTGAATGACTTGAGGTTTTGACTCCACTTTTTTTTCTGTGCCTCAGTAATTCAAAGCAAAACAATAATTCCTACCCAGAAATATTTTTTATATTCTTACGCCAATCTAACTGTGACATATTATTTGTTATTTTTTGGATATTCAAAGATATTTGTAAATAGCTCATGAAACATAAGATTGCTCTGGCTAGAATATGGCTTTGGATTTGAACCATCAGAAGATTTTATATTCTCCCCAGTTTATTCATATTTATTTCCTGTTAAATAAGTCTATAGCAGAGATGTTAAATTAGTGTTTGAGTTCCAGAACAGCTTTATTATATTACATATAGCCCTGTTATGTCTAGCAGCTGATAAGAATATGTTATGTGCCTGTGTTAATGCCTCTTAAGAAACTAAATGCAATGGGAAAAAATGGTATAAGTAGAGACAGCTTTCACTGTACATTTGCATGATTGCTTTTCTGTATTTAAACAGACCTTTGGATAATTTAGCAGTTAATTTTTATATATTTTTAATTCAGTAGTTAATATGGTATGTGTCAGCCTGAAGAACTTTATTAGAGTATGGAAAAGGGGATTTTTTTCTTTAGATAAATCTATGGTGGGCTCTCAAATGTCTGCTAAATTGGGCCTAATTTCCATCAGCTTCTTGACCAGACATTTGTGTTCTTGCAGATGTCAGTGGGTGCAACGTAGGGGGAAAAAAGTGTGCGCACTTTTTTTCCAATACTGTCATTTCTCACTGTAATGAGCACAAAAGTAATTGGACAACTGAGCTATCAGTAAAAGGACACACTTCAACTTGAGTCAATGAATTATTTTACGGGACAAACTTTAATCTTTAAATGTGATTGTAGATAATTTGTGCTACCATCTGTCCATTTGGAATTCTTTTAGCCTTTTCAGTCGTTATACAGTAAGTGCTGCTGTGTTTAACATTAACATTTGATATTTTACACATTTAATTTCTGTAGTGCTGCATGGTCCTTAGGGAGCTTTGCTGTAGTGCTACATGAGAGAGACAAAGTATTGATCAGTTAACATTTCAGCTACATTTATGTATGTCGCAAAATTAATGAAAATGCCAGACAAAAATGTCAGAGTGCACAAAAAGGTAGAATTTAAATTTGGTAGTTTAATGAAAAGTTTAATACGTGCATTATCAAAAATGTCCCCTTACCTTTAAAGTACAATTCATAACTGATTAACTAAAGGGAACCACATATTTTACTTAGAGGAACATTGAACATGAAATATGAGGGAATATATAATCTTCAAAGTATTTGGTATCCCAAAATGGTCTCACTAAAGCACTTTAATTACCTGCTTGAACATTTAACTGTTACTTTTAAAATAAACTTGTTTCCTTTCTCATTTGGAAGCAGAGTACCCTTGCCTGATCACATGCATGCTTTTCAATAGATCCTCAAATTCCTATGAACATATTCTCCTGTTCCTCTTCTTATTCCTTAGAATCTTTCTATATGTGTGTATGCACACAGAAAATACTTTCCTTTCTCAGACTGAAATATTGGTAAAATGACTTGCCCTGCATCCAGGTCATTTGTCAGGTCTAACTTACCTTTGCTTTGTCTTCTAATGTTACAGAATCGTGTGTGAAAATGACATAATAGTGTACCTAGCATTAAGAGTTAGTTCTCTTGCACATACACCATTTAGTTGTGGTGGTGTCATGCTAATTAACTGAAACTGAGAAGGAAACAGGAGAAAAACAGAGCTGGCCCCTAGCAGGAAATAAGACAGTAAAGTAATTTGGTCAACTTACTTAGCTTTTCCCTAGTAAAAAGGAAGGTGATCACTACTGTGTATTTCAGAAGCAACTTTCAGTCAAAGCTGAAGGGCAGATTATGTTTTGGGAGTGAGGGTGCCATCAGGAGTGGGAATGCGCTTATGTTCATCATGGCTTGGCTTCGTGAGCGAAGATTTGAGAAGGGCTTTACCCATGCTTACTACAAGCGCGCTGATGGCTAGAAAGGCCAATGCAGGATAGACAAGTCTGGTTGCAAAAAGCACAGCGGAAGGTCTCCTTAGGTGGTGTAGGCAAGGCACGGTTCTTTCTGTGTTGTCTTTTCTCCTCGAGACTGATTCTGCGTGTGCTCTCAAAAGGCACAGCAGCTTCATGTATGATGTGTCTCCAAATCTCTGGATTGGCGGCCAGGGTGGACCCCTGGTGGTAGTCAATATGGCCAAGGCTAAGACATTGTTTCAGGGAGTCCTTATATCTCCTCTTTGGTGCACTTCTATTGCGGCAGCCAGTGGCAAGTTCACCGTAGAACACAATCTTAGGGAGACGGTGATCTTCCATCCTGGAGATGTGCCCTGCCCAGCGCAGTTGTGTTTTCAGCAACATGGCCTCAATACTGGTAACCTCTGCCTGTTCAAGGACAGTAACATTAGACACATAGTCAGTCCAGTGGATGTTTAAGATTGTACGGAGGCAACACTGATGAAAGCGTTCAAGGAGTCACAGGTGATGGCGATAGATGACCCGTGATTCAGACCCATGTAAAAGAGTGGACAGTACAATGGCTCTATAGACACTAATCTTTGTACTTTTCTTTGGGTGTTTATTACACCAGACTCTATTATGGAGTTTTCTGAAGGCTCTGTGTGCCTTTGCTGTTCTGTTACCTATCTCTTTATCAATCATGGCATCTGAGGAAATGATGCTTCTCAGGAAACTGAACTGCTGGACTAACTTAAGCTCTGACTTGCCAGTGGTGATGTGGGGATGATGGTGGTCTTCTTGTGGTGCAGGTTGGTAAAGAACTACTGTCTTCTTCAAGCTGACTTCCAGCCAAAAAAGCTCAGCCGCCTCTGCAAAGCAAGATGTCAAACGCTGCAGAGCTGCTTCTGTGTGGGCAACAGGGGCAACATCGTCAGCAAAAAGCTGCTTGCAAACAAGGTGATTTAGGGTCTTATTGTGGGCCTTCAGTCACCTTAGGTTGAATAGGCCCCCATCTGTACGATATCGGATATAGATGCCGTCAAAAATGTTTATAGATGTTTGTCAAAGTCAGCCATAGCACTTTGGAGCATCATGCTGAAGAAGATTGTGAATAAAGTTGGTGCGAGAACACAACCTTGTTTCACACCATTATTTATCGGGAAGGTCTCAGAGAGTGGATCACCATATCTGACTTGGCCTCGCTGATCCTCATGTAACAGAATAATCATTTTGAGAAACTTGGGGGGGACATCCTAAACGTTCCAAGGTCTGCTACAGGCCTTTTCTACTCACAGTGTCAAAAGCTTTGGTGAGATCAAAGAAAGTTACATGGAGTCCCTTGTTCTGTTCTCTACACTTCTCTTGCAGTTGTCTGAGAACAAATACCATGTCTGTGGTACTTCTAGTTGCTCTGAAACCACCTTGACTTTCAGGTAGAAGTTCTTCTGCAATAGCAGGTACTAATCTGTTCAATAGTATTCTTACAAGGATTTTTCCAGCAATGGAGAACAAAGTTATACCTCGGTAGTTTGAGCAGTCTGACTTTGCTCCTTTTTTCTTGTACAAGGTGATGATGATTGCATCATGGAGATCTGGTGGTAGTTCACCTTGTTCCCAGTAGCTCACAACTAGCTCATGAAATTTAGCACAGAGTGCTTGACCTCCATGCTTCCAGATTTCACGTGGGATTCCATCGACCCCAGCTGCCTTGCCAGTTTTCACCTGCTGAATGGCCTTAAGAGTCTCTCCCATGGTAGGGACTATATCCAATTCGTTTTTCACCGGTTGTTGTGAGAGGTGCTGAATTCCTGAGCCTTGGACTACACGGTTGGCAATGAAGAGAGTTTGAAAGTGTTCAGACCATTGATTCAGGATGGAGATTTTTATCTGTGAGAAGCGTTTGGCCGTCTTCACTGACAAGAGGACTTTGAACCTGGTATGTGAGTCCATACACTGCTTTCAGAGCCTCACAGAATCCTTTGTGGTCACCCAAATCTGTGCATAGTTGAGTCTTTTCTGCTAGGTTAAGCCACCATTTGTTATGGATGTCACAAAGTTTCTGTTGGAGTTTACTGCATGCAAGACAAAAGGCTGCTTTTCTTAAATGACAGGATGGCTGAGTGAGGTGTGCTTGGTGAGCAGATCTCTTCTTTGTCAACAATTCCTGGACTACCTGATTGTTTTCATCAAACCAGTCTTTGTTTTTCTTTGAGGAGAACCCTAAGGATACTTCAGGGGACTGCAGGATACTATTTTTAATATGTTGCAAAAGCGCTTCAGGAGATGAGTCTATGGGATGGTCTTCAAGCCTAGTTTGAAGGTTTGCCTGGGAACTGTCTCTCACTGCAGCTGTTTAAAGATTGATAACTTTGAGCCTTCTCCTCGGAATGCCACCCCTCTTAGGTTTGGGCTTAAAGTGGAGGTTAAGTTTGCAATGCACAAGGCAATGGTCTGTTTGACAGTCTGCACTAAGCATCACTCAGGTGTGATGGACATCGCAAACATATCTCTGGCACACTAAGACATAGTCAATGAGGTTCCAGTGTTTAAATCGAGGATGCAGGTGAAGACACAGGTTGTCTTCAGGCTATCTTTCTGCTGGAAAATAGTGTTGGTGATGGTAAGCTGCTGCTCTGCACAAAACTCTAGCAAGCGGTGACCGTTGTCATTGCAGCTTCCAACACCATGCTTGCCTAGTACTCCTTTCCAAGTTTCAAAGTTCTTACCTACTCAGGCATTGAAGTCACCAAGGATTATGATCTGCAGGAACCTTTTGAGTGAGAAGGTCGGTGTAAAATTTGACTTTTTCTGCATGGTGAGCTTGCAAAGTTGGGTCGTATATGCTGAAGAGAACAACATATTGCTTGTTGTGTAGTAGGAGGCATAAGGAGCTAATGCGATCAGAATGACCTGTGGTCAAATTTTCAAGTGTAGAGGCAATGGAGTTTTTAATCATGAAGCCAACTCCGGAAAGATGGCTTTCAGTTTTGGATTTGCCTGACCAAAAAAGTGTATAGCTGGCACTGTGTTCTTTAAGGCTTTCTTCCTCATGAAGGCAAACTTCACTGAGAGTAGCAATGTCAATGTTAAATCGGGACAGTTTGTGGGCAACTAGAGCAGAATGATGCTCAGGACACCCACTATCTGCTGTATTAAGCATGGTTCTGATGTTCCAACATGCAAGTGTCAGTCTGGACGTACCTTTGAAGGCAGGTGTATGCCTTTGTCTCTTTGTCTTTAGTCGACTGCAACAGAAGATGCCTGTTGGCCGCAGCTAGCCAACCAGGTAGAGGGGGAGGTGCGCTTCAGTTAGGCCACCTTTTCTAGACCTCTCTCCAAATGGAGCAAGCAGTGATCTTGAAAAAGGCTGCTTGGTCATTCAGGATGTTGCCGAACAAGACTGTCATCTCATGGGTCAATCTCAAGCGACCAATGTCCTGAACTACCTGCATACAGGGATGGATCTGAGGCTTCCAGTGCACCTTTTCACCTGCCATTTCATCCCTCTACTGTCGCTACAGGGCTTTGCAAATGTGAGTAAACCCTTCAGGTCTGCACAGTGGATTTTTCAGTTGAGGCGCAGCGTGCACAAAACTGACCCCACCCTTTACACCTAAGGTTTATCTGCCAGAGCCTAGTGGGCTTGGATGGTGACCGCAAAGTCCTCAGGTCGTAGGTTTGGTTAGAGTATCCTTCTCTTAGATGGATGGACTTACAGGGCTAAACGAGCTCCATCTGCTCGGGTTTGAAATTAGAGTTGTCCTTGAAGGCTAGTGAGCCCATCCTGCCCATGGACACACTTTGTCTGACCCTTCAGTTGAGACCTGTCTGGCTTGGGTGACCCTACCAGAGGCATATGCCACCACCAGCATAGCTCTCAACCTCACAAGGGCACATAAGCTCTTTCCCCATGACAAGGGGGTGTCTGTGTCACAAGGGCACTTGTGTCAGCTACTATATATTTGCCTTGTTTTTCCACACTGTAGGAGAATCAGAATTTTGCAGGTATATTTCAGAGCACATATATTTTGCCACTGTTGATACCATTTTTGTGGACATAAAGTAAACACCTTCGAATTGCTTTTTACTGCACCCAATGTTTAGTGGACCATCAGGTTGTCTTTGCCACCTGTTGTCTAGAATTTGAAATTGGAAGAAGCGCTGGTGAGGTAGTTGCAAAAACATACTGCATTCTGAAAAAAGCCTTTCCAAAAATTCCTGTTGCTGTCAAAACTGCCTGTTCTCAAAGGGGAGATTTTCAGAGGTAAAGTGACATGGCAGCGGCAAGGCCAGATACAAGATTAATTTCTAATGCTGGTTGCACACATGTGTGAGAGTTTCTGAGCTTTTGTCATCTGTATCTTCACCAGCAAGAAAGAGACTAAAGTAGACCAGACTGCTGTGCTTTTGCTTGCTTGTTTGGGGTTTTTTTCCCCAGAAATAAAGCAGATAAAGGAAGATTAATCTAAATCCTGTTTCCTCTTTCCTGATTTTCTATAGATCAGAAGAACTAATGTGAGACTGCTGCAAACATGCAGTGGGATTTGAGCTCTCTGAAGAACTTAGCTATACTGTGGGCAAGGTTTTAGAAAGTGGGATAGGGAAGAAAAAAAAAGAGCGGATCCTGGTATATCTGACCATTGAAATCCTGAAATCCATTAACCAGTCATAACTAAAGAACAGACCAGCAGCAGCAGCGATTAAAAACACCCTCTGTACTTGTCTTTAAAACTGAGGAATGATGCTGGTGTAGAATGATGCTTGGTGTCATCAATCTATGTCTTGTGTTTGAAACATTATGTGTTTGTAAATGTGTTACACAGAAAGACTGGGTAATAGTTCTGTATGCAAAATTTTTCTTTTTTTTTTTAAATCACTTTCATTTCACTTCCTTCATGGAGTGAATGCAATACTTGCTAAACCAGTTTAATGGTGTGATTCATTGCCTAAGTGCAGACTTGGTGCTGGTTTCAGTAACCTCGGGAATCCTGTGCACTACTCAGCTGCTGTTCCAGAGGGGCATGTGGTCTGCCTTAAGTTCTGTGTCACTTCAACCATTACCACCCAAGTAACTGGGGTGCCCACCCTATGGTGTCTAAAGCAACACCAGCTCTACCTTCAGACACTTTAATTGCTCCCTTGGGTGTTTATTTTACCTTTATATCTATTTTAGGTACTTATCTACATTCCGTACTAAATTCTTCATGATCTTAAAGTGTTCCATCTCAAAACTAGCTATGCAGTGTGGGGAAATACCTTCCTTGTTTTATGATTTCTCAAACAGGAAATACACAGCAGACTAGAGCATCAGTATCCCAAGTCTTGGCCTTTTCCCTTCACTACTACGCCGTTCTTCCCATCTATTTTCCTTTTCTCCCTTCTTAGAAAACTGAAACTTTGCACTGAAAGTTTTTTATTATCACAGCTTTGATTTCCTTTTAAGGCAGTGAAATGAATAGGCAGGGCTGCACTCTGTGCTCCCTGGTGGAGGTCCTCCTGCAGCAGGTGGCTGAGCTGTGGGACGCTGTCAATAGGATGAAAGGTGTCAGGAAAGCTGAGGGGAAACAGCACTGCTTGCTCCAGGCCCAGACTGTGCAGGGGCCTCAAGCGTCTGCTGTAGCTCATGCAGGAAAGGAGGCCGCTAACCCAGGAAGCTGGGAAACCGTAACAGAAAAAAACAACAAAAAAAGGAGGAAGAGGACAATTAAAAGCAAGGGGCTTCCTCCTAAATCTGTTGTCCCCACCCAGAACCGCTTTGCTGTCCTGCAGGGGGCTGATGAGGAAACACACTCCCACCAGGAACAACCGGCTGATGCGCTGGTAAAAAAGATCTCTACTGGTGCTGCCAGGAAAAAGCAGAGAGCCATAGTAGTAGGGGACTCTACTCTGAAAGGAACAGAGGCACTCATCTATTGGCCTGACCCAGGCTCAAGGGAGGCGTGTTGCGTACCATGGGCTTGGATCAAGGATGTTGCAGAGAAGCTGCCTGCTCTAGTCGGTCCCACTGACTATTACCCACTTCTAGTGATCCATGTGGGTGCTACTGATATAGACGGCAGTAGCCAGGAGAACATAAAGAAGGACTACAGAGCTCTGGGAGGGGTGGTTAGGGGCTCTGGAGCGCAGATTGTCTTTTCATCAATTCTTCAGGATACAGGGCAGGACCTCAAAAAGGCTAGGAGGATTGGCCAGGTTAATAAATGGTTAGAAGGGTGGTGCTATAGTCAGGGGTTTGGATACCTTGAACATGAGACTCAATTTAGGAGGCCAGGTCTACTGGAGGCTGGTGGAGCTGGTCTGACAAAGAAAGGGAAGAGTGGGTTTGGTAGGAGGCTTGCCAGACTGGTCAAGGATGCTTTAAACTAGATGTGTTGGGGGAGGGGGGCATCATTCCATCCCAACACACCCAGCCACTTGCCAGCACCTCTAGTAAACATTCAGAGCAATGTAGAGATATTCCAGCTACTCCAGCCAATAAGCCAGCATCAACTGGAGCTTGGCTCAGATGCCTCTATACGAATGCCCGTAGCATGGAGAACAAACAAGAGGAATTAGGGATGTGTGCACATCTATGGGGGTATGATATCATAGGCATCACAGAAACATGGTGGGATGGCTGCTATGACTGGTGTGTTGGAATGGAAGGTTACAGGCTCTTTAGGAAAGACAGGCCCGGTAGGCGGGGAGGGGGAGTTGCTCTTTATGTTAGGGATAGGCTGGAGAGTATGGAACTCTGTCTGGGGACAGGTGAGCAGTCGACAGAGAGTTTGTGGGTCAGGGTTAAAGGGAGAACAGCGATGGGAGACGTTATTGTGGGGATCTGCTACAGGCCGCCTGACCAAGAGGACTCGGTGGATGAAGCGCTCTATAGGCAGATAGGAACAACCTCACGCTCACAGGCCCTTCTTCTCATGGGGGACTTCAACTACCCTGATCTCTGTTGGAGGGATGGTACGGCCCAGCACAAGCTATCCAGGAAGTTCCTCGATTGTGTGGAAGACAACTTCCTTCTGCAAGTAATAGAGGAGCTGAAAAGGAGAGGTGCCATGCTTGACCTTGTCCTCACCAACAGGGAAGAGCTGGTTGGAAATGTGATGCTCCAGGGCAGCCTTGATTGCAGCGATCATGAGATGGTCGAATTTGAGATCCTCAGGACAGTGAGAAGAGCGTGCAGCAAGCTCACTGCTCTGGACTTCAAGAGAGCAGACTTTGGCCTCTTCAGGACCGTGCTCAGTAAGATTCCATAGGATATAGCACTAGAGGGCAGGGGGGCCCAAGACTCTTGGTTGATATTCAAGGATCACCTGCTGCAAGCTCAGGAGCAATACATCCCCATTAGAGGGAAGTGCTGCAGGAGGGCCAGGAGACCTCCTTGGATGGATAAGGAGCTGCTGATGAAAATTCAAAGGAAAAAAGAGGCTTATAAAAGGTGGAAGCAAGGACGGGCGGCCTGGGAAGAATACAGGGATGTTGTCTGGGAAGCTAAGGACCAGGTTAGGAAAGCTAAGGCCCAGTTAGAATTAAAGTTGGCTAGGAATGTTAAAGATAACAGGAAGGGATTCCATAGGTACATTGCAAATAAAAGACAGACTAGGGATAATGTGGGCCCTCTCCAGAAGCTATCAGGAGAACTGGCTACCCTGGATTTGGAGAAGGCTGAGGTTCTTAATGACTTCTTTGCCTCAGTCTTCACCGGAAAATGCTCTGACCACACCACCCAAGTCTTGGAAGGCAGACGCAGGGACAGTGAGAATGAAGACTGTGGGCCCACTGTAGGAAAGGATCTGGTTCGAGACCATCTTAGGAACCTGAACGTATACAAGTCCATGGGACCTGATGAAATCCATCCGTGGGTCCTGAAGGAGCTGGCAAATGAAGTTGCTAAGCCACTGTCCATCATATTTGAAAAATCATGGCAGTCAAGTGAAGTTCCCGATGACTGGAAAAAGGGAAATATAACCCCCATTTTCAAGAAGGCGAAAATGGATGAGCTGGGGAACTACAGACCAGTCAGTCTCACCTCTGTGCCTGGCAAAATCTTGGAGCAGATTCTCCTGGAAGGCATGCTGAGGCACATGAAAAACAACAAGGTTCTTGGTGACAGCCAGCATGGCTTCACTAAGGGGAAACCCTGCCTGACCAATCTGGTGACCTTCTATGATGGGGCTACGGAACTGATGGACAGGCGTAGAGCAGTTGATGTCATCTACCTGGACTTGTGCAAAGTGTTTGACACTGGCTCATAAGACATCCTTGTCTCTAAGTTGGAGAGACATCAATTTGATAGGTGGACCACTCGGTGGATAAAGAACTGGCTGGATGGCTGTACGCAAAGAGTTGTGCTCAATGGCTCAATGTCCAGGTGGAGACGAGTAAGGAGTGGTGTCCCTCAGGGATCGGTGTTGGGACCGGTCTTGTTCAACATCTTTGTTGGTGACATTGTCAGTGGGATTGAGTGCGCCCTCAGCAAGTTTGCCGATGACACCAAGCTGTGTGGTTTGGTTGATACACTGGAGGGAAGAAATGCCATCCAGAGGGACCTTGACACGCTTGTGAGGTGGGCTGATGCCAACCTGATGACGTTTAACCATGGCAAGTGCAAGGTCCTACACCTAGGTCAGAGCAATCCCAGGCACAGCTCCAGGTTGGGCAGAGAAGAGATTCAGAGCAGCCCTGCGGAGAAGGAGTTGGGGGTTTTGGTTGATGGAAAAAGGAACATGAGCCAGCAGTGTGCGCTCGCAGCCCAGAAAGCCAACCGTATCCTGGGCTGCATCAAAAGGAGCGTGACCAGCAGGTCGGGGGAGGTGATCCTGCCCCTCTACTCTGCTCTTGTGAGACCTCAGTTGGAGTATTGTGTGCAGTTCTGGTGTCCTCAACATAAAAAGGACATGGAACTGTTGGAACAAGTCCAAAGGAGGGTCACGAGGATGGTGAGGGGACTGGAGCACCTCCCGTATGAAGACAGGCTGAGAAAGCTGGGGCTGTTCATCCTGGAGAAGAGAAGGCTGCGTGGAGACCTCCTAGCAGCCTTCCAATATCTGAAGGGGGCTTATAGGGATGCTGAGGAGGGACTCTTCATGAGGGACTGTAGTGATAGGACAAGGGGTAATGGGTTCAGACTTAAACAGGGGAAGTTTAGATTGGATATGAGGAAGAAATTCTTTCCTGTAAGGGTGGTGATGCACTGGAATGGGTTGCCCAGGGAAGTTGTGAATGTTCCATCTCTGGCGGTGTTCAAGGCTGGGTTGGACAGAGCCTTGGATGGCATGGTTTAGTGTGAGGTGTCCCTGCCCCTGGCAGGGGGGTTGGAACTAGATGATCTTAAGGTCCTTTCCAACCTTAACTATTCTATGATTCTATGACCTGAAGTCCAGGCAGCCAATTCACATGAATTGCAGTCTTACTCTGAAGTACGTTTTTCATAATGCAAATCATGTGCAAGGCAATTCGCAGCTGCCTGGAGTCACTGGAAATGTTGCAGGGCAGTTACATCGGACCCCACATGGTTACATATCCTGAAAAGGGTTGCACTGCATCAAATATTCTTACTTGACTTTCCTCTTGAGTGCACAAAACTCTCCAGGATATAAAACATTCAAGATAGCACTGATATAAAATTTGGATAATTATTTAGTAATGCTGTTCTAAGAAGGAAGTAGTTGTGTATCCTTTTATCCTTGTGTTCACTGAGTTGCTCTTTAACAGTCATTGCAGGAAATCTTTGCCATTTAGGCTTTAATTACTTAAATAATACACGTGGGTGGATTATAAAGTACCTTACTTTTTCATCTTTTAGTTATGAGTCATATTACAATGAACACATTCTAAAACATGTTACAAAGAGTGTTTTACTTCCTTTTTATTTCAGCAGTGGTAGGTATTATAATGGTTTCCTTTGAAGTGAAAGAAGTATGGGACACACTGATTTTACTGGGCCATTCGATAGGTAATGCCATGTTCTGCAAAAAGTGTGTCTAGTAAAGAAAGAAGCAGTAAGATATGTTGCATGCTAGTGAGGAAAAGCCCAAGTAAGGAAAATTAAGCAGAGAAGTAGAAAGGGCAGCCTGTTGAGAAATGAAGACACTCATTTCTTTCTAATCTTCTTAAGAAATCTTCAATGTGCTCATCCTTATAGAGTAGTTTCTTCTTTAATAGGTACTATAATCACCTATGCCTGAATGGAAGAAGTAATTTTCAACATGCTGAATTTTACTGGCATGAAAACACTTGCAGTAATTTTGTAATATTTCAAATATTTGTCCCAAAAATATTTGTCCTGCTGATATTGTTTGACATGCAATTTTATATTTTCGGTTTTGATTGCAGAACCTGAAAAGCAGAGCATTTATATAAAAAAAGGCTTGGAACACACTTAGTTTCCACTGGTGCCACACATGCTATATGACTGACAGCAACTGATTTTATAGGTGTTGTAAGTAAAGCCTTCTAAGTAAAGAAAAACACCCTTATGAAACTGTTTCCAAAGTTACGTGGAAAATTTTGCCCCTTTTCTGTAAAAGGGACTGTCTGCACGCACAGCTTTATCCTGCATTTTTGGCCAAAGAGAGTTGCTTCATGCTTCCCATTCCAAAATTGTCTGGCTTGGACCAGACAATGTTTGAAAACTTGCTTACTGCTTGGGAATCACTGGCAGGTAGGAATGCTGCTTGTGATGGTGTCCAAAACCAGCAGAACTGGCAGGGAGAATGAATGATCAGTCTGTTCCCCGTCAGGATCGCCGGAAATTGAAGTGGAAATCAACTGTGTCATTCTGCTGTCTCTTTCTTGTGGCCCCTCTGCGTTCCTCCTCAGCTTGAGGTGGCCTACCCGCGCAAGAAGCTTTATTTTCTCCTGAGCTCCACTTAAATTCATGTAGGAAAGTCCTAGGAAGAAACTGGCCATTTACGGCTAAACTAGGAAAACTGCTTATTAACACAGTTGGGGAAACTTACTTGCGTCAGGGTGTGAAAAATCAGGAGCCCTAGAAGTCATCCTTCATTTGCGATAATGTGTCTCTGTCTGTCTGTACTGAGTAGACTGTCTTTATTTCAAGGGGACAAAGTACTGAAGCACAATGTTAGAAAAGAATACTTAAGAAGTTTACAAATGGTGGAATTTTTTGCTTTTCTTCTGTATTAGGAGGTATACAGCACATTATTAACGTAATCTTGATTTTATAATTTAGTCAGATAAATGTTATTTCCAGCCAGGGTGTTTTCCATACCTGAAGAACTAGGATTAAATCCATCCTCTCAGAAAAATTATAGTTTCCTAAACTACCTTTCTGTGTGTTTTTTTCTCTTCCATCCCGGGTGCTGGCTCAAGGCAGCAGCTGCAGATCTTGGTGACAAAGCTACATTGAGCAGATCACTATCTAGGGAGAATGCTTGCTAAAATTTCATAATTAAAGGCCAAAATGATGACTTCAAAGCTGTGAAGAAAACCCTCACATAGCCTTAGCCATGTAAAAGTTGGGTGTTTGCAATGGCCTGTCTTGCACGGTAACTTTTTATACAGGTGACAGCAATATAAAGAGGAACAAAAACTGACTTGAAGATACTTTCAGTTAAGTATTAATGCAGGAAACAATGTTGTTTAGGTAGTCTTCTAATACATGAAGCACTCAGAGTGTGGATGGAATGTTAAATTTTTACCAAGTGTCACTCTAGTAATTCAGCTTCTGCAGGAGAGGAGAATTTCAGTTAACCTTGAAATAAAAAGCCTGTGAGCCTCATAGCCATTTGTTTGGTAGAAACAACATCTTTTTTTTTTAATATTATTTACTTTAATCACTTATTTTTCAGAAACAAAATAATAGTTGTTTATATCACAGAATCTGTTTATTACTTTCAGTAAACAAGGAGGCTTAATTTAAAAAGCATAAGTTATTTTGGTTTCATTGGTAGATTTTGTTTATTCCAGAAAAAGTATTAACAATTATGCAGGAGAGATAACTACTGTTGCGACAAGAATTGTTACTGAAGAGGAAAAATACATCAGTTACTATACGCCAAACGGCTGTAGCTGTTACTGAATGGACTTAGAGTTGCATGGCAGATCTTTGGAATTTGTACATTTCCATGAATAACATCCACACAGTTACTGTAGCTCTGAAGTTACAAGATACCAACTGCTTTCCAGAGGTACAAGCATCCTAAGAAGAATCCACTGATTTGCAAAAGCAAAAAATTGGTATAATTTAGTCTTGTTTATTTGAGATTGACTGCTGCTCTTGCAGCTATTTGTTTGCTCTGCAACATTATCTATTAAAACTGGTACTATGCAATTGGAACTTCTTGGGCAATTAGCATGCAGCACTGACTGAATAGGAGACATGATTTTCTCTCCACAGTCGTATAGTAGCTGTGATTAGACATGCCTGTATTCCAGTTCTAATTGACTGGCCCCTGTAAGCGGACACTCCTCATTAATGAGCGAGACAGACACATCCTAACCTGATTAAAAAAATAAAAAGGTAGCAAAGAAATGCTTACAAATGGATAAAATTAATTCTGTCTTGATATACTGAGTACATATTTTGCATTTTTGTTACAGGAAGTGTTACTGTATATTTAGGTAAACTTACTATTAAAAAAAAAGCAAGCCAGCATTAATGCATATCTCTGCACTCAGTATGTCTCCTGTAAATCATAACTTGAGGGGTAAACATGTTAAGCTGAAGGTAAATCTCTACTTTAGTATTAGCTCTGGCAGGACAAATGCATGAGGTTTTGCTATTTCCTTGTATTGCTCCGCAGTTTTTAAGTATATGAGTATGTACTGTCTGTTTAGCTTCAGATGCTCTTTTCTGGACTACTCTCATCTTAATAAAGCCAGCCTGTATGATATGTCTGTTCTCAATCTATATGGGAGAGAAAAAATCTCTCAGGTAAACACATTTGAAACTATTTTCCAATGACAAATTCTTCAATTTCCAGGAAAAATGTAATAGTAACTAAAATAATCTAATTCCTTTGAAGATGAGTGGTTGATATTTTAAGGGATAGTGTTAATGATTATTTAAGCTTGTTTTCCTTAATAAAGAAAGAAGTTTTAGTTTTTTTCCTCAGTATAAAATATCCCATTTTCCCTTAAAGAACCTCCAGTACCAGCAGATACTGTATCTCTTTAATGTGCCTGAAAAATTTGAAAGTAGGTATTTTCAATATTTGCTGCCATCTTAATTATTAGGGCTTAAAGCACCACTGTTAGCAGAGGGATTATGAGTTAATAAATATGTCATAGTATTAGTATATAAAACACAATATAATTTTCCCAAGATAATGATTAACAGTGTAAGGCACTTAGTGCTTATTCCCTAAATGTGCTTGCTTTTCATCTTTTAGGAATGGTATCACAAGTAAACATAGAAACATTTTGGAGTGATTTATTTTAAAGAAGAGGTAACTGATGAAATCACTTGTTTGAGCTTTTTTCATTACTATGTTGCTAACTTTGTAGCATTCCAGATTCGCATCAATCTAAATAGTGTTTTTAATACTGGATATTAGGCTTCCCTAGTGCAACTCTGGTGAAACTCATTAAAAAGTTATTTATTAATTTATCATTAAAAAGTTATTTATTCATCACAGCCTATTAGCTGAAGCATTTGGAGAGTAACTTCGGTACGCTGGTAGGTTATTATTGTGTCAATATTCCTTTTACATACAAGAATCACTTCGTATGTGGGTTGTGTGGTATTTTTAACCTTTAAAGGTATTTTTGCTTTGTTCAAAAGCTGCTTCAATTGCTTCAAGGCTGCTTGAATTGTTTTATTAGCTACCTTGATTCAGTTGGTGTGACCAAGACACATCTCTATTTCTCTTGATGCTCTCAAGCATGTGTCTTGGCGTAGCAGCCACAGTGGCCTCCGCCAGCCCAGCTCATAGGTGCTGTAGACCGCTGGCATGACTGACCACAGCAGGGTGGTCCTGCCGGGTCAGATATCCGCTGGCTGCCATCTGAGCACCTGCAAACCAGCAAGAACGGCTCCATTGTGGCGGGGAGAAACGTTTGTTTCTGGGGGAAAATTACTCCAGTTCTACTTCTGAATGAAAGATGGGGCTGTTATTACTCAAGGGATGTTAGGCCTCGCTGCTTTTTTGAGAAAACAAATTTGCTGTAACTTTATCTGTAATTTAGTACCACATTGGTGCAGATAGAGTCTGCATTGTGTGGAAGAGGGGGCAGAAGTAAGGGTTTGTTAAAGCCATAAAAGGCTTGGGTAACCATTACATTTCCAAAAGCAGCCTTATCAGAGTCATAGGTTAAAAAAAAAATAAATCATTGTGGCCTTGCCATTAACCGTCTGCTTTGAATTTGCTTTCAAAGTAGTATTGAAGAAGTAAGCTTTCTGTCTATGCGGAGAATATGGAGGAAAAAAGTATCTGGAAAGTGAATGTAGATATTTTGCCTTGACCAACAGCTGACGCAGTAGGTAAAGTAGGTCATGGTAAAGGCTATTCATATCTTTTTCTGCAAAGTTATTTCTTTTTATCTTTCTCCCAGTGAATGTAGCAGAGCTTTGCTGTTCTCAAGTTCCACTTCCTCTAGGAATATGATGTCAAAATGCTTAAATAAAATTTCCATCTTCTTGATTTATTCTTGATGGTCAGCATTTGACAATGAAATTATATTAATTGTTTAAAGCCTGCATCCTGCTAGCATAGGAAAACAGCCTTTGCAAATTGTCCTATTGAAGCTGGTCAAAAATCAGTCAAGTATTTTATTCCATCAGAGTTTATTTTTACAACTGTGTGCTTGTTCACTGCCTTAGGTAATAAAAAAAAACTGATTAGGTAATAAAAATGCGAACTCCTCCTTAGTCTTTCTCTTTTTTCCTTTTTTTTTTTTTTTTGATAGAAGAAATTGCAATCCAGTTGCAGGAGTTTGATCTTGCTGATTAGCGAAGTTAAAGTTAAGAACTTGATGGGGTTTCTAATCATCTGGCAGCTGTCATTAGTGAGTGACAATGTATTTAATCCCCCCTGACACACAAGCCTGCCCCTGCATTCTCCCAAAAACAGAAGCAGCCACCTCCAGGCACACTCCCAGCCAAAGCTGGGAGCGGGGAGTGCGTATCTGACCCCAGATCTGAACCTGGGAATCTCTGGTTGGTACGCTTCATTGCCTCTGGATCACTGCACTCACCCCACTGCTCCTTTACTTACAATGTCTAATACGCCTAATTTAAATTAAATTATTTTAATTAAATCATCCAACTGTTTCTCACAGTGCGAGATAGTTGAGAGCTGTCACTGGCGGTGTTTTAAATCAGGTGCCTTCACTTGATCAGACCAAACATGACTGTGGATTCTGACGCAGGCAGAGCAAAATGTGTCTGTGAAAAGGCAGTCACAGATTAAACTAGAGCTGAGAGTCATAGCAGTTATTTTTATAAACATGGGTAGCATTCCTGCTGCTATGTTTCTCTCGATGTCATGCCACACGCGCTTTGCAGGGAAGGCAAAAGGCTGAGCAGAGAGTTTGTGATTTCTGGATGGAAATAAAACTCATCTCAGTTTATCTCCTGATTTGAGCAGTCCTGTCATTTGCCAGTCAGTGTAATGAATCCTCTACTGCATCACTGGCCAGGGTTTTTTGTAGGTAACCTCTCGACAGCTGATGACAGTGCACTGTGGTACTCCAGGGCTGGTATTTATTCTGCTTTCTGCAGGCATCCACTCTTTCTCACACTTTTTATATTAAAACCATGAATATTCCACTCCTCCAACTTACAGAGAGCAAAGTAAACCAGAACCCCTGAAGAATTCTAATGCAGGGGGAGTGCTTTAAAACAGTCTATCTGTGCTGTAAAATGTGGTTATAGACTAATTAAATTCCATCATCTGCCTGGCAATGACAAATATGGCACTTCTTTGAGACTACTTCAAGGTCTGCATGATAGAACCAACAAGCCCTTGTATCTCTGAAGTACAGGACCATCTCCTTGCTCTGTGATGAATCTAGTCTCTGCTGACTTTTTGGTTTTTAGAGCTGAGAGTCAAATATAAGGTATGAATTGGTTAAAAAATGACAGAGTATTTCTGGGGGCATTTTCAGTGCTCACCTTTATGATAGTTGTATTTTTTCAAGTTAATGCGGTTTAAAAATCATTTTAGGTTTTGTAACACAAAGGAAAGGAATGAGATATTGGATTCACAAACAAAAGCTTTATTGGTTTATGACAAGTAATCCATCTTTTTGCATTAGTGTAGCATTATATCCCAGATTATTTTTCGTAATTGATAATTTGTGAGTCATATATTTGTTATCTATTCTTTTATGGGTTTCTAAATAGTGAATGATATCAAAGGTCATCAAACTTTCATAAAGGAAATATTTTTTATTTTGTTTTTTAAATTATGATTGGTGTTCTGAAGAACTTTAAGAACATTTCAGGGAAAAGTTTAAAGGAAAAAATGTGATAGCAATTTTCCTGGTAGGAACTTCATGCAACATACTGTTACAGCAGTTAAAAGCTGGAAACGCATGTGTTGCATATGCATGCAGCAAAATCAAAACCGATATTTAAAAAACGTGATTAATTTATTTTGATGTTTTTTCCTTATTAGAAATATTTTTGCAGTAATCAGCCAGCCATGGTTTTCCTTCTATCATAAAACTAGGTGGGTGTTGCAAGCATGCCATCTCCACTTTTTGGAAGAATTTAATACTGGTTATGGATTGAAAAATCTAATATGGGGGAAGAAAACTATTTTTGCACCTAACATGTTATAAGACACCAGAATGAGATTATAGGTAATGCATTTGTTTGTCAAGGTAAAGTAATTAATAGAAAGATGTGGGCTTATGATTTGAAATTTAGTTAGCCTAATGCGAAAGCTAGTAGGAACTTTTCCCTTTACTAATGTTTCTCTAGCAACCCATGAACATTGCGCACAGAGCTTTCTTATGCAATTAAAAATTGGGAGAACTATTAACAAGTTTAATCACGGAAAGGCAACTTAAAATAATTTACAGACAGCTATATAGGAGGCATAAAGTGTTTCAAAATTAATTAAATATTAATTTCAGAGCAAAGTTGTTATGATTGTGCTGTTACTTGTGTGGTTCTCTTCAACGTTCATTTAAATGCTTCTGAACAGTTTAATTATAGTGAGACATTTCTATTAAAAATGATTCAGGATTATAATCTTCTTAATTAAAATAGAATTGAACTAATTTAATTGTGATGTAATTATATTATTATATGTAGAATGTCATTAAAATGATGTAAACATTTTTTCCCCAATTTCTAAAAATAAGAAAAAGAATAGCTGCTAGTTCTTGCTAAAACTGTTCTTGAGATTTCATCTGAAAATCATTAATAATTGAATATTTTGAAAAATAATTTGAATCTCAAATCCATGTGAGTAGGATCGATACTTTTTGTCCTTAAGAGCTATTTCAGTTGCATAAGATTAAAGCAAAAGTTATGTATCATTGCTGAATACTTTTAATTTAATTTATAGCATACATCAATGCTGTTGGTTTTTTTTCTGAGATTTAATTTTTTTTTAATCAAAGTTTATGTTGAGTTTGGGTTGGGTTTTTTTTTCTTTCTAATAATGTTTCTAGCCAAGCTGGAATTAGTAATGTGTTGTAACTATTTCAGAAAAGTGCTTTAATCTAGTTGCTCTGTTCAGCTGAGACTGTAAAGTAAAGCATTTTTTTCAGCTCATCAGATTATTAATCTTCAATGTCATAATTATTTGATACAAGTAAAAATTATATCTTGACATTTTGTCCCTGAGAAGTATTTAGGATTTGAACACATAGACACAGAAAACACCCATTTTAAAATTCCTCTTTCACAGTATTGCTGTGATTTTAAATATATCTAATTGTAGTTGTGACAGTCTGATGTCCTTTCACCAGTACAGATATAAAAATACAGCCTTTAAATACAGAAGTGATGAGTGCAGTATCTGGAAGAAAAAATATTTTTAAGTTATTACTCTGATATCTGATATAAATATGTTTAATAATGTTACTATTTTTTCTGATTTTATACTACTTATGAAACTGTTCCCCTCAAAAAACAAAAACAAAAAACAACTAAACAAACAAAAAAAGACCACAAAAAAACCCACAAAACAAAACAACCCACAAAACAAACAAACAAGCAAAAATTAAGAGAGAAAGAATGTCAGATCTTTTTTGAAAGCCAGAATGCATTGCTTTTGCATTGTGTGGCTTGCCTGAATCTTAGCAGAATATCAATGCAAAGAAGACGCTGCTGCTGCTGCTGTTATCATTATCTGCTGCTTGCATACTGCATTGATGTCTGAAGGGCAGCGAGCACACTGTAGGGACCCTTGTTCTGAAAAGTTAACAAACTGAGCCTGTGCTGTTAAATTCATATGATTCAATTTAAATCAGTAGGGCTGTCCCCAGGAGTAGATTTACACATATGCATAAGTATTTGCTATATCTGACCTGTGTGAGGAAGAGATGAATGTGGAAAAGGCACAGGGAAGAAAAAACATGCACTTAGATTAGAGAATCTTCCCAAGCATCCAATATTGGACATGCTGTTGTATTTCAGCTATTGTCAAGTAATTCTCAATACAGATGCACTGTGTCAAATGAAGCATTGATTACTCAAGAGAGATAGAATAGAAATATATGTGATACAGATACTTCCTGTCTGGCAACTTAATATATTTACAAGACCAAGCAGTATTTGTCACCTTTGAATGTGATTTTTCAGTAGTTATGGTCAAAATTTTTTGGCAACAACAGTATGTCTGAAATATGTGTGTCAGAAGAGTGTAGAGGTTATTTAATGATTGTTACTAAAAAAGAAAGTTAGTCTATTTTTCATTATACCAGAAATTATTGAAGTAGAGAGAAAGAAAATAAAAAATAGAAGTACCATTGTAAGATTTAAGATTAAATTGGGTTCCCTGAAGATCTTTGGGATTATGAATTAAAAAAAAATCGGTAAAACATAGGTTCTTTAGCCTGAAATTAAGAAGGATTTAGTTTAGTGGTAATGCTAGTTCTGTCCTATTTCCTCATAAAAATGGGATCTTTTCTTCCCTCTCACCTGGATGTCATTCTCCACGCAGGCCTGTAGGTCGCAGCCTTGCATCACACAAAAAATCTCTGCATTTTCTGAGGCTCAATTACTATGTAGGTCGGGAAGCCTTTACTTGTGCAGGCCTCTAAATGTAGCTAGTACTATTTGCATAATTTCCAGACTTTGATGACAATCTGTGATCTTAAAACAGTAGCCTAAAGATTATGCATTAAGTTGTTTGGCCTTGTGACTCACTCCTCTCTTAAGACTTACCCTTTTTATTATTGTGCGATGGGTGGAGGAAGGCACAACAGATCACTCTCATGAGGAACTATGGAGGTACGATGTTCTCTCATAATTATTTGTTTTAACATACTGTCCTTCAGGTATGAATACATGAGCAGAGTTAAACATTTCTGTCTCACATTTTCTTCTCTGTTCTGCAAAATGCATGACACTTGTGGTCTCTTTTAGCTGCTGGTTAAGGTAAACTCTGCAGCTGTGAACAAGCTCTTTTCATGCTCCCCTCCACGAGTTTGATCTGTATTTATTCAAGTCAGCAACTGTTCTGGAGTTGCAGCCTACTGGCTTGGTGGTGACCAAGTTTCACCAAAACCACAAGATCAGCATCAGGCCACCCAGAGAGCATCAACCCTGCTGTCTGTACTGGGGATGTAACCCATTGCCAGTGCTGCTGTTACTTGCTTTTTTCAACTAGTAAAATATACAACAGCAAAAAATGCAATACAGGCATTATTTTTAAATCCAGTGCTGTTCAGATAGAAAATTGTTCTGTAAATTATCTTTGGAGTTTAACTTCCAAAGATAATTTGCAGAATTATCCCCTCTACCCCCTGCCGCTGGTAAATGCTTCAATTTCCAGAAACCATCAACATTTCATCTCTTAATATGACAGTTTATTTTCTTTTGGAGTTGCTCTTTGGTCACTTAAATGCAGAATGTCTCTAGGTTTATTATAAGAGGTCATAACAAAGGTCTGGTTATCACCCCTACCCATGATCTCAGTATGCTGAATAAAACTTTGTATTTTACTGAGATTGCATTTATTTTTACTGAGAGACAGTAAGCAGGATTTAACAACAACAAAAATCATACAAAGCTTTTGGCAATGGGCAAGTTAATTTTGTCTGTGTGCTGGACTGGGATATTTGAGAAAGGAACACTGATGGTCTGAGGGAGCCTCCCATGAACAAACTGGTTTTTAATTGTATTGTCTGAATACTGGGTTGTGTATTAGAAGCAGCAAAGTACGATGCAGGTGGGAGGGAGCTAACCTTTGACTCACTGTAGCAGCAGAAAAAGATCAGGACTATCAGCATGGGAGTTTCCAGCCTTTCCCTTTCTTGCTAGAATAGAAGGCATTTTTGTCATGGAGCAGAGAGGCACAGATCGAGTTCCCACACACACCGAGACACTCTTTGTCTGGTTTTTGTGTTTTCTTTTTTGTCTTGGGTTATTTTGGGGATTTTTTTTTTTCAAAATGAAAACCTCCTCAGCCTTGCAATTGTTACAGGAACCCAAGCATTAAATAACATCTGAGAAAAAGAACATATTTTACTGGTTGTTTTGCCTGGGCAAGGTTTCTACATGGTTAACAAAGAAAGCTGACTTATTTTTGAAGGCCCTGCTTCAATTTGTTGTATCAGTGGCCAAGTTAGAAAGGCATGTGCTGTTCATAGCCACTGTTGTAACTTGGTAGACAAGGGATTCGTTTTCCAACACAAGGGTCCTTGAGGGAAACAGGATGCCCAGGAGGAGAAACTTTCATCAAACCAAAGAATATACTCGTATAGAAAGGAGAAGGGAAAAAAAAATGTAAGGGAAGGAGGCTTTTCTAGCTATACATTTGAAAAAAAAAAAAACCCAAACTTGTTTCAATAACATTTTATTTTTTAAATCTGTTGCATCCTCACGGCAGTGCACATGTTCATGTCAAGATATTTTATATTCAGGTCATGAACAGGTTTGTGTAGACACACATACAATTTGTGAAGCATGATAAAACAAACCGTGTACAGGCATGGCTGGTTGGGCTTTTTTTCTGTATATTGCATTCTCTGTATTTCTGTTGTTAGTGTGTGGAAAAAATAATGCTACACAAAACATGACAGGAAATCGTTTAGCTGCTTGTCTGGGGGATATAAGTTATCTTTTTTAACTTTTCATAGTTAGGTAGCAGTAGGTAGAAATCTGCTGGGGTCTGTGGCAGAAATATTAGAGAGAAATACACTTAAATAGTTCCATTGTAGATTCCTCTAAACTTAAAAGAAAGTCTCAAGTGAGGATATAAAACAGTACCTCATGATAAACTTATCCTAAAGCTGCTATAGAGCAATGTCATTAGAAAAAAAGGCATTTTTAATGTTTGAAGTAATTTAAAATTTACCTGGTAATCTATTTTAAGATGTTCTGTCCTGTGATGACATTCAAGCAATTAGATCAAACTCTTTTTAGTAAAGGGCAGATTCGGTCCATGTGAATGTGTTTACCTGAAATACTCCTCTCATGGGGAAGAATATCTTCTATTATCAGGCAGGTCCACTGGGCAAAGAACCAGCAATCTGTCACT
Organism: Ara ararauna; assembly: GCA_028858755.1. Lineage (NCBI taxonomy): Eukaryota > Metazoa > Chordata > Aves > Psittaciformes > Psittacidae > Ara > Ara ararauna. The sequence continues at coordinate 68,171,846 of CM054410.1, read as the reverse complement.
GTCAAGACACAGGATCAAATTTTCAAAGGAAAAAACTGGAATGCAATCACAAGCTTTCACGAAGCAGACATGGAGTATTGTGGTCTTACTTTTAATGTATTTTTCGTTTTGAAATCTGACATGGATAAACATTATCAAAGTACTGGTTTAGGGAATTACTGATATTACTTTGTTGTAAGATGTGGAAAAACCCATGGATGGATTCTGTTCTCATTAGGATACCTTTACGTCAAGATTTTTAACAGTGTTGGATTCTCCAGATGATTGCACCTTTTTCATCAAGTTTCAAGTATTTTGCTGCTGAGGCCAGTTTGCTGGGGTAGACTGCCAGTGACATCATTCTCTCAGGAGATGAAGGGTCATGTTTTTTGGCACTGGCACCTTCGTTCAGTCCAAGTCGGTACAGACAGGAACCAGAGGTCACTGCTTTCTGGATTCCTGACACCAGAATGGCTACGGCTGGGTCTGTATCACCACATCCATTTCTTTCATTTTCCTGGTATTGTCCTGGCCAGGAAAGGGGTTTTCTTTCTGCTCGCATTGGGATGCCACTTCCTGAAGCTGTAGTGTAGCGAAATAAAGGTCCGAGAGAAGAGAATGTAAGAGGCTTACAGCCAGTTCTTTGTGATCTGAAATCTTTTATCTTAGCGTGGTAGTATTTTAGAGTGGGATGTAAGCGCTGCTCTGGTTTTGGCTTTCTGCACTCTGAAATAGCTGAATCCTTTCAGGTTACTTATGCCTTCATAAAAGTAAGGTCACCAGATTTTTTTTCACCCACCTGTACTGAGAAGTCTGTTAGCTAAAAGCCTGTACTACAAAATACTCAGCTATTTAATAAACAACAAACAGGGTTGTTTGGAAAATTCACAGTTCTTAAAAGTTACTATGAGTTGATCCATGAATGACCTTTCTCACATTTCTGTCCAATTTCTCCTTGATCCCTGGTGTTTGTGCAGAAGTTAGCAAGCTGGTAACACCAAGGAGCGCCAAGGTGCAATCCCACCAAAGTAATCTTAAAGTTATATTCTTTTTTTTTTTTTTCTGAGTGAATTCTTCATGATTGAATCAACAAATCAATGTTATAAATTATGCATTTTTTTTTAGAATAAAATCAGATACAGTGTAATACCTATCTGTTTTCTACCTGAATTTTAAATAGCAAGAATTTTTACCTCAGCAGCCAGTGTTGGTAAAAGACACACTCTGTATTAACACAGGTTTACCTATGAAGTGAAAAAAAATAATCTTGATTGTAAATTGGAGCAGAGTGTGTTAATATTGACTTTGTCAAAAGCAGCATTAAATCAAGAAGGGGACTGTACATTTTGAATATTTATTGTAAAATAAGTATTAACAGCTTTGCATTTTGCTGTTTGGTAGAAAGCTAAGCCATCAAGTGAATCAGAGCCTGTTTATTTCACAGCTACTTTAATTTCACCTTTTTTCCCCTTCTGTGAATACTTAAAGCCGCCTTTTCTTTCCAAGTCTTTTTAAGACCAAGACCTAAATCAATCCTAAGTAGCAACCAATTTTCAAAGTGTTGTGTGTGGCTGTGTGTTAATTGGCTGAAATAGATTATCCCCTGGTGTGTGGCATAGTGTCTGTGGTAACTCTTAGTGTGCATAGTTTGCAGTGGATTTCATGTTTATTTTCATGTACTGAGGCACATTCTCAGTATGTCTTCAAATTATCTCCTTGGGGGTATTTTTTTCCTGAGCTAATCCTGACAGACTCTCCCTGCCAGTATGCCCATCATCAAGAATAGAAGAACACTACACATGCTGGAACCTCTGTGCTTGGGGCTGTATGCAAATTTAATGCCCATCTCATTTCTGTTTCTCTTACATGGATGACAGACATTTTAACAATAACTTTCACATTTCCCCATGGAAATTCCATTGTATTACGATATGTATATGAATGCATACGTGCATTTACTCTGTGTACGTGTTTGAGTATGATATCAGGAGTACCTATACTTGCCAATATGTTTTATGCCCTATTTGTGTATTTACATATAGATAAAATGTATGTAAAAAAGCTTGTGTCGAGAATGCAGTCATTAAACAGGTCTTTATCAGAGATGTAGCTAGATTCCAGGGAGACTAATCAGATACTAAAAAATGGATAGTGTGGAAAACATGATAAACAAGAAATTGATACTGAAAATAATTCTACAGCATTTGAGACTTTCATGCCTTCATATAGTAGCGAGAAGCAAGAACATAGGAAATAAGCTTTTGTTTTCTGATGTTTGAAGCAGGTACAGTCAGAGCAAATGACATTCCAGCAATTCCAAATAGAGCTTTCTCCAAATATGTCACAATCTTCATGGCTGAAATGAGTTCTCCCTGGTGATACAGGTTTGGGAAATGCTGGGATCAGCTGAAGAGCTACTAACTTTTTCTCCACCCTGCTATTTAAAGGCAGTAACCACACTTATGTAAGTGTTGAAATACAAAGTGATTTGACTGGCAGGGGTGTAGCACAGGATACCCATGGTCATTTTCCCCTTCCTCTGTGTGTGCTTCTGTGTGCACGTCCATGCCGCCTCCTGACAGGAATTACAAGAGGAAGGGGTCACAACTTTGCCCCAACTGGAGATGAGACATTCTTCAATATCTGTGAAACCAAAAATTGGTTATGCTGGTTTCTCTGTTTAAATTTAGGTAGCACAAAAGTCACTCTGCAGCAGAACTTTGAAACAGAGATTCCAGAATTATGGAGAGAGGTTTTAAGGAGTTTTTAAGTCTGTGAATTAAGGCAGACTTATTACAGTCTGTAATAATATACAATAATAATAATATTTCCAGGCTGTAAATATTATTTTTTCTTTTGATAAGAATTTTTTTCATCTGGAATTCTTGGTCTACCTGCATGCCAAAGTTATGTTTCAATAAATCTTTTGTTCTTATTTGTCATCATTCATGTTGCATTTTGGTTTAAAAAAGCCATCATTATTGGCATACTATTTTTTTACTTCAGTGTACTGTTAGAAAACTTCTGCCTTTTTTTTTTTTCCTACTTGAGGTTGGAATGACAATTTCATGGTGGTGGTGTGCAGAAGAAAAGCAACAAAAAACACCCACCTACTAAAGTATTTGAAGATTACCATCACAGCACAAGAAGAAGTTCTATAAAACTGATAGGAATATTGTCAAGTATAAAAATAAACGGTAGAAGTAATTCAATCAATTGTCTTTATTCTTAGAAATACAGTTTATTCATATGGAGAGATATAGCTAAACCTATGTGTAGATATAGTTGCAAAATATACATATACATAAACCTTATTTTCTCTACTTTTTGACACTGCCTGCTCTTATTAAGTCATATTAAGAGAAATTAAAGGAAATACTTCTTAATTGAGGTTCATTCAGTGTAAGACATTATACCTCATCAATTTTAATGTTATTTCACAAATTAATGAATACTATGTAGTAGTATTGAATAGTATGTAATAAAGTGACAGGAATGAAAGAAGGTGGGTTTTGACACTGCCTTTAGTTTTGTAACTGCACGGGTTGATTGGTTTTAAAACATAAGGAGTACATACACCTTTCCGAAACATCTCTTGCTTGGTATGTTTTTATATTTACTGGTGTTACTTCTCTTTTTTACTTCATTATTATGCCCTCCTTTGTTTCAGGCTATATTTCTTCTGTTGCTTGCTTTATCTTTTATTGTGCTATAAAATAACTTACTACGCCACTAGTTCTCAGGCTGTGATTTGTAGTCTCTTTCCATAGCAAGTGCTTCCCAGTAATAAATCTATATTATGTAGCATGTATTTAAAAGTTTGATGATGAGGATGTGTGGTAGTCTGGAAGAAAATGTGATAACTTAAAATGGTCTATCATTTCAAAAGCTTGAGAAGTAGCACTCTAGGCAGTACAGACTCACAGAGGTATAGCCATGTCTTGAATGATTTGAAGGTAAGGTGAATAACTCACTCATGGCATGCTGTCTCATCATTACATAGCCTGCCTCACAGTCAGAACACAACTTTGTCCCTCTAACACAGAAATACAAGAAGTTATCCACTTTTCTTGGGAAGGGAGGGCAACCTTGGAGAGCGTGGCAGTGACTCCTGTGGCACATCTTGTTTTCTTGCAGTTGCTACAAATGAAGGATTTTGCACTCTGCTATTACAGGCCATAGTGGGATTGTGTCTTGGAACGTCAGCTACCACACTATTTAATTTTTCGCTGTCTCTGTAGTGGTCAGTAAACATCAAGCTTGTTTGTCTCTTGGAAGTTGAACTGCTCTTTAACATACATGGAGAACATTCGGAGAAATTTCAGGTAGAAAAGCTGTATAAGCAAGCCTGGAAGGATATGAAAAATTCTGTGATGTTTTAACAGATACGTATTTTATTCAAAAAGAAAAAAAGAACACAAAAAAAACCAACAAAAAACTTTTCTACGTTATTCCTATACCTTTCTGACAACTCTTTAGTGTTAAATTATTCATATTCTCTCAAAATAGAAAACTTCATTGCAGTGATCCTTGATACTGGATTATATATATAAATATGTAAGGAATGATGTTAGAAGTATTCTGGACAATACTGAAACAGATTTTTAAGAAACTCAAGTATTTTCTGGATGATTTCACTTATGCACTGCAGAATGGAAGGGCACCCAGCCAGATTTTCATTGAGGCTTGTTGCCCGTAGCATGACAAAAAGCCTGTGATGTTCAGAGAAGATGGTAAAGTACTGACTGCTGCTAAATTTGGAATTTTCTCTGTATTTACCCATATCTGTAAAGTCTTCTTCTTGATATTTTCATGTGTGGTCCCAAAATTGCAAACTCCTAATTAGTTAAATGTAAATAAAAAAAAAAACAAAAACAAAACAAAACCAAAAAACCATTACTTTTTAATACTGTCTTAGACACTCTGAAATCAGGTAGGAAAAAAGGATACTCTAATGTAAAACAAAAAGAAGAAGACCAAAAGAACATTTTCCAGCCCTGTCTATAAGATCAGAGTTGTTTTCCTTTCAATAAGAGTAAATCTTATGTATCATTTTCACCTGGCCAGAATAAGTGCAGTGTAGTAGACAGCTTTTCTACTTTATATCATTTGTTAACTGTGCAATGATATAAATGATCAAATGAGGTACTGAGCAATGAAACCTCATCCCAACAGTGATATTACTAAATTATGTATGTGACCCAAAAGACCTATGTAAAAAGTGTAAAAATGGAATAAAACAAAATGTGTGGAGGAAAGATTACTGTGCTATGTAAATACTTAGTTGTGTGTGAATACATTTCAAATTATGCTTGCACATAATGTATATTTATCTCTTTACCTGGAGCTAGTTCATTTCTGTTTCAAGTTGGTATGTGTTGATTTTGGAGCTAGGGCTTCCAGCTGTGGTGATTTCCACCTCACCACTATTGAAAAAAAACTACGGAATCACACACAAGTATGTCTTTACTAGATAAACTCTACTAAGGGTTTTCAAAGAAACAAGAAGTTTCATGCTTCTAAGATGTGAAGAGAGAATGCGGGAAGGGACTCGTAGTTTGTTCTATTTTGGACAAACAGTGCAGCTGTGAAACTCTTAATGAGGAAGACAGCTTTGTGATTATTCCATAGAGACTTTTGCCAATAACTCAGATCCTAATCTGGTTATACACTCAAATTCCTTCTTTCTGCCTGGTATTTATAGTATTTATTGTTGGTGACACCCAACATGGCTTCACTAAGGGGAAATCCTGCCTGACCAATTTGGTGGCCTTCTATGTTGAGGCTACGGAACTGATGGACAGGGGCAGAGCAGCTGACATCATTCCCTTGGACTTGTGCAAACCGTTTGACACTGTCCCGCACAGCCTCCTTGTCTCTAAATTGGAGAGACATCAATTTGATGGGTGGACCACTCGGTGGACAAAGAACTGGCTGGATGGCCACATGCGAAGAGGCCTGGTCAACGGCTCAAATTCCAGTTGGAAACCAGTAACCAGTGGTGTCCCTCAGGGGGCTGGGACCGGTCTTGTTCAACATCTTTGTCGGTTACATGGACAGTGGGATTGAGTGCGCCCTCAGCAAGTTTGCCAATGACACCAAGCTGTGTGGTTCGGTTGATATTCTGGAGGGAAGGAATGCCATCCAGAGGGACTTGGACATGATTTAGGGGTGGGACAATGCCAACTTCATGAAGTTCAACAAGGCCAAGTGCAAGGTCCTACACTTGGGTTAGAGCAATCCCAGGCACGGCTGCAGGTTGGGCAGAGAAGAGATTCAGAGCAGCCCTGCAGAGAAGGACTTGGGGGTGTTGGTTGATGAGAAAATGAACATGAGCTGGCAGTGTGCACTTGCAGCCCAGAAGGCCAACCGTATCCTGGGCTGCATCAAAAGGAGCGTGACCAGCAGGTCGAGGGAGGTGACCCTGCCCCTCTACTCTGCTCTCGTGAGACCTCACTTGGAGTATTGTGTGCAGTTCTGATGTCCTCAACATAAGAAGGACATGAAACTGTTGGAATAAGTCCAAAGGAGGGCCACAAGTATGATGAGGGGACTGGAGCACCTCCCGTATGAAGACAGGCTGAGAAAGTTGGGTCTGTTCAGCCTGGAGAAGAAAAGGCTGCGTGAAGACCTCCTGGCAGCCTTCCAGTATCTGAAGGGGGCCTATAAGGGTGCTGAGGAGGGACTCTTCATGAGGGACTGTAGTGATAGGACAAGCAGTGATGGGTTCAAACTTAAATGGGGGAAGGTTAGATCGGATATAAGGAAGATGTTCAAGGCCAGGTTGGACATAGCCTTGGGTGACATGGTTTAGTGGGAGATGTCCCTGCCCATGGCAGTGGGGCTGGAACTAGGTGATCTTGAGGTTCTTTCCAACCCTAACTGTTCTATGATTATATGATTCTAAGATGTTCTTTACTGTGAGGCACTGGAATGGATTGCCCAGGGAAGTTGTGAGTGCTCCGTCCCTGGCAGTGTTCAAGGCCAGGCTGCTCAGAGTCTTGGGCAGTATGGTCTAGTGTGGGTCATCCCTGCCCATGGCAGTGGGATTGGAAATTGATCATCTTAAGGTCCTTTCCAACCCTAACTATTCTATGGTTCAATGATTATAGATTATTTCAGCAATGTTGTCTGTGGTTAAGATCTGTCCATAATCTCTTCAGTTGTCTTTGACTTTCTTCAAATGCTGGGGTTAAAAATTTTCACTTAGCCAAAGTAGTAACACAGTTTCTGACATACAAAAATCATATGCTCACCTTAAAATACTTGCAACCGTCTTGAGGCTGGATTCCTATATTTTCAAACTTACCAGGACTTACTAAAAAGGGGTCAGTTACTGATGTCAGTGTTTTGCCTGTTGTTTTCTGCCTGTGCACTGGCAAATATTGGCCAGCTCTTGAAAGCTGCCTCGCCCATGTGTTGTGGGAGACATGTTCACTGTGTTCATCTGGCTACCATCTTCTTGTTTGCGCTCTCTTCCCCTACCAGCAACCTCGGTGCTCCGCTCTGTGTGAGAGAAGGCCACATGCAGGAACTGGGATCTAGAAAACATCTTTTGTTTTCTCTGGGGCCTGCAGTACAAGAAGGGTATGGAGCTGCACGGATGAGTCCAGAGAAGGCCACAGAGATGCTGTAGGGCTGGAGCAGCTCTGCTCTGGAGACAGGCTGAGAGAGCTGGGTTTGTTCATCCTGGAGAAGGGAAGGCTCCAGGAGACCTTGGAGCAGCTGCCAGTGCCTAAAGGGGCTACAGGAAAACTGGAGAGGGGCTTTGGACAAGGGTCTGTAAGAACAGGACAAGGGGGAATGGCTTTAACCTGACAGAGAGGAGATTTAGCTTAGACATTAGGAAGTTCTTCCCTGTAAGGGTGGTGAGACACTGGCACAGGTTGCCCAGAGAAGCTGCGGCTGTCCGATCTTTGGCATTGGCCAAGGCCAGGCTAGACTGGCTTGGAGCAACCTCGTCCAGTGGAAGGTGTCCCAGCCTGTGGCAGGGGTTGGAACTGGATGAGCTTAAAGGTCCCTTCTAATACAAAACATTCTATGATTCTGACTGTGTGTCATATCAAGGCAAGGAAAAGGAATAGGGATCCTGATCCGAAACTAGGTATTTTTTGGGATGGAAGGAGAAAGGGAATGGTAACACATCACATTATAGAAAGGGTGGGAAAGAGGATGAGATAGACTCCTGCTGAGCATTGTGACAAACTGGGAAGAAAGACAAAAACAGAATAGAGAGGAGTGCAGTTAGTGAGGTGAGACCCATCAGTGGAAGGTGAGCTAGTTCCTTTCCTTTGGGAGCTGGATAAAGACAGAAGAGCGAGAAAATAAGAGAAGGGCATCAATTGGAGCTGGCCAAAGGTCCAATGAGAGGGAGTGGCAGGGAGTGGCAGAGAGTGAAGCAATCTATACCTGCTGGAATACACTTTCCTATAGAATAGGTAGTTGAATTCCCGAGTCTTGCAAATACCTTTGATGAGCAGCAGCAAAACACTTAGCCTGCTCCCAGATGCTGTTGTGTGAATAGTGGCCCTGCACAGCATTACCTGAAGTGGTAAACTCTGTCCTGCAGCTCTGAAGAGCCCAGGCCTGCTCACAAACATCATTGTACTTCAGTGTGACAGGTCAACTCCGCAGTACCTGATAGGATTCTTAAATTCCTGGTTGAAACTACCGCTGCCTTCCTCTACCTAATGTCAGCAGAAGCTTAGGTGGAAGTCAGGTACAAGGGAGTTAGGAAAGAAGAAGGGACATCAGAAAGAGGGTCTGCTTAAACCTCAAGTCTGCTCCCTGTATATTAATAAAAATACAAGGTCAGTATTTATACCATGCACACTGCAGCTGCTTCGACTATGAAAGTCACAAGGTCAAGTCTTCATCTTGGATTTTCAAGGTGTCATCATTATTTTGGCTTTCTAGCAATGCAAAAAGAAGTAGGGAAGTGAGGTTTTTCACAAGTGTGCAAATAACTAAGCATTAGTGATTTTGTTTTGAAAAGAAAATGTACCCTTTTTGCCCTAAGGATAACTTCTTGTTTCAGAGACCTTTTATTATTAATACATGCATTAGAACTTCTATAAAATTGCAAAAATGTCTCTTAGAATGGGAAGTGGTGGGCAACTTGATAATTAGAGTTTCTATAATACCATATTCATCTGGTTTAGCTTGACCGAAAGACTCTGGGACTTGAATAAGCTGTTAAAGGTATAGAATCTGTGTGTTAATAATACCCGGTCTTGAGTTCTGCTCACTTAAATTTGTGAAATGTCTAATGCCAGGGTTTGGTGCTTTCAAGGAGAATACTTCTCTCCCTGGTATGTGTAGCACCTTTAAACACACATACACGCAAAATCTGCCCTTGTTTTAGCACCTGTGCTCTCATTGTGATGTTATTTTGCAGAAAAAGTTGAGAATGTAGCAATGGCTATTAAGAATGATGATGCACTATTCTGTAGATAGCAATAAAATCCACATTCCCCTATTCACCTTTTAAGGATGTGCTTTAACATAAGCATCTATAAAATGTACTGTTCTTCACTGGTTAGTAAACATTATTGATGATGCTGCTGGCTCAATAAATGGTTTTTTACAGCTGTGGAACATTTCTATGTTAAAGTGCAGCTCAACATGTTGGAGTGGCAGACGTCTAAATAAATGAAGTGTAATGTTGCTGAAACAATGAACTACGGAAAGGTGAGGTAGATTCTATGAAACATCATATATTTGGAGTGCACAACTGCACTTTCTGCAAGCTACTACAGCGTGGAGAGAGATGATTGTAAAAAGGGAGACAGTTTGGGTTGCCGCATTTGCTCACTGGAAAAAGTAACTATAAAAACAATAGGAAAGTTGCCAAGGCACACCTCTCTGCACTAAATATGATTTAATATAGTTTTGGAAATAGAAGTATAATTAAATTTATTGCAGAGAAACAATTGGAAGGGCATGTTTGGTTTTTAATAGCATGAAAATATACTTTTCCCTGCAGAAGCATTACCTCAACAAAAGCAGCAGGAAATAGTTTTCCACTTAGGATCATAAAAAAATCTTGTCTTGTGGAATTTGTTTGTCTGACAAATTACATTACAGGTTATAGATTAAAAAAATTATTTCTCAATATATCTGGCAACAGTGGAGCTTAAAAATTTAGTTAAAAATGTCAAAAAAAAATTGTAGGCTGTTTAATTACATGGTATGCTTTTTCTTTATTTTAGATTGGTTGTGCCCTATCTAGCTTACTGGTATCCACAGAGCTTGTGGTGACTGTTATGAACTTCTGAACGTTGTCCACCTTTAATTTTCTTTCAGCCTTCATATTAACTTCAGTTTTTCCTGCATGTTGTATGAATGGTTGCTTAAATCTAGCCAGAATGTTTTTAGGGTTTTTTTCTGTAGTTTGTTAAGAAAAAGAATTCAGGTTTTGACACTCTTCATGCAGCACATCCAGTTCCTCCAAGATGCTGGTTTTGTGCTTGTCCTTGTTAAATGGGGCAGCTATGTGGGTATTGAGAGAAACTTTCCACAAGACCAAAAATGCATTTCCCGCTGTTAGGTGTTACTAGCATATTTCTTAAACAGGTACCTGACTCCATTTCTTGCACAGCTGCCAGCCGTTCAGAGCTTTGCTGTTACAGGAAATGGTGTATGAATTCGGTCCATTCCTCAGATGCACCTGAATGGAACTTTGCAGACCACAGAAGGTCTGCGAAGTTCCTAAAAAGAACAAAGAACTAAACTCAGCCAAAATTGTAAGTGGCGACAGAGTAATAACTATCTTTGGGGTTGTTTTTTTTAATTATTTTTATTTATTCATTCATGACTGTCTACCAAATTGTAAAGGTATTGTTAAGAGTTATCTTTGCAGTCCTTTCTGCTGTGTATTACAATGGAAAGAGTCTGACTGAAAATGTACAGGAAACCTTACTTTTCACTAGCACAGGTTGCCTAGAGAAGCTGTGACTGCCCCATCCTTAGCAGTGGCCAAGGCCAGGTTGGACGGGGCTTGGAGCAACCTGGTGTATTGGAAGGTGTCCCTGCCCATGGCAGGAAGCTGGAACTGGATAAACTTTAAGGTCCCTTTCAATACAAACCAATCTGTGACTCCATGATACTGTCACAATTACCTTGTTGAAAATATATTGAGTTTGTACTGTTTATGCTGATAGCAGAACCTGTTTTTTTTATTTATAGTGCAATTTTTACCTAGAAGGATGTGAACATACATTAGCTTATTGAGGATCTACTGTAGCCAACTAGAGAAAATTGCCAGCAAAAAATGAGCTTAGTTTTATTTTGTATTTTGTTTAAAGAAAGTACTGCAAAATATAATGATAGGTATCCTACCAGGAAACAAAAAATACTTGCTTGTCTTTGTGGCCTTAGCCCAAGGACAGTCTTACAACTAAAGAATTCAGGTTGTTCAGACACCTGGAGCTGCCTTGGTCTCTCATCTAAACTAGTATTCCCTGCTGACTTATTACTACAACCTACAACATTAATCTGCACAATGACATTTAGAGGCTTGGTAAATACTGAATAAAAATATATACCTAGCATGCTAACATATAGGTATTTCTGGCATCTAAATAAATTTAAAGAGATCATTCCAGGTGGAAGGGGAAATACTACAGGATGTCCACAGGGAACGAGTAAAACACTGTAAAGAAACTGTAAAGAAGTCAGTAATATCAGCCCTGGATTAATATCAGAGTTGCAAATAGAAACAGGCACACAATGGTGGTGATGCTACATATAACTCTGCAGGGTTTCAGAACTGAAGTTTTTTGGGGGGGAATTCTTACAATCAAGGAAGCAGAAAATTAGAAAATTACAAGACAGACTGGGAGATGAAATTACAAAGAACGGTAAGGTAGCTGAAATGTATTACTCCTTAAAATTTATTTACGAAGTGTATTAAAAGGTAAGAAGGTATTTTCTCATGTTGTGTGAACAACTGCAGGCTAGGTCATATGTGCTTAAAGAAGGCTGGTCAGTGAAAACCTAGGCTTTAGTTTATTTATGTTTTATAGTTATACGCAACCAATAGTCCAGAAATCACAGAACAGCAAAATTAAGCAGGTCATCAATCACAAGCATATAAATCAGCCTGGAGAGGTCACTAAGGTTGACTGATGGCTTGAAAAGTTAAAATAAGCCAACATTAGACCAAGTTAGTTGATATCAAGTAATGGTGGCAAGTGGCACCTTCTATAATTGCTTCTAATATGTACAAAAGATTTTAAAGAAACCATTAGGCACATTTGAATGTCTACGTGTATTAGTGCTGTAATGAGTGGATGTTCTCATTATTTCGAAAAGCAGTGGCCCTGCCACTTGGTGATTCTCCTGTCATCCTATTCTTTTATGTCTCTATCTCTTCTTCCTCCCTCAAAAGTCCCCAAAACATGCCATATTTATAAACACAGATTAAAAAAACCCAAACAAACAAAAAAAAAAGACAACCCCAGAAACAGCATAAAGGTTGCTTGATTCAACTTAATTTCAGCTCTGATTAAAGGGACAGATTCAGCAACGGGGTTCTGTGTGTGAGCAGTTCGCATCTCCAGAGCATCACAGAAACCAAAGTGTTGATGCACTTTTCTCCAAATATTGCGGAAATGAAATTAAAGGATTTAGCCCTAAATAAAAAATTAAGCCAGAGTACCTTCACTGTGATAAGGTCAGTACAGGTCTGGTCTGTGAAATAAGCCTTCAGAACAGCTTGTAGAAGTGTCTCTGCTGTTCTGGGCAGTGTTTCTGTTTGCTCCAGATGTGTGGGTGGTTATCAAACCAAAAATCAGTATCTTTGTATTTTGTCACTGGAAATCACAGACTGCCCACGAACTTTTAAGCGCATGATTTTACTCTTCATTCGTACAATTTAAATTTTATTGCTGTCCCATTCACTTCTGACAGACACTTCAAAAAGTGTAGCTTTTCCTGTAATCAGTGTAGGTTTTTCTACAACCAAAGGACATAGTTTTTCCCTGGCTAGACTTTCTAATATCTTAATGGTCCATTTATTTTTATGGTGGCTCTTAGTGAATCAATAGTGAGGAGGGGTCGCTTAGTTTTTCTGTAGTACAATAAGGGTGAGCACAGTAAACATTTGGAGGTTTAAGTAGCTCACAGTCAGCTTTTTAAAATAATTGACTTATTTTTCTTCGCAAAAAGTAAATATGCAAGTCTTTTATCTTCCAGTAGTTGGGCAATGGTAACTATTTCTACCTTATTAAACTTTTTATAGTGTTTTCTTGAAATGCTGAATGATTTTCATTCATCTCCAAAAATAGATGGAGAATAAGGGAGCAAATTAAGAAAAAGTTGATCTGATGCAGTTATGGGACATAAAGAAGATACAGCATTTGGAACAACTTCCATCAAATATCCTATATCTGTTGTTTAGTCTACAGCGGACATACAGTGAAGCCATTCTCAGTAAGCTAAAAAAGAAAAATATTTTTTCTCTATGCCCAGCTTAATAACTTTTGATGGGCGCTTTAATTTTACAATCTTCAGGAGTTTGGAAGGAACAGGAGGAAGGTTCAAAGCCCGTCAGCCCCCGCTCAGTGTATCAAGCTGTAAGAAAGGAAGGGGACAATCCGTTACACATAAATAGCTGTAGTTATCTAGCATGATCTATGTTGTGATATTACTTCTCATGAAGTCAACACTTTAAAGTTTTCTTCTAAAGTGACACATGGATTTACACTTTCAACAGTCCCACCCTCATAGCACTGCAATTGTAACACAGGAGAAATCTGTCAGATTACTTTTTTTTTGGTAAAGGGAATGTAAACTTAGATTTATGACATAGATCTGAGAGTAAAAAAAGAAAAAAAAGTAAATAATGACTTGAAATGTACTTTGTAGAAATATTGGTCATAATATGACACTTCCAACAGAAATGGTGTGTGTGGTTCTGTAACTGTTAGCAAATTTTTAAGGAATTTTAAAATTGGGGAGGATGGGATTAATTTCCAGGATAGGAAGAAGTATGTACAATAGGGAGAGGGCCAAAAAAACCTAGAGTAAAATTTGGCAATTTGAATTACAAAATGGCTTGAATCGTACAGCTGGTGACTAGCCTGTTCAGCAGAACTGTGCTAAAAAGAATAGGTCAACCCAAGAGTTATATATTAACCCAAAGAAAAATCAATCTGGGGACAGGCATTGAAAGCACTTTTTTAACTTGGAAAATAATTAATATGTAGAACAGTCTTCTAGGTAATGTCACTGGAAAAAAGATATGGGTCATTCAGTAGACAGTTGGGTATTGTTCAGAAAATGCGGTATTAAAATACGACAGAGGTTAGATGAATCTAATAACACTCTTCTCCGTCATGCCTTTGATCTAATGTGTCCTCGTTGGGCATTTGCCACTTGATACCAGGTGTTATTGCTCATAGGGAAAATACTATCAATTTCTCTTAGTTGTCTGCATTTTAGCAGTCTGAGAGAACAAATCTGTATAGAAGTGCCCTGAGAATGGCAGGAGGCTGTGAGTATGGCAATGGCCTCAATGAACCGTATGTTGCCCTTATAATTTTCACCTGGATACCAACTACTCAGCTGTAATAATGCAGTTCAGAAACTTAAGTGAAGGGGGAAAAATGACTGAAGAAATTCCACAATGACTAAATATTTAGAGGGATGGCAAGAGGAGCATCACTAACCTTTGCTATGTGAAAGTGGTTACAGCCATAGTATTTTTATTTCCATAATTCATGTGCTGTTCAAAACAGTGCTGCATTCATGAGGCTCAAGCTCTTGGAATTGACAGCATTCCCAAAGCAAAGTAATTTTGCTTCTGGGAGATTCTGTGAAACATCATTTCAAAGTGTAAGCAAGAGAAAAGTACTCAAAAATTAAATGTACATTTTTAAGCTTTTAACTAGAATGTTTTAGTGGTGCTGACAATTTTGTAGAGACCCTGTTATGTTACAGTATGATGTGATTGGACAACAGAATCATTGTGAAGGTTGTTCAGATGAAAGAACTATCTAGCTGCAGCAGTGTTTCAAAAAAATTTGGGTGGGTTGAAGTACATCAAGTGAATCACACTTAATTGTCAGACTCCTTTAATAACTAATGGTACACCATGCATAGATGAAAGAAGTGAGATGAAATAGATCTGTGGGTTTGTTGTACAGCTTAATAATTTGGAAAAAACATGACCAGAGGTGTCCTACCTAGTAAGAAGTGGATTTCTATTTTTTTAGCATTCTTCTAGCTGTGGGATCTAGGTGCTTTAACGAGAGCTACCTTAAGTCTTTCAAATATACCAAAAGTTTCATCAAGACTGGCTTTAAAATAATTCTTTACCCAGTTTGCTAAGATCTTACTATTATTTGTCATGGAAGTATCTCCATTTTCTTTTTACGCATGAAAAAAACCAGAAAGAATGAGAGAAAAAAATCTAAATTGTGGAGAACTGGATTATTCTAATTCCAGTAAAGAGAGAGAAGAAGAAGAAAATCCTGTAAGGTTGTTTCCAAGTTGAAGTAGTTCTTAAAGGATCAAAATACTAATTATTTAGCATTTCTCAGACTATGAGGACCTCTGGATTAATGTTGGTTCTCTTTTTTAAATGCCGAAGTTGCACTGGAAATCTGTCAAAATAACACTGGTGGGAATGACATGAATTTTTTCCTGCAATTTTTTTTTTTTACATATTCCATGCTTTTGCTGTTTTCAAGTTGACTTTTGCCTGTTTAAAGAAACAGAGTAATGGAGAATGTGTTGTATCCTCAATCTTTCAGACGGCACCTTGTCCTGGCACTCAGGTAATTGGAACTGAAATTGCAAGACTGCTTAAAAAATCTGCTGGAGGGTGCTTTAGAATATGTTCAAAAGGCACATTTTTTCCAGACTCACCTGCATAAAGACACTGCGTTTGAAATGGATTCCCATAACTGTTTACATTAGTACTAGCATGTTTGAGATCTGATAGAGTTAAAAGAAATGCTTTCTTTTTAATTTTTTAATACAAGTGCCATACAACATGAGAGGAGTTGTGATTGCCAGAGGTAACTGACTACTTTTGTAATGGAAGAAGCTACTGATTCTCCAAGGTACAGCAAAAAGTATTTTCAAGTGCTTTGTTGTATAAACACCAGGCAGAATTTTACCAGAGCCCTTAAAACTGACAGTACTGTGGTAGAGTCTATACCATGCCGATATGGGGGTTGTCTTTCACTCTTTTTAGTCTTCTGAGAATATGTCTAAGGGCAAAGCCTCAGGAAATACAATTGTCCTTTTAAGCTTAAAGGGTAAAAGGGTGATCTTGTCATTAGAGCATAGTATTTGGAGCTGCCAAAACACTATGCAGTCAACTTCTGCATTTCCAGGGTAGTCAGGAGTTTAGTAATGCATATAATGCAAGGATATAGGTAATATGTAAATGCAGACTTAAGGATCTTTTTTGAAAATTATCAAAGAAAGCCACAATTTGGCAAGGAGGCTGCAGTATGGGTGGCATGCCCTGTGTATCCTGACACTGGTGAGAGTGCCCATAGCCCATCACACTGCCCAGCGCATTACAGCTCATGACTCTAGTAGCTGACAGTGCCAATCTCAAGAGCACCCATGCCAACCTGGGGCTGGCCAGGCTCACCCATGCAGACTTCCCCTTCCCTTTTGCTACCAGGAGAAGCTGGGAAGCAGAAAAGCTGGCATGCCATCAAGCTCCCTTTTGTCTTCTGCCTGAAAGCAATCCGCATATCAAGGTTGCTGTGAGGCTGCAGGTTCTGGAAAGCTTCCTACATCTCATATGGGAGCGTCTTATGCTTGGTCCTCTGACTATCACCAAACCCAGGCAGTTCTATGCAGTGAGCAGTTTCTAGATTTTGTTGGAAGGATCTCAAGCAAGAGCCACATCCCTGGCAGTGTTCAAAGACAAGTTGGAGGGGGCTTGGAGCAACCTCGTCTAGTGGAAGGTGTCCCTGCCTATGGCAGTGCGATTGAAACTGGATGGTTTTTAAGGTCCCTTCCAACCCTAACAATTCTGTGATTCTATGAAGCAGCAGTACTCGCAGGCCTGCCTTGTCATGTGCACTGGTCTGTCCTGCACCTGAGGATGTGGGCTAGTCTGTCCTGCGTGGAGTGATCTTCTTAAGTGTTCTGCTCTGTTTGCAGTCAAAACAGAAGCAAAAGAAAAAAATAACATGAGCTGGGAAATGAAGGGGTTAATGCTATGAAGCCTGTGAGTGCAAACAGGGTTCTGTTAAAAATATAACAGAATTGGGTGGAGGTAGATAAAAAGAAATCTGAAATAATTGTTCTGTAGAATATGGCCTTTCCACATAGGCAGAAATCTTTCTCTTCACTTCTGTCTAAAGAGAGAGTCAAATAGAGAATCTCATCTCTTAATTAGAAAGAAAAATACTCATCAAACACATCTCATCACTGGGAAGCTAATGATCTACAGCTGCTAGTCTGAAAGGGCAGGCTTTTTTTCTGAACAGTAGGAAGTGTTAATCATTTTGGATGAGATTTCTTTTTAAAATATACTGTAGCTTGCAAAAGAATAGGATATTCAATATTCTAACTTAAATTATTTTTTGAAGTGTTGTACACCAGGGATAATGTCATGTGTCTCCCTGAATGATTGTTTAATGCATGTGTCTCTCACTAAGGGTATCATAGAATCACAGAATGGTTTGGGTTGGAAAGGACCTTAAGACCGTCTAGTTCCAGCCCCCTGCCATGGGAAGGGACATCTCTTGTTAGACCATGTCGCCTAAGGCCCTGTCCAGCCTGGCCTGGAACACTACCAGGGATGGGGCATGTTATGTTTTAGATGGCCAGTTCATGCCTGTGACTCTGAAAATCTTGATCTCATGGGGGAGAAGAAAAAAAGTGCTTCCTT
This sequence comes from Ara ararauna, assembly GCA_028858755.1. Taxonomy (NCBI): domain Eukaryota; kingdom Metazoa; phylum Chordata; class Aves; order Psittaciformes; family Psittacidae; genus Ara; species Ara ararauna. Next base: position 68,154,001 of record CM054410.1, on the reverse strand, counting down.
ATATTCTTCTGTGTTGGGAATGGCAGCTATATTAAACTGTAACCTTTGAGACTCATGCTCCTCCCTTAAAATAGTTGGCTTGTTTCAGTAGTGATGTGGATCCTTTTTTAAATGAGCTAGAGCCATTATTTCCTTGGAAGAGATCATGCCAGATACAGTCCATGTTTCAATAGATGCCTTACACACATAGGCAAGTCCATAAACTGACCTTTTAAACTTGCTTCATAGCTTTTCTGGATTTTTACCCCCCATACTTGTTTAATTGTTGAATACATAGGATTTCCTCCCTTCCTGTGTGAAGTGAAGGTTTCTGCATAGCACTACACTTCTTCCCTCTTTTTCCCCCAGCTACTGGGCTCTTATAAGTCTTAGTCCTGTTTTGCACCTTATTTTGGGTTTGCTCATGTTTACTTGTTTTTTTACAAGTTTTGTATAATAATAATACTAATACTAAAATACTAATACTGGGAATCTGCTTGTTTTCTCCTATGTGTATTTCATGAGTGCATTTCTCTTCTGGGGAAGATAGTGAGGCCATTTTGCTTGCAGTGTCATCACTGTGCTGATCTCACACAGCACACATCTCATTTGCGTTGCAAATACAGAGTCCCTATGTCATGGATTCAGCAGCAGCAGTCATTTTTTCTCCTTTGTAGTAGCCGGTGCAGTGCTGTGTTTTCAATTTTTGCTCTGGGAACAGCGCTGGTAACACCGATGTTTACAGTTATGGCTTAGAATGTTTTGGTCTGACCAAGGACTTTCTGAGTCTCATGCTCCGCCAGGGAGGGGGGGGAAGCCAGGAGGAGGCAGAGACAGGACACCTGACCCAAACTGACCAAAGTGGTATTCCATGCCACAGCACGTCATGCCCAGGATGTAAAACTGGGGGCAGGAACCCGGAAGAGTTCAGTTCACAGCTCGGTCATCGAGTGGTGAGCAATTGTATTCTCTTTCCTTGTATTTCCCTGGTCATTGGTGGTGGTGGTGGTGGCAGCGGTGGTTTGTGTTATACCTTGGTTACTGGACTGTTCTTATCTCAACCAGTGGGAGTTGCATTCTTTTGATTCTTCTCCCAATTCCCCCCCCCCCCCCCCCCGGAGTGGGGGGGAAGAAGGAGGGGGGAGTGGTCAGGCTTTGTATTAGAAGGGGTGAGCTATTGTATTCTTTCCTTGTATTTGCCTTGTCATTATTATTATTGGTGGTAGCAGCAGTGATTTGTGTAATACTTTAGTTACTAAACTGTTCTTATCTCAACCGGTGGGAGTTGCATTCCTTTGATTCTCCTCCCCATCCACCCGGGAGCAGGGGGAAGAAAGAGAGGGGAGTGAGTGAGAGAGCGACTGCGTGATTTACGGCTTAAACCACGACACCCTGTTTTCCTAGTGACTGTCTAAGACAAGTGCCTGAAAGGAGGAACTGGTTGAGATTCAGCCAGACTAGATGGAAATTTAGGTGGCAGGTCAATGAAATCATCTACAGTAGGTGGTGAATGTGATAGCCACATTTTTGAAAGTTATTTCCATACAAATCATAAAGAGGTAATAATGTAATATTTTACTGGCCTACAGAGCACAGTACTGTAGGGAATTAATACTTTTAAGGATCATCTGGCACTTATAAACTCGAAGTGAGGGGTGTTTGGATGAGAATTCACTGATTTTCTGGAGTACAAAATACTTGATGGTCAAGTTCCTCAGTCTCCATTGAGGTCTGTATCTCTTGAGACTGTCTAGGTTGTTGGTTTCTTCTGGATCTGCACATTGTATGGGTATTACTTGATTTTCTTTCCATCTTTCTAGCCAAAGTTCAGATGGGACCATAAGAAAAACTCTATGCATTGCCATTTCTCAACAGGTAATCTCCAGTACTTGGTTTTCTGATACTTGGGTCCTGTTTGCCAAATTCCAGAGCTCCCTTCAGCATGTATCCACTGACTTGAATCATTTCTGGGGTTAAAGGGTGCAAGGACTATTTTCTTTTCTTTTGAGACACAAATTCTGTTGCAAGTTGCCTTTATCAAATTTACCGCATCAAATCTCTGTAATCTTGCACTCAGAAGGGTGGCTAGCAAGCCCATGGAAGATTACTCTCGAATTCCTTGAGCTGATGTTTGCTTCTTATTCATTACCATTTCTGACAGATTTCCTTTTAAACTAAACAACCTAAAAAAGGCAGTTTTCTTTCAAATAAAAAACTGTTAGAAGTGCCAGTATCCTCTCACATACATCACACACACACTGCTTTTTTAGTTCTTTCAGTATTTATTATGTTTGTCTTACAGTCTCACAGGACTCACAGGTGAGGCACTGGAATGGGTTGCCTAGGGAAGTTGTGAATGCTCCATCCCTGACGGTGTTCAAGGCCAGGTTGGACAGAGCCTTGGGTGGCATGGTTTAGTGGGGGGTGTCCCTGCCTATGGCAGGGGGGTTGGAACTAGATGATCTTAAGGTCCTTTCCAGCCCTAACTATTCTATGATACTATGATTCTATGACTTCCATATATATAGCGCTCAGTAGAAGAAGGTAGGGCATGAGGTACATTAACTCATCTTGAGAAAGGAGATTACTCAAAATGCAGATTTTTTTTCTTTTACATGTGTCGTGGTTTAAGCCTAACTCACGCAGACTCTCTCTCAATCACTCCCCCCTCTTTCTTGCCCCCCACTCCCGGAGGGATGGGAAGGAGAATAAAAAAGAATGCAACTCCCACCGGTTGAGATAAGAACAGTTTAGTAACTAAAGTATAACACAAATCACTACTGCTACCACCAATAATAATAATGACAAGGCAAATACAAGGAAAGAATACAATTTCTCACCACCTAAAACCAAGCCCGACGACGCAGTGCACCCCCCACCCTTCTGGGTCTCTCCTCTCCGACCTCCATCTTGGGCATGACGTGCTGTGGTATGGAATAACCTCTTTGATCAGTTTGGGTCAGGTGTCCTGTCTCTGCTTCCTCCCGGCTCCCCTCCTCCCTGGCAGAGCATGAAACTCAGAAAGTCCTTGGCCAGACCAAAACATCCCTAAGCAGTAACCGAAACACTGGTGTTATCAGCGCTGTTCCCAGGCCCAAAATCAAAAACACAGTGCTACACCAGCTACCAAGAAGCAGGAAAATGACTGCTGCTGCTGAACCCATGACAACATGGAAGCTTGTATTTGATCAGAGTATTTTATTTTAACTAAGCAAAAATCCAGCAGAAGATTGTTAAAATCCTCATTTTAGTCTTAGATTTGTCTTGGTGGCTGATTTGGGAAAATGAGCCCCTTTTAGTTTACCTAGTATTACCTAACTATATTACCTTTTAGTTTACGTAGCTATTGGCATTGCTTTAGTTCTGTGACACAACACCTTCTTTCATTTTAGTAGGTATTAAAAATACAAATATCCAAAACAGTAATTATTTGGATGATAAATGCTTAGTGAGATTTCTGGGTGCCTATCCATCTGTGGTACATAGCGAGATTTGCTATAGTGCTTTCACATTCAGTTTTTGTTGTATTAGAAGGAAACAAGTCAAAGTTATGGCTAGAGCTGGCTAAAATAGAGGGGTTTTGTTCACAGGCAAAACCAGACGTAAAAACGGTTTCAGTTTGACCCCATCTAAGTTCAGATATTTTCAGTTATTTCCTGCAAAACAATAATTTTGTACCAGCACCAGGATGTCCAGGCTTCCAAAAAGTCATGTCTGTAGAACCTGATGGATCTGACATAGCTCAAGTCCAGCATACGAAGCTGATCAGATTTCCATGGCAGAGACCTGAGGTATACAGATGTTTTCTCCTAGGCTGCAATCCTTGTGTGGCCCCAGAGCTGGAGAGCATCCCCAGTTACAAGGCACATGCTTCTGCCAGCTTCCGGCCATGCAGCACTCGAGGGTGCTGAGGAAACACTTCAAAAAATCAGTTTTCAAAGGGTTGAACTTAGGTGGCTTTTCAGCATTCCTTTTAATCCCATTTTCAGGGAGTCTGTGGTCAGTACTGTTTTACTTGTTTTCATTTTTACCTTTTAGTGTGATTTTTTTTTTGCAAGTTTTTTTTCAGATTTAATTCTGTTTTTTACTTCTGCTTGCTTGTGTGACATTACTACTAAATGATCAAGTTCTTTCTTCTAAATAGATTATTAATTTTTATTCATAGAAAAAACTAAGTTTACTTTCCTAAACTGTAACTTTATTGTTATGCTATTTGCATTATTTTACCTACATAAGCATTATTTTACAACAGAACAATTAATACAATTAATATTCCTCTTAGACTGCATCAATTTTCCTTTTGCATGAGTTAAAGTATGAGCAGAAAGTGTAGCAGTTGTTTCATGTGGGTAAATGGCTGTTCAGCAAAGTGGTTAACAACTTTCCTGCCTAAGGAGAGGTGGGTTTCTTTAGAGTTGTCTTAATTTATTTGTCTAAACTGTGACGGTAGTTTAATGCAATGCTGATTTGAATCACTTTTTTTCCTGCTCTGTCTTCTAGATTTTTCTTTTTGTGGTCTGGAACTTTGAGCTCTACATGATACCACTGGCTTTGTTGATGCTGCTGGCATGGAACTACTTCTTGATCATATCAGGGAAAGATAGCAGGCAGCATGATATAGTAAGTTTCTCAACTTCAAGAGCATACGTGTCCTTTCCTTTTTTCAACCAGACAAAATTTTGTAATTGAATTAACTATGACATCTTTTTGAAAATGTCTCAGTTCACAATGCTTGATGGACAATTTTCCCACCTGCAATTTAATTTAAATTTTCTCCGTCTGTCCAGGAAATGTGTGTGGGTTTTTTGAAAGTGTTGTGTAAAAATACAGTAGAACATGTACTATCATTAGAATCTGGTTTGTGTGGGAGCAGAGATGAAAGGCGTGACCACCTTTTCCGTGTTCAGGAGAAGGCGCATTCTTTGAAAATATTTTTGTGTGCCTAAGTCCTTATGTTGCATTTTTTATCTCACATATTGAAGTTAAAGGTTGAAATTATTCCACTTTGTTAGCAGTTTCAGAATGTATCATATTTTATTGTATTTCACAGTTTATTATTAATATGTTAGCATTTATTGAGCTTAACATAAGACTTTTCTTATTATTTTCTTCTCATCTAATGCTGTCACTTAAATGCATATAATTGGGATATAAAGTAGCCAACATTTACTAATAACTGCCATTTATTATTGATAAAAGCATGGTTGAGTACTGCATAGCAGAAGTTGAAGTTGTTTCTATGCTGTACAAGTTTTCTAGTGTCCAGGCAGCTTAAGGATTGTGCACGTACACTGTTACTGAGACTGATGAATTTGATATTTACATCAGTATTCATATCCCAAAAGCAATGTACTGTATAGGACATTATGATCTGGATGGATAACTGGATGGGTGGGAAAAAAACAAAATGTGTTAAATAATTGGTCTCAGAGGATAGTGATTAATGAAGGTTCGTTACAAGTGGAGTACTGCAGTGTACAAGGGCCTGTTATGTTTAACATCTCTGTCAATGACCTGTAGGAGGTGGCAAAGTGCACTCCTATCCAGTTTTTGAGTGATGCCAGTTAATACCCTGGATCTGCCAGTCAAAGAGACCTAGGTAGGCTGGGGAAATGCAACAGCAGGAACATGATGAAATTAAAGAAGGTGAAATATGAAGTCTTGCTCATAGGGAGGAATAACCCCCTGTAGTGACATAGGTAGCAGACTGAATGTCTGGGAAGCAGTTGCCTGAATTGGGCCGGGTCGTCTTGGAAGACAGCAGTAAACCTGAGCTAGCAGTGTGCCCCAGCAGAAAAGAAGGCCTCCTACATCCTGGGCTGCATTAATAGGAGCACAAACAGTGGATTGAAGGAAGTGATTATCACCTCTGCTCAGCACTTGGTAGGCTAAGTCTAGAAAATTGTCCAGTTTGGGGCACCCCAGTTTAGGACAGCTTTTGATTAACTTGAGTGAGTTCAGTGGAGAGCTACCAAGATGGTGAGGAGGCTTGAGCACTTGGTCTTGTAAAGAGAAGCTGAGGGAAATCAGCTTGAAAGATCCTGGAGAAGAGAAGGCTTCAGGTGGCCTAAAACGGCAGACCAGAAAGCTGCTGAGGGACTTTCTACAGGGATATGTAGCAACAGGACAAGGGGAAATGGGGACAGGGTGGAGACTAAGATTAGATTTTAGGAAGAAGTTCTTCCCTGTGAGGGTGGTGAGACACTCGCACAGGTTGCCCAGAGAAACTGTGGCTGCCCCAGCCCGGGCAGTGTTCAAGGCCAGGCTGGATGGGGCTTGAAGCAACCTGGTCTAATATGAGGTGTCCCAGCCCATGGCAGGTGTTGGAGCTAGATGAGCCTTCCAACCCAAACCATTCTGATTCTATGACCTGAGCAGCAGCTCTCCACTACCTATATGGAGGTTATCAAGAAAATGGAGCTAGGCTCTTCATAGTGATATGTGGTTGAAGAGAAAACAGGCATAATTTAAAACAAAAGTTCTAACTGGAGAACATTTTTTGCAATGAGAATTTTCAAGCCATGGAAGAGGTTGTGTAGGAAAGTTCTACAGTTGCTGATTGAAGTTTTCAGAACCAGAGTGGATAAAGCTCTGAGCAACCTGATCTGACCTTATGGCTGACTCTTCTTTGAGCAGGAAGTTGGAGGTTCCTTCAAGTCTCAGTGATCCCATGACATGCTAATATCTAGCAACTGCAATTATTAGTGACCAGGGGAACTGATACAGCCCTGATCCTTGCACTGGTATTGCTGTCCACATCAGTAAGACTGTTATGCTTCCAAGGGTCGTCTAAAAATGAGGGTTGATTATAGTCACTAATCCTGAAGTTTGTTACATTTATATAAAAAGACCAAGAGCAAGATTTAAAAGATGTTTGAATCACAAACCTAGGTCTCCTGCTGCATGAAATGCTTAAAGCTTCTCAACCTGAAGATTTTATGAGTAACTCAGATCCCTCGTGAAAAGAAAGGTTTTGGTATCTTCAATACACTTCATTTGTCTCTGAAATAACACCTGCCTGTGAATATTAATTGGGTCATTGAGCTTTACTAACAAAATAACAAAGCTATTGATGGGCTCTGTTAAGGACACCAAACGCTACTCTAAACTTTCCTCTTGGTGAGATTTCTTCAGACCAAGGTACACAGCTCATATCATCCAATCCTGTTCATTCAAAATTTTTTATATCTGTGCCATTAATTACTATTTTTTGTTTAGCTTTATCACACGTAAGTTGAGACCTAACTGTTGATTATTTGAACTTGTTTATCATCACGGTGAGCATCTATCTTCTATGAAGTGATGGCTCTTCTAATTAACTCACAAAATCTTCAGTAATATCGCAAGTCCTTAGCTCAGGTCATTAGCACAGTATCATTAGATTAGGAGTCATTTAAATATTTCTGTTTTCCTATGCAGAGTGTAAATATTAGCAAAATTATTTAAGCAGTGTTTCCTGGTGGCTAGAGAATGCTTCAGGATTCATATGATCTGGCTTCGGTTCCCAAACCTCCAGAGATTCCTTGTGTGACTCAGTGAAATCATTGACTGCTTATCTTAGGAATTTGTTCAGAAGTTACTTTGAAATCCTCAAGCTAATGATAAGACAAAAAGTTAATTATATTTGCTTGTTAACTTTTCTCACTCAATGCTAGACAAGAAATCATATGCTAGTTAGAAATCCTGTGCACTTCAAATTTGTTTAATGTCTATGGAAAATAGTTAAATTTGGGACCTCCAAAAGTAGCTCAGCAGAGTAAACTTCCACTGTAATATCCCTTTGAGAAAACAATTATCAATTGTCTCATCAATTCAGGCATTTGGGACTGCACTCTTCTGTGGGTCAATGAAATAATGATCACTGTGTTTCTGTCCGGATATGTCAGATGGAACTTGTTTGACTATTTCTATAGACAAGGTAACATTTGCTGTCTTGGGCATCAGTTTCTTTGAAGTAGTTTGGAATTTACTTTCCTGTGAAATGATTCACCTGCCAAATGATCTGGCTTACTCCATCATGACATGAGCCTGCGCTGCTCATTTGAGTGAGAGTATGATAATTTTGCCATTTACTCTGACTCCTAGTAAGTAACATGTGCAGGTCCTTCCTTGAATTATAAGTGCAATTAAGTTGGGGCAGGGAGGAGCCCAAGTGTATTTACTAATAGGAGATAAGTCTATAGGGAAGCCAGACAGAAAGGTGAAACAGCGTATTAGGTGTTACTGCTTTCATGGATTCAGCTGGAGTCTTTGTAGGATTGATCATCACTGTGGTTTTAATTGAACACGGGCACAGACTTCAAAGAGAAGCATTGGATTCCTTGTCTTTCATACATTTAGATTAAGATTAGTTGTGTTTCTGAAAGATGTGCTTTCATGAAATACGAACTCTTGCATTATATGTTAGTGTAAGCAGAATTAGACAGAGGTAGATTTAGTGGACAGTTCTGTTCTGTTAGAATTCAGAACTGATCTAAAATTAATGAACTTCTGGCATTGAGTCATATGGCAGGTATAAAAAATCAGAGAGTAAATGTTTCCTTCCTGTATTAAGCAAGGAAAAAATCACTAAAATGGCATTCTTAATGCCTTCCTCTGAATACTTTTTGCCTGAAGCTTATTCTCCAAGGATCCTTGCACTTCCTTAAAATGCAATTCCTAAATATCCGACCTCACAAAATAATTTATTTTTAGCACCATTGCCATTCTGCTCTTAAACCATCACCACCTAAACATGAAATACTAGAACTGATGGATCTTACTGCTCTTATCGTTTTTCCGTGCCAGCCCTGTGCCTATGGCAGGTAGGGGTTATCAGAGCATGGCACAGTGACAGACCACAAACTAGCAGAAAGTATGCTGGGGCTTTAAGATTCTTTCTTTTCATTCTTTTTAAGAAACTACCTAATATTTTGATGTTTCCAAATGTGTTGGACAAGAATCCCAGCCTTTACAGCTTGGAGAAAACAGCAGCACTGCTGATTGGGATCACTTCTCAGCAGCGCCCAGTGGCAGGGCAGTATCAACAGGAGCAAATGGAAATACACAAAATTCCATCTGAACATAAGAAAGCACTTTTACTGCAAGGTGGTGGCCCAGGGGCAAATTCCCCAGGATTTTCAAGAATCCCCATGATTCTTGAAAATCATGGAGATTTTCAAGACCTTACTGGACATGGTGCTAGGCAACCTGATTGGAGGTGACCTGGATTGAGCAGGGTGTTTGAACTTGATGGTCTCTGGTGGAGTAGGGGAGTTGAACTCAAGATGTCCCTCCTGACAACCTGTGACACTTTCTGATTTTTTGTCTGAAGATACTAATCTCTCTCTCCTTTTGGTCTATTATTAGTTGGGGTTTTTTTTTCCCAAGTAATTTAAATTTTAATAGAAGAAAAATGCACAAGCCTGGAGTTACCTTCTGCCATATATACCCCTATGGAGAAGAGGTTTAATCAGTTCATATTCTGCATTTGCAGTTAATACTTAGAGCCTTTAAGGAAATATTAAATAGCTAATTTCCTCTTTAAGTTTCAAGTTGCACATGTCATTGCGTAGAAAATGATGGTGAGCAGCTGGGAGTTAATGTGCCATACAAAATTCTTATGAATGCGTATAATAGAGTATATACACATGTTATGATCTTGTAAGAGTGGTATACATGATACATTCTTTAATTTCACTGGAGATTTTTTTTTTAAATAGGCTTTGATGATTTATGTTTCTGGAGTATATGTTTCTATTAAAAGTTGGGCTGGACAAGCTCAGGATGAAATTTTGAGAATAGGAGAAAAATACTGTTGAAGACAACCTTTCATTTTGAAATTCTAAACGGTTTGTGTGGATACTTTCTGTGTAGTCATCCAATATGGTATGTATACTTAGATGTTTCATTTACCTTTGTTTTTTTTCTGCAAATTGCCACATGAAGAGAAACAAAAGGGGGAATGGGAAGAAGGATGTTTATGAATCATGACCCTAGATTCTTTCTCTCCTCGAGAAAGAGTGGTAGGCATGATGAGCTTGAGCTGGTTGTGCAAAGAAGATCTTTTTTAATTACAGTTGTATCTCTGTCTTTGGGAGCAAGGTGACAGTGTCTGCCAGAGCTTTTGGTGAATTTTTTGGAGGCAAGAGAGTGTCGCTTTGCTATGAATTCAATGCAGAAGCTAACCCTACCAGGAAAGTGCCTGACTTCATCCACCTGTTTTATTGCAGATTGAAAACTGGCTTACCAAGCAAATAAACAAGATCATAATTTGATTTTTCTCTGTTTCTTCACATTATGGTCTTAAAACGTGGAAGCATAAACCTTCGTTCTTATTTTGAAAGGTTTTTGAAGGGTTTCATCTGCAGATGAATACAGGACAAGCACCAAGTGCTTCAGATCCTTTCCTTGAGTAGTACTGAGGGGTTTTGTGCTTGATGTCCAGAAATTCTCTTCTGCCAAGGAGTTGGCAAATATTTCTTTGTTGAGGACTGAATTCTTGCTGTGAGTTAATGGCAAAAAATAAGTATCATCGTCGTTGCATTCTAGCTAGACAGTGTCTGGAATATGCCATTTGCACAAGATGGTAGAAAATGGTGTTGGGATTTAGGTTGTCCATTACATCTTGACTTGGCTGTATGTTCCTGAGAAGTTTTGCCTGTGATATGACAGCAACAGCAGCCACAAAATCCCAAAAGCATGAGGGCTCATGAGGCACTACAGAGTTAGGCATAGTTACATATGTAAAACTAGTCTGCTTTATGGCACCTCTGAAAGTAAGGAAAATATGGTTGTTTTTGAAGAACAAGATTCAACATAGAATCATAGAATAGTTAAGGTTGGAAAAGACCTTAAGATCATCTAGTTCCAACCCCCCTGCCAGGGGCAGGGACACCTCACACTAAACCATGCCACCCAAGGCTATGTCCAACCCAGCCTTGAACACCGCCAGCGATGGAGCATTCACAACTTCCCTGGGCAACCCATTCCAGTGCCTCACCACCCTTACAGTAAAGAATTTCTTCCTCATATCCAATCTAAACTTCCCCTGTTTAAGTCTGAACCCATTACCCCTTGTCCTCTCACTACAGTCCCTCATGAAGAGTCCCTCCCCAGCATCCCTATAGGCCCCCTTCAGATATTGGAAGAATGCTAGGAGGTCTCTACGCAGCCTTCTCTTCTCCAGGCTGAACAGCCCCAACTTTCTCAGCCTGTCTTCATATGGGAGGTGCTCCAGTCCCCTCATCATCCTCATGGCCCTCCTCTGGACTTGTTCCAACAGTTCCATGTTCTTTTTATGTTGAGGGCACCAGAACTGCACACAGTACTCCAAGTGAGGTCTCACGAGAGCAGAGTAGAGGGGCAGGATCATGTTCTTCGACCTGCTGGTCACGCTCCTTTTGATGCAGCCCAGGATACAGTTGGCTTTCTGGGCTGCGAGCGCACACTGCTGGCTCATGTTCATTTTCTCATCAACCAACACTCCCAAGTTCTACTCCACAGGGCTGCTCTGAATCTGTTCTCTGCCCAACCTGTAACTATGCCTGGGATTGCTCCGACCCAGGTGGAGGACCTTGCACTTGTCATGGTTAAACTTCATCAGGTTGGCATCAGCCCACCTCACAAGCGTGTCAAGGTCCCTCTGGATGGCATTCCTTCCCTCCAACGCTGGTTGGAAATGTGACGCTCCAGGGCAGCCTTGATTGCAATGATCATGAGATGGTCGAATTTGAGATCCTCAGGACAGTGAGAAGAGCGTGCAGCAAGCTCACTGCTCTGGACTTCAAGGGAGCAGACTTTGGCCTCTTCAGGAACCTGCTCAGTAAGGTTCCATGGGATATAGCCCTAGAGGGCAGGGGGGCCCCAGGCTGTCGGTTGATATTCAAGGATCACCTGCTGCAAGCTCAGGAGCGATACATCCCCATTAGAAGGAAGTGCTGCAGGAGGGCCAGGAGACCTCCTTGGATGGATAAGGAGCTGCTGAGGAAAATTTGAAAGAAAAAAGAGGCTTATAAAAGGTGGAAGCAAGGACAGGCAGCCTGGAAAGAATACAGGGATGTTTTTTGGGAAGCTAGGGACCAGGTTAGGAATGCTAAGGCCCACTTAGAATTAAACTTGGCTAGGGCTGTTAAGGATAACCGGAAGGGATTCTATAGGTACATTGCAAATAAAAGACAGACTAGGGATAATGTGGGCCCTCTCCAGAAGCTATCAGGAGAACTGGCTACCCTGGATTTGGAGAAGGCTGAGGTTCTTAATGACTTCTTTGCCTCAGTCTTCACGGGAAAATGCTCTGACCACACCACCCAAGTCTTGGAAGGCCGATGCAGGGACAGTGAGAATGAAGACCGTGGGCCCACTGTAGGAAAGGATCTGGTTCGAGACCATCTTAAGAACCTGAACATATACAAATCCATGGGACCTGATGAAATCAATCCGCAGGTCCTGAAGGAGCTGGCAAATGAAGTTGCTAAGCCACTGTCCAACATATTTGAAAAATCATGGCAGTCATCACACAGAAAGGATTTTACCTTGTATTTCCTAACCAGAACTGAATTTTTGTTCTCCTCTGCACTTCAAAATAGAAAGTGCCTGTCTGTTTCTGCTGCAGGCAGATGGGAATCAGCACATCTCTCTGAACAGTGCAGCAAAGTCCACCATCTTACTTTAAAACTTGCAGTCTGCCTTGCTTTTGCCAAATTAATCTGTCACAAATTTGCTTTCCATTCATTATCATCAAAATAAGTTAGGAAGGCTTTTGCGAAGAGGTGATCATTTGCCCGTGCGTTCTGTGTGGGTGTTGTCAGAGCACGAAGACCACTGGCAATATGTGCCTGGGTATTGAGTAATCTGCTGAGAACCACTGCTGTCTCCCTGAAGCAGTTTGTTCTTTCTGTATAATCCATATAGTCAGAGAGGAAAAATACCTTGGAGTGCCCCATTATCGGACAGGGCTTTTTATTTTAATAAATCAGAAAAGAAACATGAAAATGTCAGCTTAATCAAGCATTTAAATTTTATTAATCAAGACTAATTTTTATGAGTGCAAATAATTGCTGAAGCTGGACAAATTTGCTCTAGATTGCATCAGAAACATAATTTTAATATTTAATGGCCTGCTGAATTTAAATGGAGAATTATCTTTATGAAACATGCTTTTGATAATTTGCCATTAAATGAGAAATGAACAAATCAACATAAATCTTACATAAAGGTTATTTAACTAAATATTGGTACTATAAATATTTTAAATGCATTATGCACTAATTTAACAGTCACACATTACACTATATAAAGACATAAGTTGGGCAGAAAGTATTTCTTTCCTGCAGCATAATAGAATGTGATACTGCAAGTGGTTATCTTGGCTCTGGTTAAAAGAGATTGTGCTGTAGTTATAATCCCCATGTCAGGGGTTAACATACAGTATCAAAGTATGGAGTAACCCTTCGCTGAAACTTTATGTGGCTGTTCTCCTCCCAGTAACAGTTATAAAATCCAAATGCACTACAGAATTGGAATATTTTGGCTGGGTTTGGTCACCTGAAGACAAAACATCAAAACCTTGGGTATCTCCAGCATTTAAAAAAATCTGGATTTTTTTTCTATCATAAATCACTTGGCTTTTTAATTTAAATTTTGCCACATTTTTTCAAATACAGTCTTCCAGTATTTCAGGCATCTAGAATAAAATTGAAATTCAGAGCTCATAGAGGTATTTTTTTCTATGAGAATGTTTTAATGATTTTTATTTTTTTAAATCAAGATTTTTACATGGCAAAAAATCTCACTTGAGAGACTGTAGTATAAATAATCAATATAATATAACTCAACATCAGTTTAGTTTCCAATAAAAATTCCCATAGTCACATGAGATTTTTATTTATCTTTCGTTTAGTTTTCTTTTACTTTAGCACATTTTGGACTTTCGGCAATTTGGAATTGTACTGCAGTTTTATTGTATTTACCAAAATGTGTCAATACCTGGAAAAATATTAACTGAAATAATAATAATGTGTATTATATACATTGTCACCTAAAATACATAATACAGCTTTTTTCTGTCAAAAAGTTTGCCCACTCCAAATTTGAATCTAATAGACTGTATCACTCCTAGATGCTTAAAATTATTTGGATAAATGCTGTTCTACAAGTGTATCTGGTCTCATTGAAATCTGAAAACTTTTTGAAGAGAAGTAGTAATAAGAGTGAAAACCATCATTGAGCTATTTTGTTGTTAATAAGATTTGTCATGAGTTGTTAATAATTTGTCGTTTTATTAAGAAGTATATTGTGAGGTCTTGCCCAAGAATTCCGGATCACAGCATTTAGTGAAGGTGCTACATTTAATAGTCCTGCATATTAATCTTGCCATTGGAATTTGGCCAAGCAAGGAATGTTTTAGTTTTTTGTTTTGCTGAACTAAAAATGAAGCATTCTGAGATCTGACACTTCAGTGTACAGTACATGTTGAAGCCTTTAGATGGAGACATACTTCAAATAAACATCTAATATTCAGTTCACAGTGCATTATGTAAATGAAGAAAGAGCTAAAATAAATGTGAAAGAAATATTTAAAGAATTATAGAGAAAAAGGCTTACCACTTGTGCCATTTTTACTTTTAAAAATGACTCAGTCTAAACTACATTGGCAACTGAATTTTGAGGGCATATAAAGGTGACAACAGGAAAAAGGTTACATATTCTTGTATAATAAACTGTATTTACTGCCCATGCATGTTGCCAAGAAATTTATTATACTGTAAATAAAGATTCTGTTGTTGACATTACAGAACTACTTGTAATTAGTAGCATGCATCAAAAGCCATCTGATAGCCATATTAAAGTCTCATTTCCTATTAAGAATCAGACTCAATAACAATATGAGCACTTCCCAGAATAAGCTAACAAAATGCATTCTGTAAGAAGAAATAATTGCATTTGAGTGTCTGCAAAAATCAGGAAGTATTTTAGCAGTAAAGTACTAATGCCTTTCTTTTTAGTTTGCTGTCTTCTGTATTGCAACATATTTAACCTTACTGGCAAGCTTATCACTCTAATTATTATTACATCTAATGGCTCAGTTATCTTGATGGTTACTGCAGATGAAATACCCCAAGGTCAAAACATTAATAGGGTAAATCAAGATCAGCTGTATTCCAGATACACTACACTCTTAAATCAGAATCTCTTAATTTAATATTTATTTTCCTTATAAATGTAGTATTAAGAAGGTGGGCATTTTAATTAAGCTGAATCTCCTGTAAAGTTTCTCCTCGACAATTCCATGAAAGAAGCAGACATCATGTTGTGAAAATGAGCACAAAGCTGCTGCTGCAGCAGGCTTATTGATGACACACATCTTTGCTTCAACTTGAAGTACCTGGAGATAACCTGTAAGAGCCCAGGTGGTTTTATGCATCCTCCTTAATCTGTATGCATTGCACAATTTTATACTGTATCTACACATAAAGAATTTAGTGGCTTGCAAGCACAAGGAGCTGTTTATGTTTGGACAGTATGAATTATCATAAAAACCAAACCACTGTTCTGACCATATTCACTGCACATCTAAAATGTGATTAATTTGAAACCAATTCTCATTCTGTCATTTATTTTGTCTTATTAATTTTAGTACATATATATGAAAATACAAATATCTGCAAATACCTTGACACCATAACGTGATATAGCATAAAAAGTTTTTTCTTTTGTTATTCATTTGAAACCACCTATTTGTGTTCGAAGGATTACATCAAGTAAGATACAAGCAAATGTAGAGAAGTGCTAAGCAGTGGGGCATTGCTTCACGTTAAAGAAAATAGTAAGGTAACTCATCAGGGTTATCAGCAGTGGTAGTGCTTCTCCTTTTCTATTTTCTTTATTTTGCATATTGGTGCCAAACATATATCTGGTATTGTTAAAACATAGGGATATCAGACTATCTTCTGTGTAGGTGTTTCTGTTGGATCAGCCGAAGAACTTTGAAGACAATTCATGGAGTTACTTGTGGTTTGCACACTGTGTGTGAGAAATGGCAGGCTGATTCTAAGACAGAAGGACCTTTCATTTAAAGTGGCATTAAGTTCAATGTGTCGTTTTTCCGTGGAGTCTTTAGATTCAGGAGGTATTTCAAAGTTCTCTACAATCGTGGGGGTTTGATTCAATGTGCGTGTACATAACTAGGATGCCACCATAATTTGCAGATAATGAGGTTAGAAGTAATAATTAATTATTTTCTCAGAGATCCTATGCTGTTTGTTAGTCAATAGATCATCTTGAGAATAAATTCAAGTTGTACTTAATTGTCAGCTTCCTCAGAAGACTCAGACTTCCTCAGAAACGAAAAAAACAGGTTTTCTTCGGCGTGCAAATGTGGTGGTTGTGCTTCCTTCTGCTAACCTGGTGTAACGTAGCTGCACACCATTACAGCAGAACAGACGCTGCTCCGGCCTCCTGTGGATTATGAATCACAGATTATTTATAGTCTGAGTTCCTCAAAGAGGGTGGGAATGGATCGGGAGCAATGGCAGTACATAAGAATTAGACTGCATACTCCTTCTGATTAAAAAGCTTTTAATAGGGCTATTTTGCACAGGAAGGATCTTAACTTCGCAACATTTAAATATCATCTGCTCACTCTTTGGCCATGAAGTACTGGCATGCAGTATCTGAAGCTGTCTACGTGTGTTTTTTTAAATGTCATCTGTATTCATATTGCATTCAAGGGACAGTACGAAGAAACAGATTCTTTCAAGACCTCCTACCAATATGCAGCATATAAGTCTGTGACAAGTGACATTACAGAAGGTCATGTCACTTTTAACTGCTTGCATTAGATCTTTCTGATTTCCCCAGTGCCCTTCCTTTGTTTGATTAATACTACTTGATTTCAAGCAACGTACCAGAAGGCATAATTCAGAGTGAGTATTCTAGGGACAGTCTAAGATTTTTACCACAGAACTTTTAATAAAATATCTCTAATGTTTCATTTTATCTTCCTATGCTTTTTCCTGTCCTCCTCTCTCCTCTCCCTCCATCCCCATCTCTTCCCTCCCTCCATCACACCTCCCTCAAGTACAATGCTTGACATAGAGATCTGAATAACTACTGTGTTACTTCAAACCAAGCAGCACATGTGCACTTTATTTGAATAGCAACGAGGCAGAATCAAAGGAGAAAAAAATCCATTGTGTTTTTTTTTCCTACAATATTCTTACTACAATGTTACACTGAAATCTGTTGCCAGTCCCACTGTACCTCTCTTGAACAGCCTTGCTTTGTTCTGCAAAAAAGAGATCGTGCTTCAGTAAATGACTTTTGTAAGGCTTGGGCATACCAATTCCTCATATATCATATGATTATGAAGGATCTACTTTCTGTGTTTTAATTTGTGTCAAAGTTCTGGAAATGCTTGTTATAGTGAACTAATAAATTGTGCTATTGTGTCCATATTGTCTGAATGTTCATGGTTTGTATTTTTATTTTGAACTCTTCCTTTTGAATTTCAAGACAAGTGAAAGCATGGGCTATGTTTCATATACTATAAAGAATCATTTATGCATCTTGGCCACAGAATCACCTTTACTACATTTTATTTTGCTACAATATTTGAATTCTGTTTTCCTTTCCAGACAATTCAGTATTCCAAATCTCAATGTAATTGATGATATGACTAACCTAGAACAAGAGCACAGAGTGGTAGTGGCTTTTGAATAAAAAAAAAAAAAATTGAATGGAGGAGCTGGAAATCTGGGCTTAGTCCTGGGCTTCAAGCAATTTCAAAGGACTTTTTATGTCCTTTGAATGAGTTAACATTTCGCCACTCTATAGTAGCTTGTAAAGTAGTTTGAGATCATTAGATGGGGAAGAAAAAAAGTAAAAAATTGAGTTTCAAGTATTATTATCTGGATAATTTAGAATGAGTATTGTCACGCAAGTGATTTCAGCAAGGTTCCGTCATTTGGTGGACTTGGGGGTGCTGGTCGATGAAAAAATGAGCATGAGCTGGCAGTGTGCACTTGCAGCCCAGAAAGCCAACCATATCCTGGGCTGCATCAAAAGGAGTGTGACCAGCAGGTCTAAAAACGTGATCCTGCCCCTCTACTGTGCTCTTGTGAGACCTCAGTTGGAGTATTGTGCACAATTCTGGTGTCCTCAACATAAAAAGGACATGGAACTGTTGGAACAAGTCCAGAGGAGGGCCACGAGGATGATGAGGGGACTGGAGCACCTCCCGTCTGAAGATAGGCTGAGAAAGTTGGGTCTGTTCATCCTGGAGAAGAGAAGGCTGCATGGAGACCTCCTAGCATCCTTCCAATATCTGAAGGGGGCCTATAGGGATGCTGGGGAGGGACTCTTCATGGGGGACTGCAGTGATAGGACAAGGGGTAATGGGTTCAAACTTAAACAGGGGAAGTTTAGATTGGATATGAGGAAGAAATTCTTTACTCTGAGGGTGGTGAGGCACTGGAATGGGTTGCCCAGGGAAGTTGTGAATGCTCCATCGCTGGTGGTGTTCAAGGCCGGGTTGGACATAGCCTTGGGTGGCATGGTTTAGTGTGAGGTGTCCCTGCCCCTGGCAGGGGGGTTGGAACTAGATGATCTTAAAGTCCTTTTTTGAACCCTAACTATTCTATGGTTCTATGATTTGCAACAATTTTAGAGGTTTCCAATTCAGCTTGTTGTCTCTGTGCTAACTTTAGCACTAATGTGAGAAAGGCGTTCTGCTGTTCAATCCTGTCAAGACTAGGAATTTCTGGATGTACATAAAGAGATCTTTAAGTCTCTGGGGAATATTAATGTTGAAAAGTATGTGACCTAGTGAGTTTAGTCAGCTCCAGGCGTAGGCAGTATCTGAGTCAACAGATTCAGGTTTATAGCTTGGGCTTCAGTCACCTAATGATGTAATTACAGACTTTTCTGCATGTGGCAAAACTGATTTAAGAGGGTTTACATCTTGCTGAAGCCCTTAACGGCTTATTTTCATCCTCTTTTCAGTTCACCATTTCTTGGTAGAGCTGATGCTAATGTTTTTGGAGCTGGTTGGTAAGCTAGGTAACTGAAACCATCCACCTTAAAAGTTTTAGGATAGGTAGGTCCTGCACATGTCTTGGGGCAATCCCAGGCACAGATACGGACTGGGCAGAGACTGAATTGAGAGCAGCCCTGAGGAGAAGGACTTTGGGGGTACTGGTTGTCAAGAAGCTCCCTGTGACCTGGTAGTGTGCTCTTGTAGCCCAGAAAGCCAATCCCGGAAGTGTTCAAGGCCAGGTTATACAGGGCTTGGAGCAAGCCGGTCTAGTGGAAAGTGTCCTTGAGGTGGCAGGGGGTTAGAACTAGATGGTCTTTAAGGTCCCTTCCAACCTAACCATTCTATGATTCTGTGATAGAACTGCCTAGCTTACATCAGGTCACAGGCTGCGGAAGATTCTGTTGTCACGCTGCTCCTGATAAAATTGTTCTCTGGGCAGGAAAGAATTGAAGAGCAATTGTTCCTTAATTGTTTAGGTCATGCTTCTACCTTGGGGTTTTGGACATGCTAACTCTTCACCAGTTCTTTGTGTTTCTAGTTCTTTTGGTTATAAGCTTCAGGAGAGAGCAGGTAGCAGACAGAATTGGAGGCTACTTCCTCTCCAAAATCCCAGGCTTGTTGTCAGCGGGATTTGGGGACTGAGTTCAAGCAAGGATGAGCAGGTGGAACTGAAAATGTTTTGATTTCTGCAGTTGACTTGCATGTATGCAAAGTGCTCTTCTAGACATGCATGTTGAGTACACCTACATAATGCTTACATCTTACATGGGCTCGTGTAACATGATTAACTGGGAGCTTCATGATGGTTGAATTACCTCAGAGAAAGGCATATGGTACACACCCATTTCACTTTTAAGATCTCTTGCCTGAATTTGGCTCTAGGATAGTGTTAAAGTCCATTTAGTTTTTGGACATGGAGTCGGACTTAATGAAAATATCCTTGCAGTGGTGTTTGTTGAGGATGATTACGAAGATTTATTTTTAATGTGTTGTCTTAAATGACAAGTACCCTATAACTGTTTGTAGCTTCACTATATAACAAAGTAAACTATCTCATTTTAGCTGGTTTCAAGTCTGTAAAATAGGCACAAGTATTAATGTTCCATACCAACAAGTTTTTCCTTCTCTTGTCCTTTTTATACATATTTTACAGTACATAATACAAACTTTTTGCATCCATAATATGAGACTGGGCTAGGTAGATCTTTGCAGATCTTCATTATAGCTGTTCTTACATCCTAGTAAGTCCTTAAATAATGATAAGTAAGTATAAATAATGATCTAAAGGGTCACATTATTTTCTGGTTATAAGGAGGTAAAACTTCATTTCAATTCCACGAATGCAAAATTTTTCCCATAGGGTGGGCTGAAGACTTGATCAGAGTGTTACAAAAGGGGGATTTTTGAGTTTTTTGTTTGAATCTGTCTCTGACCTCAGAAAATTACTTAATCTTTCTGTAAACTAGATTTAACAGTGGTTCATTTGATGCTTATGGTGTGATTAATAATTATTAATATTTGTAGAATGAATTGCATGTATGTGTGTATTTGACAGTGTTACACAGAATAGACATTAAATGGAAAAATACCTAGAGGCAGACATAGCAACGAATGTGCATAAAGTCAGATGCACAGATTGTGTAAAATCACTAGTAAGAAACAATGCTAATGCTGATAGAGCTTATGGTATGTATCATTGTTGTAGGTCATAAGCAGATAAGATAGTATAAATTTATTCCCAGTTGTGTACTCTTCAAAAATCTCTTTGTGAATGCTGTAAATTCTATTTTAAATGTTGCACTTTTCTGTAGGTAACAGTAAATAAAAGAAAGCAAGCATTTGTATGTGCTGCATATGCATCAGTAGAGCTAACAAAGGATTCCTTTAGTTAAAACAATCATATATTGAATTTTGAACTACCTTTTAAATACTTAAATTGTCAAGCGAGCGTTTTGTGCAGGAAGGGTTTTCAGTATATAATTCCCAAAGGCAGGTCAATTAAAGCTGCAACACTTTCCTGAATTTGAATCTCTAGATCAACTGGTTCTTTCCTACTTGTACATTTTCCTTCTGTGCATTTATTTCAAACGTTAATAAAGTTTTCATCTACAAAAGGTTCAGAATTGACAGAACAAAACTCTTCCTTTTTAAATCATGACAACTACTACTGTTTCTGTCTGCAGGTAGTGGAGGACATGCTAGAGGACGAGGAAGAAGAGGATGACAGAGATGACAAGGTAATTATCTTTCCTAGCACTTGGGTAACTGGGGAGGGGAAAATTTAGACATGACACTGTTTTTACAGACAGTTAAAAAAGGAGTTGAAGTATTTTAGTCCAGAAAATCGGACGGAGCTGTTTATCATCCTAACAATGCTACAGTGCATTGCAAGAAAGGACAGAGGACTATAAATCCTGCTTTTCTGGTTTGTTTTTTTTCTTGCTCCAAAGCTGGACCATTTTTTCTGCCAGGCGCAAAAATAATTCAGCCTGTCTGGAACTTGATAGCTCTTGTGAAGATAACTGCAGTGACGACTGTTTTTGAAGGACAAAAATTTGTCCTGAGTATTACAAATAGGGCTGCACTTTAGGGGACAAATGGTGTAGCAATAGCAACTCCTTATTGGTTAAAGGTGGGATATTGACATCTATAATTTTCTAGGAATTACTTGCCGGAAGAATGGCTGAAATGTCTTGCACACTGTTTGACATTTAAATAATCACAATGCTTATAGACATCCACTTGATTTGAAGTTGGCATTGTGGCACAGCAAGCTAGAATTCTGATGCAGATCATTCAGCTATTTCAGCAAACGTGGTTCTGTTTGGAGGCGGCTGGTTGGGTTGAGGATTGCAACCACAGTAAATAACAGCTCATTTCCACATCTTATTGAGCCAAGCTATGGGACTTCTTGGATTGCTTGTCCCCCAGGGAGAGGGAAAAGCCAGAGAAGAGAAATAAGAATGACCTTGCACCACTGAAGCAATGGCTGATGCTGGCAGGACAGCTTTCTGGTGAGACTAGTACAGTGAAGACAGCCACATTGTTGCTGGTGTTTTCATACCAGGAAGATGATATTTGTGGAAGAAAAGAAAAGGGAAAAAAAATTCATAATTTTACAAGAACTCTGAATTAAAATACAGATGATTTTGACCTTCACAGATGTTACTACACTTCTGTTGTAGTACAGCAATGATTTTTTTTTCTTTTTTTTTCAAGAGGAGAAAAGAAATGCATCTTAATTTATGCCCTTGACCTTTGTTTCTAGTTGAGATGTACAGTTATATACCACTGTAAGAACTCATATACTGGCAGGAACATTTGAAATGTCAGAAAATTCACTGCGATTAGTTAATCCCCTGAATGATTATTTTTCTGTTAGCTAACACCTAAGATCTGAGAGATGATAACAAAGGGGTACTTTCCTCATTGCATTGCCAGCTCAAATATTTTACAATTGACAGAAAGTTATTATGTGATGTTCTTCTGTACATCACTTAAATTGTTGGCTACATCATTTAAGAATCAGCAAACACTGTAGTAAAAAAACATTCTTTTACAAAACACGTGATGGTTTTTAACTCTAAATGATATGAGCATACACTTCTGGCAATAAAATATATGATTTATTGCAAAGGTCAGTCATGTAGCTGTGGAGAGCTTGTATTTTAACTCAACATGCTGACTTTTCTGATAAACAGTGATCTGCCATCCATTTGAGGCCATTTTCTCTTGTTTCTCCCTCCTTTATTATTAGAGCTCGTGCAAAAGTATCATCCCAGTAAAACATGTATATTCCTTGGTATTTAAATCACTGTGATTAGTTCACAAAGAGTAGTGTTTGACTGCTTGCAGTTTAAGCCAGCCTATGTATTTACTGCATAGTGTTTTCTGGAAAATGCTAAACAAACTCTTTTAAAGGGAAGATGAGGGAGGGGGTCAGCCCTCTGTTTTCCTCCCCAGTTCCCAGGTGATTAGCAGGTGCCAGGCAAAACATACCCAATTAGAAATATCAGTGTAGGTTTCAATGTTGTGATCTAATATTCAGCTTCCTCAAATTGACACAAAAGTTCAAAAAACATTTTTCTAGATCTAGATACCAAGGTTGAATAAAAGTGAGTACTGACATTACCGTGTGCATTCAGTGAGCCCTTTTATTGAATATTTAAGAGCTGTCTTTCTATACAGAAGGTGTTTAGGTTGATTTTTATAAATTCAAAGCTGTCTTCATCATTGCAAACATTTTGAGTTCTCATGATTGAATATGCTCTTTGAATGGAAAAAGAAAATCACACTTTTTAAAGTAAGCATGTGTGTACTACCATGTACATTCAGTACTCTGCACAGTGGGCATTATTTTGCACTGGGTGAAACTGTAAAACATCAACACATCGTTAGGACTGAACTGTTTGTTGTTAGAAGATGGTAGGGTGTTTTTTCTTTTCTGGTGTATGAGACATACTGTGAACTGCTGTCCTTCTTACATCTTTTTGTCAAAGTGGAAGGGTGAAATTTCCAATTATTTTATTTCACATATGTGTTTTCTTAAAGCCATATCCAAAATAGAGTTTTGTGAGAAAGCATATGTATGTTTTGTAACACCACCTGGTAGTGGCCTCTGGCTTTTCCTATTTCTTTTTTTCATATGGTATAATAGAAAACTCAGGTAAATGGGTCTTCTTATGTGATAAAAGTAAAAAGATTAATAAATGTGCCAAAGCCTCACTTTAATTGAAACTGAAGCATATGTTGCAAGTATGTAAAATATGCCCCAGATGTCTGACCATGGCCAGTGTCTTTGCTTTCCCTGATAATCACAAGGCAGCTATTAGTCCTGTAACCTTTGGACTTAACAGTAAATGGGCTATTACATGGTGCAGAACTGGAGCACCTGTTTTCCATACAGTAAAGACCCCTTGCAGACTTTACCTAAGCCTGTCCATATGTTTTCACTTAGCAGATTGTTGGGTGATTATGAAAAGTGTCTTTCTTTAGAGCCAGCTTAGATATTAGTCACTTGCTCACACTGAAAGGGCAACTTTTTGGCTACTTGATGAGGTCCGTGTGGGCATGCACTGATATAAGTTATGGGACGTGTGATGGAAGAACATTGCTTAACAACCCCAAGTTGAGTTACAGGAGTAATCATAGAATCATAGAACAGTTAGGGTTGGAAAGGACTTTAAGATCATCTAGTTCCAGCCCCCCTGCCAGGGGCAGGGACACCTCACACTAAACCATGCCACCCAAGGCTCTGTCCAACCCAGCCTTGAACACTGCCAGCAATGAAGTATTCACAACTTCCCTGGGCAACCCATTCCAGTGCCTCACCACCCTCAGAGTAAAGAATTTCTTCCTCATATCCAATCTAAACTTCCCCTGTTTAAGTCTGAACCCATTACCCCTTGTCCTCTCACTACAGTCCCTCATGAAGAGTCCCTCCCCAGCATCCCTATAGGCCCCCTTCAGATATTGGAAGGATGCTAGGAGGTCTCCACACAGCCTTCTCTTCTCCAGGCTGAACAGACCCAACTTTCTCAGCCTATCTTCAGACGGGAGGTGCTCCAGTCCCCTCATCATCCTCATGGCCCTCCTCTGGACTTGTTCCAACAGTTCCATGTCCTTTTTATGTTGAGGACACCAGAACTGCACACAATACTCCCAAGTGAGGTCTCACGAGAGCAGAGTAGAGGGGCAGGATCACCTCCCTCGACCTGCTGGTCACGCTTCTTTTGATGCAGCCCAGGATACAGTTGGCTTTCTGGGCTGCAAGTGCACACTGCCAGCTCATGTTCATCTTCTCATCGACCAACACTCCCAAGTCCTTCTCTGCAGGGCTGCTCTGAATCTGTTCTCTGCCCAACCTGTAGCTATGCCTGGGGTTGCTCCAACTCAGGTGTATAAACTGGACATGATGAATGCTCAAGTGTATGCAAATAGTTAAAATAATGCATTTATGAATATTAATGGTGTGTAATACTGAGAAGAGTTTGACAAGGTGGATCTGCACTTACCACATTATTTAGTATCATTCCAAGGTTAAGGATTTTAGTGACTTCTTTTTCACCTTCTGCTGTGTGTTAAGGTAGACAGGACTGTCAATTTAAGGTAGCAAGAAGTTGGTTTGGTTTTTTTTTTTTAGGTTTTTTACTGGTGAATATTAACTTTCATGTTCAGTTACAATATGACTAATAAATTAAGATGGCAGGTACACTTCTTATATGAGTTACAAAGTGGTGCTTAGCAGCAGAACACTTTTTTTTCCTAATTTTATTTCGTTGTCCTATTATGTATTTAAGAACTGAAAAAAATGTTGTAGTTTTTCTGGCTCAGGCATTTGTCCATAATTTAATACTATTTTTTCCAAGACATGGCACTAGATTCTGCATTCCATATGTTCTGTAACGCTTGCGAAACCTATGCCAACCACAGATTTACTGTTTAATCTGATTTTATTCCTGTCTCTTTTTTTTGTTGTTGATGTTTTTTGGCTCCCTTCCAAACACTGGCTTACCCACTATCTTAACAAATAATGGTCACTTAAATTACATGAACTCAAGTTATCAACAGGCTATCAAAAAGATTTTCACACAGTTATGTTATAATAATGTAGTGGTCAATATGCATAATCTATGTATATAAGATTTTAGTTTGTCTTTTAAGAAGTGCTTTACTCATTTAACAAGCTCCAGATAAGATTTCAGATGATCACAAAGAATCTCAATTCAGCATTTTCTGGGAAGCCCTCAGCATGCCACAGAATTGGGCCAGTGAGCAATGCTACTATTGCAGATTTAAGTGGAAGAAGATACATGGTAAAAGCACTATTTTATTTTACCTTTTTATTAGCAGTAACAATATTTTATTAATACAAAATATTCAAATCATTTGCACCCTTGACTACTCTCTCTCTAGGCTTTTGTTCTTTGGAAAATTCTTTGCAGTTCTGAGCCGATGTTACTACCTTTCAAGATAACTAGAAGCTTTTATAATGAACAATAGTTGAGTCAAATTAACATATATTTTAGAGCTGTTAATTGTCCCTGCTGTGCGGTACCAACTTTGTTTTCAGACCAAGACATGTTCCTAGCCTGTCTTAGAAGCATGCCCTGCCTTTTGCCAAGATGAGGAGGAGGAAGAAAGATAACTCCAACATAGGCTATATTTCTATATCCTGTAACAGAGAAGATTGTAATCTATTGTAGTGGCAGTTATTTCCTATAAAATAAATGGTGGGAAAACAATAAAGAAATAGAGAGTGGAGTGAGGAGAAAACTCTAGAATGAACAAATCCATAGATTCACCTTTAGCTTGATTCCACCATTAAATTCTACATGAATGTAGCACCAAAATACCAACTGTAAATTAAAACTTAGTAGCTTTCAGTGAAAACTGTAACTTCATATGAAACTGCTGTCTCTTAAAAGCTTACGTAGGCTATGTGTACTTATCAAACAAGCCTACAATAGGGCAATCTACAGTTGTTGCGTTAAAGGGGGAAAAATAAACCCCTTGTTTTATTAGAGGGGGGAGGAACAGCTCCAATATGCAACTACCAGTCTGGCCGCATTCGCTACTGATCCAGATTCACTGATAGTGTACCACACTGCCCAATACAATCAGCGGCAGCTATCAGTCCAGCCGTGTTCGCTATTCCGAACTTCACTGATCCGGATTCATTGATTGTGCACCACACTGCCAGTCGAATCGTGCTCGTGAACCCTCACGGCCACACTAAGAGATGGGGTCGCGTTCAGTGGGAAAATTACAATCAGTTACTGAAACAGTGCAGTTTATTGTGATTGGCTATGGAAACAGTGCAGTCTATTGATGCAACAGGTACAGGTTCTTATGGATTACCGGCAATAAATGCTGTCTGCAAAAGCCCGTGCGAATAATAGTTACATGGATACAAGCGCTTGATAAAGTTAACACAGCCTGGCTCTAAAGTATAAAGGTAACAGCAAACAGTAACTCTATAGAGATTCTAAGTTTTCCCAGGGAAGCCCTGGATACAGTGCAAGTCTTACCCACAGGCATCCCTATGGGGGGGAAAGAGAGGTCCAGCCCATCGACCGGTCCCAGGAGTCTGTTGATGTTATCTTCCTCAACTCATCCAAGATGGTCTCTTCCCCGATATCCCTCTCTCTTGGGTCATTTTATATTATTTTCACCTTCAAGGTGGAGCTTGAGTGACTCTGGTCATACATACCTTTATTACTATTGGTGCAAATCTCTCTCTCGCTTTGTTTTAAAGGTATGTGACACCAAAAATTCAGAGCGCATGCTCAGAGGGGGGTGGTCTCCTTTTGGAGGGGGGTCGCATTGGAGATGGGAGTGTATTTTAGCATGTAAATGCATTATAATGACATTATAATGAAGCAAAGTTCACACAGAGGGCAGCATTCTGTCAAAAGATGACAGGCTGCTGGCTCAGGGTAGCAAGTATGCAGCTTATCAGTTTCTTGTACCACCTAGTTCCCATCTTTTTGCTGAAGTTAGGACAAAGCGTAACAGCGAGATCTCCACTTCACTCCACCCTCCGTCTGTGTTGCCACAGGAACCGCTGTGGAGTGCACATTCCTGGCATACCAGGTGTGGCTGCATCTCACCCGAGAGGCCCTGAAAGTCTGTTTTTCCGTTATGTGTGGACAATGCTGCATTTCAAAATTAAGCTTAATTCCATATTTCCTAATTATTCCGCAACAGTACATAGCTGCAGAGGTCAAACTTGTCAGTACAGTTTGGGTTCAGCTCAGCTTAGTTATTCATATGGAGGTGGTGATAGAAAGCATGTGATTTTTATCAAAATCATGCGTAATAGGAATGAGTGGTGGTGTAGACTGCTTCAACCCATACACTGGGTATCAGCTGTGACTGTTTCTGATCATTCAGTCAACCCAAAGTCACTTTTGTCTGGATGTACCTTGGATCATGTAGAGCCTTTGCACCAGAACTTCCACAAAGAGCAGTTTTCACCCTGCCTTGTTCTGGGGCATGGGATATGCTTTGTGATCAAAGTGTACACCTTTGAAGACAGGTGACTCAGAGAGCCTTCTGAGCAGCTGAGTTTTACTGAGATCAGACTTCTCCATCCTGGTGCAGTCCTGAAATACTGTCAAAATTAGTGGAGTAAAATGATTATTACTGACATCAGAATCTGAGATTTATTTTGGCACTCAAGGAGGTGTATGTGTGAGATGATCCCTGGGGGACTTTGGGTCTATAAACTGTTGAATGGATTACACTCATCCATGTACATGGTTTTTTTTTTACCTGTGACTAATATAGTGTGGGTAATGTTCCTCATTTATTAAGTAACCCAAGTATAATTCAATGAATTATTAAAGCAAATGAAGAATATGTCTTATGTTAGCTGCTTCAGAATATGACATGATTTTGTCCTACAGTTTTCCTCTACTTTTAGTATTATTTCTTAATATAACTAAGCAGATTGAAATTCTTTGAGACCAATCAAAGATCTATTTTCAACTAGCTCCTCAAAAAGTAACTTTATAAAATGGGATATAGTAAAAACATCTGTATGGTCTTCTCTGTGGCTCAGGGGAGATGAATTAAGAGAGTTGAGGAAACAGCCAAAAGCTTTTACTGTTGGTTCTCTTTGGAACCTTCCTACATGTTCAGGTTGGTTTACTTCTGAGCTCCAAAGGCCTCCAACTGTTATGTGGCTTTAAAAGTGGTGAGAAAAGATCATTCTTCCTTATCTAACAGAAATTTTTAACCTAGTTTACAATGTATTCTGTTTAAGCTGCTGCCATGAGCAACTTGTGATTTGCAAGTGCTCGATGAGGTTTTATGGGCTTGGAGCAACCTGGTCCAGTGGAAGTTGTCCCTGCCCATGGCAGGGGGTTGGAACTGGATGAGCTTTAAGGTGCCTTCCAACCCAAACATTCTAGGATTCTATGACTCTAAGCAATCCATGTAGTCACTGATACCTAAGTATTTGCTAGCGACCTGAATTTTTCTCCAGGTTTCTCCATAGCTCCCCATTTTAGCCTTCTAAAGAAGAGCACCAAACACCTGTTTTAGAGAGATGCTATTTGAACTTGTTCTTCAGTAACACGTAGAGCCCATAATACATTATTCTTCATCTGAGTCCCACAGAAAGCAGAGAGTAATGGGTAAGACAGAACTTTTGAAGCCTGGTAGAAGAAAAGTGATGTACTAGCAAGAGGATGAATGCTGCATGGGCCCAGTCCGTGGTGGCAGATATGTGGCTGACACAGTGTCTGTGAACAAGAATGAAGGACCAGCTGAGATGATGCTGTGAGAGAAGACAGTGTCCATCAATGCAGCTCTCTGCAAAATGAGTGGCATGCCATGTTCTGGGTTTTCAGCTTAGGTTCTATGCTGAGGGTCACAGCACACCACAACTCAAAAATCTACTTTTTAAGCTAGGTGTGTGCCTTTGACTTCGCTGAAATGTAAGAAAAATTTTAAGCTGAACTGCAAAAATTTGCCATGACATTTTATCAGGCATTGCTGTGCTTTATGGGGGAAAATAAAGGAATATGGGAAAACAAACCGCAAGTTTTTGCAAACAATATGCATATATTTCATTTGCAGTTTGAAGTATCTGTGTGTCAGTAGATTTCATATTCTTTAGTTAGTGCTGATATATGGATCAGTGATGAAGTTTCTAGACAGATCATTCAGACAAAATGTGATCCCAGCAAAATGAAAGGGGCATTCTCATGCTCAGGAATTTAAGTGCAAAGCTTCCCCTAGAGGAGTGTGGTATGGAATTACAATTGGTGCTGTGTGGTAGCATCCACAAGGACACACCTTGGTGTAGTAGACAGCAGAGTCCACCACTGCTCAGGTTTCATCTGCTGGTAGATGAAGAGGTACGTTTGGCATAGATAAAAC
The DNA here is from genome assembly GCA_028858755.1 of Ara ararauna. NCBI lineage: Eukaryota > Metazoa > Chordata > Aves > Psittaciformes > Psittacidae > Ara > Ara ararauna. The sequence continues at coordinate 68,124,117 of CM054410.1, read as the reverse complement.
CTGTGGGCAAACAGTGCATACAACTAGCTTCATTCTCTCTCCTTTTCTTTTTGTAGATATGAATTTTATGCATTTACTGATAACTCCTAGAAAAGCTCCAAAGGTGTGATATTTACCAGAGCAGTTTGACCTCTAAATTAATTTTTGCTATTGCCTGCTTCAGAAAGCTTTCAATACACTTCCATTCAGAACAGGCAACTGGTTCCACCTATCCCAGCAGGAGGACATACGGCTCGTAACTAGCAGGTATCTGTAGATGCCTACAGACTTTTCACCAGGAATTTTTTTTGTAGGCATCTTCTGCTTCACTGTCCTGGAGTATACATGACTTTTTTGGGGAAAAAACATGTATTAGAATATTGATAGATAGGACGACATCATCTCTGCCAAAATAAGGCTTTGCCTAGTCCTCAATCCTGCACTATTGTTTCCACTTGCTGTTGGAATAGGGGTTAAACCAGTTGTTTGTTTATTCGTTTTTGTAACTTCTTGGGTTTGGTGTCTGTTGACATCAGTTGTGCACCACATATGAAATGTGCTTATTTTTCAGTACTCCAGCCTTAGAGGCAATTCCTTAATCACAGGAACTTTCCATTAAAACACTTCTGTATATTCTAAAGTGTAAGTGCAGGGAAAAATACGTTGGGTTTTGGTGTGGGACAAGTATATATTTTTGTTGATATCTAGCAGAGATTTGAAAATAACCACTGAGACATGTGGCTGCTATGAGAAGGATGAGGCTTTTCTATTTATTGTGGAACCCTTATCTCTGCTTGCACAGTTTATGTGGGTTGGTGGTAGGTCTGGCCAGTGGAAGAGGCAACAGTTTGCCAGCCGTCAATAGAAATTTGCTAAAGCCAAGCAGCTGATTTTTGAATTCCTACCTCTGTCATTGCAGAGCACCCTTTCAGTGGGGCTGGGACATCGGCTGCTGCTGCCTGGTGTGAACTCATGAGAGGTCAAGTGTTGGAGCCAAGTGCTGGCAAAGGAAATGGGTTTTCAGTGTATTTACTAACTATTATGTTGAGGTGCACGTCAAGGGTACAAATGGCCACCCAGAAGCCTTGTAAGAGCAGCTCTGAGTCAAGGAGTCTGAGGGAGCAAGAGGAGGGACACAGAGAGAGGTGTAGACAAAAGGCAAAAAACAATATAGAGATAAGTTAAGGAGCAAGGGTGGCTGGATGCTGGGCAGGAAGGAGTGTGGGGAAGGGTGCTGGGATATACATCAGAAGGCAGAGAGAACCCACACAGTGCTGGGTGGAGGTGTGCTGGGGAGTAGGCATGGACTGATCATCCATGATGCAGGCATGTGCAGAGCTTACCTTAAATCTCACATACTGTAATTTTGGAGCATTTGGCTTCGTCATCTCACTACTTGGGATGTAGTCTTTGGTGTACAGTCAAAAATTAGAATTTATGGCATGTGGAAAAGGAGTAAACGGTTGTTTCAGCATTCTGGCTTAGTATTAAATGTGACTTAAGGACTTGGGTGGTATCTGTGTTATCTGCATGACCAGCAAATGAATGTTTGACTGGTTTGGGAGCCTAGGAGGTAATACAATAGGTTAACATACAGCTGTAGCAGTCTGATAATGCAGTGTTTTTATTGATTGTCTGAGTAACTACACTGGATATTATGTTTGCTTGTCACAGTGCTTAGTGCCTGGGAGAGTTGAGCAAGTTACTGTTCCACTGAGTTGACCCCAAACTCCCAAAGTCTTTCAAGCAAACTGCTCAGATTTCATACACTGGCAATTCCTTTCCTTTTCTAATGGGCTATATTAAAGAAAATGTGTCACCTTTTGCACCATGTAATACTAAATCAGATCAGAATTCATGCGCAGTTATGTCAGTGGAAATCTTAATATTACAGACCTGCTTATCTTGAGATAGCACATGGAAAAATAAACTTGCACAACTGACAACTGACTTGATTCTACTGGTAAGTTATTTGTATGTGATTGAGCCAAGGAATATATATAGGCTATTTTCATGCATCTCAAAAAACTTATAAGACAAATGGCTAATAAATATTGTTTCTTTCTCCTTTCTCTTTCTCCTAAATCCTTTCTCTTTTTGTCATTTCTTGGCCTGCTCAAGTACAAAAGTAATGAAGTCTAGGACAGGAAAAACAGATTTTATGTTAGCAAACTGTTTTTGTTCTGAAGGCTAAAAAGCTCAGAAAAACAAAATGGACACCATTCATTTATGTAATGTCACAGATATCTAAAGGCATCTAGGTAACACAGAACTCTGAGAGAAAAACATTCTATGGAAAAAGCATTGCTTTCTGTTTTTCTTTAACAGTGTGAAGAAGTCAGAACATCGTTGCTAATCTGAAGTTTTCTTGCAATCAGAAATAGTAATTTAAGATCTATTGCTCAGCAGATGTGCTTTTTAGTGTTTTACACAAAAGAATGGTACAATTCCTCCTACCTTCAGCATATACATCTCTGGTTTTGCCCTTTAACATATGGTATTAGCTATAATTTAAAATGAAGTATGGAAAAGCTGTTCACCTTTTATTTAAATTCACCTGTAATTTAAATTTTAAATATCAATATGGAAAGAGTATATAGCAATCCTTTGGAATACCATCTCTGCTGCTGAGTAGGAGGTCACTTAGTGGTTGGAATGTGGTTTTTTTGTTTTGTTTGGTTGGTTTGTTTTGTTGTGTGTGTTTGTTGGTATGTTGTGTGTGTGTGTGTTTGGGGTTTTTTTCTGGGATTGTTTTTTTTTAAATTTTTGAGGGAATTTGAAAATTGTGCATATGTTTGTGTGCACCAAAGCATCTTTCTGTCTATTCCTTGAAGACCCAGGGCTTCTTTCCTTCTCACTCTCAACAAATGCTGCCTGAATGTTTTAGATCAATACATAGCACATAGCAAAGATCCAGAAAGAGTTTACTCAGCTATTTTTTATTTACACACCCCTATATTTTGATAGAGGAATGGCTTGTATAACATGCAGTGTGGCTTCTGGACAGTCTATTAAAAATTAAGATTTTATAGTATGTTCTGGGAATGCCTGAAGCTGCATTATGAGAAATTACACTATATAATGTTAGAGGCCAAGAGCCAGTTTGTTACTAAATAGTTTTTCAAACAATGTTAGGTTGTATATTCCTTTTCCCCCACCTTCTTCAGAGTATATTGATTCAGAAGAAACTGTTTTCTAACACCATGATGTTAAAAAAAGCCCAACAAACAAAAAAAGATCATGCTGATTTTTGAAGTCTTAACACATAAATACAAAAATGTCATTTCCTGAAAGTGCTGAAGATTTTTTTCCTGTGAAATGTTGTCTGTTTGATAATGAACTTAAAGTGTTGAGATAGCAGCTGCAGGTAGTCCTTTTCTTGGTTTGCTTTTGCAAATCAGTGCCCACAGACTACTCATTACAGGGGAACTGCAATGGCCCACTGAAAGTTGCTTTCAAGTGAGACTAAAAGTGCTTTTCAAAATAATCTAATTAAGAATGTAATTAACACTGCACTCCAGCAAAACTTACCCAGCAAACACAGGCCACTTTAAGGTGTGAAATCCTGTTTTGGGGGTGGTACTGTTTCAGGAGACTGGTCTCACCCCTGTGCACAGGGAGGCACCATGTTCCTCAAACTGCCCAGATTGAAAAGGAAACCACAACAGTTTGGACCGGGACCATGTTTTCTTCTGATGCCAGTCAGACATCAGGGACTGCTCATTCATAGGCTGTAGCCCGCAAAAGCTACAAACAAAACCTAGCAGAGACAGACCAGCACTTTGTGCTGTTGAAGCTCCCCCCCAGAAATTTGTTGAGAAACCTCTTTCCTAGTAATTCAGGTATTTGGCACTGTGTCTATTGATTTAATCAAAGAACAGCACAACCCCAGCCCAGGAGCCTGCTGAAAGAGTAATATAGGGAAAGTTCAACATGTTTTGTATCTGCAAATTATTGTTTTGATAAGAAGTTCAGGTGTCACCGCAGACATAATCTATGGAGTTTGAAGAAATATTATTTCCTTTTAAAAGCAGGTTAGCATTAAAATACAAGGAAAATTAGAACATTATGCAAGATTTGATGAAGTGTGTAGAACAAAGTGAGATTCTTTCTGAGAAACCGAATCAGAGTGGTTATAAAGCATAGAAAGTAATTACTGAACCCTGGAGAGTTTTTTGCATCAAATACGTGGGGTTTTTAAGTTATTTTTCCTGCAATATACTGTTCATTTTTTATTTTCAGAACAGTAGAAGAAACTTCCTTTGCTGTTGTTTTTTTTTATTTTCTGTGGCCTGGGGATCAAGTTATTGATTACCCACTAATCCCCAAATCCTTTAATTTTTGCTCTGCAATTCACGTTTTGATGACAACTAGGACACTGGATTAACTATTTTCTTCAAAATTCATTTGGGAAAACAAACAGTTTAAATATTGTTCTTCCAGGTCATTCACAAGTATTACTTGAGGGACCTCAAGCATGCAGGAATGTTTTACAGAATTTTCTTCTTTATTCTCATTTTAATACTGTGATTATGTGATTACTGTTTTAATGTGTGATTTCAGATTTTTAAGATTCAGCAGTCTATCCATGTGTCCAGAGCTAGAGTAGAGAAAGAAAGGTCTTTTCTCCTTCCTTTAAACATTTCTTCTCGTATGCCAAAACCCTGGGGGAGCAACTCTGTGAATGGTGTTATTTGTCACAAGTATTAATAGTTCTAGGAAATTACTGTTTCATAATGAGCCGAACACTGGAGTAACTCTGAGCAAATATGGGAAGAGTGAGTCAGGGGAAAAGGTACAGGGGAGGCAGAGAGAAGAAAAGAAAGAAAATGTCTGTATGATGTGTTTCACTGGGATAGGTGGGGAAAATGGACGAAGAACTTGCAAGGACATTGTCTGCAGAGCTCTGTATTTGTGAGGCATTTTGAATGTATAAATGTAATTTACATGAATTATGTCTCTTAAGGTGATAAGCACATAGGAACTTGGAATTTGTGGCCAAGTTAATACAGATCAGTACAGAAGGGGTTTTGGTTTTTTTCTCCACAAAATGCATTGCAGTTCACAAACCCTAAGTGATCTGTGTTCACAATTCCTTTGGAAGGAAAGGATGGCTAGAAAGAAACATCCAGACCCTGTAGGCTCACAACAGATTGCTTGAAGATCCAAGGTTAAAATAAAATTGTATTAAAAATAGATAAAAAGAATTTGACCAAACTGGACTACAAAGTCAGTTGAGACTTCGTCCCCAGAATCAGTATCAGGACTTGGGCACCTAGGATGGGTTCAGTACTTCCTGTCAGCTTCCCAGGAAGCTCAAGAGAGTTGGAGGAATTTGTTTTCAGAATCTGAATGTGCAAAACAGTCACAAAATACAATATTACCTTTTAAAAGAAACTTAAAAAAAAAAAATAAAATTCTACAGTCAGTGAGATCTTACATCATGTTCTTATTTATTTTTATTTTTTTTAATAATTCCATTTACAAGTATGAGATCTATAATGGCTTCCAGAGAGTCTAAAAGGGCATATTTCCTCAAGGATGAAACTAAACAGCAGAAATGCTGGTGCAATTATGCTTTAGTGGTATCCTGCTTTGCTTTCTCCATCATTTATCTACAAAAGGGTTAGTCAAGGATGGGGATCACTGCAACATTGTCTCACTACTCCACACGCTTGGTGTTCTTTCCTTTTGAAGATGTCAATACCATCAAGACACTCTACGATTCTTCTGGGCACTATCAATATCTTTATGCGCAGTTGTATCCTAGCAGAGCCTGTAAGGACAGAAAGCAGAAGCATAGCCTGAGCCATGGCAAACATTTATAAACCACAATTTACTAGACAGTTTACCTGCTGTTAGGACTTTGCTAAGTTTTTGTGCTTAGAAAACCTTTATTTTCTTCCTTCTCCCTCCTTTTTTCCATGTACAATTCTTCCTACTCTCATGCTGTAGGAAAAAATTGGAACTGTGATTAGATATGCTAAATTGCCTCCACCATGAACTATATATAATTTGCAGCATGTAGTTATTGCTGTTATTTTACAGGTTTACGTCTTATTTGAACCACATTAATGGTGGCTAGGTTTAAAAATGTTTATTGAAAGTAACTTTTGTAGTAACAGTGAGGACTATTGAATAGGGGTGGATAACATTAAAGCATATTGCTTCTTAATAATATTTCAGGTGAATAATGTGGATCCTTCTTTTAATAATGTTTATCTTTTCCAATTAAGATACTTAAGATTTGCTCCATAATATTGGGCAAGTTGGAGAGGGGAAAGCTTAGTGCAGCTCTGTCACTGGAATCAACTAGGGGATTTGTACCACATAAATGAACTATGAAAAAGTTGGAAACCAAAATAACTACATGGAAGGGTGTAATAAACAATACCCTCTTTGCCACTGAGCAGATCTCAACTCTTCTGATGCTGGGAGTGCATTTGATGACACAGTGCTGTATATAGTGGTGCCCTTGTACTTGGAAAGGATCTTTTAGGCACTCACAAAATACACACAAAAGACACAGTGTGGTAACAACTGAGAAGGTCAAATAAAGCCTGTGCATGAAATATTAAAAATAACAATAATTACTAGCTGTGAAGAGGTGACTGTCTGTCTATACTACTTTTCTGAGAAGTAGTTCCCATTTTACTTTGGTTTAACTGGTTCCTCTGTTACCTTGCATGCTCAGAAGTAATTGATAAATTACTGAAAGAAGGTAGACTCAGATTAGGTAAAAGGAAGAAGTTCTTCCCTGTGAGGATAGTGAGGCTGTGGCACAGGTTGCCCAGAGAAGCTGTGGCTGGCCCATCCGTGGCAGTGTTCAAGACCAGGTTGAATGGGGCTTAGAGTAACCTGGTCTAGTGGAAGTGTCCCTGCCTGTGGCAGGGGATTGAGCTTTAAGGTCTCTTCCAACCCAAACCAGTCTGTGATTCTATGATAAATTAGTATTTAATGCTTTTTTACTTTTTTCAGTCACCTTCTCTGGTGCAGCCGATTGTTTTTCTGCTCCCTGCTTCAAGGTAAACTTGTCCTTTGGGGATGTTGACTGGGACCCCCCTGACTCTGCTTCAACAGGTCTCCCCTCCCCTTCCTAGGGTGAGCAACAAAAATAGTCTTTACAGCAATGGTCATTAATTGTTAATAGTATTATCACTTACTGATGTCAATACTGCAACTAATAAAGAGCTTGAGCCATCTCCCTGTGGTGAGGAGCAATCTCAAACACAACCCTGGAAGGAGGGTGCCCATTCAGGCTGTGCCACCTCCATTTGCCACAGAATCTTCCTTACCTTCCCCTTACATTATCATTTGGGATATCTCTCGGTTGCTTCCAGGTACTGGAGGGAAATGCTTTGCATGCTACACACTTCAATCCTCCCCTGTTTTGAGCAAGCCTTGTTAGTACTGTATTAATATTTTTCATTCCATACATTAATATTTTCAACCACATGGGAATCAAAAGCACTGAAGTCAGTACAAAAGAGAATGAGATTTTGGGGATGAGATTTTGCAGCTGAGGTAGTGCAGTAGCATGCCATGTGGAAGCTCTGTGTTCAGGAGTGCCGTCTTCTCCAAAGCTCAGAGGCCATATGTGAGTGAAGCTCAGTACCTCAGGAGGAGGAAGAAATTCCCACAAAGGTTCGAGGAGCTGACTTGGTTGCCAATTTCTGAACTCTTCTGTCATAAAAAAAAAAAGTAAGCAAACTCAAAGAAAAATGCTGTTGTGTTTTTATATGTAAAGCAGAGGTTCTCGGGTGATTTTCAGTTTGAGGTTGGATTCAAGGTATTCAGATTTCCTCTCCTCCCCGAGAACCCTGGAGATCTTCTTACATGTTTGTTTTTGTACATGCTACTGTACAACCATGTAATAAAATTAATCTATTACAAAGCATGGATTGGCGGAGTTCAACAGAAGGAAACACTGAAATAGCTGTTAGGACGTAAGTATTGATGTAAGTGACCAGTGTTACAACCATAGGCATGCCATGTGTTCTCTTAGCCCCCATGTCCATAATCAGAGAAAACACATTAAAATTAACTATTTATTCATTTGGGATGGAAATGGAAAGTTCAGAAACTTTCTTTGAAGTTTGTTTTCACTATATGGCTGAGCTGAAAAAACAGGAGACTTTTTTTGTGTGTGTGCATATCTGTGCAATCCTTTTTAGCAAGCAGTGGACTGTAATCCTCAGTACTTTTTCCCTGGGCTACAATATCAGCAGTTGATTTCTTGTTCTCCTACTACTGCTCTGACAGATTTTAACAAAGATGCAAGTATCTCAAATAATAAACAGGAAAGGTTTCATCTCTTGTGTGCATTGTGTACACTCAATTTTCATAGTAACTTCTGTTCTCTGTTGTCACTCAAACTCCTGCTTGAGTTCCACAAGAGATTTTAATTGTGTTATAATTTTGTCTGAAATGATGGACAGTTGTTCTACCCACTATTTTTCTAATTTCATGGGAAAATGATGGTGTATGTGCTTAATTCTGCTATTAGTTTTATTATGCTCTTCATATTAATGCTGTTTTGGCAGTGAGTTCCACCAGTGGGTTTTGTATTGTGTGGAAAAAATTTTGCTTTTATCAGTTTTACCTCTGTTGCCTTTCAAGTTCATGGAACATTTCTTTCTACTGCCTTATGAGAGTAATTAAGAGTCCCAATTTACTTTCTCTAAACCATTCATTATTATGAATATCTTGATTATGTTAATTCATCTTCTGTGTAAATTAAAATGTCTTAGTCCTTTCTGTTGCTCGTGATCTAATTTTTCCTCATACAATGTTCATTATTTCAATAGCTTGTGTCTGCATTTTTTCTGGATCTGCTTTTTTGTTTTTATTTTTTATCATGAATTTTATCTCATCAGGTTATAAAATGGTGCTAGGTAAAGCTAAACCGCTAGTGATAGTAATTAATCTAACTTTGTTTCATCCCTCAGAAATTTGACATCACCTCCTTAAGTAATTCTGTCAGCTATAAGATTGGCATCTCAACCTTCCATCTTATTGTTTTAGATTAATAAATATATTAAATATCAGGTCTAATACCAAATATTATGATAGTTTATTATCAATCTTTTGAAATATATCAGCTGTTTTACCTCTTTCTCCTTGCTTAGTTATTTTAACATCTTTTTTTTTTCCTCAGGAACAGTCTAAAAGATTTTTTTTTTTAGCATAAGGTTCATTATCATTTGGTTTCCCTAAATAAATTTGTCAGAAATCATTTTAAAAGTTTTGTATATGGTATTAGGAACTGTGGGTGTCTGCTCTTGACCATTCTGTTTCTGCACAGGCATATGTCCATACTGTGCCACAAGTTTAATAGCAGAGAAGTGTAGTACGGTCTGGATATTTCTAAATATCACACAAATCTGTACCTCTACAAAAAAAGCGGATTTAATCTAATACAGTTGCTTATTGCAGACTCTTTGATAACTGTTGTGCAACAAAGTCAAAATACCTCAAGTGTGTGTGCTTAATCTCAAACTGCCTCCCTAGAATAGCACAGCTCTTCTAGAGGAATGGCGCCTGCCCTCTTCCATGTTTCCTTTGGAAAAAGGTTAAATACAGTTTAACCTTCCAGCCAGTTGCTTCAGTGATGATAAAAATTTCAAGGCCTTCTCCCTGTTTACTTAGCATCACTGTGCCCTAGATATGACAATGTGTGTAGATCCAGGAAAAATAATGATATCTATGGAAAGCAGGCACACAGAAGAAAAAAACACATTTAACGATGGCAGCTTTTTTCCCTGCTGTTGTTGGACTGCAAATGGGTACTGAGTTTGCAACCAAGGCTGAAAAGCGTTTAAACTTTATTTGCTAGATAATAAATAATACAAAGACTGTTTGCAGAAAGTTGAAGAAGAGAACTGTCATTGAATTCTTGCAGTGATGCTTTTCTGAGTGCCACTAAAGCAAGTTGTGAATCTGGGGGAGGGGGAGGGGGAAAACCTTTTTAATTGTTTCGGGTTTGGGGTTTTTGGTTGATTGGTTGTTTTTTTAGTATGGAGGCCTATAGGAATAAAATAGGTTATTCTAAACAGACTGCACCTTGTTAGACATCATGCACTATACAGCACCCTCAATTAGAGGGCAGTGGTGGAGTTGGAGAAACAGGAGGCGACACAGCGTGCAGGCATCTGCAGACAGCTTGTGCCTGCAGACCTTTGAAGCTGATGGCATCTTACACTGATCTCTGGCTTTTGCGAAAAATGTCAGGAAAAGATCACGGATTTAGGAAGTGAGAGATGGTCTCCAATTCTCTTTATAATTTCCTGTTTTCTCTACTTTAAATAATTCAACGTTCACATAGGTACTCCTCAAACAGGGGCACATCATGGCTTGCATCTTTCTACAGCTTTCCTACAGATTTTCCACATCTTTCTGCAGCAGTTCCTCCCAGGCTGGTTTAGGTTGGAAGGGACCTTAAAGCTCATCCAGTTCCAACCTCCTGCCATGGGCAGGGACACCTTTCCCTAGACCAAGGTGCTCCAAAACCTATCCAGCCTGCCCTTGAACACTGCCAGGGATGGGGCAGCCACAGCTTCTCTGGGCAACCTGTGCCAGGGCCTCACCACCCTCACAGGGAACAACTTCTGCCTAAGATCTCATCTCTATCTCTCCTCTGTCAGGTTAAAGCCATTCCCCCTTGTCCTGTCCCTACAGGCCCTTGTCCAAAGCCTCCCTCCAGCTTTCTTGTAGCCCCTTTTTGGGCACTGGAAACTGCTGTAAGGTCTCCCAGAGCCTTCTCTTCTCCAGGCTGAACAAGCTCTGCTCTGTCAGCCTGTCTCCAAGCAGATGTGCTCCAGCCTTTGCAGCATTTCTGTGGCGTCCTCTGGACTCACTCCAACAGCTCCACATCCGTCTTGTGTTGGGAGCTTCTGCCCCTTTTTCAAGCTAAATGCTGTTGGATACCTCTTTTGCTCATTCTAGATTCAGTCTTGTTTATTCATCTGCTTAATGCCCAATATCAATTGAATTGTTAAACAGCAATGATTAGTTAGTTTGCTGTCACGCTTGTTATTCCCTGCAGGTTTTCTAGCCGTCCTCTTCCTGCATTTATGTATCATGGATCTTGGTATTTTAAAGTTTTTGACTAGGCGGTGTGTAAGTTAGGAGATGGTGAGAAAAAAGGTGGTGAAATGCGTGTTACATGGTGACATGTTGAAATACTTTGTTTATTTGGGTTTTTTTAAGAAAGCAGGTAAATGCCATGGAATGCCTATTTTTCATCTACTGTAAATTAGGTGTCCCAGCTGTTTTTTTGATTCTTTGGTTGCAGGATTTAGTAAAAATCGTGGAATCATAGAATAATTAGGGTTGAAAAGGACTTTAAGATCATCTAGTTCCAACCCCCTTGCCGTCGGCAGGGACACCTCATGCTAAACCATGTCACCCAAGGCTCTGTCCAACCTGGCTTTGAACACTGCCAGGGATGGAGCATTCACAACTTCCTTGGGAAACCCATTCCAGTGCCTTATCACCCTTACAGTAAAGAACTTTTTCGTTATATCCAATCTAAACTTCTTTTGTTTAAGTTTTAACATGTTACCCCTTATCCTGCCACTACAGACCCTAATGAAGAAATAGTATCATCTGTGATCCAGTATATGTCCTATGTCATGAGTGGTCAAGTTAATACTGCCTGAAGAATGATGAATTTCCTGCCTTTTTTTTTTTTTTTCATCTGCTGTTCCAGAATTACAGCATTCATCTGGATTTTGTACTTGATTTTAGCAATGCATTCCTTTCCTTTTTCCTTCTACGGCATCTCCTTTCGTAATCAGTGCAACTTAGCAAGTTTCATTATTCATTTCTTAAAAATAAATTCACCAAAGGTGACTGAAGACAAGGTCTGATAGCTTCTTCTACAACATATTTTATTGTAAAGTAACAGATATCACAATCAAAATTTTGCTTTAGCTACATTAAAAAAAAAAAAAAAAAAGAGATAGGCATCTGTGTATATATTTGCCTTTGAGCTACCTTTTTCTTTTCAGCATTGCCGGTTGTGTACACTACCAGGATGTGTGCACCTCTTAAAATGTTATCAGTCAGAGTGTCATTTACTGTGGTCCAGCATAAATATGTGCTTTTTTTTCTTTCTAAGACATTAGCTTGCTGAAGTGGATTTGAAATGAATGTAGAACAGGCTTCTGTAGTCTGCTAGACATTAAAACAGCGTTGTTTTTAATTACCTTTCACTGTGATTTTGTATATTCATGGACTCACCTTGTCTTCACTAGATGGCTCAGCTTTAGATCTTGTTCAAAATTTTAGTACTTCCTAACAAACAAAGAGGGGTGAGATATTTTTTCCCTATTTCAGTAAAATAAGCACACAGCGGAGTCTTTTCAGGCTTTTATCTGATTTTCTCCAAAAGGACCCTTGAATTCTTGGTGCACTCTTCACTCCCACCCACTGTTCCCCCAGAATATTTGCAGGGTTATTTTCTAGGTGCTACTTTTTCCTTCCTTTTTATATTGTTTTCCTCAAATACCAGACTGTTTTTCTACACTATATAATTTTCCAAAAGCACAGCTTGAACATTTATGCAGGGGAATTATATTTAAAAAAGAGTGTTTTTTAAAAGCTTCCTTTCTTTCTTTCTTCAATTTATTAATATTTGATAGATTTCTTGAATAATTTTAACTGCTGTTTGAAATGTGTATCTATGTATGCATTGTCTTTGGAACATCACTTAGTTTTTCCTGTTGTAAACACGGTAGGCTTTCTTCTGAGCTGAAGTAGCAGAGCTAGTGATAGAAAGAGCACGCTCCACCTCCTGAGGGGAACACTTCTAGAGAACAGTTCGTGTTAACTCTGCAACAGAAGTCTAAGTCTGGAGTACTGAATCATCTTCTAGATCATAATTTGACTCCTTCCAATGACTCCTCTCTTGGCAGTTCATATAGCGGTGGTGACAATTCTGAGGTTTCTGAGGTGACAGTTCTGTAGTCCAGCATTAGAGATGAAGGTCTTTTGACAGCAGAAGCAGTTGCAGATGCTGTTGCTTAGGCTTGCCAGGTCTGGTTGATAAGTTAGTGTAAAATCATTATCTCTGTTTGTTTAGGTGAATGACTTACTTATATAAGAATTATAAGATCATAATATCCTGTCAACACAGGACTCGGAAACTTCCAGAGACGGTAGAGTAAATCTAAATGCAGACTTTGGTGCATAGATGATGTCCTAGCCCAGTATGGAGGTGATCTTGAATATTCAGTCTCTGCCCAAAAGTATGTTTATCATTACTGTAATTTTTACAAGGAGAAAATCAAAATTATGTTCTACATACACTAAAACATCAAATTTAACTTTTACACCAGCTACATTCAAGCCACTGTGTTTCAGAACTGCAAAAGAAATTTTAAACAACTCTTAACTCCAGCAGAACTCCATAATCTTCCTTTTATATCAGTCAGTGACAGCTGTATGGATATTTATTGAAAGATAAATTTTAAGGCTACTTTAAACTTTCAGAACAGAGCACTACATTATTTTGATGAGGCTCTTGTTGGTAACAACTGGACAACAAATATGTGTGGGTATGATTTAGATAAGCATATCAAAAATTCAGGTGTTTCACTAACCACAGTCTTTCATCATTCCCTTTCTGGTTTCTCCGGTCTCTCGCGCCCACCTGAATACAGAATTTTATAGTAGCTGGTATGACTTGTTCTCACCCCACAGTCCTTCCAGGCTCTTGCATAGCAGGGCTGTTCTTATTTAAAATAACTCTTTCTCATAGAACTAGCAGGATCCTTCTTTATGTTAGTACTATTAGAGCTTTGAGATTTAACTTCTTAATTTGTCATCCCTCACATATGTATCACAGAATGTCATCCCTCACATATGTATCACAGAACTTAAAGAGCTGAATTAGTGAACACATTCATTTCAGTTTTACGTTCAGCATAGATAGAGGGTAAACACTGTTAAGAACTACTGGAATTTACAAATCCAACTGGAAAATCATGGCCAAAGTTTCCTCATTTGTAGAACTTCAGGACTGTATTCTAAATTAGGTATTGCAAAAAACTGCTGGACGATATACAAAGATTTCTTTCGTAGCCTCTGTTTGATGACATTGATGTGGCTGGATAAAAGAGGAATATTACTGTGATCACTGTCAAGCACCATTTTAGGTCTGTCTCACATAAAGAAAGAAACTCTCTTCTCTTGTTTAAATATAGCAGAGCAGGGTGAAGAGGAGGGAGGGGGAAAGAGGCAGCTGAGAGAAAAATTTCAGGTTTTTCAAAGATGAACATAAAGTAGATGCATCTGATGGATTCTCGTTACCCCAACACTTACTCCCACAGTGCCTTAATTCTTTAAGTTTCCTTCCCAAATAATGTCAAGAAAAGCAGGGCATTATTTAACATTGTTGAGGTTTGCCCATGAGCGTGTCACCATGAACAAACAAGCTTTCACCTTTTTCAAGTGATATATTTGTTTAGAGTATTTAGCATTAGCCAAAAAGTTATCACACAAGGAAAATTTCAATTTTTGTTTACCCCCACTAGATGGCCCTTCAATGAAATGGCATTAACTGGTTCTATTACGTTCATACTTCTGTGTTTTTACTGGAGTGTTATCTTTACAGTATTAAAATGTGCAGTGAAGGAGACATCAAGAAGGAACAGATTTAGACAACACTGGGCAATACTGTGGAATGTAGCAGGGAGAAAGAAAAAATAAAAAGCTTTGGCCAAAAAAAATCTCCATTTAATAAGCATTTATGTAAGAGCTGATGTTCAGGTGCTTCTTTGCTTTGTAATAAGCTTGCAGTATCTTCTTTTCCCCTAGAATTATTACTGTAGCTCTTGACCTCTTTTTTTTCTGATTTTATATTTATGTTCTAGCGCTGCAGCAGTTCATTACACATGAAAAAGTCTAATTCATTACATAGGTGGTAGTGCCAAAAAGCCACAGAAGGTACAAAATGATTTTTATCAACTCTTAGTGTATGTTTGAGGAAGAACAGATTGTTGTAATATTCATGCTCACAGGCATGGTGTCTTCATAAACAGTGAATCTTCAGTGTTTCATCCGCATATTTATATGGTTTCTATTATGCCTACTTTGTGCTGGTTTAAATACGGAATGCTTACTAGACAATAACATTTTAGCACTTCTTCCTTTAATAATCATGACCACAAATATTATTTCTCTTTGTAAAAACCAACTTTTTTTAGTAATTATGTGTCTTTCTCCATATTTTAAAATCCCCAGCCTAATTTCCATTCAGGCGTAAGCAATTCTTTTCAGACCTATTCTGCACGCACACATAAAGACTTATGTTAGCAGGTAGACTTTAGAGATGACATATTGAACATTTGTAAACAACTGATAATGTCTTAAATATGTGGTGACAGAAGATGGGGTGCCAGGTAATACAGAATCAGAGAATGGTTTGGATTGGAATGGACCGTAAAGCTCATCCAGTGCCGAACCCCTGCCACGGACAGGGACACCTTCCTCTAGACCAGGTTGCTCCAAGCCCCATCCAACTTGGCCTTGAACACTGCCAGGAATGGGGCAGCCACAGCTTCTGTGGGCAACATGGGTTAAAGTGAAGCCCACATTTTCAAAGCTCAGTTCTGGTTATGTATGTAACCCTTGCATTCGATGTCCAGTGTTAAATGGTGCCAGCACTGTACAGAAGCCTTCTCCCAGTGTTCTGTTTCAGGATTGTATGAGTACCAGCCAGGCCTTCTCTTTTGCTGGAGGCGGAATATAAACTGGTAACTGTCTGCCTGGCATGCCATCAGTAACTGTTTAAAATAACTGAAAGAGTTACAAGGTGGCTTACTGAAAGGGTGAAAACTTCTAAATCAGTAAGGTCCCACAGAAACGTTTCAGTGTCTCCAAGAGTCTTCCTGTAATTTTTCAATTAAAAGGTGGCAAGACTAGATGGTTATGGTACTCCACAGGCAGCCACCTTTGAGATGGAAATGCAGTCAAAACATGATCTTCTCAGTTCGTTATCAGTGGAATGGAGGAGGTCACCTTATGCAGTTCTCCAGATCCTGTAAACCATTCAGCTTTTCTTCATGATCATACTTCTACAATTAGCTTTAAAATAGCAATATCATTCTGACCTCTTTCCATAAAATAATGACTTACCTGAGTATCCATCACCAGATCTAAAGCCTTTTGATAGGGGTTCAGAAGTCTTGGAGGACATCAAATGTGTCCAGAGGTGGAATAGTGTTGGCTTCCTATCTTCTTCTTAACAACCTTCCCACGAGGCAGTGTTTATAGTCTGGGAGGTAATAGGTGGGGCCGTTAATCCCCAGTGACAGGTTTTTGAGCAGTGGCCAGACTGTAGGACATTATTCAACAGTTAGTATCTACATGCCCTTCCTGGGAGGTACTAATGAATCCTGACAGTAATGGGCTAAGGCATTTCCTACCAACACTTGTGGGTCTACTTCGTGAGCCTCCATAGGGAGGTCTACCAGGACGTTGCAGCCCTGCGTGTGGCTGAGATTCATTCTGGGGGATGACAAGGGTGCCTATAGATGCACTCTGGTGGCCAATTATTAGTTGAAATAATCTGCAGTGTTTCCTCATAGAAGCAGCTTTCTTCTATTCAAGTAATAATGATCTACAACTCTGTTACTAAAGGAGTTCCTCACCGATAGTTGTGGGGCTATACTTGTGTGGCCATAGGTAGTCAAGCGTGACACAGGCAAACCGCAGTCTTTGTCAAGAGTGTATGTGCCTTCTGGTGGCCAAGTGACAGGACCACAGCATGTACAGCATACCAGGTGAACACTTTTGCTCTCAGTGGGGGCTTCATATCCTCTCTGTACCTATCACATCTTAGTCTGTCCTTGTCTCAGTCGCTTTTGATTGTAAGGAGATGCTCCATCATACCAGCTTGGTCAATGAAGGATGTTTCCAGAAGATCCATCTAGATCCTTTGTCTTTCCCAGACAGTATCTCCTAAAAATTTCAAAATGTCGTTCTATTCTTGAAACTCTCCTGTTACTTTGGTTTTATGATCCTTTCTCTCCAACTTAGCAGTTATTAGTAGGACAGTTACCCACCATAAAATGTTCAGAGTTTTATTCCCTGTACTAAAAATGTCTCCTTTCACTTAAAGCTCTTTTTCTTGCTCGTGTAATTCCATTAACTTTATCAAAGTTTGCTTTTGAGTCTGGCTGTCATGGTTTTAGCTGAACCCAGGACACTGGATTATTTATTTCTCCTGTCTTTTGAAATGTTTGTTTTGTAAATGCACCTTAACTTGGAGAAAAGAGAGGTATAATCCTTTCCTAAATCACCCTATTTTATCATGGGTTTGGAATCATAGTCCACTGAATAGAGACTCACACAACATGGGCTGTATTCAGGGTTTCTTGTGAATTAGCTCCACAGTCTAGAGCAAGTCATTTGCTTTGTTTTCACCAAATGTAAAATACGATTACAGCTGAAAATCAATTAAGTATTATTATTAGAGTTATTATTATATACAAGAGTTAAGTATTAGTATTGGCCAAGCAGTATATCAATCTGTAATCTACCATTTCCTATGAAGGAGGAGAGGACGTGGTCTCAGACTTTGTTTTTGGTTCATTCCCTTTTGTAAATTCAGGTCAGTCTATCAGCATCAATTTGACTTTGCTTTCACAGTTTATGCTTAAAGCCATCCCTTAGCAAACATCTTGCTTTTCAGATACCTTAAGCCTACTGCAAACAAACAAATCATGGAAATTAAATAGTAATAATGCTGTTGTTAGCTTTGTATAATAAATTTTATCCACTCTTTAAGTGGCAATTATTTCCAGAAACTTGGCATTCTAGCCATACAAATGATGAAATTTATTCCAGTTACAGCCCATCTTTCTTTGGAAAGGAAATACCAGTAGTGTTTGAAAAATGGATTAGGAACTTTGGTTTGCTCAAAGAAGTGGTACATATGTTCTATTTGCTAGCACAGCATCTTTCTGGGAGAAAGTAAGTACAGCTTTTCCCTAGCCCAGATCACTTTTTCCACAAATCTTTGGATCAGGAAATAAAAAACAGCTAATAGTTGTGGGGCATGTGGAACTAATTTAAGCAAAGCCAAACCCTGATCCTTCTGACCACCTGCTCTTTCCTCTGTTTTGTCTATTCCTGCCTCAGAGTATGTCAACAAATTTTCTTTAAGCTCAGAAGGTACAGGGGAGAGGGGGTGGATATAGTGATTCTTTCTCTGTCTCTTTCTGCCTTTGAGGTTTTTGTAGGGTTCTTTTGGGGAATGAGTTAAAACAGATGTATTTAAAAAAGTATTAGTTTGTCTTGTAAAATATTTGTAATAAAAAACAGTATCACCACGTCTGAACGTAATCCCAGTTGGCTTCTGGAGATGTCACAGAGAACTGGTTTTGTTACAGTAACATAGGTCTTTTCTCTCACAAGTTAATTACAAATCAAGATAGCAGATTCTGCCCTTTCTGTAAAGTTAAGTGAAAATGAAGGGGCAAGGTGTATAGTATTTGAAAAGCAGAAAAATACCTGTGATTTCTGTATGGTTTATTGTTCACTTCTGCCATATGAGAAAACAGTTTATTTTCATTTTTCTCCAGTACTGGAAGTATGTGTTTTACATGAAAGAATAGAACAAGTATTGCTTTCAAATGAAACATGCTGGATGTGTGCTGCACCTCTTCAGAAGCTGTATACCTGAGGACAATAATAGTGTCATTCCAAGGCTTCAAGCATGTAATAAATATTAAGGAAATAACTTCACAAATTATTCAGTGTTGCTGTGCAGCACTGGATGGAGTTGATATCAGCTGTTGTGGTTATGGTCATCCTCAAAAAAAACAAAAGTATTTCTTATGATATGAATAATTATTAATCTTAACTTAGAACATAAGCTCTTTCACGTTCCCTGAGAAACTCATGTTTTTTTCTGAGTCTGAAGTGTTTGGGGTCTTAAATGATAATCAGTCATAGGAAGTAGTTCTGCCATCTCTGTCTGTTTCTTTATTGTATATTTTAGTCTGTGTTCTGTAGCTAAACACTTCCAACATTTTCACAAGAAATCTTGACAATATAGTTGCAGAACCAGTGTTGCTGAAGTAACTTTAGATGGTTAAACACTAAATGTTTTTCTCAGCCGATCTAGTTTATTAAGATGGCAAAAATTGCAACGATATAAGTGAACCAATATACTGTCTGCTAATTAAGCATCAGGACAAGAAAATAAAAATTAAACGCAACATATGCTAATTTCTTGGGTGCTGGACTTTGGGGTCAGTTACAGAGACCTTTGTATTGTGTGGTTTGTGATGGCAAAATGTTGAACAACTTTTTTATCAAATATTTTGCTAATCCTTAAATATTTATTTTTCCATTTCTTATTTTGAGAAAATGCTAATCATATTCAAACTAGATGCAGTAATATAGCATCAATTCATTGGAAATGTTGATCATAAATTTTTTACATACGTGGAATCTGATTAAAAAAACTGAGAGAAATTGTCATTTTTTTTCCATGGTGATGCTTCATTTTAATCCCATGTAATGCAATCTTTTGTTGAGAGTGCTGTTGGCTCTGTGTGGATTTGATTCTGCAGCCTTTACGAGCTTAGAAATAGAATAGCTTTCTGAGGAAAAATGAACAGGTCGTCGGAGCAGGAAAAAGCCCAGTTGAGGAATGGTCCATGGAGTACATTGATGTACGCAGGCAGTAGATTGCTGGGTTCTTCCAGGATGCAAAGTCTGCTTGAATTGGCAGAAAGGAGGACAAAGACCCCAGAAAACATCTTAATGAGGGTGTTTCCTGCTTTTGAGGGACAAATGGTCATTCTGTTTATGAAAAAAGCTCTCAAAAATTCTGGCTAAATTTAACAAAAATGAAATTATGGCTAGACTTTTACATTAACATACATTGATGGCTTTGTAAATTAAAGGCCAATAGTGTATAGAATACCTGAGTAAGTAAGGAGGTAATTAGATTACTTCCTACTATGATACCTTCCCTGCATTTTGAATTTTCTCCATGGCTGAGATGTTATATGCTTTTGCAGCATGGGCTGAAGTAATCATATTGCAAAGGCAGTTGGAGTTTCATCTCTGATGTATTTCCTGCACAGTGGCACTTGACTATTAGAAAGAAAAAATGAGAGAGAGAAAGCAAGTGTGCTCAACAGCCAAGCAAAAAGGTAGAACAGATGATGATGGGGGCATGGGTACCTCTAACAACTTAAATACAGAATGGAGCCAAAGGGGATGATCCCTGTAAGAGCTGGGGTGTTTCTGGCTTCTCACTCAGCGCCTACCACAAGGAATGTTCATCTTCCTGGTGCCTACAGCAGCACGAGGACCAGCATTTTGACAAACTGCTCCCATTCCACCTTCTGTCTCTTACCACTTGAAAGGGTGCACAACATAGGAGGTTGGCACCTTCATCATGTTCATAAGCCAGACACCTGGCTTATTGAAATATGTATTAGAAACTAATGTAGTGACAAACAAAATTGCTTGGTGCTCAGCATATACTCTATCAAACTTACTGTAAATACACACAAATACACAAGAAAACAATTTCTGATAACCAGGTTTTACAAATTACTTCTAGATGAATATGTAACATATGCACTTTTGAAACTTAACTGATGGATACATGGTCCTTTTCCTACAGTCAGAAATTTTTTTTATTCAACTACTTTTATTCTTTTCTTTAGGACAGTGAAAAAAAAGGATTTATGAATAGACTTTATGCCATCCAAGAGGTGTGTATTAGCGTCCAGAATATCCTTGATGAAGTGGCCTCCTTCGGAGAAAGAATCAAGAAGTAAGTGCTGACACAGGTGCTGTATTGCTGTTCAAAACTGTTCATGTTGTTTTCCACCTGCAGTACCAAGTGTACCTTTAGTACACTTTAGTACCTCTAGACCTTTACTCTTTTTTATTTTGCGGGGAACTCCAATTTTTGATGAGACATTGTTAAAACTCATCTCTATTTCCTTTGCTTTGTGGATGCCCTCAGTTAATGAAAATCCTGTCATATTAATTTTGTAATTTAGAAATACAGAAACTAGGGGGAAGCAAATTATAAAGAAGGCTTTGAAGTAAAACAGAAGCTTCCTGTGAGACTTAACAGTAGTTATTTAAAAGTAATAATAAATAACGCAGCTTTGAAAAAGGAAATAAGCAGAGCTGAATAGGGGTTTCAGATTTTAAGGATGTACATATGTTCAGTTGCTGGAAGTACTGGCAAAGCCTTTTGTTATAGAGTATTTGTAATTTGTAACACTTCATACCTGATATGTAAGAATTGCCAATAAATTTAGGCCTTAAGCAGGTCTGGTTCTGAGGTTTACCACAGGAAGTTTGGTGTAGTTTTGTCATGGTCAGTGAACAGCAGTATAACATTTGTTACTGGAGATCAGAAAGGGTCCAGAAAGATGTCTTCCAGCCGTCATCTGTGATGCTGGCTTTCTGCTACTCAAAAGCCAAGAGCGTCTCATCCTCGGTGGGTGAGATATCAGGAGCAGCACGTTCACAACCACCTTTCCAGTGCAGGTCGAGGGGGCAGATATAGAGATGAGCAGGGAACCATGCTGAGTTAGAAAACCTCCACAAGAGGCTTTGCTGTAAAGCTTCCACTGGTGCACGCAGCACATCTTACTGGAGAGTTAAAGCCATGTGCTGCCTTCTTCTGGGTGAGATCTAGCAGTGTGAGGCACCTGCCTCATCCGCTGCTGGTGCCATCTGCAGCACGTTTGTGTTTCACACCCTTGAGACCATAGCCTGTGCAAGAGGTATGGCCCCCAAATAAGTTCTGACTTCTGGAAGTGAGTTTTAGCAACTTGATGGATGAATGTCATCCCATAGGAAACATGATGATCATCTGTCTTACTGTTCTGCCTAATTTTTTTCCCTCTAAATCTATCAACAATGGCAAGCATATCAGGATTCAAGAGAAGGTTGCCGTTTTTGCATTTAAGAGCAAAGTCTCTAACAGGAAAGCCTGGGAAGCATTCCCATAAGGACGCTTCCAGACAGCTGTGTTCACAGCAGCACAGGCAGGTGCAAGCACATTATATTGCATGACTTTTCCAGGCAAGCAAAATGAGCCTGTGTCTGAAATACGTCTTTTATCAAAAGGCTGTTCATCGAAGTTGTCTTGATAATTAAGTTTTTCTAATTGTGCATTTTGGAAGTAGGTCCTGTTCTATTATATACCAGATGAGAGCAACAGAATTTTCTAAACTGAGTGAGACCAAATCTTCCTATAAATCTTTGTAATTTGTTCCTAAAACTATAATGGGAAACCTGTACTGAGTGCTGTGCTAACACAGCACATAAGGAGGTTTGCTAAGTGAGGAGCCAGTATTCCCACACATGGTGTGTCTGTGATCCATTGCACAAAGCCGAGTCACAGGAACATGAGCAGACCCTCAACCTTCTGTTCATCCCAAATGCATGCAGAAGAGGGGAAAAGAGCAGGTGTCCCCTGAGGAGAAAGGGAGTGATCCTGCACCAAGCGACACTAACATAATGTTCACTCTGGAGACATGTCAAAATTGCCAGGGAGAAAAGAAGACAAATAAACACAGGAAGCCAGAGCTCATTATGAAAAATATGGCTAGCAATTCAGATAATTGCAATTATTCAGCCAGAGAAGCCAAAATAATGTAATCACACTGACTGGGGATGTAGCTAGTGATAATACTTTAAAGAGTATCATCAGACTACTTAGAGCCAAAGCCACATTTTCCTTCTGGATAAATGTCATGCAACACTTTTGACATGGTGGTGCCTTCATGGAACAATCCCATTGAGCCAAGCTCCCTTTAACCAGTGTTCTCATGGGATATATATATAAACTGGCCATCTGGCCTCCCTGTCCTTCCTGCACACAGAGGTTGGAGAGCCACAGTGGCTCTTTCAAGATTCCTCAGCTTTCAGTTCCTCTCTGTCACACCTCAGACTCTGCAAAGTGAGGTGATCACAGCGTAGAGATTGGGACCCTTGATGAGGATGTTTTTATCTGGGGTTTTCTTGGAAAGGCAGTGTCCTGAAACTCTGATGGGATCCCAGAAGTTGTTTTCCTTCATCCATAAAGAAATAATATTTCTTTTATTTTAATCTAGAAGATGAAGTTTTTCTTTGCAGTGTACTTTATCTTATTCCACTCCCTCCTTTTTTCCTTCTTCCGTTGTTTTTCTCCATTTATTTTTTTTTTTCCCACTCAAAGTTGTTTTATTTCCTTCCCTTATTCAGTTCTTTTGCATTATGTCTGTCTTCAGGACAGACTGTTCTGCATTCTACTTATCCCTAACCTGTTCCTTCTTGGGTGCACAAATGAATTTCCAGCTTTGCATACCCACACACTTGCCTTTTCCTGAGCGTACCCCCAAGACAGAAGGGGACTCAGGCCAGGCGCATGTAAATGTCAGGCAGAGGGGAAGATCCTGTTCATACTTTTAACTGCTTTCACTTTCCTTACAATGAAGCAGAGTAAAGATGAAGCAGAGTAAAGATAAAGCAGTGAGCACCTGAGCCCAGAAACCACCGCCCATGTGCTGGTCTGGATACCCAGAGAGTGAGCAGCAGGTCGAGGGAGGGGATTCTGTCTCTCTACTGTGCTCTGGGGAGACCCCGCCCCCCCCGCAGTCCTGTGTCCAGCTCTAGGGCAACACCACAAGACGGACATGGAGCTGTTGGAGTGAGTTCAGAGGAGGCCACAGAGTTGCTGCGAGGGCTGGAGCAGCTCTGCTCTGGAGACAGGCTGAGAGAGCTGGGCTGGTTCAGCCTGGAGAAGAGAAGGCTGCTTAAGGGGAGACCTTAGAGCAGCTCCAGTGCCTAAAGGGGCTACAAGAAATCTGGAGAGGGGCTTTTGACAAGGGCTTATAGGGACAGGACAAGGGGGAATGGCTTTAACCTGACAGAGGGGAGATTGAGAAGAGATCTTAGGCAGAAGTTGTTCCCTGTGAGGGTGGTGAAGCCCTGGCACAGGTTGCCCAGAGAAGCTGTGGCTGCCCCATCATCCCTGGCAGTGTTCAAGGGCAGGCTGGAAGGGGCTTGGAGCAACCTGGTCTAATGAAAAGTGTCCCTGCCCATGGCAGGGGGTTGGAACTGGATGAGCCTTGAAGTCCCTTTCTGAAGATGGGCTTGAGATGTGCACACTCTACAGGGAGTATGGGAAGCCAGGAGCTCTTTTAGTTTCCACTGGTAGTAAGTCCAAGCCCAAGTTCAGCTTGGATTTACAGCATTCATGTATCCATTTGTAATTTCAGGTTTTTATTGCTGATGGAACTGGTGCTTCTCCCCCGTCCTGCCCATTATTTGTACTTTTATTGGCTCTGTTGGGTGACCACATTTCTGACTTTTTTCAATTTTCCTTTTAGTACATTCAACTGGACTGTCCCATTCTTGAGCTGGCTGGCAATTGTTGCCCTCTCCGTGTTCACCGTTATCCTGTATTTCATTCCACTAAGATACATTGTCCTTGTCTGGGGTAAGTAAGGTCTCTTTTAACTGCCTGTGCCACTTAGAAACGACTGGTTTTGAAGGGATGACTTATATTGTCAGGACTTTTCTGTGTTTATGGTCTTCAAGCTGCCCCATGATGGAAACAGACAGGTTAGTTAAAAATCACAACTGCTTAAAGATTTAGGCCTACCTGCAAAATGCATTTTTCTTGGCCGGCATTCTAGACATCATCATACTATAAACATGTAGCCACGAGGATTCTTTATATATCAAAATGTAGCTTTGTCTAGATATTACTCAGATTTATTTTCACCACTTATACACAGACAGAGGCATTTCAATCTATGTAATGCATTTAGGACAATATGCCTTTTTTACTGCAGTACTTCATCTTCTGAAAGTGTATGTAAACATAGCAACAAGAAACCTGTGTAAAGGGTCACCTTTAGTCAGACAGAAAGGTATATGTGGTATTCGGTGTCGATAATGAACAGAAACAGGGGGGAGGAATGGGTGGGCCGCAGGGTGAAATCATGATTGATCCAGCCCTCACTACTTGTCCTTATGTTTATTTTTTATACTGATTTTAAACAACTACCATTACCACATCTGTCATAAACAATGCCCCAAGTTTTCATTTGTATATACATTTGCATATTGTATATACATGTTACACCACCAGCAGCTGTACCCTTATTCCATAGTGCAGACTTGTGAAGGGCACTGTCCAGTTAAATCTGGGGCTAGATTTTCTTTCTGAAGAAAAGGATAGCTATCATGCCTTTGTGAAAAATTTCTGAATTTAAGAGACAGCATAAAATCATTAAACTAACAGCAAAGAATGTAATTTTTATACATCAGTCAGTATTACTGGTATTCTGACAGGTTCTTCACAAATAATTATAGCAGAATATACAACATGGAGAAGAACCAATAAGGAGGGTTTGAACAAAAGTATTTCTGTGGAACTAAAAGAAGCAAGTGTGTGGGCTTACTGTCTTTGACTGTCTTGGAATTTCGCTTATTCCTCACATACCATGTATCACGAGTGCAGCCTAGCACACACACACACACTGGTAGGCCTTGTTACTGAAGTTTGAAGTACTTGGTCTATTATCCTTTTTGCTGGTGTTTTTTTGGCAGATCTGGCGTCTTGTAAACTTGCTTTAATATATCCCCTTGATTTCATGCAAGAAGCTGAGATTCTAATACCCACGAAACTGTAGTTAGCATTTTTTTATTAAAAACTCCTGACATGGACCCCTGTGATACCCCCGGAAGGGTCACACTCTCCCCCAGAAAATGTCTGTTTCAGGCAAGGAAGAGCCTCAACCCCCAAACTGGAGTCCATGCTTCCCAAACCATGGATAGATAGCATAAGCACAAATTATTGTAAATGCACTATGTTCTCTTCCCCTCCCCATCTCTCCTCTTCCTGTCTCTGGGTTGCCTAGTCTATCTAGATACAACTTCAAGCACCTTTGTTCATAGAGGTTTCAGGTCCACATTTTCCTCCTGCATTTCACTTTAGGTAGCTTCTTACTCAGCAAGCTTATGGGGATCCCGTCTATACTTTTTCTATGTTTCTCTTGCACCATGCCAGGAGACCAGACACACACTGCATAGCTACAATGCCAGCAGCCCAGACCTCCCTGGGGTGAACCACATTCACACAGAGCCGTGTCATGCTGTGTGTAGCTTTAAGCAGCTGTCACTTCAAAAAATGTGTATTCTAAACACATGCCTGTTTTCTCCATTATTGTGTATTTCTAGCCTCCCCTGTGTCTATACATTTCTTCATACTTCCTGCACTTGGAAGAAAATGGCCTTTGTTATCTGACTTTTGTTCACAGGCAAGTTTGAGCTGGTCTGTAGCAGCATCACCCATTTCATTATTTGGGAAGTCAGGGAGTTTTGAATGTAAGTTCTTCCGTGTTATGGCTGGTCTTTCTTATAGCTGTCTTTCTTCTGTGCATCCATAGGGACTGCCTCTTTCAGCCTGCCCTGGCAGGAAATTTTAGTTCTTTCCCTCCTGGCCATGCTTTTCACTATGGAGACTACTGGTCCTTCAACATGTGGTGCATTAGCCACGGTAGAGCAGGAACCACCTCTGCACTCTAATCTCATTCACTGTAGTGGTGGTAAAACCTCCTGGTAAAAGCTACAGCTGTTTATCTAGAAAAGATTCTAAAGGAAATTATTTTCATCAGAAAATTTCCACACTTTTGGAAAAGACCTAATCCTCTTGTTGTATTTTACGTCTCTGGTAGCGTCCCATCTCATCTGGTCAAGCTTTTCTTTTCTGAGCCTTGACTGTGATTTATTCATGCATTTATTTTCACAGCATGGCTGGTACTTTATCAGGTGGGACAAGGTGAGATCACATCACCCATAGGTGGTCCAGTGGCCACGTGCGATAAACAGTGGGGCAGATCTCGAATTTCTCAGTCACTTGCTTATGCAAAGGACCCTCTTAAACAAGATTTTCTAATCTCAGATATTCCTTCTCAACACTCACTGTTCAGTCACAAGATAAAGGGATGGCAGCATCTCCTATCTATACCACAGAACTGAGAATTCATGAAGTGGGAGGCTGTGGGTGTTATCAAGACTGCAGCTTGTACGCTCCATCCCAAAGCTTTATGTCCTTGTTAAAGCTTTCCAAAAGGCCTTCGCACCAAAGACTTTGTGGAAGATAAACTGTATTATCTTATCTCTGATACAGCCTGGATTAATTACACAGGATGGCACATTTTTTATGCTACCCTGGCTTTCTCGACTCACACAAGAGTCTGTGTAGTTTGTACCACTCCTGCCCATGCTTCAAATGTGTGTGTGAGAGCCCATGAACGACGTTCTCACATGAAAAGTGTATGAACCTGACCCAGCATGTAATGATAAGAAAACTAGTTTAATTTAAAAGCCTACTTTCTGCTTAGTTTGGGGAGGATTTTCTTGGTGCTTCTGAGCACTAATTTTCAATAGGCATTGTACAGCCATTATGTCTGAGCAGATACCACATTCCTTCTCTGCACTGTCATCAGCTCATCTATATCTGTCATTCCTGCACAGAGACTTGTGTAAACTCATCTTAAAACCTTCTCCTGATGCAGACTTTGCTGCTTCCTGTGTGCTTCACCATCCTTAGCATTAGGAAGATTTACTTGTGTCTGACCTGAGTCTTCTGCCCTGCAGATAAGCTGTTAAGCCCGTTACTGCTCATCCTCTCTGCTACAGAAATGGAGCACACTTTATTCCTATCCTTTTTGCAACCTCCACATAACAACCACAGCTTCTCTTTCTTTACCAAAAAAAAATATAAAAAAGTATTCGAGGAATTTGAAAATGTGCCTAGAACTTTTACATTTTGAAGCAGAGGGAACCACAGCAGCAGATTACGACTTTTAGAGCCTGAGTTTACAGTTCATTCATTCATTAATTCAGTGCTAATGTGAAACTTGCTTTAAAATGGATCCTAAAATCTTTTTTAGAACTTTGCCAAGAAATATGTTGGTTTGGGTTTTTTTAATGGTGAGAGTAACATTTGAACTTTCACTTTGTAGGTATCAACAAATTTACAAAGAAGCTTCGAAGTCCGTATGCAATTGATAACAATGAGCTACTTGACTTTCTATCCAGAGTTCCTTCAGATGTGCAAGTGGTGTGTATATTTTTAAAGTGTCCTTATGGCTGTTAATTTGATAAATGGTATCATGATTATCTGGGGGTTTTTAAACGCATTTTAAAGCAGTTACTTTGATTCAGTATCTTTAGCACAGTATTGTGTTCTTTAGCAGAGAAATTGCATACTCAAGCTGGGGAGGGTCTATGGACATTAAGGAGGTTGCTAGACCTTTCTCCAATGAGAAAGTGCCACTACCTTAGTTGTGCCTTTGAGGATCCTTTGGAGCAATGAGTAAAAAGACAAGTAGGTGGGTGACAGTAAGAGGTGCTAGAGTTTGTATAAAGCAGAGTCCAGCCTCACTTGAAAATGGCTGGGATAAAGCTGAACATGAGCCAGCTTGTGCCCAGACAGCCAAGAAGGCCAACAGCATGCTGGGCTGTATGAGCACCAGTGTGGCAGCAGGGCCAGGGCAGTGATCATCCGCCTGTACTGGGCCCTGGTGAGGCTGCACCTTGAATCCTGTGTTCAGTTCTGGTCCCTCGCTACAAGAGAGACAGTGAGGTGCTGGAGCGGGTCCAGAGAAGGGCAACAGATCTGGTGAAGGGCCTGGAGCACAAGTGTGAATAGGGGGACTGAGGGACCTGGGGGGTTTAGTCTGTAGAAGAGAGGGCTCAGGGGGTACCTTATCTCTTTCTACAACTGCCTGAAAGGAGGATGGAGGTGGCTGGTCTCTTCTCTCAAGAAACAAGTGACAGGACAGAGGAAATGCCTCAAGCTGCACCAGGGGAGGTTTAGACTGAAGATTAGGAAAAACTTCTCCAAAAGTGTGGTGAGGCATTGGAACAGTCTGCCCACAGCAGAGATAGAGTCACAATCCCTGGAGGTATTTAAAGACATGTAGATGTGGCACTTGGGGACATGGTTTAGTACTGAGTTAACAGTTGGACATGATGATCTTAAAGGTTCTTTCCAACCTAGCTGATTCTATGATACTATGATTCTAAGGTTTTCTGTAGGAAACATATAGTAGCCTTTCAATACCTTATGAGGGGTAACAAGAAGGCTGGAGAGGAGCTTTTGACAAGCACCTGTAGGGACAGGACAGTCCCTGGCAGTGTTCAAGGCCAGGTTGGACAGGGTTTGGGGCAACCTGGTCTAGTGCAAGGTGTCTTTGCCCATGTCAGGGGTTTTGAACTGAATGAGCTTTAAGGTCCCTTCCAACCCAAACCTTTCTCTGATTCTGTATTACTTGACACCTCACCTTCAGTCGCCACATTTTTAAGACACTGTCATTTGTTTACAAATGCTTGATATGTCATCTCTAAAGTCTACCTGCTGACATTAGTATGCATGGAGAATAGGTCTGAAAATAATTGCTTACGCCTGAATGGAAATTAGGCTGGGGATTTTAAAATATGAAGAAAACCACACAATTATTTAAAAGTTGGGTTTAAAAAATAAAACAGGAAGGTCAAGTGACAAAAGGAGCTGCACCAACGCGGAGTCAGTGGTGGGTGGCTTTGTCTTGCGGCAGCACTGTGAGAGCATTTCGACCTTCACTTTCCTAGGGTGAAAGTTTTTGATGGGGGCACAGTTCAGCCATGCACATAAACTCCTTTAAAAGTAAGCTGGTTGTGAATTGTAAGCTTTTGTAGTGCAGTACACAATCTCTTGAGGAGGTGCAACTGTTACGATAATGTCAGGCACATAAATCACCTCTGGTATCACAAGGATTATATACTTTCCACATTTCTAGGTAGTGGTTTCAGTTCAGAGCTGGTATATAAATAGAAGGTATGGGTGCACATACACCTCTGAATCTCATCCTCTCTGTGGCTGGCCTTTGAAAATAAGCAAGTTTTTAAGAAACGTTACAAAGGCTATTCATCCAATTCATTAAAGAGAATACTGTTTATTCTCTATTAAAGCTCATGGACAAAACAAGAGATGTAGCCTTCTTAAACTTTACTTCAGCACACAGTGTTACTTCCTGGCAGGATTTTCCTAATGCCTTCTTTCCTTCTTACCCCAGATCTATCATTCTGTTGCTGTGGAATCACAGTTACAGATCCCATTTAGTTTGCAGGGGGATAGTTTTCTTTTTCTTTCAAAAAATAAAAGAACTTTCTTTTTATAGCACATGCCACCTGACTAGTTCCTTTCTGAACATTGTGTTTAAACAGATGCAATACCATGAATTGAAACAGGATCCTAGTCACAGCCCGAGCAAGAAGAAGAAAAACAACCCTGGCTAGCCTACTCAACGTATTGAAGGGACAAGCATCTGCTGGGGGAAGATAAAAGAAAAAGCCTACAGCCTAAGCAGTGTTTCCTTTCTTTCTTGAGCTTTTTATTTATTTTTCCTTTTTACCTAATGGGGAGATTTTGTAAATATTGTAAAAAAGCATTTCTCATTGAAGATGTATTTCACACTGTAAAGACATTTGTCAAAGGTTTGAAGTTGGGTTTCTGCTTTCAAAAGCCTTATTAGGTGCAGCATAACACATTAAAGGAATCAATCTAAAATGGTAAATATGCACAGCTACTTGGTGGTCAAATCATGCTGACTAAATCTGCAAAAGGTGTACATTTAAATCTGACTCAAAAAATTCAGTCAGATATTATTTGTGAACATTAATATTTTTATGCAGTAAGTCACCATTACGATTTTCTATGTTTTATATGTTTCAACAAAAATACAATGTAGTGAAGCCTACTGCACTTAAGTTTTGGCAGATCTTTTTGGACTCCAGACCCTATGTTAACTCCTTGTGCGATGTTTTCCTGTGCAGGAGGGCTGCTTATAAGATAATGAGAAACACCAAGTGCAAATCTCTTTCTGGAGCTCCCAAAAGTAGTTCCTGATGTTTTTATCATTCCATTGTAAGACCTAAAAATCTCTGTCTCTCTCAAAATACTGCCAGGTTTGTAACTGATTGCCTATCTGATTTTTCTATATGTACCAGTAATCATCTTCATTTGTACTACATAGTTTAGTGAATAAAGTTCGTAATTCTGCTGTAATGGAAGTACTATCAAACTAACTCCATATTGCTTTGGTGTCATGCTATGAACACCTTCTGTGCACATAACTATTTTAATGTGGAATCTTGCAGAAAATGTTTTTGCTTTCAAATCACAAGATCATATCAATATGCTTTATGACATAGCACATTACCTGTTACCAATGTGAAATATAGTGTAGAGGAAAAAATGCAGTTGTGGTAAAACTGATATAATGGTTTTATTTCCTTAGCTAATAATGTAGATAATTCATCTGATACAGTTGTGCCCTACTGCATGGAAAATGCATTATTTTATAAATTACGTGGAACATAGATGGGAAAGTTTACATTTCAAATGTCTTAGTGGCCACTACATAACGAGTACTTGGGGATATATTCTGGTAGCTGCATGTAGACTTCCACGCTCAGCTCCCCATGTAGTTAGCAGAGACTTCATTCCTAAGGGACTACCTGTGCACAGCTCTTAGCCATAGCTCCCGGCAACATGAAAGGGGATTTTTGCCCAGGGGAGGATAGCAGGACTGCATCCTCGAGGGAAGCTGTTCCTGTGGTCTTGTTTGGGTTACCTCTTGCTGGTTACAATTGCTGATAAAGTTATATTGCACTACTCTAACAATACTTTTTGAAAAGACTATTTAGAAATACTTTGCAAGCAAATGTATATATATTTGAGTAAAGAATCGTATGTTAGCTGCATTGCCCATGAAATGTCATCCTGGATTTGTTTATTTTACAGATATGATGATAACTGGTTTCTGATGTGACTGTTATTTTGATCCTTCTTTTTCTATCTTTGAGAAAATGCCAATCAAATAACTGTTCTGCAGAAAGTCTTGGACCTAAATATGCTCTTGTTGCACCATGACTTTAAAAGAATTTATTTGTGAAGCTTGTGTAGCCTCCTGTGTAGCTGCCTGAAGAGCAGCATACTATTGATAAAGTCAGAATCACTGATGAGTCTATTTTGTTTTAAAAAAAGCCAGACTTTTGTCTTGACAATGTGCAAATGTTTGTTGCCAGTTGTCAGTTTTGCAGAGTTATTTGATACACTCTAAGCCTTGTACCTTAATGTTGCCCATCGGTCTGTGTGCTGTTTCCTGTTGCGTTTCTTTTTCTGTACTCAATTTCAAATGTCTACTTTGGTGGTAATGTCTGAGTTAGTTATACACATCTACTGCATTAAACACATTTTATGCATCTCTCTACTAGATATTAGGGAGCCTCTTTCTTTGAAGTTCCATGCTATTGTTTCCCATGAATGGTGCAAAGGACAAGCAATGAAAACATCGTATATCTGTGTGTGGTATTTCAGTATTATAAGCCCCAAAATATAGAAGTGGATGGGTCAGGGGGAGAAAAAGACTTGTTTGTGGAAAACTGGTGAACTACTTCTAATGAACTACTACTTAGTCACTCAAAATTGATATCACTGAAAATACAATGCAAGACTGCAAGACTAAGAATGCGTTTTGGTTAAATGCGACTCTCCTGCTACAACAGGACATTTTAAAATCACATTTAAAAATAATTTTTCAGTGAATCCACTTTCAGACTTTGCAGTTTGTCTATTCTGCTTTGTGTGGGAGACCTCTGGAGAGAATCAGTCCTGCCTTATGCTGTGAATAGTTCAAGATTTCATTCCATTTCCAGATTTATTCTGAAGTCAATTTCTAACCTGCTAGATTTACTGGGTCTTATTCCTAAGCAACTTCCCTGTTCATGAACAATCAGAAAAGAATAAAGCACCTCATGATCATGAAACTCTCTCTGCTCTCAGAAAATAACATTTAACAACTTCATTTGGGTCCAGTGAAAATTAGTAACTTAATTGGAGTCCACACTTAAAATAGGTCTCAGAGCTCTTGGGATCCACTGAGGCTAATTTTCTGAGAGGTTCTAGTCACTGATTCTGATGATAACTTACAGTACAGAGCTTGTTTACCCTGATTTTGTAGTTGTTTCTTTTTGTAGTAAGGAACAACTCGGTGTTTTTCATATTAGCAATGAGCTTTAACTTGAAGAGCTACTGTAACTTAGCATTTTAAACCCAAGTGGAATAAACACCTCTATTTCTTATTGCAATTAAAACAACAGTGGAATAATAAGAAAGTAATAAAGCAGGCTGCATACAGTATATCTGGCAATGTGAGCCCTAAGGCTCTGCCAAAAAGAGGAAGAGCTGCTGGACCTGCCACCAAATGAACTACATGATGCTGGGGTATTTCATTCTAGGATAGTGCATGAGCACAAAGCAAAGGACAGATAGGAATAGTTATTTCTGTCATCAGCACTAGATCACATTCTTGCCACAAAAAACATAATAAAACCTTTGCAGATCTTTGCCCATCAGCCAGGGATCCCTGCCTCATGGAAGAAGGCAGCTTCTACCTGTGTCTGCTCTCCCTCAGCTGCTAGACCCTTGTTTGACAGTCAGGCACAAACTTCTTTCTGAGCGTGCTTCTCCTTTGAGGGCAAACTTCTTCCTCCCAGCTGGGCTAATTTCCAGATGCTGTGCAGCAGCTTCTATAGAAGACAGCTCATCTCCTCACTCCCCCACCAAAACCAGTACTGCAAATTTTCAATAAATATCTCCTCCTCCAGAATATTTCTGAAATTTCACAAAAATTAAAAACCAAAACGTTTTATAGCAAGCACAATTTCAATTATACCTATTTTTCAGTGTGGAACACTAGATTTCCATTACTTTCTTCCTAATTAAGGTATAGCATAAAAAGAAGTGTAGCTTCTGACTCTCAAAGTGGAAACTACACCAGATAAAGTGCAAACTTCAGACGTCAACCTAGAAAAATGTGAGGGCTTTAACAAAGTATACTGTTCTCTACTCTGTCACTTAGGGAAGTGGGTGAAATCCAACTGGTTGAAAGCCTCATGCAGTTGGTGAATAGGTTACAGGGAAGCAAAAGGAATAAGGGTGAGGGGCAGCCTAGAGAAGGACTTGTAGACACAGATAGAAACAGTCACAAGGGCTCACCTCTAGGCAGTGTTCTCCCCCTGCCCTTTGTGGAGGAAGAAAAGATCCTTCACAGCAGAACCTGTGTAGGTGTCCTAAACCACTTTGGCCTTTGTTGTGAATAATACATCCCTTCCATCGAAAGCAGCCTTTTTCTCTCAGGAAAAAATGTACTGCAGCTGCTGCCAGCCATGGAAGATGTGAGCAAGTGTAGGTCAGGTCCTCAGATCAGGAGGCTGGATGCTCCAAAAGGGTTCTTTCACGCCATATTTAACCAAGAGAAGGCATGTTTCTCATACACTAAGGATTTTAGATATTAATTTTTTAAAAAATCCATAAGCTATCATATGGCAAAACATGAAATGAATCTTAACTATGCATTGCACAGAATGCTGTATTTCTGGATGATGTCTTCTTTATGCTCAAAGTCAGATTTAGCCTACTTCAGAGAGAACGAATTCCGCATCAATGAATCTTGAGGGTCGAACTTTAATTTCTTGAAGTTTGAAATTGAATTCTTTTAACAAATGGCCAAAAAAAAGTATAATCATGTTTTTCTCCTCATCAGCCTTAGTACTGAATTAAATTTAAATGTCAAAACCTTTTTTATGGTTCAGGTTGCACAATATAGAAGCCTGAAACCCTTAGTTATGAGTCACCGTTAATAAGTATTTTCCTATTATAATATAATCAAAAGAAGCTCAAAACTTCTTTTCACACTCAACTTTTAGTTAAATTACAGCAAGTGATTAAAGTAAAGCCTACAATGTTGATCACTGACACATATTTTGGTTAAAGAGCTCTGATGAATAATTTTCGGAGAATTCTAGTTAGTATTGCCTGACATGAAGATATTCCTAGAAGTTTACATTTTGCATAGTTGTCCATGCTCTTTTTTTTTTTTTTTTTAGGCATGTCACTAAAAAACCCAAAGCCTTTTAGATCTACAACTGATGAAGAAAGATCCCCAGTCAAAAGTAGTATAGAAAAATTGAACAGTCTGAATGACTATGCAAAACCGTGGTCAAATCTGTAGGGAGCACTAAGCACTGGGTGGTTGCATGGAAGAAAGTATGAGCTGCAACTTCGGATCTTCCCATCATTTCTTAGTGCATGCCATTGTAATTGCCGCAAGAACCACACCTTTGAAAGGCAAACGCATATACCAAACAATTATCTTGCTGTATCATGCCATTCCTAGATTTTACCGGAAAAAAGAAGGAAAATGGTTTAACTAATCTGCAGCACTGCTAGTTTAGCAGAGCTGGAAAGCTTTCCAGCAGAAGCTCCTTGGTTGACATTGACCTATTTTATGATCTGAACTGCAGCTCCCATGGGCTGCTCTGAGCCTTTACCGCCATCTCACTGAGAGGTAATAGAAAAAGGGCTGTTTGCAGAGCTGAGTGCTGAGAAATCTCTTTTCCAGTGGTGTTTTTACCATGTTATAGGACTGGTCTCGTTAATCATGGTGTGGCACACTGACCATTTCCTTCATTTGCAAAAATTTACGTCTCAGAAAACAGCCTTCTTGGTGCATGTCTATCCTGGAGTTATGACATGCAGGAAGATTTTTCACTGCCTCCTGAACAAATATGGTAACAAAAGTGCAAAATCTTTTCCTTCCCTGCAGGGATGCTAGCCCTGGGACATGTAACAAGCTTGACAAGCAGTTGCACTCATCCTGGGAGGAGCTGTTGCTCATAGGCACAAAATAACGGCTTGATCAGAAGAAACGGGCCTGGGGACTAAAGCAGTTTATTCCCTCTGCTGTTCTTCAGGCCGAGGCTCCCTGAATACATCTGTTGGGGAGGGGGGAGGAGAAATGGGAAGGGATTGGGTTGCTTAAATAAAAGATTTACTTGTAAATTAAACTACCAATTCTTGCAGGATTGTTATTTATTTATTTATTTATTCATTCATTCATTTATTAAACTGGGTTTTATTTAAATGAGAAAAGTCTTTCTGCACTACGTTTCCAGAGGTAAATGTCTTACTTACTTAGAAGAAAGTTCAGTCAGCAGAGCTTGCTGAGGCAGCATACAGTTTTGGGAAGACTGGGCGGCATCTTGGTAAAGAGCAGGGGGAGAATTTCAATGGATTACGAGACTGAAACTAGCCTGTTTGTACTTTCCCTTAACAATATAAACAGGTCCTTTCCCCTGGCATACTGATGGAGATCCACAGCTCAAAACTATAGTTACATCTACGGGCTTCTTTCCAGGTGCAGCCCCATTTCCCATCTCTTCTCAACTTCAGAGATTGCTCTTTCCCTTTTTCCACCTTGCCACACAGTCCCTAGTGACCAAACTCAAGGATACAGCACAGTATCTCTTTTTCATTTCCTAGTCACCATTGATACATGCAATTAAGCCTTACTGCAAAATCTGTTTGCCATGTCATGCCCTCCCACTTATCCCTCATTATTTTTTGTTCGCTTCTTTCCCTTATCCACAATTTCTGCTCAGCTTATTCCTCTTCTTCTGGACCTAAGTCCTTGTCAATATGGTCACAGAGCTTTTCAGCTCCTTGCTTTGCATTAGCACTTCAGGTTTTCCTTGTATATCTCCTGCCTCTGAGGTTCAGTGTTTGTTTGGTTTCTCATCACTGCATTAAACAGAGTCATTCCTGTATTTCATCGGTGTTGCTCCTCTTGAGCCTGCAGTGACTCCCATCTACAGCACCCTCCTTCTGATACTCTACACCCAGACTTTGTTGACTCTCCACTCCCTTGTTGTGACATATTTTGAAATCATTCCCCGTGAAAGTCAGTGCAGAAAAGAAGAATACAGGAAATGAAAATCCAGGTTTAAAGGAAGAAAATGTGTCCTGGAAGATGTGTAACTGTTACTGCAATATACATGCATCTTGCTGTCAGTTACTTGCTTCTGAAATATCTGAGCTTAATGTTCTGCTCCACTCCATCTAAAGGATTTGTACCTCTGTGCCACTTGCATGAAATCATAATGAGCATTTTATTTTCAAAAAATAATAAAAAAAAAAGTAACATAAAGCCATGCCAAAGGAGAAAACCTGTACTTTAAACATAATCCGCTTTAAATATATGGGGGGGAGGGTGTATGTTTAAAACTGGCAATTGCATCAATTATGTATTGTTTGGGGTGAAGGAAGATTCTCTAATGAATTCTCCATCACTGTTCAATTTGCTGTTCTTTGTTAAATCCTATGATCCATAATTAAATACAGGACTATGATTTTTGCAGTTTGGCTTCCTTCTCTTCAGGGTAACACAGAAGCTGCACTTGGACCAGACATTTTTAAAACTAAAGGTACTATTTTAAAAAGGAATGATTTTTTGAAGTAGTTGACACACTTGGTGTTGAAGCTGTCAAATGTCAGGAAGTTTAAAGCCAGGGTTTATGTTTATCTTTTGATTTAAGTTGTGATAAAGCAAGGAGAGCGGCGCAGAGAGGATCCATTGTCACACGGTGCGCCTGCTTTCAGAGGTAGGAAATTGACCTCGCATATTATTGAAGATATAGGCAGTGGTGCACTTGATGTGTGCTGTCCCCGAGCTGCAGATGCTGCACGGCTGACAGTAACTGACACGAGATGATCGGGTCTATAACAAAGGAGGCATGAGATGCACTGTTACCTTTCTGTGAAGAGTTCCATCTCAAAAAGATGCATAAATTCACACTTTATGTGAGTGCGAATTCAAATGACCAATTTACAACAGGAAAATTGTCATGGTGCAAGCAAAGGAGGAACACTCGGTCTTAATTTGTAGTATCTTGGGTTTTCTCCATCTCAACCTTCTTTCTTCTTTCAGTACACAGTTAAGTAGATCTGACATACACCACTGCAGCTATTTCAGAAGTTCTGAACTTTCAGAAACACAAGTTACTATGTTGATACTTCAGTTCATCTGCATATCCCTAAAGAGCGCACATCGAGTGCTGGTGCTGAAAAGTAGTTGTTCCTC
The DNA here is from genome assembly GCA_028858755.1 of Ara ararauna. NCBI lineage: Eukaryota > Metazoa > Chordata > Aves > Psittaciformes > Psittacidae > Ara > Ara ararauna. The sequence continues at coordinate 68,086,120 of CM054410.1, read as the reverse complement.
TTACGTTACTCATCCATGCAACAAGGAAAGGCCACATGCATCTCAAATTCTCTTGAGTAACACTCAGTGATGAGAAACACATGTGAATTCTGATGTTATTTTGAAAAAGGTGGTGTGAAAAAAATTTTTCACTCCCTATATTCAGTAGCAAAATGCAGTTGACAGTTTGTCTCTTAATTTCAGCCCACCACCAGGGACAGACATTTAGCCATGGAGTGAACGACTACAGCCCTCCACCATATGTAGAATCCATATAGTAGACTCTGCTATTTAATGAGGAAATAAATTATCAGTCTTAACTCAGAATCAGCCTACTTAATCTAGAGGACATCGATAAATTTAAGAGGTAAACAAGTAGTATTTAAGGCTTGTGGCATGCTCACATACAACATTCTTGTGAATTTGAGGAGATATGGGTTTTATGTATAGATACTTGATGGATAAGGAATTGGCTTGATAGCTGCATCCAAAGAGTTGCAGTCAACAGCCCAATGTCCAAATTGAGATCAGCAACAACTGGTGTCCTTCAGGGGTCCGTACTGGGACCACTACCATTTAGTATCTTCATCAGTAACATTGAGGGATTGAGTGCACCCTCAGAAAGTCTGCAGATTACACCAGGTTGTGTGGTCCAGTTGACAGGCCTGTAGGATGAGATGTTACGCAATGGGACCTTGACATGCTTGAAAGGTGGGTCCATGCAAACTTCATGGAGCTCAATAAGGCCAAATGCAAGGTCCTGAACCTGAGTTGGGGCAATCTCAAGCATAGCTACAGGCTGGGGGAGCCTGGAGCGAGAGCAGCCCTGAGAAGAAGGACTTGGAGGGTGTCATGGGTTCAGCAGCAGCAGTCATTTTTCTCCTTCGTAGTAGCTGGTGCAGCACTGTGTTTTCAGTTTTCGGCCTGGCAACTGTGCTGCTAACACCAGTGTTTCGGTTACTGCTTAGTGATGTTTTGGTCTGGCCAAGGACTTTCTGAGTTTCATGCTGTGCCAGGGAGGAGGGGAAGCTGGGAGGAAGCAGAGACAGGACACCTGACCCAAACTGACCAAAGAGGTTATTCCATACCACAGTGCGTCATGCCCAGGATGTAAAAACGGAGAGCAGAGACCCGGAAGGGTGGGAGTGCACTGTGTGGTCGGGCTGGGTATAGGTGGTGAGCAATTGTATTCTTTCCTTGTATTTGCCTTGTCATTATTATTATTGGTGGTAGCAGTAGTGATTTGTGTTATACTTTAGTTACTAAACTGTTCTTATCTCAACCTGTGGCAGTTGCATTCTTTTGATTCTCCTTCCCATCCACCCAGGAGCAGGGGGAAGAAAGAGAGGGGAGTGAGTGAGAGAATGGGCTGTGTGATTTACGTCTTAAACCACGACAGAGGTGGTGGCTGATGAGAAGCTCTCCATTACCCGGCTTCAGTGCACGCTTGGGCCCAGAACCTCCCTGTGTGCTCGGCTGGATACCCAGAGAGTGAGCAGCAGGTCGAGGGAGGGGATTCTGTCTCTCTACTGTGCTCTGGGGAGACCCCCCCCCCCTGCAGTCCTGTGTCCAGCTCTAGGGCAACACCACAAGACGGACATGGAGCTGTTGGAGTGAGTTCAGAGGAGGCCACGGAGATGCTGTAAGGGCTGAAGCAGCTCTGCTCTGGAGACAGGCTGAGAGAGCTGGGGTTGTTCAGCCTGGGGAAGAGAAGGCTGCTTAAGGGGAGACCTTAGAGCAGCTGCTGGTGCCCAAAAAGGGGCTACAAGAAATCTGGAGAGGGGCTTTTGACAAGGGCCTGTAGGGACAGGACAAGGGGGAATGGCTTTAACCTGACAGAAGGGAGACTGAGATGAGATCTTAGGCAGAAGTTCTTCCCTGTGAGGTTGCTGAGGCACTGGCGCAGGTTGCCCAGAGAAGCTGTGGCTGCCCCATCCCTGGCAGTGTTCAAGGGCAGGCTGGATGGGACTTGGAGCAGCCTGGTCTGGTAGAAGGTGTCTCTACCCATGGCAGGGGGCTGGAACTGGATGGTCTTTAAGATCCTTTCAAATCCAAACTATTTTGGGGTTGTATGACTGCTCTTGGCACAGCTGGCCAAGAAAAAAACCTAAACCAAACCAAAACAAAAACCTGGTGAAAATTTATGCAATTTTAATGTAAACATTGGAGAAAAAAGCATCTGCGGGATTAAAAGCCAAGTATCATCTCCCCTTGAGATGATGCTCTGGCCTATAGAAGTTTCTGGGGGAGGGTACAGTTCTGAAAGAGAAGCACAATCCTTGTTCTGCTTCGTAGGGAAAGAAGCCTAGAGGGCACCCAAAAGTGTTTCTTGGATCTGTCATTTGCCAGGTACTTGATGTGTAATTCATCTGTTATTTACAAGCCTTCATTTCAGGATGCTGCACATTTCAGGATAAGTAAAAATGAAATTTGTGATTAAATTTATAAACAGTGAATATTTGAAATGATATTCTGTTGCCCGTTTGTAGTCTGTCATGCAAAGAAATTTTCTTTCTTTCCCCTTGGCCAGCTTGCTACAGCTCCCTCCAGCAGCCCAGCAGGGTCAATTTACTGATGTTTGGCAGTCACTGTGGGGAAATGAGATAGTACCATCTCAGAATTCTGTGTCTTAAACCTGGTGCTTCTGTAGCACACTGTACATTTGAAAGGATTTTTCTGGATTTGTGGCAAAACCAAAAAAAACTCCAATTTGTACCTTAGTTTTATAATGGTGATGAAGTCCCTATAAATACAGTTGTGCTAGAGCCTTTGATAACTGTACCTATCTTATCTTATTAGTAATCTTATAAGATTATCTAATCTTATAATTTCCCTCCTTGCTTTTTTGTGTGGAGTTTACAAAGGTCTTTTGTTACCAAACAAAATCCTGAAATCAGAAGGGGTAGTCAGAGAAGATATGTTATCATCAGTCCACATGGCATCCATATGAAGTTCAGTCTTCAATAGTTCAAGAGCCATTATAGATAGCACATGCCCCGAGAGGAGAAGGTGTGCTTTGAGCAGTTTAAAGCGGTGACTGGTTGACCACCTCAAACAGATCATGTTTGTTTTCAGAGCAAAATTTCAAGGAGGCATGCACATAGTATAACATTATTAAGGAAAACTGGAGCTGGAGCTCTAGTGAGATGTAGAAAATGTTTTAAAACTAGATGGGTAAGAAAGGCAAATAACAAACCAACAAGCTGAATCAACGACACAGCAGTTCTAATATTTTTTAACAGATCTCTCTAGATTAATTTTTTAATTTTTTCTTTGCTTAGCTTTGCTTTCCCTAATTTTTTCCAAAGTGGCACTGGTTATAGATGAGCTTGTATAGAGATAGCTACATATCTTGGCAAGATACCCACTACTTTCAAAAGAAAGAGCTAGGTGATTTAGGTGCACTGGGAGTTAAACAAAAATGAGACCTTCTTTACGTGACTCTCCCGAAAAACCGTGACATTTAGCAAACGTATACCAGCTCATTTAGGTAAGACAAGAATTAGATTAATTAGACTTCAGCTGTGTGTAAGTGACAAGCCACAATAGGTAAACTTCCCTGTGTCAGCCTTCTGAACAATTTGTACAAACTGATTGTTCACTCTTCCACGGTTTTATTTTCACTTCTCCCACATTCCAGATCTCCCACATTCCAGATTAATGACAAATTTCCAGCAGCAATAAGATAGCTCTCCTGAGAGATTAATGAAACTTGTCTTTGGAGAACCCTGTAGATGGATCTCAGTTTCTTAACTGGACTTGAGGGCAGTATTTTTGAACTGTTCTTTCCTTCCCTCGCCCTCAGGCAGCAGTCCCTTTGAGCGTGAGCGGTAACAGTAACTCTTGGTTGTTAATACCCAATAAAATAGCCTAATTTTTAGGGTTTTTTTGATGTATATTGTTGTTGCGTTAAAGAGTGTGTGTGTGGGAAACAAACCCCTTGTTTTACTTTCAAATACGTTCTATCGGTCCGACCGCATCCGCTTATATCGAACCTCTAATGGTCTGGGAGCCAATCCGACCGCGTCCGCTTATATCGGACCTCTAATGGTCTGGGTTTTACCCGACCGCGTCCGCTTATATCGAACCTCTAATGGTCCGGAGGCTAATCCGACCGCGTTTGTTTATATCGGACCTCTAATGGTCTGGATTTACCGATAGTAACAATTAGATATCAAAACAGTACGACTTATTGACTAAATTTATTGGTGCAACAGTTACAGGTTCTTATGGATTGCCGGTGATAAATACTGTCTGCAACAGCACGTGCATATAATGGTTACATGAATACAAGCGCTTGATAAAGTTAACACAGCTTAGCTCTAAAAGATACAGATGACAATAAAAATAACTCTATAGAGATTCTAAGGTTTTCCTAGGAAAGCACTGGATACAGTGCGAGTCTTACCCACAGGCGTCCCTATGGGGGGGGAAGAGAGGTCCAGCCCGTCGACCGGTCCCAGGAGTCGGTTGATGTTATCTTCCGTGACTCGTCCACGATGGTATCTTCCCTGAAATCCCCCTTTCTCTTGGGCTATTTTATATTATTTTTACCTTCAAGGTGGAGCTTGAGTGACTCTAGTTATACATACCTTTATTACCATTGGTGAAAATTTCTCTCCCCTCGATTTAAAGGTATATGAGACTAAAAATTCAGAGAGCATGCTCCGAGAGAGGTGGTCTTATTTCGGAGGGGGGTCGCACTGGAGAGGGGTGTGTATTTTAGTATTATAATGAAGCAAAGTTCACACTAGGACGGTATTTTGTCAAAAGATGACAGGCCGCTGGCTCAGGGTAGCAAGTATGCAGCTTATCAGTTTCTTGTACCACCTAGTTCCCGTTTTATCTGCTGAAGTTAGGACAGAACATAACCACAAGATCTCCACCTCGCTCTATCCTCCGCCTGTTACGGGAACCGCTGTGGAGTGCACATTCCTAGCATACCAGGTATGGCTGCATCTTAGCCCGAGAGGCCTTGAAAGCCCGTTTCTGTCTTATGTGTGGACAATGCTGCATTTTGAATATAGATTTAATTCCCAATTATCCCAAATTTCCTAATTATTCCACAATTGTCATCAGCTTTTGGCAGATAGAAGTATTGTTTCTTAATATTCCTAATTATGTTTGAAGCAGTTTAATCATGGTCTGCAAACACCTGGTTCATGGATGCCCATGTAGATAGTGTTACTGGAGCTCTGCACCTTTAGTGTTTTACCTCTTTTGCACAGCTTTCTCTGCCTGCCTGCAGGACAGTCTGCAGAACAGTCCTCAGCTCATCCTTTTTCAAAAGAAAGCATTTTACTCAGATGCCTAAAATATGCTACTATAATAGGATCTATTGATATCCTGACTTAAACCAACTTCTTAGACAAACCAGAATCTGTATTTTTTATACACAGAGGTTACAATTTTGGTTGATAGATCAGGTACATTTTCACTATCTTTGTCCGAATTTGAGAGATGGGACAAATACTTTTCAAACTGTAATTTTTAGGGTTGTTTTCTTGAAGAAGCATCATTTCATAACCTGGTAAACATGATTATAAATTTATGAACTTGTAAGGATATTTAAATAACATAGTTTGATGATGGTAATTATTTAACGAGCATTTTACAAATTAAAAAAGGGGTTATCTGACAGATTTCAAACACTGTGCACTTGGGAATAAACACTGAGCATGAAATGTTTCTCATGGTGTTCCTCTGACTCCAACTAGCATGTTTTACCAACAAACTAAATATTCAGTCATTTGTATTTACATTCGCACATGGAAGGAAAGGTCTTGATGTAGCCAGCGCAAGTTAAATACAAGACCACTATGAAAGCTATACTTATCTGACAATAACTGTTGGATTCCCCTGAATTTACTAGGGACTGTTGACCACATGGGAGCATGGCATGGTGCTAAGTAAAAAGGCGCAGTTTGGTCCTTGAATTTATAGGGAAAGGGTTAAGTCTGTCGTAGAATCATAGGATCATAAAATCGTTTAGGTTGGAAAAGACCTTTAATATCATCAAGTCCAACCATTAACCCAGCACTGCCAAGGCCACCACTAAACCATGTCCCCAAGTGCCACATCTACACGTCTTTTAAATACCTCCATTGATGGTGACTTCACTGCTCTGGGCAGCCTGTTCCCATGCTTGACAAGCCTTTCATTGAAGTTTTTCCTAATATCCAATCTTGTTCTTTGCCTTTTTTGCTTGGGAGAAGAGACCAACCCTCCTCACTACAAGCTGTTTTCAAGTAGTTGTAGAGAGTAGCAAGGTCCCCTGTAAGTCTCCTTTTCTCCAGATTAAACACCCCCAGGTCCCTCAGCTGTTCCTCATCACACTTGTGCTCCAGGCCCTTCACCAGTCCTGTTGCCCTTCTCTGGATCTGCTCCAATGTCTTTCTTGTAGAGAAGGACCCAAAACTGATTCTGGGTGAGGCCTCAGCTGTGCCCAGTACAGGGGGACAAGGTAGGGGTCTGATACTACCTGCAAAAGGCATTTGTGATACTGCCATTTTGGCCCTTTTGCAATGCAGCATCTTAGCATCAGTTGGAATACTAGATGATGCAGGAAAGAGCTTCAGGACTGTTCAGATAGTTTAAAGGGAGCTCAGGCTTTGAGGCTTGAACCTCCTCTCTAACAAATTTTAAAAGTTTATTGAAGCCACAGTAATATATAAACTTTATAAGCTAACCTTTGCTCCTAAACAAAAATAAAACATATCAACATCAAAATTCCAGAGCCCAAACTGCTAGTATTCTGGCAGTAGTGATTTACTTGCCAATGACTGCGACCATTTCGAAATCAAGAGACACTGTAAAACATCTTGCGAACACCACCAAGACTTCTGCATGCTTGATGTGCTTCACATCTAGCCAAGGCAGTCGTGTGAAACAAAAAATATGGGTCAGAAAAAAATCTTAACACTGAAATTTGGCATGATGCAGCCTTTTTACCAACTTTCAAAGCTTGATGGGTATGTTGGCGCACCATTATAATTCCCGACTGCACATGTAATCATAGAATAGCTAGGGTTGGAAAGGACCTTAAGATCATCTAGTTCCAACCCCCCTGCCAGGGGCAGGGACACCTCCCACTAAACCATGTCACCCTAGGCTCCTTACAACCTGGCCAGGAATGGAGCATTCACAACTTCCCTGGGCAACCCATTCCAGTGCCTCACCACCCTTAAAGAACTTCTTTCTTATATCCAACCTAAACTTCCCCTCTTTAACTTTGAACCCATCACCCCTTGTCCTCTCACTACAGTCCCTCAGGAACAGTCCCTCCTCAGCATTCCTATAGACCCCCTTCAGATATTGGAAGGCTCCTATGAGGTCTCCACGCAGCCTTCTCTTCTCCAGGCTGAACAGCCCCAACTTTCTCAGCCAGTCTTCAGACGGGAGGTGCTCCAGTCCCCTGATCATCCTTGTGGCCCTCCTTTGGACTTGTTCCAACAGTTCCATGTCCTTTTTATGTTGAGGACACCAGAACTACACACAATACTCCAACTGAGGTCTCACAAGAGCACAGTAGAGGGGCAGGATCACCTCCCTCGACCTGCTGGTCACGCTCCTTTTGATGCAGCCCAGGAAACAGTTGGCTTTCTGGGCTGCGAGCGCACACTGCTGGCTCATGTTCATTTTCTCATCGACCAACACTCCCAAGTCCTTCTCTGCAGGGCTGCTCTGAATCTCTTCTCTGCTCAACCTGTAGCTGTGCCTGGGGCTGCTCCAACCCAGGTGTAGAACCTTGCACTTGGCATGGTTCAACTTCATAAGGCTGGCATCAGCCCACCTCACAAGCATGTCAAGGTCCCTCCGGATGGCATTCCTTCCCTCCAGCGTATCAACATCCCAGTGTGCTCTGTCTTCTGTTTTGCTGCTAACACTATCAAGCTGCTGGCTGCTGTTACTTGACTGTCTGAGCAGCACTGCTTCCATGTGCAGAAGGGAGAGTCTCCAGATGTATGTTGAAGGTGGAAAACAATGAAGAACTTCTCAGAGTCCTAGGAAAAACAGGCCTGATTGAGGATGAAGATGTACCTTCCTGCTTGTGAAGCATGTTGGCATGTGAAACATCAGCATAGAGAGGAAAAGTGGAGGGGGCTCGCTGTTTTTTTAACTAAGCCAGGAAGTGGGAAATACCCTACATACCAAGAGGGATTTTAAAAAGAAGACAGTTTAATCACTTAATAGTTTCATCACTTTATTGCAATCATGATTTAACAGGAGAGTTTTGCTATTCTAAAAGAGAGCAGGTACCCTCTAATAAATCAGATGAAGCACATAATTTTATGCTAAACACAACTGAAATATACTTGAGACTTTTTAAGGTTATGGAGTTTGCAAACTTGAGTACACATAAAACTGAGTATGTATAAAACTGAACAGAAAAATTTTCAGTATATGATCCTTAAACTGAGAGAACATTAGGGAGAACAAAATGGTGTCACCATATAATTAAAGACTGACTATACACACAGACAATATTTAAGTCTGGGCTACATGTGGAATTTTAATTCAGACATTTGCTAACTTTTGAATGTTTCATTTTGCAATGTTAATAATGTTAATTTAGCATATGCTATCTACTTCACAGCATCTGGGAGAGAGGTACTTGAAATTAGTTTAAATAGGTAAGTAGGACTTATAAATGATTAAGATGTAATTTACATAGGAAAAAAACCCACATAATAGCAAAATATTGTGAGGATATCTTGGATATATAAGCAGAATCACTTTTTATCGGACAAAAATAATGCTTTTCCAGCTTTCATTTTATTCAGTAATGTATTCACTAATATACTAGGAATAGATATGAATATTTTGAAGCATTTGCTTTCCCAGATCCACCAGACTTTTTTTCTGTGGTTCTTCAAGTCCCAATTATTTCAAATTTCCGATTACTGTTCAAATTCATGACTAAAGAAAATGTTAATATTGCCAACTTAAATGCGTATTTTGCATTCTTTAGAATGTATTTACATAGCATTTCTTTCATCGCATCCTGCAACAGGGAATACTGATGTTTATTAGTTCATCCCATATATGATAAAGATTTTTTCAGTGTTGCTTTCTTACTAGAGAAAAACGGGAAGTGCACAAAGGAAAACGAACTCAGTATTTACTGTCCCTTTATTGTATTAGAGCAGGCTGTTCTGCATGCATGTATAAAAATAATAATCAGTCATTAATAACCACTCCACAAAATGGAGGTCTGCTTCTCAGACCAACTCAGCCTGAGCATCTTCATTGGATTGCTTTGAGATCATGTGTCTCAGCTACAGAAAGGCTAAATGGAAGTTTTAATGTGCCCCAAGCCAGCTGCATCAACATAGAATCATAGAATAGTTAGGGTAGGAAAGAACCTTAAGATCATCAAGTTCCAACCCCCCTGCCAGGGGCAGGGACACCTCACACTAAACCATGTCACCCAAGGCTCCTTACAACCTGGTCTTGAACACCGCCAGCGATGGAGCATTCACAACTTCCCTGGGCAACCCATTCCAGTGCCTCACCACCCTTACAGGAAAGAATTCCTTCCTCATATCCAATCTAAACTTCAACTCTTTAAATTTGAACCCATTACCCCTTGTCCTATCACCACAGTCCCTAACGAAGAGTCCCTCCCCAGCATTCCTATAGACCCCCTTCAGATATTGGAAGGCTCCTATGAGGTCTCCACGCAGCCTTCTCCAGCCTGAACAGTCCAAGCTTTCTTAGCCTGTTTTCATACGGGAGGTGCTCCAATCCCCTGATCATCCTTGTGGCCCTCCTTTGGACTTGTTCCAACAGTTCCATGTCCTTTTTATGTTGAGGACACCAGAACTACACACAATACTCCAACTGAGGTCTCACAAGAGCACAGTAGAGGGGCAGGATCACCTCCCTCGACCTGCTGGTCACGCTCCTTTTGATGCAGCCCAGGATACGGTTGGCTTTCTGGGCTGCGAGCGCACACTGCTGGCTCATGTTCATTTTCTCATCGACCAACACTCCCAAGTCCTTCTCTGCAGGGCTGCTCTGAATCTCTTCTCTGCCCAACCTGTAGCTGTGCCTGGGGCTGCTCCAACCCAGGTGTAGAACCTTGCACTTGGCATGGTTCAACTTCATAAGGCTGGCATCAGCCCACCTCACAAGCATGTCAAGGTCCCTCTGGATGGCATTCCTTCCCTCCAACGTATCAATCGAACCACACAGCTTGGTGTCATAGGCAAACTTGCTGAGGGGGCACTCAATCCCACTGTCCATGTCACTGACAAAGATGTTGAACAGGACCGGTCCCAACACCGATCCCTGAGGGACACCACTCGTTACTGGTCTCCAGCTGGACACTGAGCCATTGAGCACAACTCTTTGCATGAGGCCATCCAGCCAGTTCTTTATCCACTGAGTAGTCCACCTATCAAATTGATGTCTTTCCAACTTAGAGACAAGGATGTCATGTGAGGCAGTGTCAAACGCTTTGCACAAGTCCAGGTAGATGACATCAACTGCTCTACCCCTGTCCATCAGTTCTGTAGCCCCATCATAGGTCAAGCAACATCCGCTTCAGAAGCAGCTATTATTTACACCTTTTCTTTAAGGGTTCTTTTTTTAAATACTATAAATGGCTATTACAGAAGAATTGCAAGTGTCACTAACTAGTACCTTCCTTGCTAAGATTTTAAACTACTCCTAATTTATTACTGAATCTTTTAGAAAAATATCAGGTATTCTCATTCTAAAGCAGCACTCCCTTCACTCCCCCTGGAAGGAATAAACTTCTCTAACCAGTGTCTCTTCCCAGACCCTAGTCTGAGATGAATTTGGCACTGGATGTCTAAAAGACACAAGGCAGGAAAAGTAGTTGTTGCTGTATAAATATGCAATAAGACTTCTCCAAAATACATAACTGTTCCCCATCCTCAGCCCCATGCAACACAATTATGTAGTTCAGCTGCCTCATGAGCCTCAACATCTTTAAAGAACAGCACAGGATTTTCTCTTCCTCTTAATAAATTAAAAGGACCATCTGACAGAATATGTAGCACACAATTCTAAACTAGGTTAGAAGGTTAGTTTAGAGGATTTATCATATGTAGTTTGCATGTTTACAGAATGAAGAACAAAAGCCTTACACTAAATGGAGTGTAATTTTTAAGGATCAGAATCTGATGCCCAGTATACACTTACACCATCTTGTCTAATCATCTGTAAATTTCCCTGCCACATAACTAGATTTGTGCCACTGCCACCAGTGGCATCCTTAGTTGAGGGAATCCCAGCAGTGTTACCAGATCATTTTACACACTGCCTGTCTAATGGATTTATCAAACGACTGCAAGCCAACACAAGTTACAGCACAGTCAAGAACGCTGTATGTTATGCTGAGGGTAGATATGGCCCTTTGCCACATCAACGTACTGGGAAGCAGCAGGATGACTTGGTCATTTTAAAGCTCTAGGGTCCCCACTGGAATAGTGCACATCGCCTATCTGCACCAGTCTCCTCAAGTCAATCACTGCACAAATGAATTTGACCACAAGCACTGCATGCTGATAAGGGAGATTTTCTGCAAACATTTCTATGAAATTCACAAGGACATGTGAAATGCTGGTACATCCATTCTGTACATACTACTACCTTCTGATTTGAATTTTACATGGTGTTTTTAATTCTTACAAGACAAGGATAAATAAGACAAAAAGGGATAGAAGAAATTTGCTTTTCAACATGTTTTAGTTTAATGACAGATATTTGTAATACTAGTTTTATTAAAGGATATTAAAATATGTAGACACAAGCCTTTTTAAAGGAAAAACTGCCTGGTTTTGCAGCAGTACCTCTGGAAACCAAAGTATACTATGGCATGAGATGGGTAGCTAAGATTTCCAAGATTGAAAATGCAAAGTTTAACTTACTTAGTACAAATGATATAGCACAGGTAGTCACAAGCATCCAAATTTGCTAGAAAACTAGAAGGCATTAGTATTGGAAAAATTTTGCCCAAAAAGGTTCTGCTAGACGAAAGTATTAACATGAGAGCTTTCATGTACGGCTCGTGTAGGCTGTGAAATCTCTACTGCTTCAGTTGCCAGAAAAAAATTTAGCCCAGCACCAAGGGTGAAAACTCAAGATTCAACCAATGTGGTTTGTTTGGAAGCTAACTCTTAAAAAGATCTAAGCAAAGAGCCTGAATGCCTCTACCATAGTTTCCAGAGTAGCTAATAAAGCCTTTATCTGTTCTCCAGGGAAGAAATCCATATTTGCAGATATTTCCTGAAGAAGCTGTGGAAGCTTTTGAAAAGTTTCTAGCTCTCTAAAATATGTATCTACTAGCCAATCCGCAGAAAATGTATTTTTCATCTCACAGTTATCACGAGCCATTACTGGAAGTACATTTGAAAAACCTACCTCTCTGAGAGTTAAAGTAAAGGGTGAAGACAGATTATAAACAGAACAAAAATTCAGCAGCATCTTATTAAATAAAATCATCAGCAGTTCTCTCTGCTGACTGTAAAAATCTTGATGTGTGCGTTCACAGAAGCTTTCAATGCTCTCTTCCGGATGAACAACATTCAAAAGTTCTTGCTTTACTGGGATGGACTCAACATAATCCAGCGGAAATTTTCCAGTGCTATCCCTCTGCTGTAGAAGGACTGGTCCTGCAGGAAAAATAAAAACATTAATAATAACAGTATTTAAATTTGGCAGCCAAACAAGATTCCCCCTCACACCTCCTCCCCAAAAGCTAGAAGTCTGTTTAAATTCCTTTTTGTTATGTTGATATAACTGATAAGTTACACATTTACAATACAATCTAGAACATGCAGAGAGACCCTTTGTAACAATTTTTTTTCAGTATTGTTTTAATTTACACAGAGTATGTAAAAACTTAATGCTATCACTGCTGTAAAATTCTATTAAGCCCTTTATAGACCAGGTTATTTGCTGACACAGACTCCAAATTAAATGCACATTACTATGATGGTCTTTATTCTACTGGTCCGTTATTCTACGGTGTGGCCAACCTCATCTTAAGACTATGCAGCAGGGTAAACTATTGATGTAGGAATCTTGGTCTCACCCAACAAGTGAGTTTCAAAATTTGATCTTAACACTTATGAAATGCAAAAAGGAATCACTCAAATAGTTTTAAAGTAAGTAAATGGGACATGTTTACTTGTTCAGATTTTACTACATTCTTCTGGCATTTTCTGTTTATTAGTATAATGAAGCTATTAATATTTAAGCAGTTTACAGATGACTTGATAAGCTTGAGAAAAGCTGCACCAGAAAGAAAAAATGAAGGCAGTTAATATGCTACAGGTGGTGGGTTTCAAAGATGAACACATCAGGAATCCTCTTACATGTAGGTTACTATGCTAAAGGAAAGATGTCATTTTAACTTAAATACAGTTTTAGAAATACGTTTTAATAACAAGAGGTAATTCATTGCATTACATATCCATGCTAGATGTCGTAACTTTGATGTGATGAAAGCTGTATCATTTTACGCCCTCACTGATTATTCAGTGCAATTAACTTTTGCAAGCTGAAGGTTTCTAGAGACAGAGGCGTGTTCTAAATTATTAAGCTGAGTAAATTCACACTCAATGAGTAACATGCCTTCTACCACAGTCTTGTCAGTTGACAGGCCAAAATCCAGAGTGTGACAAAGATAAAGGTACATGCAATCTCACAGGTGATGAATGCAAGTGCAAGTAGAGCTCTTCCCCTAGGACAACAGGATCACCCACTACCTATTCTTCACAGTAGCCTAGAAAAAATGCACATCTGTCAGTGCAATGCCATTTCCAATTGAGGAGCTGAGCTTACTGTAATATTGGCTATTGCATCACTTAGACCGATTGAACTGAGCCCAGGTATTGGCGTGGTATGTCAGATACGTGGTTCAGTAGATATATAGAACACCTGGGAGCCACAGATCTGAGGCTCAGCAAACACAGAAGTAGAACTGCAGAGAAATGTATTGATTATGACCTGGTGCTTGCACAACAGGCACAAAAATAGCCTTTAGGGGGCAGGAGAAGACTGTAAATACAGAGGGTCTCATGCCAAGAATGAAACAAAATTTTGTTTCTCTATCTTAATTAATAGGTCATCTAAATACAGTGCATTCTTCTGCCTCATGGGTATATATAGAATGGTTTTTACTGAAAAAATCTGGACCTGATGTATAACGCACAGAAATTAAACTGATAAAGTAGGTTAATGCGAAAGCTATCACAACTATTTGCTTTAGTAAATGAATTAAAACACGAAGAACTGCTATCCAAAAACATTCTCTGCAGTTGTTTTTTAAACAACATGCTAAGTTAATTATATTGATACTGTATATTTCAAGACAAGATACAAGTTCCGTGTCACTGAACATAAAACAGTGTTCAAAACATTTATCATGTCTGCCTAAGGGGCAATGTATCTTTTTTAGAAACTAAGACACCCCTCCCACTATTATCCCTAAACAGCAGTTATGATTACAATATAGATTCCTTTCTTAAACTAACTGCCAAGCTAATTGTGTTCTTCAAAGACCACCACATTAATTTTCATAAATGCTGAACAAATTTATGTTGAAATACATGATTATATAGAGATATACTGATCTATTTTTGCATTGTGATAAAAAAAGATCAAAACAAAAGAAAACCCTTAGCTTTGCTGGATAATCTTTATCTCCATTAATGAGTTTGGAGAATATAGTTACAATGCATACGGTGTAAAATGCAGAAGAAAAACATTATCATAGTGTAAAAAATGTGAAAATCTTGGTTAATTTCACATTCAGCTGATCCAGATACTTGTGAAAACAGTACTATTTTTATTGTGACCAAAACAGCTTGGCTTAAAGATGTTTAAAAATAAATATTTCATAATAACATTGTATTTTAAGCAACTATTAAGAAAAACACCATGAACTTCATATGGACTCAGAACAGTGGATAATTTACCTAAACCAGTTTAGCATAAATGCACTCACCCCCATATTGAAGTAGCAGCTTGCCAATTTCTACATGTCCATTTGACAGTGCATCATGCAAAGGAGTCACCCCGTCCACTTGACTGAGCAGGTCTACCTCTGGACAACGCTGCAAAATTTCATGGACACACACTGTGCTGCCATGGTTACAGGCTTCATGCAAAGGCGTCCAGCCAGCATAGTCTGAATTATAAATCAAGGGAAGTTTTAAAACAGCAGAAGTAGTACTAAAATGTTAATAATGCAATTCATTAGACAGCAAAGCACTTTGCTTTTTATTATTCATCACAGTGGCAGCTAGTGATTTCAGGACAAGAAATCAGACTGGAAAATAACTGAAAAATATTGAATAGGTATTTAAAAAATCAACAGAAAATGGGATATTAAAACACACTTCAGCAATAAATTAACCTTTCCTTAATGTTTGCAACAAAGTCTTAATTTTGTGGTGTTTAAAGTAGTAATAAACACAGTTTTAACAGTATAAATATAAACCTTATTACCAAACAGATATTGATACAGTTCTTTACCTAATTTCTCAGTTCTGTAGAGAAAATGAAAAACTTACCTTTAACATTAATGTCTCTTCCAGGCAAAGAGAGAAGCCGAATCAATCTCTCCACTTTGTTACTTATGCAAGCTTTATGCAGGGCTGTCTCTCCTACCATAAAAAATGAATAGATTACACTAGACTAGGCAAGATAGCAACTAAAGAAAATAATCAAAGTGCCTGGAACTAGGAGACCTGGCTATATGCCAGAAAATTCAATAATGAGTAAGATTTTCCTTCATCCTGCTTAACCATCTTTCAAGAAAATTCAAAAAAAACCCATAGAGCTTCTGTTCCACCAGAGATCCAGCAATGAAATTGTATTGCAAACGGTTTAACATAGGAATTATCTCCCCCCAGTTCAAGGTTTAAAGCTTCAATCACACTATAAAAGCACCAAGTGATCACAGAACACCAAAAATACAGGGTTTTGAAGCAATAAAACTTTAGAGTGCAGTTGCCCTCCCTTAAATTTATTCATGAACCTCCGTTAAAATGTATGGTTCTTTTTACACAGCATTTATAGCTTAATTCAAATGAATGTTTCTGGCTAAGCACGAGTGCCTCTACACACTCAAGTATAATTCAGAACTTCAAATCTGTTAACAGATGGTTTGCTGTTTCTCAATAGGCTGTGTAACTTGTCTACAGGAGCAAGGGAGGCGGGAAAGAGAGAGAAATAAATGAAGAGGTCTTAATAATAATAATAAAAAGAGAAAATTCTCTGGAAAATAAAAAAAAACCCGAGGCTTAATACCATGTAAAGCTGCAGTAAGTGTGAAAAATTGAACAACAAGCAACTGAGAACTGCTACTTATATGTAAAGACACCATTAATTTTTACATGATAAAAACTTCAGACCCATTCTAAACCCTGTTTTGCTTTCACTAAATGACTACTTTTGAACAAAAGCCAGAGGAAAATCTTGATGCCAGGTGAAAAATGATGTAACAAACATCTTGGAAATGAAAAATATCTCAGGCTAAATCTCTCAGTGCTTGTGATAAGATTTAGATGGTGTATTTTATTATATTAATACCTTCACTATGTAAATCTGTCAGCTCCATACTCATTCTTGCAACAGAAGATACTACTTACAATGTTGGCAGGGAAAGAATAGATAAAAAGCAGTTTGGATTTTTTTCTGCCCTAGTTCCCTAGCTCACTTTTCTTTGTAGAAGTCAGTATGTAATAATTCACATCAATTTTACTTGCAAAAGCAATAAAGAGAAAGGGAACCACTTTTAAAAATGCATGGTCTGGCTCTGTTACTGAAGCTCTCTTAAATCCCAAAAGAGGGTTAGGGGGTTTTTGTCCTTCAGAGTTTGTGATACAATTACGGTTTTAATTTTTTTAACAATCCCAGCTTGCTTTTGCTAAGTATTTTTAAGCCTTCTCTTGGGTGTCATATTAATATAATTGTGGTTTAAGCGATATACGTAAATTTCTGATGGTGGAGATGACAAAAAGTAGTTCCAGCAAGTAATCCTGTTCAGGTAAAGGCTCATGTAAAGTATGATTTATTAAATTTGTTTAATAAGCTGAAACCAAATGACTACAGTGCTGTTTTATTCCTTAGGTACTCGGGTTCCAGTATAGCTAAGACAAAAGCCAAATGCCTTTCATAGTCTGGGCTGAATGCCTGGGAGAAAACAGTCCATATGTTTAACACAGCTATGTAACATAGCATACTCTTCAGTCTTTGTTCACAAAATGTCTAGGACTGAAAGAGATGAAGACTGAATTATACTTTCAAATCAGAAGACGTTGATCCTACCAAGCACAGGTTGAGGTGGATTAGCAAAGTAAGGCAGGCAAGACTGGAACGAGCTTGCACAAGCTGTACACTGTATTTAATATCTAGGAGGGGGAGGCGACTGATGAAGGCAGCTTTATTCCACCATATATACAATTCCTCCTTTTAAATACACATCAGAAAAAAGAAATATGAACCATAAGAAAATAATTCTTGGGCACAAGTCATAATTTTAGTCAGCACTTACCAGGACAAGATTTTTAAACCTGAAACTGTTTATTCTAACCATATAAAGTTCTTAACATAAATTAGATATACGGAATACCTTTAATATTTCTTCTGTTAAAATGTACCTCTTCAGCCAAACGGCATTGATTCTCTTTGGTATATGCAGCCTCACCTTCTGCTTCTGCTCCAACCATCTGTGTCAGTGGAGGGCGCTTCTTAAAGATTAAGTCACTGAAAACAGAGCAAAGGGAACATGTCTAAAATCACTATTTCATATTTTCAGATAATGTATGTGTACTTAATGCTTTAAAATACACCATACTTAGATCCTCTATGAATTTCAGAGTAATTTCTGCAACTTAATTACATACTTTTTATTTCATTTAATTATAACTATTTAAAACTGTAATAAAATTAAATTACCCACAATTAAACTTTCTTTAAAGTTAATTCTATGAATGGTTCAACTTCTCTATGCAGCCTTTAATACTGGAAAAATATAACTACATCAGACTGCATACAAACTGAGATGGATAATGGGGAGAAAGGGGGAACCCCAGCCCAGAGGTGTTAGAGGTTTGTAACGGAGCTTTCTGACAGTTGCAGTAATTTGTACAAAACAAAACAGGTCATATAAAGTTCAGGAAATGTGTCAGGTCAGAAGCTGTCCCCCAAAGCAGAATAAAACTGGTGATGTTATAGGTATTACTTACGGTAGATCAGGCAGCACTTTGACTTTGTTCTTATTGCCATTTAGCATCTGTAATGCCCTTTGAGACTCAGGGCATGGCCACTGCCCTATTTTCTTTGTTTTGTGTATCTCTCTTGCTTCATGCATCCCTATCTCTTGCAAAACGGGCAAATAGGAACTGACCTGTTGCAAAAGTAACATTTTCAATTACTTCGCATACACTAAATTAAAATGCAGTCAATTTTCTTTTGTCACCCTTGATGAAAAGCAGTCATCCACCACCCACAGCTTGCAGTACCTACATTTTTAAAAATATGATCCTAAATGATGGCATATATAGATTGTTTAAAGCTGTCTTCTGCAATCTTCTTTTGTGTTCTTGCAATTCACTCTTTATGCTGGCCTCAGAGGTGGGTGGGTTGTGTCTGAGCCAGAAAGTAGGAAATTCTAGACTTCTGACATAGATCTTTGGTTGCTGAGAAAATTCTGATCACTTTAGCTGGATGTAAGACTGAAGTAAAGCTAATTGATTCTCACATACTTAATGAAAATATTTACAAGCTTCCTGCTTGCAACCCAGGGAGCAAAACCCAGGGGGCAAAAAAAATTAGGTAAAAAAATACTCACTCCCCTCCTTCATCTCTTCTAAGATGAGGACCTGGATTAAGCCCTTAAGCATTGCGAGTGTAATAAGCTAGTTCTTTCTTAGGGTCTGTCCCATTAGTAGGATAGCTCTGGAAGCTGTAGATATGGCTTCCTTTTTGTAATACAGAGCTTCCAACTCACCTATGCCACTCATTTTAAAAAGTCTTGTAAGTTTCTCCAGTTTTGCAAAAGCAAAGGAAAAAGTCCACTGAGGAGACTCATTCGAATGATTGCACAATAATAATACATGAAGAAAGATATTAAAGAAGGCTTTGAGTATCTAGCAGATCACTGTAGATTCTGCAGGCAACTTGCAGTGGGTGAAGGATACCTTAATCGCACCTTCACTTTAAATTTACTATCAGAGAGCAGCAGGTCACCATTTAAACCCATAGAAGAGCCTAGCTGATACGATGCTGTATGAGAAGAGCTGCCAAAATTGGACAATAGTTACTATTTATTACAGGGAACAAGAAAGGAGGCACAGTAATGCTAAGGAAAGCCATAAAAAGCACATGAACTTGTTTCAGGCACTACAAAAATTTACATTTAACTAGTTGCAGAGAGTGATCAGTAGTCATGGCAATACTAAAAATAGCAATTGCTGCTGCATATGTGCTGGCAATATATGTTAAATATTAGACATAGAGTTGGTTTATTTTTAAAATTCTGACAGTCTTTTGTTCAAGCTCTGTTTAAACATGATGTATTAATAAACAGTGTTCTCTATTCACAATAGCTCAGGTAAAATTCAGGAAAACTTATGTATGGCAAATATATAAATAAGTGTAGATTTCTTTTTCTTTTGACTCTACCTGGAGAATTTTAGGACATACAGAAACAGTTATGAATTCCATGTTCTAGAATAGTTAGGGTTGGAAAGGACCTTAAGATCATCTAGTTCCAACCCCCCTGCCAGGGGCAGGGACACCTCACACTAAATCATGCCACCCAAGGCTCTGTCCAACCTGGCCTTGAACACCACCAGTGATGGAGCATTCACAACTTCCCTGGGCAACCCATTCCAGTGCCTCACCACCCTTACAGTAAGGAATTTCTTCCTCATATCCAATCTAAACTTCCCCTGTTATTCATTAGTATTAAGATTATTGAAATGAAGCTCTAAGTTAGGGCATGTCATTACTGTGTGATCTCCCTGATTAGTCTGCATCCTGCCAGTGGTCATGGTTTTGAGAATTTCTTTCACAGTTTTCACCATATATTTCTTCATCAGCTATCAGAAATTGTAAGGTTTGCAAGTAAGAGAAAGTTCAGAAGAGGAAAAATTCACAAGAAAACACTGTCATATTCAAAGTCATAAAATCTTGTACGTAACGAATGCTTGGACCCAACAGAATAGACCATCACCTCTGCAAAAAACAATGAAGGAAAATATAACCCACAAAATCACATATATTTTCCTTAATTACAAATGTAACACTGCAATAAAGTGTTTACATCAGAGATTATTTTAAAAAGCTTTCCTGTGACCTTTAATGTTAACTGAATGCAAACAGATGACTCGGGTGTTAGATTCATTGGTAAGAAAAATCTTACCATTGTTTTCAAATCCCGGCCTCCATCAAAGAGAAATTTAAATGCAGTACAGTCTATCTACAGGTGGAAGACAATGCATGCCATGAGCATGACCTTAGACCACAAAAGAAAGATATTTTCCAAGACTTTCACGAATCCAATTACTTGTAAAATACTTGAGTGAGATGTTAGATAGATGAGCTACTTACTATTTTCTGAAGAGAAAGAGGTTCTGTAGAAATAGTTATATTCCTCTGTAAACACAGTTTTTTAAAAACTGCTTCTGCAACAAACATTTGAAGCCAGAGGGATGGTATGGAACAAATGAACATTTCTAATTCATGCACTGAAAAATCTGGATAAAAACAAAAGGAACAGGGGTGAAGAGAAAGCCTTAAAATAAGAATATACAAACCTGTACATCTAGAGTTATCTAGAAGATAGCTCTCCCAGACATTTTTTTTCTTCCTGCTATTGCAGATTCAGAAGCTAGTCTCTATGAAAAATACTAAAAACCGCCATATTAAAAAGATTATATCCATCATTTGATAATAAGACCAGCTTCTAAGAGAATGGTCAACAGATTTTAAAAGGCAAAGCACCACTTTTAATGTGAAACTTTTAAAAAAACTTCACTCTAAATACAATCTTAGGCAAGTTACATCTTGGTTTTGAGAATGATTTATTTGGGAAGTTACGCAAGCAATCACCTTTAAAATCTGTAAGTGACACAATGCAAACACAATTCAGTTAAAATGCGTAACACATGAACAAAGAACAAGTAATACAGGGTGATCTATAAACTGTATATTAAAAATGACTAAGCAAATTTCAACCCCATTCAGGTGTGCCAAATAGTTCACACTGTTTAAAAAACAACCAACCAAAAACCAGACAACGGCTGAAGAGTATATATGTATCTCAATATATATAAGGCATATATCTGGGCTACATTTCTTTGTTTTTGGAAAAGGAGACAGAATGACTGTTTTTTCTTAGGGTGGTAAGAATTCGCATTTTGATTTCAGCGAATTAATTTTTTTCAAAATAGCAACTGAAACAGGTGGAAAGCAAGGGCTGTCATGAGGAAGTGTCATGGGTTCAGCAGCAGCAGTCAGTTTGGGTCGGGTGTCCTGTCTCTGCTTCCTCCCAGCTTCCCCTCCTCCCTGGCACAGCATGAGGCTCAGAAAGTCCTTGGTCAGACCAAAACATCACTAAGCAGTAACCGAAACACTGGTGTCATCAGTGCTGCTCCCAGGCCCAAAATCAAAAACACAGCGCTGCACCAGCTACCAAGAAGGAGAAAAATGACTGCTGCTGCTGAACCCATGACAGGAAGAAAGTCTTTAGTGTATTAAGGGGCTAGTCTATTCTGCTAAATAGTACTCATACATTAACCATTAGACATTAACGTTAATTGTAAGCTCAATCAAAACAGAAACACAAGTTTTGAGAGTACAGACCTTTTCTCCTTCAAAAGCAACACAATTTAGGAGAACTCTGCAACAGTTTAAAAGACTTTAAGTGCTGTGGACTGAACCAAGCAGCAGTGATCACCAGTAGGTCAAATAACCTTCACTCTTTATAACCAGACTGTGAATGTTGTTCTTGTGAATCCTCTCAATAAAGGACAGTATAGAAAGTATAATTTTCCATTTGTGTACTGGAAAGTAAGAAAGTCTTACAGGGATACATATCCAAGATTCTCCCTATTATAGGAAAGCTAGAAAATCTGTTGGAAAGATGGCATAGTAGTAGGTACTAAAAGCCCCATTGATTTGAATACTATAAAGTTCCAACTGATTTGGCCTTCTATGATCTAAAGGAGGCTACAATGGCTCTGATGATTTGCTTTCTATAAGAGTGGAGTGGAGCTATTTGCCTAGAGACTAAGATTTTAGTTCATTTTTTTCAGGGTAGCTCTTCTCAAGTGTCCAAGGAGAAGAAGACACTTTCAATGAAGCCTATGTACACCTATCTCTAGACAAAATGATGACTGAAACCAGGATGTCCATATTTCATAACTGGGGGGAAGTTTTGGTTGGAATGAAGTTTGAAAATTAAAACATTCAGTAGTTTTCTTGAGATTATTTTTTTATTGTCTTTTGAGTTCCTCATTTTATAGTTGCTGAAAGGACAGATACCTCGACAAACATGCCATGTTAAATGATATTTGAGTTGTCACATTTTTCCTTATCTAGTATATTTAAGGAAGAGGAACAATACTGACTCATTTGATTAGTTGGAATTTTCCTCCCCTTCCCCCCAGACAAAGTCCATTACGGATTTGGAATGAAACACTGAAATGTTTCATTTGGAGTCTGCATGGGTCAAAGAGTTCAGCATAGCTTCTGTACTCATGGCTGAAGTGACTTTAGTAAAAAAAATCAAGTTTGTGGAGTGAAAAATTTCACCTGAGAACCTGTCTTAGCTAAAGTGTTTCCAATTGCCTTTCTGAAGTTACCGTTTATTATCATATGCTTTCAGCTCTTCCTAAACTTACAGGAGAGCTCCAAAGATTTTCCAAGGATTTTTTTTTACTTCTTTTATTCTTCATACTGTGTGGTCGTGCTTTCACATTAACACCTACTGAGATTTATTTAGAAGGATTTTAATATGAAAGCCTGTTCCATTTGATCTTGGGACAGACAGATAGATGCATACACACAACAAAACACAATAAAACAGTTTCCTGCATACATACACATCATACCATAAGAGTGCACATATGCAACAGAAGGCAAAATAAAACTTGGAAGTAAACTGAAGATTTTACTTAGGGCTTTAGTGTGTCTGATTAAAAGACTTTGAGAAGCCTTTCAAATACTCACCATCACATGCAATGGCAAGGTACTGTGCCAAATCATCAGATATTTGATGGAACACATTTCTGTCCATAAGCAAACTTGAGATGATCCAATACTCCACTACAGTTCCAAGAATTGCATTTAATAGACCACCTACTTCACATATGAAAGCCTACATAAAAAAAAAAGATAGAAAAAGATTATCTATAGACCTGTAGTGTATAACAAATTCACACTAATAATGTACCAGTAATAACACTAGAGAACTTCTTTATCTAAAAGACTACTCGATGCCAAGTCACTTTTTTACTGTTTTTCCTTTTTCTGCTCCAACGTTAACTGCTGCAGACAGGTCAACAAAATTAATATGCTATTCATGCCACATCAGTTAAGACTTGGCACTGAACAAATATGTTATTTGAAAATATCCTGTCTAAACCAACAAGCACAATGGGATCAAAGTTTGCCAGTTTGTGGGATCAGGAAACTTCCTTCTGCTACCAAAAATTCCAAAGAGACTAGCAGCTGCAAATTTAGCAAGAGCATACATACGAGAATTAGCCTTACCTTTTTCCCCGCTGAACCTGCACAAAATGGTCATGATACAAAAGACAAAGTGTATTTTTTGCAGGAGGCATCAAGACAATATATCATAATGTGAGATAGATGAATGTATTTGTTCACCCACATGAGCAAAATGTGGCTGAAAGGGGTGGGGAGCAAAAGCTGACCTTGAGGCAGCAAATTCAAATACTCACTGTTAATACTGCAGGTATTAATGTTTTGCAGCCACATATATAGGTGCATAATAAATGTGGTTGGCACACTAGTTGCAACTACATTTGCTAGGTTAAGTATCTCTGCACACTGACAAAGACAAACCATACAGCGCCAACTGGTAGAGGCTTGGTTGCCATTTTGGTAAAACAATGGCAATACAAAACAAGAGCTTCTTCTTAGTATTTTGAAATGGATCAATGCCACATGGGGGGGAAATGCTCCAATTTACCAATATCATCATCTGTTCTGAAAATATTTTCATGTTCAACCACAAACCAATACATAGTAATGAAAACACATGCAAAATTAAAAAGGAAAAAGATGCAAGCACTTTCATTAAACACAGGAATTGCTACCATGTATGACAGTGCCAAGGCCTTGCCTTTGTCCCACTCAGCCCCCACAGAAGGAAACTGGGAGGTGGCACAGCCAGGACAGCTGACCCAAAATGACCATGAGATATCCCATGCCATAGAGTGTCATGTGCAGCAATAAAAGCTGGGGAAAGAGGATGAAAGGGGGGACATTTGGGGTTATGGTGACGGCCTTGCCAAGTAACCACTACACATAATGAAGCCCTGATTTCCAGGAAGCGGCTGGACATCTGTCTGCTGATGGGAAGCACTGAATGAATTCCTTGTTTTGCTTTGCTTGTGCACGCAGCTCTGCTTCACATATTAAACTGCCTTCATCTCAACCCATGAGTTTTCTACTTTTTGCCCTTCCAATTCTCTCCATCATCCCACTGCAGGGCTGGTGAACGAGAGGCTGGTGGGCATTTACCTGCCAGCTAGAGTCAAACGACTACAACATGCACAGCAAATAAAGTAAGATCCAGCTAAACCTTTTTTCAGAATTCTCTTCCTTGTTCTTATTGTTGAGAATCAAAGCTATCTCACTAAGAAAAGCATTGAAGTGGGAAGAGGCTGTTGACTGTGTTAGCATTCAAAGGTCACATCAGTACAACTGATGTCTGCCAGCTTAGCAAATACAATTCCTACATTGCTGTTCCATTTAATGCTTTGCCAAGTACAGTGTGGCAGTGACAGAAGTTTCACAGTGTGTTTTAGTACACATAAAAGTTTTTACAGGAAAGCTTTTAAGTCATAGGAAAATTCTTCTTAACTTTTTTGAGTTACAGAGTTATTTTAGTTGTTCTTTACAGTTCTTTTTCATATGGTGTAAATGCAGTACTCTGAAAATGCCTAAAACATACTTCCAAGAAAACTAATGAAAGTGACAGCTAGACCGAAAAGACATTTAGATCTATAAATTTACACCATGAAAACTTATACCAGGTAATGATACTTGAAACCAGGAAGAAGACAAATTAGAAATGTGCAAGATGATACAATTAAAAAATGGAATTAATGTCTTCTTCACTTGTCAGGCTATGCAAGACACCTGTTTTTAGAGAAAAAATCCCACCAGTAGTATCAGGAATGAAAAGCATTTCTGTGGCTTTATGAAAAGCCATGCAATTGCTCAATGCTACTCAAAGTGTTATAAGCAATATACAGGTTGCTTTTTAAATTCTTAAAACTGCATTAACAGCTTTGATTCAAGGAACTTTGACCCAGGATTTTCTGCATCAAACCTATTTAAATAATGCAATAAATAAAAAATGTTATTTATATTAGAAGTACATTTGATATTGATCTGAAGATCTCAAGTTGTGGAAAAACTTGTGTTATTTGACAGTGAATTTTTAACTCCAAATATACTACATCAGTACTTTCAGGTATTTTTAAGATAAACTAACATCTATCAAACACCAGAAAGCAAATGCACTCATATATGTAACTTAAGTCTTTACAGCCCTTCATTCTTTCTTTTTCTTTTTTTTCTGACGTAGGTCATAATAGATCTCAAAAGTGAAATACCTGCAGAGTAAGTAAGCCAAGGAAACCGGTAATTCAGAAATTCAGCATGGATTTTCACAGAATATTAAAATTGCTTCTGGATTGCTCTTTCTACACACAGACACACAGACACACACACACATATTTATGGAACATAACTTTGCAACAGATCAGCATTGGAAGTGAAGAAACATACACAGTATTTTCCTTCTAGTGATGACTTTTTGCAATCTTAGAATCAATCTGATTCTACCTAAAGAAGAAAAAAATAATTTCCCACTTTTACCATGCAGGAAAGAATGTGTTAGATATATCCCAATAAAAATTAAATTATTTATGTGGTTTTATTTACAGGTATTTTCATTCGAGAACTACACGGAAGTTGCGTATATTCAAACTGGCATGCTTGTTTCTTCCCACGAGCTAACACGGTTGTAAAACTGGGAAACATAGTCACCACTTTACACTGTGCTATAAAACACTTAATTTCTGTGCCCATGCAGATAATACGACTATCCCAAGTCATTACTTCCATTTATCCTTCTGAATGGCCTTACATGATTCTCACCAATGTATTGCCTCTTAAGCAAAGAGCTTTTAAAAAACCAAAACTGATAACAATGACTCCCACCCTTAAAGCCAAGACAGGAAGGGAAATTTCATACCCAATATGCTATATTTAATGAAATGCAAATACTCTGGTTTTACTTATGCATCTCTAAAATAATGAAAAAATAGGGAGAAAAAAAAATCACAGTTCTGCTTGCATAGCTGGGGAGAATTTGCTCCTTTGGCTTTCTGAATGACCTTTTCAACTATGGCATGGAATTTTAAATGAGTCTCTGAATATATGGAAAAATCAGCATATCAAGTTTTAGTACAACAAAATTGAGAGTGCAGAAAAAGATAATGACAATTTTTGAATGTAAAAATATAGTAATTTGTTTCAGAGTTTATTTTTGCCCAAAAATGCAAATGGAAAGAAAGTGAAATATGAAATTAAAGAATAAAGCTGTAAGAAAGAACATAACACTACAGATATATGAGCAAACAAGGTGCTTTTTAAGGCTAGAATTTGTATCTCCAGGGATATTGTATAAATTCTTATATACATGTACAATACAAACTAAATTGAAGGCAACTTAATTGCTGTTCTGTGACCTGCTGACCAGCAGGACATTGACCTGCAAGATACTGAGTTGTCCGTATACCTCTTCTTTCTTTTCAAAAGCCAGAGGCCTTGTAAGTACAATTCTTACATACTACAAAGTACAATAATTATATACATGTATATAAAGAAAATAGAATCTAAACAAGAGGTAGGTCTCTATGTTTCATGTTTTATTCTTTATTTTCATATATGCATTACACTCTATCTGACACAAGTGATTATTCTGCTTATGCAAAGAATGGTTTATGAAAAAGGTATGGCTTAAAGTGCTGGAACTTGTCAAAGGAAGACATAGTAGAAAAAAGAAAATGGTGCCTATACTTGAACTGCAGATTCAACACCAGGAAACATGAAAGCAGTCTCATTTTCCAAAGAAACAGAATGGCCACTGATACCAACTGAATGCAAGCCTGCTTGGTGCTCAGTACCTTTGAAAAGGTCGGTTGTTTAAATATAAATACGGGTATAGAAGCCCAATTTTAGGCACTTTTTTTAATATCTTGACCAAGGATAAAAGGCAGCACTGTTTCAGAACGTCTTGCTTTGATAGCCCTCAAAAAAGGTAGGAGGTCTGGCTAGGTAAGATGAGTGAAGCTCTCATTATGTTTAATCTTTCTTCTTTCTTAACATAATGAAGAACTACTAGGTATTATATTAAAAGTGCTTTTTTCTCTGGAATACTTCATTTTCTATTGTTGTTCTGTTATTGTATTGAAAAAATGAATGAAGTACCTATTTATTCTGTGCTTTCACAATAATTTAAAAGAGAATGCAGAGACAGCAGTAAGTTTGTATTTTATGTGAGAATCTGGAAGTCAAAGATGTTTTACAAGGCCTCTAGCTTCTGAAAAGAAAGAGATGGTATAGAGGACACTCAGTATCTTTCAGGTCAATGTCCTGCTGGTCAGCAGGTCACAGAACAGCAATTAAGTTGCCTTCAATTCCATTTTTCTGAAAAGACCTAGGGAAGATACCAAATGAAACTAAGGGACTTGGAAAGAAAACTGGGGCATTTATTAAAATAAAATAATGCATATCTGTAGAAAATAATAATAAAAAAACCCCACATTAGTTTTGTCAGCTATCACCTTCCAACATTTCCTGAATACAATCACTGTAAAATAAGATAATCACCTTTTCTGTTACACCTTATTGTTTGACAGGATGTGTTAAGTTGGTGTCCCTAATGACTACAGTAATACCTGCTGGTAAGGGCATGTGAACATCTGAATGCAGCCAACAAGCTACTCATGATTCGTTTCTTCTCTACAGATCAATATGAGAATCTTATGGATCAATTCATTTCCTTTAGTGGAGCAAAAACCAGCATGCTTCACAACAAAAGGCAGCTATAACAAGCAGCTGTGATACTTACATATAATTCCTCACAAAGGAACGAACAAAGGAATGCCTTTAAAAAAAAAGTCAGTCTTTATTATTTTAAAGCATAAAATTCATACTCACATCATTTTTTCTGTTCAATTCTCTATGGGAAATTATGACCCAATCTGCTAAAATATTTATGTTTTTGGTAAAAAGCACTGAGGTTTCGCTTTCCAGCCAAAAGGTCTTTAGAAGAACCGTCTGCGGCCTGACTTGCTGATGCTGTGAATTAGCCCCTTCAACCAAACTGAAAAAAAAGAAAGTGAAAAAACCTAAATCTTTATGCTGCTTTGATTACTGTAGTTACCAGACAGAAATGCTGTCTTCTGTCAAAACACACACAGGTTTGGCAATTTTTAAGTGTGGAAAGATCAGACATAATTTCTGATGAATAGTAAATAAAATAATGATGACCATTACAGTCAGACTGAAGGAATTTTAATATTGTTCTAATATTACATAAAGTAAAGGCTGTCTTTACTATATAAAGGCAGACCAAAACCAAGACTATTTTTGTACTTGATAAACTAAGGAAAGGTAATTGTCTCACTGGCAAAAGATAAAGTTTAATTGAATAAGAAAGGAAAAAATCAGAATGTTAAAAATACTTTGTCTACCTTAAAGAATGAATACTAAAGCATTGCAAAGCTAAAAATACAACCAGGGGGGTTGGAACTAGATGATCTTAAGGTCCTTTCCAACCCTAACTATTCTATGATTCTATGGTTCTATGAGCAAAATGAAATGCTTACTGAAACTTGTAATACAGTGAAATAACAGGCTGGCATAACTTAGAGACTTAAGTCATGATTATGAAAAAACCTATACAAATTACAATAAGCATACTAAGAATTTAAAAATACAAAAGGAAATGCTAAACTGTCATCACTGTAGAACATTATCTTATTAGGAATATATAAAAATCAGGATGCAACCTGCTGTAGATACAGAAATGCATATGAAATTGTGAATAAAATAGTAAGAATGCATTATCCTATAAAACCTACCTTTTTGTCAGATACTCTACTTCAGATTTTACTAACTCAAAGAAAAACTTCAATAATCTTTTGTGAACTATCCTCTGTTCATCTCCTCCCCCTGAAACTGGGACTGCATGACAAATGGCTTTGCAATAAAGGCAGGACCTGAAAAATAAAACACCGAAAATCCATTTGTATGACAGGAATCATAGTCTGATCTACCTGCTAAAATTGACTTGACAATTCTGATAAGGAAATATCTTGCTCCCTAGCAACATTCATAATTTTAATGCCTAACTTTCTGGTTTTAAAGCATTATTAAAAAAAACCCAACAACATAAAAAAGAAAAGTTTGTGACTGGGACTTTTTGTTGTAGCCTAAGATTTTTTATTATAGTCTAAACTAAATAATTTTACCATATTTAACTATTCTGTCTCTACCTGACGTACTACACAATTACTGAACTGGACTTCTCTAAAATCTTTTAATTACAAGGTAGTCTGGTAATATTGTATGGACACTGAAATAT
This sequence comes from Ara ararauna, assembly GCA_028858755.1. Taxonomy (NCBI): domain Eukaryota; kingdom Metazoa; phylum Chordata; class Aves; order Psittaciformes; family Psittacidae; genus Ara; species Ara ararauna. The sequence continues at coordinate 68,056,239 of CM054410.1, read as the reverse complement.
TCTACAAAGCTTAGTTCAGATGACAGTTCACACATACTGTTTGACAGGACTAGTTCCACAGTTTGTGACCAAGTCTAATGATCAACATGATGGAGATAACTTTGAAGTCAAGTGTGAACACATTTTTTTGGCTACTGGAACACATTTTTTGGAGTACTGGAACCACCAGCTAAACTACTGGGTACTCATATTCAGTAAGTAAGTACTAAAAGATAAAATACTTTATCTAAGAGATAAATTCTCTTCCATTCCATGTGACACGTTCCTAATAAAAACTTGAGTCCAATTACAGTGATTCAATGACCCTGAAGACCATACACATGCTTACAATCACACACGTTCATATGTCTGTAACCACAGCTGCATCAAAACATTTAGTTTTTACTTAACATTTTATGACAGTAATAAGAAGAGGTACTGTTTCCCTTTCAAATGTACAGAAGAATTTATTCCTATTGATGTAAATTACAAAAAGTGAGTTCTCAAGCTAAAGGATAGACCATCTACCCAAACAGCTCCTATGTACTGACTGAGACTTGTATTTGTCAGTGTACAGGTTATAATCAGACTTCCTGAACAAGATGGTAAAGTTTATGATTGAAATAAAAATAAAACATGAAGCTTCATATTTGGTAAGATAAGACTGGAATCTGCTTTGTAATTGCAGCTGTATGGGTGTGTGTATGCATATATGTATGCATACATAAACATCAGAACAGCAGCAATTTGTGGAAAACTTAAAATAAAATAATTTCTTTAAAAGGAAGGAGGATGAAAAAATGTACTTTTCCTTTCAAAAAAAAAAAAACCAACCCTTTTCCTCTGAGCTAACACTTACTGAATCATAAAATGAAAGGTCCAGCTCCCAGTTACAATTCTAGACCTTCACATTCTGTTAACTTTTCCTGGTGAAAATACGACTTTAATACAATAGAATTTCAAGTCTCCTCCCCCATCCCAGAGTCTGGAGTAAGATAACAACTGTTGATTCCAACACCTCATTAATCTTACCTTACAAGCACCTCAATCAAGGACCATGTGCCTTTCTTACAGACAGGACACTGAAGAAGTTCCAAATAATACTTTAACATAGATGGGGACTTCCAAGGGGGATCATGTTGGAGAACAAGGTACAAAACCTGATGAAACTTTGCACAAAATAATGCATCAGTATTTCCCTGTAATAAAATGTGAAAACATTATTGGCTCCATACTGGCCAAGGATCCCCCAATTACTAAGAGTTAATATATTTTCTTTATTTCTTACAATCCCAGGTGACCAGATTTAATCATTGAAGTAATATGCAATTTAATGCGTAACTACAGCAGGAAAATTCTGAGTTTACCAAAAAAAGGAAGGGAAGAAACAGAGTTTCCTCTAGTGTGATATTCCAGCTGAGCGTATCACTGCTTAGAACAAACCTATATGCAGTCTACTAGGTTAAAAAAAAAGTCACAGAACTGCTGTTTCTAAAAGCAACAAAAAACATTATGGGCCAATTCTTCCACAATTTTAGAGCACTACATTCATACAATTTGTAAATAAATAATAATAAATTCTTTCCTTTTTAACACACATTGATGAACACAAAGCGAAGGGTAAATACATTACTAAAAACCCCACTAAATACTACATCAGAAGCAAACTTTGATTTCTTGCTTTAATATTTATAGTATTTTTAGTCTTCATCTCTCACCAATAGGACATACTCTAGAAGAGAATTAATAAGTTGCACAGGAGGTGTAGAGTACTTCTGATTGGCAGCAAGTTCTGTGATTACATCAGGAAATAAATACTCTTCAACTAATCCTTCAAGGATATACCATGTGCCTCTGGACATGTCAGTATTTTTAACCTAGGAATGAGATAACTTTGTAAGTAAAAGAACAACTTAATAAAAACAAACAAAACCAAAACCAACAACAAACAAAAACACCTTACAAGAACTAGCAGGAAAAAGCTGGTAATATAACATGGAGATTATAAATTAAAACAGAAATACCACTTATTCCCTGATCCAGTAATTTGTCATGTAGAAAAGTTGGTCTTAATGACCTAGGATTTCATTGAAAAGACAGTAGGTTCCAGAATGTGCTTCTCTTCTTAGAAGACCTGGATACATCTACCCTTTTTAAAAACAAAATAGAATTCATACCCAATAACTTGAATATAATTTATTCTGGAAAAGTATGCAAAGGAGTGTTAATATTTCTAACAGTGCAGAGTACCTCCCACAGTACATGGCTGGAGCACTAAGGTAATTAGTACCAATGAACAGCTTCTGAACAGCACTGAAGTTAGAGAAAATGTAAAACCATGAAATACATCATTTACAAGTACACATTATAAAACCATAAACCATGTAACTGTTTTATCTCCCCAGTTCTCCCTATTCCCATTTAGTGTGTCAGAAAGCAGCTAATGCTACAGATAGCATAGATATTGATCCCAGTGCATTTCAAAGCTCTGAAGATCATCTTAATGGCACAGGCCTTCTTTCTCACTCTCCACCACTCCTAACAGTGAAAGACTTAACTCTGCAAGCTTTCAGAGGACCCAGAAGGATCAAATGGCTTTCATGAAATGCTGTATCTGCCCTGCAATTTCCCTGTTACTGTCTGTACTCTCAGCTTTACAAACCTTTATTTCCACAGATTAATGATAGGAAAGAGGAGCTACTGAATATCTCAGCAACATTGCTATTTACCTTTTTCCTCCAGCAAGGTATTGCTATTTCTAGTCCAGATTCAAGCTGAAGCCAAAACGTACTAACCGGTCACAACCATGTTGCTAACAAAAGCACAGTTTTCCTCTGGCTGATAAATTTCTGTTTTGAAATCCAGCTATTTTGTTTGACCACACTACCTGAGGCTCAGGTAAATTCCAAGAAACCCGGCTAGGAAATCACAACTCAGAGAAGCAGTCAGGAAGACCACTGACTGGACTTCTGGGAGTTAAACAGTTACATAAATTTATTGTTGCTTTTGACCCTGATAACTTGTAGACGTTATGAATCCTGCCAAAAAACCTGGCTCCTACTGTACATTAGATAAAGCTACCCAACACATCCTAACTAATTGCTTTAAAATTAGTTTAAAATTTAAATTAACATAGATTTTGAATCAAATTGTGGTTTTCAGGTCTGTGGAGTACACTGCTACTGGCGAGATTGTTTTCAAAAATGTTTCACTAATAAAAACATTAGGAGCTCAGGTCAAACCTGAAAAACCTTCTGAAGGAAATTCTAATCTTAGTTAAAGCATAGCTAAAGTCTCAGCAAATGAGCTCCACCTTAGCACAAGACTCTCTGCAAATGTTTCTCAGTTTCCTAATGTATGCCATTGTTACATGAACAATAAATAAAGCTGCTCATCTAGACAACTTTATTTTAATCAAGTCTTTGTGCATCTGACATTTGCAACTCACATTTATTTCAATTTTCTTGTTCATATATGCACTATTAAAATCTTCACATTATTTTCCTTTGGCAATAATGGTTGCATTCATACTTTTGTAATGTTAATGATATGCAAAGAGCACATATAAAGAGCAATCATAAACTGTTTAATAGCAGCCAAAGAACAACTTCTCTGTTGCCTGGATTTAAGATGCCTAAAGACGATGCGGTATATTGTGCACATACAAGCAAGTTACTACTGGCCTTCATCTGGTGATTGTACCAGCAGCCGTCTTTTTCTGTTGTGATTGAAACGTGTATCTCTTGAGAATTCTCGGACTAGAACAAATAGCAGTATTGATGCAAAAGTACACTGAGACAAAGCCATTTTGGGAGAGTGTGAGGTCTTTTGCATTACATTCAAGTTAAGGAGGAACTAGAGAACCAGTTTTCAGTTTATTTGTAAAGGGGAAGGAAGGAGGATAGAAAACTGAGGACATGAACTTTATTCAGTGTCACAGACACCTACTGTAGCGCCTTAATATTCAATAAGCTGTGCAAAGCTGCACTGGCTCACATTCTGGCTGATGAGGAACTAGCAGTTTCTTGTGAAGCACTGCTGGTACAACCATCAAAACTTTAGCAGAAACAAATCAAAAACAAAGATCCACAAACAAATAAGCTGTGGTTTACATAGCTTAATGTGGAAGAGAAGCTGACAAAAGAGAAATATTTTACAGTAGATAATAGATAAAAGAACACTCATCTGAGTTAACCCTTCCTAGCAAATGCAGACCAAGATGACTGAACATAGTTATGTAGTTCTAGTCTGCTAATTTGGTTTGCAGGTTTTATTTTACTTCACTAGTATTACTGGAAATGTTTCTTGGAGCTGTTTTTAAAAACCATTAATGTACTGCTCATAAAAGACCCATGTAAGATGCAAAGACTAGCAATGGATATTCTGCAAAGCAATAGAAGCCAGTGGCATGACATGCATAAGAAAAGTCTTAAATTAGTCTTAAAATTTCCAAACAAAAAAAAAATGCACTATTATTAAAAGTACAGAAGAACAATTTCAACTTACATGTGTTAAGAACGCTAAAGGGGTCTTTCCCCCATAAATTCAATAAGCTAAACATTAACCTTAAATTTCAATGGAAACCTGTTAAGTTACAAAACTGTCCTGTAACAGAAATACACACAGCATTCTTCCCATTAATGGCAGTGCTGGTTGACAAAGGCATTTTAGTGCTCATGTTGTAAAAAATTTTTTTCTTCCCTTTCTTACTAACAGAAAGAAATCAGATAAAAAGGGATTTATGTGAAGCCTGAGAGCTGATTTTGTCAAACTAGGACTTCACCATACATTGCATAATTATTTATGTAGGACAGCTCATGAAGTTACCACATCTTCATTTACGAAGAAATACAGGAAACTCATAGATAACTTCAAGTGTTTCCTATTTTAATTTTTAAATAACACAAGTTACCACATAAAGTACAGTACCTCACTGCTACTCTGTATAATGCTTTTTAAGTACTAAGAGGCAATGTAGCAACATTATTTAAAGTTTTATAGAAAAGGAAAATTTTGAAAAGTATTTACTTAGATATAAAAAAAGACTTAATAAAACCAGTTGCTGACATGTACCCCTGATTTATGGCATTTATTTGGCTTAATTGGAAGAAAAAGGAGAAATTAACTCAATAGCACAAAAAAAAAAAAGGAATTAAGTCAAAGTAACTGTGAAAACAGGACTGTAAAACATAATGTATTCTACTTGCAATTTCCACTTCAGTAGACTTTGAAACCTGCATGATGATGTTTAAGGCTCATGCTGTAAAATCTACTGTTTTCTTTTCTACCGTGAGACAACCTTCAGTTAAAGTCTGTCCCTACTGGCAAAACCAGGTGGCCACTGAAAAATGTGTATACTTTCTCTTAATTGCTACTGCATAAATATAGTGCTTGAACAATTTAAGATGCTCTAAATCATATTAGGGCATTTTGCTTCTTCTAAAATTGACAGATAAGGTTCTCTTACGTAACAGGGTTAAAAAGTCTCTTTGTAATAAATGGGACCGTATAGAAAGTGTTATAAGAACAAGCAACATTAAACATAGGATCAACTGGATTGGAAAAGACCTTTAAGATCATCACATCCATCATTCCAATGATGCTTTTTAACTCTTCAATAATTTATTAGAGTTTTGGACAACAAATATTTTAAAATGTTTCCCTGATAGCCTATTTCTCACAGAAAGTGTTAATACTAAACTCAATATATGCAACATGACCTCTCTGTGACAATACTTACCTCTGGGCCACATTTGTTCAGCTGGTCTTTTTGAGCAAACTTGTGCTTAACAGCCTGTAAAACAGGATAAAGCCAATCTACTAATAAACATATTCAATAAATACTGCATAAAGTTCCCAAAATGACAACTTTTGTTAAACACAGTTCACGCAAAATATTCAACATAGCAATCTATTTCTATTTTAATATTTGGATGGTGAAGTTATGAAATAGTGAATTAGTGACCTAAAAGGAAAATAATCTTAGCATTCTTTCTATCCATTTTTCCTGATACTCTCTGCTTCTTGTTTCAGGGGTTGTTTGGTAAGGACAGTTTTACTAGATCTGGTCTACTTAACCACCTTAAAAAAATATCACGTGTTTTCAGCTTTTCTGTGGCAAAATACAAACTCTGCATCTCTCAAGTTGCCTAGATATGACAGTAGGTGTAAAAACGTGTTAGTATTGTTGCTGCATTTAGTTAACAGCCTAGTGGTACAATCTTACTAATACATGTTATCAAAAAAGTCTTTTAAGAGAGATAGATTGCCTTCCGGATTATGTTTACTCCATCTGCAAATGCAAACTATGTAACAGTTTGAGGGAAAGATAATCTGATAATAAGTGCACTTGTGTGTAGTATACGTGAAGAGTCAACAACACGTTTTAAAGGCCTGGAGGGCATAGTCATGATAAAATGTCTCTGAATATAAGATGTATCATTTGAAGGTGTACAGATTTAAGCAGCATGAGTCTTCTTCTATTTGTTAATCTTGCGTTTAAACACTGTATACATTGAGGAGTTAAAAACTCTGATCCTTTTGCTACTAAGAACTTCATATACATAGAGTACCTGATTTTGTCATCACAAAATCATACACTGTTTCATGTAAGCAAGCTCTTAAAAAAATACACCACTACCTGTATCACTGTAACTTACAGAAATAATATATCCTAACTCAAATTATTATGTCTTTTTAGATATGAAACAGTCGGTTTAATTGCTAATGCAGCAAGTTTATCAGAATTAGGTATCTGACATTAAGACAAATAAGCGCATTTCATTCTTTCACTTTATAAAAACCATTCACAATAATCACCAAAATACTTGCTCTAGAATATGGTTGGTTTTACATATGTGTTAGTGCAATTTGGCTAAAGAACAGGAAAGTCACAGAAAACCTGTAATCCAAACACATTTTGTTGAACAATATTTGTTACTTATCTCACATATTACACTATGATTTCAAGTAGTCCACGATGTCTTTCACTCATCCATAGCTATCAACTAGCAGTACTAAATTATAATTCAACTAATGGCAGACGTAGTAAATACGGGATTACAAACCACTGAGGTTGAAAGGCACTATTACTATTTCAAAAGATGTAAAATAGCTACTTTAATCACTCTGCACTATAACAAAAGATAAATTTAATAGCATACATTTTATGCTAAGAAAGCATTAACTGCTTGTTACTTACTGCAGCAAAATACATATGTTTTATAACAGCATTTTTTATTTCACCAAGCTGCATGTTTGACATGATTTTGTCTCCTTCTTGTGCAGCCAGGAAACGGTCCGTTCTAGTATCTTTGGTATTTTGTATCTCATTCTGTGCAGAACAAAAAAATACTTTTAGTTTCAAAGCTAATGCTCTAAACCCACTCTTGTGTGCTAAGTCTTTCTACATATTCTATTACAACCCCTTGTTTATGCATGCTGATGCAATTGTTCAAGGTTCTACACTATGTGCCAAATGGTTGGTGGTTTGGGAACAAAGCATTGATGCTGTAGGAAGTTATAGTACAGTAATGATCAACGTCAGCTCCTCCAGAATTATTTTTCCTAAGCAACTTTAACACTGACCCATTCATGTGGTTGAAACAAGAGCTGTGTTTCCATAATGGAATCTTTCTTGGAACTTCACAAAAAATAAAAATGAAGCCTGCACATTTTTAAGTAGTTGAAAATGTAGCAGAGGTTTTTTTAAGACATTGTTTCATCAATTTGACTATGACCATGCCTTCATTTGATAAAGGCCACTACAGTAAAATCTCATCCATTCTTGCCTATAAGCCTGAGGTAAGCTAGTAATTTAAAATTTTAAAGTTTGGTTTTTGTTTGGGTTTTTTTTATGTGTTTGTTTGTTTGTTTGTCAGGGGGAGGAGGTTGGTTTGGGCTTTTTTTGGTAATTTATTCTCTAAGTCCATCTATTATTTCCAGCTATCTCATCAGCACTGGAATGAGGATGCATTTCTCAAACTGGTTTCCAACTAATTCCGAAAACACTCTCAGTAAAGCCCCTAGATAATTTTTGTAGTAAAAAACAACTATAAAAATATTTAAAGTTATTTAGGATATGAGGACAATATATTTCACTAAGAGATTCAATGCATGCTTGCCATTAAAGACACAAAGACTAAGAATAAAACATCATCTTTGTTTTAGGCAAACACACATGTAACTACAAAATCAGACTCCTCCAGCAGTGTGATGAGTTAAGAATACAAGTCAGATACCAGGGAAGTGCTCCCTTTGGCCACAGTACTGATGAGAGCAGGTGTGGAAGGCTTGGAGTAGCTTGCCTTCTTATTCAAACACCTGATGGGTGCATGAAGTATGAGAAATATGGGAAATAACAGTAGGCAAAAAACACAGTAGTGCATGCAGTGGCAAGACAGAAGTATAAAACTGTTTATGGCTTGCAAGTTTTCAAGATAAAATTTCATGCATGTTTCATCCTGTTTTCAGATTTTCCTTTAAATTTGATTCACACTAATATATGTATCTCAATATATAATTCAAATGAAAAGTGAGTGGCTTGGGCATTACTGTATTTCTAAAGAAATACTGATTTTGTTGTACATTACAGGAGAGTTAATTACTTTTGGTGACTTGAAAAGAATAATAGCTTTTGATGAGTCGGAGACAAATGAACTCTTATGCATTAGTCTTTACCTCTTGTGGCATTTTCTTCACATTATTTCCAACATGCATAGAAAACCACTCAATTTACAGTACCATCTTGTCAAAATTTTATGCATTCCAGCATGCGTTCAACAAAGCATTTAAAGTCCCTTGTTTGAGAACAGCTCCCTAAAATCATGCGTGTTTTAATATCTTGAACAAATAAATTTGACACCTTGTGGAATCAGATCATTAATGGCAATCTCACAGAGCACTTTAACACTACAGAGTTATGAGGCTGAGATTATAAGAACAGATACAGAAATATAAAGGTGAAGCAAAGACTTGGTACAAGAAGAAAAAAGATCACAGCAAGAGTAGCCTGAACATCAGCACAGTTACACTGAAAAAAAGAATATAATACTGTTCTGCTAAATTCAGCATCTGGACATGTATGTGGGTGTTTAAGGGAGGAAAAGGTGGATTTATATTTGCTAGAAGTAGCAGTCAAATAGCACGACTACAAATTTACAAAGTTAGAACAGTCTAATGAATTATGTGCCAAGTACTTCTGGAAGGGAGAGAAAAAGATCATGTTCTTAACATTTTTTGATAAAGCATAATACACTTGGACAAGTGCTGTGATTTGATTGCCTATGTTTTATTCTTTTCCTTTTAAGAGACTGTGAGCCTTGGCAGTTTTCTGAGTTCTTTAGATGCATTTAAATAGAAAGCAATGCTCTCTTGGCCTCTGAGGTGAGTTACTTTAATGAAATCTACGAAAAAAAGATACGTGCACGTTAATGGACTGGTTAAGATGGAAGCCTGGGAGGAATTCAGGGTGCATAGCAAGAAACACTTTATTCTCAGAGATCAATAAAAGGTGAGGCAGACATAAAAACTTGACACTCATTCCTCTATTAAATGTAAATGTCTATCTGAGCTGAAAGGTGCAACAGAGAACAGTTTCCCTGAACAAGTTTCCTTAAGAGAGTAAGCACTAAATTCAGATTCCATGTTGATGTGTATTTTATTCACGGTGTAAACAGTAAGACCTTTCAACTCTTTTCTCACCCTTTTATATATCATTGCTGCTCATTAAAGAGCAAAGTATATCCTTTGAGCTGAAGAATCCAAAGGATTTTCAATTAAGTAGGTTTCTCCTATTAGCAAACCGTTTTAGCTCTTACTTGCTTGCAAAGGTATTTTCAATTAGCAGTTGACTAAAAATCATCCCATAGTCTAAGGGACTATCACATAAAAAGAATCTTCTGAGGCCTCAGTATTTTGACCTGAACTACTGAAAGAAGTTCTGAATAGTGCATCTAGTCAGCAAACAACTATGAATCATGAGGCACCCCTCTCAGTGGAAATAGCAAGAAAAAATTCTAGTTCTAATGAATTCCCTACATACAGGAAAATTCACTCAACAGTGCCATGTTCCCTCAAGGTTTAAGATAGAAAAATGAAAGGGAAATAAGCTGCTTTTCTTGCTCTGCCATGTCTTTTTCATCACTGTAAATTTAACCTCTGTAGCTTGTAGCTCAATGGTAAACCTAACACTCTGAACCAGTTGATATTGCAATGGGTTCGTCATTTGGCTCAGCTATTCCAACAAAAAAACTTCATCTCTCTGGAATGACGACTTTCAGTGTGGCTTCTCTCAAATAAGGTCCATCCAGGATCTCATGTCTTAGTGGACCTGATGACGTACTGTCTCCTTTTATATAGTTAGAGTGACTTTGGAAAATCCTCCTCTATCAACCAAGAAATACAGAGCTTGCATTCTCAAGAATTTTAACCTCTGACTAAAGAAAGAATTTTTGTCATGAATAGCAACAGGTTTTCAGACATGAAAAGAGACAAGTTGAATCCAGTGAACAAAGCAGGAGCTAAGGAAGAACATGAAGAGGAGAAAGAAAAAAAATGTATTCTTCCTTGGTGTCATTTCCTGCAGTTGGCCAGCTCCCCAGGACCATGCCTGGACAGCTTCTGAATATTGCCAAGGATGGAGACTCCACAGCTTCTTCAAGCAACCTCTTCCGATGCTCCATCACCCTCACAGTAAAAACCCAAGTGTTTCCTGACTTTCAGAGAGAATCTCCTATGCTTCAGTTTGTGCCCATTGCCTCTTGTCTTGTCACAGGGCACCAATGATGATAGCCTGGCTGTCTTCCTTCACGCTCTCTTCAGGTATTCATATACATTCATGAGCCTTCCCTCACCTTGAGTAAACAGTCCTATAATCAAAATGCTTTGTTACCATTAATTAAATTACAAAACATTCAGGCTGACCATTGTTATTGCCATTAATCTATCATTAATTATTAATCACTAATGTTGCATTAAATAATCAGTAAACATGACAAATTTTTAACTGTGACAATAATAAAGAAACCTAATTTTAGGTATGTTTTTTAATTTACTTACCTCAAAAATGTAATGTCCTAGATATTGCACAGGGTAGTAATGAGCTTCAGAGAAACAATTTTTGCTTTGCATAGGAAAAATTTTATTAGTGACGAAAATATGAGTTATATTCTGCTCTGCTTTTTGAGATGAACATATCGCTGCCTTTCCAGCTTGAAGAACCCTAAATAAACATATTTGGGAAGATGTTTACTGCATTACATTAATAACACCTAAAGCTACATTCACAAACTAGTAGCATGCAAGTGGAAGTGAAAAAGGGTTCTAGACGTATGGCACTTCATAGCCTTCAGGAAAGGAAAGAACCCTTTCTTCCTTCTCATCACAATTTAACACTATTAATTAAAATCAATGTACACCTCCTACATAGCACACAGAAAGCTTTACCTGTGCATTTTTCCAAAGACCAAATTTGGTGACAGCAGCTATGATTTAGTGCACTATGTTCCCACAATGATGATAGTCTTTCTAACTGTAACATGCTATTTATATAATGGAAATATGGTACTTGCGCTCCATTTTGGAGTCATTTAACAGCATTTGGTGCTGTCCTATATCCCAAATAGAAAACAGGTTTGTCTTTGATACAGCATTACATGTAAGTTTCTCCAGCATTGTACTGCTGTGACTGTTCCTATCATTTAGAAATGATGACAGACAGAAAAAAAAAAAAGTAAGAAATAAGGTCTCTTGACATGCCAGATATATACAATCCAGGTATGTAAAAAGAACATTATGCTGGTCTTGCACACTCACCCATTCAACAGCTAGCGACTAAAGGCAGGAAGGGCACAGAAGGAGGAAAAAAGGCAGAGTTTTGTTAAATACTAGAGAAAAAACAGTCTTTCCCCAAAGCTATAATGACTTTTATGACTGAAAACAGAACTTACTGGAGAGAAAAAAAAGTAGCTACTTTTCAATGGTTTCTGACCAAGTAAAAGGATGGGAAAGTCAGGAAAAGGAATTACTTTCACAAAACTGCCTGTTCATGTCTCTTGCTGATCTAGCTCCTGTTAAAGGTTTTCTCCATTGCAAACAGAGCTAAGACAGCATTTCAACTGTGTTATCATGAATATCTGCATAAGCAGTTTTTATGGAAAAAGAAACAGCATCTTTCACAAGTATAGCAGGATGAGTGCATCCTTCCGCTAGACAGCACATAGTAAAATCTTCTGCTCAGCCAAGAAAATAACACACTTAGAATGTCTTCAATTGACAAAATCAGAAGACAGTATCTTTAGATACACTTCACTTTGTCTTCATGAACTAGACAGATGGCATTCTGTGATGCAGCATGCAGACCCATACCATAATCAACTGGACAAACTGCACTTCCCTTCTTGCTCCTGCATCTGTGGCATTCCCAGACCTGAGCATTTGTAACTGGGATTTCTACAGAGGAGTGTAGCACAGTAGCTGCTCCTGCAGTGAACGTAAAGCTCTAAGACAGTGTGCCAGAAGCAAACATTACTTATGCTGTTTGCAGTTCAATGTAGCATTCAAACCATGGAACCCTAATGTGTCAGTAAGAGTATGGGGGGAAAGGGGGAAAGGCAGTCCCAGAATTCTTGCACTTCAGTTGTTTTCCTTTTCTCTGCTTTTCCTTTACTCTGCTTTTCCTTTATACTTTTGCCCTTTCTGATCCATCTCTACTTACTTCTAATTACATAATATCATAAACATTCATTACAGTACAAATTTGGTCTTCAGACCTATAAAAAGCTGTTATGTAGATGTGACACAGCAACCTATCAGGTCAGACACAGTGTGGCCCAGAACTGTAACACACAGTTCACAGCTGGCTTAGGTCACCCACCCAAGTGAAATAACTTATCTTCTTCTAGCCACTATTTGAATGTAACATCCATACAAAATAAGCAATTACTTATAAAAAATATAAGCCTATTTATCCTGCCTCATGAAGAAAGTTTCTGTAAGCAGTTTCCTTAAGACAAACATATGTGAACACGTGTTATTTTTGACACTATACAGAAAGAAAGCAATAAAAGCAGAGAAGTTCAAGATTTAAAATAATTTTATTATAAAAAGTATGGAAGTATACTAGTGTATGTTTAGTGAAAACAATTCAGAGTTTAAAGAGCTGGAGGGTGTTATGGACCAACTTAGCTGGGATGGAAGAACAGAAATGTGTTCAACCATACAATAAGTGTTCCATCATTCATCATTTAAACTCTAAGACATATCCTCCTACCTTCTAATAGATGCCATTTGTTTATCGCCTTCCTTAAGGGAGAGGACAACTTTCCATCTGTGGAAGGCCCCTGGAGCACGAGAGCGTGTCAGTTCTTTGCGCCACCTTTTAGGTGCGGATTGCATCTGAGGTGAATAATGGGCGTCTTCTTCAATTTCATATCCCCATTCGTATGTTGTTTCATCAAGCCATCTGCCACTTTTGGCACTATTAATAATGTACTCCTTAGTTACTATCCACTTTCCTAAAAAGCAAATGAACTGTCAACCACAAAAGATTTTTTGTGCAGACAAACGGCAATCAATTGAAGATCTAATATAATACTAACTTCAACCTTTCTTGTGCAAGTAAAAGCTGGAATTATAAGTACCATTTCTAAAACTTCTTCCTGCCACAAGAGTTGTCCCCTTTACATTTCAGAATTACATTGCCACTGAAACTGTTCATTTTAAGGATGACGTACCTTTTTACACTTCCTAGATGAAATACTTATTCATCTCCTCAAAAAACTGCAAATGCAATTTTTCAGCTTCCCAGACTTTTAAGATTTTCACAGAACCTTAACCCTTTATTTTTAATACTATTTGATACTTTTACAAAGGTACTAGAATGCAGTAAAATGAGAAAATACTTGATCACCAATGATTAAAAAAAGGTACAAAGGTTTTAGCATGTAAGCTGCTTCTTTTATATATTCTTAATATTACTTGTACTGTGAGTGTAGTGAATACCAACATGAGGGGAATACAGCATTAGACTTTTGTCTTTCCCCTTTCTTCTTTTCACATCTTTTATTTCATCCTTTGGCTCCACCTCCTCCACCTCTCCTCTTTCATCTTCCACATGCATGCTTTTGATACTGTACATAATGATCTCCCCCTTTTTCTCTCTCTTTTCTTCCAGGTTCAGGTCAAGAGCTGTGGTTAGTACCTTGCTCCTGTAACTATCTACAGAAGATACTGTGAAAAAAATTGACTTGAATTGTGTGAACCTAATTGGTTTCACAGAACAGCAGGTTTGACTGGCAAAATGTCTCAGTGCAGGAGCACAGATGGTACTTCTACATAACCTAACATAGGTACCAGTAGACTTGTGACTAGAAAAGATATGCTGTGAGCTACCTGTATGTTAAAACCACTTTCAGTCAAAGTTTCCACCTCAAAACTTCTGCCAATTAGAACCTCCCTGAGGACGGGCTTCCTGGTTAGTACTTCTGTTCACATCTAGGGAGCTCTAAATGGGTTTAAACATGATCTTTTACACTTACTTGAAGAAAAATCTTCATCTTGGGAATGAAGACACTCCCTCTGACATAAAGGGGAAGAGCAATGATTATGTGAAAATCGCACCTCTTCCAGGAGTACTAGGTGGTACTGGGGAAGATTTGTTAGTATAGAAACATGACAGTTTTGCACTGCCATGTGGCCACTGCACATATTGCCTCCACTCAGTTCAAGAAAATATCTCCAGATGCTTTACGTTCCAAAAAGTAAGAAATTCTCACTCTACAAGCATTTTAGTTGATTATGTAACAGACTTCAGCATCAGCACTTAGGCTAAAGAAAAAAAAATAAGCACAAGAGTAAATACCAGGGACTTGTGTCAGAATGGAAAAACCCTCGAATTTTCTCTTGCTGCATGAACAGGAATGTAGAGACAGGGACCTCTGCCAGTGAATGTTGCATTTGAATTTGGTGTCAAAAACCCACCCTGGTTACAGGTGGCTATACTCTCCCTGCCCCCTTCTCAAGCAATCTCTTTTTAAGTGCTTGTATCATTTGCCTATGACTTCATGATCTAAGTAACAAATATATTAATATGCTAATATAAAAATAAACATCTGGGAACAAATATGGATCAAATAAGGAAGATGGCACAAATATAATTTAAGAAAATATCCAAACCAAAAATAAGTAAATCAGAACCTGAACATAACGCTATGTTAAAAAACAAGGTTAATGGAACAAGCACAAGGGTTTGTAAGACTGTTCATTCCTGAAATAAAAGCAAGTAACGAGACACCTTTTAGGGGTCCCTTCCAATCGTACATTACGGGGCTAAGAAATTTTAAGGTAAACCTTTTACTCACCAGCAGAACAGGCAGCTAAGAACTTTTCACTCTTGCACAGCTTTTTTGCAATAAGGTGCGTACAATTCCTGTATTTCTAACAAAACAAAAACAAATAAACACACATCACTGGAAACAGTTCCCTAAACTCCTGAGTGGTCTTTTCTTTTAAGGCTCGTATTTTTATTTTCTGCACTAACCAGCAGGTACTTTAGTGAGCAATACCTTAGTATCTATAAACACACAGTCCAGTTTGAACAGCCATTTTAGCAGCGCTTTTTTCTCCCGTTTTTTAAATCCAGTGAATTGGATTATCCGCTTCTGCCCGGCACTTGCCATCTGTTAAAAGGTAAACACACGAAAAGGAAACATTAACACAAAAGATACAAATCACGAAACGTCGCCAGGATCAAAAGGGGAAACCCGCCGCCACGCTCGAACACCATCGGGCGGCGGTTCGCCAAGCTGAAGCCTCCACCCCGTCCCAACGGCAGTAGGGTGCCGGATACCCGGGCAGCCGCAGGCTCTGCCCGTAAAGCCTGTGCCCGCTGAGCCCCGGCGGCTCCAGGGGCCACCCCACCTGCCATGAGGGAAAGCGATCCCCCTTCTCCTCCTCCGCCCGCCATGCGGAAAAGCGCCTCTCCCTCCTCCCCTCTGCTCTCCCGCCATGAGGGAAAGCCACCCCCAGTCCTCAGCGGAATCCCGCCGAGAAGTGCCCAGCGACGCGGCGAGACCAAGCAGAAGCCGCACGGAGCGAACTGCCACACGCTCCGCGGCGGGAGGAGCCGCTAGCCTCACGTACAACCGCTACAGCGGCAGCGGGTCCCCTCACTTCTCACGCTACTCCCCTCCGAGCCAGGTGCCGTACCCCGCGATTGTCCCCCAAGCACGCTCCCGCCTTCCCCCCTGCCCCGCCCCCGGATGTGGCGGCGCGGCCGTTCCGGGACGTTGTCACTGACGCTCCGCTGTCGCCGGGGCTGACGGCGCGGAGCCGCGGGGGGACCCCGGCCGGGTAAGTGGCCCCGGCGGGGCTGCCCTTCCCCTCCCCTTGCAGTGCGGCCGGGGTCGGGGACCGCTGCGCATGTCCGAAGCGGCCGTGAGGTTAGTAGGTGCCCCGCTGAGGGGCCCAAGTTCGCGCCTCGGCCCGAGGCGGGGAAGGGCGTCTTTCCTTCCTTCAGGCCGCGGGCGCTGGGTCCCGGGGCTGAGCCAGGCGAGTGGCGAAGGGAGATGGGCGAGACACGCCGACGCCCGACTCAGATCCTGTGAAAAATCACCCCTTCTGCTGCTCAGCAGAGTTAAGAGTGGAAGGCGGTGTGATAGGGGTGTGCGCTGCAAGACGTAAGAGAGAACTCGCTGAGTTGAGAAGCTGGCTCAGGAGCCCGGTGGAGTTCCATGGAGATGCAGGTTGGAGCATCTCCCCTCTGGAACAGGCTGGCTGCGAAAGTCAGGAAAGGGACCGGGGATTTCTGATCCGCAGTACCTTTTATGTCTGTATCTCAGCGAAACTTTCACAGTGCCTTGTACTACATGGTGTCTGATCCTCAGGGAGAGTGACCAGGTACTGCCACAGCCAGACATATTTTGGAAGGCATTCCTGCCACCCATGATCAAGCTGGTGCTGGCTCTTCATTGTGGAAGTCAGGGTTTTATTTGGGTTTTTTACATTAAAGAGCACCCCGAAAAGGTCAAGATAACAGTCAGCTTATACCTCAAGCATTCAATTTAGAATTTAGAAATTTAGCAATGCCAATATTATGAATGTTTGTGAAACTTTGTTTTTGTCCCTTACGTATTTGAGAGGTCACTTTTGACTTGATTCCCTTGTCATGTAATGTGCTGAATGGATAGCACATTAACAAGGATCATCTCGTCTGGCTTTTTAAGAATTCTTTTGCCACTTCATAATAAAATTAGCTTTGTAGAACACTTTAACTCCTTTTTTTTAAATGATTGGAGTGTAGAAGGTACACATCCTGATTCAGGCAAAGAAAGGACTGAATTGACTGCTTAGAGAGCTGAGTGCTGCTCTCTGCTTTCATAAAACTCATATGTGAGAGTGAACAAGGCACTTTGTACTCATTGAGGTAGCAGCTTCATATTTGAGACCTGTAAACTGAGATATGTGGCAGATCTTTCACAAGTGCTTGGTGTGTGTCACTGTGTTGTGGTTTAAGCCTCTATAACTCCCGCAGTCGCTCGCACTCACTCTTTCTTCCCCCCGCTCCCAGAGGGATGGGAAGGAGAATCGAAAGAATTTAACTCCCGCAGGTTGTTTAGTGACAGAACAGTTTAGTAACTAAGGTATAACACAAATGACTACTGCTACCATCAATAATGATAATGACAAGGCAAATACAAGGAAAGAATACAATCGCTCACCAGCTATACCCAGCCCGACCAAACAGTGCACTCCCACCCTTCTGGGTCTCTGCTCACCGTTTTACATCCTGGGAATGATGTGCTATGGTCTGGAATACTTCTTTGGTCAGTTTGGGTCAGGTGTCCTGTCTCTGCTTCCTCCCAGCTTCCCCTCCTCCCTGGCAGAGCATGAGACTCTGAAAAGTCCTTGGCCAGACCAAAACATCACTAAGCAGTAACTGAAACACTGGTGTTATCAGCGCTGTTCCCAGGCCCAAAATCAAAAACACAGCGTTGCACCAGCTACCAAGAAGGAGAAAAATGACTGCTGCTGCTGAACCCATGACACACTGCAGCTTAGATCTGTAGTTTTCAGCTCACCAGTGCTACAAAACATAGGTATTCCTGTGGAAAGAAAACCAAAGCCACCTAGTTTCTGACATCAAAAATTTGGCAGCACACTGAAACTTAGTTTTGAATCTGGCTGAGTTTCCCAGGTATCAGAATGGATAAATGGTTCTGCTGGGTCTCAGATGGGTCTGGTGTTGCTGTTTATAAAGTGTTCTCATAGCCATAATGCTTATTCAAGTTCTTCCCATCTTCTGTTTCCTCAACATTCTGTGTTTTTGTATGCAAGCATGATGAAGTAACCATCAACAACCTCTGACATATGTTTTTGGTATATGGCACTGAAAAATCTCTGAACATCTACTTGAATATGCAGAATACTGTGGCTGTGTTTATTGCTTGCATTTGTCGATTGACAATGAAGATAAAGTTGTGTTTGCTATTTTGCAGTGTTCCACATCTTTACATTCCCTTCTGAGTTGTCAGCGCTGTAAAGGTATTAATTTTAATTCTTGTAAACTTTCATGTAAACAGTTTAATTCTTATTAACTGCTGCTAGCTACTAACCATTACTGAACTGGTAACTAGTAGCAGTTTTTAAGGGCTCTTAACAGGCTGGAGGACTCTTCAGCATACAGTACTATAAATTTCAGCACACAGTATTGTAAACTAGGTTCCAGTGAAGAAGTTGCATACTTCTATGATGACTGTCACCATTGAGAATTAAATATTTTCTAGGTTTTGTGTTTGGTTTTTTTTTTCTTGTTTCTGGCACATGAAATATGTGGAATCAAAGTAACTCAAACGTTTGACCTCAAACATTTCACATTTATATTCACTTTAAAATACATGAAGTGTATACTTCTAGTGTAGATTTAAGAAATTAACAACATGTTGCCTTCATTTTAATGGTATCTGATAAGTTTGGATTTCACTTACTCTCTCCGTCTATTATTTTTTTTTCATAAAAACCTGAAGTATTTTCCTCTTTTCTATCCTTCTTGTGATCTCTTTATGGTAGCTAGATATCTCTCAATGCATTATGTTTTTTCTGAGTTAAAAAGGTAACTTAGGTCTCATAGGTCTTTTTAACTGGTGTATTTTTCAATACCTCTAGGTTTCTTTGTTCTTTTAATGTGATTGTCAAATACAGTACTATAGACTATATTTAAGCTGTTTGTTTCTGGGTTTTAGATGGATATCTACTTCTCCACTTCCTCTTCTACTGTACCTGTGACGTCTTTTGTAAAAATTCAGAAGTGATTTTCAGTGCTACACGAATGGTATTTGACTTGCAAAATTTCTAGTTGCATTTTAAGGACTAGCAAGAATGGCTGTACAGCTTCCATGTCCTCAGTTCATTAAGAAGCCAAGATCCGAGCAATAAGTATTCCTTTTACTCTTTCACAAAAAGAGTTTACTTACAGTGTTTCAGGTGCTTATGTCAGACTTCTGAAACTGCTTCTTTCTTAATTTTATTTCCAAGAGAGATGAAAAAAAAGTATTTTGTTTTCATTCCACTGTCCTAGTTTTCTACCTGATACTTTTTGTTCTCTTTATATTCGACACAGAATCATATTACCACCATGTGTTTTCCCTTGAAATTTTACTTCTTACATTTTCCAATAGACAGCCTTTCTATTTTTCTTAAGGGCTCATTGGTGTTGCCATGATCAATGTGATCAGTGTTGAACTTTGTCTGTAAATCTCACAACCTCTTTCTGCAAGCCTTCACCAATTTATCCTTAACTTCGTAACTTACAGTTTGGTGGGTCTTGCAGATCTGACAGATTTTTTTCATCTAGTGGAAGATACTTTTCATTATGTGCTTAAAATATTTTCCATCATGCAAAGAAGTGTATCAGTTGATTGACCAACAATTTTAGAATTTCAGAAATTATTCATTAGAGCTTTTTTCTTTTGTTGCATGAACATAACACCACTTTATCCTTAACTTTGCAGCTTACAGTTTGGTGGGTCTTGGGTTAGGTTTTTTTTCACTTTTTCATCTCTAAATAGTGTTTTGTCTTGCTGTGTTGAAAATTTTATGTAATTTCTTGCAGTAGTTGTGATAGTGATACAGTTCAAGCAAAAACATCTCTTCAATTTTGAAATATGATCTGACAGATTTTTTTCATCTAATGGAAGATACTTTTCATTATGTGCTTAAAATTTTTTCCATCATGCAAAAAAGTGTAGCAGTTGACTGACCAACAATTTTAGAATTCCAGAATTATTCATTAGAGCTTTTTTCTTTTGTTGCATGAACATAACACATACACTCATTTAAGCAGTATCCTTTGACAAAACAAAAATTACAGTGCCACAGGCGAATTTTGGTCAAACATTTAGTAACCAGACCTTTGTAAGAAAAAAACAAGCGCAAATCCTGAAGTGATACTGGAAAGTCAGTTTTAAAAGCTAAAACAGTATGAAGTGTCTCCACACTGCCTTCATGTGGAGAAAAATCTAACTTTATGTCGTATTTTAAGTCCATGCTGTAAGTCTGCCTTCGGTACAAACCACTGACAAAATTATCATAAATCTATCGTGAATTTGTGATCGATAATATATTATTGTAATTTTTTTACCATAAATTTGTACTTATTATCGTAAACTTGTATTTAGAGACATCTTTGTGGTCTTTTCAGGAGGTACTGTTTTGATTTCTCTCATTTATTTTTCTTACAACCAATGTTTTTTTTCTGATTATTGTAAGCTCAGCCTATGTTCTTACCTCCTTGCTTTCATCTGCCCTTCTGCCAACTCACATTCTACAGATCTCTGTCAGTTGAATCAGTGCTGAGAGTCAAATGCAGACAGCGCAGAATGGTGTTCAGCAACTTGTTCAATAACTCTTCTGTAAATGGTGCGAGGCTGTGTGCTTTATGTGTATTAGTTCACTCATTAATGAATTAATGAACTGCAGTTCATTAGTGCACTTTCAGTCACTCATGACATGGAATAATATTTTTTCATTGGTTGGTTTTGTTTTTTATTTTTAACATACAGGTAGTGGAATGGTTTCATTTTGCCTTGAATACTTAACCTTCCCACCACGTAAAGTTTAAGTTTCTTGTCGTTAGTCCCTGGCTGCTTGGACCTTCTTTCTTAATCATATTACTGTTCTTCTGCCCTGACCTAAATTTGCTGTACCTGCCTGGAATACTTAGTTGAGCTAATTCCCCCACTGACCTTCTTATATTTTCTCTTGTGTAGGAGATCCATTCTGATGTGATCAGCAAATTTTCCTTTGTCAAAGTCCTTTCGCCTTCTTTTTTTTTTTTTTTTTTTTTTGTTTTTTTGTTTTCCCAAATCCACTTAAGCTCATTCAGATTGTATTGTTTGGTATCGATTTTGTTTTAAAATGCATTTTCTTTGTCTTTTGTGTATTTTCCTTTCCTAAGTAGTTGCCTTCAGAATAGTGAATGTGTGTAATGGTAGAAAAATTATAAATATTTCTTACATTTCTCAGAATATTCCAGAATTGTTTCTTCTCTGCAGTAACCCCTTTCTTCCCCCAGTTTAATTATTTGGCAGCTGCCAACAGCATGGCTGATGCCCCACAATGCAGATAAACCAGAACCCTGGCTCAAACACATTAGAAAATTGAGTTAGACATGATGTAACCAGTCGGGTAATGTGGTGCTTGTACACTTTTTGCCTTCTCTGCTGTTTGCTGTACTTCAGGTCAGTACAGAGGGTAGGCAAAAGGTGCAGATGATTGTGGATGAATGGAGAAGAGAAAAAGACTAAAAAGAAGTTTTGAGAAAATAGAGAAATTGTAATAGAGAAGATAGTGAAGGTACAACCAGAGCAAGCTAGTATCAAAATACCACGCAGCATGTTGCAGTTCTGTCAGTGTATTTTATCAAAAGGTAACTTGAAGCTTATATGAAGTTGTGAAATACAGGTATCAGATACAGATACACTATTTTAGGTGAGGTTCACAATGTATTGTAGTGGTTCCTTGTAACTGTTCAGTTGTTCTTTGTGGTGAAACCCCTGTTACCAGCAGATCTTGTAGATAACTCTTGTATTCTTGCAACTTCATTTGATATCCATCCAAAAGAATTCCAGGTCAGTACCCAGAGGCAATTTACCCTGGGATATTGGTGTCTCTTTAAAATGTCATGGAGATTGTGGTAGAAGCTGTATGTACCAAAATGATTAGCTTTTATTGGTTTGGTTTTTTTATTTTAGCAGCTATCACTGTCTACTAGACTCAAAAAGCAGACAGCATTCAGCACAGAGTAAATCCAAAATTAACTGTCAGAGTAATAGCAAAAAATATTAATTAGTGTAGTATTAATGTAGTAACCTATTGCCATAAGAAGGTGGGTTTTTCTTCAGATAGGCTTTGAGGTCTTTTTCAATGCAAAATAAGCTAAATAGCCATCATTTTTACTTTTCTCACTGCGTCTTGTGAAGTCATTTGGATGAACAAGATATTTTGTGTAATGGCTCTTTGTTTCCCATCACACTTGTGGACCTGGGAGGTAAGGAGTGGAGTTTTGTTGCTGTAAACATGATGGTGTGATTCTACTTGGCTTTGGCATACCCAGGTATAAGACATACAAGTCGTTTCACCATCCAGAGATAGTATTCTATGCTATGAGGGAAATGTTCCCTCGAGTAAAGAGGTGGCAGTGGTTTTTTGTGATCTGTAGTCCCAGGAGCTTTCAGAGAATTGGTGTGGTCCTCCAAATATCTTTCTGAAAATAATCTGAGGATTGCAGAAGCGTCTAGACCTTTTGCAGAAGGGGTACTTTGGCAGTCCCTTATGCACAGAAGAATGGAAGACTTAATTTGAAGCAATTACGTAGGTAAGGTCTCTCCTTCCACTTTCCCAGTGAAGCAATGACATTCGAGCAGAAGGTTGTTGCTGTTAGCGGGTTCTCCCATCTGGAGTGCCAGTATTGACAGAAGGGCTATGTGGTTAGTAACATTACTGCTCATAAAGGTTATCAGTAAGGGCTGAGATGACAGCAGGACTGAAATCCTTGACTGGGAACAAAGTATCTTTTCAGAAAATGCTGGGGAGCGCCTCTGGGAAAGCAGAGATCCTTTGGGAAGGCATTATGGGCCCTGCTGCATAAGCATAAACTCTCTAGAGTGGGCAGCCCCATTTCTCTCATTTTCCTGCGTCCCTACTCCCCTAGTGGCGTCCTCAAAAATTTATTAGGCAGACCAGAGTAGTACTACTGTACACTTGTCCATCTGCAGCTAACTAAACCCATGTTTTGGTGGTGGAAGGCTTAAACAAGTATACCAGTTCCACTCATGGGGTTTAAGGACACCATGGCAGGAGAGGCAACAAAATGAAAAAGAGCAGGACGAGGATTAATGGGGAGACTAATTAGGAGAGTTGCATGTGTAGCATAATGAAAACATACATGATGTAAATCTTCTGAGGTAAATGGTGGATGCTGACTGAAATATGGTAAATTAGTATGTCAGTTTTATAGTTTAAACATTTACAGTTGCTTGCAGAAACTGATTAGCTGCAGTCTATGGTGGCATGGAATAGGCCTCAATATTCAGAGGTGTTTCCATATTTAAGTTATTCATATGCCAATTTTTTCTATGCAAAACATCTACCAGTTAAATTTTCACGATCACTGTTATTTTGGAATGAGCTTGTCTCTGCAAGAAACAACATAGATTTAATCTGAGGCACTGCATTAGTTAAAAGTGTACATGTGCCTCTATACAAATATACAAGGTAGTATCCTCTGCTCTACAGGAG
This sequence comes from Ara ararauna, assembly GCA_028858755.1. Taxonomy (NCBI): domain Eukaryota; kingdom Metazoa; phylum Chordata; class Aves; order Psittaciformes; family Psittacidae; genus Ara; species Ara ararauna. The sequence continues at coordinate 68,032,467 of CM054410.1, read as the reverse complement.
GTTTTCTTGAACAAGGCAAAATTCTTTGCTAATCCAGCTAGTTAATTACAAAATATTTGTATTAGCATACTGAAGAATGATTATGCATTCTGCTTCTGGGTTTGGTTTGTGGGGTTTTTTTAATGGATAGGTTTAGATCACTTTATAAGGATTTAAAAGGAAAATTATGTTACCGAAAGAATCCTTGATTAAGAATCTTTGATTGTCCCTCTCCCCCTTTAGTTCCTATGCTGTTATTGGTCTTTACCTAAAAGTCTGAGCAATATAGTTATCAGTTCTTCCTTTTATAACTAAATATGTCAGATGGCTGTCAGCTCTGTGATGTGCCTGCTCTTTGTCTTGTGGAATTCAATTCAATATCAAATCCAAGTCATCTGATAGCAATGCAAAATGCCGCCAGAATGTTACTCTGCTGTACTTTGTAATCTTCTCTTCATTCCTGAATTTTATGTTTTATAGAGGTGAAACCCTTATGCATTGTTGCTTAGTTTATTTCTTATTCGTTAATATAGGTGAAGTAATCAGTGTGGTGCATGTTTCTGCTGATAATTTCAGTTTTAGCAAATACTATACTCACTTAACTTGTCCAAACATGTTGAAGGTATTGAATTTTAAGGCAAAAACATTCGCAGTCTGAAAAGGGAACACTGACAAGTTCAGTCAAAAGGGAAAAGAAGAATAATTTATAAAAGGAACTGTAGATAATGATGCCATCCAGTTGTTTTAAAGTGCTTCTACCTCACCTTTAATGAATTAGATTTGTCAACAGTGTATGTTTTATGCACTACTTCTAATGAAGTGGCATACTAGCGCTGCAGCATACTTTGAGGTTTATTCCATCAAAGCTTTTTGCTGTCGTAAAGTAGACCTTTTTAAATAATAGATACTAAAAACTACATTTAAATAACGTTAAGGTTGTGACACAAACACCAAATGACAGCCTTCAGGCAATTCAAACTCAGGGCTGACAACTTGTCATTAACTTGCACTGTTGCTTTTTAAAAAAGAAGCCCAATTGCATGATTTAAGGATTTAGTGTCAGACTAACTTTAAATTTCTTGGCTTTTGTGGGCTGAAGTTACAACCTCATTGTCATTTTCAATATAGTTTGTTGTTTGTAGGGTTTTTTTGCATAGCATCTGTTTTCAGAAAAATAATAAATACTATGGAAGAAATACAGGCTTTGTTGGCATTGTTCTTAATTTAAAACACAGGTATGAAAGTGTTGGTCAAAGGACAGGGGCTGTCTATCCCATTGTTAAACTTACATGCAGTTCTTTCAATCTTCCTTTGTTTTTGCCTATGCTGATTCTTTTACAGAACTTCTGAGTTACAGAGATTTTAGTCCTGGGGTATTTCACCTACAACCGTGGCAGGTGCTAGGAGTTCCCAATTCTTTACCATGTAAAGAACCACTTACTTTTTAATATTTAAGTACTAAATCAAATGATAATTTTAATACATGTAGAAAACCTTGTGAAAAGGCATCTAAATTACTTAAAATAATTGTGAAACAAAAGAAGGTGAACAGGATACTTGCTGTTACTTCTTACATATGCTTTCACATTTTGTTGCTGTTGAACATAGTGGACATTTCTGTTCAGGTACGTAAACACCGTCCTTTCAGTTCCTCTGTAGGGGTGATTTCTCAAGGTCTGTAAGTCTAATGCAGGCAATCTATCATTTTCATCATAGTTTTGTCAATTTAATATAGCATAAGCTGCCACTGCTGCTAAGTGGGAAGGCCTGCACCAGCCACTCACTGCCGTCACCTGCCCTGATCCAACCATGATTGCCTGGTAAATGAGGATGGATGGGCTTGCATGGGGTAGGTGACTGGTACAGAAGGCTGGTAGAGTATTTTTGCCATGTGTGATGGTTTAACCCCAGCTGGCAAGTAGCACCCCTTCAGACACTTGCTCACTCCCCCTATAGTGAGATGGGGCAGAGAATGAGGTGGGTAAAAAGTGAGAAAACTTATAAGTTCAGATTAAGACAGTTTAATAGGTAAAGCAAAAGCTGCGCACACAAGCAAAGCAAACTAAGGAATCCATTCACCACTTCCCATGGTCAGGCAGGTGCCCCACCATTTCCAGGACAGCTGGGCTCCGCCATGTGTACCAGTGTCTTGATAGGACAAATGCTGTCACTCAGAAATGTCTCCATCTTCCTTCTTTCCCCCCAGCTTTAGATGCTAACCATGATGCCATATGGTATGGAATATCTATGGAATATCCCTTGGGTCAGGTGGGGTCAGCAGTCCTGGCTGTGTCCTCTCACAACTCCTTGTGCATCCCCAGCCTGCTCGCTGGTGGGACATGGTGAGGATCAGAAAATGCCTTGACTCTGTAAGCTGAGTGCTGCTCAGCAATAATGAAAAGATCCCTGTGTTACCAATACAGGGTATAGAGCTATGATTTGCATTTGTGCTGGAAATGCAATGGAGCTGGAAAAGTTGCTATGAAGGAAACAAACTCCATCCCAGCCCAAACGGGGTCACCAAGCTAGTCTTTAGCTACCCTACTTGACTAATTACGTTAGTGTCAGCAACCACAGCTGGATGCAACAGTCAGTCTTTAGTTCTTTTGATACAGGCATTGAATACCAGACTCACAGACTGGTTTGGGTTGGAAGGGACATTAAAGGTCATCCAGTTCCAACCTCTGGCCACGAGCAGGGACACCTTCCACTAGACCAGGTTGCTCCAAGCCCCATCCAACCTGGCCTTGAGCACTGCCAGGGATGGCGCGGCCGCAGCTTCTCTGGGCTACCTGTGTCAGGGCCTTACTACCCTCACAGGGAAGAACATCTTCCTCAGATCTTATCTAAATCATACCTCTTCCACATTAATACCCTTGCCCTGTCCTGTCACTACAGGCCCTGGTAAAAAGTCTCTTTTTCTTTAAGTCTCCTTTATATGCGGGGTGTTAATCTCAAACTTCTACCTCTCCTTTTTCCTAAGCTGCTTGTTTTAAAGGGGATGACTACAAAGTAGATTATTCTCAGTGAAATACTTAGCTATTTGGACTTTGCCTAAGCATTTCCTATAGCTGCCATATGCTATTTTGGGAGACTCTCTGGCTTTCTAATTTCCCATCCCATGCATACCTGCTCTCCATTGGATTTCTACCTTTGCAACTGTGAAATGAAGTGTTATGTAGCACCATGGTTTGTGTAAGTCTCAACAGAAATGGAGGCTTCTAAAGCTAAAACTTAAAAACATTCTGAACTTGGACTACTATTTACCGGTTGCAATTAAGAATAATACTGTCCTAGAGTATGAGAAATTTTATATAATACTTAAGCAATTAGGGTTTTTAACTGTGAAAGTGTTAATTCATCAAATACTACCTATTGGTATTTATAAGACTTTCTTTTTATGTAGGACCACTGATGAACTATTAACTGAGTATTACACATGGGCCCTTAAAACTGAAAACAAAAAGATTTCAGTTGCAGAGAGAAAATATTGACTGAAGGTATGTATTTACACAAATTATACATCGGTATGTTCTGAAATTGACTTGCTATAAAATATCATCAGCCTGGAGAAGAGAAGGCTGCGTGGAGACCTCGTAGCAGTCTTCCAGTATCTGAAGGGGGCCTATAGGGATGCTGGAGAGGGACTCTTCATTAAGGACTGTGGTGATAGGACAAGGGGTAATGGGTTCGAACTTAAACAGGGGAAGTTTAGGTTGGATATAAGGAGGAAATTCTTTACTGTGGGGGTGGTGAGGCACTGGAATGGGTTGCCCAGGGAAGTTGTGAATGCACCATCGCTGGCGGTGTTCAAGGCCAGGTTGGGCAGAGCCTTGGGTGGCATGGTTTAGTGGGAGGCGTCCCTGCCCCTGGCAGGGGGTTTGGAACTAGATGATCTTAAGGTCCTTTCCAACCCTAACTATTCTATGATTCTATATAATGTTTAAAAGTTCTAACTGGGTGGTTAGATGACCTGTAAAGTTTATAAGATTTGCTACTAATTGAGAATATATATAAATTCTTACTGATCAAAGAAAATATAGAAATCCTGCATTTAAGTTTAAGAGGGTGTTTTTAAGTTCTAAATAAGCTTTGTTCAGATTAACCATTTTATAAATTCTTATCTCTTTGCAGTAGCTACAAAAATTACTAGCTGTTTTAACGATTAAGAAATTGATAGGTATGAACTTTGGATTAGTATAATTTTGTAAGTTTCAGTAAGTTATCTCTTTGTAGTATGGACTTACACAGTTACTGTGGAAGCTGCGGCCATTGTTTTTTAAATACATATTGTACTTTGCAGCATTTGCTTAAGTGCAACAGTCCCTAACATTTATTATATTTGGAGCAGAATACAGTCTGTTCTATAATATACGGAAAAACCTAGTAAACTCTGTTTGGTTAGAAAGGTGAGAAAATGTGTCCTGTCTCTCAAGTTGTCTGCATCTCTTTACCTCAGTATAATCAATTGATTTCTCTCTTTTTATTGCATTGCCATTAGTGCATAATATTACAAAAAACTAACTTGAATAAAATCTTCTGATCATTCCAGGAAGAAGCGGTTTAGGGAGCTATATCAACCAGTAGTACAGATAAAGAAGTGAATTATTTGAAGTAGGAATAGTAGACTGTAAAATGTTTTAAAATCGTAATATGCCTTTTGACTGGGAGCATGTGAGTTATGTAAGGTAATGCAGGTCTAGGAGCTGGTTAGGAATACAGCACATGTTGCAATTTTCCTCTAATAAACTTGTCCCTCATGCACACTGTGATAGAACAAAACAATGGAAGAAGCATTCCAGTCTGTCTTGATATTAAAACCCAAATTATTTGTTCAATATCATTCCGTGATACACACCTGCAAAGCAGTAGACTTTTGATTCTCTTACTTGGAACAACATTAGAAGTTTCTGAATAATGTTCAGCTCCAAAGATTAGCATTGGGCAGGATGTTGCAATGTCACTTATTACCATCTTATCTAGGAAAAACATGTCATTTCATTAAATGCTCCCTCCCTTTTCTGTCGCTGAACTCTTTTCTCCATTATTCAGAATACATACAATTAACTATATATCTCATTGGATATTTTGTTTATGCTTGTAACATCCTGCACACTCTTCCCTGATGGTATACCACTGAAAGGAATCTTGGGTTGGGACCACATGCTGTTGGCTGGATTACAACAAGCATAATCTATTTTACAGGCTAATAGAATAGAGTTGAAACCACAGAACCTTATTTTTTAGTATGATGTCCCCTTCTCTTTCTATCTAGAAACTTGAAACGTACTGTTACTTCCAGATAAAAACCCAACAAACAGATCTTCAGTTTTCAGTCCAGCTTTGTTCTGAAGCAGAAGATTGATTTCATGTGATAGAAAAGTAGTGCACTTTTTTTACACTGTACTTCCACTTCTTGGCTGGTTGCACAGCTCATTTGAGCCTTGTAAGTACATAAGAAATAACTCAGCTCATGGTATTCACTTGTAAGATATTTATGAACACTTGCTCTTTTAATCATGAAAACAGAGGCTAAGTGCTTTCTGCACTAGAGATCTTAATATAAATTTTACAGTAGTTTAAGATGATAGGGAGGAGGAGCCCCTTTCTGCATCACAAATCAGCTGATTGTCTTTCCTTTTTGCACAGTAATTTATGACCTTTCTGGTTCCAAAGAAAGATATCTTTTCCCCTCTGTGAATACATTTTTTTATGATTCTGTCTCCCTCCTTTGTAACACTATTGCTTCGATATTTTGAAATAGTATTCTTGACACAGGATCTTCCCAGAAAAGATGGTAGAAATGCGTTAGAGTTCTCCACAAGTATTCTTGAATCATACCCATGTGGCATTTCCATAGCATATACAGCCTAACAGGATAGAGGTAAATGAACTTCACCATGAAGTATGAGATGTTTCCTTTGTGAGCTGACAGGACTTAGTTGCCCTATGATAAGGACCTTCAGGCAGGACTGTGAGTATAGTTTAAGAGATCCTTGAGATGAAGGAAGTGGATTTCACTATAACTGTTCCTTTATTTTCCTTTCTTTCTTCTTCAGCAGCAATGGAAAGGTATTGTGGATAAACATTCTTTAGAAGTGTCACTTGGTTATGCATTTCTGTTTTGGGGGGGGTTGTCTGGGTTTTTTTTTTTGAGGGGGTTTGGCAAACATCTGATAATGTAAGTGATGAGTGAGATAAAACTGGATCAAAATAGAGAATGCTGTGGGAAGATCAAGGCTACCTCTGAGTAAGTAGTTGAAAAAATATGTTCTATATGGCTTGCGGCTTAGTAAGAAGCTCCTGTCTTAAAAAATAAACAAACAGAGAAGAGTGATCATGGAGCACCAGCACCTGTTGCTAGCCCAAACTGTTAAAAGGACATTAAAATGCTTCTGTGTTAGTAGAGAGTGTAATTCTCTCGCTGTGGAGCTCTAAACACGATCTAAACACTGCATTTCATTGTGAAATTATGGATTTCCCAAAGGTAGGGTTTTATTGTTTTGATGTGTTTAGACTAGTTACCAAGAATTTTTTAGAACAACTTTGACGAGTCTTAAATCAGGCTTGTGCATGGGACAGGCAATCTGAGATGTTTAAACAAATACTTAGCATGAGGCTTCTGATGGGAAACATCTTGGTTATTTTGTTGGGTTTTTTTCATAGCTAGTAACACTTTAAAACCTGATTGCATGTTTAAATAAGTCAAAATAGTAAGAAGCAATGGACTTTCAGATGATTGGAGAGACTGGTGTATCTCTGTGAAGAAAATATTTTTTATAAAAATGTATTGTTCCTTGATAAATCCACATAAACTTCAAATAGAATGCTAATTATACAATACCGTATCTCATCAGAGAAATCAATTACTTTTAAATTGATATATGTGAAGCAGCGAGTTATGATATCAAGCTTGCTTTGAAGACAAGCCAACAGAGAGGAAAATGACTACAGATCACATCCTTCTGTGGAAGCTTGAACATATTTCCTGTTGTCAGATGCTAACCTTTCTTAGACTGCAGCTGATGTAGTTGAATATAAAGTTATCCCCCTTGAAATTCTGATTTATATTGCATCTTAGCTGCAAGCCTTTGGTCAATCTCAGAAATGTAAAATGATCTTGAAACACATCCTATGAGATCTACTAAACTGAAATTATTTGTATAATCTTTTTCTTATTTCAGTTAGTTTATGACATGCAATTGTCACCTTTTGCAAGTAATTTTTTTCTTTGACTTGAAAGTGCTGGCTTCTTTAAACACAATTACAGTTGTTGGTTTGTTAATCCTGTGAGTCAATCTGCACTAAACAAGGAGCTTATCTGAAACCCTTGGCAGCTTCAGTGAGAATTAAAAAGCATGCTTTACTGTAGAGATTGTCAAAAGTGGAAATAATATTTGTCCAGTAGGACAGCTTGCTTTTGTAGTCTCTAAATGAAAGTTGAGATTCTGTCTCTTCCTTGAAAGCTTCTGTGTCAAGAAGGTAATTTAGACTGTTTGTGGTTTGACAGGGATTATTAAAATCAGATGAAGTGAAGGGAAGGGAGTGTGAGAAGGCAGAATTGACAGTGGCACTCTATTATTTGCAGCTTGGATCATGATGACTATGTTGATATGATAGATTCTAAATGTTAGGTTTACTGTTGGGATATGTTAAGCAGCAAATACAGTAAAATGCAGTTACAGATAATTTTTCTGACTTAACACAGAGCCATACTGCGTTTATTTTCATTGGGAAATTTAAAAGGGGGAGTGTAGCAGAAAATTAAAGTCTAGAGGAGCAAATGAAAGGAAAAAGGGAGTGAAACAGAAATAATTTAATTTTCTCCTTTGTGGTTTGATTTAAACGACAACTCCTTACCTTTTTTGTGGTTTCCTTTTCTGTTTTCCAGTACAGAAACTTTGCAAAAAATACCTATTTTGGGGGCAATTTTCAGTGTAGAGTTTTACAATTTTTTTTTAGAAATTAGAAAACTGAAAGGAAAATAGGTGACACATGAAAGCCTTTGCTGCTACTTAGCGTAGCCATAGCTTCATACCTTTCAAGCATGTCATGCAACTTTCCAATAGTTGAGCCATGCCAGTATAGCAAGTCCTGTCTCTCATCTGCCCCTATCTTTGCAGCAGAGTTAAGCATATTAGCATCCAGAGTGATTCATCTCCCACAACAAAAAGGGTAATGGAGCAGAATGACTGAGGAAAAAGAGGTTGTCTAGAATTGTTCACAGTCTGGCAAAATAAGGACCGTCATGAGAGAAAAGTGATGTTGAAAACAGTGAGGACACTGGTAAAATTGCATAAAAATGCCTAATGTGAGAAGAGTGTGCAGGCCCCAATATAGGCTGGAGGGGAGAATGTGAAGCACAGACAAGCATCATGAAATAGACCCTGAGATGAAGGAAGATTGAAAATGTATGCACAGAACAATCTTAGAGGGACATAAAAGACACAGCAATGAGCTGCTCCTGTGGAAGAAAGGAAGGGCTTAGTGCTGTAGTTACAGAAGTGTATACTGGTACTTTCAGAAAGTTAGATTAACATTAGGTTTTCTGTTGTCCTGGTTTTGGCTGGGATAGAGTTAATTTTCTATTTAGTAGCTGGTGCAGTGCTGTGTTTTGGATCTAGAGTGCGAACAATGCTGGTAACACACAGATGTTTTAGTTGTTGCTCAGTAGTGTTTACCTTAAATCAAGAACTTTTCAGTCTCATGCTGTGCCAGTGAGGAGGGGCACAAGAAGCCAGGAGGGAGCAGAAACAGAGCACCTGACCCAAACTAGCCAAAGGGGTATTCCATACCACAGCACATCATGACCAGTAGATAAACTGATGGGACTTAACCCGGAAGGCCCAGATTGGTGCTTGTGACAGGCTCGGTATCAGTCTGGTGGTGAGCAATTGTATTGGGCGTTGCTGCTGTTTCTTGTTTGTTTTGGGAATTTTTGATAAGGGAGCATCTCATTTGCTTTTAACATAATTAATTTTATTTTCTAGTATCAGGACTTGTTCTGGTTTTGCCAGTCATCTTTTCTGTTTATTCTGCAGGTTTCTTCTGGTTCCAAGAGATGTATTTTCTGCTTTGTTTATATACTGTTCCCTAATCTTGCACATTTTCCTCTTTGTTCTTCTGAGCCCCTTGTTTGCAGCCATACCATTAATTTCTGTTTGCTCCTCTCATAGAATCATAGGGTGGTTTGGAATGGAAAGGACATTAAGATCATCCAGTTCTAACCCTTCCACCATGGGCAGGAATGCCTCACGCTAGACCATGTCGCTTACAGCTCTGTCCAGCCTGGCCTTGAACACTGCCAGGGATGGAGCATTTACCACTTTTTTGGGTAACCTGTTCCAGTGCCTCACCGTCCTTACAGTAAAGAACTTCCTTATATCTAACTTGAACTTCCCCTGTTTACATTTAAACCCATTACCCCTTTCCATATCACTGCTGTCACTGATGGAGAGTCCTTCTCTGCATCCAGATTTTGGAGTTGTGTGCACCTGTTTAGCTGAGTTAAAAATGCTTACACATTTACGTGGGTTATGCTGATAGTAGTGCTACAGGGTGCCTATGCGCTGTCAGCAGTCGTGGTGTTTTAGTGACCGTGTGTCTCTCTTCAGTGCCAGGAAATATTAAATTATGTCAAAATAGTGGAGATAGGTTTGTGACTAGAAGCGTGGGTTCAGCAGTTGACTGCCGCTGTGAGATGGCATTCTGATGTTAATACTGGATGGGAGGAGACAAGAGTACGCTTGAGCCATAGCAGTACATCACCTGACAAAAAGCAGTAATGAATAAGTTAGTGACCAGCAGGGCTGCCCAGACAGACGGAAAAGCAAGCTAGCTATCTGCCATGTCATGGTGAAGCATTTATTGGCTCTTAGAGATACAGGTACTGTGTTAGCTCTTTCAGCCACTGATAGGACATAATTCATTGTAAACCGCACTGTGTTACACCTGTGTGTTTTGTAGCCTGTTGTTAACTCTTAAGGGTGGTATAAAAGTGTAAGTGTGAAAACCAGTCACTTTGAAGGAAATTGGATTTTCCTTTTTTCCCCCCTGATGAATGAATTTCATTTGGAGACAAACAGTGTCAAATGTCAGCTACATATCTTCATATTTACTTCTCTATTCTCAAATGACACCATGTTATTTGGTGTTGGTAGTCTTTGGTCTTGTTAAAATACTTCCAAGTGCAGAAAAAAACTATTAACACAAATTCATGGAATCATAGAATAGTTAGGGTTATAAAGGACCTAATCATCTAGATCCAACACCCCTGCCATGGGCAGGGAGACTACACACTAAACCATGTCACCCAAAATTATGGAGTACCTAATTAGAAGAACAGTTAAAATTCAGTGTACAGTTTGTGTGGACTTATTCTAGGCTAGTTCGGGTTGGGGAGTGCTGCCCTTCCTGAATGTGCAGATTCTACTGCGTTACTTAGCCAAATACTCATAGTTTTGAAAATATCCCTGTTTTGTTGGAATCCATCTCTGTCTCCTGATGTCTGCTGTTTCTCAAAGGGGAAGTTGGTTGGATCCGGCTACGTTTTCTAGTGGCTGGCTGTGGTATTAGTCTCTGAAGAGCAAGGAGAGAGAAACAATAAACTCAAAACCTCTCATTTCAGTATTTACAGTGTTTTCGAGTATGAGGGGTAAGATACTTGCTAGAGATTCAGAACACAGCAGATCAGAGGAGAGCCTCCTGGCAAAAGTGAATATGAATCATTTTGCATTGTTCCAGAATTAATTACAGATTCTTCATTGCTTATGTTAGTGCGTAATGGTTGTACTGATTTTCATTCTTAAGTTGAAAACAGAAATGCCTTTCACAATTTATACAATGCCGTATTTTTTCTACAAGTACAATGCATGCTTACATTTTGGTGTATGTTAGTCTCGGAAGATGTAATTTAGTATTTCAGTTCCTATTGAGCAGTTACCAGCTGAGACACCTTTCCTTGTATAATTCTTTCTTAGTGCAGGGCTTTTAGTTGTGGGAAAGGTGTGTCTTTTTTAATTTCTTACTTTTTTCCAAAAAGAAACAATCATAATGCAGAGCCAGTATTTGTGATTAGCAGAAGTTCACTTTCCGCCTGTTACTCCTCTCAAAGGTTTAGTCAGAGAAATATAAGGGAAGAGGCCTGGAATCTTTTCCTAAAGACGTCTCCTAAGTAATGGAGTTAAAGGTCACTAAAAGCTTATGGTGGGCCTCTGCAGAGGCCATGGTCAGCAGAATCTATTTCACACAGTGATTAAAAACTTCTTGTTGATTCTAAGGGATAACCTCACCTTCTGTCTGTTTTTTATGTAAAGGACTGATTTGTCTTTATGTGTTGGCTGTTGTTTCCAGAACTACTGGAGCTAGAAACTAATGCTACACACTGGTAAACTAACACCTTAATCTCCTGCCTGTTTGTGATACCAGCTGTTAAAAGCTGTTAAAAGCTTGAAATAAAAATGTAATGTGAACAAAAAAAAAAGAATTCTTTGAAGCAAGGGCATTATTCTAAATAAGCATTTTCAGTGTTTTTAAAACATCTTGGTAAGCTGTCCAACTGAAATAAATCCCAGAAGTCACATAACTGAAATTTCATTTAAATGAAGTTTAGTCAAAAGTATGTGACAAGCATAAGTATTTTGTATTTTTCTCAACTAAATGTTATTGTCCCATTATAATTATTTTTATTCTAAAGAAGGTCTGCCTGTTATTTATCTAGCAGGGGCTCCTATATCTGTCACAAGGGTTTTGAGAAAATGCTGAGACCTCTTACTACTTTTGAACTGAGATTTTTGGAAACACTGAGAAGATTTAAAAATTAATATCTGAAAGAAAGATTCCTATGTTGACTTACTAAATTATGTTTATCTGCAGTAGTATAAATACCATCCAAATTCTCTAATGACATCTATTTTAACCTGTTACCCAAGAGAGAATTACAGTTATCTTCTGACACCTGTTCTGGTGTTCATTGTCACAATGCAAACATGATGACTAACTTGCATATTAAGAAGGGATCAGGAGTAGGAGCCTGAAACTACAGGCAATTTAAGTTATATGTGAGAAATAAATGTCTAAAAACTAGGTCAAAATCAACAGTAGAATTTGTAAGAAAGATGACAGTGTGTATGTGGTATTTAGAAATAGAGTTGCTTCAAATGCGGGTAGAGTTTATTGTCAGTAAATGGACTAAACTTCGAAGGAGGAAGGAAATCCTTTGGCCTACAGCCCAGACAAGGCCTCAGTTGTCTTCTTTCTATTGTTTAAACCAATTGTGCGGGTGTTTACCACATTTCATAGCATATTCAACTAATGAAGAAGATCTGAATAGTTTTATCTACAAATACTTCATGTTATTCAAATCTTTTATTTTGATTACAGTTAAAAGCTGAACTTTTATAAAATATAAGCCTAACACAAAAATAAAATTGTGTTCATTAAGGTTAAATTTAAATGAACAAGGAGCTTAGGTTTCTACATAAGGTTAAGTATTAGTGAAGTTTGTGAAGTGCTCTTTTTCCTATTTCCGTTTATTTTGAGCTAAACTTCTTCATGTACTTGATGGTATTCACTTTCAGAAAGGGACTTACTACACTGCTTTCTGAAGCTCAAACAGGCCTGTAGGTTGAAAAGCTGTGGGCTGCAGACTGCTGTCTGATCTAGGAAGAAAAGCTAAGTTACATGTGAAATCATACCATTTCCTTCTTTAAACAGTGATGCCAGTTACATTTGATTGAGTACAAGTGTATTATGACTGCCTATGAAAAACCTTAAGATTTAGTCATACAACAGCTATTCCAAGGTAGAAATACTGGATGGATATTCTGAGAGCTAACAAATGCCCATTCAAACCCACTTACATACATATCTTTTTGGCCTCCCCCTTTTCGGTAGGTGCTATGTGTTTTTCCCCAACATATGACAAGCTAGGAGATTCAGAATAGTTACATTCTTTCTACCTTTGTTATGCTACTTCAGCAAAGCCAGGAGACTTACTTCTACTGTATATATGTTCTCAAACAGAAATAGGCTTTTCATAAATAGGATGTCTAGGGTGGAAGTCCTCAAGTCAACAATTTTTATAAAGCCACACAGATCTGTGGTTTGATTATAAGCTGAAGGAGATAGATTTCTTGTGTGAGAGACTTGGAGGGCAGTATTTTGCAAGCAGTGTTCGGAAAGGCAATATTCCTTGCAGTTACGCCCTCTTGCTTCTCACACTTCATGTATTAATGTTTAGGCCGCTGTGCACCTGGCATTGCTTGAGTTCCTCTCAGCTGTGTAAAACAACAGTGCTGTTCTCAGCCACATCATAGTAATGAGAGTCTCGTGCATTCTGCAGTTAGGGCACTTAATTTTTTCATTATTTTCAAGATGAATGCACACGTACCTTCCTGTTGTTTTCTTGAGTTTTCTTGTTGGGTTTTTCCTTTCCTCTGCTCCTGTGTTTCTGAATAACTTCTTATGCAACATGCAGCAGCAGTATGCAAATAAATGGTTTAAAAACTTATTCGGAAGCACAGACTTAGAAGGTAACATGGTTCTGAGAGTCAATGGAGCAACATACTTCTGACTAGCATATTGTGTGCCACTCTGTTAGGTTCTCATTCAGCGAGAGGCTTCAAAACTGCCTGATGAAGCCAAACTTCTGCACTTAATCATAACTTTTGTCCTGAAATCCTGCTTTGGGACTTTGCTCTGGCAATGTCCATGTCCTTTCTGTCAGCAGACCATTAAGCAGTAGCTGACATTTTCAAAGAGATCTAATGTCAGGAAATACCTTTCATGAGTGTTTCAAAACACTGTTTTGAGTGTGCGGAGGCCTTCCCAATTCCACTGGTCATTTATTTTGCGTTTTCGGAAGTTTGTTAACACAGAAGTTGCATCTGAGTAAGTTGAAGGAGCACAGATAGCTTCTCGCTGTTTTCCTGTTTTCCTTCACTGTTACAGGGAGAGGAGTCTGGCAGACACTCCTGATGTTGCAGAGGTTAGTCATCAGTACTTAAAACCACTTCAAACATAGCTATTTAGTATAAATGGTGCCAAAGTGCCACAGACTCTCCATCAGGTTGCTTTCTGCTTCTGCCTGTCAGAAGTATTCCCTATTTAAAACATTGCATCTGCTGAGCAGCAAGCATCCTGTGTGCAAGTCAGATCTTAACTTTCCATGTTTTCTGGCATCACAGCATGGCTGCATCCTTAAGACATACCTGATGTTTTAAGGCTTTGTCTCTCATATTGGATTACAAATTCTAGGTAAATTCAGCAGACTTAATTACAGAGATTTTCTTACATTTGTGAAACTATTTGCCTGAAAATGTTTATAACTTAATTATCTCTGAGTCTTCTACTCTTTTGCAAAACTCAGCTGAAGTTGGGAAAAGCATGTGCCTGGAGCAGAGTGGAGAAAGATGCACAGGCAATGGTTGTGTAAGCCTGTTTTCTTTGGAAGGTAGACTGGAAAGCAGCAACACAAAGAGTTGAAATAGAGGAATAGAAGGTGAGAAGCAAATTCATATATTAAATAGAAAATAGTTTTGTATAAAAAAGAATAGGAAATAACAGTAGACTTTAACCTAAATTCTATACACTTGTGCTTTAAAGAAGAAAAGGCTATAGACACTGGGGAGGAAGGTGTAATTATAGGCAGTGTGTCACACTATGGTGAAAAGCCTTTTTCTGAAAGGAGGTGATACAGTTGTCTTTAAGATTATTTAGTCTTGTTTTGCAGTCCTCCTACAGTTTGTGTGTAACTAAATGTTCCCATTGAAAATACTTTGTCTCTTCTGGGCTTGATCATGAATTTGCTGATATACTTTGAGTAAGAGCAGTGATGGTTTCTTACAAATTCTAAGACTGAGATTGCATCCTTAAGATAAGTCTGATTTGATCTACTGGCTGCTTTGAAAGTTTGGGTTGGAGACTGACTAAAAAGCTTCCATGTTTCCATTTCATACTCCTGGATTTGGAGTGTGGGTGAAGCAAGCAGATGCTTTTTATTCAAACAAGACTGTGTCTTGCAAGCTTGAAAATATTTAACTTTTCCTAGATCATGTGTACTCAAGTATAGTGTACTCCAGTATACATGGTAAAAGGAAATAGTGTCATTACTGTTTTTGGTTGTTTTTTTTTTTTTTTTTTTTTTTTAAAGAGAGAGACAGAAGATTAACAATGCTTTTGAAGTTGAGAACTGTTAAGTAGTAAGAAGCAGTATGTGGCTGCATTACCCAGTAGTATCTTAAAGATGTATTGAGCAGTAGGCAGTAAGATTTGAAACTTTACAAGTTGAGTTATGCCAGGGAAAACTAATTTAAACATTTGATTTAAGAAATGAAAGATATTTTTTAAAAAAGGAAACCTAATAGACATTTACAGTTATCAGTTATAGTAAAGTGTGTCATGCAACATTAGAATTTAGTGAGAAGCTGTAATATTTGGGAAAATAAAGCCCATGACGTTTATGCTACTAAGCAAGCCACTAAGACTGTGACTGTAAACTTGGACCCACTTAAGAGACATTTATGGAGAGTTTTTATATTCGATTTTTATAAAACAGACATTTTTCTAACTCTTAGCTTTAAACTGAGAAATAGAAGAAGGAAGTAGAATGTGCAGGAGTGAAGGGACTGAAATACAGTCTTAAGTTTTCAAAGCTGGGGTTACAGACTTTTTTTTGTAATTTTTTTAAATACAGTAGTTTCATTGGAAGGCTATTTCCTGTTAAAATTGTAATTCTGTATCTGATCTACACAACTATAAGATCGCAAAGGTCTTAAAATTTCTTTCCTTTAAATACCATTGTGCTCAAAGAGTATTGTATCAGGATGGAGGATTTTTCTAATAAACAAGAGGAGAAAAGGCTTTTGTGGTGTAGTATAGATGCAGGTAGTATTTATTTGTAAGGGTTTTAGTTGAAAATTGTATAAGTTAGGTTCTTTACCACTGTGTTAAAAGATTAGTTTCTTCAGTACAGTCCTTATAAATCTGTGCAGTTTTAAACATTAGTGACAAGCAAGATAAGAAGGCTGTAGCAGGTAATTTTGAGAGCATAGCTCTGAGAGGGATTTGTGGTTTTATAAAGAATTGCCTCTTCCTTCTGAGTTTGTAAGTAACACAAAATGGGAAAACTCACCTAAATAGCATCTCTTATTGCCAGAATTGGAAAGATAATTCTACAGTAGATGCACTGTTAGTTTCACGTGTAGGAGATCTCTTACATTCTTGTCCTCAGGAAAAAACTATGTCATGCAGGCTTTCTGGGGAGAGTAATTATTGTTCTCAGACATTTTCTCATACCAGCATGCAAAATTTACTTAATACTTACCATATTCAGGTGTAGCCGTAGAAAATAAATACTATATGCTAATTTGAGCTTATTCTAATTATAGTGTTTTTTCTTGCAAATACCATTAGCAAAGAAAATAAAAAAGGATGGTAAGAGAACGTACAGTAGGTATTTCTAACTAGAGTTCTAAAAAATCTTGTCTATGCATTAGTGATTACAGTAGTCTACTGATTGGTAATTATTTTGCAATTGAAAAGTACCTTTAAAGCATCTGCCATTTATAAAGGATATCCATTTGACAGTGAGATTGATTGATGTAGTCTTACTTGAGGACAGGGGCAGAAGAGGGTTTCATATCTCATTTGTGTATATGTGGCAGTGACGGAAAAGTTGATAACTGATTTTACATCTAAAGAAGAAAAAATTACACCAGATTTATCCATTTTTTAAACTTACTAAATATAATAGAACTACAGGCAAAAAAAAAAAAATAAATCTGTGAGAAGAGGCATCTTGAATCCTTGTTTTATCTCTACTAAAACCCCCCAGAAAAATAAAAAGAGCAGCACACTTGTACACAAAAGTATATACTTGTATACAAAACTTAACGCTTTAGTAACTATAAAGACTAATAAGAAGATAAGGAATGCCACTGACTTCGTAGGTAAGATGCATAATGTGTTTGGACTTCTGGTCCAAGAGTGGCTTGTAAGTGTTGACTTTTGGATGTTGTATGCTGTGGGATTCCAGTTATGGGGTAACTGGCAGAGAGACAAAGGTGATACAGGACTGTTTCACTCAATACCTACTCAGTAAATGGCCATTTCTTCTCTTCAGAAGGTTATGAAGTCATGTTATGCTTTATTCCTTTCTTCTGATGTAACTACTCAGGAGTTTCCTTGCAACTCCAGATGGCATGTGCCTCTTTTGGAGTCACTGCCTTTGACCAATAGTGTTTGATTAAGTTTATGTAAATGAGAATCCTCTCCTTGTCTTTGAACATCTCTTACCAGTCCCAAGTAGCAGGAAATATAAAAAAGCAGTGCTGATTCCTTTGCTTTATATTCTCAACATTTCACATTGTGTGAGTCAAAGAAGTGGGGGAGAGGCAGTAGAGAGAACTTCCGTGGATCTCAGTTTTAAATTCTTGCATGTATGTATGACTGGAAAACAGGACTAAGCACCATAGTTTAAAAAACCTGCAGATACTAAAAATAATAGCATATTGCTAGTTGGCAGAAATGTGTATTTCAGAGTCCTTTTTCAAGGCTTGAAAAAGCTTGATGATTCAATGGCTGATATTGCTGCCTTAGATCATAGGACTGCATTCTAATATTACAGCTTGAATGGAAAGCACAGTGTTCTGTTTCATCCACAGTGAGGACTGTTTCTTCAGTCCCACTGTGGGTTGTATCTTATTCCCACTCTTTTATTTGCTGTATGTTATAATAACAGAATTTGAGAAAAAAAACTATATTCAGTATGGCTACAAATTTAGTTATAGATAGGTAGAATCTCTCTTTGAAAGATGTAAAGAAAAATGTGTTATGTGTGTGGTGAATAATACCAGGTGAATGTAAAATCAACATTTAAATACAAGTTTGTGTCAACAGTAAATGTGGAAAGTCTGCAGGGGGAGCATTGCAAGATGTTTTTAATAAAACTTGTTTGAAAGTTTGTGACATTCAAAATATTATGTAAACACTCAGAAAGACTTTTTCTTATGCATTAAATATTCTTTTTTACTGGAATGGCATGGTATTCTATCAGTAAAAGCTGTGTATGCCTCAGCAAAGTGTAGGAAGTAAGTGAATATGGAAGGTAAATTCGAAAATCTAAATAGGGATCTTTGATACCTGTGTCCTAGCAGAACTGAAAGTGGGCTGTGTTCTTTTTTAGACTTTATAATTTCTTCCTTTTCTTTTGCTCTCTTTATTTTAAACAGTGATGCAATTTTAAAGTTTTCCCATGGAAGCTTTTACTGTGTTCACATAGAGCTCAAGAAATGATAATTTTTAAATGTATTTCTTGTGTAAGCTGTATGTGGTTTCAAAAAAACCCTTTAAATATTCAGGCAATGTGGAGTCCAGAACAGTAGGAGTTTCACATTGAATAGTATTATCTCAATCCATTGCCATCACTGTTTCTGCCTGCTGTGTGATTGCAGATGGCATCTTTGCTGTAAAGCATCTGGGAACAGTTGTGCAACTAAAGATACATAAAGGAAATCATTGTTAAGGTGATGGTTTGGAAGTGTAAGCTAAATGATGAAAAATCTTGTCAATTCTCTCATCCCCTTTTAGTTTTGCAAGGATGGTAGGGCAATAAGGAGATAACCTCCTGTAAGGTAAGAAGCACGATCAGAAAAAAAGCTTCAATGCTTTGGCTAGCTCTCTGTACATACAGTTCTGCAGTTTGAAATAGCCCTGTTTTCAAATCATGGCTACACTGACATCTTCTTTTTGAAGTAATGCTAATGGTAACAATTTTCTCTTATTGTCCTGGATATGGGTGGAATGAGAGCTCTAGGGATAAAACTCATATAATGTTAAAGTAAGTTTCCAAATATTTAGATTGGCTGTAAAGTAGTAGTCCAGAAAATTTGATTGCCATGGTGCTTGGATTACACTTAGGCAAAGGTTTTTGTGCGAAAGTATGGTATATGATGTGTGGAAAAAAAATTTGCTAAATTAATAAATGTATTATGTAAGAGTTTCTAAGTGGTTTATATGTACTAGTTTTTGTTTAAATTCGAAATATAGCTGTTTTCAAGTTATGCTGAAATGCTCTGAAAGTAATATTTGAAGTATTTGGAAATAAATGTCTCGTGCAATGTGTCATACATTGTCGTTAACTGAATGCGATTAATGACAGGTCATGTGTTTCTTAACTCTTGAATGCTTCAAAGGCTGAATTGTAAAATAATGAGATTTATGTTTATACAAATCTTGGCTTAGAAATGAATGATTTGGACAAAATAATACAAGTCTGCTGTTCTTTTTATCCACTCAAGAGGTTTGTTTACAGATGTATGCTGGTTGTGGTGAATAACAGAAGTTATGATGAAACCAAAACATTTTATCTGTAATAAATCAGGAAGCCAAATTATCATAATAAAATTAAAGAGGTTTTGCTTGTTTTATTCTTCAGCTATTAGAAACAAACTTGGTATTTTATTCTCTATCTTTGTGAAACTGTTTATGTTGAAATGATTCAGGATTCATTTAAGATTATTACTTGTTAATTTTCAGTCCAGGAATAAAACTGTTATGTATTGCCTCAAGTTCCGACCTTAGCAGTTTGGAAATCCGGGGAATTAAGACCTTTTAATCACGTATATATACATTTCCTTGATGTGGTACCCTATAATTTTTTTTTTTTCATTAAATATCTGCAAGTGCTCAAGTAGTAGGTTCTGTTTAGGTTTAGAGAACTTCTTTAGATTTTTTCATACACAGTACTATGTGTATAAAAGCCTGCCTTTGGACCTTAATGAAACCTAATGCTTTGTTTTGTCTTTTTTCTGAAAACCTACTGTGAAATTTGCTGTAGTAGGTGTTATAGTACTCAAAGACTATAGTATCTTTGCTGTATCTCTTTGGATGTGCATTGTATGAAATGATATTCTGCTAAGGCTTCTCAGTTTGCTTAGAGTTTGCATAAATGTATACAGGCATTTGAAAACCCATGAAAATTGAAAGTTTAGTTGGAAATTTGACGCAGTGTAGTCAATCATAATGAGAAACCACATCTAACCTTACACTTACTGCTTTAGTTCTGCTTTTATTTGCTTGAACACATATGTACTATAATTTTCTTACAGACCACCCAGCTGGTTACTTTTCCATTAGGCTTGGACAGTTGATTAAGAGGCAGCTGCAGGTGAACTGAAGTTTAGATTTTATTTTTTTTGCACACCCCTAGATGTTCCATGTAACTAATACAAAATTTGCCTGGCATTCTCCCTGGTAATGTTCTTCTGTAATACCAGAAACCCACTGAAGTCAGAATGAGAATCTTAGCTGGCTGAAGTGCCACAGGGAAGTCACAGAGTAACAGTACTGAGTACTGATGAATGAATAAGTTTACAAAGTTATGTCAAAGTTTACAAAGTTTCTAAAAATGCTGGAATTAGTTTGTATGCTATAAAAATGAACTAGTAGTGTTCTACCCTTTGAAATGTAGAACTCACCAATAATCTATATTTTAAAAGAATAGCATTTGTGTCAAAAAGTGGGAAATGTCTGTTACCTGCTTGTCTACAGTATGTTAGGCTATGAATTTATATTTAAATATTATGACTTTCATACATAGAACTACATTATACATGTGTAAATTCAGCAGAAGTGCTCGTACAAAAGTCTATTCAAGTTTTATGTGCACGTGAACAGTGTGTTTGAGAACTAATGCTAATTATAGTAAAATCAAGCATTTCAAATTAATCTTGGAAATCCTGTGGAATTTCCCATGTATGTTTGTAGTAGAAGGTTTTCACATGATGTTTATTGAATTATTTTATCAGAATGAAGGAATATCCTATTTGAACTAAGTATCATTTTATATAGGACTTCTACGAGAAGATTCTTTCCTTTTGCTTGACACTGAAAAAGGAAATACTAAAACAGAAAAGTGCTCTTTGGTGGTAAACACTACATGAACTGAAAAAGCAAGAAGTGTCTGTTGATTCAACTTGAATATTCCATTGTGTTTTTTCAAATAGAACTAATGGGTTTTGATAAAAATTGGTTCTTAACATTAGGTTTGTTAGAAGTGGTGAGGTGTTACAGTGAAGTTAAATTGCATTGACACTCTGGTTTAAAATGAGAGACCTGAAAAATATTTCTTCTTAAGCTACTCTGTACATAAGTTAAGTTTCTTCAGTAGCTACTAAGAAGATTGACAACTACATCAGTATAATGGTAATGAATGGTCCTCTAATGTGTTTTGAAAAGAACTAAACCTATTACAGATAGGGACACACTGAGTTGCATCTGAAGCAGGCTCTCCGGGATCATTTATCTCAAATCACACAGTATTTCACTGTAATAGTAAAAAGGAATATGATGGAATGATACTTTTTATGAAGCATAGTAACAAATGTGAAATTAACCTTTGCAGAAGAAATAGGTTGCTGCCATCTAAAATACTTTGAAAGAATTTGAAATTTCAAAGCAGAGTTCTTCCCCATATCTCAAATAATAAAAATTTTAAGAAATGCATTTATTAACAAAAATTAGGTTTTGCCATCAGAGGAGGGCTGTGTCATACTGGCTATCAGGGTGCAGCGATGACTGGCTGCTCTTTGAGGGCCACGAGAGAAGGCGGATAAACCAAGTGGCTGGGGAGGGGCCTTGGCAAACTGATGCCCATCCTACTGCCCCTAAGGGATGCAAGAGAGGCAGGCACCAAAGTGGTAGTCTAGTTCCCCTGAGAGTCCAGATCATCAGGCAGTTAAAGCATCAAAGTGCACCCAGAGGCCTGACACTAGTTATGCTAAATAACAGTAGATTTTTTGCTCAGTTTTCATCAATTTATATCTTGGTGTACTTATTTTTCCCTTCTAAAACATTTTTGTATTTTTCTTTTTCATGTGATAGTCTTGTATTAGGGAAATTCTTAGACTTTTACGAGAAGAAATAACTATTGACCAGCTAAAACAGTATTTGAAAAATGAATAATCGGATGTTGCTTTTTGTGTCATAAACTGAGAGTGAAAGGAGTAATTACCTTGTTTTGATGAGTGAACTGAAGAAGTATGACATAGAAGTCTTATGGGAATGCATACATGAAAACTAGGCTGTCATGTTAGCAAGGTGATTTTTTTTGTATGATGAATTTTTCAAACAGTGGTCTGTAAACTATGCTGATATTTTTCTGAGGAACACAAGCTTCTTTTGGCTCTCATGTAACAGAAAAATATTGGAATAAATATAAAATTTTGATAGTGCAGCTATTTTGTGAAAACTCTGAGTCATTCCAAGCTGTTGTTATTTTTGCATTACATGTATCTACTACAGAGTACATTTTATACCAACCATAGACTGTTCTGCAAGCATAGTTGAATAAAAGATGTGTTTGAATTATAAATACTGAATGGACTTAGCATCATATTCTATAGAAATTTTGAGATATTTCTGAAAAGATAAGGGAATGGATTTGAGTGACCTTATCCGAATCTAAAAATATGTGAGTGAACAACTGCATTTTCAGTATTGCTTTTATCTCAGTTACATAAAGCGTTATTTAATCTTTTCCATTTAACTTCTGCTTTTAGTTGCAATGTCTTTAATTGCAGTAACAGATGTTAAGATACTTTGAGTCTTATATTCAAAGACTGATCTTTCCTCAATGAGTTATGTGTATTTGGTTTGTATCCAAAACTTTTAACTGGAAGGATGACTTGAGTTTCAGCTGCATTCTAAAGTGTTGAAAGTCTTTGAATTGTTATTTGCAAAGTGGTATTCTGTAGCTTCTGAGAATTTAAGAAAATTACATATCCATGAAATATTTTGTAGTATTGTGCTGTTAAGTCATATGCGCAAGAAAGTAGGTTTTAAAGGATCTTCACGTTCTCTTTATTTTTAAAGAGCAAAACCAGAATTAGTCTTTCTGCTTAAGAAATGCACAGTTCTGCTGCTTGTAGATTTTCACTCATATTTGTTCAAAAACTACCATCTTGACCTTGCATTTTAATCTGATGTTCTTTTAGAGCATGTAGCTTGTATGCACTTAGAAAAACTCTCAATCTATTTTTCTAATAGTGCCTGTAGGTAAATTTCCAATCAACAGTGTAATTGCTTCATAAAACAATATTGCTTATAAGAAAAATATTTATTAATTCATTACATTTTGTTGCCCCAAAATTGCGTGCATCTGACTAGTTATGTTTGTTCCTCATGTTGCTACTGCAATATGAATACTGTTATTAAATCCTAAATAGTAGATATGAAATATGCTGGTTATTAAGAAGTTTCCACTTTTCATGTAATTTTAACTTTCGTAGTAAGTCATCGCTATTTGTAAAACCAACTTCATTATTTCTCAAAAAAGAGGGTACGGTAAAAACACGAAACAGGAATAAAGCTCTGCTAATGTTTTCTTTCTAATATAAAGACTACTGGGATTTAGTGTCTTAGTTAGAGTAGGCCAGTGGTTTTGACATGTTTTGAGAAAATATTTCTTGAGTAAAATGTGTACAAAGCAAGATGACAGTTGTTCTGGTCTGAAATTTTGTGTTCTAGATACTTGCCATGATGTTCCTAATGTCCAGACAGCAGTTACTTCTCAGACAGAAATTATAAGCACACAGAAGAAGAAATTTACCCTCTAATATATTTATTTTTATATAATAGAAATTTATAATAGGGATAATGAAGAAATCTGCTACTCTGATTAAGGTAAAAGAACTACATAAACACATCCTTTATTAGTCCAAGTGTTTCCAAGGAGCAGAATTATGTGTATTTTGTACTTCTGAGTTTTTTCATTGTTTAACCACTGTATCTATTTTGCAGATTCTGAAAATGGAATGGGGAGGAGAGTATTCTCTAGATTCTTCCAATTTAGACTGTTTGTTGGATGTCCTTCCTACAGAACCGGAGTTTCAACAAATCCTTAGTGATCTTGATGAAAAAATAAAGAAGAACTCTTCTAGGTAAAGAGTATTTTATTTGTATCCAAAATGCTAGTGAAAGTCATTTTATTAAGGAAGAAATATGGCTTTTGTCTTCTTTTGTTTCTAGTTGTAGGTTAGAAGTTTTATGATTATTTTACTAGTAATATTACCTTAACCACTTAAGCATTTAACAAATTTTTAATGCCAGATAATTTTTGTGCTATATATTTTCTCTCAATGGAATTTTTGACTGTTGAATCATCTTAATCTTAGGAATTACTACAGGAGGTGTGATAGTGGAGGAAGAAAATGTGTAGTCCCATGACAGTTGTATTTCCTAGAGCTATGAGATAGAGCTTTAATCACTGAAAGAGCTACAGAATTTTACAAGGCGGCAAAATTCGAACCCCATATGTTCTTTAAGCATTTCTAATGGAAGCAGAAAAAGCAAGAAAGTTAATATGTGCAATCAGTGCTACAGAAACAGTGCAGTACTGAAAGACTTCTTTGTTGATGCAGATTTTTTTCACCATTACAAAAATATCAGCTCAAGGTTTTGTGCCTTATTTAAAAGCAGTGGTGGTGTTTTGTGGCTAAGCACTTTAGTACCTTTAAAATACTTTGAAAGATGCTCTCAAGCAAATAAACTAATTGCCCTTTTTGGTGTTGGAGATATAATAAATATCATAATTTTGTATTGAATTTTGAAAATGCTTGCCTTTGGGTAACAGTGCATGTTACAGAGTTGTATGATTTCAAGAAAATAATCTTCAGATGACGTCTGTTTTACAATTGTGTCATTTTAATGAAGCCCACATTTCTGTGACGTCTTTGTCTGCTCCCAAACAGCTTCCTGAAGAATGGAGAAAAACCATTGCTATATCTCACTGAAAACTGATTTAGGCCATCTCTGAATTATTGCGATATTGTTTATGCCAGACTTGAGACATTTTCCAGGCTTTTTATTTATGTTACTCTTACCTCATAGTTTGAACAACATTCTCATTTAAAAATAGTGTTTACAAGGGTAGTTGTGATAGCAATAATCTGAGGGTAGCAATAATAGTGAAGATCTGGGAAATTTGCTATTGTGGGCCACCACATACTGCAATTTCATATTACAATTATCTTGCTGTTGACATCAGTGAAATGTAGATGCTTACTTAGAGTTTTGTTGATGCCATAATACAGTAATAGGTACTTAAGTTTTGAGTTTCTGTGGTCTTGTATATCTGGGAAAAAACAGGATCAGCATTTTTGGCAGTTGTCTTGTCACCTCTTCAGCTATCAGATAAAGGTGATTTTGTCATAATTATACAGAGCCACCTCCAGAGTTAGAAAGATTATTATGAAGATGAGTCTTTGGAATGCATGCTTTACTACTATTTTTGGTTTTATTTTGTGTAAAATGTTTGCTACTGGTTGAGATAATTTGGGCTGTGGGAAAGCAGGCCAGATGTTCACTCCTTTTAATGCTACTTTATATTAACATTTTATGGTACATTTTACATTAAGATCATCACAGTGGAACTGTTTGTAATTTTTTAAGAAGGCAGATTGTCCCTGTCTTAGGACATGGACCTACAAATTAGAAGGGACTTTCTCTGTAAGGTTTATAAGATCAAAATGGTATTTTATGCAAGGGCAGCAGGAAAATGGATTAGGGAGTGGTACACAGGAACACATGCCCAGAAAAGCTTTGTATTTCTGCTGAATTGACATTTAAACTGGTTTTCAAACTAATTTTCACAAGCAGAATCAGAAAGTAGCTCTGTAGTTAGCAGGTGATATTTTGCTCCTGTAATATGTCAGTTTCAGAAATGGAGAGGAGTTTAAAAGAAGATGGACAGCAGCTGATATGACTTTTAAATTAAAAAGAGTCATTTTATTGCTAATATATTAGAGGTAGCATGGAGTGAAATCATTTTCAAGTTACCATTGATCTTTGTAAGTGGTATGATAAGAGCGGCTCTGTGTGCTACAGTGATACAAGTGGAATACAATCAATTTTTCATCAGATAGATTTATGATTTTATTATACCTCAGAGAATAAACATAATAGTATACAGCATATATATATGTTTTTAAAAATAAAACATTGTGTAAAGAATTATGATCCAAAAGCGCGTAAATCATTTGAATGCTCATTTATTGCCTTCCAACTGAATAGCTTTTATGAAATTGTGTGACGTGACAAATCAGATATGCTTTCCAGCAGTTGAATTGCCTTCACTATTTTTGTATTGTACCAATTCTATTTGGTACTACAACAGAAAAAAAAAAAAAGGCCATCTGTTTGAAATCGTTTTATTTGGAAGTTTTAAGGGAGTAAGTGCCACTATTCTATTAACAGAGCCCTTATTACACTTGAATGTTAACTATTTTTGCATCAGTTTATAGAAGCAGGTGATTATGAACTGTCAAAACTATTGTCACTGCTGGCCAGTTTTGTGTGCAATGATGCTCTCAGGTTATTTGCTGATTTTGTTTTCATAATTTCATCAGGATAGCCATTTGTTTTCAGTCTTTCCCTTACATTTGCCATGACTTTCACTGTTAATCGAATCTCTTTGGATTTTTTTATTTTTTTCTAATTGGAGGATTAAGAATTCATAAGAGTTAATTTTTGAGCAATCCACTGAACTAAACTTTCAGCTGGTATTTAATGTTTCTAAGCAGGAAACAAGGTACAGAGCTTGAAACCAAGCTTACAGCGCATAACTTGAAAGTGACTGTAAATGTGAAATCTCTTCAGCAGTTGGAGGTTTTTTGTGTATTCAGTTCCTAGTCAAGCTGTGAAAAAAATGTTATCATACACACAAATAAACCTGTATTATTAGCACAGCAGCTTTACTCTCTGGCTTTCTCCTGTGCTGTTGGGGTCACCATTGTAAAGAACATAGGATATTAACAGGATTTTCATCCGTTTATACAGTTGGGTTAATGAGAGTGAAAAAATGGACATGCCAGAAAGAGTAATCTGATGGTCAAATAGACTAAAATGGAACAATGTAAGCATTCTAGAACTGGAACTATAATAATCTTCTCATTTTTCCAGAATTTTAGAAATCCTAAGAGATACATTGTACCATGAGTATTACAATAGGTTATCATAAGCATTGCAGGAACATGCAAGATGATAAACAGCCAGTTTTGGTAAAATCTCTTGTTTCTGTTCAAGATAAGATTATCAAAACATTCTTTACATGAATCTTTATGGTTTTGTGGATTTTCTTCAGTTAGTTTGTATCTATAATTTTAAAAAATTACTAGAAAGTAAGTTATTTATATTTTTGGTTAAATTCCTGCATCATCTGCAATGCCCACATGAAATTTTTGTAGATCATGAGAATTTTTCTTACTCTTTCTCAGTTGGCAGCTCAGTTTTCATGAAATAAGCCAAAATGTTTTGTTCATCATGGAGAAATTGTAACAATAAAAATGCCTGTGGATGTTATACTGGTAAAAGTCTCTCTCAAAAATTTTTTATTACTCTGACACACAGGTTTATAAATGATATAACTAATTTTTTTTACAAAATGGTTTTTAGTGTTCAAGCTTTTTAATGAAATATACATGATAATAATAAAGTAGCATTATGCTAGTGTTTCTTCAAAACACAGTGAAGACAAGTATTTAATTATTTTTGAACCGTCTCTTCTTAATAGAAGACATGTAAACTGGTTCTAAAACCAGATCTCCATGAATATGAGGATCTTAAGCATAAGTAACATGAGGTTTAAAGATAATTTCACTTTATAACTTAGCAGTTTAATTTAACCAATATTATTGTCATTTTCATGGCTGCTCCATATGTTATGTGAAATAAATTGAAACAGTGCTTGTTAGAAATTGAAAAGAGTTAGATCATCCTTCAGCTTACTCATATTATTATTAGGAAATGGAAAATGATAAATGGAGACAGCAACCCTCATTTTGATACTGTGCTTTTCAAAGTCATCTTGTATCAGTATAACAGTGCTTACACTATCATTTCCATTATAAGTACATGGTTTGTTACTGTCCATTGATGCAGCCATGTAAAAAGCAGTCTCTCCACATGATTTATTCCTAAAAACTGTCATCGGCTTAATAAATAAGAACACCTAGGAGTTCTCAAATTGAGACTGCCTCTCTACAATACTTACCAAATGGTATAGACATACTACTCCAGAAAAGCACTCCAGTGTGGAGACAGACAACATACAAGAACTTATGCTTAGCTTGTAAAACAGCCCAAAACTGCACCGTAAAAAGGAGTAACTATTTTGGTGAAATCACTTCCACTGGCATAATGGTATACCAGTAGTGCTAACCACAAGCACTGATGTGCCTACAAGGGCTCAAGACACTGCTTGCATGGGGCAAAAGATTTCTTTCTTGAAAAATCAGTTTTATTTGACAAAAATCCTTATGAGCCCAAGTATTTTCTGCTGAGAAAGATTGGTTTTTCTTTGAGCTTTTATATTCCACTGCTTGTTTAATAGTTTGGTGACTATTTTTTTTCTGTTTATGTCTAAACAGTTCCACAAGTTCAACAAAAAGTAGAATTGTCTCCAGAAGAAAAATTGAGGGCTGATAAATACCAGGACACTATCTGACTTGAGTCCATGTGTCATAAACTGCTAGAGATGATGAAAATAATCTGAGAAATCTTAAAATATTAGAATCATCATAGAATCATGGAATGGTTTGGCTTAGGAGGGACCTTAAAGCTCATCCAGTTCCAGCCCCCTGCCACAGGCAGGACACCTTCACTAGACCAAGTTGCTCCAAGCTGCATCCAACCTGGCCTTGGACACTGCCAGGGATGGGGGAGCCATAGCTTCTCTGGGTAACCTGTGCCAGGGCCTCACCACCCTCACAGGGAAGAACCTTATAGATGTTGACCAGCGTTATTGCGACTTTTTTTCCTAAACACTTTCTGAATACATGCATTCAAAATATTCACAATATCCTCCAATGATTAAGTTTCATAAGTTAATTTTTTTTTTTCTTATGATTTTTATTTTATTATTCTTTGGCATCTTCTAATGACACTGTTAGAGACTTGAGACCTTCCATGTGACCAGGAATAGGCTAGTTTCCAATAAAAGAATTAAGCACCTTCCAGTTAGGTTCAGCAATGTCTCAAAATTGATATAAGCAGCCAAAACATGAATTGTGTGCCTTGCCTTATCAATAAGGTTTACTGTTTCAGAGGGTGTTTCAAAAAACATACATACAGAGCATAGGATCTGTTAATAGTACTAGACAGGGAAAAAGCATTAAGTGCTGTACTGTGTCTAATTTTGGGGTTGCACGCAGACATGGTTGTATTCTTCCATTGACTGCACATGATTTTAAGATGATTTGTACTTCTATCATACATGTATAGTGTCCATTGATATCAACTGGGTTGTTGACTCAATTTGTTAAAGAATGGAGCTTATTTTCTGCACTGAACTTAACAAAATATATTTGCATTTTACGAAAAATTGTCATTTGTGGGGAAAAAAGGATACGGCTTTTTGTAATTGTACTTTTAAGAGTGAAATTCATTAAATACATTAAGCACATTTTTCATGTCAGAAGTATATTTATGTTTACAGTATTGAAAACTCCAGCAAATTACCTAAGAAAAGGAAGTCAAAGTCTCATTCTCCCTACACTAAGAAATTATAAAGTTTTAAATACAAGCTTATATAGTGAGGATAATTTTAGTCCTATTTTCCAGAAGTTTTTTATTTAAAATGATTGAGTTTTAAACCCAAATGAGACATTTTTTTTTTCCCAGAGGTGACCAAATTCCTAAATATTTAATTATGTAACTAATGTGAAGGAATAAGTACCTGTAGTTAACCATGTTCTTGTAATACTAAGTGTTGAGAAAAATCTTAAAAGAAATAGCAATGTTTCTGAGACCATGTTTGCATACAGTTATACTGGAAGCCAGCAAGATGAAAATATTTTTATTCAATCAAATCCAATTTTAGTCCTAATTCATTGTTTACTTTATTGGGATAAAAGGATTAAATAAAATGAACAGACTTACCGTGATTTGTACCTACAGGGAGGGTCACTGAAATTTATCCCTTTAATACCCTTATCAGTGTTGGGACAAATTACCAAAATAGCCGGCTTTGAGAAGGCTGTCGCCTATTCATAGGTTGTAGTTTATTGGCTAACACACAGATTCGTGTGTCAAAGATGAGTGTAAAAAATGGTTTGTAATTGAAGCAGATTGACAGAGACTAACAACTGTAGTCTTTTACAATTCACAATTGTGTAATCTATTTGGGTATGTTTGAATGAGACACATAAGCACACCACAATAAAAGCCTTTGATATTGTCTCAGGAGTCAAGGTGTATGAACAGGGCATTCAGTTTTCTAGTCCTGAGAACTGGTTTCACAAATTAAAAAAACAGATACCAATATTTTGTCAAGTTCAGAATTGGCATTCATGGCTGGGCAGTCCCATCTGGAAGCTGAGCCAGGCCACAAGCAGAGAGCAGTTGCTTTTCATGGAGGTCCTTTCTGCTCCTGGTAAATCCTTGGATGATAGGAAGATATTTGTTCCAGTGCACTTCATTTTGAACTCAGCCATGCTCAGGATTAAGTCTTTTGCGTCAATTTTTTAGAGGCATTTTACAGGCCATCCATGTATTCATAAATTTAAAAAGGTTTTTTTTTAATATTTTATCATTAGTTGTAGTTACTGAATTTGGTTTCTGAAGATAATGCAGCTGTAAAATGTTGTGACTTCATTTTGTTAAAGTAGGTACACTTTGAATGGTTTACTTAATGTCATGGAATCATAGAATCATAGAATAGTTAGGGTTGGAAAGGATCTTAAGATCATCAAGTTCCAACCCCCCTGCCAGCGGCAGGGACACCTCCCGCTAAACCATGCCACCCAAGGCTATGTCCAGTCCAGCCTTGAACACTGCCAGCGATGGAGCATTCACAACTTCCCTGGGCAACCCATTCCAGTGCCTCACCACCCTTAAAGGAAAGAATTTCGTCCTTATATCCAACCTAAACTTCCCCTGTTTAAGTTTGAACCTGTTCCCCCTTGTCCTCTCACTACAATCCCTCACAAAAAGTCCCTCCCCAGCATCCCTATAGGCCCCCTTCAGATACTGGAAGGCTGCTATGAGGTCTCCACGCAGCCTTCTCTTCTCCAGGATGAACAGCCCCAACTTTCTCAGCCTATCTTCATACGGGAGGTGCTCCAGTGCGTGATCATCCTCGTGGCCCTCCTCTGGACTTGTTCCAACAGTTCCATGTCTTTTTTATGTTGAGGACACCAGAACTGCACACAATACTCCAAGTGAGATCTCACGTAAATATACCCATAATTCTTAATGAATACAGTTAAATATGGGAAAATAAGATGTTCAAAATAACCTACTTATTTTGGTGATTTTTTTAGAAGTTTTATAGTCATAGTTTTGGAAACAAGTATTTTTTTTCTGACATTCAAAATGCTACACTTCTTCTGCACTTACATTCTTATGATTGTCCTTGCATTCTATAATTAGAGTTGATGCAGTTTTCATATTCAGCTTGTTATTGTTTAGTACTGTATTTTCAAGAAACAAAAGGCACCAAGCGAAACCTATCATAGGTAATTCTGGATGTCATTCTCAGAAAAAGTATGCTTCTCTCTTTTGTGTTTGTTATAGGTAAGTTAAAAATAAAAGGAAATAACAAACTGCTGTTTATCTCTGAACTTAATTTAGTGTGATCATTTGCCTATTTTTTTCCACTGTTTTTTGAAATGTCAATTCAAACATACTCAATTTCCCAAGGATGACACTGATTTACTTAATTGCTGTTGATCAGAATGAGGCAGCTAATAGGAATTTAGGGTAGATTGCACAACATCTGCAAAAGAGTGAAATGCAAATCACTCAATAAAGAGAGAATCCAGTAGAAAATCAAATAAATACTTCTGCATCCTGAAAGCCGTACTGCCGGCAGAATTAAATGAAGTCAAGTCAGTTAGTGGGTGATATGCAGAATGCGTCTCATCACTGTTTTCTTCTACAAATTGTTATGGGTTAGTAGTGTTTAATATTTTTTTTCAATTTCATATTCAAAGCCAACTATATTTTTTATAAAAATATTTTCCTCAAAAAATATCACATTTCATGGAAAATTAATCTTTCCACCCAGAGATGTTATGTGGAAAAAAAAAATTAAAACTTTTTTCAGGGCTACTAATCTGAAAATTTGTTTTCCTTTTTTTCTCTTTTTTTTAAACTAGAAGTCTTTAATTTGGTATTTTGTCCCAGCCCATAATGCACTTGAAGATTTTGTTTGTTCTCCAGTTTCTTTTCTTCCCTCTCCTCTAGTTCTCCTTTTCGTCTCTTCCTGTTCTCTTTTGTAATCTTCTCTAGTCTACTTTTGCCAAAAATTGTCAAGTTTGAAAATGTTAGAGAGCAATTAAAGAAAAAACAGCCATATTTCATCTCTACAAAATAGAGTGGCAAGTAGCAGAATAATAGACAAGTTTGTTGTTTTGTTGATGTCATGAAAATAGAAAGTAACATGATCAAAAGTATGTGACACTGAAATACTTGTTAAGAGCCACGTCTCATCTGATCCCATATCTCTGCCCAGATAGAAAGTACTAAATTTTAATTTGTGTTAAACCTTGCATCCCCTTATGTAAGAACATAAATGGAATAACTAATACACTCCAAAATGAAATTCAAATAGTAATGAAAATCACTTAGTACTTCAATAAACCAAAACTAGGAACAATCTTATTGTTGTCTGTCTTTGTATTAAGCCTAGATCTGCCTAGATCTAGGCAATACTGCTTTTCTAACTGAAACTATATAAAATACTAAGCATTGTTTAAAAAAAAAAAGTCATTCTGAAATATTGAAAAGGTGGTTGTGTTGGAAAAGATACAGACTTAATTTGTTTCTGGATTTTTTTTGTTGTTTTCAGTGTCGCACAACTAGAAATAAAATCATTTTGGATATTCAGTTGTTCTTGCAAGTTGTCCAACTGCAATTCCTGTAACAACCATAGCAGCCATATCTGATTTCATAAATAGGATAATGATTCTAGGTGAATCTTACGGAATGGATCAGTGCCTTGAAAACAAATTCTGTTTTCTTTCAAATACTCAAATGGCAAAAACAAGAAAGAAAGATCTGCTTTCTCAGCACAACTGACTCTAAAATTCTTTTCAGCATTTTCTGTGATGTCAGTGAGTTTTTCAGAATTCGTTAATATATGTTATGTATTATAAAACAACTGCTGATTGCTAAAAGACCAAAATGACACATTCACCTTTGAATGTGGTAGTTGATTCAGGTTATGTTCTCTGTTTTAGCTAATTAAACACCAGCAACCAGATCTTAGGTTGGATGATATCTTATTCACTGACAACAGTATTGAGAAATACAAGATTGTTGGAGAAGTCGGGTAGTACTTATTGAGGATGGTGCAGTCTGTCCTGAAGGAAATATATGTTAGCTCTAGCTCAACTGTATTTAAATATTAATCATGCAAATAAGTCAGGCCTTATTTTGCAAGAGTAATTTAATCTATGAAGAAGGACTAGTGTTACATTAATTTGATGTAGTTTTTCTTTTTGAAATATGGACTATATAAAATGCTTTTATCTCCAAGTCATGAAAAAAAAATCCTGTGATTAATTTTTTTTTTTTTTTTTAGCATAGACCAGTGTCTTAAAGACCTGCAAGCAGAAGTAAATGAAATATGTCCTGATGAAATACTCCAAAGCACAGCTGACTGCCTTCAGTGGCTAAACAACTGCAGTTTCAGCTCTCTCAGACCTTGTCCTACAAACCATGGAGAGCTGATGGAGTTCCTTAGGACCCTGGTAAAAATTGTTTACTAATGACTTCAATGTTTGGGAAAGTTGGTTATGTGATGAGGAGGAGGGAGCTAAGGTGAATTAGCGTTCTCATTTCAGTCTTCACTGTGGTGAGGATAGTCCAGAATTTTTACCGTAAGGCTTAGTACTGGGTTTAATGTCTGCAGCAGGGGGTTATGTTTCCTTTTGATCATGCCTTAAATAAACAAACTTGGGACAAAATCTTTTCACTGATACTACCACATGTTCAGCACTGCTAGGACTGTTTTATGAACACATGTTGGTGAAAAACATCTGAAGTTACTGTCTGCCCTGAGGCTGTTAGTGCTTGGTCTTCGCTTGTATCAATATAATTCATCTAATACAGATTATTGTTCCTGGTGCATTATTTTAAGTATTAATTATCTGTCTTCTTTTTCTTACTAGAAATGTGGGAGCTACATCCTTTGTCCTGGCAACTTGTACAACTAGATAAAGCCAGAAATAAAATTTCACTTGAATAAAAAAAAAATCCATCATTTCAGAAGCCATTTGTATCCAAAATTTTTTATTAAATTTAACCTTAGGAACTATCTGTGGAAAAGGAAGTCTGGGAAATTGAATTAGCTAGGTAAATGACGGATGATAGCTTGGTAAACGACAGCCTGCAAAGTTATGTATAAGCTAAGTATGTGTGTGTTTAGATGATGTAAATATGTATGAGTGTCAAAACAAATAAATTATATCCAGCAGATTTTTCTTTGTCACTCCCATGTCATCGTTTAGTTAGAGGCCATGAACAGCTTTTGGTTAAGATTGGCTCTATTGGCAGAGGAAAACTGCTGTGGAGAAATGGAGTATTTTGTCCTTTGAGACTACCTCCTGGCTAGAGCTCAAGCTTCATCAACTCACCTCTTGGTTTTTCAGCCTTTCTTAAAGGGGGTTGTTGATCTTTCAGTCATCCTTAAATCGACTGAATATTAAGCTGTGTCAATTGAGGAAGTCACCTCTAGAAACACCAGGTCTTTAATGTTCATGGAGTGAAGATTTTTGTCCCCTTCTAACACAGTATGAATGTTGCTGTTAATAATCATCACACTCAAGGATGCCTGAGATTGCTTGATGTTATACATCATCTAGAAAAAAAAAGAGAATCCCAGCAAATGCTGACTTATGAAGTCTTTTATTACTCCTCTTAGTCCAGTTAGCTCCTTACTTAAACCCCCTCCGAAGAGGGAATGGCAATGATGACTTCTGTTCATTCCTTCCTCTTTCTTCAATGTCTATTCAAACCATATACCTGAACACCAGGTGGCGGCATTTGTTTGGGAAACACCAAAATGTCCCCGTCTCTGCAATACTTGGGGTATCTCTTACAGAAAATATGCTTTCCAGCTCTTTGGCTTACCAGGAGCTTACTGGCTACATGACAGTCTGAATGTGGGCTTTGGAGTACAGTTAGTCCTTGAGAATGGCTCTGTGGCAGGCTGCTAAGTGGACAGCAAAGGGTGAGAAGCCTTAAAGTCTCAATTCTGCACAGTTTATCAAGATAACATCAGGAGCTCAGGAACTTGGACATTACTGTTTCCAGACTCAAGACAATCCAGCCTCTTGTGTAGATGAGACTACAGATGAAAAGTATACATGTATTAGCATAGACAATCCCATCTGTAAGAAGTTGTACTTGCAGTAGATAATCTTTAGCTCCATAAACAATTCTGCAGTAAACTGGTTTCAGTAATATTCAGCATTAATGAGATTATTACTGTCTGACCTTTCTTAAATATATATCTTCATCCATTGAACTAATTACTCAATTGACTGAATTTATCACTTCCAAGCTTTTAATTAAGTATCATATAATTCATATTCAGTAATAGTAACTTGCCTTCTACTTCAGGAAAATGTCCCTAATCATTGTTATCCTTTACTATGAGTGTTTAATGTGCTATGGATTTTGTTTATCTTTTAAGCTACTGCAACAATTAAAAAAACAGTGGAGAGTTCCGTATGTGCTTTAGCTGAAGTGCTGTATTTAGATTTATTATTAGAGTGGTATTCTCATGCATTTGTGAAATGTCATGCAAATACTGAGAGGTTCTTTAAGAAACCTGAAAATCTTAATTATGCGAATTTTGTCATTGTGTATGCTGTTTTGCAATTCTAAATATTTAAAAGCTGAATATGTTTGTGAACAGATCTTCATTAAATTCTGTTCCTGCTAAACTAATGACAAAATCTTTTAAAATGAAATATTAATTTTATTGTATTTATTTATTGATATGATAGGTAGTAGTCTGTAGTAGGTAGCCGTCCAGTTGGTAGACTGCAGATGTTTTCCTGTATATTATTGTCACTAAATTTCTCATAAGAGGGCTTTTCATGTTTCTTTAAAACCTTTGGATACTAATTTGAATCTTTTTAATAGTTTTAGCATCATCTTCTGAAGTATTTTTACAGGTTAATTTTTAAATAGGAAAGCCTATGCCAATATAGGGAACGTTCAAAAAGATTTGATGACTCTGTTTTTGGAACCTCAGAGTTCACTTCAGGGGCTTTTTTTCTGAGTAACACTAAGTCTAATATGGCATCTGTAAGCCTCAATTTAAGATGCAAAGGGCTTGAAACAGTACTTAGGTTCTTACTAGCTTTCACGAATAAAAATATTTCTGCTTAATCTTAGAAAACGGCAGTAGGGATTTGCTTGGAAGACATTTTGGATTTATCATTATTCCTCATGCATCAGTTACATTCACTGTTATGACAGCTTCTTGTTTTCTTTATTTCAGAATATAGTATTTGGGCGTGATTCATTAAAAAAAAACCAAACCAACATTTAAGCTCCAGAAGCCTTCCTGTGGAGACTTGACTATTCATCACGGTGGTTAGTGATTAGGGTTTCAGTTTACACACTGAGATACAATCTCTTTGGGGCCACAAAATTTTATAGAATACTTCAGTAGATAATGACAGAAAATCAAATCAGCCTTATGTATATGCATCTTGATATGTGTGATTTAGGATTTTAACTAGTTATACATATTTCTGTCATCTGCACGTTTTTTTGCAGGATATTTGACTGATAATTTCCTTTGTTATTCTTTCTTCCCCATGTGTTTCCAGCTTGTAAGTAAAAAAATTCATAGGAAACATTCTGAAATAAAGATGTAAAATTGGAGAAAAATAGCTAGTCTATTATTTTTAAGACTTACTTTTATGGGAGGCAGTATTCTTTTGTTCAGAATTAGCTACTGTGGTGCAAGTTTGGTTTTTTTTTTTTATTTTCACTGTGGAGTATGCCAAAGTAGAGGGCAATTGGAAGGTTAAACTCTTGTTTCCTTCC
The DNA here is from genome assembly GCA_028858755.1 of Ara ararauna. Lineage (NCBI taxonomy): Eukaryota > Metazoa > Chordata > Aves > Psittaciformes > Psittacidae > Ara > Ara ararauna. The sequence goes on along the minus strand of CM054410.1, from coordinate 67,995,423 downwards.
TTGAGAGTGCAACAGTTTTGAATCATCCAAAACAAAGAATTTGAGGTGTGGTACTGAAAATTTTTGTGACTCAAGCATGAGAGAGGAAAAAAAAAGCAGCCTATTGAAGCTTTCATTCTAAATTCTGTCTTTTTTATATTTTTGCAAATTATCTATTGATAAAAGCTTGATACAGTAGAAAAACTGTACAATTTTTTTTTAAATTATTATATTTCTGTAGTACCATTGTAAAATTTGATTTATTTCTCTTTCAAAATTAAAAAAGAAATTAATTTTCTCAAGTACTGTAGGATAAATAAATGAGCTGTTCTGAAGGTGGAGGTTTGCCAGGTGTTTATTTGCAGGACAGAGGCTAGCTGGGAGGCCCAGATATAGGCCATTAGTGGAAAGAACTATCCCTAACTGATTTGCCAGAATGCTTTTTTGTATTGGAGAGAAGTGGTAGGTGGTAGGGGAGTAAGGGAGGAGTTTTCTATGTTCGTGATTCACCTAAGACTTGCCTATTCGGTTTCTGAAACCCAGAAAATCAAGAATACCATCAGTTTCACTCAGTTTTCTTGTGACTGTGATGGGGAAATTTGTAGGCCTCTCATGCAGCTTCAGAATTGAGAGAAGATCCTTATAAATTTGGCATAGGACTGTGGCCACATCCAACCTCAAAGAGGTAAAATGCTGAAGATTCTGGAAATGGGTTTATGAAAAGGCAGGGGTTTTTGTCTGAAAGAGAAAGAGGATTTTGATAAATTGTTAATGTATTCATCTGAATCTTGATTTGACAGGATACACAGCTTCTTATTCTGCCCTGTGTGATCTAAGCCTGTTCAGTGTTTACAAGTTTTCAATTTTAGTTCTTTAAGGGGGTCCTGGGAAGTTTATTTTATTCTTAGAATGGCCTTTTTGATGGTTGTTGAGCCAGAACATATAAAGCAGCAATATTTCATTTTATAAATTCCTCTCTTGGTTTGATGAGCAAAACCTGTCTTTATAAATCTTGAGTAATTTTTGTATCATTTTCTTTCAAAGATGCGTGTGCGGACCACAACAGGCTGCAAAGGCTTACCTAATGAGCTTTCCAAAGCTTTCCTTGGAATTGCAGTTTAGAATTGGTTAAGAGAAGAGATTGAGGATGTAAGAAGGCTGGGAAGGTGAATGTGAGTTATTGGAGCAGGTAGAAAAGGAGATGGATTGGCGCATAAATCCATGGAAAAGCAAGCTTTCTTTTTTCTGTTGCTTATATAATAATTTAATTATCCTATTTGCTGGTAAGATAAGTAGCACTGGAAACCTTTGGTACCATAGCATGAAACTGTATTTTATTAACTGGAATTAACAAAACGTATCTAAAATACTCTGATTTACTTTTGATAGCAAAGCTTGCTGAAGAATGAGCAAAATCAAGAAGAAATGATACTTCACTTCCTTCTGGATCTCTCTAGTCAGTGTGGTGTCTCATTTCCCTGTACTCCAAGTGGGACATCTTTTGAGTTAACTTCTTCACTTCATGCCGTTGAGGATGATTCGACTATGGATGTGAAATCTCTCTGGGATGATGTGAGATTGCATCTTCGAAGATTTTTAGTAAACAGACTGCAGAGTCAAGGAGAAACAGCTACTAATGCTTTACAACAACAAATGGAGTTTAAAACTCAGTGCATACAGCAACTTCTGTTTCTTTACCCTGAATCAGAAGTCTTAGTGAAGTATCAAAATATGCAAAAAAAAGTGGTTAGAGATCTTATACAAAACTGTATTTTGTCTAGCTGTGGTGAAACAAACTTCAATAAGGTGGTTCATGGTTACCAAAGTTCCATACCCACATTGTGCACAATGATAAAAGAAGATTTATATCTGCTGTGTGCAACTATTGATCCTTCTTCATCATTGACATTTGTTAATGAAACTTATCTGGTTACCATCACTGAAGAAATAACAGTTCTTCTTGAAAGACTCTGTGAGCTGCAGTTCAAAGAAAATGCTCTACATATAGTTAAGGCAAACAAGATTTCAAAGAAGCATAGAGGAACAGTCCATGCTGTGGGTTAGTAGCCTTATTTTATGTCCATAGTAGTTAAATATTATTTTAATCACACTCCTTTTTTTTTAGTGTATATTATTATTTCCAATGAAGGGAGAGGCCTGAGTTTGTTAATTGCAGCTGTATGTTTTAACCATATTATTGCAATTGAATTACAGACTGTTTCAAAATTGTGAGGAAAAATGTTTTAAAGTTAGGAAGAGTATCTTGTGCTTATGTATATAGAAACACAATTATAATTCACTGGATAACATTGTCACATCATAGTACTTTTTTTCAGACTAACTTATTCCAACTGTTGAAATGTATAATAGAATAAGAACTATTTAATCTGGGTTTAAGAAAATACAAACTCCTCTGCTGTCTACACCCAGGTTTTCAAATTATCAGAAGCTTAAAGGATATTATAGGAAAGTCTGTACAATAATGCAACCATAAAACAGACATAGATTCATACATCAGAGCTGACCCAAAAGATTACTATACAGATTCTAAAATAAATAATATATTTATTTTTTCTAATCTTGTGAAAATACAGTAAATTAGTGTTAATGCTACCTGGTCCTTTCTTCTTGTTCTAAGGAATTTAAGGCAGGAAAAGAGTCTGTTATAAATGTGGTATTTTCTATACTTTACACAGTTGGTGAGTCTGACATGTTAATTTCTAAAAAGAGGAATCAGAACTTTAGAAAAAAAGTCATACAGAATGGAAATTTTCATCACATAGTTCAGTATGCAAGAGCTGTTTGTTCAAAACATAGCCTTCTATAAAGGTGAAGTAGTTTGCAGACAGAAAATATTAAAAGTTTAGAATCATGTGAAAAATAGAGAAACCAAAGATAGATCTTTGGGTAGTACAACGTACACAAAGGGTGAGTGAGGTGATGATTTGCCAGCTTTGCACATAATAAAGTTATACTCTTGTGAGTTTTAAAGTCAATATACATGTTACTGTCAGTCAACTTGAAATTACACTGGAAGAAATGCAGAAATAACTTTTCAACAAGAGCTGAAATATGGAGGAGTATGTAGAACATATGTAAGAGAAGGTAAGTGAGAAGGCATGCAGACAAATGTGAAAGGATGAGAACTTTAACATAAAGCTGATATATTAGTGGGATGGAGTGTAGGTGGAAAGCAAAGAGAAGTAGTATCAGAGTAAACTTGAGTTACGAAATAAATGACGGGAAGTGTATCTTTGAGTTACGTAGTGAGATGGGACACAGTGAAAGGATTCATTGACAAAAAATTACTGATACGGAACTGGAAGTTTTTAAGTTTTTCTTTCACTCTCAAAACAGCTCACAAAGATAGGGAAGTTCTATTGTCTCCATTTTGTGTCTAACGCATGGAGATTAAACTGACTGTAAGGGTGGCTCTCTATAAAAACACCTGTTAATTGCTTCTGTATTACAAGAAGGAAGAAAACAGTCCTTCAGTCTGTTAGGATAGTCTGAATTCTTCTACTTGAATTTTCTACTTCAGTAGTCTAGATTCTTCTACTTAAATTTTCTTTGCCACAAGATGCGTCTTTACATGCTTTTGTGCCAGCAAATCAGGACAGATTTCCACAGTTCTGTTATATATTCAGAGAAGAAGAGAAAGATAAAAAATTAAAAGTAAATCTTGGTACCTGCTTGCAACTTCGAAAGATTTACTTTGATCAGACATATATTAAAGGTCAGATTTGCAGGTGCAGCAGCTATCCTCTTAGCTCTCATAAAATGTGTTTAGAAGTGGTGCTGGTTTAATATCATTTAATCCTCAAAATTACTCTCTTCACAGTGGCTGTCACACTCATGTTTTCACCTCTGCACTGTGTAGAGCTTCATACAGTTTTTCTTCAGGAGATTGGTATGGGAGGCGAGCACTGATTTCCTTGCAATCTCTTACTAGTTTTCTGCAGCATCAGACTGTTCTAGATGATCTCTGGTTATAGGCTGCAGGCAGCCAAACAACAGAGCAACAGTGAGTGAAGTCAGCAGGCTAGAGCAAAATAGGGGGTCAGAGTTGTGAAGTAACACAGGATTTTTTATTATTTTTTTTTCATTTGGTGGACATGACATAGCCTATTATTTGTTGTTATTTATAAATTCAGGCAACATTTGTACTTGTATCATTAACAAAACATTGTTGAAAAGTTTATGTATATTATTGAAAATGCTCTTCTATGAAGAACATTTTCTGGAAAAAGATTTCTTTCATAATTTTTTGAATATACTACATTTTTACTACACTAAGTCAGAAGAAGGCACTTTTCCTTTGGAATTAAAGTGTTCACAAGGCAGTTCACACTGAAATAACTATTCTGGAAAAAAATCTACAAAATTACTGGTTTTGGAGTTTTATAATGGTAGACAGGTGTTTAGTGGCTTTTGCTGCTTGGAATTCTTACTGAATTCTGATACCTTTGCTGCCCTCCCACAATTGAGAGTGGAAGTTTGTATTTATACATCAGTGTAGTTAAAAGACAGTTTTAATAAGTTGCCTTTAATAAGTTGACTATGATACCCAATTTGTTGAGTATCAAAAAGAAAATCAAAAAAGCATGCTGGAGTATGGATGGAATGGGAGAAAAGGAAGAAAAGAGATCTTTTTTTTTCTTAGTTGAGAGACAGTTATACAAATCTGTTTCTATTCTTCTTCTTCTTTTTTTTTTTTTTCGATGCGTGTTGCCTCTGCCTTTGGGAACCACCAAAGCAGTACATTTCAGAACAGCAAAATAATCTAATCTAGGGAGTTCAATTGGGACTGTTTTGCCAGAGGTGAAAAAATGATTTGTGTTTACTTAGTCCACCCTCAGGGAAATGTGGTATTTTGTTTGTTGAGTTGTATTTGTTGGGTTTTTTTATGTTGGTTGGTTTGGTTGATTTTTTCATAAGTTCTGCTGTAATTGATCATACCACATATTAGAGGAAAAAAGTAACAAAATAATGAACAATGTTATAACCTCAGAAAAATTTAGGTGACCTACTTTTGTCAGGAAAATATAGGCAGACTATAACAAGGTTTAACAGCATTACGAATCTTTAAAATATTTCATTTATAACAATCTATTTGTGAAGGAATTAACATTTTTGTTTTCATACTGTATTAGAACAGTTCTTTGTCAAGTACTGTAATGAGATTGTGTACCTTTATCAAGATTAAGGATGAGCATTGTTTTAGAGAGAAGCTAGGAAAATGGTATGGGAAAAGAGGAAAATTCTTTGCAGCTTGGCATTTTTAATTGTTAACCTTAGGAGGCAGGTGGTCTTATGGTGTAACTTTATCCTGTTCCCAGTTAAGTCAGTGACTATTTTAACACTGCAGGTTTTACAAGCTATTAGTGTTTTGGCTAAGTTATTGTAATAGGTTTTTACCTAGCATGGGTCATAATTTCTCTGTGCTCTGTGTACTCTGAGCACATCATTGATGTTTCGAATTTGCTAAAATAATATCCAAGAAATTATTCTTATTCGCATCAGTATTTTTTTATGTAATTTTGTAAGATGATGTTTCGGCCTTTATGTCATATTAATCATATATGTCTTTCAAAAAAATATGTAATGTTACAGTATTTAAAAAAATACTAACATTATGTATCTGTTAACATACTTAGCATGGGAAAAAACATGCAGACAGCTGGTTTTACAGCTTATCTCTTTTGATTTTCTGCTTCAGTTTCCAATTTGAAGTTTTCCAGAAATTATTTGCAGAAAGTCTGTTAAATGTGGATTATACTTTTACCTTTTGAACCTTTTTCATGATTCTTTGTTTACAAAAATGTTAAGCTAGTTTAATTGGGCATCACTAACCTATCCTAATCCTTCATCTTTTTTACATGAAGACACAGCTGCTTTTATAAGTGATATCAGCCAAAGAAACTTAAAACCCATGAAATTATACATATTTTAAATATTAATGGAAAGTTTTCTTTGGTATTATTTATTTCTATTTTTTAATATGTCTACAGAGAGACTGTAAATACATATGGTGACTAATTAGCCTATTTTTAAATTTTGCATGGTTAAAACTAAAAAAGATTAGAGTTTTGAGTTTCATTTTTTGTGACATACACTAATTAATTGGCTTCATATTTATATTTAGTCACAAACTTACCAGAGATCCTTAAATAGGCTCTCATACCTACTGGCATTTGAAAAAAAAAAACCAAACCCCAAAAAAAAACCAACCACCCAAACAAAAAATCCAGAAACCCAAATCCCAACGTTTTTAGTTTGTTTTTTCGTTTGTTTTTTTTTTTTCTAAATCTGAGGCAATACATGTCTTCTTCAAAATCAGTAGTTGATTAAGAAAATATAATTGCAAAGTAGAGGAAAACTGAAGTGATACAGATGTGACTAAGTACATTTTTAGCTACAAAGTAATTAAATTGCCTTCACTGATATATTTTAATATTCATATTTTACACTTTTACCCCAATATGTAACCCTCTTATGTGTCCAGAAGGCTTCTCTTTTCTTTTTGCAGAATACGGCCAGCTTCCATTTTATTGTAAAGACATATTCAAATGCAAACTGTGATTTAAATTGTAATATTTAAAACTTCTTATCTTTAAATATTCATGAGTTCCTAAGGAATATATTGTGTTGATGGAATACCTAATGTGAACATGACATATATATAAACTTGAATACAAGGACTCAGTATTGTTTAGAGGAGCTACATTTGTGGGATGTAGATGAGACCAGGAAAAGAAACAGGCTTTGGAGTAACTCGTTGAAGTGAAGGTAACTTTGGGACATGAAATTAAAGTACTTGGTAAGGAAAATTTCTTTTAAAGTCACTTATCTTTGCGTATTCCCAGCAATTTATTGTCCAGCTAACTTGAAATGTGAATTTTGGGGTTTTGCACATTTGGCTTAAATTTAATTTCTCTACATTCATGTGCACATGGCTTTATTTCCCCAGTTTATCATTTCTTCCCTTGGAAATAAAGAACCTTTGCTTCAGACTTGCTTTTATCCATCCATTTAATTTAAATTCAGTTGGTTTGAGATTCTCCGGACACCATTATTGTCTGCAACCAGTCTTCCATGATCTTCTTATCTATCAAAAATATGCCAAAAATAGCATTGATATCTGCTGGTTTTGTGACTGCATGATGAAAAAAATACCAGTTACTCATGTCTGGGAATAATTAGGACCCAATAACTTTAGTATAATTTATTCCCCATTTATGTCTGGAAATTGAAGTATTCCAGACTTAGTTTCATGTAATAAATATTTATGTCTTTGCACCTTTTTTGACATTGCTGTCCAGATTACAATCTGTAGCAGATAATTTACAATATTTATTTATGTTGCTTTTCCATGATCATAGAATCATAGAATAGTTAGGGTTGGAAATGACCTTAAGATCATCTAGTTCCAACGCCACCGCCATGGGCAGGGACACCTCACACTAAACTGTGCCACCCAAGGCTCTGTCCAGCCTGGCCTCGAACACCGCCAGCGATGGAGCCTTCACAACGTCCCTGGGCAACCCATTCCAGTGCCTCACCACCCTTACAGTAAAGAATTTCTTCCTCATATCCAATCTAACCTTCCCCTATTTAATTTTGAACCCGTTACCCCTTGTCCTATCACTGCAGTTGCTAATGAAGAGTCCCTTCCCCACATCCCAGTAGGTCCCCTTTCTTACCTGTAGTACATTGTTGAAATCTGGCTTTTTAGAAGTGTTTAGAAGGGGGAGGTGTCTCAGTCACCTGGCTTACTGCTGTTCTGTCCTGGAAAGTCCTGTTGCATTTTTTGAAGTGCAGGTGCGCCAGGCTATTGCAAAGTCACCCATATGGATTACAGATTGTAATATGCAGTATCACAACCTGCCTCAGCAGTTCAAGTTCATTATATTCTCTGGATCATTGCATTAATAAAAGCAAGTTTTCAGTTGTATCTATAATGTGTTGCTAAGGGCTAAGCATTTTAGAAATACAAAGTTTAAAGGTTAATTATGGAGGTTTATTTAAAGGGGGCTTTACATTAATTTAAGCTTTAAAATATTTCAAGACCTACATATCTGTTGTAGTGACTCATAGACATTATAAAGACAAAAATGAAAGAATGGTAACAGAAACTGGAACTTTACCTCCTGGCTTCCTTGCACATATTTCTTTTCTTTCTTACTCCAGCATGCCTACAATAATCTGCTCATCCCTTCTGATGGACGTGCTGGTTTTGTTTCTGTTTCTCCATGACAGTAGTAGGTGATGTGTTTCCATTATATTTTCACCTGCTTGGCATCTCCTCCTCTCTTCAATTTCCACGCTATCTGTCACTCTGCAGAGAAACTGGTGGCAGTTTTTAAAGAAACAGGTCTTGAGAGGCCTATATGAAACAAGGTATGTAGCAATTACTGGAAAGAATGGTACATGGGTTTTGCAACTACTGACTATTGGAGCTGCACTGCACGTGGTGATGTACGGCACAGTCCTCGCCATATCTTACAGGGATGGAGTGAAAAAACCTACAGTTTCCATCCATTAAAGGTGGGGAAGTAAAACCATAGCCCTTCTTTCTTGTGCATATGTAACCTTCACAGAAAACATGACATCAACAAAAATTACATAGGCACCACAGATGGATCAAGTAAGAATGCAGATATCATCATTAGATTTTTTTACTTCATAAATGCTAGCTATTCCTACTTTTGTATTATGAGCCAATCAATAGTGAGGTATTCAATAGGTTTAATTGCCATGTATTAAAATAACGGAGCAAATGGGGTTGGTGGGATGTACATATATGATGCAGATTTCTGCAGTTGTCTTTGTTCCTTGGGAAGCCTATAAAATTTTGACAGCCAAAACAAGATCATATTACTCAGGGGAAACAAAATAAATGTCTTTGCATTTTATATGGGAAATATGTTTCATAGCCTGTCACATATTGTTTATTTCTTATCCTTGCAACTATTGTATTTGATTTCTGTTGCACTATTATATTAAATGGAAATATGAGTAGTACTGAGGAGAAAATAAAACCATCTGCTTGAACATACAGAGTTGAAGTTTTAATAAAAAAGAGGTACTTTTTTTGAAGGCCATATGAGCATAATACCCCAGGACCACAAATGTGTTTCTAGCAGGTGAATGACATTTTCGTAAAGATTACAAAAGCATTAAGCTTGTTACTTGTTAAGCCTGTAGTAGGGGGTAAGATAACACTATCTAAGTTACTGAAATGTCAGTTGAACTGACAGAATTTCAAAGCTGGTAGCATGCCTGAATACCTTCCTTTTTTTCAGAGCAGTTGCTTGAAATTACTTATTAAGCCCATAATATGAAAACAGGCAGTGAAATCTCATTATTAACTCTTCATCATATTGAAAAGATGCCCATCCCAAACTTTTATTTTCATGGTTTTCATTTAATAAGTAAACACTAACTTTCTTTTTCAAATTATTTATGCATATTTTAAGCATAAAATTCTTGATACTTTTTTAGTTGTATTTTATTAGACTGTTGTGTCCTGATGAAGTTCTTCCACATCTTCTTTTCCAGCAGGAAGATCTGTTTTCCAACAGCAAATCTATTTTCTGAACTCTGTAGAGGTTGAAAGAGGCATAGTTCCATTCTTTGGGTGTAGGGTTTTTTTCTTGTTGAAATGTTCACAATTAGCAAACACTGACTAATTATCTTCCTTTTTGCTCTTTTGGCACATCTGCATGTTCTTCCACAGTGTGAAGAGAGCGTTTAACTCACGATGCGCTCTAATTATTGCGTCTGCTCTCAAGTTTAAATGGTGAAACCGATTTGCTCTCCAGTCTGATACTTTCTGAGTGGTCAGAGGTCAATTTGAGTTTATATATCATAGTATTATGTTTAGTAATAAAAAGTGACAAAATCTAAGAATTACTAAACTAGGTTAACTTACTTCAGAATATAAGCCTGCATGAAGAAGAGTGTGTAGAACTAAAGCAGATAAGAGAAGACTTCAAAAATGTCTTTTAAAGAATCTCCTGCTGTATTCATTGAAAAGAAAGCTGTTACAGAAGTCTTCAATATATGCATCTACCATCATACAAGTTAATGAAATGGTCCTGGCTGTGATTTTTGTCAAGACAGAGAACTTCTTCTGACATAAAATGTGTATTTAGAGAGCAAATTTAAATTTAAAAGGGCAAAAGTATTTTAATCACAATAGTTTTGCAATAAATTATGTATTTAAATTGGGTGTGTCACATCCACAAGATGGGTATTGCATGCTCAGTTAGAACACGAATCTCCTTTTCAATGTGGCTTAGGCTTAGAATATTAAAGAAACCCTCCATCTTCAATCAAGGGACTACTCTATCTACTTTGTTTTTTGAAAACAAAGCTTGCAGTCATTTTATTACACCTTTTTCTACATTTGCTGAATATAGGAGGGCAATGGAGTTATTCCTGTCTGTCTGATCTAGAGAGAAAGGTGGTTATAAATCAGTCCAACTTCTTAGTTAGAAAGGTAGCAGTTAGTGCCGTGGAGGTTTTTAGGACCTCTAAATGTGAACTGTCTGGAATTGGATCAGTTACTGGTCTTAGATTTTCAAGACTTCTTTTTCCTTAGTAGCTTCAAGCACTGATAGTCCTCTGACTAAGATCCAAATCTTTGTATTTAAGTAGAAGGAATGGTGTATGGGTTTGCTGTTCATGTGCTGGGAAAGTCCAGCAATTTCTGTAGCACAGGAATTAGGTGTTTTGTTACGCACAGTACCATGAGCTGAAAAGAGGTGTTTTAAGAGTTCAGTCATCTCAGTGAGTAGGAACCTATATGTGTACATCTGTGCTGACATATGATTAATCCTTCATTTGTATTTCAGCCTTTCCCCAAAATATTTAAGAGGTTGAATTTCCAAACTTAAATCTCTAGAAATTTTTAAATGGCAGTGTCTGACGTTTTTTCTGTATACCTAGACTTATTTCTGATTTTTTTATTCCTTTTAAAAATGAGAACTTTGTGGTGACTTTGCCTAAATAGGGTTTTGAAATATAAAGAGGTAGGAAACAGAAATACAAGTACTGACTCCAGCTTTATAAGTATTTTTCTGAGTGTTTTCTTTTATTAGAACAAAAGCTGTCACCATCTGCCTGTGTTACATCTTGGAAATTCCAAGGAGTAAGAAAAGCAAAAGTGACAGAGGCACTTTAATCTATTATTTAAGGAAATACATAATATAATGTGCGGAGTACACAAAAGAATGATGAACACTTGATAGAAATTCCTGATTGGTTGAAAGTTGCTAACAGCCTAATTTTAATAGAGTGGGTCTGATGTAGTGAACTAATCTGTGAGACACCCAACTGTTCCACTGTGAATATAGATACAGAGGATAGAAATGAAGCTAGCAGGCATTTTTATATTTGCAGACATTAAAGAAATTGAAATCAGATTAAAATAAATATGTTAATTACTGTGTTTTCAAATACAAAGTGCAGTTGTTTTTTATCAGCAAAGTGTTTTAATGACTTGCAGGGAAATACGCGAGTCCTGTCAAAGCTAGAATTCATGGGAAATTTTGGCAGACCTGGCAGTATGTAATTTCTCATTCAGCAAAGACTGATGAAGAAGATTAACTTCTTCGAGTTCTTCAAGGACTCCTCTTTTTCAAAATTAAGTGCGGTGTCCAGATTGCTGCAGACTCCCTCAGTATTTATGCTTTCTGTAAACACTCTACTTTGGTGTTTTCTATGTATGTGTGAGGACTTCAGGAAATGCGATGACTCCCTCAGTGCACAGTGCAGGCAAACAATTCAAACAAAGCAAGTGTAACCACTTTCTGTCATTTGTAAGGCCACAATACAGTGTCAGTTCTACTGAGAAATGTTATGAAGAATAGCATTTTGTCACCGGATGATTCTTGGAGTTTTCTAAAGAGGACTGTTTGCTTATAGTCACTACTTCAGAATAAATTCTCAACTATAGAATAGCACCTAAAAAAAGAAAACCCATAAATGCTACAAATGACTGCTAAAGGGAAGTGTAAAGAATGTCTGCTATTTCATTATTATGATAATTATCAGAAAATTATTGGATACCAGCTGCTAAATTCCTTAAATGGACCCATAATTAATTAGTTTTTATTCAGAGACTAATTAATTTGTTTACATTTGAATTCTTTAAAGTGTCATTGTCTACGAGAAATTGCAGTGTCTAATTTATTAGAGGATATGTGTGGTTTTGAAAATTAATGAGCAGGTTGAGTCTCTGGTTTCACAGCAAGCTGAGATAGGTATCTGTGTATAAAGTAGTTTTATTAAACATTATTACAGGGCACTTCATCCTCAGAGCCCTTGAGGAAGTCTCTGTAATTTCTTCAGTGGACTTGTAAAGTAGCTGTATGCTGTCAAGGAGTCAGATTGGTGAGACGATCTGCGCAAGATTACTACACCAGTTTGGTGTCAGTGCATGATCAGATGTTCTTGCTTTCCAGCCTGTGTTTCCACCAATGGTCCATCCTTTATCAGCTGGTCAGCGATCATGGTTCCATTATTTAATTTTGACCAACCTAAACACTCAGTGTTAACAAGGGACTTAAGCATTTAGTAGCGAACATCTAACAACCTGATATGGAATCAATCTTCAGGATGAGGTGAAAACTGATCTCATTTAACTGTGAAGACATGATGGAGCAGATTTTATTAAAATTTCTTGTATAGTGAATCTCTTTCGAAACATTTGTGTAGTCTTCACTGAGGTTGTTTAATAGCTGGAAATGGCATGCCTCTTTCTATGGCAGGAACACTGTCTTGATTAAATATATGCAAATTGGTACATGCTTACCATGTTTATACATAAGTTGAGATGCCTTATTTCACTTTTTTTGTGACACTTGCTGAGTATGGGTGTATAGTACAAGCACGAAAGTCACGAAAGTCACAAGTTAACAGTGATGTCTAATAAGAAAATGTTTGCTCTCTGTACGTAAATGACCTGTTTTGTTTTTTTTTTTTAAAAAAAAGCCACCAGACAAAAATAAGCCACCATGTAGTTTGTTTGTGTAAGCCACTTTATCAGATTGTCGCAGGGCTCCTGGGTTTCACTGGAGCTAACAGAGAGCTGCAAAGCAAGACAGGTGTTTAAAAAAGCTTGAACAGTCAGATAACAGTTTGCATCCATGCAGTTTCATTTGCTACAGTGATAGTTCTTCATAGATCTGTCAGTTTCAGTCAACAGAGAGCACATGTGATCAGTATATCTGATAAACTTGTCAATGCCTTTTTAAATCAGGATTCCCCAACCTATTCTATTCAACTCTCCTCCCCCCTTCCCTTTTTCATCATTTCAAGTAGAATCTTGATAAGAGAGAGATATATCATAGGCAGCTGTGCATAGCTAGCTCAGGCTACAACTAATTTGTGCAGGAAAAAATTAAATCAGGAGGTAAATTATTTCATGATTGCTCCTTCCCAACAGAGTTGGGCATCATTCTGAAGAAAATATCAAATAATTGGTTTCAGGCCATGTCAGACACATGCAATTCCCTTCACTAATGGCTATGTGAGGTAGTGCTAAGCCTCAGGGGTCATCAGAGAACTGAAAATAGCTTAGTGCCAGGCACAGCAGTAGAGAGACAGAGCACAGAAGAAATGAAGTGGCAATAAGTGCAATCTATAGGGGAAATGTGCTTCACTTGGAGTTTAATATATTGGCTTAGAATCTGGCAGTAAGCCATGCAACAATTGTTTACCTTTTTGTCAGCATCTGCATCTGTTCTGTTTTGTAAACGGCACTTAACTTTGAGTCAGTAAATGCTGGAATCAATAACAACTGTTAAGGGATTTCCTTTCTTTTTTTCATATTCCATAACAAATGCATGCTACAAACAATGTTTGCCTTAGATTAACAAGGAACAGACATTAACAGGGTCAAAGGGATTTGGTTGGGAACTATAAAGCTCCTTGGGTTTTCAGTAATTGTATCTGTGTGATTTGAATGTATCTTGTAACCTCTCCAAATTAAACTGTTAAAAAAATGCTAGCATGCAATAATGAGGATGATTTTTTATAATTATCTTAAGTACTGTGTATAGAAAACTGCTGGCACTGTTTGTAATAATTTAATTCTGTGTAATATTGTGTATTACATCTGCTATGCAGAAATATTAAGTTGTCTCTTACAGTATGAAGAAATTAGTGATTATATCCAGCAATAGTAATTATTTAAACCTTTACATTACATTATTTAAATGAGTTACATTAAAAAATATACACCGACATGCAGTTTGGGAAAACTGAGCAGATGTCCATAGAAATTGAATATATCATTACTAAATGCAAATGAAAGAATAATACAGTTTATATACAAGCTTTGTTTAGGAGATAGTGTGCGGATGAATGCTGTCATAAATGCAAGATTGTTATAATAGTTATAGCATCACTTAAAAGTTAATATTGCTGAGAGTTGAGGAACACATTATTGTTAATGGAATTTATGTATGTAACTCCCTGTGCACTGCTCTGACAATTTACCCCTTGAAATATCCCTGTACACAGTGACAATAAGCAGCTGAGTTTCTGATGCTTTATTAAGCTATTTCTTTTCAGATTTTAACAAAATGTTAGTTCCACTTATGAAAAGGCTTTGTTATTTGTACACAGGTTGTAGATAGATTTTAATATTACACTTTTTCAATTTTCTTCCTCAAATAGCTTTACTGGATGAAATCCCTTATATCACTTTCTTGTGTCCCTTGCAGAACAACATTTTAGATCTATCTTATGTGAAATTGAGGCTTATAAATGGGGGCAGGGGAATAATTTTTAATGTATTGGGAAGGTATTTTATAGTAAAATTGATTAAAAGGGTTTTAAACCCTTGGTTCCTGCTGAGGGAGAAATCCCCACTGTAATCACTGAAGAAGACAGTCATCAGGTTGCTTTCCAAGGATTCCATCATGAGCCTCAGAAGCAGTTTAGCCATGTGGCTCTATACACTAAGTAGTAAGGCTAATTAATCTGAGAGCAATGCTGTCATAGTGTAGCTATTCTTGAATATCCACAGCCAGCTCGCCTATGATGAAGGGATTTCTGCAACACACTTCATTGTGTCACATCCGTGGATGGATTGATAGGATCAGAATTAGCCGTTTAGTTTTTTGAGATCTTGTGGATACCAAATTGTTTAAAACAGATAGGATAATATGCTCATTAATCAAAACCAAATTAAACAAACAAAAAAAAACCCCAAACTCCAGAAGACCAAACCAAACACACACACACACACATTAATCACAAAAGTTATGTTAAAGTTATGGGATTTATTCCTATGCATATTTTCTTATGCCTTTTGAGACTTTGAATGCTTCCAGGCTATAACCAAGGAAATTTGAAACACTTTATTTAATGATTGCAAGAGTTAAAGCTTTGAGGAAAATACCACTTCTGAAGCATGCTATAAAATCGGAAGTTAGCAAGTATGCACAGGTCATTAGATCTAGCACAGCCTTATTTCTCATGCCGCTTTGCTTTTAGAGATGAGGACAGATCTTTTTAAGTTGTAAGGCAGATATCTTGCTACTGAATATAAGTAAAAGAAGCTCATGCACTATGATCAAGTGTTTTATTGAACGTGTGTCACTCTATGTTGCTTGAAAAATGTTTTAATTAACTTACTAGCTGACTGAGAATTCATATGGGCACTTCTCATCACTGGTGGAGTAAAATTCTCTAATACCATCTTTTTTTATTCCTAAGAGCTCCCAAGTGGTCACATTATTTTGCAGAAAGTATCTTTAGATACAAATTTGTAAAAGAAGACTGAGATTTAGTGTTCAAGATATATTGCATCAACATGGAATTTGACCTTAATATTTGAATGACATGCTGTTTTTTTGTTAGGATTATTATTGAGTAGAATTAGCTCTACAATGTATTTATCTTGTTAGAAGGTGAGATATTAATTTCACTATTAGTGTTGCAAAGTTGTCTCTGATTTCACTAGTAATCCCTATGTGTCTCCTTTGCAGTATTGCTGCTGCTTCTTTCACTAGGCTATATCCTATATATACATATTTTTTAGTTGTAGAAGAAAGCAGAAGCGACTTAGAGAAGGGTAACAAGGTGATAAAAATGTAGAATAACTTCCATATAAGGAGAAACAAGCAAGCTACAATTCCTCAGTTTGAAAACAAAATTTAAATGGTGAGATGCTATAAACATCTATAAAATAGAGGCATTATAAAATAAGCAGGTTTCAGTAGTTGATTGATTCTTAAAACTGGTTGACAACAGATGAAGCTAGAAGATGAAATATTCAAACAAACCAAATGATGTATTTGTTAACCCACCGTGTAGGTAAAGTGTGAAACTTCTTTCTACAAAATGTTATGGGTAATAAAAATGTAGAAAGCATTGAAGGGTAACTGGAGAAATTGATGAAATAGAAACCCAGACTATTAATGTATGTTACATCTGTCTGTGAAAGCTGCCCAGCTACAAATGGTCAAGAGCTAGGTAAGCTCTGAGGAAAAAATACTGAGGAAAAAATGGTTTCCTTGTTATATTTTTATTTAGTCTTCCTTTCTCAGTCACTGTTGAAGCCCAGGATACTGGGATAAAACACTGTAGCTGAGCCCAGTATAGCTGCTCTTACATGATCGTGCATTTATATGTTTGATATTTAGAGATTCTTATTTATTATCCACCCTTATTTGAGGTGCTTGCAGTTTTTCAAATTAAATACATTTTGCACTAAAATTTGTTCTAATTAGTCTAAGTGAAACCCACTTTTTATTACTCTATTCTCAGGATTTTGTGTTAGAAACTTCAGTAAAGATACCATTAATTTGTTTGGAGTGTGGTGTTTTTCATGCTCCAAGAAAAATAATGTGTCATGCATTTTTGTTGATAGTTGATAGAACAAGGGGTTTGCCAGCTAGTTAGGTTAAAATTGTTTTCAGTCTAGCATTTCAAGTCTAAGATACAAGAATAAATATAATTTAAGGCAACGTGCTTGTCTGCAGTTTAGAAGTTCTGAACCCTTAGAAGGCTACCAGAAGTCTAAATAAATACCTGAATTTTGTGTGTGTAACTTCATGTACACAAAACTAATGCAATTTTTGTTTTTTTTTTTTAGTTAATCTTTGTAAGTAAATCACTAAACTTGATTCTTGAAAATTATGATGCCAGTGTTTACATTTTGTAGGGTGTGTTTGCACTCCATGCTCCTCTCTGCAGTCTCAGCATCTGAATCTAAATATTTGCTGTTAACCAGCTGTCATTATTCGTGCAGTCAAACAGGAAAACCCTGTGTTTGTCCAACACAGGGCTCAGTCACTCAATATCCAATTGGAGATGGGCAAAGACTGGTGTCCCTCAGGGGTCAGTGTTGGGACCAGTCCTGTTCAACATCTTTGTCAGCAACATTGGCAGTGGAATAGAGTGTGCACTCACCAAGTTTGCTGATGACACCAAGCTGTGTGGTTCGGTTGATACGCTGGAGGGAAGGAATGCCATCCAGAGGGACCTTGACACGCTTGAGAGGTGGCCAGTGCCAGCCTCATGATGTTCAACAATGCAGAGTGCAAGGTTCTGCACCTGGGTCGGAGCAATCCCAGGCACAGCTACAGGTTGGGCAGAGAAGTGATTCAGAGCAGCCGTGCAGAGAAAACCTTGGGGGTGTTGTGTGATGAGAAACTGAACATGAGAAGGCTGCAGTGTGTGCTGGCAGCCCAGAAAGCCAACCATATCCTGGGCTGCATCAAAAGGAGCGTGACCAGCAGGTCAAAGGAGGTGATCCTGTCCTCTACTCTGCTTTTGTGAAACCCCACTTGGAACATAGTGTGCAGTTCTGGTGTCCTTAACATAAGAAGGACATGGACCTGTTGGAGCAAATCCAGAGAAGGCCACTAGGATGATCACGGACTGGAGCACCACCTGTATGAAGATAGGCTGAGAAAGTTGGGGCTGTTCATCCTGGAGAAGAGAAGGCTGCGTGGAGACCTCATAGCAGCCTTCCATTATCTGGAGGAGGCCTACAAGGATACCAGAGAGGGACTCTTCATCAGGGACTGTAGTGATAGAGCAAGTGTTCAAACTTACACAGGGGAAGTTCAGGGTAGATGTAACGAAGTTCTTTCCTGTGAGGGTGGTGAGCCCCTGGAACAGGTTGCCCAGAAAAGTGGTGAATGCTCCGTCCCTGGCAGTGTTCAAGGCCAGGTTGGACAGAGCCTTGGGCAACATGGTTGAGTGTGAGGTGTTTCTGCCCATGGCAGAGGGGCTGGAACTGGAGGCTCTTAATGTCCTTTCCAACCCAAACTATTCTACTCTGCTCTCGTGAGACCTCACTTGGAGTATTGTGTGCAGTTCTGGTGTCCTCAACATAAAAAGGACATGGAACTGTTGGAACAAGTCCAAAGGAGGGCCACGAGGATGGTCACACACTGGAGCACCTCCCGTATGAAGATAGGCTGAGAAAGTTGGGGCTGTTCAGCCTGGAGAAGAGAAGGCTGCATGGATTCCTCATAGGAGCCTTCCAGTATCTGAAGGGGGCCTATAGGGATGCTGGGGAGGGACTCTTCATTAGGGACTGTAGTGAGAGGACAAGGGGTAACGGGTTCAAACTTAAACAGGGGAAGTTTAGATTGGATATGAGGAAGGAATTCTTTCCTGTAAGGGTGGTGAGGCACTGGAATGGGTTGCCCAGGGAAGATGTGAATGCTTCATCGCTGGCGGTGTTCAAGGCTGGATTGGACATAGCCTTGGGTGGCATGGATTAGTGTGAGGTGTCCCTACCCCTGGCAGGGGGGTTGGAACTAGATGGTCTTAAGGTCCTTTCCAACCCTTACAATTCTATGATTCTATGATTCTGTGATTCTATGATTCTGTTCTAAATTACACATAAGCTGAGTAAACTCATTTGGGTTTAGAGCATTTGAAAATGCAGCTGAAGAGTTTGTCCATACAGATTGTAGAATTGTTTTGTCTTAAATTTACTGAAGAAGACATATTAACTGTGTGTTAAGGAATTCAAGACCCACGGATTTTATGTTAAAATGTTAAAACACCTTTGTGAGAATTTTGGGAACTAAATTAGTGTTTTGGTTTCATAATAGGCAAGGATGGAGCAGATGCTTAGATGGTTTAGATCTAATGATGTATAAAAAAAGTAGATAAAATTTAGGGACTGTTAGTGATAGGACAAGGTGTAATGGGTTAAAACTTCAACAGGGGAACTTTAGATTAGATGTAAGGAAGAAGTTCTTCACTGTAAGGGTGGTGAGGCACTGGAATGGGTTGCCCAGGGAAGCTATGAATGCTCCATCTCTGGCAGTGTTCAAGGCTGGGTTGGACAGAGCCTTGGGCAACATGGCTTAGTGTGAGGCATCCCTGTTCATGGCAGCGGTGTTGGAACTTGATGATCTTAAGGTTCTTTCCAGCCCTAATGTTTCTATGATTCTATGATATGATTATTGATGTATGCTTATCATAATACTACCTTAATTTGGAGGATGTGCTTGTTTCATGTATTTATATGGGGTTTATGACCAGACTTTCTTCTGCTTTTCCCCAGTGAATAGCTTTTATTACTTATGTTTGTAACATTGATGCCTTCACTCAGGGCCTCCTCTCCGGTATGCGGCATTTGAAATGGCTATATTTCTTCCTTAGACTTGCCAGCATTTCAGGCTTTCCTTCTGCTTTAGAAAATACTATGCATTTTCTACTTTTTGATGTCAGGAAGCTTGGATGAGATCTTAGGAGAAACTTGAGATTCAGTATATTTTCATATAGATTCCATCTGTAGCCGCTAGTTTAGAAGATTGACTGACCCAGGTGATAAAAGTGCTTTTTCTTACCTCCTGAAGACTAATAGTGTGCTTCTTTCCAGATAGAACCAGACAGATGGTCTCTGATAAGATGGACTGCTTCATTCTTGGACAAGTGATGGTGGTGAGACCTTGGCACAGGTTGTCCAGAGAAGCTGTGGCTGCCACATCCCTGCGGTGTTCAAGGCCAGGTTGGATGAGGCTTGGAGCAATCTGGTTTAGCGGAAGGTGTCCCTGCCTGTGGTAGGGGATTGGAACTGGATCATCTCTAAAGTCCCTTCCAGTCCAAACTGCTTTGTGATTCTAAGTGTGGCATGTCCTCCAGATCCTAGGAAAATTTCTTCAGCTTCAGTCCATTCTGCTAAGGTGAAAGGCCAAACTCAAAAATAAGTGCCTCCAGTTTCTCTGATGCTGTGTGACGGCATCAGCTGCCTTGGCCCCAGCATTGACAAACCCTGCACAATTTCATAAACATTCAATATTAGTTTTACTTGGGTCTTTTTTTTCTATAAGCAAAGATCTCTGTGATTTGCCTTGTTTGGGATGACAGACTCCTGCTGCCAGTCATCTGATGGTTGGGCTGATAAATCAGCATGCCAGAGGAAATGCAGTACCCTTTGTGTCCCCTTTGCTTCTATGTGATAGGAAGTTCAAAAGTACAGGTTTTCTAAATGTAGGAATAATAAATGGATGACAGTTTTGAGCTTATTCCTTTGCTTCCTTCCAGTTTTGTATAGTGAACTATTCAGATCTATTCACAAGTAAATGCAGTGTAGGTTCAAGTTAATTCAAGTAATTTTTTTGTCTTTTCCACCTTTTCTTCCCCTTACCTCCTAGAAGGAGCCACAGTCCAGATAACAGAAGCCTAAAGTACTTTTATAGGATCATAGACATGTATATGGAAATTACCATATGTGAAAAGAAGTTCACTTCTAGTGATTTCCCCCTGTCCAGTTCTTCCACACTTGCTGTGGATCAAGTAAGCAAAGTCGAGGTTCATGCTAACTTCTTCCAAAAGTTGGACTGTTCAGTAACATGCTTTTGTTACCCAAACCCACAAAAAACAGCACCAGTCTTACATAAGAATTAATTTGTCTGTGTTTCTGGCACACTTATACTTCTGCAGCTGTAGTGGCTGAGGTAAAGCACTCTGTAGTAAGACCCACAGTTTTTGTGTGAGGAAAATGTGATGGAACAGTGCCATGCTGGGAGAGTCCTGGATAGCTCAGATGAGTAGTTCAAAGATTACTGCCCTGAGTCAAGAGCCTCAAAACCTGTAAGCTATGCGAAATAAGACATATAACTTCATTTGAGCTGTGCAGGTCAGCAGTTGAGAGGTATTACTGGACCAGCACTTGTCCTTTCAAATACCTGCGGCATTACCACCATCTATTTTGGTTGATAGTTCAGTGATGTATGAGCAGGATTTGTAGTGATTGCTAATGTAAAGAGTATGTGGCTTTACCCATCTGTAATCTTGTAGCAAAAAGCTTGTGTAAATGATGCATGACTCTTTGTCACATCTGGATCTTTGGCATAATTTCATGTCCAATATGTCACGTTACATTTTCTTTAGCACAACAAAACCTAACAGAGGACTAAAGAAAATTTAAGAATGGGTTACCTGTAGTATATGCAGCTCTCTCTGTATCCCATATAGATATTTGGTTGGTTGCTTGCTTGTTTTTGGTTGCTTGGTCTCCTTCCAGGGAAGTCTCAAGATCTCGGTTGTGTGTATTAAGGATTCTCTGCCTTACAGCTGTAGTGCAAGATGATTATTAGCCTCCTTCCCTCAGTGTCAACAATTCTAGGAGAATAATATTTACATGGTGGTCTCATCTTTCCTTTCTGTTTTCTAATGCCTTTATCTTGACCATATTCTGATCACAGAGTTTTACACATCATTTTGTTTTGAATTGGATCACCACATTCTCGCTGTCTGTAGGTGTCTGATGAGTTTCAAATCTGTCTCTTTCAGACATTCATGAGTGTACTTGAACCACTGTTCTATTGCCTCCTTTCCTCCTGGCTGGTTGGCTGGTTACCAGATGATGGTGCATATGTTTGTGCTATTTTGTCAAAAACTTCTGTGCTTACCTCCATTTTGTTTTCTGAATTTTGTGACAGCTTTGTGTCAGTCATGAAATTAACCCAGTGTTCTCTGCTACCTTCAAGCACCTAGAGTTTGTCTATACTTAACCTAAACGTCTAAGGGCTTTTCTAGATATTATAGAACATATGTAATATTAAATAGTAAACTTTTGCTCTGATGACTATATAAGTGTTTGCTTGCATATGCTATGATATGGTTTGTCATATATTGAAGTGTTCTCTCAACTTCCAAATGGCATGAAGGATCTTTGAACCTATTATATTCAGGTTCAGCTGAAATATATTTCAAATGGTCATTGAAAGTAAAAATTTAAGTTTTGGTTTTTTTTCTGAGTTTGGTAATGTATTCTAAAATTAGTAGTACTATGGTAATCTTTGGCTTTTACGTCCACTTCCTGTCAGTCTAATGAGGACAATATTGCTTGGGGCAATTATATAATTGGAAGGTTTCTTTGTTCCTCAAGAGACGGGGCAGGAACATCACAATGTTTTGAAATTATAGGATACACAACTAATGTTCCATTGATTTTTATTATGTTATCTGTGATTCTTACATCTTGGATCTCTTATGTCTGTCTGTCTGCAGTGTTGGGAAGTCATTTCTTGACACTTAAATGAAGTTTTCAGGTAAAGGAGAAAAATTCTCTGAGCAGCAGAATGTAGTTTCTTGGAATTTTAAGACTTAAAATTGGAAATCCAGTGATATTGATATTATTTACTTGTTATTCAGAGAGGAAAGGCACTAACAGAGGCAGTTATGCATAACAATTTCCTTTGCCATTCTTAGAAATGCAAGGGACTAGCATGAATGCATCTGTTTGGAACCTTGAGGAAATTCAGATGTGAATGCAAGACTCACAGCTCAGTCTCTAAGGCTGCAAAACTGGAATAGCAAATTAGGGAATTTATATTCACAGCTCAGCTTTGCTACTTAGATCTATGTCTATTTAAAAGTGATTTGTGAATACCTAAAAAAACATATCTAGGAGCTTTGAGGGAAAAGGGAGGTATTGGGTACTTCAAAATTGCAAAGGTAAGAGATATTTGACACATAAAAGAACATTTCAATCAATTTCTATTTGTTTTCGTCTTTCAGAGCTTCCCTTTCAAACTACTCTGGCTCTTGCTCTGACACTTTCTACATAAACTGTTCTTCTGATGTTACATCTGCAACAGAACTGCATAGGAACATGGTATCAGCTCACGACAATTTGCATAGAAGTGCAAATTTATTACATTTAAAGAAGTTATAAAATTAAAACACTTAAACCCATGTGGTTTGGTAATACTGAATTGGAAACAGCTTACAGTCTTTTTTAGTCTGACTGTGCTCAAATCAGAGTTCTCTGGTTGATGTGACATGATTATATGTTATGATTACAACTGTTAACCTTTCAAAATAAAATGTTCAGTTTCTTCTTTTAAATACCAACTGCTTATAGGTATAATACTTGCTGATATTTGTTCACTGACAGTCTCACTTGTTTTCAAACCCCACATATTTAAAGTTACAGAGTGTTAGATTGATGTTTCTTTTTACTCAAATGTCATATTCATCAACTGTACTGTGCTAGCAGATTGTTAAACGGACAAGGTGACTTGCAGAGTGACAGTGTAGTGATATGATGTCCCAAACCATTAAAATACAGTAATGACATGGGGTTTTTTCCTTTTGTTCAATCAGTTTTACAACACAATGGTATTTCTGTAAAACACAGGTGAGAAGGTTTCTGGGAAGATCTGTTGCTTGGAAAAAATCCTAGTCAATCAATAACAAAACCTGGAATTCAGTTGCAACTTCCCAGAGAGTTGAGAAATGCCAAAGACTTAGGAAGAACTGTTATAAGAGTATTTTATAATGAGAAAAAGACACATTATGCTATGACAAAAATGAAATTACTTGATACATTTTCTTAATCAGTTTTGCAGGATCTGTTTTTTAAGGTGCATTAAAAGGTATTCTATGATTTTACTTGAACAGCCTCCCAAGAATACCCCCAAAAAGGAAGGAACTTCTGCTTGACATTGTATCAACTCAAATGTCTTTCCCAACTTATCAAGCTCTTTTTATTAATGGAAGAAAAAATTGAAGAGCTCCCTGCAGAAATTCTGTTGGTGCCTTCATTTACTGAGAGGAATAAGAATGCTCAAGGTAATGAACACTTTTCCTTATTTATTAATTCTACTTTGTGCAAAAGGATAATTATATATGTTTTTAAACATTAATTATCTAATTTATATCACCATATCTTAAAAACAAGTGTATTACCATATCCACTGGAAATCTTTTTGAAATACATGGATTTATATTTGAGCACAATGACTTGCGGAAAAGTACTGATAGTTGTGTGTAAAGATGTGATGTGCAGTAGTTACTGATGGAAAAAAATAACAAACTCTCAAACACTGTAACATTATATCTCCTATTGAATTATATATACAATCCTATGTTTCATATAGGGCAAAACAATATGTGAAGTCTGAATTCTTTGAAACTATGACTGTTTCTGAACTTATCCTTGAAAGTTACCTTTTGCAAGAGAAACAAACACTGACTTGGACATTGTTTAATTGATCTTATTATACATGCAAATAAATGTTTTAGTATATAGTTCTGCTTTAAACCATACTTCTTACAAACACTGATTTGTGCTATGTTTACTATCATGTTTATCTGACTGGCTTAAGTGGGTATTTTATAGGAGTAGGCTTTGCCTCAGAAGGTAAATTGGTTCACAGTCAAGCCTCAAGTCAGCATTTGCTTTAGATTCCTGGGTGACTTTCTTTATCATCTAATTGCATTCATGTCATGTGAGGAGAACCTAAAATTTCAAAAATTCAGGTGAATAGCACCTTCCAGGTCACAGTATGCTCATGAATGTTGTTCTGCTCTGCTACTTCTGCCAGTAGAGAGACTCCAGGTCACCAGAGATCAAGTGGTTTCAAGAGCTTTGATTAAACTGCAGGAAAGGATCAGACCAGAAATGAGGCCAGGCTGCTTGGGGAGAGAGGATAGGTAGAGTCAAACATTCGATATCTCTCTAGTCAAGCTGCAGGCTGAGAAGAAAGATGTTTTGGGAATGTAGTCTCAGAATACTAAATTGATAAAAAATTAAAATTAAATAAGAAAGGTACTGAGGGACACATTTTGTTGATGAATTCTTCATCTGAAATACTGACACTCCAAAATAAAGAAATACAGGTTAAAAGTGCGTGTTTTTGGAACCTACATAAAGGCTCAAATAAAATCTGCATTCAGGTTCCATTTTTTTCTATTGGTTTCAATGTATTTTTGCCTTCTTTGGCCTCTCAATTTTACTAATTCTCAAGAAATGTTAAGCTACTATACACTATGTTTTACATTTTATGCCATTGATCCTACAAATAGGTGTTGCAGTAAACATCTCATAAGGGTCATGTGTAGGATATAATATACATTCAGTAAGGGTAATTTCAAATGTTCTTTTTCTTTGTATATTCTGTAATAAAATGTAAAAAAAAAATTTAAACTCTTGAATGGGAAATTTATTTGAGTACACTTTAAGACATGTGATTTCCAATAATTCAGAGAACTTAATGATGTCACTGTTAAAAAGAAATATTTTGCTTTTTAGGAAGTGTATTTAGGAATTTATCCTGCAGGCATTCCACCAAGCTTAATTACACTCAGAACTGCTCCTCAAAAAATGTGTTAAGTCTTCTTTGAGGAATATTCTTTTAGAGGAATATTCTTTTAGAGTAATCCTGTCTCTAGCAAGTCAGTTTTTAAGCAATACCTCTAATTAATCAAACCTAAATGGCAAGTATTACTACATTTTGTTATAGGAGGCAATCTTCTGAGTAGGTCTGTTCTAAAGAAAACATAAGATTACGTTTACCCTGAAACGCAGGTGAAGGTAAGTCTTTTCCATGGGTTGTTAGTGAAGTCATCAGACGTACTTCTGTTCTTAATCTTGCCATTCTGACCAGATGATTTTAGTCATAAATCTTTGCTCATTGTATCAGTTTCTGGATAATATGTGAAGAGAAGACATTGCCAGAGAAGTTTTTTAAAAGAAGTCTGACTAAAGAAGGGTTTATTGGTGTTACTTTCAGTTCGTATCGTCAGAAGTCTCAGTTGTAGTGATGAAGTGAAAGATGATTTGATGTGGGAGAATGAGAGCTATGTTCCCAGTAGTTCCAGGTTCTGTTAAGTACCAAAAGGGATTTAAGATTTTCTTTGTTAATGGCCTATATTGGGCTGATAGTCTTATTTTTTTCACTGATGAAATCTGAGCTTTGATAAGAAGGACTGATTAGAATCCTTGCTTTGTTATTATCAGAACACATTATAATATTTGACTAGGAAACATAATGGTCATCTTCTGTAGTTATTTAGAAGCCTTCTTACTAGAAATCTTGCCTAATTTAGTAGGATCTAGGTCTGACGAAAGCAGCTTTAAATTAACACAGGTACCAGTATCAGGTTTACAAGGCAGCATGGGCTGCAGAACCAATCTAAGAAGCAGAGCGAGTTAGCCCAGGTTGAACTGAGCTATACAGTTACCCATACTGCCTTTCACTGGTTTAAAGCTAGATTGGGTGTAGCTAAACTACCCTGCAGTAACTGCAGTGTAGGCATATCTAAAGTATCAATCCTCTGCAACTCATACTGCTGCCAAATTAAGGGAAGCTGGCCAATTCATAAAAGGTAGGCTAATATCCAAGTGAGCTAAAGTTTCCCTAGGCATCACATATATTGAAACCTTGCACTTGCTTCCTTTTCTCTTTGGTTGCTTTTAGCATTCATGGGAGCCTTTTTATCTATGTAACTCATGCAGAGATGCAACAAAAATGGTGTTTTTTCATGTGCTTCTGTCGAGTGTTGTGTTTATGTGTATAGCTGTTTCAATGGCAGTTTTAGTTGATTTTTGTTCAGCATATCCCATAGTACTTCAATCTTGATATATAGAACGTGTGTAAAGTTCCGTCAGAAACAAAGTAGTTCTTTGGATGGTTCCTCTTTTTAATTTTTATTTTTTTTTTTTGTCCCAAAGATGGCATATGAGTTTTATCTAAACCAGTCGGTTTCTTGGCCCTCATTTTTCCCTAAACCCAGCGATGACAAAGAGCAATGGCTGCATAAATTGGATGTAAGAAGAACACTTAGGGTTTATCACAGAAGAATCAAAGATTTCATATCTTCTGACAGATTGTTTGTACTCTTAGGGGGTCTTAAGAGGGGTCAAATGGCTTCTAAGAGTTCCTTAGCTAGATGGTTAAGGGATTGTATTAGGGAGGCGTATGTAGTTAAGGGTAAAGAGGCTCCCAGGGTTTGTAAAGCTCATTACACTAGGACTATAGCTGCTTCTTGGGCGGAGAGGTCGAAGGCTTCCACATTGGAAATTTGCAAGGTGGCCACCTGGGCTTCTCTTCGTACTTTTTCATTGCATTATCGCTTGGATGTAGTCTCTTCTGCGGATTCTGCTTTTGGTAGGAGGTTGCTTGTGAACCAGAAAAAGAACAGTGAAGAAAAGAAAGACATGTAGTTCACAGTTCTAGCTGGCAACAAGACAAGTTTCTTTGCAGTGTTCACAATGGAATCCTATGAAGACCAATTTAGGTGGTTGAAAATAGATGTTAGAGGGAAGTACTGCCTACCAGTATTCTCTGATGGTAACCCCATGGCAGACAATAACACCAAAGGAAACAGTGAACCGGAGTGAACTCTGTAGGGAGGTGGATATAGAGAATTTTTTTAGGTGATACATACTTCTCGGAGTTCCGTTCGAGAATATTGTACCCAGCATCTTCTGGAATATATTCAGAATCTTCATTTTCCCAAATTGTTTTGCATAGATTGAAAAAAAATTCTATGAAGTGCATTTTCCACTCTAATTTCTTTTCACTATTCTCCATCGAGATCTTCCTCATTTTATTTTTTGACTTTTCTTTACCAGACTTAGGATACATTCCTTGATGAGCAGTGTGTACATGCCAAGTTTTGCACTTCATTTCAAAATATATTTGTGTTGTCTTAGCACAATTTTTAAAAAGGCACTATAAGTGCATATTTTATCTAGTACCAGTGTAGTGTTCAGGTTTTCTCTTGAATCAAATAGAGGGAGAAAATAAAGAAAAGCTCTCAGACAAATAAGCTATGGTGTTGTTTTTTAACATCCCTGAACTTTAGTGTGGTGTCAATTGACAAGACTTCTACTCTGTCTTTCTGAGGAAAGGTATCATTTACAGAACATTTATTCTTCATGTTGAGGAACCTTACTTTGTTCCACTACAAGCACTAGGTTTCAGAAAATGAAAGGAGTAGACACCTTCTGTTTTAACTTGACTAGACATTTAACACCTTCTATTTTAACTTGAGTAGGCATTTAACCTTTCTCTATTTGCATTGAGTTGAGATTCCTGAGATGTTCCAACATACCAAGCATGCAGTGCAACTGGAGTTTTTCTCTTTGAAAGAATCTGGAACATTCAACTACAGTCAAGGGTTAAGCGGGAGATTCTGGTTTAGAATCCCGCCAAACTGCAGTCTCTTCCCATCTTTAGGGTAGATTTCTCTTCCCTCTGGCTTTTCAGAAGCTTCTTATTGAGATTTAAAAAATCAGAAACATCTAATGTACTTTCATCTGTCTGTCACTTTTTTTTTTTTTTTTTTTTTTCTATTCCAGTGAGGAAGGTGAACTTTGGACAGATCAGATAATGAGTACCAAGGAAAGCTTTTTCCAGTAGAGCTCTTTGAAAACACTGTGGGCAAAGTTGTCAAGGTTTATGAGCTTTGCCTCAGGGGACTGGGAAGATTTGCAAAGGTCTTTCTTTCATAGCATAAGAAGAAATTCTTTACTCTATATCCACTTGTGGAAAGTGTAATAAATGGAGTGTGAAATTAAATTTTCAAGGTGCATTCTCTTAATACACTTTGAAGTTGTAAAGATTTGAGTAAGAAGGCATGATTTTTGCTTTGGTCTCAAAGCAAGATGTTCAAGTAGCTTCTTTAAAAAATATATAGCTTCAGCAGATCAATCCAAAGTAAAGGTGGAATTTACACCAGGAGGGAGTTTGATTTCAGATGTACATTTTCTGTATTTGTGTTGTAACAGTTTGCTCAGTATAGTACAACAAATAAAAAGTCCATTATTGAAGACAGAAAGCAGGAGGGTTTTTAATTCACAGCTAGTCAAATATTTTTTCTTTCTTTTGTTTATTTATATTGGTAGGGGAGTGGTATTTCCCATTTCTGCAAGATGTATTATTTCCAGTAGAGTTTCAATAAAAGTTCTGTTTAAGCCAACCAAATCCAACTAGTAAGCCACTTTGGTGGCACTGCTACTTACCTTAGTCACGGTTAGTGAGCTGTCATACAAAGGGTTTCCTTGATGCTTTGCTATTCTATGCTTTTGCTGTTCTATGCTGCATGCAAGATGATGTCATAGTGACTGCTCTTATGACCCTAAATGCTATAAGAAAAATAGAAAAGGTATGGAATTCTGTAGAAAAACAATAATAGAACTTTTAGTAAGGAAGAATAAAATTTATATTAACAATGCAAGAGTTCTCTGTCATACTCATCACAAAGCCAGAAAAAATACTGAATTGGAGAATGAATTAAATACATTGAAGATGAAGGGGACATAGGTAACAAGGTTGGCTTTGAAAAGAATAATCCCAGACAAATTTCAGTACATGAAAGTTGGCTGAAGAGTTTTAATTTTAAGTGAAGAATATATTATCTTGTTTTGAGTATTTACTATCAAAGTGATTCAAGCTGCCTGGCTGGTAAACTGAAGGAAGCACACAAAGTATGAGCAGTTTATCAAGTTTGCAGAATGCAAGTTGCAAGAAAGATACAGCAAGAATTCATGATTGATGCAATATTCCCTATTGGTCAAAAGTGGTGGAAGTGTGGAATCTGTTCCAAAAGGGAGCAAGTGTGAAAAACTAAGAAATTTTCCCTCAGCCTCCATCTTCTTCTTCCATGACTTTTGCTGCTTTCTGCTCTCTTTCTGCACATTCTGTCCAATAAGGGTCCATGAGAAGGGTTGCATGCATTTCTGTCTATCTGTGCAAATGGAGTATAAGGTTTGAAAACTTGGAGAAGAGTCAAGGAATTTGTATAGAAAACCATGGCTGGCTAGGTAGGAATGCTTACTCTGTCCCACTGCCTGCATTTCTGTCTGCCATGGCAGGCTAATTTGGGCTGAGCAGCTTCAGCAGCTGCACCAGTCTCTTGAATAAAGCTGCACTTTTATTTTTCAGGGGAGTTTGCGATTAGGGCAAGACAGAAGACAAGTGAAGAAGCAGCAGGATGGGAAGGGGGTAATTTAATGTGTGTCTCTGTGGAACTCACAATTTTTGAGAGGAAGGTTGTTGTGCATCTGATGTGCAGAGGCTTTGGGGAGGCTGTGACTAGTGTTCAGCGATCAATGAAAATCATTAATTACTAGCAGGAGGTTAAACTGAAGAAGATTAAGGCCACTTTACCTATATGAGATTTGGAAAAAGCAAAAAATTGTGAAACCAGAGAAGCTCGGTGGAAGATAAGAGGCTTGATCTTGGGGCTTCTTTGGGAATACCAGAAAAGGTTTTATATGTGTGTGAGCCTGCATGCACATGGATAAAGGTATATGAAGATAGGGAAAAAGTGCCCAGGCTGATAGTTACAAAAGGAGGCGGGGACATCTGTTAATTCAAAAAGGAAGAAACCTTTAAAATGGCTGGTGCTGATGGAAGTATCGTTTGACTCTTTGCATCAGGTGCTGGAGACACAAATCTACCATCAGCTAGATACCTATGTATCTCAGCTGTAAGTTCTTAAACAGGTAAGGTAGCAATGAATACACAAGGATTTAAGTTAAATGTTACAGATTTCATTTAATGTCTTGATGTATAAAGTTGTAAATAGCTGTTTCAAGTAGTGACAATAAGAGAATGTGAATATATAGATATTCAGGTGTGCTTATAGTTAAAATCAGATCTATAAAAAAGGAAAGGCAAAGCAAGAAAAAACTAGACATATTTTAGGTTGAATGCACTGAACAGAAAGGAGGGAAAATATGCAGTCAATTAGGGTTTGGTTTTTTTTTCATTCTGGAATAATTTCTAAAGAAAACTACAGGAAACTTCATCATAAAATACATTAAAACATATTGAAAAAAGCAGTAACATTATGGCGCTGTCTGTAACATTTGTTGAATGATTGGGGAGTTAGTTGACCTGGTTCGTCTCTTCTGTTTTCATATGCTACCATTTTATCTTTCGTTTTTCTCCACTCAAATCTGGGGGAAAAGAAAAAAAAAAAACACCCCATAACACAAAATCCCTGAAGCTTTAGAATGCTATATAGGTGTATGAAAAATGGAGTGTTCATTTTCAGAGGGTGAATTGTTTAATGGAAAGATAAAATCCATCTTAGGTAAAAGAAAGCCTATATGTGAAAATACTGGGTATTTCATAGAAAGAGAAAAGCTCTTTAAACCTCGACCTTGTGTACTACCAGTAGATTCAGATGACTGAAGACCTGTAAGTTTATGCTTAGAAGATAATCTTTAACAATGTGTGACAGCGCCTAGTCATATAAAACATCTTGGTTTTAATTTCACACGAGATACATTAAATTAGGATTATCTGCATCTGTATTGTTTACCAGGTTTATGCTAGGAGACAGATTTTAAAGGTAACATGTTTTTTGGTTTTAGTCCATATTACTGTTGAATCATGCTCACAGAATCACAAAATTATTGAGGTTGGAAGGGATCTTTGGATGTCAGCTGGTCCAACAACCCCTGCTCAAACAAGGCCATGCACAGCCAGTTGCCCAGGATCATGTCCAGATAGTTTCTGAGTGTCTCCAAGGATGGGGACTGTCTGGACAACTGATTCAGTGCTTGTTCACCCTAACAGTAACAAAAGTGTTTCCTGCTGTTAAGAGGGAACCTCCTGTGTTTTCTGTCTGTGCCCGCTGCCTCCTGTCTGTCGCTGCGCACCACTGAGAAGAGCCTGGCTGTGTCGTCTTTGCACCTTCCCTTCAAGTATTTATGTACATTCATGGGATCCTCCCTGAGCCTTCTCTTCTCCAGGCTAAACAATGCCAGTAATCTTAGCCTTTCCTCATAGGAGAGATGCTCCTGTCCCTTAATCATCTGCACGGGCTTTTGTTAGAAACTCTCCAGTATGTCCGTGTCTGTCTTGCCTTGTGTAGTGCTGAACTGAATATGGTAGGTGTAGCCTTATCAGGGCTTATTAGAGGGGAAGGATCACCTCCCTTGACCCTGCTGGCAATGCAGCCCAGGATATCATGAACTTCTTTGCAAGAAGGGCGCATTGCTGGCTCATGTTCAACTTGGTGTACATCTGGCCTGCCAGGTCCTCTTGTGCAAAGCTGTGTTCCAGCTGGGTGGCCAACAGCCTATATTGGTGCCTGGAGTTGCTCTACCCCAGGTGCAGGACTTTGTACTTCTTTTTGATTTTCGTAGGGGTTTTGTTTTCCCATTTCTCCAGCCTGTTGAGATGCCTCTGGATGTCAGCAGGACCTTCTGGTTTATCAGCTACACCACCCAGTTTGTAAACATGCTGAGGGTACATGCTGCCCCATCATCCAGGTCATTAATGAGGATGTTAAATGGGACTGGATCTATTCACCCTTGACAGAGATCACTAGTTACTGGCCTCTAACTAGACTTTGTGCCACTAATCACTGTTCTTGGGGTTGGCTATTCAGCCAGTTTTCAACGCACCTCGCTGTCTGCTTGTCCAGCCCATACATCAAGAGTTTGTCTACTCTGTGTCAGATAACAGGGTCTTTTAGGAAACAGTGTCAAAGGCCTTACTGAATCCAGGTAGACAATAGTCCCTGCTCTCCTCTAACCTACCAGGCCAACCATTTCTTCATGGAAGAATGGTCAAGCATGATCAAATTGGTCAAGCATGACTTCCCCTAGGTGAAGCCATGCTGAGTACTCCTGATGAATTTTTTTATCCATAATGTGCCTGGAAATGGTTTCCAGGATTAGCTGCTCCATCACCTTCCCAGGGACTGAGGTGAGGTGACTGGCCTGTGATTCCCTGAGTCGTCCTTCTTGCCCTTCTTGAAGGTCGAAGTGATATTTGCTTTCCTCCAGTCTTTGGACTCTTCTCTTGCTATGACTGATCAAAGGTTGTTGAAAGTGTCTTTGCAACAACATATGTCAGCTCCCGTGGAACTTGTGGGTGAATACTATCAGGGCAGTGGGTTTATATTGTGTCCGGTTTACTTGTGTATTTCCAGACCTGATCCCTGTCCACCAAGAATATATCTTCCTTGTTCCAACATTGCTGCCTGGGACTTGGGATTACTGAAGAGGCTGGTCTTGCTGAGAAAGACTCAGGCAAAGAAGGCATTCAGTGCCTCAGACTTTTCCATGTCTGTGTAACCAGGTCTCCCATCTCACTGAGCAATGTGCCTACATTTTCCCTAGTCTTCCATTTGTCACTTCTTTACTTGTAGAAGCTCTTCTTTTTGCCTCTGACATCCCCTAGCTGCATTAGAGCTTTGGCCTTTCTAACTTTGTTCCTTGATGTTTG
The DNA here is from genome assembly GCA_028858755.1 of Ara ararauna. Lineage (NCBI taxonomy): Eukaryota > Metazoa > Chordata > Aves > Psittaciformes > Psittacidae > Ara > Ara ararauna. The sequence continues at coordinate 67,961,971 of CM054410.1, read as the reverse complement.
GATGTTGTTTCGATGTTCCTGTCAGGTTACGTGTCCTTGCTTCCACCCTCTCTGTGTGCTTCATTTTGTGTTTGAGTTTAGCTAGGAGCTACTTGTTTATCCATGCAGACCTCCTGGCATTTTTTTTTTTTTTCTCAGCACTCTTAAGCTCAGTGGAGGTGATATTTGAATATTAACAAGCTTTCTCATGCACATTTCCATTGAGGACATCCCATGGGACACTTCCAAGCAGATCTTTGAAGAGACCAGAGTCTGCTCTCCTGAAGTCCAGGGTTGTGAGTTTGCTTTTCACCCTTCTCCCTGCCCTCAAAATCCTGAACAACATCATCTCATGGTCACTGCAGCCAAGGCTGCCTTTGACCTTCACATCCCCAACAAACCCTTCCTTTTTGGTGAGTATGAGATCCAGCCGAGCACTTCTCCTCACTGGTTCCTGTATCACTTGGAGGAAGAAGTTATCATCAACACACTTCAGAAACCACCTGGATTGCTTGAAATGCTGATGCAAGTCGTGTCTACCTGAGATATTCATTTGTTCTTGTCAAAACTGGGGTGATATTCCCATGACTCCAAGATTTGCCTGTAGAAGAGAAGCTGCGTGGAGACATCATAGCAGCCTTCCAGTATCTGAAGGGAGCCTACAAGGGTGCCAGAGAGGGACTCATCAGCAGGGACTCTAGCAATAGGATAAGGGGAGATGGGTTTAAACTTCAACACGGGAAGTTCAGGTTAAATATAAGGGAGAAGTTCTTTCCTGTGAGGGTGGTGAAGCCCTGGCACAGGTTGCCCAAAGAAGTGGTGCTTGCTCCATCCGTGGCAGTGTTCAAGGCCAGGCTGGACAGAGCCTTGGGCGACATGGTCTAGTGTGAAGCATCCATGCCCATGGCAGGGGGTTGAAACTAGGTGATCTTCAGATCCTTGCCAACCCAAACCATTCTGTGATTCTATGATTCTATGATTTCTGGGTGAGCTTTATACCAGCTCTTCTTAAGGAGCTTCACTTGATCCTGTTTCTGTTGCCATTATTTGCTTATAAAAAACAACTGTATTAATTAACTGTCTTTTTATTCTTATCATATTGGCATTTCCAAATAAGTAAAAACTATAAAAATATGTTAGTGTGCAATTCGTATAATATATTGGACAAAGAATAGAGATCAATTTCTTCATAGCTGTTCTAACATTATCTGTTCTCCCTAGGAATAGGTGACTGCACAATCAGTATGAAAATGAATTAATGACAAAAGAAACTATATTTTACACATTTATATGTATGTTTGTATAAGATCTGAATACAATGGGATGTGGATTTCATCATGTTATATAAAAGGAGCTGTGTCTAATTTGAATTTGACTTTATCATTAGTATTCCCATACATCTTGTTGAGGGTTTTTTTATGCTTCATATTGATATATCAGAATGTGTTGTAGGCTGCTGACTTTTCTACAGAATTAATCTTAACTTTGATCCCTTTTATCATACTGTGCAGGAGTTCTGAAGAAAGCTAGTGGGGAGCTTTTAATAGGAGAAAGTAGAGCAAATGAAACCAGTGTGCTTCCTGAGCAGTTACTTCAGGTAGAAGAGGTGAGTATGAAAAGAGTCTTGCACTTTGTAGAGGATTTTCTTTTGTCTGTGTCTCCAGTGTAGTCTGTCACCATGTTCATTATAAACACCTATTGTCATAGTTTCATTATTTAGCTACTGCAGTTAATTTTAGCTGCAAAGTGTCAGTTGCGATGGAATAAAATCTTACAACATTCATGAAGAATTGGTTGTTATTTAAGATTTAATAACAGTATGGATTTAGCATCAGAAATATAAGATACCTCATGACAAAATAGTAAAAAATGCCAAAATATTATAAATCTCTTTAGAATTAAATATATTCTCAAATACAGCAGAATCTTAAAAAAATCTATCAAGTTCTTAGCATTTGATCATTGTGATCAAATAAGGATAAGTACTCACATGATGTCCAGTTTCTTTGATGCCAGCAATCAACTGTGTAGTAAGCACTATGCTTTTTAGAATGTATATGCAAGATTAAGTACTAGTCTGCCTTACATTTACTACTAAACACATTTTTATTTTTGAGGTTTTGGGACCTAAATGCTCTAAGAAGTCTGATATTTTACGTTAGTGGAATTTAATTTCCTAATGGCTCAGTTTTAATGCTGAAATCACTTTTTAAAATGCATATTGAATCAGTTTGTGAGGCTAATGTTCCTATTACAGACTGCAAAGAACAATATTTTTGAGAGAATTGAGCTTTACTTGACCCAAGATCAAAAAAAAAAAAAAAAAAAAAAAAAGAGGGAATGAAAGAATGGGCATCCATGGAGGCTGTCTCTGTGCTCACTGGAGTTCATTGTTGGGAGGGAGAAAAGGAAAGGAAGGAGAAGGCAACTTCTAAATTGGAGTAAGCTGGAAGGGCTTCACTTAATAGCCCTTCCTTGTCTTCCAATTTAGTATTATAGCCACAATTCATTAGGAATCCTTCTATTCTTTACTCCTACTATGCCCTTATGGTAGGCATCTTTACTGTATATCTTATGTCACTAAAATACTTCTCTTATAGTGGTGCAATTCTCAATTTGCCACTTCCGGTAATGTTTAAGTTTGCTCTATGTCAGATGAACAATGCAAATTAGGATTAGTGGAAAAGTAATGATGTCCTACTGTGTCTTCTTCTCACAACTGCTACATTTCAGATAACTTATAGAATGCAGGGAACTATTCTAAACCATAATAAAAGCCAGCATTGGCTAAAACCTGTAAATCTCTATTTAAACATTTTAATCTTTGCTAAGTCCAGCTCTAGAGAAGTGATAACCAGTGTGGCTATGTAAAAACCAGCTTCTTTAAAAGTTTTCCATTAATATTAATCATTAGTATCATCCACTTATTGCCTTGCAGTGAAAATTATTGAAGGTATACATTTCTGGATTACTTGTTAAACTATTGAAAATGGTGATACTTGATTAAGTGCATTCTGTTAAAGATTATAAATGTAAAGATGAAGTACGGCTTTTAAAAAGCTGTCTTGTTTAAATGGAACCTTTTTATAAATTTATTTCTTTAAAATTTGATGACAAATTTAATATTGTTATGCATGTTCACTTTTGTTGAGTGTATGTACTACTTCTAATATGATTTCAAGGCAAGCAAATTTTAAGTTATTCAGATGAATTTCAAAAGGTGATGGTGTCCTTTAATTTAATTATGAATGCTTGTATAAGTTTCAAACAATAATAACACTCAGTAATGAATTTGGATTGATTTAATATATATATGTGTTTCAGCCTATTTTGCTGAATTTTGGCTGGAGAAATGCATTTAAAGACCTTTCTTCTTCTGTGGCTCACTGTATAACAATAGCAATAGAGGATTTTTCAACTAAAATTCTTCAACATGAGCAGAAAGAAGAGTTTTCAGCTGCGAGCTATGCAATGAGTCTTGTAAACAACCAGCAAATGAGGGAGTCCTGCAGAGCAGTCCAACAGGAGGAGCAACCAAAACGAATTGCTAAGGCAGGTATCAAAAGATCTGAAGTTTGAGGGGAGACAGAATGCCAAGGCTGTTTGCCATCTACACTTTGAAGTACTTACAGTACCATTAATATTCTATATCTTATATCAATAGAATTAAAAAGAAAGTGAGAGGTATTTCAATATGAGGCTAAGCAGAGCTTTATACAATAGCCCATAGTCTATACTTGAAAGAATTAACATTTAAACTTTGCCGGCATAATTTTTTTAATCCAAAAAGTTCTGAAACATTCTGATTAGTATCAGCTCTGTTACCAAGTGGTTTGATGGGAAAATGCTGAAAGCTTTCAAGAGCAGCTACAAAGGGATTTCCTGTATTCATATCTTTGGACATGCCATTTAACTCATCAGCATAACCAATAATATGGCCAAATTAGAGTTCTTTGATTTGGCTGAAAGGTCATTTATGACAATTAATTAAATTGTTTTTCTAAGGAGATATGTGTTTGAAATTTTAGTTTTGTTTTTTTTTTATTTAGTAAGCTTTGCAATTGTTCTAGCAAATTTGGAATGCTGTTAATGGGCATTTGCTCAAAATAGCACAGAAGATTTTGGGAGATAATTTTAGGGAGATCAATGCATGATTTTAGATGGAAATGATAAGTTTGTTTTCAAATTTAGTATTAAATATGTGTATTTTAAAAAATAAATTGTTTGAGAAAATTGTTTACAAGGAATTAATGTTATGCTTTGAATGTCCATCTAATGAAATTATGAACAAAATGAAGGCACTACTAGCAAAGATGTTTTTCATTTTTTTCCCATCATATATTATGCAGCTTTCAAGCAAGAAGGAATGAAATAATAATTCATTTACTGCAGATAAATGTTTCTTCCCTGTATAACAGAATGAAATGTTTTTAAAGCTGGTTTAATATATTTATGCTTTATGCCAATTTCATTATTCAAGAATCTGACCCTGGTGTGTATAAATTAAACAGTACTGTCAGAATACAAATCACAATGCTATGTTTATTTCTCTCAGTTTTGTTCTGACATCATGGAAGAACTTGACACATTGCTTCCATTGGCTCTGGCATGCAGAGATGGTTCTCTCCAGGAAATTAGAGCAAACTTTGTGGAGGCCTGCAGCAAAGTGGCAACAGCTGTCCTGGCAAGACTGGAGGAGAAGAGCAAAGATGTCCCCTCCAAAGCTCCCCTCCAAGACTTGTGTGCTGCCCTTTCCACAGCAATATATGTCTCTCAGCATTTTACAGCGTATAGCAATTTAATGAGAGAAACAAGCAAAAAGTAAGTCCATTTGCCTTATAATGGTTTAATTCAAACATAAATAATACAGGGCTTCTTTCCATTTTGGATGATACAGTATGGTGGTAGTTTTCCAAATCGCATCATATTTTTCAGCACACTCACTGTGTGTGCTACTTATGGAAAGACTTGAATCGAAGCTGTTGATAAGCTAAAGCAGCTATTACAAAAGAAATTATTTGTATGCTTAAGATCTGCATTTGATTTGCAGATCAATATGTTTTATTTATTAAGCTTAAGTAAATAGGATCGTCCAGTGAACTGAATGTTCTTTGCTATCATATAAATAAAGGGCTAAGGCATTAATTTCCTTTTCTGACCTTTGCAATAGCTGAATTTTCATAAAATCTGATTTAGCACATAGCAAACTTAGAGGACAGTATAAACATATATTCCTGTGCTTTTTCCTTATACCATCTGTATCCAGAAATGTGAACAAATACATCCACTGTAGTTTTATAATTTATTTTTTGTTGCACACAGAATAAAAATTAGAGGTTATATGAAGTATTAGTGTAAATTCTAAGACAGTATTTGCCCTGGGAGGCAATATAACTACATTTGCTCTGCTTTTAGGAGATTTTGCCTTAAGATACTAGGAATCTCTTTATTGGTCCATGTTTTTCTGGCCACATGTAATTTAAAAGCAGAAAATGGGAGGGACACCTGAACTGGTGCGGTTTTCAAGGAATGCAGGATTTCTAAAGGTTTGTGTGCACTGCTGAGCTGCTTTTCCTTTGATGTTTTGCTCTCTCCTGCATGAAGTATGTCTTTGTGAATGGGAAGTTTGAGCCAAAATATTGCTCAATAATTCTACTCATGTGTATTATGAAAGGTTCTTAGTACATGCCTACCAAAAATAATCTCTGGACTTTGTGTTTATGTTTTCTTTATCACACTCAATGCTGATGTAATTATGTTTCAACCCAGAATCTCCCAGTAACTGAATGACAAACATACTTTTATCTCAGAAAATTGAATGAATATATTTCTCTGTGATGTGGTTAAATGAGAATTTAGAGATGAGCAGATATATTTAAAGAATTTGTGAAACAAAGGCCAGATACTTTTCAAAAGTGAATACTAGTTTCAGCCTCCAAGACCAAGAGGAAATGAGTGATTGATATCTAATAATCAAAACCATTTGCAGTACTGGGGATTGTTACTGCCTACTGCACAGCCTTTCAATCTTTGTCTCTTTGATCATTCTTTCCGAACAGACCCCTGTCCCTCATGCCTGTCCAGCAATATCAGGAACTCATCAGTGTTCTTCAGTTTCAAGTTACAAACTACTGCATCAGAGTCTGTGCTACAAGCATTTTACAGGATGCTGAGAGCCACCACTGGGATGACTACAAAGCTTTTTATGAGGTGTGAGGTTAAGTTTACTGTGCCTCCCTTTTACAAAATTTTTACTGCTTGCCAGCTCTCTAACTAATTAGAAGCATAAGATCAGCATTATTTTTACATAAAGATTATTGCATTTTACTGCTTTGAAATATGTATTATTGCAGGCAAATATCTTTGTAGGAATGATGTAGGAGCACATAAGCATTTAAAGATGAGATAACTCATTACGATGGAGTGTTTGTGACATTTGCTTAATAAAATATGGTGTCAAATTCAAGACATTTATACAGAACTCGGTTAAGAAGACATGGAGAACTCATTTTAACTCTTCTTACAGAAAGCATGACATATGAAAATGAAAGCTGTTTTTCTCTTGAAAAGTTTTAATCTGATTCTTTGCTTATTTTTTTTTTAACTAATTCCACTTTTTACCTTTGGTAAGTGAAGAATATAACAAAGACAGATCATCAATATAGTTACTTTCAGTATATATTTCAACAGTATATTTCTGAAATAACTACTGCCATTTCATTTGCATTTTGAAGTCACAGGTCTAGTCTTAAACCATAATCCTAATGATTCCGTGAAAAAAAACCTGCTAAAAACCTCCTAATGATTCTCTGAAAAAAATGATCAAGGGAATTATCATTTATTGGGTTTTTTTCTTCATTCCATTCAAATGGAGACATAGGCTGCCTTATGCTTTGAAATTATTTTCACTTAAGTGGAAGTATCTATTATATGTTTTTTTATCATTAACTGAGATCTCTTGGAACCAACGTCCTGCTCTTCCTTATATCATTTGCTGTGTGAGAGAATTAGGGTGGTTTTGTTAACCGTTTTCTAGAAGTCTTACATGAGAGAAAAGTCAGTGTGATACATGTATTTTACAGATACAAAAGCTGCTGAGTCAGTGACAGAAATCTGTGGTAGACAGGTGATGCAGACCTTACTATGAGCCAGGTTGGACAGAGTCTTGGGTGACATGGTTTAGTGTGAGGTGTCCCTGCCCATGGCAGGGAGATTGGAACTAGATCTTAAGGTCCTTTCCAACCCTAACTATTCTATGATTCTATGATTCTATGAGTAATTACCAAAACGCCCACCTCTCAAGGATAAGTAAACAAGCATTTTACTTTTGTTTGAAGCACAGTTGTCCTCAGTTGATCAGGTAAGAAATTTAGTAGCTTTTGGCAACTGAAAAATCATGACATGTTCTTCACTTCACCATATGGTGCCATGTCCTGTTTATTAAGGAACCAATAACTATTCATTGTGGAGGAAACCTAAATGTCAGAAATAGCTGTCCCAAGAAAAAAAGGGTATAGATTAGCTAAACAATTTTATCATAACTGATCAGAACTGATGTGTGTAGAAAGGGATGAAGAAAGCTGGCATCTTGGCTCTGTATTGCTTGCAGGACTTGAGGTGGGAAGTATGTAATTTTATGTCATTGCTCTGCTCTTTTTATTGGGCCACGGACCATGGCCCAAGAGTGGACCGTGATCTGCTCAGGGAGCCTGCAAGAGGCACGATGCTAACCAGCCACTACTTCCATTGTGCTCATGTAGGCATCTCAAATGAAAGAGGTTGGTGTAAGACCTATTGATTGTTATGGAGGCAACAACCTATTGAAACTCGTAGAAGTGAGATGTGGCTCCTTCTGAGGTCTAAGCTCTACAGGAAGTGTGAGGCTCTGCCTCTTAAATCACACTGATCTTGCTGATCTCAAAGGACAAAAGTGGCTTGGAGCCAGGTGCCTGAAAACTTTGCCATTCATCAAGAGCAGGCTGTGGTATGAGCACCTCCTCCCTCAGTTGGAACATATCTTGCACTTTTGTGAGTTCCTCATTCATGTCTTGCATACTTAATTACAATCAAAATGGCAATCCTACACTTGAAGAATCAAATAAGTTACTCTTCTTTTTCCCCAGTAATATATGACTTTCAACTAGTATTAGAAAGAATATGTGATAGCCTTCCTTTCTGTACCCCACTAATGTCATATTTATTAATAAAACTGCTAGGCTTACTTGTTGTGTAAGTCATCCAGGAAAATGCCAAACCCACTAAAAGACAAAGGGAAAGGAGGAGAGGGCAGGGGACAGTGTCTGTGTTTGATTACATAGAACTGCAGTTTCCATATCCATTTATTTGTTTGTTTGTTTTTACAGTGGTGATATCTGAGAAGAATAAGATTGGTAGCAAATGGTTATTACATTCTGTGACAGAATTTGCTGCATCTTAAAAAGAAGAATAAATAAAAAAATATTAAAATATTTTTTGGATTTTCGTGACCAATTTCATAACCTGCTCAACCATCCTCCCTCTGACATGCACCTAACTCAATAGTGGCAACTGTGATTAAAAGCCAAAAGACCAGTTATAATTAGAGAGTGAAGCTAGGGATCAGGTTAGGAAAGCTAAGGCCCACTTAGAATTAAACTTGGCTAGGGATGTTAAGGATAACAAGAAGAGATTCTATAGGTACATTGCAAATAAAAGGCAGACTAGGGACAACATGGGCCCTCTCCAGAAGCTATTGGGAGAGCTGGCTACCCTGGATTTGGAGAAGGCTGAGGTTCTTAATGACTTCTTTGCTTCAGTCTTCACCAGAAAATGCTCTGGCCATACCACCCAAGTCTTGGAAGGCCGATGCAGGGACAGTGAGAATGAAGACCCTGGGCCCACTGTAGGAGAGGATCTGGTTTGAGACCATCTTAAGAACCTGAAGGTATACAAGTCCATGGGACCTGATGAAATCCATCCGCGGGTCCTGAAGGAGCTGGCAAATGAAGTTGCTAAGCCACTGTCCATCATATTTGAAAAATCATGGCAGTCACGTGAAGTTCCCGACGACTGGAAAAAGGGAAATATAACCCCCATTTTCAAGAAGGGGAAAATGGATGAGTCGGGGAACTACAGACCAGTCAGTCTCACCTCAGTGCCTGGCAAAATCTTGGAGCGGATTCTCCTGGAGGGCATGGTAAGGCACATGAAAAACAACAAGGACACCAAGCTGTGTGGTTCGGTTGATACGTTGGAGGAAAGGAATGCCATCCAGAGGGACCTTGACACACTTGTGAGGTGGGCTGATGCCAACCTGATGAAGTGTAACCATGCCAAGTGCAAGGTCCTCCACCTGAGTCGGAGCAATCCCAGGCACAGCTACAGGTTGGGCAGAGAAGAGATACAGAGCAGTCCTGCAGAGAAGGACTTGGGGGTTTTGGTCGATGAGAAAATGAACATGAGCCGGCAGTGTGCACTTGCAGCCCAGAAAGCCAACCATATCCTGGGCTGCATCAAAAGGAGCGTGACCAGCAGGTCGAGGGAGGTGATCCTGCCACTCTACTCTGCTCTTGTGAGACCTCACTTGGAGTATTGTGTGCAGTTCTTGTGTCCTCAACATAAAAAGGACATGGAACTGGTGGAACAAGTCCAGAGGAGGGCCACGAGGATGATGAGAGGACTGGAGCACCTCCCGTATGAAGATAAGCTGAGAAAGTTGGGGCTGTTCATCCTGGAGAAGAGAAGGCTGTGTGGAGACCTCATAGGAGCCTTCCAGTATCTGAAGGGGGCCTGTAGGGATGCTGGGGAGGGACTCTTCGTTAGGGACTGTAATGAGAGGACAAGGGGTAACGGGTTCAAACTTAAACAGAGGAAGTTTAGATTGGATATGAGGAAGGAATTCTTTCCTGTAAGGGTGGTGAGGCACTGGAATGGGTTGCCCAGGGAAGTTGTGAATGCTCCATCACTGGCAGTGTTCAAGGCTGGATTGGACATAGCCTTGGGTGGCATGGATTAGTGTGAGGTGTCCCTACCCCTGGCAGGGGGGTTGGAACTAGATGACCTTAAGGTCCTTTCCAACCCTAACTATTCTATGATTCTATGATTATTATTATAATCACTGTGAGATCACCAAAAGTTCCAAATGCCTATTAGGAAGTTTAAACAGAGATTTTATGAGATACAAGTAGTGAATTGGTGGTGATGTGAGATATGAGCTGACCTCTGAGAGCAGTTCCTGTTCAGCACTTGGAGTCTGAGCTGCCAGGGAGGGAAACTCTGGGTTCGGCCCACTGAACACCCACTGTGTCACTGGCCAGCGCACCAGCTTAGGCTTCCAAAATGAGCCTTTAGTGTAGCAGACATCTGCTGTAGCTTTGGGAACTTACGTTTTCTAACAGTCAAAGAATAAAGAATTGTCTGTTCAAAGATAATATTGAGTGGCTTATGCAGTAAAGCACAGCTGCTTGTTTCCTGATATGTAAGCTAAATAAAAGCTCACATCTGTTTGTATAATATGAAGCCTGCAAAAATAGCAGATGTTAACCAGTAGAGATGGCAACAAATAGAAAAACAGGTTAGAAAAGGGGAACGAATCTTATTTAAATCTTCAGTGACACTGTTGCTTCTGCAATGGAGGTGCAATGTTAGAAAATGGGCATTATTCAATTTACTGCTTTAGACTGAATAAAGCAGAGAAAGTGAAGCATTTTGTGTTTAAGGTTACATAGTTAAAAACTAAAACTCACCAACGTTCAGTAACTTAAAAAAATAAATACCCTACGTTAAGTAGTCAGTTTAGAATTCTATTTCTGGTTGCTAAGACTGCATGGCTTTTGAACATTTATTAGTTGTTTTTTTTTTTTTTGTAAATTAAGCATTCTATGATTCTATGAACTATATAAATTAGCTTCCATTAGGCATTCAAACTAATTATTTTCTACCTGGTAAATTTATGCTGTAGCAGTTGAAATGTTTTTACAAAGAAAGGGAAATGTTAGCAAAATGTCTGTGAGGTAGGGTTAGGGATTTACTTCTGGCAAGTTCTACTGGAATGTACCTCAAAAATAGTCATGGTAATGTGTCTAAGAAACCCAGCCTTACAGAAAAGATTCGGCATTTGAGTTATGTAAAGCTATGGAGTTATGTTATGAGTTGAGTTGTGAATTAAACTTGTACCTTTTTTATTATTATTTTTCAGTATATCATGCTATAATAGTGTAATTTTATTTCATATAAGAAAAACAGAAAATTATTTTAGTGTGTGCATTATTTTATTATATTAATTTTTGAACAATATTTTACCTGTGTGGAAACACTTGTCAAGTGCTTCATTGTTCAAAATACCAGAGTGATTTGGTTTGGTTTCCCAGTTGAAATATGATTAAACAGTTATAAGATGTCCATGGTTATATGTATGAAGAAAATTAGGCATATAATTTTGTCTTGAAACTTCTCTGTATTATATTTCCGTCTTCTGCTTTAGAGTTTGGTACTTTTCCTCTTTGTCATAATTTACCATTTTTTAATATAAAATGCACTTTGAATATTATGGCAGAGAAACACTGAATAATGAAAACTCCCAATAATCTGTTAATGTGGTGTGTGTAAAAAGACAGATTTTTTTTTTTTTGCTTGTTATTATTAGAGAATGCATATCAAACTTTTACAGTGTTTTAAAACTCATGAGGTTATTTCATATTTCTGATAATGCTAAAATATCAACAAATTCTTAAAATATTTCTCAACTCCATTGTAATTTTTGAAGTTAAGATTCAAGTCTTTGTCCTGATGCAGCTTTATCATAATCATAGAATGGAGCGGATCATCCAGTTCCAACCCCCTTACTATGGGCAGAGAATAATAGGATCTTTTGAATAGGTACTAGTTGAAATATTTAGATGTGATTTGAATCATGTACTTCTTGGAGAAGTTATAGATTAACCACTGTGATTTTGACTCCTATGTATTTATGTCTGTATCATATTGAGGTGGTTCTGTATCAACAATGAAATATTAATACTGATGCTGATTGCTTCCTAGAAACTGTTTTGTTTCAATGAGTTACCATTATAAGATGAAAATTAATCTTACTAAAAAATTCTGAACATCTCTTATTATCATTTTAATTGTTCAGTTGTTATTTTGTCTGCTCTTACTGTATTTCCATCATATATACTCAAAGTTTCATAATCATGGTTATGTATAGCAATTATGAGTTTGTTGAAATAGGTATGCTTAAGTAATTTAAATTATTATTTTCTTTTCATGACAAAGAAACTGTTGTATTAAATTCCTCTGACTATTATAGTGAGTACAGAATACTGCACATGTTTTTAAATCAAACGTAAAACAGTGGGTTAATTAAGGATATAAGAGGTCAAATGCTGTAGTTTGGTTTTCTGGAAGAGCTCTAGTTTTGTAACTAAAATTGAACATGAGTTTTCTTGCTGATAAAGATGTTTCACATCTTGTCAAGGACCACTCTTTGGTCATTATGTGCCTGAAACTTTTAATCTGTTTTCTTTCAGATTGAATTAATTAGACTTACAGGAACTAAATTGACATTTGGAAGGTGTGTTTTTATTATTTATTGGTGGTTTTGTTAGGGGGAAAGATGCTCATTCTCCATCCAGATGTGGCATTACTTCTGCTGTGCTCTTCATCATGATCTGTGGACTATTCTACCGCCCAAGACAGCCCAGGAGATTCTTACAGATGTACTAGAGGAATCTTTGTCTATGCTGTCCTCCAGATATTGTCAGGCCTGCCCCTGTTACAAGAGAACACCACAAATCAGGTAATGGTTGCATACTTAATACACGTTTTTAATGGATAAGTAAGTTAGTTTTCTGTTATGCACTTCTTTAATTCAAATTTAAGTGTTAATGAACACAGCAGAGGGGACAGACACAGTTTCTTACTTGGATGTCATTTTAATTCAATATATTTTGTGTATATCAGTATATTTGGTGGTCATACACTGAACTGGGCAGAATCAAAGACGTCTTCTGAGCTCTTGGTAAAATTGTTCCATTAGCGGCTTACTTGGTTTGAAAGGCTCATGATAGTGCACTGAGGAGTAGTGGCACAACTGAAAATGTGGACAGCATTGGCAGCATCAAGATTTGAAATCATTGATTCATGAGGAAAACTCCATGTCTTCCAATAGAATTTGGGTTTTCATAGGGCTTTTCAAGTGAAAGAGCTAGCAGGTCACATCAGAACATTTGCCAGAAAGAAGCCAGCGATGCAGAAGGAGAAAGAAGAAAGAGGCTATTCCTTCTCCTGTTGTTTTAGGAAGTATGAATGTGGAAGTTCTTGTTGGGATTCTTACAGTTTGCCAGAGAGGAGGGTCTCTTTAAGAAATACTAAAGCAGGTGTCTCCAGGTGGAAGCTTACCCTACCTCTGTCCTTTCTATGAAATGTTTTGTATTAAAGAAACTGGTGCATTTCCTATCTTGCCCCTTTGCAATGTATGTTTCCTGTATGAATATGTTTCTCTTTTTAGATTTTGAAAGTGATATAGTCCATGATAGCTATCCAAGTTACAAACTTAAGAGCTTGTCATTTGTAGGCCATGAGACACGCTCAGCAGAGATATGTTCTGTCTGAGCTAAAAGTTATGTGCTATCATCATAATTCTCATTATGAAATGGAGCAATGTAATGGAAACTTAAGTAACTTGCACAAATTCACGTTCTTTGAATAGCTGGGAAAAAAAAAAGTTTTATTCTACATATCAAAATGCCATTTTATATGCTGTATTCTTGCACTAATTTACCATGATTTTGTATTTTTAGGTACAGAGGGGTTTCCTGGAAACTTTGCTATAAATTTCCTGGGAAGTAAAAATACCCTGCGTATGAAAAATATGTATTGATATAGTTATTCCTTAAATGTGGTGTTAGTTCTATATGAATTTGCTTCAAAATACTAAACAAGAAAGATTTTTTTGTTTTGTCATTTTGTAGAGAAACTGTTTTATTTAAAAAGGCTATTCTTGAATTTGTCATTAGCTAAATAGGATTAATCCAGCCATCCACAAATGAAAAAAATAATTTTTAATTAAGATAATATTTCCTGGCAAAATCTTGGAGCAGATTCTCCTGGAAGGCATGCTGAGGCACATGAAAAACAACAAGGTGCTTCGTGACAGCCAGCATGGCTTCAGTAAGGGAAAATCCTGCCTGACCAATTTGGTGGCCTTCTATGGTGGGGCGACGGAACCGACGGACAGGGTTAGAGCAGTTGATGTCATCTACCTGGACTTGTGCAAAGCGTTTGACACTGTCCCACACGACATCCTTGTTTCTAAGTTGGAGAGACATCAATTTGATAGGTGGAGCACTCGGTGGATAAAGAACTGGCTGGATGGCCACACGCAAAGAGTTGTGGTCAATGGCTCAATGTCCAGCTGGAGACCAGTAACGAGTGGTGTCCCTCAGGGATCGGTGTTGAGACCGGTCTTGTTCAACATCTTTGTCGGTGACATGGACAGTGGGATTGAGTGCGCCCTCAGCAAGTTTGCCAATGACACCAAGCTGTGTGGTTCGGTTGATACGTTGGAGGGAAGGAATGCCATCCAGAGGGACCTTGACACACTTGTGAGGTGGGCTGATGCCAACCTGATGAAGTGTAACCATGCCAAGTGCAAGGTCCTCCACCTGGGTCGGGGCAATCCCAGGCACATCTACTGGTTGGGGAGAGAAGAGATTCAGAGCAGTCCTGCAGAGAAGGACTTGGGGGTTTTGGTCGATGAGAAAATGAACATGAGCCGGCTTCAGTGTGCGCTCGCAGCCCAGAAAGCCAACCATATCCTGGGCTGCATCAAAAGGAGCGTGACCAGCAGGTCGAGGGAGGTGATCCTGCCCCTCTACTCTGCTCTCGTGAGACCTCACTTGGAGTATTGTGTGCAGTTCTGGTGTCCTCAACATCAAAAGGACATGGAACTGGTGGAACAAGTCCAAAGAAGGGCCACAAGGATGATCAGGGGACTGGAGCACCTCCCGTATGAAGACAGGCTGAGAAAGTTGGGGCTGTTCAGCCTGGAGAAGAGAAGGCTGCGTAGAGACCTCATAGGAGCCTTCCAGTATCTGAAGGGGGCCTGTAGGGATGCTGAGGAGGGATTCTTCATGAGGGACTGTAATGAGAGGACAAGGGGTAACAGGTTCAAACTTCAACAGGAGATGTTTAGACTGGATATAAGGAAGAAATTCTTTCCTGTAAGGGTGGTGAGGCACTGGAATGGGTTACCCAGGGAAGTTGTGAATGCTCCATCACTGGCAGTGTTCAAGGCTGGATTGGACATAGCCTTGGGTGGCATGGTTTAGTGTGAGGTGTCCCTACCCCTGGCAGGGGGGTTGGAACTAGATGACCTTAAGGTCCTTTCTAACCCTGACTATTCTATGTTTCTATGATTCTATGATTATGACAGATGGGGCAGGAAGATGGCATGACCCAGTGAAAGAAACAGTGATAGGAAAGGAGTTTTATGTTGGCTATTAGGATGAGTTTCACCACTTAAATGCTTGTCAAGCATTGGAACAGGAAAGTGGTTGTGTTACCAAGATTTTAGTGGTGGACTTGGCTGTGTTAGGTTAACAGTTGGACTTGATGATCTTAAAGGGCTTTTCCAACGTAAATGATTTGATGATACTATGATTTCTTCACATTGCTTCGCTGTCACCTGGACATCATCTCTCCGTCCTATCTCTTTGCCAAGTGATAGTGGTTCTGGAGGGCAGGAAAGCCTTTTCTGTTTGACTTACATTTGGCCAGGGGTCTCTCTTGTGGGGGTGAGTTTGCGAGCGGTGCCAGCATGCTGACTACAGCAATTGTGCTATCCTGTTCATGCTGTGGGAGGAGCAGTGCTAAAGAAAATCTATTTTTCATAGGGAAACTGGGAGGGTTGGTTCTCTTGTGTTCCCTGGGAAACCTGTCTTAAAAGGAAAGGCTGAGAGAGCTGGGTGGGTTCAGCCTTGAGAAGAGAAGGCCCAGGGAGGACCTTATCACCATGTTTCAGAATTTAAAGGGTGGCTAATTAAAAAATATGGAGACTCCATTTATACAAGGAGTCACATGGAAAAGGCGAGAGGTAATGGGAGGAAGTTACTGCTGCAGAGATTCCAACCAGACACAAGAGAAAATTTTTCACATTCTGATCAATCAGCCACTGGAATAATCTCCCCAGGAAAGTGGTGGATTCCCGAACGTTGGACACTTAAGATTCAGCTGGACAGGGTGCTGGGACATGTGTCTTTGCGAAGAAAGGTTGGACCAGATGATCCTTGAGGTCCCTTCCAACCTGGTATTCTATGATTCTATGATTCTATATATCAATATATTTTTATCATAGAGGTTTTACATATTCATTTATAATACAGTACTTTGGAGGGTGTCTTTTGTCCCAGTGGTTCCTGAAATATTAGAGATATGATCTGCAATATAGACAAATGCATGTTTGCTTAGCTTTTCCAAAAATAAGATGGTCCTTAAAAATGCAGATGATCACATATGCATCCACTGGCCTTTAGGTAATGAGGTATTTTTTTCAGTCCAGCATCATGCCTGACGTATATTTTGTGTTATCCATCTGTTTCCTATTTGTTGTATGTTAGCCTTTGAGATTATCTTGTTGTACTTTGGGTTCTTACTATTGTTTAGGCCAGTATCCCCTGATGTTCTGCCAGCAAGTATCAATAGCAACACATTACTGACTCAGAAACGTTTTACATCGTAATATGTTGCCTGGCAGTTTAAGTTTTCCAAATTGAAGACTTAGTTCACTTATCATTACCTTTTTTGCACCAGCAGGATTTAAAAATAGTATGAACATTCTAATTATACTTTTGTTATAAAAAAAATAAAAATTTCATTGTATCTAGTTGTAGTTTAGAAAATAAGGTGCTCCTGCCTAGTGGCATTGTCCTTTGAAAGAGGAAATTAACAAATTTTTTAAGTCTCCTCTTGGCTAGTGTCAATAGCAACTTTTCTGTGGAAGTGCTGAATTTTTACACTGTAGTTGATAATTCCTACACCACTGATGAAAGATGAAATTTGAAGTCCATGCTGTGATTTAGATATTTTATGTTGTCAGAGGAAAGCTCTACTTGACTGAATTTACCACTCTCCTGATGTCCCAAGTAATGTTATTTTCTTTTTTTTTTTTCCCTACAGAATTGATATTGCAGCAATTTTGATGTCCACTGAAGATATGCTGTGGTCAGTTTGCAGCTCTGTTAAGGAGTTTCTGAATCCACATGAAGACAGAAATCTCAAGATCTATAAAATACATGGGCACTGCAATAGTCTGCTGTCTGTGCTGGCTATTTTAACTTCACCACTAAAGAATTTGTATCAGTGAGTATGATTGGGACATTCAATTTGAGATAAAATTGGTTCTTGAACTTGCATGGATATATCTATGAAGTGAATAATGTGTTGAAATCCAAATGCAATGCGTAGTGTTGACACATTTTTATAACCTTTGACTATTTCTTGATTTGGTCTTGAACATCTTGTTACAAACTTACCTAAAGCACAATTATATCTTGTGGGATTTTATTAGCTTTAGATCAAGTCCTGTACTTCACATTTTGTCTGATCATAATATAGAATGCCGTGAATATCTGGTTAGATTTCCGCTGTAACACAAACAGTAGGATTTCATTAATATTTATTGTTCTAAATTTACAATATACTGTTTAGTTAGGAGATGTGTTGGAAACATATTGTTATCTGTCTAAAAATGTTTACTACTATGGCATCAAAGTCTGTGGTAAGGTTTTTCAAGGACTTAGTCACTTATACAACTGAAAAGATTTTCATCTTCGTACTTACTAGTTCAAATTTAGCTACCTAGAGCTTCCAGGTGAATTAGAATGTTCTGCTGTCATCCAATAATAATTCTATAAGTAATGGATGAGCTTTAACTCATCCATTTGGGTCCCTTTCAACCCAAACCATTCTTGGATCCTAAGATTCTATGATAAAAACTCTGCTGTAAATTTGGTGTAAGAGACAATACAAACTGACATCACAAATTAAAAAAAACCCAACAAAGCACAAAACTAAGAAAGCCAAGTCCTATCCAACTGGATTTTAGTTATAATTCTGAACAAGAATATGCTAGGTAATACTGGTTGTACAAATAAGTGGGTAGAGCCTCCTGCAGTTGAGCTTCTTTAAATATTTTTTGCCATGTGTGGGCTCTTTTTAGTCTTTTCACTATTTGTAGGCTCTGAAGAACATGCAAAAGTGGATTATAACTGGATGTTTGATCTTATAAAATGCAGGCTTATGAAAAAATTATAATTAAGAAGGTGACTCATGAGCAGATGAGGTAGTCTTGCTGTGACGATAGCAATGGAGGCAGGAATGGACATTGTGGTAGCTGTAACTTCCTCTACTTCTTCATGAAAGCCCTTAGAATGATGAAGTAAAATAAACGTGTAGTATAGTCTGTTCCTTTTAGCTATTCTAGGCTCCTCCAGTAATCCATGTTGTTTACATATTTTTCTATACCTGGAATGATTATGAAAACTGTGCTAACTTGAGAACTCAGTGAGTTTCAGAACAAAGTGCCAATGGAGAGAGTGAGGCAGCATATTTGTATTTTATGTAAAAAGCCACAGATTAACAACTTGGTCATATAGGTTTCATATTTAGGCATATAAATTTCAGTATCATAATTTGATTTTCTAGAGATCAAGAAATTGGCATGCACAGGATGTAGCAACTCATTTAATTTACTACAAAGTACTCTGCAAATCATAACCAAAATCTGGCAACTTTATGTAAGAAGAATATAAAAAATGTCATATTCTATTATGTGGTTACAAAACCAATATTAACACTGAAAACATTGTTAGAGATATGATACATGCTTTTGTGTGAGTAAAAAGGGGCATTTTTAATGAACTGTGTATTCAAAAGTTCTGTTTTCAAAACCTGTGAGACTTCACTGTCAAAACAGTTCTTTTATATTGTGTGTTTCCTTACAGCCAATATTTGTTAGTAACCTTAACCTAACCCAGTGTCCAGATACAAAGAAAAAACAGATGAACTTCTTGAATTATCCTATCCAGTTGGAAACACTTTCATATACTGAATTTTATGTTGAATTCCTTGCTCCATTGTTTACTGAATTATGGGTGTTTCACCATGTTAAGAATCTATCAATAACAAATTTAGAAGCTCCTCATGATTTTAAAGGAAATTAACTCTTTATCAGTTCTCTTTACAATTACAGATGGGTAATCGAAATTTCCATCGGTTAGCTTGACTCTGTATCTTTCAAAACATTTGTAAAGTTACCTGGAATTAAAATAAAGATTTTCCTTTTAAATCTGTCACACTCACTTTTGGTGGTAGCAGATTTCACTGCAGGGCCTGGATTTAAATTAATCTTTGGACTGCTCAGGAAAAGTTTTGTATAATCAAACAAGTGGTGAGGACAGAACATTGTTTTCCAGGATTTGTCTAATATGATAAATAAAAAATTGTATGACAAAAAAAATCTGATAAATATAGAATCATAGAATAGTTAGGGTTGGAAAGGACCTTAAGATAATCTAGTTCCAACCCCCCTGCCAGGGGTAGGGACACCTCACACTAAACCATGTCACCCAAGGCTATGTCCAATCCAGCCTTGAACACTGCCAGCGATGGAGCATTCACAACTTCCCTAGGCAACCCATTCCAGTGCCTCACCACCCTTACAGGAAAGAATTTCGTCCTCATATCCAGTCTAAACTTCCCCTGTTTAAGTTTGAACCGGTTACCCCTTGTCCTCTCACTACAGTCCCTCATGAAGAATCCCTCCCCAGCATCCCTATAGGCCCCCTTCAGATACTGGAAGGCTCCTATGAGGTCTCCACACAGCCTTCTCTTCTCCAGGATGAACAGCCCCAACTTTCTCAGCCTATCTTCATATGGGAGGTGCTCCAGTCCCCTGATCATCCTCGTGGCCCTCCTCTGGACTTGTTCCAACAGTTCCATCTCCTTTTTATGTTGAGGACACAAGAACTGCACACAATACTCCAAATGAGGTCTAATGAGAGCTGAGTAGATATGATATGGTAAATAAAATATGATGAAGTTGTCTAATGTGATAAATTAGACAATAAAGTGACTAGTTCATTTCCAGCTTACTAGAGATACTCTATTATAAACTATTGCTTCCAGAGAATTAAAGTTATTCAAGATTCTTTATTACGTTATCAAAATGCAATAAAATAATAAGGGTGCTGAAAAATTAATAATATCCTTAACTTCAAATAAAGTGATTCTGGCTTTCTCCTTCCTAATTTTGTGATTTAACGTTTTGCATTCTGCTGCCACTTAAATTTTCTTTTATATTTGAGAAGGCTTCTTAGACCCAGTCCTCAATTCACCCATGAATCTTGACTCATCAGTTTTTAATACTCACTCAGTTTTCTGTGCTTCATTTTCCTTCACTGTTCTCTGGCCTTGCTGAGGTAGCTTTAGTGTAGCAGAAGTATTGGTTGAAAAGGGTTGGTGGAGGTCATCTAGTCCAGCCTCCTGCTCCAAGCAGCACAATCACCAAGAGTAGTCAGACATGGTTGTGTTAGCTGACTCATGTAAACCTTTGGGATCTGAGATTTTACAGCCTCTCTGGGCAAACCAGTTCCATGGCTGCACTGCCATGCTGCAAAGTATTGCCTAATATCTAGTGTGAACCTTCAAAGCTGCTGGCTATGCCAGCCCCTGCTGAGAAAAGTTTGTCAGTGTTGTCTGTGTAATTACTCTTTGGGTAGGCTGCCATTAAATTATTTGACCCTTTAGCCACCTCTTCACCAGTGCAAAGAAGCCTAGATTGCTCAACCTGTCATCATAGATGATACTGTCTAGTCCCTTCCAGTTTGTCACATTCTCCTTGCGCTGTAGGACCCACACCTGGGAAAAATATAGAAGGTAAGGCATCATGGTCTTTAGTTTGCTTGCCATATTCCTTATGCAGCCCAGTGTATGGTTTGCATTGCTTCTAGTGACAATGCACTGTTTGCCTCATTTCAGCACCCTTCTGCCTGTAAACCCCAGGGTTGGGGTTGGGCAGGGTTGGTACTCAGGCAGCCAGTTCCCAGCCGAGGTTGTTACAATTTGCTGGAGCAAAAAGTTGCACTTTATCTCAGTGAACTTTGTGAGTTTCTGTTGGCCCAGTCATACATGACTTGGCACTCTACTGTTTGTTATGTTACCTACTGTACCTGCTTTCCTCCATTTTGTGACACCTGCAAATGTCCTGAATGTCTGTTGGCGTCTGTCTGCTTTTGTCAAGGTTGTTGAGGAACCTCTTGAACAACAGCAGTCTTTGGGATGTGTTCCTCAAAACTACTAGGTGTTGCTATTTTCTTGCTGCTTACCCAAACCTCTGAAAAAAGGGAGGATTTTCATCCCTCAGAATTTCCAGTTATCATAGTCTTACTCACTGATAAGGTTGTCAGTTACTCAGTTCAAGTAGCTACAGTTTTTTGCAGTGAATCCGAGAGTTTCCATCGTGCTTGTGGATTCTGTAGGGCAATCCAGTGCTGTTCTTCATTCATTATTTTTAGAAAATTAAATCATCCAAAGGCAGGCTGGCAGTATGTGGTACAACAGGCCCATTTATGACTTCGGACAAGAGACTGTCTTCTGCACCAGGTTGAGGGTTGCTAAGGTTGGAGCAGATATATTCTTGTGGTTTGTTTTCTGTATTCTTTAGTCTTTTGTACTGAGTGGGAAATGACAATCTTTCTGTTAGGGAAGATACTAAGAGTAAGTTGGGTGCACCTATTTATGTTTTCATACTATGAATTATCATGTCTTACTTTCTCAGCAAGAAATCAGGTAAATTACTTGAATTATGAGAGAATAATTTCAACATTCTATTGGTAAAATTACTGTCTGTTGGGTAAAGATATCTGTCATTCAACTGTAATAGCTGAAAATATTTCTCTTAATTTTAATATATGATTTTTAATTCATGAAGTTGCTTTTTAGTCATGTTTACTCCTTATACAGAGCTAAATCATTTGAATTCTCCAAGGAAATACCATTAGGATGCATCTTGTTTGCATCTCATTTTTTCACACCTGCGCTGAGGCTTGCAAGATCAATTCTCACCTTGTCATACTCTACTGAAGAATGAAACTACTGTAGCTTGGAATCTTGCTGTGGTATTAAGTACTTTCACAGATGCCATCCACTGCTTTGAGACTATAGGCAGCTGCTTTAACATAACTTGTAGTCAAAACAAATCTCCTACTAGCTATTATTATATGCCTGTCAGAAGAGTGGTTGAATTAAACTGTCTGGCACAGAGTTGGGTTTTCCTGGCAGGAATTACACAGCCAGCAGTGGACACTGAGAAATGCTGGCACCAGAATTACTGTATTATCATTAGACACTTGATTTTTTTATAGTATTTGAAGTTATTCTGGTATTTCAACTATTTTAAGGCCCTCAGATTATCTCCATTTCAGTTTGAAAATCTGTGTAGAGGTTTTGTTATAAGCCTCGGAGTCCAAAAGCCTGCCCTGTGCTTGTACTTAGGAGACAGCTAAAAAAATATACTAAGCAAGCTGCTTCAACCCAGAAGTCTCTCAACACTTTAGACACTGTCAGTAGAAAAGATGTAGACTTTTTTTATTAGGTTACTACCCAAACTATATCTATTATTCTTTCTTGTAGGAAGTTTGCTTTATGCTTTGCTATATTAAGAAAAATATTTCAGCAGATAAGAAACAGTAAGGTGTGTGGGGGGGGTGTTTCTTTAAGATAATTATTTTGTAGTTTAAGTTCTCCCTTTGTCTACATTACAGTCTCTGGCTTATTTTTAATCTTCAGGTTTTCATGAATTCACAAAGAGCACAAATTCACTATGTGCTAATCCTTATGCTCAGATACCATTGTATTATTCTTCCATGTGAGGGTGGTGAACCACTGGCACAGGTTGCCCAGAGAAGCTGTGGCTGCCTCATCGCTGGCAGTGTTCAGGGCCAGGTTGGGCTGGGCTTGGAACAACGTGGTCTAGTGGAAGGTGTCCCTGCCTTTGGCAGTGGGTTGGGACTGGATGAGCTTTAAGGTCTCTTCCAACACAAACGAGTCTGTGATTCTATGATTCTGTGATCAGGGACTCATAGGATCCCAGGTTGGAAGGGACCTCATGATCATCTGATCCAACTTTTCTAGGCAAAGTGTGACCTAGACTAGATGTCATAGAATAGAATCATAGAATAGTTAGGGTTGGAAAGGACCTTAAGATCATCTAGTTCCAACCCCCCTGCCATGGGCAGGGACGCCTCACACTAAGTGCTATGTCCCAGCATGCTGTCCAGACAAATCTTAACAGTGTCCAACTCTGGAGAGTATACCACTTCCCTGGAGAGATTTTTCCAGTAGCTGGTTGTTCTCATTGTGAAGGATTTTCCTTGTGTCTGGTTGGAATCTCCCCTGGAGTAACTTGTGCCATTTGCGGCTTCTCTTTTCCATGGGACTCCCTTCTTACTTAAGGTAATTTTGAAATCTGTAGTAAATTATTACTACTGGTTTTTTTTTAATAGTAACTTTTTTTCTAAATAAATCACCCGATCTTTTGCAGAAGTTCAGAAGCTAAACACCTGTCTTTTTTGTTGCATAAGTGTAATTCTCTTCTTTCATCTGGGTCTCATAGACAGACAGTGACTTCATAAGCATGAAGCTACACTTCTAGATAACTTACATGCAGCTGTGAAAAAGAGATTTTTAAATAATTAAATGACAAAGCACAAATTCTATTAGTGCTCTGGTGACAAAGCATCCTATAAGAAAGAGGAGATCTTACCTTTTAGGTTAGGAGTTCCTGAAGTCTTTATTCCAAAGGGTTTCCATTCTGTCTCCAGTTTTAAATGCTTAGATGCACTCTCACTCTTTCTATGTCATGGCAGGAGGTTTTTTTAGTGTCTTGTAAAAGGATCCTCTTGTCCTGAAAAACTCCTCATGTCTTTTCCTGAGGTATTTTTAAATGTCCTTCTACTCTTACTGCAATAGAAATACTGGCTCAAAAGTGGGAGTGACATTGAATCACTGCAGAAAGTAAAGCAAATATACCATAAATGAGAAATGGCATTTTTAAAGGTAGTTGCCTTCTTTCTATAACTTAGAAATACCAGACATGATACATAAAGGAACAACCTTCAGGTAAGGAAAGTTATTAAGATGAAAAATTTGCAGCCAAGCGACTTTAAAAAAAAAGGTGCAAAAGAAGTGATCATTGATTATAGTTAATGGAGGATGAATGTAACAGACTATATCCTCTCTGCTGCAACAGTATTCAGTGTAAATGAGAGTAAAAGGGTAAGAGCCCAAGGGGCATCCATTCTTATCACATTTTTGCATCTAGTGATTGCTACAGAATTGACAAATAATAATACATCTATTATTTATTATTAAATAATAATTAAAGGCAAATGTTAAATTTTTTGATCCTCTTCATATATACATATATATAATCATAATATCATTCATTAATAAACCCAGTTAATTTTTAGTATCAATGAATTGAACACACCTGATTTTTGCCTCTCACATCCTTTAAGTGAGAGAAGTAATGCAGAAGTGACATTAAACTAGCTTATCTAATTCTTCATTAGTCTTTATATTTGAAAACAGTACTTTTTTCAACCAGCATTCTAGCTCTTACAAACCAGTGAAGTTCCAAAGCTTCTGGTTCAAATTTTTGCCCAGTTTAATCCAAAGACTGTAAATACTTGAATGTTAATCAAAAAAGAACCATTATAATTTAAAACGATATTTTACTTGATTATGATAAAAGTATTGTTAATATGATGCATGTATTATGCAGAAAGAAAAGAGCTGTAGAAATGAATGACTGAAGAACAATGCTCATTCAATGCATTTTCAGCCATAGTTTGAAAACGTGCTATGTAGAAGTGAAAATATGAAGAAAACTGCTTTAACAGTACTAACAGTGCTAGATACCAAGTTTCAAAGAGTGAATATAAATAAGATATATTAGACATTTTTAACAGTACATAAATAAATTTGCAGTCATGTATGCATGTATATATATTAGTACTATTTGTCTTAAGGGATTTTCTGTGTATTTGTATGTATTTAGTAGTAGTGATCTGAAGGGATTTTCTTCCATGTAATTCAGAAGTATTTGGGGTTTTTCAGGACATTTCTGGACACTTCTGATGAACATCTTCCTCAAGATTTTTCAGAAGTCTTCTATTACCCATTACACTGGTTATTTTTTATACCAGCATCTTGTTCTTCCTTACTGAAGTAAGTATCAAAAGTTGACTGTTATTAAAGAATCACCAGCTGGTCAATACTAATCAAATTATGTTGCATTTTGAAGTCTTTTCAACATTTTGAAAAATCTATATATTAGTAAATGTCTAATTGATATTACAATTAAGAAAAAACACAGAAACATCTTTTTAAATTCATTGTAGATTTTCCTAATTTTCAAACTTTAAGAGTCTGTAAGAAAGGCCAAACTGAAAGCAGTGCACTGTGTAGCTTTTTGCTAGTCTATTCATTGTGTTTGATATTTGAATTATCTGTAAGGTTTTTTTCCTTTAATTAAAGAGTATATAGCTCTTGACAATAATGTATTTCAGCACAGTTGCTGTTTTGAAAGTCTTATAATAAAGAATGTATGGCTCCCTGTTTATGATTGCTGGTTAAAAAAAGGTTTGATATATAAATAACTCATTGAAAAATATGCTGCTTGATCGTAGTTGATTTTTTGGGAGATTACTGCATGATTAGAAGCAAAAGCTTAGTTTCTTTTTCTGTATCACTGCATATAATGACAAGTAACATATGAAACGTATGCTACCAGCTGTGCTGTCATTCCCTTTCTAATTTTGAACCTGAAGCACTCCCATACCAGTGCAGATTCTCTCCTAACCTCTTCACCTCCTCCTTCTCTTCAAAAGTTATTTCCTGAGAGATTTTCACTCTCCATTTTCCTGAAAATCTGCTTTTGTGAATTGTTATTGTGTTTTATGGGAAAGTATTATTATATTTTGAAGGAATACATTATCATGTGCGTGGTGACCTATGGTGACCTCCCAATGACCAGTGTGATGTGGATTTGCTACCTCTTACCTTATATACACAGTATCTTCTACCTTGTATATTGCAATATCTTCCCTATGATTTTGCTCCATACTACACAAAACATGCTGATTTCTCTTCCTAATCTTCACTCCTACTACATTTCAACAGTACTGTTATTTCCTTCCTGGGTAACTTCAATACCTGCAGAGCCAGAAGCAATAGATGCTGTGACTGAATCAAAGTTGTGTGGTTGGCTAACTGGAACACCAAACCAAGTGAATTACTGTGGAATTCAGAATGTGTCCTTTTCCCTGCTTGAAATAGTAATTTAAGTTTTTCTAAAGCTTGAAAGATCAAATACTTTTACCTCTCAATTGAGTTTCAATGAAATTTGTCAGTAGCTGTATAAGTTATACACAGGTAGACAGAAAGGAAGAGAGGGGAGTAGGAGAGGGAATGACAACATGATCAATTGAAAAGGGATCTACTCTATTTCTGGGAAAATTTACGCTTAATTAAGCACTCATTGTAGAAAAGATGTAAAGCTCTTTGATGCCCTCCAAAGCCGTTGGTCAAAATTTAAATTATACTATGAATTATCAGTTTTGGAAGAGAACTTCACAAATGAGTACGCTCTGCTGTGTAAAAGTATGTAAAGGAAATGCTGATACCATTTCAGTCAAGCGTAATTCTATTTTTTGGGGTGGAATTAATATTTTTGAGATGATATTTAGGGCAGATTTGTCTTGATAAATAGCATAAGACTATTCCAGAGTTATCTATATTTTCCCTTTATGAAAAAAGAGAAAATATGCATCTTCTTGACCACATAATGGGAAGAGGAGGAGTGTAAAAGAAAGCATGTCTGAGAAGATAGTTAGCCTGCCTGTGTGAGGACAGTCCACATATATAAAGCCATGTACATTGTCCTGATGATAATGAGTGAAGTATGTTGGTAAAATATTTAATGTTTTCTTTTAACAATGCACCTTTGTGCTGCTCAAAAACCACCCTTCAAAAAAAAAAAAAAACCAACAAAAAAACCCCATGAAAGACCCTGTGTGTGGTGAAGTAATTTGAGGGACATATTCTGAGGTGTTCTAATTTTGTCACTCATTTTACACTCTATAGTCATGTTACAGAAGCTTTTCTTTCTTGAAATTTTGTATTTGGTGTATGAACGGGACACTTTGTTTATGAACGAGACACTTTATGTTTAAGTATTGCAGAAAACTAATTTTTAGAGCATTCTAATTCTTCCTGGGTTTTATGTTTTTACTTCTTATATCTAATAAAAATACATATTCACTGTCCATATCAAAGTTGGAAGCACAGGCAATTGTATACACCTCCCAGCTGTGGCCACCTAATTTTTAACTGATGACTCTAACCTGCCATAAATGTAGCAGTTAAGTATTTGCTCTTCCTAAGCTTGATACTTCAAGATAAATTTTTGCTACTTCCTGGAATTATTTTATTTACAATTTCACTATTTAACCAGATTTACTACATTATTTTTCATGACTGAAAGTGCCTACAGTCTGTGTTCTTTTATCTGACTTCTACATCTTTGTCAGTATTGTTAACATGAATTAGTTTTAATATTTATTTGCTTTTTGTAATTCTGAACTTACCATTTGAGGTCTTCTGGTTTGTTTTGTTTTGTTTGAGGTTTTTTTTTTTTTTTCTTTGATACTAACCAAAATAATATAGTTGGTTATTAAACTAAATAATTATTGGTAATTTATATTACAGTTCCTTTAGTGGTAATTGTAATTCATTCTTTGCTTCAGTTGGGGTTTATAATCACATAATTCTCTAATCAGAGTCCTGGGTTTTTTTTCTTTTACTGTATAAAACTGATCATTTATATGTGTGATATTTATATGTACTTCACCTTTTGTCACTTTTTATGAGGCTAGTCTTATTTTCACTAGTACTGAGCTACAAGGATGGGAGAACATATGCCTCTCCATATGCACGTTAGAAAACTTCTCAGTGCATTTATTGGTGCTAGCTACATGGCTGTAGGGAATGTCTGCTGTATTTTATTTTTCCTCCAAGTGAGTCACACCATTGTACATTTCAATTTGCAGGAGGCCTAAAGAGCCAAGAACTGGTGTATATTACAACATGATAACTTCCCATCTGGTGAATGACAGGCAAGATTTCTTTCAACTTAAATATTTTAAAAATTATATTTATTTCTTAAGTAATTTAGAATATTATCCTTCATAAATCTAATTGACCAAACTCACCCCTTTTCTTATATTTTGAAAGCAATAAGTGGCTTTATATATATGTATTATCTATATGAATGATAACATGGCATTCAAGAGCGAAATGAAATGAAAGTGGACCATATATTTTAACTGAATTAGTGAATTGTGGAGTTTACTCTCAGCCACAGTGCTAATTCTAGTGTGACTATAGTAACTGCTTTAATTTAAACTTTAATTACTAACTACTTATGAGTTCTTAATGTGCATGAGAATTTATATGACTAATCTTGAACATACAGAAATTAAGATACTACTGTTAAGAATGCAAGCCCCAGTGCTGAAAGTTTGAATGCAGTCTGTATTGTATTTTAAATATGGAAAATTTATTTTGGCTGCAATTCTATGAATATTTAAATGTATATGTATATATATATATTTTTTTTTTTTGATAAATATTATTTGAATCCAGTATGCAAAAATATAATTGTGGAGTCAGCATGATATTATCAACAATTTTGTATAGTGTCCCAGATGAAAATCACAGTAGCTGTTTACACGTTTTCACAGCACATACACTACTTATCAATTCATATGTATTTCCTTTGCTATTAACATTCCAAAGGCTGAGATGTATAAAAACCTCTTTTACAGAAATGGTTATTACAGTATTAATGCTTAATTAGGTGAAGGTTTGACATAATAATGTGATGTAAAGATCCTTTTGGGAGATGCGCCTATGGAAGCTTGGTTTCTTTAGGTAACTTCAAGGATGCCCTGCAATATTTGTGGCAAACTGCTTTTCTGGTAATGGATGCAAACATACCTGAGAGGGAATAAATTGAAAGAGTGTATCAGATGGCATTTTCCTTTCCAGGTGTTGTATATTTGTATTAGGTGTATTATCTATATATTAGCCTTGACTGAACGGTGAAGTTCTTGTGCCGTTGTCTTTGGTTTTTTCCTGTGTGGATACAGGCACAGTTGGGTGGTAACATACTTGATCTAGTCCAATCGTCATAGAAGTGTGCACACAACAGAGAAATTCCTCTATGTTAGGACAGCTACATAAACCCAGTTCTGTCCAAATAGTTGTGTGTAAATGAAACATAAAGTATATGGATATAAGTCTTTATCCTTTCCTGACAGGAAAATCTAGGTCCTGATGAATAAGGCTTTAGCTGATGCTGAAGGTGGTGTTTGTGTGCTGCCAGAAAATGTTTATGCCTACACAGTCAGTTTGTCAGTGCTTATGTATTTCTTACAGCGGTACATGTAAAATTTATGTGCATAGAAGTTTACATATGCAGTGCATAAACTTGCAATGTTAGCAACTATTGTTGTATAAACTTGTACCCAAAGTGAATAAATACAATGGCTAAACAGCAGCTGAAATTTAATTTCAAAACCTTCAAAACAATGAAAAATTGAGTTTTCAAGGAAAAAAATTTAACCACAACCAGATTTTGAAAACGTCTCTTTGAAAACATTGCAAGAAGAAGAAAATAGTGAATATAGTGAGTGATAAAAACCGAGCAGGACAATATTTTAATTCCCCTCCCCCTTGCCCTGGGTGAGTCGAACAGGTGTTGTTGGGTCATTGGCTGATGTCAGAGGAAGCCCTGGAATATTTTTTTTTGAAATCTAAACTTTTGCAGTAAACAAAAACCACAACAGAAAACAATCTGCAATCTCCTTAGAAAGTAATGAATTTGTACCATGCTTTCTCACTTCTCCCTATTGGCAAAGCAGTCATTTAACCAGTCTAATACTTCAGATAGATTTTCAGGATGTGTAAGCACTGGTCAACCTAATGTTGCATCTTGCAGCCCCTTTGAGCATTCTCTGTTTTTTAATTAAAAGCTTCATATACTTCATCAAGGACACTTCAAGCTCTTACTAAGCAATTAATGTAATAGTGAACTAAAGACTAATAGCCTTAAATTTATTCAAGCACAAAAAAAAATAATCCTTTTTGCCTGGTAGAACAAGGCAAACATGGTTCCATGAAAGAGATAAGTGAGGTTGCTTTGTATCAGTTATAACTTTGGCAGACTACCGAATGTTAATTTGCTTTTAGCTAGTTGAGATTAAATGTAATTCCTTCCCTGAGCTGCCTTAGAGTAAGCAAGCATGAAAGCGTTTTCAGAGTAATCTGGGAGGAATTGACATTTAAGGGAGTTAGCATTACATCTGTACTATAAAGATATTAATTTCATAGATAAATTAACCACATTATTCTCTCTTTATCTTACATTTTGAAAGGACTCCGTCAGCCAGAGAAATGGCAGCCCAGGGTCAGCTGAAACTGCTGTTATCCCAGCCATACTGCAATTTGAACTTGCTTTTGGAAACATTGCTGCATCACAATTGTCTCTTAGTAAAAATTTTACTGAGAAGTTCAAGTAAGTATTTATACTCGCAATCTTTATATTAGTGAGAAACACAAATCCATTTTTAACTACTTGAATACTGCAGGAAACCTGTCACGTGGTTTTTTGGGGGTGATATTGGGTATTTTGGATATATGTGTACACACATACTGTATGTATATAACTATAACCTATCTGGTTAGGGAGTGACAAGATTTAGACTTCCATTTTTTTTGTGCAATATGTTACATGAAATGTACATAAAAAATATGTTTTTGGGGGGTATTCAGTTTTCAGTAGGGCCTACTTCTTGAATGAGTAAAAAGAAAGAAATTATTATGTTTTGCAGTCAATCTGAATATTCATAGTTTCAAAACAGACTGTGATTTGATAAAATAGGCTGCTGTTGTAAATTCAAAGGAGTCAAAATAAATTTTAACTTAACAGAACTTTGATACCATAACTGCTTTGCACAGGTTTTTAGAAGTGTGGATTAGTAGTCTGAAAGATCACTTTCAAAATTGTTTCAACAGTGAAAAGCTTCTTAGAGGTTTTGTTGAAGTTATTTTATGTTTGTCACTGTAGGCATTCTAGAAGTACATCTATATGCTTCCTGTTGTTAATACTCTCATTAATGCCACTATGAAAGTAGCACAAATGAAAGTATGGTTCTACAAGTTTTTTTCTTTTTATTCTGCTAGCACTGTGTTTGAAGCAAAAAACTTTATCACATCTTTTTTTTAATAGCTTCTGGATGAAATGATCATATTGTTGAAAAGCTAATGGTATAATTACGTTCGACATAATTTTGCAGTAATAGTGAATGAGTGTTTTGCTTCCTATCTTTCTTTAGCAAGAGATTTCTCCCTACTTATAAAAAGAAAAAAACTGGTAGGTTCACATAATAGTAGATAAAATATAATTTAGTTCTGTCATTTTAAAATGGTCTAACATTTGTCAGAGGTACAACTTTGCTTCCACTTCTGTCATGCATCAAACTGAGAGCTGCACTGCATCTGCTTGCCTACTCAGATACCTGTCATATTTTACAAAGACTAACAAATGTTTGATCAGGATTGTATTCTTACCCTGGTGTTATCCAGTATTGTATTTTACTAGCTGTTTAAATTATCACAGGTATTAAGTGACAGAATGTATTAATCTATTGACTGACCAACCTCCTGAGCTTCAGGGAAATATACTACTTTGAATTAGAAAATGTGCTATTTACACAGACTTTATTAATGTAACTACAACATTGGTATGAATAAACTTTCAGTTTAGATTAAGTTGAAACCTGCAGTGATCCATATCTTCTAAATTAATTTCATAGAATCATAGAACAGTTAGGGTTGGAAAGGACCTTAAGATCATCTAGATCCAACCCCTCTGCCAGGGGCAGGGACACCTCCCACTAAACCATGCCACCCAAGGCTATGTCCAATCCAGCCTTGAACACCGCCAGCGATGGAGCATTCACAACTTCCCTGGATAACCCATGATGAAATTACTGTATTCTTTATTCTCTCTCCTATGCAGCAGCTTTGTGATGCTGTATAATGTATTATTTTTTTACTATGTGAGCTGTTATATATTAGTACAAGAAAAGTTGGACTAACAAGCCATACCTTAGTACTAGCAATGGGAGTTTGGGATTCTTCTGTTCAGTAGGATAAAAGTCTTACAGAATTATGTACTCATCAACACTAGAATTTTGCAATGTGTAATATTATGAGTGAAAACAGATTAAAAGTGAAGTATACTGTAGTTTTTTAGTTATTTGCTGTAGCAGTAACAAAACTCCCTCTTATTTAACTACATTATGAGAATTCTTTTCATGTGAAAAGAATTCTCACATTTTAGTTTATTTTGCACTCAGTCTTTCTTTCTCCCTTTTAGAAACCAGACCAGAAGGCAAAAATTCTTTATGAAGAGGTGCTTATATATAGATTTTTTTGGTAGTGATACCTTTTTTTTGTATGTTAGCAATATTTGGGATAGTTGCAGTAGACATCATACAAACACATTTAATTGGTTGCATTCCCATTGTTCTTATACGGTTGTTCCCTGGTAAGGGTTACAAATAATGTATATTCCCTGTCACAATATGGAGTATTGTTGGTATTGACTTAAGTTGTCTCAGTAGAAAAAGTATTTTGGCAGAATGCATGTATGCATGATTTAGTGTTGCTAAATATTGCGAGGTTACCATTATTTGTTGACACTAATGAAACTCCATGTATGTAACTATAACCTATCTAGTTAGGGAGGTGACAAGATTTAGACTTTTGTTATTTTTTATGCAATGTGATACATGAAATGTGCATAAAAAGTAAAATTCCTCAAATATGAAGTTATTGCATCAAAAATACTAAAAGCAATAAATCAGGATATCCGAAACTGGACCCGTTATTTGTCTCCAGGGAGTATGAGCACTGGATAAAAGGCAAGTTTGAAATATATAGTTGAAAGATTGAATTTGCATATAGGAACTCTATAACATAAACTACAAGTCTAAATAATGTAGGTGCATTGAATTACAGTTAATTACAGTTTCATATAATCCCATATAGGGATTTATAGGGGAATATATAATACCATTGGTCCAGTATTTAGAAAATATCTTCTAAGACATATTCTTACATGAGTGAAGGGACTAGGGTCCTTTGCTGTGCCTTTGTGGAGAGAAATAATGAAGGTGGCTCGTACTGTGTCAATTTTCTGGCAAAACAAACAGTTTTGCAATTTTCTTGGTGAACTTTTTTCCCAGAATTGCTTTATCACCCATGGCTGTGAAAAAAAAAATATTATTTTGACAAGCCACAAAAAATAGGGGAATAAAGAAAGTGGTGCTTGCATTATATGAGTTGTTGAATCCAGCAGATGATGATATGAAAATGAGAAGGGTGAAAGTGAGCTCTGAGATTTTCTGCTGGACTTGCTGTAAATGTACATCATGCCAGCAGAACAGTCACTGACTTCCCATTTCAGAGTCTTTATTTCCAGGAACCAGGACTTATTCTCTGCATAATAAAGCAAAAATCAATAGGTTTATTGAATTACACTTGCCCAACAGAGGTTTAATACCAAAGGGAACCTCGTCAGTCAGCAGACACCTAGCCATTTATCAATAGTAGATAAGAAAGTGGTCATGAAGAAATTGCCAACAAGGCACATCTGAGTCATTCAGTCAGTCCTTGGGCCTCATACGTACTTTTGTTTAAGTAGAGATGGTAGCACCAAGTTAATGCTATACAACATTAAAAACAATGTATTCCCTTTTTAAAAAAAAACCCTTTATTCATAGCAATGAATGCATGAGAGTCCAGTTGTTACAGGGATACAGTTTAATTTTCTACACAAATTTAAAGTGAATACTAGCATGTGGAGATAAATTGGAAGAAAACAGGCTTTCACAGTAGGACAAGGCCATTGGCAGTTTCACCTAATGTTTCAGATGGCACAATGCATACTTGAGAGAGTAATGTAAGAGGGTATTGTACAGTTAAACCTAGATAATATGCTGGTCCCCACTAAAACTTTAAGAAATAAGAACTGATAGTGGCATTTGCAAATATTCTGTGATAAGTTTAAGACTGCGAAACTGAAATTGTACCCAAAGAAATGTGAGATACTTCAAAAAGATATAATTTAACTTGCACACCTAAGGAGGGTTAGGAAAGGAGAATTTCCACTGAGAAAAATAAAACTGTGTGGTACAGTATCAGCCAGCTCCCCAGACACTAATAGATATGAAGAGCTTTCTGCTACTGTGCTTTTATAAACAGATTTCTAGCAAGAGAAATTACTTGAAACTATATTTGTCAAATGGAAAGATGTTCTTCCCTCACCCTAAGTCTTTGCCCCTTGTGAAGTAGCTCTTTAACCACCACAATGTATAAAGTGGAATTTAAAAGTAAATTTTAAGTACTAGTTAAATTTTAATTAAATTCAGTTAAATTAATTAAATTTAGTCATTTAAAGGTAAACAACACTGGGTTTTCCAAGTTGCCCTAAAAAAAATGGTGAAGAGTGGTAGCTTTGCCGACTGACCTCACTCAGGAATCAGACTGAACTTTTCGTGACAGTAGTGAGCTCCTAAAAAAGAAAAAGTACATTCCTTTAATAACTTACCAGCTCCATTAAAATCTTGGCTATTGGCAAAACCTGTGCAACTTTCATTTCAAGTACTCGAAGGTGATTATTTTTGTACTTCCTTGAAATAGTTGTCCTCCTTAGGAGAGCACAAGTCTCTTAGAGGCATTTATATGCTTGTGCAGAGACAGCTCTCTCCACAGATCTTTGTGGGTCATTCAGGATGAGGCTTGTGAGTACAGACTCCAGAACACCTAGAAGTTTTCTTAGCTTCTTCATGATAGCAAACTGTATCATGGTAGCCTAATAACCAAAAACCAGATTATTTTAAAAGTGGCATCCACTTAAAATGCCTATCTGGCCAGTAAACTTATTGGGTACTGTACCTGCATAACCAACGTGGTAAAATGGTAGAAGGGTTTATAGGTGTCCTATGCTTCTGTCTGGAAGATCAACAGAAAAGGGACCTTAATCAGATATCCTATTCCTTTTGATGACTTTCCAGTGATAAAATAAAGAAAACAGTACACAGATTTTATGGACATTCTGAAATGTTACATAGGAATTTCCATGTGGACTTACTGGAGCCCTGCCGAGAACCACATACTTGCTTTTGACAAAATGTGAAATCTCTGTGATATATCTGTGTCTGTGATATAGGGTCATATGGGTAGATTTTTAAAGACCTTTCTGGTCTTTTAAAGTAAGTAATTTCTGGTAGAAACTTCTTGCTACAGAGGTAGAGCTCTAGGGCAAATACATTTTAAGAGGGTTACCTGTTGAGTATCAATCCTAATACATGTACTAACACAAAGCAGATAATGTGGTTATAGGACTAAATTTAATATTGCCTCATCAAATTTTGGCTATCAGAATGCCACAGTTTCAGTATACTATCCCTGTACTGTATTACTGGGGTATTCTCAAGTAATTATTTTTTTGTATTTGGTGCGAGTAAAATAGATTTCAGATAAGCCATTAACTGGAGATTCATTAATGGAAGGCTCTTCTCAGTTGAAAATAAAATGCTTAGGGAGAAAAAATACTAAGAGAGTTGAATGAGAGTATATTACTATGGGATTGGTGACATATATAGCCGCAAAAGTAGTATGCTGATTTTGTGGGCAGATATTATAAAGTTTGTTAAAGTCTTTTTGCCTTGTGTTGATCTTTGTAGTTGTCACAAATTTGGGATTTATTGGATTCACAGGTAGCAGCTAGTACAGAGGATTATTTGGGTTTTACTGGATTGAAAAGGGTAGGATAAAGATCTGTATTTCATTCAGGATAGAAGTAATACGATCTAAAATTTCTTTTTGGAATTAAAAAATAAAATAATAGACTTTCTGCCAAAATAAAGACATATTCAAAATTGCAGCAAAGTCTAGCTGTCAAGACTGACTGGAGAATGCTTGCATTGGAGAGGAGCAGTTCTATAAGAGACAAGTAAAATGATCTACCAGAACAGATACAGAAAAAGAATAGAAAAAAGAATGCTGGTAGCAGAAGAAACACTAAGTGTACAGTGCAAAGAAGCAACTAGTGCAAAGTGCTTGCTGAAATATTTGTTTCTAAACAATAAAATATATCCTTTTTTGCATTTTTTATATTCTCATCAGCTGTTGTGATTTAAGCTATAAAGAAAGTAGAAGTTTTATGAGCTTTGCAAATCAAAGAACTGTATGAGAAATAACTTGCGCCATCTTCAGTTTCTGTTCCTAAATGAAATAGCATGTATAAATTTGAATTTTTACTGCATCTTTTGGTCAAAAAAGACATCGTGACTGTTTATAGCTTGTCTGTCTTGTAAGGATTCACTAGGAAAGGAGACGTCTAGAGTCAATAACAGAAGATTTTCTTAATTCAGTAAGACCATTTCAGGGCTAAACCAGTAGCAGATAAGAGCTGGATGAGTGTGCTAATGTCAGCAAGTTACTGGGAAGTATTCCTTTCAGTGAGAAAGAGATATGGATAAATTACGCTTCCCCCTGAAGATATGTTTTTAAAATACCTGGTACTACCCTAAAAGGTTAGTTCATTATTTTGTCCTAGGAAGAATGATATGTTGTGACTGGCTAGGACATAGCTGTTATTCACTTGATACATAATTTTCTTTTAAATGTATTTATTAATAATATTGATATTTTAATATGCTTTTATATCCTGTGTGCATAGGGAACATTATACTATATGAAAATAACAAACAGCAATTTTCGTTAACAGGTGCCTAACTATATAGCCATATTTATATATGGATGTAAGTCCTGCTGAAATGAGAAAGAAACATCTGCTTTGAGCTACCTATAGGAGCTTTAGATTCCCTTCACAGGTTAACTTTTGATACTCACATGCAGTGAGTGGAAAAAAGATAAATATATAGAGGTAGGCATCAGTGGGCAATAAGTATGATGCCTATCACATAAATACTATTCTTACATGATGTTTAACAAGAAGGCTGCATTGGAGTTGAAACTAAGATGAATATTTAATGTTATGACAGGTGAGCTAATAAGTGTTAAAGAAAAATTCTAAAGCAAGAGAAATCTATGTACCATTCTGTAGACTCCCAATTCATAATATTTAACCAGCTGTACTGATCAACTTGCTAAGCATTTCAACCAGTTGACATAATCTTTTAAGGTCCCTTCCGACCTGAACTATTCTATGATTCTGTGATTCTATGATCTATGCCAGTTTAATTGTCAAAAAATTCATTTCAACTTGAGGTTTGAAAGGTCAGATATTCTTCCAACGTGGGCAGCATTTATTTAAGGGTAAAACAAAAGAAGAAGGCTAGTGCAAGCTTACATATCTTGTTGTGTTTCACCTCAGAATGGTTTCTCAGTGGATTCCTGAATATCTTCGCTGAAAAGCAGACTTGTATTATACACTAGTTATAAGAAGATATGTATAAACCCCTACAGAATTCTTTTATACTTCTTTCAATTTATCTAAATTTACTGGTAGAACTAAGTTGATTAGAAAAATCATTAGTAAGTTGTGACTCAAACATTCCATGTGGCATGATCATAAAACAAATTTAGGCTTCATTTCATGGCATAAAGCCCTTTAAACAAAGCAATAAAGCCATTTCCCATCATGTTCTGTGAAGACAGTTTATATAATATTTAAAATCTCAGCAAATCCTCCTCCCTAGAATTTGATTAATTTTAAAAAATCCATATAGTAATATAATCAAAATTCAATTCAAATTTTCATCTCAAAATTTGAATACCTCTGGGTTTTTCTTTTTTAACTTCTTTTTCTGCTTTTTTGGTTCTTTCTTTTGTCATATCCGTATTTGACAACATATCACTGGTTTGAGTGAAGTAGTGGAATCCATTTGATTCTTCACTGTGAAGCATCTGGCATTGGAAGGTATCTCAGCAAAATATGCCGGCTCACTCAACCCATAGGAAGAAAAACTGACAAAAAAAAAAAAATCTTATTGCCGATCTATCTCCTGCCTCAGGGAAAAAAGCCCACAGCTTGTTGGTTATGAAATCACTGATCTTATTTTTCAGCTTTCTACATTCTATGGGCTGTTTCTATCAAGGTTGCATGCTACCCAAGCTGAATGGTTTGCAGTAATGTGTGAATTAGATTCTAGGAATTCAGGAGAGTAAAATGAGATTCTTTTAATTTTACAACATTCTCAAGTCATTCAGAGCTGGGTAGAGAGCAGCAATTTTCCACTGTGGTGTATTTTGAAGGGTGTTTGAACCATTAGAAAACACAGTTTAGAAATTTAGTCTCCCATCTTTCTCACACAAAGATTGCGAAAGGTATGGGCAGTCAAACGGTCATAAACCAATGACATTTTCAAGCACTATTTTATCTAAATTTCAGGTTTGCAATCTAGGAACTTAAAATAGAAGTGTTTAATCGGTTCTGGCTCTGGTCATTTGTTGTGACTGTTAACATCAAAAGCATTTTCCTCAAGTATAAGGGAAGCTGAGGTCTTTGGCATCAGCATAAGTCAAAGCCACTGAGTTGCATTGATTCAAAGAGGTTTGAACACATTGTTGTATTTCAGCTGGGAGAATGTTTTATCAGGATTATGAAAAACCGTTAGAAATACGTATTATGTGAGCTATTAACAACTCAACTCTATGAAAATCACTATTTGTCTTTAAAAACATACATATCTGTATCTTTGCAGGGCTGAGATTTTGTTTTGTCGAACTGATTTCTTAGTTTCATCTTACACTGAAAAAAGAAGACAATCCATTCTGGGGTGTATGCTGCTGCTACTGTATTTTATTTTGTAGAGTTCTATTATTTCATGTGACTAATATATTGGGAAGAGGAATTAAGTAATAACTTTTTGACTGTGATTCTACAGAAATAGTACAATTTACTTCTGATTAAT
Source organism: Ara ararauna (assembly GCA_028858755.1). Lineage (NCBI taxonomy): Eukaryota > Metazoa > Chordata > Aves > Psittaciformes > Psittacidae > Ara > Ara ararauna. The sequence continues at coordinate 67,922,882 of CM054410.1, read as the reverse complement.
ATTTAGCAATTAATCAAATTCCAAACATATACAGAGTGTGTTTTGAATTTAATAGTCATATTCCATAGTTTGTAAACATGCTTAAGTCTTTTTTTTAATGGCTACATATAATTCAGGAGGTCAAATATCGTTATGCAGAGGAAGATCAGATTTCAGTATTTGTAAGTGTTATTATTGTTTGAAATATTAGATGCAGTTTGCAGTTCATTTTGACTAATACTCTTTATTACTTTGAACTTGAATTACTTGGAAATTATTGTAATTATGGTTTGTTTTTTTTTAAGGAAATGAAGTATTGAATCGTCATGAGCAGAGTTCTCTCTTAGAACAGAATAATAATAAAGAGCCTACTCTGATTGAAACAATCTTCACAGTATTGTCTTACTGCACTTTATCACCCAAATCTCTTGGCATTGCCTTTGAGACCTACATGGAAAAAGAGCAGTTGTGGAATTGCTTATACAATATGACAGGTATTTTATATTATAATAAGTATTTAAAATCTAATGTTAAACCTAGTCAGTTTTTTGATATATAGTGCATATTATTTTTACCTCAATAAATCAGATGTAATTATGGTAGTTTACTTCAAAATTGTAATATAATCAAAGTCTTTTGAGCAATCAGCTCATGGTAGGAGTGATGAAAATTTTGAAGACAGCAGAGATTATGGAGCAGTATGGTCAACCAGGAGCCTGATTTCCTTGTGTCTGCTGTACCAGCATGCTGGCAGCAGATCCTTTTTGTACCTCTTTTTCAGCACAGGTTCTTTTTCTCTGTGCATTTAATAACTCCAGACCTTTGCCATGATTTAAAAGTAAGAAACGATTAAAGGAGAGTGAAAAAAGAAAAGGAAGGACTCCTATTGGGGGAGAAGTAGTCTGATGGGCATATAGACTCCACTGTCAACATGCAGGCAGGCTCCTAATTTTCCATGGAGTGGGAGAGCTGCCCTCACAATTAAAGCATCTGATGCTGCACTCAAGGAAAAGCAGTATTCAAACAGAGAAAAGCGGTGAGGTTTAGAAGGATGATCTTGCAAATGATGATAGGTAAAATGCAGGAAAGCTCAAAAGAAAAGAAAGGAAGAAAATGGGAGAATGTAAGAGAGAACATAGAATTATGAATATCACAAAATAGGAAACAGTGGTGGTAAAACTGCTTAGGTACTCCTCAGAGAAAAATGGGATTTCAAAAGTAGCAGTCTATGGTGTAAGAGAAAGCAAAAAAAAAGAAATGCTGCTTGGAAGCTTCCAGAAAGGCCAGGCAAAAAAGAATGAAACTTAGACCAGCAAAAAGTACAAGCAGAATAGAGGAAAGTACCGAACAAGTCAAAAGACATCCCTCTTACATCCTCCAGCACTCTACCTGACACCTGCTGCTCCACAATTCTCTGTGGTATTAAGAATGTGGAGAAGATTGATACTTGTTGTAATGTCAGTAACTGTATTTTGGGTGGTCTATTTTCAACATGCAATCTCTGATAACACCCTATGCCTCTAATAATGACTGTAATTTCTATGCATTTTTGTTTCCAAAATATCTTTTCTTCCTTTGCTGTTCCCTAGTGTAACAGTTTGAGTATCTAATAAATGAAGCTTCATTAATATTGTCAAGACAAGGAAGTAGAAAAAAACCAGTTATGTCTATTTGCCTCATTGATGTCCAACAAGTAATTAAATATATTCCATATGAAAAGGAAGATGTCAACTTAAATTTTTAGAAACATACTGAAGGAGAAAGGAGGATGAAGGAAAAAAATTAAATTGTATTTTTGACAGTACTGTATTAGAATGGTGTGAGATGCTATATAGTTTCGGTATATTTTCTTTAACAGGTCAATAGGTCTAAGTTATTATGACTCATAATCTTGTTATTTTTCTTTCCATATGAATTCTGAAACACTTCTTTAGGAAACAGATTTACACAAGTGACTACACTTACTGAATATTTAATAATTTTTCCTTCTGAAGTTTCCAGTTGTGGTGAGTCAGAGCCGGAAGTTATCAGATGCTTGAAGTTGACTTTGATTAATTCAGTCAAGGGTATCGTAAAGCAAATAATTTCTTTGATGCATTCATGGGAGGCAACAGAAAACTATGGAACATACCAGCACAAGCAAATAGTGCCTGAAAGTTTACTGAAAACAGTTCCAAAGGAATGGAATTACACTCCTCGGGAAATGAAGAGAAAAGAATCTGGGAAATGTGGGTGAAATTTATACACTGTTTTATCAGTTTGTCATAAAAGCTTGTTCCTGCTTTAATGAGTACATACCAAATTAAACAGAGTTCGTGAGTGTTGCAGTTTGACAATGAATAAAATTATTTCCAAACATCCTGTGTGGGTTTTTTTTTCAAAGCACTTGGCATTAAATTCAGTTTTTCGTTCTTGAGGCTTACACCAATGCATACACAAACAAGCTTTTTAAAATAATAATTATTGTAGTACTGATAATAATAGTACTGAAAATACTTTTAGCATCTGGCAGTAATAAGTTGGGATTCAAGGCAGACTAAAGCATAATGTCTACACTCTTGTCTTAACGACTGTAACCATTTCTTGTCATAGTTATCTTTTCAGTCAGGACTGTTTAAATTTAGATACATAATGTTGACTGAAATGATAACAACTTATCCCAACTTTACAACACAGCAATTTGTGTTTGAAAAATGCTGAAACTGTTACAGAATATGATGCCCCTGGGTTGTTGAAACAGTTACTGAAGGAGAAATAATATATGTAATGGGAGATCTTTTGAAGGTTAGATGTAAAGTTGATTTCCAGTATATACTTTCATAGCCTACAGTGCCTAAAGCCTCCATCATTTCAAAAGGGTAACTTTTGGAAACATTTCACCATAAATTTATTGCCACCAAAATATTACCTGATTATTTTCACTACAGTACCATCACTGCAATATATTCTGTTATAAAGTTTTGAATATGTAGATTGCAGGCAAACCAGGGCATCAATCCATTCTTTCTTTCCGTGTATATTCTCCTTTCCGTGTATATTCTCCTTGTATATTGAGGCACATTTGTGCAGCAGTGTGTTCACTGCATTCTTACTGCAATCTCACTTTAATCTAGAGCTTGTATGTCTATTTTAGGCTACCAGTAATCCTGAACTGGTGTGCAAGCTGGGACATAAGGCTCAGACTTGGGCACAAGTTAAATTGTCTGTGTTACACCTAGAACAGATCTAGGGGTTTGGGGAGTTTGTGAGATTTTTTCCTCTGTATGTGTGGTTTTGGGGCTTTTTTGTTGTGTGTTTTTAAGGTTTTATTTTAAGAAGTTGACAATAGAGATGCAATGAGTCAGGGGTTTTCTTGTTTTGTCAGGGTTTTGTTTTAATGTTTTTTTTAAATCTTGACTTGACTCCATATTGTGGATCACCTTTTGGTATATTTTTTCATTTGGGTTTTGAGCATCATATTTACTATAGTTTCTTCTACTTTTAATACCTGGAATGTTTAAACTGCTGTGCTATATAGCATGCATGGGTATGTGAAAATTCATAGAGTCAAGTTTAGTAGGGTTGAACATAGAAAGGGATCAAAAAACCTGAGGAAAAGATAATAAAAGAAAACTAAGAAAACTAAAGATTAAGAATGTATGTAATATCCTGAGATATGTGGAATGGGTTACCCAGGGAAGCTGTGAATGCTCCATCGCTGGCCGTGTTCAAGGCCGGATTGGACATAGCCTTGGGTGGCATGGTTTAGTGGGAGGTGTCCCTGCCTCTGGCAGGGGGGTTGGAACTAGATGATCTTAAGGTCCTTTCCAATCCTAACTATTCTATGATTCTATGTAGTGCAGTGCTCCATTCGTGAAGTTCTAAAAATATTACACTTCAATTTCAGAAACAACTTTTTTACCATTCAGAATAGCTGGGTGTTGTCTTTTTCATTTATTCTGTAATAACTGTGCACATCAGGACTCATTATTAAGAGACTCACAGTCTGAATTCTGAATTTTCTAGGTTCTCTGGTTTTATTCATGTTATTGTTTAGATTTTGTTGAGATTTATGTGGAGGGAGCACAATAGAAGTCAAGCTACAGTGTTGAGTACTTAAGCTTTTTACCCATTTTCCATACAAAAGAAAGTTAGAAATTATCATACAACATTCAGAAGCATGCTGTGATAGAACTGGAATGTTAATGTTAATCATATCTTCTTTTCTTTCTTTTTTTAAGGCTTCACAAGGCTTGCAGCTCAGGCAGTATCTATTGTAATCAGCAAGTTACCTACAGTGATTGCATGTTTGCCTCCCCCAATTAAGTACTTCTTTTTTCTGGCTGAGAGAAAAATGTCAAGAAACTTTGCTGAGTTGAAGAAAGCTGGTCTGCTTGTCTGGAACTTGATTGTAATTATATGTCGAATATTTGAGGATGGAAATACTGCAGAACTTTTAACAGGTGCAACACTTGACAGATGGAGCAAAGAAAAACTCAGTTTAATTCATGTGTGCTTAGAAAGTATTATGGGAAAACAGAAAAGTGGCCCTAAGCAAGTGATCCAGAAGGTTATACAAAGCATTGAACAGCAAAGACCAAACTGGATTGAAAGCCAGTTGCTGAAGGCAAGAAAATTGAGCACAGACTGGTAAGAACATTGTATTTTTCAAATGCTATGTTGTTTGTTTTTTAATTTACTGAGTATTGCTGTGTTTATGGCTATCGTTCAATTTAATTAAAAAAAAAAGAGGGGTGATCTTATTAAATTGATTTGTTCTTAATACTGATGGCTTTATAGTGTATTTTTGAAACTTAATTGATGAAACAGTAAACCATGGTTGTTTCATTGGAAAAGTGTCTTCATAGTACTTAGAGTTTTCATATTTTCATGATGATCCAAAAATACGGACAATTTAGTTGGTGTATCTTTCAGAATGTGATTAAGTATGCTGACTAGAAGGCACCACAGTGTATTTATAAATTAGTTTTGTTACAGTGATTAAATTAAGAGTGACTATGAAAAGCTTTCAGTGTTCATGTGTGATTAAATAGTAAGCATACTTCCTTTTAAAACACAGCAAACCCTGAAGGCAAGTAGGGTATCTCAAAACAGGACTAAGAGAGTACCCTGCTGTGCCTTTCTGTGGAAATATCAACCTTCCCTGCAGATTTGACATTAAAGTCCAAGAGTTTGGAATCTTCATAATGATTTTTCATGGAGTTGTGTTCATGTCAAAGTGTTCCTGGACCAGTCTGGTTTAATGTTGAAGTCATGTACCATTCTGTAAAAACACGATTTATCAGCTGTCCAATATTAGATTTATTGGAGTTACATGACTTACTGAATTAAGTTGTTGACTACTGAAAGTAAGACTGCTTTTTTACAATTAATATTCTTGAAGGTTGCAGTTGTTGCTATCCTGACAGTAATTTTCCATGCAAACAAAGGATATAGTGATGATAGGTCAGAATCACCGATACCAGTGAACAGACTTTCATACAGTTCTTTAAGGGACAGTATCCTGTTTCTACGAGGAGTCAGTTGACATGAGTAGGACGAAGTAGTAATAGTGTCACGTGTATGGTCAGTGACATTGACCTTTGTAATATTTACATTTCCATTTAATACTAATTTACAAGCTCTAATCCAGTAATTTAAAGATTGAAGCCAGATGCTAGTGACTGAAAGAGTCATAGAATAATAAAACCATAATAGTAATGTGTAAATTGATACTTAATAGAATGGTTCCATACTATAATTTGTAACGTCACTGAGAGAATAGGTATTTTAAAATATAAATGCAGTGTAAAAATATATTGTGGATAACCTCTAAAAACTAAAACTTCAGTATTTGCACTTCTTCTGAAGCTGAGAATTTTAATTCAATATATCACTCTATTTGCTTTTCTAACATACTACAAAAATGCTGTATTAGCCATCAAGTATAGGACTGTGAGAAATGAATGTGAGAAAATGTTTCCTGTATGTCTACAGTGCCAACCAGAGTGAGCACTAGTCTGTGACTAGGGTAACTAATTTTAAGCTTAAGAATGCATTACCTATGCATTTGTGAGTAGTTACAAAACTATGATGCCATGACTACACTAAGTGCCCTGACTTCAGTGGGATTTCTGCAATAGAAGTCTGGCATAAATGTTATTTTCCCATTTTTTATTTAAACATCATGAGTCAGTTTCAGGGAAAAAAAAGTATCTTGTTAGTAGATAGCTGAAACATGCAATGTGGAGGTATAATCTTATTATAGATGCAGATTATAAAACTAATATATTAAAGCTAAAATTCTAATATCAATTAAACTAAGTAGCAGTCACATAATTAGTAAACTAAAAGCAGATCTTTCAAGAGAAGACTTGTGATTTTTATGTGATTTGTTTGAAATAATAATATTTGAAAGTCTAAGTTGGGGTAAATTTATGTTTTATATAACCTCTTAATTATTAAAGGATTTTTGTGGGTAACTGTATGCACATGCATTTATATATATTTGTTTTAGAAATGTTTATGAACTTTTAATAGATACAGAACATGGAATATTATAAACCCCCAAAACTTCAAACATTTATTTGTGATTCATCTACACAGTTGTGGAATCATCTTTGAAGTGCAATGAATTTTTATAAGCAAAAGTCTCGCATGATTTTGTGTTACATTATTGTTATGAGGACTGCTAGCTACATAAGAACTGTAAATATTGCGTAGTTTCCTCCATTGTGGCATACAAATTAAATTTAGTTTTTAGGAAGATTTAAGAAAAAAAATCTTCAGTGGAAGAAAGTGTCAGTTGCATGCATTGCCTGTCTTGCGTCCTGCCTGAAAGCATTAGTATTCATTAAAATAACCTTCACTTTATGGTAGCCCCAGAGCTGTAAACAGTCGCATTAGATTCTGAAGAACACGCATCCTGAGAAGAAAAGAAATGCCCGTCTTTGCAAAGTAATTTGTCGAGTTGAAGATTATTGTTTTTCATCATGGTGACCCTGACTTGGCTGGCTGGGTGCATATACAGATTAAGATGGATGCAGTTATTCCTTGGCTGAGGTCTGCCTCTTTCAGGGCACATTCTTCCTAATGACATGATGGATAGGCAGTCCCAAATCCAGAGAGGAACTCATTAATCACTGCAGAGACTGAATCCAATCATCTGCTTCACCTGCACACTGACAGACAGGAAAGGATGCAATTTGGGCACTGACACAGATACACTCCTTTGTCAGAGGTCCTCAACTTTTTTCAATGTCAGTCATGAAGAACTTTGGAAAGAAATTCAGTTTGTGTCTGTATGTGGCATCAAAAGATCAGTCTTAAGCATGTCTTAATTTTTAAGATCAATTTCTTCGAAGCTTTTCTGTAAAATACACCATTTTAGCAGAGTATCATTTACTTCTATTCAGTAACAACAAAATTATAGTTTACATTTTGAAACTATTTGCTCTGTAGGATGTTCTGAAGCTGCATGTGGAAGCAATATCAGCTTTAATGTCCAGCAGCTGTATAGCATTTAAGTATGCCTGCTGGTCAAACAGCAACTTTCAGCAGATCTAACTTTGTAATGATGCCACACTTTCAACAGTAAACTACAACATACAGCTGGTCGTACCAAAGTACATTGGAGCTTTTTGGGTTTACTTGTAAAAAATTGTGCTTTTTTATATTCAGAATGCTTCTTTGGTAGAATTTAAATTAACTCAGTAATGACTGTAGAATGAATAATATATTCTTGTTGGTCTTTCAAGTTCTTGACACGTGTCAAGGTGCCAAAATATACCTGTGTCACAGTTCTCATATTTGAAGACAATAATTAGCTTAAGTACTTTTTTTTCTTTAATATTTTGTCAGCATACAATGCTAAGCTGGTAACATGTTTGTATGTAGAGAGAGCAACCTGATAATGGTTCTAGTTTTGAAAGCATATTTTTCAAGGCATTTTGGATGGTCGCCTTCAGATTTTTTTTTTTTGGTAGCAGTTTCATAGAAATACTTTTAAGGAGGAAAGGAGTACAAGGCAAAAAGTGCAACAAGTGGCAAATATGTACCTATGAAATGGTTACCACCATACCAATGGAAAGGAAAAGACTTAGGAGTCTAAAACTAAGTTTAAAACTTCTAACCTATACTTACAGTAATGGCTGCCTTTCTGACATGTTAATTAGGCTTTGATATATACAGTGACCAGCAAAGAAAAATGTATGGAAGATTAAATGCAAATGCCATTTCTGATGGCAAAGATACTTCTCTAGTGGGAAAGAAAAGAAAAATATTTGCTGCTTATACGTCCATAGAGTAACAAATGTTTACCGTTTTCATCTTTCAGATTAAAATAATTAAATTTTTATACTAAAAATGTTATTTAGCATTTATTATATATTTCTATAAAGGCTAATTAGATGGTTTTACAGCAACATTTTTTTTGTGCAAGCCAAATCTTTGTGGTTTTAAGCTGATTTTATATTAATATTTTGATTTTTATAAATTTAACTTAGAAGTATCTGCACTTTTTCTATATTCCAGTGCCTCAGCCACAGTAGGTGCAACGTTAGAGGAAGGAGATATTGGGTTCACTGAGCAGAAAATAAATATGATGGTCCTGGATATCTGCCACAAACCAGGTGGCAGCGAGTACCTGAGGCAAATTTATCACATCATCCAGCTCAATGAGGTAAGGAAACGGCCTTTTTACCGAGCAATTAGGTGTGTACTGGCCTGAGGCAGCGTCTGTTGGCAGCTAAGGGTTAGTCAAGGAGGTGATAATGTTTCTTAAAGTCAATATGAAATCCTATATTTTACTGTAATAGAATCCGTTCAGTTTAGGCTTTTTCGCATGTACAGAAAAGAATACTTTCTGGAAAACAATGTGGATTTTATGTATGTACTTAAACAGTAGTATGGCTCATAAACTTCCTTCAGATTCTGTAGACCATAGATACATTTTAGGAGTTTGAACGCAGAAAAAAAAACACAACAAAACAACAAACCGCACACATTAAAAAAAATACATAAACAAACATGCAAACAAAAAAATCTAGCAAGGTTATAGAAAAATTGACTGTTACAGGAAGTAAAATTATATGTGATAAATCAATTTTCCTGACTTAAAAAACAAATGAAGAAACAAACAAACAAACAAACCCTAGGGCTGTTCTGAGGAAGTAAATGCATCCACATGAAAACATTCCTTAATCTAGATAACTCTGTTCATTTAAAGTGCTTTTGAAATCACAGGAAACAAATTCAGATTTGTTTGCTGCACATGGAATTTGGCAATGTGAAAGAATTATCTCATCATTTCTAATGCTGCACTAAATTGCCCCAAGTTACCAAAAGCATTCTGATTTCATACACTGAAATAAACACAGGTTTGCTTAAATTGTATGATAACACAGATCTACACAGCTTAATTAAGAAACTTCTGTTTATTAGCTTTAATTACTAAATTACTTTTCCTTGAATGCATAAGCAGGTGCTGTTAAGATCATTGCAAGTATACAGAAGTGTTTATAATAAAATGCAAAATAATGCAAATATACGCATAGGCCAAGATATTTCTTTTTTTAAAAAGAAACCAATTAGGCAGCTATGTCAGTGTGAAGGCAATAGAAAGCAGCTCAGTACTGGCACTGTGCTGAAAATCAGATCAACTCTTTAGCTCTTAAGTATAGTGTTAAAAGCAACCTTTATGCATCTGCGTTTGGAAGCTTTAGAAGCGAAGTAAGCAGGCATGTAGAGATGGCAACCTAGTATTAATACACTACAGAATCTTTTCAAGTCTCATCTCAAACAATTAAATGAATTAAATGGTTCAGGAAGTGAAGTGAAAATTATTACTGTAATACAGTTCAAACAAAACCTTTTCACCTGGAGCACATTCAGGATTACTCTTACGGAGTGAGGAAAAGATGATGAGCAAGACTCTGAAAATAGCATGTAATGCAGTAGTTAGGGCAATCACCTAGAGGACAGAATAGGCAGGTTTAAATCTTCATTCTGCCTGGTTTAGACCAGGGAATTGAATATGCATCTCCCACATCCAAACTAACTCTCCGAACTGCTAGACCATTAGCTACCAGCATGGAACTCTGTCCTTTTCCCCTGCTGGAGTTGTTTTGCCCTGTAGAAATAGCTGTAAAATCCATTCTGTAACTTCCAGGATCAAAAATAGAATCATAATCTAGCTGAAGGGGAAGAATGTCCATATCAGGTTCTGGAGACCCTGAACAAGATCTGGCTCCTGTGAGTATTTGGTTATTTATACAAAGTGGAGCAGTTCCAATAGAGGTAAGAGGCTGAGAGAATTAGGTGGAAGAGGGACTCTAGACTGACTTTCCACATCCCAGGTGTCTTTCCTTGAGTTTCTGCAGCTAGGAGAAGCTTGTTAAATATGGAATGTTTCTCAGTGGGAAAAAAAAAAAAAAAAAAGTGGTTTGGTTTGGTTTTGTTTTGTTTAAAAACAAGAAGAAAGAGAATCCTGACCAGCTTGAGTCACAGAAGGACGTAACCATGTTACTTCAAATTGCCTTTGAAACCATTAGAAAACATTTTAATGCTTAGCATGGTATTATGGTAATGCACCTTTCAATATTGTTTTTCACTTATTGTGAACACAATATTGTTTTAGGTTTAGTGTGCCTCTCAAAAAAAAGGCTTGATTGCCTGTTCAAATGTCCATCCTTTTGTTTGGAGACTTCTTGGCCTATCAAGGGATTGTATTCTTAAAACTAGTTTGGAGATCTTTATGCTGCACCATTTAATAATTGCCTGTGAATATAGAACAAAATGATGAGACAGAAAATTGTTGTTCTTAATAATTTTCCTTAGAAAAGCAGATGAAAAGGGATATTGTTCTTAGAAGCTGTATTTGGAAATAGAGCTTTTATGTTATAAAGATATATAATAGATACTGTAGAATTCAAAGCAACCTATTGTCCTTCATGTATTTATCTAAAAGAATAATAATTTTTAAATGCATTTTTTGACTAATGGCTACCAAAGAGAAACCAACTCTCCTAAGCTGTCAGGCTCAATAACATTCTGTCTACTTGGTTTCATGCCCAGTCAATAATAGTGAGGATATAGCTCACAGGTTTAAAAATGTGATTTCATTTCTATTTTCACATTTTTTAAACACGACTTTTTCAGGGGCTACAATACGCACTGTACTGAAGGAGTTCTTAAAGTAACTCATTTACCAATTTTTAATGAGTCTCTGTGTCAAAACACAAATCCACAGTATTCCAAAGACAGAAAAATGCCTGTACTGGGAGGTGAACTGCCTACCACTCAAAATGTTCAAACCCTAGCAAGCATGTACAGCAATTTCCAGTACCTTTGCTAAAAAAACCAACAGGATCTGCTTCTGCTCTCTCTGTGGCACCCAGAGGGCTTGGTTGATGTAGAGATGTCTACAGATTATGTGAAAATGTGCGTATGGAAGACAGTATATTTGTGAAAAATAGGTAAATATATGGAACTAAAGTAACCCCTTTCACCACAATTTTAAAAGCTTTATGGCATGAAGTCATGAATGAATGAGAAAGAGAAAGATTTTCTTTTTAGGCTGAAAACATGTAGGTAAAAGTGTATTTTCACAGATGTGTTACACTGTTGTCTTAAACCAAAAAAACTCTGGCTTCAGAGCCTTTTTGGTTTGGTTGAGGTTTTTTTGGGGGGCATTTTGGTTTTGGTTGGTTGAGGGTTTTTTTTTTGGGGGGTGGACTTTTTGTATTTTTCTTTTTTTATTCGTTTGTTTTGTTGGGGGTTTTTTTTATATTTTCATGGGTTTTTCATTCGTTTTCACAATCTCATGATTGTCTCAAGCAGTCCTGATCACTGGCTGCAATCAGCAGAAGGAAACAGTCCTACTCTTCCCTTGTCCTTTCCCACTCCTAGGCCCCTCTTTGTACTACTACTAGAAATCATGGGGCTTGTTTGTATGGCTGAAACCTTTCTTTCTGGCTGATTTCACAACATATGCTAGTGCAAACACAAGGGAGAAACAGCTACAGTATATGTGGACTGGGAGAGAACTTGTGCCTTTCAGACCAGACCACAATTGGATCGGTTTAAACTGATGATGAAATTATTCTTTCATAAAGACCCACTGAGGAGCACAAGGTGCCTTGGCAGGTAGCTTACATACTCCCTCACCTGCCTCTGAAATTTTTTATCATCTCAGGAGTACTGCAAAGTAAAAAGAGGATTTGCATCCACCCGTCTTAATGAAGGCTCACCTTGAGTACTTGCTCAGTGTTAAGGCAATCCTGTCATTGTGGACTTCATTTTAATAACAATAAGCTGTTTAATCGCAGTAGTCCTTCCAGCAAATAGATCTGTAAGTGTTTCATTATCTAGCTCTTGGTAAAATAGCTCTATTTAATCAAAACATTTTATTGGCATGCAATGATGATTTATTTACATAGTAGTTTAAGAAGTGACAACAGAAAAGATTGTGGCCAAAATAATCATGCATCTGTTACAGTTTAGTTTCTAAAATTGCCATGTAAATCACAAATGACTTGTAGTCTTTGAATGCTTAACAATTAAAAACAGGTTTTAAGAGTGGGAGAATATTTATTTCCTGCATTTAAACAACTGGTTTGAACATATTCATCAAAGAATTAATTTCTAGTCATGTAGTAACTATTTAGTGCCATCAGAAAATAACTTTGAATCTTTTTGTGTAGTTTATCTTGTAAAAGAAGTCATGTAATAGACATCTTACATTATAACAGCTTATAGAAAACTTTTGGTTTTCACTTCCACACATATATATTAAATGAGTACTGAGACACATAATTTGATGACAATGTCAAAACAATAGCTTATATTATTCTAATTTGCTTCAGTTGGATGGATATTCATGGAGGTTATTTATTGTTTCTTGTAAAATGGTGGTGCTCTTTAAAAAGTTTTCTATTTTGTAAGAGATTATTTATTCCTTCCATTAATATAAGGAACTTCTATCAAACACACCGTGAAGTTATGCTTGATATTTAGGAAAAATTCACTTAGAAAGCTAGGTTATGAAAATATTGTTCTATGGTGGGTTTTTTTTTTGTTTTTTGTCTCTTTTAAAGGAATATTTGAAGAAGCAACTGTCTTGTGAGAATTCTTCTGAAGATGATGGTACCTCCAGTAAATGCCTGCCTTTGACACTGAAGGGCAGAGAAGAGCAGCCTGACTTCAACCCTTTCCAGGTGTACAGAGAATCTTGTGCAAAAGTATTCAATCAGGTATGTGAGAATTTGAAACCTTGGTTGTAGTATAATTTTTACTTGTCGATCTTTTTATGGTCATGATAATGTCAGAGGCTGAAATTATGGGGATGGAATTAATGACATATGTTCACATTTGATGAAGTGCAAAGGAATACTATTACTCAGGAATCTAATGAGTGCACCCTCTACAATAGCATGATGTTCAAAAAGCCATTATTGTCCTTTTCTTTCATTAGAATTATTGCATGGAAGATCAATTTGCCTTTACTTAGGCTTTCTGTATTAGTTCAGTACAGTGAAGGAAAGCCCATATAGTAGCAGCAACGTCTTTTGCATCTGTGTAACGGTACATAGGGTTAGTCTCAGTCCTTTGAAAAATCACAGCAAAAATCCAAGTGCACATATAGAATCTTCCTGATAAGTTTTCTGCTGAAGTGCTGAATGGTAAATATAAAGGATGGTTTGGAAATATGGAAATTTAACGGAGCAGTGAGAGTAAGCAGGAGAAAAGAAAACCCCCACACTAAAAAGAAGGAAAACGTCCATTTCTCTGTTCTGCATTGTGTGATATATAAAGGATTATAATTTACTTATAGAAATTAGTTTCATGATAATGAAACAGTTAAAGAAAATAGGTATAGTAGCATAAATCTCTGTCAGAGCCCCACATGACCGATTTGTTACGCAAAACAGTATGTAGGTTCTGACAGCACTTGGACACTTATAAAAAGCCTTACACCATCATTTCTCAAGTCTTCCTAATCAATCATCTGCACTTTTGATTCTGCCCCTCATTTTTAAATATTTTAAAAGAAACGGTATTACAGTAGCACAAAATTCACTTTAAAGACTTGTGCTAGAAAGATATCCTTTTTTAGTACAACTATACCAAAGAGAAAGCTGGGTGGAGACCTCGTAGCAGCCTTCCAGTATCTGAAGGGGGCCTATAGGGATGCTGGGGAGGGACTCTTTGTTAGGGCCTGTAGTGATAGGACAAGGGGTAATGGGTTCAAACCTAAACAGGGGAAGTTTAGACTGGATATAAGGAAGATGTTCTTTACTGTGAGGGTGGTGAGGCACTGGAATGGGTTGCCCAGGGAAGTTGTGGATGCTCCATCGCTGGCGGTGTTCAAGGCCAGGTTGGACATAGCCTTGGGTGGCATGGTTTAGTGTGAGGTGTCCCTGCCCCTGGCAGGGGGGTTGGAACTAGATGATCTTAAGGTCCTTTCCAACCCTAACTATTCTATGATTCTATGATTCTATGCTTTGAAATCACATCATCTTCTTTCCTAGTTTTGAGCATTTGGGGCTATTTCTAAGCAGTTTGAAATATTTCAAAACTGAATTGCTGTAAAATGTATAGTTTTGGGGTTTGGGTTTTTTGTTTGGTGGGTGTTTTTTTCCTTACTTGTTTAATGAATGCTTAGTCATTGACAAGTTGCAATAAAAATGTTAATATCCTGACAAAGTAGATTAATACCAATTTCACATGGCTTCTCTCCAGGGGAACATGCTTTAAATTTACCTTTTTTTTTTTAGAAAAGAATTTCTGTTTGTCCCTTTATGTAAAGCTTAAATTGATATAATTTATTTGGCACAGAATCAGTTATTCCAATTTGAAATGCAGAAAATATTTTGCCATGCCTCAACTCTCAATTCATTAATAGCGTGGCAGAATAAGACCTTCAAGTAGTGACAACTCAGGGCAGAATTCCTTTGCTACTTGACAGGTTTGCAGTGCTCTATTAATCAACAGATGACAAGGAATAGTTCATATTGAATTGCTTTGGATTTTGTAAACTTTTGGCACAAAGTCTATTATCTGAATATGGAAACATATCCTAAAATTAAAGAAAAAAGAGTATATCATCAACCTTAAAGTTCCATGTGCCAGTCCTATTGTTGACAGTGACAGACTTATTTCCTGACCTTAATAATATTCTTAAATAATTTAGTCCCATTTACCATAAAAGTGCACATTTATTTAGTGACGTGTAAATGTCTATTTATAATGTACTGGTCAGAATAGCTCAGTGTCTGTTTTCCTGTGAAGACCATTACCATTGTCTGTAGAAGATGCCAGAGTACTGGCAGGAAACAATTTCACTTCTCAAAGGATGTATTTCTTTCGGAGTTCGGTTGTTATCGGTTTATGACTGCCATGAAGCCTAGAAGTTTATAATCCATGGTTAGTTTATTGGTATTTCTTTATTGCAACTAGATGTGTTTTTAATACGTCAACCTATGTTTTATTCTTTTATAAATTCTAAGTCCCAACACCCTACTGGTTTCACAACATGCTTTGCCTATGAGTTAATTATGTATTCCTTATTAAAATTTTTCTCTCAGAAGAGCTTTCTCGGTAGAAGATTTCTGAATTTTTTTCAAAAGCTTTATGAAGCATAATTCGTAGTAAATGTTCCATGCATAGTTTGTTGGTATATGGAAAAATTGCAATACATTAGGCTGGTTGACATTTCTGTCCTGAAGTTTGGCTAATTTGTCCTTTTCATGTCAAATTTAGCAAGATACTTAATCATAATTTCTATGAATTTTATTGCTCCTAAAACAAAGGCCACTGAGCCTCTATTCTGAGATCAGCTCTAGCATTTTTTATTAACAATTTGTAAATTTCTTACCTGCCAACTCTACAGTTCAGTCACTGATTGTAGAAAGTGTGTCATTTCTGTTTACAATTCAGCCATTTCATTCTTACATTCCTGTAAAAAACTTGAATAATCACCATCTGGTCCCAGTAATTTGTTGCTCTTGATTTTATCAATTTTTCCTGACACCTCAATCTCTGCCAGTGCTGCTGCTCCTCTATTGTCTAATAAGATTAAGTCTAGGCCATACAACACCTCAACAGTATCAACAAAGAATAATGCTACAAAGAAATTATTTTCCTTTCTTGAAGTGACTTTTTTTTAAACTGCCTTTTTTTTTTTTTTTTTTTTTTTTTAATCACAGAACAAACCAGTGTGGTGGACTGAATTTTTATCTGGTCTACTTACAAATTTTCATATTTTCTTTTATGACTGTTATTACCACCTGTCTGGCTTTTCCTTTTTATCCCTCTTGATTTTACAAATACTTCCTCCGTATTTATTTATCTAATTTTAATTCAGTGTAGTGTATAGAACAGTTGCCTATTTTCTCCCCAATGTTGTTCTTCCCCACTATTCTCTCAGTTTATTTTTTTCCCCTTATTTCTTGTTTATCAGATATTCACTGTTAATTCATCATTCACTTTCAACTTTCACACTATATTATTCCTTCTTTAGCCACTCTTGTCTCTCTTTCTTATTTTGTATTTCAGCTTTATTTTTCTACATTACTTTTAAGCACACACCAAAGATGAGGGTTAAGGGGAAAATTGAATTAGAAAGGAAGAGAATAAATAAAAATGGAAGGATTGCACTGATTCTGCTCTCCCAGAAGAATTAAGTGCTGTCTGTAAAAAGAGACTGCAAGACACAATTTTTTATTTAGATTTATTTCCATTGTTTTGACTTGTTTCATCTTTTCTTTTTTTCCCTTTACTCAGTGCTGGTTTAGCGTTACAGAAATATTTTTTTAATTGTTTCCTACTAAGAATCTTGATTTCTAGTTACTACATGACCATTATTGAGGAAAATCAATAATATGCAAATGTAGTTACTGTTTGGTAAACATAAGAATATTGTGTGTGGTCTTTTGTCAGCCCAGCATTATTATAGATGGCTTTTATTTGATAAATAAGCAATATGGAGTTATATTTGTTCATATTGTCTGGACTTGCTGCTATTTATAATAACCATCTGGTGACTGGAGTGCCTTACAAAGCAATAGATGAGTAAACCATCACTCTAATTACAATGCAGGTTACATTTGAATTCTAGCTACACCAAGTTTTTCTTGACAAACTTTTTGCTGACAGCAGAAAATGTAAATTGCTGTTACATAAAAAGTTGCCAATTATTTTGCTTTTCAAACAAAGAGTCAAGCTATCAGACAAAGTAGTTGGGCAGAATGCCATTAACAGTTGGAGGAATAACAGTTCAAAAATTAATGTATCTTTTTATAAGTAATGGCTACATCCCCAAATTGATTTATAAATTAATTGCTGTCTTATTGGAATAAAAAACATCTTCTGTGGATATGATTGATATCATCTGTCTAAGTCCTTGTTCTAGACCCCCCTCCTTCTTGGTTAGTGTATCACAGCTGGGCCTTTAATTTCCTGATCATATTAACATGGATTAATAACTAACAATAGCTTCTTGCCATGTATCAACAGTCAACCATTACTGAATGGAACTGGGGTTGGTCAAAGTTGCTGCCAAGTTATTTGGGAATGGATCAGATGACCTTCAGAATGCTGCTGGCACACAGGTAATTATTTGGCAAACAATTGCACTTCCCTATTGTCTTTTTAACTTTATAATACTCAATACAAATAGATTTTACTGGTGAAATTAAACATTTATTTTTAATATTGATTTTTTAAATAGAGATACTTTTTGTCTAGTCTATTTGATCCATAGAAAGATAGTTTTCAGTTCCCATTTTGAGGTACCTAGTATGTTCCTTCTGTCTGAGTCCTGATATGCGTTGATATTGCACTTAGATAGTTCTTTTAACAGAAATTAGTAACTTTTGCAAACCTATACTGCACTGGCAGATTTTGCCTGTGTAGCGCAGAACTTAAAGGCTGTTTACTGAAGTTGTAATGAATCTTCAACTTGAGGCATGACAAGTGTAGCTAGAAATAGAAAGTGTTTCCTTAATAGTTTTTAACTAATTTAAATTATTTTAACATTTTAGCATTCTCTTACTTGTAAAATGTAACTGTGTAATTGATAAGCAGCAATATTTGGTGGTAATTGATACTTGTTCAATTCAGAAAATTGTAGGTGAAAAAAATATTTCTAAATGTTTGCCACTTATATCCTTGTGAAAACTGGAAAACTTGTATCTTTCAAAAAAGTTTAACATTCCATTCTTAATTCTGAATCCTCCTGGTGATATCTAATATGGTCATATCGCTCATCTTTTAAACTGAAACGTTTCTTTATTTAGGAACTAGAGTGACAGTTTCAAAAGTGTGAGAATTTGTATGTAAAAAATGGTTTTATGGCTATTTTTATGCTGGTTTCTCAATTTATTGCTGGCAGTTAATCTTAAACATTTAAATCTTCACTTTATATATAAACTATTTGTACAGTCTAGTTCTAGTTATCTTTCTTAATTTTGCTATGATTAATTCTTTCCCCAAATTATTGTCTTCCAAAATCTTAATGCAATTGCCCAAAAGGTGATGCTGTTGAAAATGTGCCATTCAGTTCTCGTGTCTTCTGTTACCCACCACCAGATGGAATATGGGTCCTCATGGACTTTGTGGTCTGTACCAGTAGGGTGATTTCTATGTTAAATGGCAGATAATTCAGTATTGTTTGTTTTTTTATTTTCTTTCTTGATAGTTCTGCTGAATGATTATGCTTGGCCTTCATTAATGATAAAGTGGTTTGCCCTTTTAAAAGAGATTCACATAGAAAGTCTTAGATTCAAGATGGTTCTTGAACTTTCCCTTCATGTTGATGTCATCACTGTGAGACAAAGGGAGCAAAGAGTACTGCTGTGATTTGCAGAGGGAACATTTTCTGTGGCTGTTTCATCTCCTCTGTTATATTGAAACGTTTAATTTTTCTTTTGATCTCTTTATAGAGTTTTGAAAGAGGTCATGTATATGCTTTCTCTGTCCTCTGTATTTCAGGCATTTGTCATATCATCTTTTGTTGTTATTTATTTATTTATTTATTATTATTTTTTACTCAATAATTGTCATCATCCTTCCTAATTTGAAAATGTTTCCATTCATTGCCCTTCTACGTGATATGGAAATTCTAATCTAGAAGTGACATTATGCAAGCCATTAATGATTAGCTCATGGATTTATTATTTAAACCACTCTACTTTAAAGACCACCAGATCATTTAAACCCATTCCAATCATTAAGTAGAACTGCTGATCTAGTATCTGCCATAGTGACCATGTCTCTAACACAGCTTGTGTTTAGGTGTACGCAAATAGTTGTGCTCAATGGCTCAGTGTCCAGCTGGAGACCAGTAACGAGTGGTGTCCCTCAAGGATCGGTGTTGGGACTGGTTTTGTTCAATATCTTTGTCGGTGACATGGACAATGGGATTGAGTGTGACCTCAGCAAGTTTGCTGATGACACCAAGCTGTGTGGTTCGGTTGATACGTTGGAGGGAAGGAAGGCCATCCAGAGGGACCTCGACACACTTGTGAGGTGGGCTGATGCCAACCTGATGAAGTGTAACCATGCCAAGTGCAAGGTCCTCCACCTGGGTCAGAGCAATCCCAGGCACAGCTACAGGTTGGGCGGAGAATAGATTCAGAGCAGCCCTGTGGAGAAGGACTTGGAGGTGTTGGTTGATGAGAAAATGGACATGAGCTGGCAGTGTGCTCTTGCAGCCCAGAAAGCCAACCGTATCCTGGGCTGCATCAAAAGGAGCGTGACCAGCAGGTCGAGGGAGGTGATCCTGCCCCTCTACTCTGCTCGCGTGAGACCTCACTTAGAGTATTGTGTGCAGTTCTGGTGCCCTCAACATAAAAAGGACATGGAACTGTTGGAACAAGCCCAGAGGAGGGCCACGAGGATGGTCAGGGGACTGGAACACCTCCTGTATGAGAACAGGCTGAGAAAGTTGGGGCTGTTCATCCTGGAGAAGAGAAGGCTGTGTGGAGACCTCATAGGAGCCTTCCAGTATCTGAAGGGGGCCTATAGAGATGCTGGGGAGGGACTCTTCATGAGGGACTGTAGTGAGAGGACAAGGGGTAACGGGTTCAAACTTAAACAGGGGAAGTTTAGGTTGGATATGAGGAAGAAATTCTTTACTTTGAGTGTGGTGAGGCACTGGAATGGGTTGCCCAGGGAAGTTGTGAATGCTCCATCGCTGGTGGTGTTCAAGGCTGGATTGGACATAGGCTTGGGTGGCATGGTTTAGTGTGAGGCGTCCCTGCCCCTGGCAGGGGGTTGGAACTAGATGATCTTCAGGTCCTTTCCAACCCAAACTATTCTATGTTTCTATGACTCTATGACTTACTTTTTAGCACAGCTTAAGTATGTCTGCTCATGTTTTCCAACTGGCTAAGCTAATTCTAGCTGGTCTCATGGCTAATCAAGCTTTGCAGTAACTTAAGTGAGCCCTGTCCTTAGGTGATTCTCCATGCTTCTCCTTCAAATTGCATAAATCTCAAGAATTAAGGTTCGAGCTGAATGGGTGTCTGATTATTTTGACCTCTTGTTTATGATGGACATATTCTGTTTCTATTCTTTGCCTTCTGAGATTTGTTAAACAAAACTATGGACAGTAGTGGCTTTTAAAAAGAGTCTGAATAATCAGTTTATAAAGAGGAGTGCCAGAATGCTTTAACTGCTCCTTTCTGTAACACATGCTAAAGCTTTCACTTCTCTGTTACTTCTGTGTAGGCAAAAGTATTTTTACCTATTCACAGTGATATTGGAGTCTATTTGCTTTTATTTATATAATAAAATATAGAAGTTAATGTATTATATATTATATTTAAAAAGAAATGCTGTCTGTTGCATATGAAGTAAAATAAGTATGCTCGGCTCTCTCTTTGGTAGAAAAAGAGTAACAATGCTTAGGGGACTCATTTACAAGGGAAATGCTCCCCTAACCTAGTTAATGACTGAGTTAGGTGGGAGGGGGTTATGGGAGCATTGTCCCAGAGCCAGCAAGTGGTAGGCAAATTAATTGGTTGGTGGTTAGGGGAAAGTAAAAGACTTTTTAAGACTGGTTAAAAAGGGAATGAATTGTTGTATACTACTCACTGTCGGGTCCACTTGAGCATGTGAATCTAATCCATCCATCCCTATCATCCTCAAAGCAAAAGCGTTCAGGACATTTTTCAGATGAGCAATGTGGATGGTTAATGATATTATTTTATTTCAAGGCCATCAAATATAGAACATTGTCAGGAGAAGCCTAATAAAGTTGAGCAGTGAGCAGTAACACAGAAAACTTAATGTTCATCCCTATTTACGGTTCATACCTTTAGAATCTGTGAAGCTTTCCTTACAGGAAGACAAGGGATCTATAGATAGATTACTTTCTAGTTGAACTTCTAATTATTTTTATTTCTTTTTATGTTTAGTTTGAGCTGCAAGAATAAAAGTTAAAACATACTTTTTGATTATACTTGAAATAATCTTTTAATAATAAGTCCATTAACGCTCAGCTAAATTATAGTGCCTGATCTACCCAAGGTTTTAAAAATGTCCTGCGTTCTTGCACAGATACATTCTGCTTTTTCAGATATTGGCACTTAATTGTACATTATTAGATATGGCAGTACCAAATAGGAGTTTCATAGCTAAAATACATATATGAAGGCAAGAATACCATGTGCATTTAATTATTGTTTAATTCACATGTACCTCTACTTTTAATCACTTTCCTGTCATAAAGGAAAAATTTTTATTGTCTGGCTAAATCAGCATGTTGAAATTGTTTCTGCAGTTTAATCAACTATTTTATCAGCTATTATCTCTTCTTTTTATCTCTCTGGCCACTGTCTATGTGCATATTATCACATTTGAAAATACTTTAGTAACATGGTGAGTTGATCACAGCATGGAGCTAAGTGTCCATATAGCTGATCCCTCACTCCCAGCACAATGGGATGGGTGAGAGAACTTGGAAGAACAAAGGTGAGGAAACTCAACAGGTTCAGAGGAAGACAGTTTAATAAGTGAAGCAAAGCTGCATGCACAAACAAAGCACAACAAGGAATTCATTCAGTGCTTCCCATCAGCAGGCAGATGTCCAGCTGCTTCCTGGAAATTAGGGCTTCATCTCACACAGCGGTTATTTGGCAAGGCAAATGCCATGGTCCCAAAAGGTTCCTGCTTCCTCCTCCTTTCCCCAGCTTTTACTGATGCATATAACACTCTGTGGCATGGAATATCTCATTGTCATTTTGAGTCAGCTGTCCTGGCTGTGCCACCTCCTGGCTCCTTGCAAACTCCTAGCCCACTTGCTTGGTGCGCAGAGTGGGAAAAAGAAGAGGCCTTGGTGCTATGCAAGCACCGCTCAGCAGGCACAAAACCAAAGCACAGCACCACACATTACCCTTCTTGTTTATGTACTCTTCTTTATACTGATATATAAGTTAAATAGTTAAATACTTTCTGATCACTTATTTTCAGAGAAGGATCTCAGCAACATGTACATAGTTATAATAACGTTTTGCTGGCTTTTGAGATGTGACCTTCTTTCCACAGTTCTGCAGGACCTCCGAGTGCACTGAATACATTACAGTAGAGAATAATAACTACATTCTATTCACTGTAATTGTGAGAAACAGCTAAGGCCTTTTTTGTAACACATGAAGCCGTTCTCCAATATTGCAGTAATTTGGTGTTCTGAGATGGTGCATCCAGGATTTCCTCCTTTGCTCTGAGCGAAATTTCACAGAGCACTGGTGCCAGCGCACGGCAGTAAGTAATGATTTGATTGGAATGATGTGGAGTTGTGTGTGTGAGCAGGAGCACTCTGGGAGCTAGAGGAGCAGAATTCACGACTGGCAAAGCCAGTGACACCAGGTATAGATCTTAAGAATAAGAAACATAACAACTTACTTAACGACTGAGGGGGGAATGTGTTGATTTACCATAAATGTATCAGATGAGACATAGTACCAATTTAGAGAAATTATACAAGTTAAAACCAGTATTTGTTCAAGTAAGAAATTGTCATAAAAAACATCTACACTGGAAATTAGAAGATCATTTTCAACAGATAAACCAGTGTAGCTCCGTAGCAGTTTTCCAGAAAGTATTTGCAGAGTGATATGAGCTTAATTAGTTTTAAGCTGAAACAGGTTAGACAAGTTGTTTACTTCCAGTCATGTGTTCCTGTGATTAATATTATCAACTGCCCAGCAGCTTCTCAAAGCAGAGTATAAAACCTGAAATTGTTTATGTATTGGCTTTAAGGAAACTACTAAAAATTAGTGAATTTGTTTTCTATTAAAACTGGATAATATATCTAGGCTTTCTAGTAATGTTTGCTGCAAAATACACAAAAACTCTCACATTCTTCAGACTCCAGTATTTTTCTTAACATTGTCCAGACTGCATTCTATCTGAGAGCCTACTGGGCTATTTGCAAGTGAAACTACTTTTTAGGAATAGGAAGGTAAAGACTTCTTGTCAGCCCCAAGATGAGAAGATCCCTTTATGATGTGGAAGTTGATGTTGGACCTACTGTCTCTCTTTTTTTGAAACCCTTTTGACTTCACTGGATGAGGACTGTCTGTTTGCCTTTTGCAAATAAATTTAATATAGTGGTGGCATTTGTTCCCCATACTAGAGTTAGGTGATAAAATTATATGTTTTGCCATTGATTAAGTTTAATAAAACTGAAATTAAATAAACAATTCTTGCTTAGAATTTTGAATGATTGCAGGGCAAAATATGCATAGCTTTTGTATATTCTAGTGGATACACAGACACCATCTGTTGAAAATGGTAGCCATATGGTGAACTATTTATAGAATATGTTTATATTCATTGTGTTGTTGATTATCTAGATATCCAGAAAATGCTCTTTTAAAATCCAGTTTATCAACACATGGAAAAATGTATTATATAGTTTTGAAATTGAAAAGAATATCAGCAAACTGCACGTGCTTTGCTGTCTGGAAGATTTTCTTTTTACGCAACTCTACAAAAGTCCAAGTCTGAGAAATGAGTGAAAAAATGATATGAAAAAATAAGAACTTCTGTAACAATTGTCTTCTTAGAAGATATGAATGGTGGAGAAGCAGTTATTGGCATGATGCCAAAATAGAGACCATATCTGCTTGGCAGACGATGCCAGTGTTACGTCTAGTGTACTTTCCAATGTGTTAGTCAATCTGTCTTTGGATCTGCGGATGCTCCTAGACCTTTTGTTTCCAAATTGCTGGATATTGGAAATCCATATTGTTGTTACAGCTACAGCCATTAATGATGTGGTGATGAAGAACTGAAATGCCATTAATACTACAGTAATCACCACCAGCTTGGTGAGATTATAATGGATGTCCTTATAATGCATGTGAGAATGGGCTTTCTAAAATGCATGGGAGGCTATGAAAGACAGTATCCCATTGTTCCTGTGTCAAAAGATGCAGGTGAATGATATTAATCCATTATTGTATGTCTCTTGGCTGATCATAGAGTCAGGTTTAAACCCTAATGCTAGATGTAAAAAAAAAAAAAAAAAAAAAAAAAAAAAAAAAAAAAAAAAGGAGGGGGGAAAAAAGCCACCAATTGTCAGGAAAATATGATTTTGACCTTTCTGGATAAGCAAAGACCCTTTTCCATAAATGAGTTGGTCAATAATAAGGTATATGTCACATCTGTCAGCATAAGAATTATCTCCTATCTGCTTATCCTCCGCTGACATAGCTAATGAAACTGTACTCTGACCTTAAAGGATCTATCAGAAGTAGGCTTAGTTCCCTGCCTGGCAGTTTTAAAGCACTGGTGGCAGAACATAGACCTGTAAGCAAGAAGGAAGACAGTAGCCTGTATTACGTACTATTTGAATGCCACTTCAGCCACTGTTATGTATACAGCTGTAGCATGAATTTCACAAGTTAAGTGAGGCTAAATGTGAGACTTGCCCTATGCAGTATGCTTTAGACTTTCCTGGTTGTTAGCAATCTCTCCTTCCTGCAGACATGTTGATGAATCCTATGAATAAAACAATATTGTCCAACAACAATCTCCAACAAAAATGCTAAAAAGGAAGGGACTGCCATATTCCAGTAACCTTACTTAATGTGAGCTCCTTTTTAATACTTAGAAGTCCTTTTAAATACTTAGAAGTCCTTTTTAATGAAACCTTTGCCTGCATAGGGTAAGGAAATATGTACTTAGCAACTGCCTTTGAAGTAATAACTATAAAATTGTTTAAGTGAGATTTCATTCTAATTTGATGCTATTTTCAATGCTTGAACCTGGCCTCTAGAAAAATAAAAGAAAAAAAAAAGTATTGGTGATACACTTGGGGGTGCTGGTCAGTGAAAAAATGAACATAAGCTAGCAGTGTGCGCTTGCAGCCCAGAAAGCCAACCGTATCCTGGGCTGCATCAAAAGGAGTGTGACCAGCAGGTCGAGGGAGGTGATCCTGCCCCTCTACTCTGCTCTCGTGAGACCTCACTTGGAGTATCGTGTGCAGTTCTGATGTCCTCAACATAAAAAGGACATGGAACTGTTGGAACAAGTCCAGAGGAGGCCCATGAGGATGATGAGGGGACTGGAGCACCTCCCGTATGAAGGTAGGCTGAGAAAGTTGTGGCTGTTCATCCTGGAGAAGAGAAGGCTGTGTGGAGACCTCATAGGAGCCTTCCAGTATCTGAAGGGGGCCTATAAGGATGCTGGGGAGGGACTCTTCATGAGGAACTGTAGTGAGAGGACAAGGGGTAATGGGTTCAAACTTAAATAGGGGAAGTTTAGATTGGATATGAGCAGGAAATTCTTTACTGTTAAGGGTGGTGAGGCACTGGAATGGGTTGCCCAGGGAAGTTGTGAATGCTCCATCGCTGGCGGTGTTCAAGGCTGAGTTGGACATAGCCTTGGGTGGCATGGTTTAGTGGGAGGTGTCCCTGCCCCTGGCAGGGGGGTTGGAACTAGATTATCTTAAGGTCCTTTCCAACCCTAACTGTTCTATGATTCTATGTTTTGCATTTAAAAGTGCATTAAGCATAGCTTATTGGCTAGAGCGTAGGCTGGTAAGCTAAATCCCATTCTAATAATAATGTCTCATTGTATCTTGGTTTCCCCATTTAAAATTAGGTAACATTTGCCCACATTTATGTCCTTTCATATATTTTGAAAAAATATTAAAAAAATCGGGAAAAAATCCTAAATGAATGCAAGTATATTTACAATGCACATATATATTTATTGTTGGGATTCACATTTTTTTTTTTTAAGGTCTATATCTTTTTTTCATAACTAGATATTTTTGTATACTGTAACCACAAATCATTGTTTGGAAGTGTGACACTTTGACATTTTATGTCATTATGCAATTAACCTGGTGACTGGCTTCCCTTGGCATCGCTGACATTCCTTAAAAATAGATACTTCCTTTCATCTGCAAATAATTTGCCTTCCTTTCAACTTTCTCACACCCTGTTGCTTACTCAGGATTCTTAGTGGAGAAAATCATATTTGTTTTCCTATCTGTTCTTTTCTTCTTCCTTTTTCTGAGCTTTTCTGATCCAAGTTTTCTTTCTTAATAGATATGTAGTGATCATAAATGTGTACAAAACCTGTAAATGTGTATTAAGGCCTGCAGAGTACTGACTACTCTAATTGTACTCAGTGGTTTAGCTATTCATCCTAGCTATAGGCTTTTTGACACCCCTACCAAGGAAGAGGCTATGGGACACAAGTCAACAAGCTAAAAGTCTGTTTTGCCCACCAACCCATTGTTTCTTTATTCTGCTTCTTTTGGTTGAGAGATTTTCAGCAAAGTGCTAGTAATGCAGAGTAATTCAATTTCCATACAGAGATCTCAATTTCTTTGCAAGCTGTAAAGAGTTGAGACTTGCAAATCACCTGTAAGGTAGAGGGGGAAGTATTAATATTAAACAGATGGAAAATCTGGTCCTGCAAGTCACCTTCAAGGTTTCTTCTACACTGCAAAATTAGTCTGTAGCAAAGCCAGGAGTAGAACCTGGCTCTTTTGGCTAAAATTTTAAGAGGCAAAGGTACCATATAGTAATTGATCTGTGGGAAATGTTTATATGCACAGCCCTGGGTAGCAACAAAGGGAAGGTTGCTCAGCTTTAGTTAACACTTAATTGCATAGCTAATTTGAATTACCTTGCAGTCTTCTTAGGAAATGATGAGCCCATTACTTTGCTTCCAAAGGAGATGGGGAACAACTGTAAACTTTCTTTCATCCTTAAAACAGTTGCTGTTACTACCTTAAAGTAAGTACTGGTAAGTAAGGACTGCTGGATGCTACTGTGTAGATCACCGACCTTTGTACCTGTAGTCACTCTCTCAGAGCTACAGCTTTCCCACATGTTACTGGCTTTCTCACATGGCCTTGCTACTGAACTTCCTCTGGCTCAACCTGATTCAATAGCTAATTGCTTATGAAAGGATGACAAGGCACAAATATCTCATTGCCTTTTCCCCAGGCCCAGATGTCAAAGTCAAACAGGCCTTGGAAGTTTTAGAATCATGATACAGTTTTGAAGATTCAGCAGAGCTACGTCATATTGTGTGCAGTTCTGGTGTCCTCAACATAAAAAGGACATGGAACTGGTGGAACAAGTCCAGAGGAGGGCCACGAAGATGATCGGGGGACTGGAGCACCTCCTGTATGAAGATAGGCTGAGAAAGTTGTGGCTGTTCATCCTGGAGAAGAGAAGGCTGCCTGGAGACCTCATAGGAGCCTTCCAGTATTTGAAGGGGGCCTATAGGGATGCTGGGGAAGGACTTTTCATGAGGGATTGTAGTGAGAGGACAAGGAGTAACGGGTTCAAACTTAAACAGGGGAAGTTTAGATTGGATATGAGGAAGAAATTCTTTACTTTGAGTGTGGTGAGACACTGGAATGGGTTGCCCAGGGACGTTGTGAATGCTCCATCGCTGGTGGTGTTCAAGGCCAGGTTGGACATAGCCTTGGGTGGCATGGTTTAGTGGGAGGTGTCCCTGCCCCTGTCAGGGAGGTTGGAACTAGATGATCCTAAAGTCCTTTCCAACCCAAACTATTCTGTGATTCTATGATTCTATGATTTCCCATGTGCTCTTAATGGGTTCTACGATGAGTGGCAAGTAGTCATTTTAAAATCTACATGGAGTCTGTGAATTGGGGATTTCTGATGCTGACTGATACCCTGGCCCAGAAAAACTGTTTGTTGTGTTGTTTTGTGTTGGTTGTTGTTAGGCTTTTATTTCCTGTAAACTTCCTTCTGGGATCTAACAACAAAATTTAGCCTTTGCAAGGAGTGGGAAACCATTATGTACCCTGCATCAGGTAGCAGAGAGTGAATTCAGAATTGCCATTCTAATAGTTGACACTGGAAAATGTCATTGAAGAAAGCTTTTTCATGTTAGTCTTTAGATTGACAGGTTATGACAAAACTGCATTCATGTTGCTTGAATACATCTTTTGTCTAGTTTTACATGCTTTTTGACTTGTCTAGAAAATGACATATTGAGTTTTTCGTTAGCCTTAACCAGGTGTGATTTTCTTTATGGAAGATACCTTGGTAGGACTACAGTTGAAGGCGAATAAACCAGTGAAGCTTAGAAAGGCCATGGCCCTTCTTCAGATGGCAGCGATGAATTGAAAGACTCATTAATCAACAGCCAAGTCACAGGTGTGATAGCTTTCCTGCAAACTGCCAACAGACTGTGAAAGTCACATCCAACACATGAAACTGCTAAACTAGACACATCTATAAACATTATTAAACTTTTGTCTTTCTATTTTGGTTCAGAAGCACAACCCTATCATGTTTTCATTGTTGATTGGGTTTGTTGTGGGGTTTTTTTAAGCTAAAGTGTTTGTTTTTGAAGAAATACTATTCAGTTTAGGGAACAAAAGAAAAACATGACACTGTTTTCATCTTTTGGTCATTTTAATACGATAAGAAGTTCATTTAAATAGACATGCAGTTTTGATTGCAGTGATAAGTGTACATAGCATTATACATTTTTGTACACATAAAGTACATGCAAAATCTTTATCAGAAAAAATTAATACAGGGATTTTCTGCACTTAAATGAGTGGTCATCTTGCATGATTTTCCAGTCCTTTCCTCTAGCACAAAAAATATCTGGAACAAAGGTTCGGTTATGCTGTAGTGCTGTAATATAGACAGTAATAAAATGTTTAAAATGCAATGAAGTTTTTATCATTTAATCAACCTGTACTGCATTTTTCGCCTGCACTGATGGGAAAACGCCATAATAAGAAGCCAAAGAGTTAAATCTCCATATGATTTTTCCACATCGATTCTTCCTTCTGTGGATCCCCTGGAATGAAGGAGAGTCTAGTCAGAGGTCTTATATCTCCCCATTAATTTTTTCCCCCAGATTATCCTTAAATTGATGTACTCCCTATAGATAAAAATTAATTTTAGTCCGTCAAAGAGCAATGAATATGACTTTGCTTGGGTTTTTGTATTTGCTAATTCCTTGCTTTCCTTAATTCTCATCTTTTTCCAAATATGGATGCTCAAGATATTAAAAATTCTTTTTTAAAATCTGAAACAGATGAGAACATTGTCCACCTTCATCTGAGATGAGGAATTTCTTCAGTTAAGTAGTCTGATCTTCTGTTTCCATTTTTAGCACATCTGTCTCAGTTTTTAACTTCGTATCTAGAAATTAATTTTAATTTGTGGTCCATATTCTCTACTGTTTTCAGCCTAGATTGCCAGTTGTAAAGTTACTTTGGTCTTACCCAATTTAAGTCAATGTATAGGTATAATGCCTGCAGGCTCAGCAACACTGTAATGCACGCAAAAGGAAGCAATAGTGCTGCATTTATTGAAGTAGTAAGGTGTTATAATAGTGATATATCAAAAGTGATATCTGCTTTGCCTTTACAAGGCTCAGTAAGCAGATACTTGAATACACCTGTCTTTAAGATACATCTGTAACAGCTTTTATTTGACTACTCAGTGTAGTGCTACTGCTTGTTGTTGGAGGGCTTGTTAAAGTATATACAGCTGTCATGTCATGTCACCCATTTTAGAAAGACCTGTTGTAATTTCATTTTAATGGCAGTGTATTTTAAAACAGATTTTACTGTTGGGATCGGGAGAATGGTATTTTGTTTCAAGTTTGACCGTAGATTATTGCCTATATTTTTTAGATTATAGCCCATTAACTTTCAGCTGTTGCTTTAACTCAGTAATTAAACACCCCGGCAAAAAACCACCTTCTAGAATAATAAAGAAATGGTCCCTTTTATTGTACTAATAAAGACTGTGACAGCTGAATTTAAGTACAACCAAACTCTTCCCACTAAAGTGTTAATGAAATTATTGATAAAAAAGTATAATAATTTCTTTTGGGATAATTACATGGGTAATTTAACAGCACATTTGGATAAAAACTGAAAACATTTATGTGATATATAGTTAAACCTCTCTAAATAGTATACAGAAAACCAAAGGCTTTCTTACTGTCTTTCAAATACAAAAGAAATCTTTAAAAATGCTAAGCTTCTCTTAAAGAGTAAATTTATTTTTTATTTTAATCATATTTTCAACATTGCAGTATTCATTGTTTTATATGGAGTGACTGCCACATCATACTATAGAAACAGCATTTAAAGTACTTCCTAGTCTCAAAGTCGGTGCATACACAATTTGGTGTTCTCTTGCATAGCTCAGGGAAAAATGGTTGTTGTGTAAGAATTTTTGTACAATATTTTCAAAATTTCAACAATAAGAACCAATAGTATTTGAATAGTAAATACATTAATTTATATGACAGTGACCTTATAGGCATTCTGTTTCAAAAGTAATAAGCCACAATTTCAAATGTAAGCTGACTTTCCATTAATACAGTAATATGGTTGTTGATTCTTTGCATGCTGGTAATCAGATACTGTGCTTGCCCCATGTACAGAAATAAATCTAATCTGGTAGATGTTCCTTAATTCCTTTTTTTTTTTTTTTTTTGAAAAGAGTTTCTTTAGTATGTCTCTGCTGCACTGAAGCATCTGCAATTCACAGAGGGAAAGGCACTTCCCCAGTAGGCCAGGCACAGGTTATTTATTACTTTCATTAAGTCATAGTCAGCACCTTAAACTCATCCAGAGACCAAGGGTGATCACAGAACATCTGATAAGCGTATACTCTGTTCATTAAGTGAATTGTTGCTTGACACAATTGTCATTTTTCTAGTTGTTTTATATTATAGCCACAAGCTGAAACATGTTCACCAGCTTCCACCTTCCACAACCCCCCAGTGTGGTCTCAGAGAAACAAACATAAGTTCCCTGTTCACAATAAATCATACATATGACTCGGGCTAATGCAAAGCTCATTTTTTTTAGACCCAGCTCCAAATCTACTCAACGTTAGTTGAAGCTTCAACTTATATTAAGCAAAGACAAGTGGAAGACACCTGATCATACGTCTTTCAAATATAGCCAGTGTCAACAGCAAATACCTCTCCTCTCTTTTCTTTCTAATACTCTCCTAAAAATTTCACATGTGCCTTGAAGATTAGCAATAACAAAATGGCATTTTATGGGATTTGAAAGATAAGACCTCTCCAGCAAAAGTAGAAATTACAGAATTACAGAAATTATCAGACACTGAAAAATTAAACACACTCTCAGAATTGGATCTATTAGACATACAGGGAACAGTTTATTCACTTTTGCCAGTCTCTGCAAACAGCCTAACAATGTATTTAGGAGTGAATCTAGGTGACAGATAACAGCAGCAATTCTCTGGACACTTGTTCTCCATCTGTCATAAAGAGATCATTGGCCTCTGTCTATCTAAAATTCAACCCAAAATAGTCATAGATCAAGGTGATATATGACATTCAGATATTTTAAAGTTGGGCTCAAAGATCGTTCTCCAGCATCACGCCTGAAATAGAATGGTTTAATAGTAACTGATCTGAGTCAACCAGCTTCAGGCAGTAACTTCCTGAGCAAGAAAAATTCAGTGAAAGTCAGCTGGCGAAGTGTACTACTTTATTATTTTTACACGAATAACGGTAGGGAGCCTAGAACAAAGCTTGTGTGATGAGGCTTTCACAGTTTTAGAATCATAGAATCATAAAACAGTTAGGGTTGGGAAGAACTTTAAGATCATCAAGTTCCAACCCCCCTGCCAGGGGCAGGGACACCTCCCACTAAACCATGCCACCCAAAGCTCTGTCCAACCTGGCCTTGAACACCGCCAGTGATGGAGCATTCACAACTTCCCTGGGCAACCCATTCCAGTGCCTCACCACCCTTACAGTAAAGAATTTCTTCCTCATACCCAATCTAACCTTCCCGTGTTTAAGTTTGAACCCGTTACCCTTTGTCCTCTCACTACAGTCCCTAACGAAGAGTCCCTCCCCAGCATCCCTATAGGCCCACTTCAGATACTGGAAGGCTCCTATGAGGTCTCCACGCAGCCTTCTCTTCTCCAGGATGAACAGCCCCAACTTTCTCAGCCTATCTTCATATGGGAGCTGCTCCAGTCCCCTGATCATCATCCTCGTGGCCCTTCTCTGGACTTGTTCCAACAGTTCCATGTCCTTTTTATGTTGAGAGCATCAGAACTACGCACAATACTCCAAGTGAGGTCTCACAAGAGCAGAGTAGAGGGGCAGGATCACCTCCCTCAACCGGCTGGTCACGCTCCTTTTGAGGCAGCCCAGGATACGGTTGGCTTTCTGGGCTGCGAGCGCACACTGCCGGCTCATGTTAATTTTCTCATCGACCAAAACCCCCAAGTCCTTCTCTGCAGGACTGCTCTGAATCTCTTCTCTGCCCAACCTGTAGCTGGGCCTGGGATTTCTCCGACCCAGGTGGAGGACCTTGCACTTGGCATGGTTACACTTCATCAGGTTGGCATCAGCCCACCTCACAAGCATGTCAAGGTCCCTCTGGATGGCCTTCCTTCCCTCCAACATATCAACTGAACCACACATCTTGGTGTCATCAGCAAACTTGCTGAGGTCACACTCAATCCCACTGTCCATGTCACCGACAAAGATGTTAAACAAGACCGGTCCCAACACCAATCCCTGAGGGACACCACTCGTTACTGGTCTCCAGCTGGACACTGAGCCATTGACCACAACTCTTTTTGTGCAGCCATCCAGCCAGTTCTTTATCCACCAAGTGGTCCACCTATCAAATTGATGTCTCTCCAACTTAGAGACAAGGATGTCATGTGAGACAGTGTCAAACACTTGTGGGACATCAACTGTTCTACCCCTGTCCATTAGTTCTGTAGCTCCATCATAGAAGGCCACCAAATCGGTCAGGCAGGATTTCCCCTTAGTGAAGCCATGCTGGCTGTCACCAACCACCTTGTTGTTTTTCATGTGCCTCAGCTTGCCTTCCAGGAGAATCAGCTTCAAGATTTTGCCAGCCACAGAGGTGAGGATGACTGGTCTGTAGTTCCCCTTCTCATCTATTTTCCCCTTCTTGTAAATGGGGGTTATATTCCCCTTTTTCCAGTCATTGGGAACTTCACCTCTCTGCCATGATTTTTCAAATATGATGGACAGTGGCTTAGCAACTTCATTTGCCAGCTCCTTCAGGGCCCGCGGATGGATTTCATCAGGTCCCATGGACTTTTGTATGTCCAGGTTCCAAAGATGGTCTCGAACCAGATCCTCTCCTACAGTGGGCCCAGGGTCTTCATTCTCACTGTCCCTGCGTCTGCCTTCCAAGACCTAGGTGGTGTGGTCAGGGCATTTCCTGGTGGAGACTGAGGCAAAGAAGTCATTAAGAACCTCAGCCTTCTCCAAATCTAGGGTAGCTGGTTCTCCCAATAGCTTCCTGAGGGGGTACATTCTCTATGTACCTATAGAATCCCTTCCTGTCATCTTTAACATCCCTAGCAAAGTTTAATTCTAAGTGGGCCTTAGCTTTCCTAACCTGGTCCCTAGCTTCCCGGACAACATCCCTATATACTTGCCAGGCCACCTGTCCTTGCTTCCACCTTTTATAATCCTCTTTTTTCCTTCACATTTTCCTCAGCAGCTCCTTATCCATCCAAGGTCTCCTGGCCCTCCTGCAGCACTTCCTTCTAGTTGGGATGCATTGCTCCTGAGCTTGCCGCAGGTGATCCTTGAATATCAACCAACAGTCTTGGGCCTCCCAAGACATTTTTATAGTGTCTTCATTATTGGTAAACATTTCTGGTAGAAAATTAACAGATTCTGAGGTTTCTTAAGAGTATGCTTAGGTTTATTTTACAGCAACATAAAGGAGTTGCTTTAATGCTTTTAGAAATAGAAAAATTGTCATTTTTTTGTTTATTTATACTTAGATCAGTGAAAATTTAATTTCCTTTTCAGAAACTATGCTTATTATACCATGAACTTTTACTTTTTCCATCAATTTATTCCAATTGTTTTTGCAAATGGTTCTCCAGACCTATTTAAAAGAAAAGAAACGTTTCTTCTTTTAAAAGAAAGCAATCTTACTACTCATTGCACCTCTAAGAATTATGAGAAAACTCACATGTATTCCTGCTGGCCTTGATAAATTGCTACTTTTTTAGGCTTTCAGTTTAAGGTCTTTCGCCCTTCAGTCATTTGGTAGTAGCTAATGTGTATCATCTACTGAAATTGAGTGATGTATTTTTTTCCTCCTGCAGAATATAGAATTGCACTATAGTACAATCCTCATTGCTTAGTTCTCAGCTGTTTTAAATTTTACTTCTTATATTTAATTTGATTGTATTAACAAATTTTCCTTTTATTTGTTGTGCAGCTAATTCTGCCAAAAATGATCTCTGAAAGTGCTGAGATTGTATTTCCAAACCATTTACTACTATATTATTGGATCATTTCATATGAAAATACTTAAAATCATTCTAACTAGTATTCTCGGTGACTTTGTCTTCTTGGTCTGATTCTTTTGGATAATCTGTATGCTTCTTTAAGTCTGGATTTGGTATGATAGCTCTAGAAACATATGTGTATTCTAGAGGTCTGTTCCTATAGTTTTAAGTAAAATGGTTTTCCCTTTTTGAAATGTTTAGATTTATCACTGTATGTTCATCTTTTTCATCTTTTGAACATAATCAGTCTGTTCCATGTAGATTGTAGGTGAGTATTTGGTCTCCCAAAAATATGAACCATTCATTATGATTTTGTGTTATCTTTGATATCAGGACAGGGGGTGAGGTTGAATGTCTTCCTTTTTCTTCTCTGAGGATATGTAGAGATTTGTTGAATACGGAGAGATGGCTGCTTCATTTTCCAGTTCTTTTTTTTATATTATTCCTGAATTTTACATTACTGACTCTACAGCTCCTACCAACCCTAAATGTATTTTTCTTCTTTTTGTTTTAGCAGTCTCATTTACAATGATTAAGAGAGAGCTCTTTCTTTTTCATAACGGCCTTTTCATGACATTTTCTACGGTGTTTTCTTAACTTTGTCAAATTTAGTTTTCTTTTTTTAATCTGTCTTTGCTTCCACATGCAGAATTTTCCTCCATGGGAATTAATGAGTAATTAATCTTTTCATTCCAACTAAAACATAAAGCTGAAGCACCTTATTCATATTCTTAATCTAATGAGTTCACTCTGTCAATTCAGTACAATAACTGGAGTTTAACATGTTAAACTAGATTGCATATTTGCAGTTCTGGGGCTTTAGAAGGGGACTACTCGGAATTAACAGTGTTTCTTTGGCCTTGTGTTTGTCTTGTGATTGCATGCTGTGATCTGCAAACAACCATTTGCCTGCCCCACAGAACATGGTCAGTATCTTTTCCGCACAAATACACTGAAAGTACAGGCTGTAGAAATTTTAATTAAAAGTTGAATGATAGCTTTTATGGGGGCCTACTAGGTATTCTGACGGTGCAGTACTCTTCTGTCCTGTAAAATAAGACAGTAGTGAACTATTCCATTAAACTATCCATTAAATCTAGTTAATCCCAAGAGCAGATTTGAGATATAATTTTTTTTTTTTCTGATATTATTCACTTATGATTTATTGGAAATTTTTGAATGTCTCTAACATCACTGC
This sequence comes from Ara ararauna, assembly GCA_028858755.1. Classification (NCBI taxonomy): domain Eukaryota; kingdom Metazoa; phylum Chordata; class Aves; order Psittaciformes; family Psittacidae; genus Ara; species Ara ararauna. The sequence goes on along the minus strand of CM054410.1, from coordinate 67,886,900 downwards.
ATTATCTGTTCACATAAGTACAAATGTATGTCCATACAACTTAGTATGTTAATGATTTCAGAACAGTAAAGTATTTAAGTGAATATTTACTCTCAGTGAGCAAAACAGAATTTAAAGCAGCAGTGCTTTGTATCTCAAGGAATATATTTTGAAGTGCTTTATTTTAATCTGAAGAAAATATTCTGTTGACTTTTTTTTTAAGAAAAACATTAGTAATATACATTTAATCCTTAGGTCATTGTATCGTCTATCGTTTTGTAATGCTAATTGTTAGAACAAGTGAAAAATGGAGTTTAAACAGCATACTAGTTCCTCACACTGGGCTAAGAATTAACAAAGTCATAGTTTCACAAAGTTGATCTCAAATGTTCCTGTGGTTACTGTAAGAAAGAAATTAGAATGAGTTTTTCCTACTGCACTGAAATAGGAAAAGGGATGAAGAAAGGAAGATAATTTTTCTGTTGCTTAAAATACTTTTCTCATAGCTTATTGACATGACAAGTAATAAGACAAATGTAGAACAGGCTTTGATATAACTTAATTAATTTTAGAAGAGCTGGAGTATTATAGGGAGTGTGCACCCTGTGAACTGAGTGTTGTTTTTTTTCTTTAATGGCATTTTCTCAGCATCCAATAATAACATACAAATAAAGCTTTTATATCTTCTGAAGCAGACGTATCAAGTTCTCAGTGGCATCTTATAATTGTGAAAACTAAAGATATGCTTTAACTCTCCACTGTTCAGGATCTACATCGAGGTCTTGTGCATGCTTATTTTTCTCTATAGTTTTACATGCGTGGGAGAATTTGATCAGTGTCCTTTTTATATTCAAAATGAGCCAGCTTCTGTCTTGAAAGTGTCTTATTGTCATGATGTCACCACATCTCAAGATTTGTGACCTTTTGCTCCATATGGATTCATGGTAGACCTCGTTGTGTTTTTGCAGACTAGATTGCTTTTGTCCCCCCGCTAGGGGGTATCAAAGCCTTTTGGACTAAAGTTTTACATACTGGTAGGTTAGTAAAAATATAAATAAATGGAATAAAAATAATATACTAGTAGTATCCAACAGCAATTGAAAGCACCCAACAAAGAACAACCCTAAAGTTTATGTGTAATAAGGACCGCCAGATGTCGCAAAGGCATCACTGATGAAGTGGTTTTTTATCCAAAATGTGGCACTTATATGAGGAATAGTAGTATTGTGTTTGACAGTTGCAGAGGCCATAACAGGTCAGTGAAATGTCCTTCAAACATTTGATTTCTACATTTGAGAATAGGCCAAGATGAAAAGGTAAACACATATCTGACATTGATGTTACTACCATTTAGACAACCGATGCAATTGCCTTAGTCAGTGAGATCAATCAGACCTTTATTACTTTGAAAACCACATAAAAGATTTAGGTTTGTTTTTTTCTTATAAATATAAAGGTTCTGAACATCATCAGATCACAAACTTCTAAATGTAAAATTATTGTATGTATATAGTTTTATTTTTCCTTGCTCTTTTAAAAGTTGACTACTGTAAAAAAGCATTAAAAAGAATAACAAGTAGTCTTGAAGGATTTGAACTGAGTTGAACAGTGTGCATAAATTGGCAGTTTAACAAGTAGAACTTGGAAACAAGTATTCGATGATTGATTTTTTATTGAGACAGAATGAGAATGATAGTGGATAAAGTGATTTTCTTTATTGAGAGAAAATATAGTGTTTTTCAACATGTCTTCAGTATGAATGGAAGCCCTGTCAAAAAACCTGAGCAACACATAATATCTTTTAAAAGGAAAATTAACATAAGTATATCATTTAGTTTATGGATCAGATTTTACACTTATCATTTTTATTCATAATGTCATAAAGTTTATGTTGTAAAGATAGTGTTATTACCTTTGTTATGTCCTGGAAAAGCCTAATATTAACTGAGTTCATTGTAGAATTTAAAGTATATTCAGCTGAAGAAATGTCAGTGCAGAAAATTAAGTCCAAAATATGTATTCATGTGCAGATCTTAGTCAAATCCTTAGTAATTTTAAGTTCTTGAAATACATTATTCAACAAGTAACCTGCTGTACGGTTATGTTTAATGGTCTCTGCCTGAGTACACAGAAGCTGTCAAGATAAAATATGGAACATGAATCATTGTAATTCAATTATGATTATTCTTAAAAAATAAAATAAATGTGTCTGTGTGTGCTTGTGTTGTGCATGGAAATGTGCAATCTTTATTGGTAAGTTTCGATTTGAATGTTTTGCATGATTCTTGCTAATTTCTCTGTTTCTCAGGTATATGTGTATACACCACAAACACACAACATATAAATACATAAATTATTTATTCAGACATTGAAGATGTTCATAATATTAATTGAATTTATACTGAATGTGAATGTGTATACTTAACATAAATTTTTGCCTCTCCCTGTTACACATAAAAAATAATATAGTGATATGGTTATGCATATACATATTTGCATAATTGATATTAAACAAGTTAAATAGGCCCTGGACTTTCCTCTGACTTCAAGTAAAATGCTTGTTGAGAATTGATGTGTGGAAGGAAGTATGTCTTTGTCTCTGATTATGATTTCAATGACATTTATCTTTTATAATTGTGATGTCAGCAGAGTTCTTAATGTAATAGGCAGTTCCTAACTTAATAGACACAGTTGCATAATATTCCACAGATTTCAATTCTTTAACTCGACCTTTGAAGTCTTTGAGTGACAATTGAGGGGTTTTTTTGGTCTTGGGCTTTTAAACTGAGATAAATTTATGTATGTATGTATATGCTTGTGTACTCTGCTTATAAGCTACATACATATGGAACACTTTACATTTCATTCTAAGACTTTAGGTACATTTAACCTTTAATTTAACTAGCAGGTTGTAAGATTTCCATAAAAAATAGATGAGCTTTGAACTCACTGAATGTTATTGGTGTAGCACAATCAATCATTTCTAAAGGTTAATGGTGTTAAAAACAATGAGAACATATGTCTTATTTTTAATACTGTTATATTAGTAAAATTATTTAGCATAGATACAGAATTTGTATCCTGTTATTTGCTTTAAATCAGGATTTACAGTTTTTGAAAAGCAGATTATAGCTTTTATTATCAAAATTAAAGGTTGGGAAATACAAATAAGTATTTATATAAACTTTTCTACAATGAATAAGATAATTGTGATATGGTAGCTATGTCATCTTTCTAGAGTTAAGTTGATCTGGAATGTATCACCATTTTTTGAAATGTTTTTACATTTCTCCATCCTGTTCTGCTATCTTTTAATAAAATTTGTCTTACATAGGTGTTATCCTAATTACATCATACATGCAATTCCTCAATGAAATAAAAAGTCAATACTTGAATGACAGCATGGGGGGGGGAGGCACAGGATTTAAAATGGTAAAAACCTGCTGTGGTAACAAAGACTGAATCCATCCCTATGTTGCACAGCTTCCTGATCATATCTTTCAACCTGATAGTAGAAAAGAATATTTATTTGTTGCCAAGCTATTGTAGGATTTATTTCTGAACTCAATCCCAATTATCAAGAAAATTACATCTTCTTTATCTCACAGAAGGTTATACTGCATCATAACATATTTAGTTATTTGGTACTATAATATTGTTACCTTGCTCGAAACACATGGTCCCTCTTGATATACAAGAAAAAAACTGAATCCATTTCAATAAATTAATAGGGATGAGAATCCCAATCCATCGTTCTTTTCAGAGGTTCACATACATTGTAATGAAATGCATTAGGAATTTTCTTCACTTGAAATCCAAATGAGACCCATTTTGGCTCACACCCTTGACAGTCTCTTTTATAAGCACTGCTGTCTCCTGCTCATGTGTGGGCTTAGTAAAATGCTTCCTTTGTAAGATGCACAGAGACAATATAATGCCATGAAAGACGAAGGTGTCAAAACACAAAGTTAGAGGCAATCTAATCAATGCCTCCTGATTTAGCCTTTGAAGGCTCTCTTCATTAAAACTCTTTAATTGTGAGGCTTATCTTGAGGTAGAGCTGTTACTTAATATTTTTCAGTGTCATTCTTTGGACAGTCATTTGTACCTTTTAAACGTAATTTCAATATTCATTGTTTAGTAAATTGGATGCCTTGTTAGCAATAGTGGTGGTATGAATGACTTGCATTCAAGTGATTGAAGGTAATAGTGTATAAATGCTTGGTTCTCTCCCCCTGAAGTTTAATGTGCTTTATTTCTATGTATGTCATTATAAAATATATGGTCTTCATTATAGGTCTTTTTGTGTTTATGTATAGGAATGCAGGTTAGAATATTTTAAAATTATGAATAGAAAGACTTGTAGCTGAATCTTTTTGATCTTTTGAAAATTTTCAGATTCAGCACAAATGTAAATTCTGTGTAAGTGGTGAAAAATATAATCTCAGATTATATTATTCTAAATAAATCCTGAAAAAGAGTAAGTTAAAAGAGGATGACACATAGGCCTCATCTTCAGAAATTATCATAAAGAAGGTAGTGGTTGCTAGAAAGAAACTTTTTGAAATCAGTTGAAAACAAAGTGTGTCTGAAAGCATATAATTTCTAAAATGCTTTTAAAAGAAATACTTTCCACCTGAAAAGTGCCAAAATAGAAACAGTGAAAGCCTAAAATACAAGTCATAGTTTTTTTGTGAGCCGGATGACATAGTCTGGTTTTTAAAAGGATGTGTAGATATAAATATATAGACGTAGTTTCTGTGTGTGTGTGTATGAATGGTGAATTGTGCTGTGCTGTAGTGGTACTACATGCATATGTCTGTAATGAATGTATGTGCTATATCAGTAAATGCATTTTCATATTGCAGTATTTTCTCATAGTCTTATTAAAATTTTGAAACGTACTAGAAAACAAACATTGCATGTTTTTACAATCTCTTATAAAACTTGTATATATTTAATGTATGGAATATCAGGAAAGCTAAAGCTATCTGCTTTTTTACATGTAAAAAAAATTAAAATAATTTCTACATGTAAAAAAGAAAAAATATGAAGACTATAGAATCAATTTGAAAATGGAAAAAGAATTGAGGCAACTTTGACCTGATTTTTAAATGACTAGTGTAGTGAGTACAGCTGCTCTAGCTTGGTAATTATTTGTGATAGGTTGTTTTTGAGTCCCATATGTATAGGAGCTCCAGGCCCAACTACCTCATTTGCTGGCACACAAACAGATTCTTCCAGGTGCTGAAAATTAAATTTTAATATATTATTTAAATATTAAGAGAATTACAGTTTCAGTAATTTTACTCCTACAGCTGGAGTGCAGAGTGTGCGCATACACTGTAGAGGTTGTTGCATCGTCTACCAGAATGAAAATTCCCATTGGCTTTAAATACTTCCAAGGAAGTCAATGTTTGATATAAAGATAAAAACATAAATTTTTTGATACACTGTATTTTAAAAATATTGTGTGGATCTTGACCTATTTATAGAATAAGATTTTTAAATATATTGCTGTTTATATAAATTCACATTATAAAATGGAAAACAGTTTAAGAACTAGTAGGGAAAAACTTAGTTACTCCTGTGCTGTGGGCTTGAGAAAGATGACAGTTCCAAAAAGATGTTAAGCAGATGGTTAAGCTGAAACATGGATTTAATCTCATTGATACCAAGCTAATATATTTTCTGGATTGAAGTTCAGGCATGTAACTTTAGTACATTTAATCACATAGAAAATATGTGTTGCTGAATTAGGCATCTCAACCCTTTTTCAGGATTTAAGAGAAATATTGGGAGTTAACTGACTGGCTTACACCAGTTTTTAACCTTAGAAAATTCAGCAGGTTATCGTAAAAAGGTAAAGGAAATTTTAGATAAGTTGTAGGAAGGTGTAATTGCACTGAAATGAAAATACCGTACAGTGAAATACATTTTTAATTCCGAGAATTTTCTGTGATGCCCATCCCTTCTGTTTCATCAGTTCTGTTTAACTGTTATTGGAATGAGCAAGAATATCCAAGTTCAAATCCAAGCAGACATGGAATGCTCTTCTTAGGTTTTTTCCCCCATTTTGAAATACTATAACTGAAAGTGTACCCTGGAAAAAAACCATTTCTATTATACCCAGATTAGCAGATAGCATGCTTATCACTAAAGATGGTACCTCCTGTAGTTCTGCAGTCTTTAATAAATATTGCAATGCAGAATCTTTTTTAATATGACATCAAAGAATTAATTAATTAACTTCATGATTTTTCATTATGCATCAGGAGAAATCAGTAGCTCGTTGGAAAAACTTCAGCCTAGCACAATACTCTGTTTTATCGAATTAACATTTATTTTCACTTTTAAAAACCTGTCTTATTTAAAAGGGCTTTAAACAGGACTGTATTGTCAGAAATCTGCACTCAGTGTTATTTAATTTCTTTCTTAACTGTGTGAATTCTGAAAGGTTGCTCAGGTGAAATTAATTCAGTTATGGATTTAAGTTCTCCACTGATTACTCTTTGTTAAGGGAAATTCCATTTGTTTTGATTATAGTACTGAATATTGATTGGAATTCATTTTAATAGTGAATGGATCTTTTATTCCATTGTAACAAGATCATCACTGCAGATCTTTTCCAAAGTCCGTCTCGCTAAATCCGTTAATCTTTGGATTAGATGATTATTCTGAAAATAGGATAGGCTGTGTAGTCTTAGTACAAGGTCGTGCTTAAGGCAAAAGTTATAAAAATTTTTAAAGCATATTCTAATTTCACAAAATCATTTTGGAAAGAAGTAAATAGCAGTGCTTTTGTCTTAATTATGTAATTGTATTTCACAGTGTTCACAGTTCCTGTTACAGTAATAACTTCTACTGTTTTTAATAGCTACAGAATTTCTTCAGCTAGAAAGCTCAAGATGGAACTGATTTAGAACAAAACACCAACGTAAAATTAAAGAAATTAAGTCCACAAAACAGAATCATCACCACGTGTCTCATAAGCTTTTACTATTTATAAATCTAAATTTCTCCCTTATCCAGTGCCTTACATTTTTGTTCAAAGCATCCAGTCCTGTGTTGCATACATGCTGGTTTTATTTTGACTTTTACTATGGTTTAAATATTTTTGTATCTGCTAAATTAAAACATACTTTTGGCTTATGAATAGCCTTATTTAAGCATCCACATATTTTTTGTAGGTTACACATTGATTTCACTGATGCAGAATCAGTCCCTAATTTTCCATCCTATCTGAAATACCTTTCAAGTATAATGAACTATTGCTGTTAATAGTTAGCATAATGTATTTTTGAACAGTTCTTTGGACTGCCGTAAGGTATTTCTTCCCCTACTGAGAGATTCATTTTCTTGTAAAGAAGGAGTACGTGATTCTGGCTTACAAAATACATATGCAGTCCTATATTCATGAAATAAATTATGACTTCATGTTCCTTTTCCTATCCAGTCTCATGTGCTAAGAATGTTACTGGTGGATTTTGATTCATGACAAGATAAATATACCTGGTTTCAAAATTAGACTGTTAAGGACTGTGATGGTCTGTTTATAACAACGCTTGAGGGGATGTGGACCCCTCTGCATTACCTGGTGGGATGTGTGCTCCAGTACTGTGATACACAAGGTCACACATCTCTCCAGTCAACACTAGGATGCCTCCAGCCTAGCGATGGCTCTGATCGTTATCCAGTCAGATGGCTATATCCTGCAATTTGATGAACACTACTAATGAAGACAAAATAAATTACATTTTCTCTTCTACATTGTTAACTATTATTAATATTTACATTGACCAGAAATTAGTTGCCTTGCTAGTTCTCCCTGGTATGGGATGCTTGAAAAGGTAGCCACATCAGTTGTTGCTTCACGCTGCCTGATGTTGTGCAAAATATCTTTTTTTTTCTGAGATAAAGCAACCTTTATCTTATTAAAAATACAGAATATATAATTAAATACACTATCAACAGGTATTTCTATGTATAGAAGTATAAAAAGATTTGCCATGATAGAAAGTATTATGCTAGGGATTTCTAAAACAAGCACTACTTTATTAAATTGAAAGTGACTTACGGTGTCATTTATGTCTTTTTTTAAAGCGATAAAATAAAAAATAGCTATGTTGGGAATCTGTTTTAGGAACTGAAAATGCATTATCTGAAGCAAATCCAGAGTCTAATTTTGTAATCTCACCATTAGAAGACAACAAACTGATAAAGCTGAATGCTTTGCTCTTAAATGAACTTTCATGGCGGCCTGGGACTTTTGTTTTCACTTAATAGGAGACATTCACAGACTGAAAGTGAGGATCTAGTGAAGTCAACTGACAAAATTTTAGTAAGACCATGTTTTTCTTTTAGGTGACAAAGTATTATTGATTTTTTTCACCCTTTATGTTGACATTTGATGTATTATTAAAATTTTCTTTTTAACTGTCGTACATATTTAAAATGGATGAAATTTCTTACATGTAAAATAAGCAGAGGAAGAATGACAATTCAGAAAATATAGAAAGGCTTTTTTTGCTTGCTTTCTCTTCCCAATAAGCAGCATCTTGAGAGCATAAATCCATACATAAGGTTCAAAGAATTAATAGAGGAAGAGGTTTTTAAAATTTTTCTTCACCACACTGTGGTTGGACTGTGTGATTATGACCCTGAGACTTCATAGAACTATCATCCTCTTGCAACAACTGCAGATATATGGTAGCTTTTAAGTGAAGTACTTAAAACATAACCTCATTTCTCAGGGAATTGTCAAATTTTAGCATTCTGAATTTTCCTGAATGCTCAGATATAAAGGATTGACCCCTCAAGATGGAGCAAGTCTAATTGGAAGTAGCATAAAAGATGATAATATCAATGGATTTCAGTGTAGTATAATTATATGTTGAAGCAGAACCCTGAAACTCTATTACTGCACATTGACAGGCAGTATCTTAAAAGGCAAAGTCAGGAAGCTAATTTCCAGGGAAAATAACTGTAGACAGACTAATATAAAATATGTATTTTAATTACAAACCATTGTAGCCTAATGATCAGAAGCCCTTTTTTTTTCTTTTTTTTTTTTTTTTTTTTTTAACTATTAGGTATTCTTATTGTTTCCTTGTATTTCAAATGAGACTAAGAGCTAAAATCCTGGCATTCTCACATTGTAAGGGCTTATAAAACTTATGTTCAACATCTCTCCCTTTTTCATGCTCAGTAATTAAAAATGGCTATCAGCATTTTTCATCCTTTGAGATTTACCAACTGCTATAGCATTTGTAGAATTATTTCCTCACCTGCTTTTACATGGAATAACCAAATATCGGAGCAGCTTGAAGTACTTGAAAAAAAAGTTTACCTCTAGGCTTCTCATCTTCAGCATATAGGCAGCTATATTACTATTGCACCATTCAATTAATTTTGAAATCCTAAGAACAAAAGTCATTAATAAGTCTTTTGTCATGGATAAAAAAAGAGAGATTCCTTTTTAGTATTTGTATGTCATCATGCCAGGCCTAGAAAATTAGCCTAATTTATTATTTAAAACACTGGTGGGATTCCTAATTGCATTCATCATTAGATATGACACGTTTAGAACCAAGAACCATATCCAGTGAGAATTTTCCAGTTTGAATTTTGAAATAAAAATATTTTTCAAGAGATCCCTAGCTATCGCTTGTTACTATGGCAACAGTCCTATTTGTCTGAGAGCTCTGCCTGCTGCCAATGGGAGCGTGAGCAGCGTCAACTAAACATGCAAATACATCAAAGACAAATTCATATGCTCAATCTGATCAGCTCAATTAATGTAAGAACAGAAGCTGAAGGGGGTTAAAAGAGGGCATCCATTCAGGATAGATGAAGCCTCCTTTAACAGAGTATGTACGCCGGCCTTTTGGGGGAGGAATTTAGCACACTGTCAAAAACATTATCAGAAAAGGAAAGTACTAGGCCTCCTACACCTAACAGATATGAAGCTGTCAGACAAAGAATAGCACTATTCATTAAATGACACTTATTTTCTCCCACTTTACAAGAATACAGTGAACAAAACAAGCAGGGGAGCAGCTGAGAGAGACACTTTTTTCTTTTCCTGGTGATGACAGACATGCAGCAATTATGGTGATAACTAAGGAATACTAAACAAGAAGCCAGGCTCCATTCTGTTTATCACCTAAAATTTTATGTTACTAAATTTGCATGCGACTCTTGTTTTGTTTTATTATTTATGTCTAGGACAAATTAGATCCTTTTGTTTTTAACATGGTGCTTTCAGTTTGGTGAAGAATGCCGCTAAACTATACATGTTCTCCCGTTTTTCTTGCTAAATGGCTGTATCAAGTTGAAGTGCTTTTGAAGTGAGAGAGTTTCAAAGCACAACAATACTGCTGTTACCAGTGGGGGTGTGGGGGAAGAGCATTAGTGTAATGACAGGTATTGTGTACTGTTTCTGCAGTACAAAACTTTGAAGGCAGTCAGTGAAAATCTCTGCTAATTCTCACCTTGGCTTGAAGAACATGGTAGGGCTTTCTTACTTATTTTCAGTGTTGCGATTTACACAGACCTATAAAGTTAGTAGGTGTTATGTTAGCTTTATTGCAGATGGAAGTGAGTTGGAAGTCCCGCAAGGCTACTGGCTTTTAAGAATCTTACAGTTAAGCCATGATGATCTGATTTAAGGCCTATTATCAATAGTCTGGTACTTTTATCTGCATGATCATGGCCTGATTGATACTGACTTCGTAGCCATGTACTCCATGATACCCTGTCAGGCAATACTGACAGCTGCAATGAAAGAACAATGAATGTGGGGCAGCAGTAATGCAAAGGTCCAGCCAGGCTGTATGAAAACTGATAGCTGCAATATTAGCTCCTATGTTACCACGTATACCAACCCCTTTGATAATTTCTTGGTGAGTGAATTAAAATGGTCTCCTTATACGCTGAGAGAGGGCAGGGGCAAGGTCTTCACTTAAAAATCCTGCAGATTGCTAAAAACCTGCATTAAAATTGATGGGTAGGCATAAACTTCAGAAAAAAATCAATAAATGGTTCTTCTCTGAAAAATGGAAGCACAAAAATTTGCAGAAGGTATTTGTATACACAAGAGTACTTTAATGAAATAGCTTAAACTTTTTGGTAGGACAACTTTTTCAAGTACTCCAGCTAAGTTGTTGAACAAGCTTTTGGTTTTAATGTATTTCTATATGTGTTCATTATAATGCAGTGAGAGATTTTCAGTTTACAAATCAAAATTCCCTAAACTTGCAAGTATTGCTTTAAGACAATTTGTTATGACTTGAACCAGGATTTGATTTTAGCTAAGGCGTGTGACCTACCTGACTTGAGTGCTTTTTTGTTTTATTTTGTGAGTGTATATGGATGTATGTCCTCTATTGACTAAAGAAACTAGTAAAATGAAAATAAAGCAACCAGTATGTAAAATCTCAGTAGAACATTATGTGTCCATTCCTTTGTTTTATAGAATGTTTGTGGTGTCAAACACTTCAAGAAACTGTGGGCCAAACAACAATATCTGGCTATCTGACACTAAAATGTGTGTTTTCTTGCATTCTCTACCCTTGTTACCAAATAAATAAATTTCAGGTGTCAAAGCCAAAATCTGAATACAAGTACTTGCATTTGGTTGTTTTATTGTTTAAGGATATCTTGAAACACCAAGGCCTCCACCAAGCTCAAATCATAGTGTTGTGAAAATAAAAAAACAGATTCCTTGCCGCAAAGACATGATGAACCCTATTATAAATAGTTATTATCATAAGAAATATGTAAGAGAACTACATTCCTCTAGAAATGTGTTTAGTTACTTGAATATCTTTTTGCTCTAATTTTGCTCAGAAAGGCATTTCTATTAACAAAAATTAAAATTATTACATTTATGCTTTCATAGTGAAAATGGTAATGCATCTGTCCATGTTTGAAAAAAAAAGTTTGCTCATGTGCTGTCATTTAGATCTTTCCTAATCTTGGTACAATATATTGAATCAATGTTCCTTGTGCTGAGATCAAAGGTTTTTCTATGTGTTCATGTGCAATAAATTCAGAGAAGGATTTCACAAAGTACTAGTCAACCTGCACTAGCTCCATAGATGACCAGTTTGCTGTTGCCATCTTGCATTTAGTATGCACTGCAGAAAATGTGCATGATTTATGTTAGTGTGGGACAGTTTGTATGCTATTACTGACTTCTTGAGTTTATGATACACTGCTTTCTAGTTTAGAGAAATCAAAGGTTTTGAATATAGTAAAGTATAGCATTTACAGTATAATGATATAATAATATTTACGTTCCCCTGGTGGTGTGTAGATACTTTATATGAGAGTGTGCAAGAAGTCCAAGGAAGAATTAGAAAGTAGAGTATTTCCAAAACTATGTACAAATGCGTAATTTGCTGATCAATGAAATCATAAGGCCAACTCCCTCTATCCTTGATCATGAAATTGGGTTCTTTGTCTATAGTGTGATTAGTTGAATAAGGAAGGCAAATGAAATTATTTTACTTAAATGTTGCAATGGTCGTCTTTCTCTTACACTTGGATAATCAGTATGCAGCACTCAAGTTTCTAAAACAATAATCTGCTTTTATATTACTAGCATTTGGAAAAGCATATGCTTTTACTAGCTCTTTCCTTTTCTGTAAGTATGGGCTAATAGGCCTTAATTTGATAATTAAAAAAAATATTTAAGAAGTAAAAAAAAAAAAAAAAAACCAAAAAAAGGAAACCCAAAAAAACAACCCCGTTCTAACCTGATATCTTGTACAATGTGCCAGGAATCAGCCTGAAGCAAATTTTAACATTCACATTATAACTTTCTGAAAGTAGGGATTTATAATGGGAACACTGACAGACCGTGAAAGACACTTACATTGACAGACAGTAGCACCACTAGGCACCCATGATTAGATCTTTTGTGTGCATGCAGTTAGCTAAAAAATGCTCACTAGTTTATTAGAAAAACTATTTCAAACTTAATCATAAAAGGTAAGTTGTGTACTGATGATGGAAATAAAAAGTAGTGCAAAAATAATGTTCTTAATTTTAATGTTCTTAATTTTGAATTCATTGTGACAACGTCAGTTAAGTTTTCATTTAAAGACATCAGGTTAACTACAGGTTTCATTCAAAGATATCCATCTGACACAACTCATCATTATAATGAACTTAGTTTTTGAAATGTGGGCTTTACTTTTTTCCTGAATAGGATACTCAGTATAGGGAGTTTTGGCGTGTATTAGACACTGTACTAAATTAGTATCTTCCTAAGTTATATGTGCTTTTCTTTGGCATAAGTTCTCATGATAGTTTTGGCTTCTTTAAATTCCTGAATATTTTCAGATTTGCGCAGGTTTGCAATGAAATGCATGGGAGTTGAACTGTGAGCTGAAGCATTTTGTAGAAACCAGTAGCAATATTAATTTGCGATGCTCCTGTATTCTTAAAAATACAAAAGCTTCTGTACTACATTTATTAATTTTAATTACTCTTATTCCAGAATAAAAATTTAGATTGTGATAGTCTGTGTTTGGATAGGAGCAAGAAACAAATTTTCTAATATTTCTGTTTTACAGTTACTTTCTATAGTGTTCCCTATAATACAGAGGAGCTCAGAATGTTATCTGAAAATCACAGTTCAAAGCAGAAGGCAGTGTTGTGAGCTTCTCTGTTGTACACAGGAAATAAATATTTGTTTTTATAGGATGATCAAAATTAATAGTAGGCCAAGAATATATTACATTACATCTTATATTACATATAAGATGCAATGACATAAATTTATTGCACACTGGAGGTCACCCTTGCTTCTCCAAATTTTTTATGTTTTTCTCAAAAAAAAAAAAAAAAAAAAAAAGCAAGCAGCCTCTGTGTCTTTTAGTATGCACACTGAGCTTTTTAAAATGCTACAAGTACATGTTTGGGATTGTGTTAACTCTTTAATTGGTTGAGTAGTATGCAGTGTAGCTATAGACCTTTGGTAAAACTTTTTGGGGTATGTGTTTGTCTAAAGTCCCAAGAGGATTCTACAGCCTGCTTGGAAACCTCTACTGCTGGCAGTTGCTTTTATCACTTACTCCAGGAAACCTTGTTTAAAGCTGATTCTAGGACATCTAACTAAATTTTCACTACTTTGCTAGATTACCATGAGGACCCACCCACAGATGTATAGGAGTGTTAAATTTTCATCAAAATAACTGTTACGTCCTTAGATAGGTACAATTAAATGTTTCATTCAGTTGATAAGCAACATGCAAGTTTTACTGTTTGTTAACATGGGGACAGAGCTGAAAGCTCTTGAGAAAGCCTGTCCACTGTAGCCATAAGCGTCTCAAAGGAGAAGTTTCAAATTAAATCAATGTCTTTCTATTTTCGGTCTTTTCCATGACAGAAATCCTCATACATCAGGATAAAAATGGCATGTTCTCCAGGTTACCGCCAAGCAAGGTCCTACCTTCTACTAGAGTTGAACAAAATAAAAATTAAAAAAAAAAATCCTCAGTCATAGTAGAAGCAGGATCATCATCAGTCACAGAAAAATCTAAAATCAAGGGGAATACAGCTTATTCATGTATAGCAAATCTAATACAAATATTTACTACTAAAACATTGTGAAATTTCTTGCATTAGAGAAGGTACAACACTTAATGAATACTGACTGACAAAGCCCTGTACAACTTTGTGAAATTCTTTGGTGCTGTATGGCAAGTGTTTTCATTTTAGGGAGTGAGACGCACAAATTCAGGCTAAGACAAAGTCAGATTCCTCCATGATCTGACTGCAGCCTGTTAGCTGAAAATACATAGTGCAATGTGGGAAAAACCTGCCTGGCCATACAGCATACAATCTGCTTTACTGAATTAGAACTCCTGTGCTTGGTACCAGTATCTTGTCTCTAATAGTGTCTCCTTCCTGTGACTTCAGAGGAAACTGAATTTTTAAATAACAGATTTTTAAATAAGCTAACTGTGATTTAAGTATTGTGATGTTCAAGATTATGACATAGACTTTGAAGCTTACTGGCCTGTGCTGATGACCAGCAGTAATCAACTTCCATCAGGAACTGTCATGGTTTTCGACGTTCTTTTTCATACTTAGTTTTTTAAAGAACCATGTTGTCGTGGTTCAAACCCAGCTGGCAATTCAGCCACGCAATTGCTCTCTCACTCCCCCCCTTTCTCCCCCCTGCTCCAGAAAGGATGGGGAAGAGAATTGAAAGAATGTAACTCCCGTGGCTTGAGGTAAG
Source organism: Ara ararauna (assembly GCA_028858755.1). Classification (NCBI taxonomy): domain Eukaryota; kingdom Metazoa; phylum Chordata; class Aves; order Psittaciformes; family Psittacidae; genus Ara; species Ara ararauna. Next base: position 67,871,668 of record CM054410.1, on the reverse strand, counting down.
AACAGTCCAGTAACTAAGGTATAACACAAACCACTACTGCTACCACCAATAATAATAATGATAAGTGAAATAACAAAGGAAGAGAATGCAACTGCTCACCACCCACTGACTGATACCTAGCCCAATCCGAGCAGTGATGTAACCCTTCCAGGTAACTGTAACTGCCCCCAGTTTCTATAGTGGGCATGACGTGCTGTGGTAGGAATACCTATTTGGTTAGTCTGGGTCAAGTGTCCTGTCTCTGCTTTCTCCCGGCTTCCCCTCCTCCCTGGCAGTGCTTCAGACTCAGAAAGTCCTTGATCAGAGTAAACATTACTGAGCAACAGCTAAAAACATGGATGTTATCAGCACTGTTCCCAGGCTGAAAGTCAAAACCACAGCACTGCACCAGCTACTAAGAAGCAGAAAAATGGCTGCTACTGCTGGACCCAGGACACATGTTTATCATATTAAAATATATCTATATATTGGAAAATATACTTTACTGGAAAACCTTGTGATTTTTTAAACAAAATCGTCTAAGTTTTGGATTCCTTGTTAGGAAGCAGGGACACAGTTGACTTATATTCTCCAAAATTCCGCAAAAAAATGTCAGCCTTGGTTGAATGCACTCAAAGAATTAGCTGCTCTTTCCTACCCTACCAACTTAGCAGCTCCTCCAGTGCCTATCGTGCCATAGCTGCTATGAGTGCTGTGTAGCACCATTCCTCTCCAGGGTTTTAAGTCTCATAAAAAGCAGACTGTAGTCTCTACAGACTTTTCCCGAGTCTCTGGGAGGGCTAGCCAAGAACAAAATACTCCCTGCCTTTTCTCACATCCAAACCCACGGAAGGTCTTTTCTTTTTCAGAATGAGCAGAAAACTAGCATTCTGCCAGTGCCACTAGACAGTACCCTCTAGACTTCAATCCAAATATGAAGAAATACTTGTCCACAAAGAACTTCTAGTGCAAACGAAGCATGTCTTATAAATTAATCTACAATAAAGACAGTCATTTGTCTTTCCTACTACAGGATCCTGTGGACTTTTCAGCTGGAGATGTTTTATCGCTCAACACCTGTCTTGCAGACTTTTCGTGCTGATGCTTCCACGTTGCAAGAGTCTGTGTGAAGGATGTGTAGGAGCTGAATATCCCAGTTCTGTGCTCTTCAATAATACTGGGTGGCTTCTAGAAGGGGTCTTACTAATTACCATCACTGGGAGGGCCAAGGATCAAAGTATTAATTTGCTTTTCATTTGCAGTAGTTGAAGTCATTGCTTTAAACCATTCTGCCTAAAAATCTACATAAGATTGTATAAACTCAAGGGTTGTTTTGTCATGAATTGGTTAATTATTATAGCATAAAAGGTCTCTGTGATACCAATTGCTATGTATTTCAAACAGTATTTCTAACATCACTTGCCAAAATGCAATTTCTGATATATCATCCTATTTCCTAGTTTCTGAAACAATTATTTGAAAGTTTGAATTGTGTTTTCTCATTGAAGTAATTTTCTCTATCAAATTCAAGTTGTGTTTTACTACTTGGTTAATACAGGTACTTACAGGTAGCAGTGCTAAACTCTTATCTGGCTTGTGTATAGAATCATAAAATCATTTTGGTTAGAAAAGTCAGTCCTGTAAGATTACTGTGTCCACCCATAAGCCTAACACTGCCAAGCCCACCACTAAACCATGTCCCTAAGTGCCACATCTACATGTCTTTTAAATAGCTCTAGGGATGGTGACTCAACCACTTCCCATCAAAGCAAATCTGAACCTCTCCTGAGGAGTGAGCTTCAGATCCTGCGGACGTATCTGGAATCCAGGAGCCACCAACATCCAGGGGGAAAAACCATTACTGCTGAATAGAATGACAAGGGCAGAATAGTCTGAAATGACTTGGGAAAAATCTGGGACCAGCCCAACTCAATACACTTAGCCAGTACCTAGATGTAGAAAAAGCCTGAGCTGTAGCAGAGACCTGAAGCAGACAGTAAAATTACTTTGTTTAAGGTTTAATACCATAACCTGTAACTGTCAGCATGCAAGCAGTATAAGGAAAACGTCCTTTCCTTTTTGGCTTTCTGTTAACTCACCACAGTTCACAGTTAGTCAACAGTAAAATATTAATTTATTTTTTAGTATGAAATCTGTCCTAATTTGTAGCTGATGGGTTGTAAAATAGTGTAAACATGGTTGAGATAACAAGGTAAAATTTTACTATGAATTTATTCAGTTGGGACGGAACAATAAAGTCACAATTCTGAAAGAGACCTGTAAACATTATGTGATATTATTATCATCAATTAGTAACAGATGCCTTTCCAGTAGCTTCAACTGAACAGATAATAAAGAGGTGGAAGATGGGAGGAGAGTTTGTCATTGACTGAGAAGCAGGAATGCACTCCTTCCCACCACTTCCCCAAACAAGGACTTTTATTTTTCAATGTTCTGGCAGCACGCCAGCATGAGCGAGTCAGGCTTTCCAGCTGCCAATTCAAGCAGTCCAGTCCATTTCCTTGCCAAAATGATGTAGTAGCCCAGTCAAAGCATTTACAGTTCAAACTGTTATTTCAGAAGAGTCCTAGAATTTTGAGAATTACTTTTTTCCCTTGACTTGAACCAATAAAAACAAACAACAACAACAACAAAAAAGAAAAAACAACAAAAAAAACCTAAGTGAATGCATTCCTAAGATAAGATTGCCTAAGATCTGTAGAAATGTGATATCTCAATGTATGAATTTAAAAAAACTAGTAGTAAAATTTTTAGTCTGTAATTTCTTGAAAATTGCATATACATTGAGATCACTGAGTCATACCAAGAACCAAAATGAAATCCGTGAAAAGTAACACAATTAAATAAACTGTATTCAGGACAGAGTCATCCTGTATTCTCACTCAGTGAAGATGATAGATATAAATAATCAGTAAAAATTCAGCAAGTGGAGAGGGTATCTTCATCAGAGACTGTAACGATAGGACAAGGGGTAATGGGTTTAAACTTAAAAGGGAGATTTTGGTTGGATATAAGGAAGAAATTCTTTACGGTAAGAGTGGTGAGGCACTGGAATGGGTTTCCCAGGGAATCTGTGAATGCCCCATCCATGGCAGTGTTCAAAGCCAGGTTGGACAGAGCCTTCAGCAACCTGGTCTGGGGGGTGTCCTTGCTTGTGGCAGGGGGTTGGAACTAGATGATCCTAAGGTTCTTTCCAAGCCTAACTTCTGTGTGATTCTGTTTCTATAACCAGTAGTGTACCTGTACTATTGAAAATATATCAGAGTTTGGTTGCAATTTCTAGAAAAAGTGGAATGACAACATACAGAATCTTCACATTCCATGACAATATAATCTCTCTTCTTAAGAAAGCTTTTGACATATTTATGATGTCTTTATAAGTAGGACTTACTGCATCGCAACAAGGAATAATCAGACTCTTACAGCAATGTGAGTTCTGGATTTTTATGATAATGAGGAGAAATGAAAACTCAAAGCAATGTGTTACGTGTTTCTCATGGTGCTTGTCATTTTATGATGCATATCACATAAAAAAGCAATGGATGACATCAAATATTTTTAGTTATTCTGAGTTCTCCCTTCATACTCAGATGAAAAATTACCAATATTTGAGTAATTACCAGTCTTTATAGTCCAAAATTTAAATTATATTTTTTCAGTGATTGTCATAATTAGATGTAAAAATTTTCATGTTAAGTAGACAGTAACTCCCTTGCAACAGAATGAGCTAGTCAACGAATTTAAGATAATAGAAACTTTAGTAAAAAATTGCAGATGTTGAAATAAGATAAATATTTGCTGAATGAAGAAGCTCATGAGGAAGATGTAACAAAAATGCTTAATAATGATGGAAGTGGATTTCATTATTACCCAGTCTCTGTGGTGACCTACATGGTTATTTTTGAAAAAGAGTCTATCGTTACGAACACATAAAAATACAAAGAAATTAAGTATCAATAAAATTGTGTTGTTGTTTATGGAAGCTAATTACATAAAATTTATCAAAAAATGCTGAAGTACCTGTTATACTGGTACTTTTATTCAATATGTGAATAAACCACTTGTACAGGTAACTTTTAGGTGAATCTGGCTCTAAATCTCACAGTACATGTATTGTTGGTACTTGAAGAATTCCTGAGTTTTTCAAAATATTTTACTCTTTATCTAGAACATCATGACTGCAAAACCAGGATGTTCAAAGACAACTTAAGGTAGTACATTTTAGGATGCAAAGGTATATATTTTAGGTCTTTACAGTAACTTTTTTCTTTTTCTGCAGGACTCCAGTGTAGGATAAAGCTAATATTTTAGTGTGCATATCTGTTCCAGATATGCTATGTCTAAATATCCTCATTCTCTGACACACCAATAAATATAGGTAGTTTATTACACATAGAAGTATATATAAATGTAGATATTAATTATAACAAAGTGTTATCACAGAAGTGAACTTCTTATTTGCAGTGGTGGGATTTCTGATGATCTGTAGCTCCTGTGGGAAGGCATTTTGCAGTCTCAGACTAACCCCAAGAAAGCTTTTTTCCTTTTTGTGAGAGTGTCTTTAGGTCAGAGGACTACTGTTTAGCTTTAGTCAGTCCTTTATGTAGGCTGCTGACATCTTTTTAATATTTGAACAGACTTTGAACATCACTTAAACTCCAGGGGAAGCTACTGTGGCAAGTGGAGATGTTCAGAGTTAAGAATATACCAGCTAAGAACCTTAGTTCTAAGAATGTACATCTTGCTAAGGAAAAATGCACTACACTAGCCAGTTTTTAGAATGAAAATGTGTCCAATTATTGCATATAGCCCAGCCAAGAAGTAGATGTAATGAGCTTAAGACATCACTCACTCAGCCATTTCTGGATAACCCTGTACTGACCTCCTAGCTGACCTTGCTTTGAGCAAGAGGTTGGGCTAAAGACTCCCTAAAGTCTCTTACAACCTGAATTTGCCTATGATCTTATGGTTGTCTACCAGGATTGGAAGAAGTTTCCTAGCAACAAGAAATTGAAGGCATTAGAAATGGATGAAACTTAGTGTTAGGGAAAAATCCAAGACTACTTCTAATCTATGAACTGAATTGACCAATATTATGTATGTCTCCCTTAGAGCAAAGGAAACTGTACATTTATTGTGAATCCTTTGAAATGCCTTTTCTCTACTCATCTGTTATGCTCTTCATTTCTTTTCATGCAGCTCGTTCCCTCTTTATTTCTGATCTGATTTCATCCATTGACTGGCTGGTAGGTGATATTGATATATCTGTAGGTAGTGATGGATAGGTAGCAATGTAGCATCATCAATATACGGCGGGTCCTTCCTGCTGTGATATTTCTTCCAGATCATTCAATGGGTGCATTGATAAGTCTGGGATTTGGTATTTTGTTTGGTAATAGAGGGAGGCACACTGCGGAATGACTTACTCTGTTGTAGTAAGTTGGGAATTCATGTGTTTCACTTAAGAAGGATAGCCATTACTAATAGTATTATGAACTATGGTAACATTAATGCTGTGGAAACGCATAATCTCTATCCACCAGTAGAGAAAATGACACAGCAGTGCTGCTATCAGCTCCGTAGCTCGTCCCATTTTCACTGAGCCTATAACATTATTCATTAGATCCATTTGTTTTGGCTTTTCAGGCAGCTTTCCAGGAGTTTGTTTGACAAAGGGAAGGTTAATGGTGAGCAGCACTAACATGAATTTGTATAATCTCAGTGCATTTTTGCCAAACTTTCATTCTGGCATTCATTCATTTTTGAAAAATAAAGGAAGGTGTTTTTTTCCTGAAGTAATATGTTCACTGTTTGTCAGTACTGACAATTGATATTTATTAGTCAGATACAAAGCAGAAAGACACTTTTTTGAGACTGACTTATATTCAACTGAAACCTTTTTGTTGCACCATGCTACATGAAGAGTGAATAGAAGGAATTGTGAAAACATTTGATCATAGAAAAAAAATTTTGAGAAGCCTTCCTCAATACTCTATTACTATTCTACTTAGAGCAGATTAACAGTTTCACATAATGGTGGATGTCTGGCTCTTGTGCAAGCTGAAACTTGCCACAACTGATAAAAAAGCAGCGAATAACTCCTTGATATGGACCTTCCCAGATGTTGTGGATGATGAAAAATAATCTTGGCCTGTAATGAAGCTTCAACACAGCCTTTGAGAAAATGACTGCTTTCTTTCTTGTATGTTCTGCTGGTTGTGCATTTTTCTCTTCAATGCAGGATATCAGTAAACAATAAAATACCTGCCTAAGAAGTGCTGCAGAATATCATGTGGTTGAGGCTGGTGTACACAAGTTACATTATTCAATACATTATTCCTTAGGTTATGGGCTTAATGCAGTTTAGCAAGCAAAACACTTGGAATCAGGGATTTCTGGTCAAGCCAGAATCACTAATTCATTTTCTTGTCATGAAGGAGGATAATCTTTGGCTGTTATTTCAGTAAGAGAATAATCTGTTTAAAAGAGCAGCGGGATGGTAATGTCCTGAATCTTGATCTCTGCAACCAGCATTTGCTCTGTTCAGCTGTCTGCTTGTTCTGAGCCACAAGTTAGTTTATAAAGCCTTAAGATGCCAAGCAAGGAAATAAGAATGCACATGCATAAACTTCTTGAGAAGTACTGTTTGCTTGCAAAACCAGACAGCTCCTTACCGGTGTTCTTACTGGTGCAGAATGCTCATGGCTAAAGATATATGTGATTTGATCAGTGATTTAATATTAAGGATGTGAATATATGCTTTACATGACCTGCTTACTTTCATACAAAGAACAAAATGTAGAAGTATTTGAGCTGTATAGAAGATGTTGGAAGTGCTTCTGCTTTTTTTTTATTTCAAAACTTTCATAAGAATAGTTTTGGTAAAAATATCTGATATCTCAACCTGATCTTGCTGCAGTGATTCTACCTTGGTTATCTCAGTGTGAGATCAGTTATTTCCTGCTTCTGTAAGTCTCTCCTAACTAATGAAAAGGTATTCAATAAGTTCTTGAATAATGCCAATTTCTGTTCTGCTTTTCCTATATGATTGTTCTGCTCTTCATAACTATTGAATAATAGTCATGGATTCAACCAATTTTTACGCTTTAATTGAAGAAAATTAGAAGTTTTTACTAGCAAAGCATTAAAATGCATTTCAGTTTGGATTGCAAAACATTTATCCCAAACTTTTCATAAAGGCCTAGATTAGTTTTTGGAATTCAAAGGCTTCATACTTACTCAGGTTTCTGTTACAACTTGTGATGTTGCCTGTTCACTACAGATTTAAGTATGTCAGGTCCAGAAATAACATTCTTCTTCTACCCACAGTACTACCAGTCAGTCTTAAGAATCATCCCTATCTTCTTCCTGTCATTAGCCAGTAGAAAAATTAATAGTGTTATAATGCCTTATGGAGTAGGTTTCAGATCATGTAATTCTTCTTTAACTTTTATATTGTTAAACTATTCCAATCAAATCAGAAATGTCAGAGGAACATACGTCTGCAAACTGTTACTTTTAACCTGCCTGCACAGTGCAGAAATATTTTGGGATGGATGAGACTGTCTTGAATCATGATAAAAAGTTCAAACAGCTCTGCAGAAATCAGCAACTTTAAATACCTGCAATTTTAGCATGAGATAGGAAACTTGCCATGAAGCTCAATTCTGTAAAAAACATGCCATTTTTATATCTTACAAAATAATGGTTAGTATACTGTGAACAAAAACATATATGTGCCAGCAGTTTTTGTTTGAGCGGAGTACACAATGTCTTTCTTTTTTCTGTTTTGACCTTCCCACAAACTCTTCTACACAGTTATAGATTCATTGATTTCCAATGTTCACCTCCAGTGCAAAATGAGGGAAGGTAAGCTGCAATATCTTTGGGATCAACAAGAACAAGTGAGAAGAAAATTTAATTATGTGGACTGTCTCAGCTCCACTTTTCCGTGCTAGTAGGAGTGGCCTGCAATCTATGCTGCAGATGGAACGCTGGTGGCATGTTTTCACTTTAATTATATATCTGGTGAACAGTTCTTCTGTTTTGTATTGTGTATTTAATAGCAATATTAATAACAATATTAGTATATGTAGTAAAATCTAGATGATTAGCATCTCAAACTCATGATCTTGTATGTTTCCCCAAAGTTCTGGCATGTTTAGATCTCAGGTTCAGATTTGTTTCTAGTGCAGGGTCCTCTGAGAAAGAGTTATGAGCTGGCTTGTTTATTTCTGGTTTGATACTTTTCTTCTCTAATGTTTCTATAACTGTAATGGTGCAGGGTTCAGACATTCTGATGCAGTCAAAATATGTTTTCTCTTAGCCTGTCTGGATGGATATTTACTTTTGATTCTTACCCCAAACCATGTTGTCGTTTCCTTCAGTCTCTGTAGAACTGTTGGTTGAATATTGTGCCCCTTTTTACTTCGAGATATGAAAACGTGTTCCTTCTCATCAGGAAGCAGTGACTATATTATACATACAAAGATGGATATGTAGCAAATATTCATAGAAGACAGCTGGAAGCTAAAAGATGTTCCTCCCAGATCAAAAGTTTCTTGATTACATCACCGTAACCAAAAGATCAAAGATAATGTGATTTAATTTGATCGCTGAGTCATCCAAATAAGCCTGGAGCTCTACTGGCAGTTTTTCTGAGGTAGCAGATTGCAGTTGGTATTTGATCAGGAAAATTATTTAAAAATAATGCCCATAATAACATTTTAAAATATTAAAATAATCTCTGTGGTTTCCTAGGGTTTGGTGGAATTTAACCATTGGCATAATGAGGTTTTACTGAGGCTGTTCCTAAGATATTTGCAAGCACCTTGCTGATGGGTGCAGGTGTGGTGAGTCACCCATTCAGCACGCAGCTCTTGTTCATTCATTCCCACGTTGTCACCTCCCTGATTCTGCATAACCTATGTAGCACTTTGTTGTCAGTCAACCTCGGGTTTGTACAGTAAACTCTCTGGCTTTCTTTTGACTTGAATGAATGGTGCCATTCATTCACATCATATTTTTCTGTAGATACCATTCTATAACAAGGATCAAGTGGTTAGCTTTTAAAGTGCGAGAATTGTAAGGCATTAGAGTCAAAAGAATTTGATATGTGTGGAAATCAAATAAGAGGTGCAGGAGAAGAAGGGGGCAGGTTGGTTAATTTCACCTCTGCTACTACAAGTCCATCAGCTATAAGCAATGAATTTTTCACCAGAGAGCATGCGACAAAGAAGGCAATTGTAATCACATTGAGCGATTGTAATCATATTAATTAAAGCAATTGTAATCATATTAATCTGCCACTTTGTCACACCATGCCTCTCTATAAGAGAAAGCAATTCTGACTTTTTTTGTCTTAGAGATAAATAGTTATGAAAACATTGCCCTGATATTTACATGTTTTATTTTTTCACAGAAATGTAGAATCTGAGAATGGTTTGGGTTGGAAGGAACACTAGAGCTCATCCAATTCCAAACCCCTGCCACGTGCAGGGACACTTTCCCAGAGACCAGGTTCCTCCCAGCCCCATCGAGCCTGGTCTTTTTGCTTTCTTCTGGAAGAAGCCAAGATTAAGTTTTTACCTCTGGCAACTTTTTAACTCCTTGGATACTGTCATCCTTGCTACAGCTGTTACCACATCTAGCCACACTCAGCATAACTCAGTCACAATCTGAAAGTCCTTTAGGAGAATGCAGAGTGGGATCCTCAAGCAAAGGTAGTAAGTGACAGTAATGACAGTAGTGAGAGGCTTCTGGGAAGTGATTGTGGAAAGAAAGGAACTGATCAAGACTTGTAAGAGAAGAGCAAGCAAGGAGTTCCTGCATCATGCTATCTGTGACCTGGAGGGGAAGGGTTTCAAGTGTTAGGAAGGATAAGAGTGTAAAATGGGGTGACTCTCCCTTCCTACCAAACACAGAAGAACACTGACCGTTGATCCTAAGGGTCCGTTGTTTGAAGCAGAACATTTGCCTGATTTACAAGCAAAAAATCTCTGCATCATCTGCTATGGCAATACAAGATATTATCTCCTAGCCCTTGGGAAGATCTTTGGGATTTGTGAATGCGTTTTCTGATGCCTTAATGATCAGCATCATCTTCTAGCTTATCCCTTTAGTGAAAGTTATCATTACTGAAACTCATTGCTTATTAAAACATCAGATAAGGTATAATTTAGTATACCTCTCTGATTTGCTGTAATTTTTAACCCTTCTGATTCTTTTAAACTAGCTAAGGCTCATCTCTTTTTGTAGTTGAGTACTGTGACTAAGCAAGATTTAAAATATTTGGAATGTATCTTTCTTAATTTCAATATGTTTATGATGCTCTTAATTGAAGGGTCTAACAAAACTTTATTGATACCTCCTAATCTAAGCATTAGTTTCTTCCAATTCTGTAGACCTGTAATTGTATAACATGGGTTTTAAAAATATACAGCATTTTATGGTTCTCTTCTGTTTGGAGTTTCTAAGAAGAACTCTAAATACAGATATAGTTAGATAAGTAGTGAGGTACAAGTTGCATAATTAGTGAAATGTAGCTAGTGAAACTATTCATAATTCTAATTACATTATGTATCAGCACCTTGTGTTAGCAGTTAAGTACAAGGGTCTCCAGTAAGTGCAGCTCTTAGCTTCTGTTTCTCCCAACATCATCTCCCAGCACAGGTAAATGGTAAAAGGAGGGTGGAAGAATCTCTGGTGTACTAGAGAAAGTGTAGATACCAAGACCATCATCTGTGGAGTGGCCTTAATGTGGTAACGTTTTATGGGACTTCTCCATGGCAATGCAAATATATGAGGCAGCTAACACCTAACATAAAGTGAGGACTGAAAACTCACTTTTCTGCATGAGGCTGAAAATCATAAGTGAAAAAAAAATTACATAGGTAAATTTTTGAGTTTAATCACATTACCATATGCTGGTTTACCTATCTCTGTGGATATTTACACTTGAAAGTTCAGATCTCCTTCCAGTTACTCTGCAGCTAATTCACAGTTTATTTAGTAAGGTCTATGAAGTAGAATTTTTCTTAGTAACTAGGTTACGCAGTCAGTTTTTTCAGTGATCTTGAACTTCAGGTTTTTATTAAATGACAATTCAGGAACAATAGTCAACATTAAAACACACTTTATTACTGAGGGTAAATGAAAGGAATTTTTTTCACCTAAGTGTCATTATAAAATTTATTTTTTTCATCATCCTTTATGTTATAAAATAAAATTTGATTATATACATGCACGTATATATATGTGACATGTATTCTTTGTATTTTGCTATGTAATGTCTGAACCGTAAACTTTGCTACATTGTTAAGCAGTTGTCAACAAAACAATAGATTTAATATTCTTTGTTTAAAAATATTCATACCTGTTGTTGAATGAGACAGTCTATTCAATTTCTTAAATATCATATTTAATAAAGAATAATCCACAGCAAAGAGAAAAAATGTCTTTATCCATAAGCATCCAGATGAGAAATGGATTTTTATTCAGTCAAATCCTTTTAGTCAATGAAACAGCACTTTCATGCATACTGCACTCAAGTGATAATTAATATAGTCCAATTCTGGACATGATGCCTGAATTGATGTACTGTCATCAATACCCCATGTTAAAATCAAACCTGCACAGGGACTTAACACCCTGGAACAGGTCATCATTTGATAATACTCTTTTTTCCTTTCAGTATTTGTCTTCAACCAAGCAAAGTATTACGAGATGGGGGTGAGGGGAAAGAGAAGGGAAATAATTACAAATGAAGAGTGACACAGGCTGTGAATAGAACATATGTTAGGCTAGGCAGAGGCATCAGTGAATTATATCATTTCATGATGAAGCGGCAGTGGGGCTGAACGGACCTATTTTAAACCTTGATGTATTTTATCTCTACTGTATTTGGACTGTCATCTTTGGAGAAAGACTTTGTATAATTGAGAGTCAGCTCCAATCTGCATGACTTGAGCATGAAGTGTAAGCCAGATGAACAGTTTTATGGAAGAAAGGGAAGCATCTAATAAGGTATAAATGAGTAATAACCTTTATACCTCAGACATTTAAATGCATTTTGTGAAATATGATATTTAATGGTGTTAATTTTGCAGTAGTATTAATAATATAAACAAGGCTTTAAAATACTTTAAAAATTTGCTTAATTTTATTCTGTTGTTTTAATAAAACCTATGTATTTGCAGTTGAGACATCCTTTGTTACATTGAACATTTAGTTATGACAGAACAAATTTTTCCTGGCATCACATAATTTTTATTATTCTGGTGTTATTTTTGTTCTTGATGAATTCAAGGTTCAGCTTCCTAGGCTGAGATTATAGTTTTATAGTTATTTGTTAATTTTTAGAGGAATTTGTTTTGTTGATGTCCTTATCTGTAATGCCACAAACAATTGTATCTCCAAAAGAGTACTCAGGGAGTCTGTAGTTATGCATATTTAGCTTTTAATGTAATAAAAAAATTACAGTTTTAAGAAACTAAAGTAAGTCTTTTACTTTTCAGTTACTGCCCAGCAAGAGTTTGGTGTATTGATAGTGTATGATCCAAAATCGAACCTCAATAATAATAATTTAGGAATAATTTGTGGTAGTTCTAATAATACATTAACAAGTCTTCTGTCAGGTCAGGCTGAGAAAATTGGGCTATTCAGCCTGGACAAGAGAAGCTGTGTGGAGACCTCAGGGCAGCCTTCCTGTATCTGAAGGGGGCCTAGAAGGATATTGGGGAGGGACTCTTCATCAGGGACTGTAGTGAAAGGACAAGGGGTAATGGGTTCAAATTTAAACAGGAGAAGTTGAGGTTAGATATAAGGAGGAAGTTCTTTATTGTGAAGGTGGTGAGGCCCTGGAACAAGTTGTCCAAGAAGTGGTAAATGCTCTATTCCTGGCAGTGTTCAAGGCCTTGGGCAACGTGGTCTAGGGAGAGGCATCCCCGCCCGTAGCAGGGGGATTGGAACCAGATGATCTTAAGGTCCTTTCCAACTCAAACCAGTCTACGATTCTATGTAAAAAAGCAAGTGAATGCCATGTAGCATGTCCAGCCCAACTCAAGGAGCATACTGCAGACTTACGTATTTGAATTTAATTGTATCTAACCTTTTGTTTGGATCAGGGTTTGCTAGAAAAATTCTTCAGACAGTTCACCTTTGGAGACAGAATGATTTTTTTATTGTTACAGCTATGAATAAGGAGAAGTAATTGCTTCTGTGATGCAAGCTGCTTGTTCTGTATAAAACAGTTTCTTCTTAGGTCATTGTAGTTATGTCAAAGTGTAATGAGCATTTTACAATCTCTTGTGCTTCCTCTGCATAGTTAACCAACAGTTTCAAGCTTGGAATAAATGTTATTAGCACTTTTCATTTTGAAAAGCAGCTGATTAGAAGAAACTGAAAAAAATAGGCATAGTATTCCAGTATATGAATCCTTGTACTGGAGAGGACTCTTCTCCGTTAGCTAGATTCACATTGACCAATACCTGCACATAGGGTGCACTCGTAAACCAGCGAATTCCATGTAGGGGCAGAACAGGTCTTTCTGAATAGCTTTGATAGCAGGATTGGGGTCACAGAGGTTTTGACAGTTCTTTGCCCTCAGAATGTGTGCATAAATAATGTGTAAATTCATTTACATTGCCTTCTTCATAGAAAAAAGATTTCCAAGAATTGAATTGGAGCTCTTAATATGGCAGCTTTTTTTGTACAGGCCATAGCTCTAACATTTTAAAGGTGATATTTTGGAGAAAAAGTCTGCAATATCATGCCAAAATGCTAGTGTGACCAGACTATCTTTTCTTTATCCCTTGCTTTCAGATTGTTTTATCTATTTCACCTCATGTTTTCCCTTAGAGCCTGAGGTCCATACAGCTAACTTCCTAGCAGCTGTAGTTACTGTGACCATTAATGGACACTGTGACATTAATGGTTACACTATGTTATGTATGAATAATTAATTTTTTGTGAATAGAACAATGTGGCTCAAGAACATTTAAAATCTTCACATTCAGTTATTGTGATAAACTGCTTAATGACCTACCATGAGTACAAATAGGTCACTCTGTTCCAGCACATGTAGGAGATCTAGCCTGTAAAATTAAGCAGATATAATGATAACAAGTTGCTTAAAAACAGAGCCAAAGGCTCAAAGTGAACACAGAAATAAAAGCTGAGAAACATCAATGAAAGTCACAGAGGCAACCAGTTTTTAAAGCCTTGATTTTCTGGCATTAGTTCTCTCTGCCTCACATAGTACTAGTGTTTCAGTTTCCTTTATACTGATTAACCTTTTGACTCTTCTACTGTGCCGCTTTACATTCTCATTTTACTACTATTTTAAGACATTGTATATGATTCTTGAATAGCTTTCTACTGACACACACACATATATTTAAAGAAGGACAGCTGTCATAGAAGTTATCTGTTACCCAAAGACCAAATGTGTTGCTTTTGAGCTGTATGCCTTTACATGATTCTATGATTCCACTGTGAAAATTCACTTGAATCTGATATTCTTCTTACAAATCTAAAAGCAAGATAATTTCTGGATGAGGAGAAAAAGGTGACACTAGCAGAGTCCACAAGATGGCAGAGATTGGGCACCTAAAGAATGTAATTTGGCCTTAAAACAGATATAAACTTTTGTATCCACAAAGCTGAGAAACTTTTCAAATCACTGTTTGCCAGTAAGCAAGGAAGAAAATAACATCAGTGAAGCTGCTGAAGGGATAAAAAAACGCCTGTTCACAAATAAACTTGAGGTAACATAACATCAATATAATTTGATCAAATTTGTGGAAATTTTGTTATGTTTTGAGACTTCTGAGATAAATGTTAATTCCAAATGTCAGCTTGCAAAACTGGCTGCATCTTTGCTGTTACATCAATGATTTCTGGCTGGTATTTCCTTTGATGTGCTCTGTTTTGGGCTCTTCTCATATCCTGTGAAGCATCCTGCCTCCACCCAGTTCCCTCCCACCCCATCCACTGTCTTACCTGGCAAATTTTGCATGCAGATGCCCCTGTGTGATCACTGTGGCCATCATGTTCTCAAAGGGATTATCAGTTTGCAGTCAGAGTGAAGAATTTTTCTTAGGAAAATGGAGCTGTCATCTTTGTTAAAATCATTATGCAGGTTGGAGGGTTTTGCACAAGTGTTTATTCAGGTTCAGTTCCAGTGAAGAAAACAGATAGCAAACTGTAATTTTCTTATTTTTCCCTTCTGCTTTTTGTGCATTTTAGAGGTCTTACAATAATAAGAGGGTATCCTGAGTTAAGAGTTGATGACTTAAGGAGCCAAAATTAGAAGTTATATATTTCTGGCCTCTTATGAATACCTTAGTTTAGTTTTAACATAATGCATTGTATAGTTTGTTGTGGTTTTTTTAAAAAAAACATATGCATTTAGTGTAAAAATCTCTGTAAGTGAATGCATAATGGCGGCTGCTTGGAGGGTTTGAAACTGAAAATTAGGTATTCCTTTTATATGTCTGTACATCAGTTTGTGATATTCCTTATGAGTTTCACACAGGGTGACAGAAGTTTGAGTCAGTGGCAGAGAGATTAGAAGTATTGCTATTGTCTGTCTAGAAATATGCACAGGCCATTGCTTCAGATCATGACTCAGAGTAAAATCAAAACCAGTCTTCTCTACCTTAAATTTTTGGAGGGGGGAAAAAAAAGAATCCAGAAGAGTGAAATTTTAACCAGAGAAAAGTGTACAAATGAACTGTGCATGTAAATCTTTTTAGAGTACTTTCATGGCTTCAGATTTATTCCTAATTTTTTTACATCCTCTTTGAAGACTTGTATCCTTCCTACTATACTTCAGACCATACAGTTTTATTAATAGTAATACTAATAATGGTAAAATTGGACAAGAGGCAAATTACAGCTTTTTAGTATGTCATCTTTAGACTCTAGATGTGTGAATTTTAACCAGTCTACAAATTTTAATATTAGTCATAGAGAAATATATTTGGTTTGTTTTTATTTTTACAGATCAGTTGTTTTTTACGTGAAGAAATTTAGAGAAGTCTGGTTTATTTTTTTTTTTTTTTCCTGAGCAATATATTTGTTGCAGCTATCACAGAGAAGTATCTTACTTTCATTTCTATTTTTTTTTCTGTTCCCCTTTTTATTTTGTATCCCATGCCCTTTTTGCAGTAAGGGAATATAAGAGACTATTCTGCACTTGTTGTGCTTATAACAGGATTCCCATTCCAGATTCCAGTACTGTAGAGCTGGAGAGCAGCTGGAAGTGTTTAGTGGCTGTCTGTAATAGTACTGCCATCTTTTTAACATTAAAATTAATTTTCCTTATCTTGGCATATGAAGAGCCCAAGTGTGCCCCTTATCTCATTACCTGAATTTTTACAGTGATGCCAACAGCAGGGAATGTGGTGGAGCAGCTTTTTGGATATCAGAATAGAAGCTCTGGGAGTATGTGCTTGAATAGACACTGCAGTCCTTGTAGTCTTTAATAGGTTCTTGCTTCATAACTGCTGATGGCTGGAACAATGTGGATGGATATCATCCAGGTTTTCCCATTACTTGGATAGCTTGCAATTCTCCTACCTAGGTAAAAGAACAACTAGGCACACATCTGTAGTGTATACTTGCTGCATAGTACTAATCAGCAATCTTGTTGATTGTCATAGAGGAGGCTGAATAACTGAATATGTTTATTTATGTATAGTGCAGTGTAATGACACAAAGTAGTATTTTGTTGACTATTTTAGCTGCTGTCCCAGTAATGCACTTATTTTGTGCATGTATATTGATTTTCAGTTTGGGAGATGGATACACTGAGCTCCATAAAATCAGTATTATTGAGGATTATATTTTAAAAGAAAGCAATGTTTAATATGGATAGATATACCTATGAATGGGGGGGAGGGGTTAGATCCCAGTGGATGCAAGTGTGCAGTGACACTAAGGTCAGTTCTCTCCAGTTGGAAATTTCTGATATTCAGGGAAATGTGTAGTAGGCACCTGGCTTTCCTTGGGAAGAAAGTGGGAAATATTTTTATTGTATCTTTTTTTTTTTGTTTGTTTTCCTAAGCTTTCTTAGTTCAGCGTTCAGAGCAGGACTTCTAGAAAATTTCTGATCTTTTAAATTTACAGATGACATTTTCCTTGAATTCCTAATAATTGAATATTTTTTGATAGCACTTATAAAAAGCTTCCAAAGTGACTAAGTCAGTTTTTAAGTAGAACTTTGAAAAGAGATGGTTGCAGCTATTATTGGAAACAAGAAGTCAAAAGATTAAAAGAAAGCCCTAAAAAGAGAAAGAAAAGAAAACAGTACTCTAAACAATTAAACAGGAAAAACTTAAAAAATACTAAGGATAAAATTGACTGGAGTATGACAGCAAGGCCACAGTGGGAAGAAGATTACAGAAAAAGCAATCAGGTAACAACGTATATATCTTCACTTGCCAAATTAGTGTCAGTGAGACTCTTTCTTGGGTAGTTTTACCGTGCTCTACCTAAAAGCTGGTACTTTCTCAGGCTCAGAGGTGTGCCATATGATAGTTACATGAAATCATGTTAATTTTCTTCTTAAAAAAAAATCAGCATGAATATATTGTTTGTATTTATCTATTAATAATTTATTTCAAAGATATTTCTTTACAATGTTTGGAGATACTGCACTTGCTTGTAGTCATAAAACCACAATCTAGTATTGTTAATATATTCATAAAATACTATGAAGCTGTTGTTTGGAATTGTTAGGCCACTCCGAGCTATTCTGCTAGGTGGCTTGTTAGATTCTGTTAGATTTCTTGTTGAAGAGTTGAATGGTATCAATAGATACAGATGCCTCTGAAGCAGATTCATATTTTAGAGAAATATTTTCTTTAAGCATGAGAGCAGTCTTTGAGGAAGCAATTTTAAAGGAAAGGAAAAAAAAAAAGGAACTTTAGAGAGTGCTTTAGCTAATTATATAATTGTAATCATCATAATTTAGTATAATCGTATTTAGATTTGTTTAGTGCAATGATTAAAATTTAAATATATCTCTTCAATGTATTTGGCATGAAATAAGCTTGAAATCTATGGGGGGAAAAAGGAATAGAAGTAATTGGACTTTCTATAGGAATGATCCTGGAAATTGTATATTCTTTTTTTAATTTTTATTCTTATTATAGGTGGGCATTTTGATTAAAGTCTTTTAATAAGTGTTGGAAGAATAAAGTTCAGTTTTCAGTATGTGATTTTGTATATTCTTTGCTTCAGCTGATAATTTTACAGTCATCCAAAATATGGAAGAACAGCACAGAGCACAGTTAATAGGGCTGAAAGGACTTGTAATGATTTTTTTTCTTTCTGTAAGAAACATGGAAGCTTCTATTTTGCTTTTAGTATGTTCAATGAGTTGGTTATCAATAGGATGGGGGGAGGAAAGAATTCTAGAGATCATTAAATTGAAAAATAAATGGTGGCCTCTGTCCTGTGAACACAATATCTGACTGATTCAGGTATTTGCAGAACCAAAATCTTGCAACAGAGCAGCCAGTTCAGCACTATTTTATATTTTTTGAATGCAGCTACAGACAGTATTAGGAAAATTGAGACATCTTAATACATTCTTATGCAGAAAGTACTGTTAAATGCATATGGGCTTTTCCCTTCATTTTGAGTTTTTTTGGTTTTTTTTTTTTGGTTTTTTTTTGCCTTGGTTGTGCATTTTCTATAGGGTTCATTGAAATGAATAGCAATGTTTTATTAAAAATCAGTCGTTCACCTCACAACCATTATTACAGAAACCTCTCCCTAATCTTGGTTGTGCAGGCCTTGTCCCAGCTCCTTCATACATCCCTGCTTTGTCTGTAATTTGTAATAAAAGTCAATAAAAAATGAGGGCTAAGACGGGCATTCTGGTAGAATAAAAAAGAGTGATGGAAAGAAATGATAGAATAACACAGCTATCAATATGGTGATGTGACTCAGAAAGCCTGTGAACTTACCTTCACTGTTGGTGGGGTTTTTTTTCCTTTCTCAAATTCTTAAATTCCCTTTCTAATCCACCTGTCGTGTGGCTGGCACTGTAAACAATTTTAGATGTCAGATTACCATTGAAATACCTTAATGCTGTTAAAAAGTGTGCATCAATTTCACTGTGACAGAAATAATGTCTTCCTACAGCACTCAAGCGTGAGCAGAAGCTTCTGGATAATACTTCTATGCAGATACATAGTTATAATAATAACAATAATGATAATGTGGAGTGTTTACAATATTTTTTTTAGTCACACAGTATGCTCTAAGATATATCTTAGTAGATCACCTAAAAAATAACACAGTTACAATGTAAATAAATCCTTACCAATGCACACCACCGTATTTGAGTTTAGACAGACAGTATTATTAACAGGAGTTGTGAAATGAAGGAACTTCCCAAGTTTTCTCTCAAATATCTTTCCTATGCTCTGTTGAAATTAGACTTCTATACATTGATATGTATTTAATAAAAACATTATTTTTCTGGTACATTTCCAGAGCTCTAGCATGCAATGAAGGTTTTATAGTCAATGTGCAGTGCAGCAGATGTCATTCCATTTGCCTAAGTCCTGCTGACATTTGGAGTTCTGGATTAATTGAGCTACAGAATGAAATTTAATTAAAATTAAATACAGACTTGGCCATTCATTTTTTACACTCTAGTGTGTACATTTGCAGTCAGCGCCATAGCTAATTTGTTTAATCAGGATGCTATGTGGGAGAAGCTGCACTTTGTTTTAAGCTAAAATTGTGGCAGATGCCAAGTGGAGCATCGTTCCTATAATTTCATGTGATACATGTAATGCAAATGATGCTATTGATGTGCGTCAGAACAACCTGAAGGGTTTAGATTATTCTGTTTGTGAAGTTATTGAAAAAGAAAAGACTATGTAAAACATTGGGTTTGGTTGGTATTTTTTGAGGTAAAGATTTTGTTTAGAATGATGTTTTGAGTACTCTGCTAATTTAGTTAGCTTATGAGGAAATATATTGGAAGTCAAAGAATTACGAAAGTGCAATTTATTTCTCTGGTAAAATGCCATTGTCAGAATCGGTTTAGCCTTGAGATAGATCTGTAATGGAATTGTCAACAAAAGGCATTAAAAAATGCCAATACTTGATTGTAAGAACTTTTTTTGTAACAATTGAGTAGGTATATATGTGGGAAGGATTCAAATATTTTTTCTTTGACCATGTTAATAGGTAGCAAATGCTAGGTAAAGTAGAAGTAACACTGGAGGGAATATTTATGGATTCTGTCTTTACACATTTAATTTAGGTCCATCTGGAGACACTTACTTCTGCTCCTTTATATGTAGGTAGCACTAATTTTAGGTATTCTGACTCAATCTAAATGAGAAGCCTAAAGCAGCTGAAGTAGATGGTGTGAATACTTTTCCATGTATTAAAATAAAGAAGACATTAGTAGGCACCATCCTGAATATTGCATAATAAACTTAGCGACACATTTCTACTGTGAAAACTGGGGACATAAAGCCTCTCATTTGTAGTTTACTGAATGAACTTTTTAAAAACTGAATCTGTTTTTTTCAACTTTGTCTTTCATTACTACAATGAAAAATGTTGAGGTGTAGTCTTCTACTACAGCTGTATACTTCTTGAAAGCCAACTGAAATACCAAATTATCCCAGAATATTCACACAGTTTCCAAAAGCTTTTGCCTCAGATTTCCTTTAAACAGAGGAATTGTCTTTAGTACATAATGAAGGATTTCTTTTCCATGAACTTTTCAATTCCCGACTTGAAGCCACATAAACTTCAAGCATCTAAAGCAATGCATAGATTGACTGCAAGTTGCATGAAGAAACCTGTTGTGTTTGGTTTTAACCTGGTGCTGTTCTATGTGCTTGAGACCCACCAGCTCCTACACTGGAAGAGGTGGTGTAACGTGGATTCCTTGTCTATTTTTCCATGCTACTTGAGATTTTATGGACTTCTTTTATATCCTGCTCTGCCTTTTCTTTTCCAGCCTGAGCTAATCCCACCTATTTTTGTACCTTATTCAATTCTCCTGTATACCTTTTTTTTTTTTTCCTTAATGTAGAGGGGTAGTGGAACCAGAAATCCATATGATATTCAACACATGAGCCATAGATTTACACAAAAGAGCCATGGAATCACAGAATGGTTTGTGTTGGAAGGGACTTAAAGCTTATCCAGTTCCAATCCCCTCCCATGGACACCTTCCACTATAGCAGGTTGCTCCAAGCCCCGTCCAACCTGGCCTTGAACACTGCCAGGGATAGGGCAGCCACAGCTTCTCTGGGCAACCTGTACCAGGGCCTCACCACCCTCACAGGGAAGAACAACTGCCTAAAATCTCATCTCAGTCTCCCCTCTGTCAGGTTAAGGCCTTTCCCCCTTGTCCTGTCCCTACAGGCTCGTGTCAAAAGCCCCTCTCCATGGTTTCTTGTTTGCCCCTTTTGGTACTGGAATAGTTCTTTAAGGTCTTCCCAGAGTCTTCTGCAGGCAATATTCATTGCATACTATAGTACTTTTATTTATTACTCTTATTTATTTTCCTGTTTAAATGTGAGCGCTTAAATCCCAAGGCTGTTTGGGGTTGGTTTGTTTGTGTGTTTGTTTTGGTTTTTTGTCTTTTGGGTTTCTTACCTGTTTCTACTCAGAGAATCACAGAATGATTGAGGTGGGAAGAGACCACCAGAAGTCATCTAGTCCAACTTCCCTGCTCACACAAGGTCACCTAGAACACATTACTCAGGATTGTGTCCAGATGGCTCTTGTATATCTCTGGGAAGGAGATTCATCACAGAACTTATATTTTCCCAGAACTGTTTAAGGCCTCTTGCATGCTTGGTAACAACCAGCTGAGAGCCCATCATTTTACCAGTACAGTTAGAATTGAGATTCCCTTGTACACCACATTTGTCTTTTCTGAATTTGACTTGCCACCCTAATGCCCAGTAGCTTCAAGTCATAAGGGCTTTCTTGTTGTTTGCACTAACAGTTCTTGACTTTACCACTTGTATGTTGCATTACCAGCAAACTTTGTTATCTTACAGCTCACTCATCATTTATGAGTAAGTTAAACAGCTTGACTCCTTGTGTTTATCTGCTCTTTACAAGGCTTTGGTGAAAGTCTTTGTCAGAAGCTTTTGAAAATCTGAGAAAACTATATTGAAAAGATCTCCTTTACAAACTGGATTGTAGATACATTTGTCACACATGCCTTCCCCTTATGAGGGGTAGGCTGACTCTTACGGACAGACCAATTTTATCTATCTTTACACAAGTTGTTTTCTTTATTATAGTATCCAGTGACAGGCCTGGTGCACTCTTGAGGCTTACAAGTTTGTAGATACTCCCTGAAATACATTTCAGAAAATGGATGGCACATTTACCACATTCTAGTCCTTAATTAAGTGGGTTTAAGTGCTAGGTTTCAAATTACAGTTAGTGGTTTACCTCTTACATTCCTGAGTTCCTTTGAAACTATAGTGGGTTTTTAGAAACTCTGTTTTGGTTTGGTTTTCTCCCATTTGTCACATAATGTTTTATAGTGACATTCAGTTTGAGATGGGTTATCTGCTGAGACCTTTACTAAGAAGCTTCAAGTGTATGAACCATCTCAATTTTCCACAGTATTCAAAAGCAAACAAACAAAACAAAACAAAAAAACAACCCAGCAAAAAACATGTGACAGTGGCACCCTGATAGTCTCCTATCCATGTGAACATTCAGGCAGAATTCTTTCTTCTGGTGTCTTTGAAAACACATTATTCTATTGTAAGCTTTTAATGCCTTGTGTGGGTTGTTACTCAAACTCTCTTCTGGACTGTCTCACTGTGTTTTTATAAATAACCACGGTTTGTAATGCTTTCTATTTTCAACTTTCAGAGTGATACCTCCTTGCTTTTGATAACTACCTTTTCCCTTCTGTCTAATTCTTCTGTTCTTGTTCTCTGAAATGACTGTTTGCTTTCTGCCTCCAACAAGATGCCCCTTGTCTTTGCACTGCCTGCAAGGACTTAATTCTTTCAACTGCCTCTCCTGTGTTCGTAAAGCTTTTCATGTTCATAAGTAGCAGAGCTACAGTGTTGCTATAGCACAGCTTTTTTTGGTGAGGCACAGTTATGAGGTATTTTTGGGGGCTGTCCAAGAAGGTTGAATTCCAGTATGTTATTGCTGCTGTTACGGAGCGGATTTTTGACAATTTCAAATCAAATCTGTTGTTCTGCTCAAAATCCAGTCAAAGGTTGATTCTTGTCTCATGGGCCACTAAACAGACTACCCCATCAATCAATTGCTGACAATGTCTACAAATTTGGTCATAGCATCAGGTCATAATGTGATGTTTTTCCGATCCACAGCATGAGAGAGTCTCCCTTTACTGCAACATCCTTACTGTCTTCTCTCCCTTGGCATATCGCAGACAGTGTCACCAGTTCTGGTCAGGCAGTCAGCAACATTATTCTAACACTAAGTTTTTCCCATTTAGGTCTTGAATTTCAGTCATCGTTCAAGGATCTGTCTTTCTTCAGACAGCTGCAGTCAAGACCAAATATGTTTGATTTCTGTAAGCAGGCTGAGCCAACATCCCAGCTAACCTGGATTCTCAGCATCCCTCCAAGACTCCCTATCTAAAGTATCTATAAAAACAGATGTATTCTGAAGCTTTAGTGCATATAACATTGCTTTCCTCTTCTCAGTTGTGATCACCTAAAGTCTGACTTCTTTGACGGTTATTATTTCTATCTTACTGATGATTTATAGAGTAACAAACAGGATCATGGCACTTTACAGACAAGAACAGACACGCTCTGAAAGTCTGTCCCTGTCTTGGCACTTACAGTCAAATTCAGAAAATGCCCTACAAATAACTCAGTTTTAAAAATAATTTTTAAAAGCATTAAAGAGGCTTACATGTGGCTTTCTCACATGATAAGAAAGGGATTAGCCAAGGGGTTAAGGCACTACTGATGCTATTAAAAAGTTGATATGCATCTTAATAGCAAATTAATTAGAATTAAAAAAGGGTAGCTGTGTGGAAGGAGGCACCATTTTGTGAATTCAAAGCTGAGCTGGAATAGAGAAGTCAAAAGACTTTACCCTGTGGGTTAGGAGAACCAGTAGCAGAGTATTTTGGAAGGGGACATTGCAGTAAAGCAGGTTCATTGCTCTCTGTGCAAGAAAGTTGCACTGTGACCAGTGGGCAGATCACTACATGAGAGAGTCCTCTTACAGTGAGATGTGCACTACAATTTGTACTTGTTTGCAGAAAAGACATAGAAAAGAAAGACTTGATGATAATATAAATGTTATATGTCAGAAACAGGGTTTATTCTGGATGAAAAGAAGTAAGATAACAAGAATTATTTAGAGGATGCTAGGGTAAAAACGCTGGCAGAATAGTGGGTTTGAAAATGGAGAGAGATTTCTAACAGTGAATAGAAAGATTTTTTTACCTAAATTCCAAGATAATAACATGATGTTCAGGAGGAGTTAGTAAAGGGGCAATTGGAAGGAAGACACAAAAGAAAATAGGTAAGTCAGGAGTTTTCTCTGAGGCAGTGGTCAAAATTGAGCACTAGGTCTGAGAGAATAAACAGAGGAAAGATACTGGGAGTAATAAATTTTTAAAATAGAGATGAACTGTGAAAGAAGGGGAAGACATGAAAAGACAAGACATTACAGATACAGGCTAAAGAGAGAGCATTCAGCAGTTGAAGGGTCATGTAAGAAGATATAGTCATGGCAGCAGAAATGGGAAAGAAGAAGCTGCAGAAAAATAAGCAGATCACAGTGCTGAAGATGAGAGTAGGAGGAATGCAGTGTATATATTTAGGGGTGTTGTTCTGTACAAGTTGCATAGCTCAAGAAATGCAAAAATACATAACAGGAATATTCAGAAATTTTTTCAACTGTGGGAAGGGAAGAGACTAGTGAGCCACTGTGGCAAAGAGCCTGTGTTCGGCAAAAGCCAGTATGATGTGTTTTTTCACCCTATTGAAGGGAAAAGTTGGACAATCTTATTTTAGGGGAGCATCTTTGTGTTACAAAAAATGTGGTTCATGTAAGCCCACAGCACAATAGTCCTGTGTAGAATATTTAGTTTATTTATTTATTTTTTTTAAACTATAGCTGTTTTATTCATTCACGCAATACCTATTGTATTAAAATTTCACTGATCTATTAGTATCAGTAATCTTATGATCTTCAGCTTCATGGTAGCTACTCATTCATTTTCCTTTTAAAGTTTTAAACTGATTGCCAGATGGACTCATTGTGTGCCTTTTCATTTATCTATCCAGGATGGTCAAATAACATGCATTTGTAATTCTTACTTTGTCATAGGCTTGCAGAGTTTTGGGTGACTTTTTTTGCAGTCTGCATAGAATCATGGTAAGAGTTGGAAAGGACCTTAAGATCATCTAGTTCCAACCCCCCTGCCGTGGTCAGGGACACCTCACATTAGACCATGTTGAGCAAGGCCCTGTCATCTGCCAGTATTGAATAGGTAGCCAGTAATTCTTCATGATCCATTCTTTAATCTTTTTCATGTAGGAGCAAAACTAATCCCTCATCTTTCCTCATTGCAAGCTTGCAAATATAAAGCTTGTTTAAACGACCTTTACACTTTGTTTCACCTGAAAGCCAAACTAATGTCTGGTTTTGATGCTTCCAACTTTCATATATGTAGGAACATTACTCAGTGTTACAGAGCCTCCTTGTCCTGTCTTATACCCTGGTTCATGGGAAATACACAGATACAATTTTACATTAAGAATTGGAAACTACGATAATGTGAGACAAAAAAATGGCCTGCGCTTAGTCCAATTAGAAATTAATAACCTGCATGTATTATACCCCTTTGTCTAAGTCATACAGAGTCTAATACCTCTGACATTTGCTGCAGAAATTGCTCTGTGGGGTTCTCTGCTTCACATAATTTGGACTCTCCCCAAGATTATTTAATTATGGAAAAGAAATTTGTGCTGTCATTGAACCAGTGTTGGAGATTTCAAGTGGAACCAACATAGGCTAAGCTTACATAAATTATTAAACCAGATTTAAGTTAAACTTTTCCCTTTTACACATTATGAATGGCCTTGTGTCTAATCTAGAAGACACAGTCAGAACAACTACTCCTATCCTGGAGTAGCTGTTGTATAAATAGAAATAATTCTGATTTGCTTGTTTTGAAAACAACAGAGTGTGAAAAGACAAAAAATGGAATTTCAGATCAGCCTTTTGGAAGTATATGTTTGCACTGTAGACTTGTATTTGTGTAAAATGGTCTTCTAAGAATATATTCTTGTTTTAATAGATCTTGTCAGGTGAACACCATGGGAACATTCTTCTGCCATATTATTGAAGATTGTGCTGTTGGGCTTTGATGTTGCATGTTATCAAAATTGTTTTCATCAATCTTGAGAACTGCTACTGCAATACATTTTATTTTCTGTTTTTCTTGCTCTTTAGCATAGCATTATGTAATTCATAAATTATCCTGATAATCTGACAGGCTTTTGTTTTCTCTTTAATAAGTATTTTAGTTTAGAGACCTCTGATCATTAGGCAGAATATTTCAGAGGAGAAGAGAATGAAAGTCTGTGAGAAATGACATTCTTTGATGCCTTTGATGAAGAGATGCTTCATGGAGTCAGTGTGACACACAGCATGGGTGTAATCCTTCACTACAGGCTGACTTAAAACATCATGCACCAGCTGTGGTCAGCTCTGTATTTTTAAGGGGTGCTTTAGGGCTGGACTTTTTAATGATGTAAATACTATTACAAGACTGCAGACCTTATATTCTATCTAGTAGCTATAAGGCATGGCTTTATAATTACACAGATGGATTATCATTGTCTATGTTGTAAAACTGCACTAATGACTGTGTATTAACCAGACAAGGACAATAAATAGACTTTGGCAGTATTCTTGTTGGAATACCTGAGAAAAGAGCATGGAACTGTTTTCATTTACTAACACTGTCAGTCTGAACTCTTGTCTTTCTGAAC
Source organism: Ara ararauna (assembly GCA_028858755.1). Classification (NCBI taxonomy): domain Eukaryota; kingdom Metazoa; phylum Chordata; class Aves; order Psittaciformes; family Psittacidae; genus Ara; species Ara ararauna. The sequence continues at coordinate 67,844,651 of CM054410.1, read as the reverse complement.
AAGCTCTGTCAGATACTGTGTCAGACAAGAGAAGGCTCCAGGGAGACCTTAGAGCAGCTGCCAGTGCCTAAAGGGGCTACAAGAAACCTGGAGAGGGGCTTTGGACAAGGGCCTGTAGAGACAGGACAAGGGGGAATGGCTGTAAGCTGGCAGAGGGAGGAGACTGAGATGAGATCTTAGGCAGAAGTTCCCTGTGAGGGTGCTGAGGCACTGGCACAGGCTGTTCAGAGAAGCCGTGGCTGCCTTATCCCTGGCAGTGTTCAAGGCCAGGTTGGACAGGACTTGGAGCAACCTGGTCTAGTGGAAGGTGGCCCTGCCTATGGCAGATGGTCTTTAAGGTCCTCCTCCCTTTCAGTCTCCCAGTCCAAACCATTCAGTGATTCCATGATTCTATATGTTTTCTCACTATCATAAGGAATTAGTGTGTGTAGTTCTGGCCATTTGTGAGGTTTTTAGAAATTTTCTTTTTTAGCAATGAGGCATATATAATTACACGAAGTGTTTATTTTTGTAAGAAAATGATCATTCGACATCGATATGTGGGTGTAAAAAGGGAAAAGATAGCGAAGAGATAACTTCTGGAATTTCTAACTTCAGCAAATTATTTTGGCTGTGTAGTTTGTTTTAAACTAAGTTGGGCTCTGAAAAGGCATAGGGACAATAAAATATATTCACAATTAGGATCAGACCCCACAAAGTGATGAACTTATCTAAACATAATGTTAATTTGTGATTTTTTTTTCCTCCTTTTGTTTGGCTGATTACTTTCAAGCCTGCAGATGTGCATGACTCACGTTTTCCTGTTAGTTTAAAAATTGAACTTTTAAGAAGCATGATGATTTTATTTATGTAATATTCTGAAGGCCTTGTTATGATCATCTCATTCAACAAATGTGAAGCATCCCCAGGATAACGGAGGGAGAAGTATGGGCTAACATGTACTCTGTATTCTTAGCAAGCTGCCGTGTGGGCATGTGTTTATTGTTTGACGATGGCTGGGGCCTGCATGGAATTTAAAGAGTTAAAGATCAGAAGATACTCTGCCTGTAATTTTAGACACACTTTAAATGGTCAAGGTAAAATGTAGGCAAATATAAACTTAATCTCCCCCTTAAAGATAATAGATATAAAGTTATCAAACGTGATCACTACAGTCCCTAATGAAGAGTCCCTCCCCAGCATCCCTATAGGCCCCCTTCAGATATTGGAAGGCTGCTATGAGGTCTCCACGCAGCCTTCTCTTCTCCAGGATGAACAGCCCCAACTTTCTCAGCCAGTCTTCATACGGGAGGTGCTCCAGTCCCCTGATCATCCTCGTGGCCCTCCTTTGGACTTGTTCCAACAGTTCCATGTCCTTTTTATGTTGAGGACACCAGAACTGCACACAATACTCCAAGTGAGGTCTCACGAGAGCAGAGTAGAGAGGCAGGATCACGTTCTTCGACCTGCTGGTCATGCTTCTTTTGAGGCAGCCCAGGATATGGTTGGCTTTCTGGGCTGCAAGCACACACTGCTGGCTCATATTCAGTTTCTCATCGACCAACACCCCCAAGTGTTCAAGGCCGGGTTGGACAGAGCCTTGGGTGGCATGGTTTAGTGGGACGTGTCCCTGACCATGGCAGGGGGGTTGGAACTGATGATCATAAGGTCCTTTCCAACCCTAACTATTCCATGATTCTATGATTCTATGATAAATGTTTATTGTAAAATGTTTATTTATTAACCATAAAAGAAATCATAAAGTCATAGAATGGTTTGGGTTAGAAAGGACCCTAAGATAATCTAGATCAACCCCGTCATGGGCAGGGATGTCTCACAGTAGACTGGGTTGCTCAAGCCCTGTTCAACTTGGCCTGGAACACTGCTAGGGATGGAACATTTACCACTTCTTTGGGCAATGTATTCCAGTGCATCAGAACGCTCACAGTAATCTAATTAAATCTAAATGTATTGTTTAAAAGAAACATTTACAATGACCATTTTCTTTCATATCCTTGAGTTTTGGTAGATATCTGTATCACATTGCTTTATGCTGGAATTAGGAGTTTTATTTTCATCTGAACAGTGTATGCCAGACTTCTGTTTACTGAAAAAATCAGTGATTAAAAAAAAAAATCAAAACCCAAAACCAAACCCAATTTTACATCTGCCAGTTAATATTATCAATTTATATTAAAAATGTGATTCATGAAAGAAAAGGCACACCGAATGTATGTGTTATTTTTAAGTTTCATGTGAAATTGCAATGTAGGCTATAAAAACTAGTTTTTCACAGTGTTGGCATAAGAGATACTATTTTCCACTGCTGTATGTAACTTTCTAATATCCATATGGGGTTACTTTCCATTATTTTCTTTGAAATATCTTTTTGAAAGCATCCAATGGTCTGTAAAAGTGTGAACCAGTCTTTAGTTAACTTAAATGTGTATACATTGCTTTGCTGTAACTGTGACAGACTAAAAGCAAGGATAATACAAATATCTCCCTCTATTTAAGAAGAGTGATTACAGTAAGCAAGCATGAATATTAAATTTATTTCACCTTTCTTTATGGATATTTTGTTTCCAGAAGTGAAAGTGCTTTGATGATGTAGAGTACATCATCTCGAGTAACTTCTAATCTGAAATGAAGGCATGCAAAACTATTTCAGAAAGATTTTGAACCTTTCTAACTCTGCAGTTATGAAGACTTGCTGTATTTCTGAGCTATAAGAAGGAGATTTTTAGAAAATCTTCTTCATAGTAGAACTTGTTTTATATAAGAAACCTAAAAAGCTAATTTCTTTTCTTCTTTCTGCACTGCAATCCGCAAAGTGTGATTAATAATAGATTTAAATTTGCTAAGTGCATTTACTCCTTTGTGCCATCATAAAGAGAATCTATTACTTCAAAATTGAGGCTTAGTTCCAAATTGCGCCATTATGAAGTTTTCTTCCAGCAATGTTTTGTCTCTAATACACTTCCCTCATTGTAATTCTATTGCAAACCTGATGTCTAGCATCAAGTCTCACAATAATTATTTTAAATTGCTACTAGGAACAGTAGTCCTGGTGGGATATATTGCTACCATTCTAACAAGATGAATTTCAATGCACTTGCAACCATATTACAGTGTATTATGAAAGAAAGAAAATCTTTTGAGTTGTAGGTAGGAAGCAGATTCAGAACACTGAAAAATTATCTTTATCAACTTCCTAGCACTTCATGTTGCACTTTTATATTATCAATTTAAATTAAAATTAATTATATATTAAAATGTATGATAAATATCACTATTTAGTGTTTTCAAGTAAAACTGAGCAACAAGATAAAGTGGAACTTTAGAAATGGAATTGTTGTTTAGCTGAAATTACTACAGGACTCAAAGCTTGGAAGTCTCCTGAACTTGTGCTAAGAACAAGTGAAAACTGAAGGAAATGTGAACTAAAGGAGAGCACTAAAAGCCATCATTTCAAAGAGATAGAAGGCACAAAGCTCTGTGGCTCTACTTTGTAATGGGATCACATATTAGCTCCTAAATTCATCCCACTTTGCCCAGAAACTTCAAGGCAGATCCTCACCAGTGGTTTTAAAATGTGTAGCAGCTGATGTAATATATGTATGAATAAAGCAAAGCACTGCCTGTAGATATATTGTGCAGATCTAGGACTAAGTGCTTATGCTGTAATTAAATGATAATGTATAATTATTTGCACACCAATATTTAATATCATTCTAAAGTTATAAACAGATAAATCTAAACCCTAATCTAAAATGAACCCTTGCACAGCAGTGTCCAGAAGACAGCTAAAATTTCCAACTCCGCCAAATTCAAAACTGAATGTTGTTTTAACAACATTAAAATAACATCCCCGGGCAAACAAAAGAATAAGGCAAACTTTTGCATCACTCTATCTTATAAAAGGAGCTAGGTGCCTTTATTCAGTTCACACCTTAAAACAATTAAAACAATGTGAAAGTTTTGTGGTAGTGGTCATCATGCAACATGTGCCGTGGTCTAATTTTTCTCATTTTTCTTTGCAAGAGAAGACAAACTACACACAGCATGTGGTGGAAACTCATCAATAGCTCATTACCTTTTATTTTAAACTGAGTGGTTTTCAGACTCTGAACGTGGTGTTGATAGGTAAATCTGGGGAAGGAGCATGTGTTCTGTGTATATTCAGTTGGCTACACGTTCAGTTTGAGGGTGGTCACATCATAAACAGGACTTCCTGTAGTGACTCCGTCTATAGATGCAGCTATAAAAGTCACACTACACTGTCTTATTTTGGGGTAAAAAAACTGTCTGGGTGATGGAAAAATTATTAGAAACAGAAATTGCCTTAAGTCTAATGGTCTGTTTTCTCTGACTGCTCAGATCCCTCTTCATAAATGTTTTATAATGCCTTCCTTTTCCCCCACTGATTTCTGAATTCCAATCTTTTCTGTGAATTTAAGAAAGAAACTACAGTCCAAAAGTACACATCAAAGTTTTCCTCTAAGGATGTGGCATGGAAAAAAATATGTTACCTTCTAACTGCCAATTAATTTTCAAACCACTGTTGATTTAAAACAGTGGTGTAAAGAAGATTTTAGATGCTCTTTACAGGATAGATTATTGTATTTCCTCATACTTGTTTCTGCTGTTACTTTAGTTCTTTGACTCCTGCACTCTTATGGATGTTTAAAGTGCAACACATCTGTGCACTTTTGTATTTGTGTTTATATATATATACACAGGCTCACAGTTATCATGCCCAGGTTACTCATACATTTCAACAGAGTTATAAAATAGGTTTGTAACATAACTGCATATCTTGTCGTCTTCACAAATTAAAACAAAAAGCACAAGATGTATGGAACTCTCCAAATTCAAATGTCAAATGGCTTTCTTAGTGACCACATTTTCACATTTGGCCATCACCAGCAGACTTGTGTGATAAGGTCACTGCAGATTAAAAGAGAGCGCAGATACTCAGAGGCGATGGCCTCTCATGCGGTGTGAAGTAAAGCTAAGGAAGTGAAGTAAAGGTCTCTGCTGGATCAGGGCTAAAGTACTTAGCGTCTTACAGAGCTGATGCTAGAAATTGAGGATTGCCAATGACTACATTGCTGCCATTGGTGTTTCTCCATTAAAAATAAATACAAAATTTTGCATTTGTGCCTTGCCAGCTTGAAACACTGAAAGTAATTTTGTTTGTTTATAGAAAGTACAGAATGAGTTTCAATGCATGTCATGAGGGCAGGTGCCACACAGCTCCATCAGAAACAGTATATCACAGTCTATCACAGATGTGCAACTTTTCAATGGATGTGAAAAGAGTTCAATATTCCTATTTTGCCCTTTTTTTTTTTTCTTCTGCTTGAACTCATAGTTAAAAGCATTAGGAATGCTGTATGACAACTTACTGTAGACAGTGACTTGCACCAACTTTGCTGCAAGTCAGAGAAGCAGCTAGGAAAATGCTGTATTTCACACTTACCAGTCCTGGCAGGGGGGAAATACACATTAATCCAGCTACCATCCATTGAGTGTAGCTTTCCAATTGAAAGTGCTCATCCTCGTCTGAGAAGGTCAAGGACCAGAATAGTACCATATTGCCTTTGTACAGATATTTTAGTGCTTGTAAATGCTAAAGCAGTACAATCTGTTGTTTGAAGCTAATTTTCCAGAGTATTTCATCAAATTATTTTATTCAAATTAAGTATTTCATGGTGTCTTCTTTTTTTTTTAATTTCTTCTTAAATTATTTTTAGTGTTTGGAGATGAGTGTATACAGATGTACATTTTCAGAGATGGTAGAATGGTTAAAAATAGTTTTACTTTTAACTGCTTTAAATATACAGTGTACCTGAAGGTCTGCTTCTTGGCAAAAGTCAAACTATGAATCTCAGATATTTTCAGAATAATAAAAGGCTACCATTAATGCTAAAACAGGTGTATTCTGTAGCACGTTTCTTTATCTAGCAGAGGCTGTTGGAGAGAGAAACAGAATTTCATCCAGGGCCCTCTGAGCATTAATAAACTGAAGATGCATGGTGCTACTTAAAGCACTAAAGTGCTAAATAAAAAATTCTGTCAGAGTGAGCCCATAACATCACCTCTTGGGACTGATCACATCCTTCGGCTTAAAATATGGAGTGAGCCTTAATGAGAAAATGAAATTAGCTTGGAAATTTTTAGTAATTCTTACTTCTTTGAACTTGGGAAAAGAGTATTTCTTTTGCTAGTTCAAGTAAGGCAAGAATATGTGCTGTTGAAATATTTTAATATTACTTAACTTGCCAACACTAGATGGCAAGAGACATATTCCATTTAATGTTAAGAACATACTATGTGAATTTACCAATATGTGTATCGACTTCAGATTTCAAGAATGTTGAATGGATTATTGTCCATAGCTAGATAAATTTGAATTGCACAGAGCTGAAATGTTGGAAATTAGCTGCATGATGTATGAACCCAAATAATAGCGTTCCTGACGTAGGAGAAAGTGATGGAAATTAAACATCTAGTTATGCACAGTGTGTCTGCACAATGTGCTGCATGCGCTGCATGTGTTAGAATTTCTTCTCAGTTCTTTTTTTAATCTTTTATTCATAGCATTGCAGGTGATGAAAAATTTATGCCTTGAGTCTGGCATTGAAATTAAATGCAAAATGAAAACAGAAGCAGTTTATACTGACAGCTTAAATATCTTTATCTAGCATACGGTTGCACTAAAAAAATCACTGGGTGACTTTTAAAATCTCCCATGTGCAAAAATGCAAACATTGCACAATAAAGGATAAAGTTAGGACTCTGTGTATATTAACAGAAAAGTTTCTAATCATTACTGCTCAGTACTAATTTTTCAGAATTATTTTAGAATGTCAGGTGAGGGTGGGTGCATATTCCTACACAGTCCGGCTACTGACACTATTAAGCGGTGTGGAGAAAAAAATTGGGTTTTGTGTTACATTTTGTTAAGACAATTTCTATACTTGCCTTATTTAAATTGAACGAAAGGCATAGATATTGTACTTGCGTACTGCTCAAGTAAGAGGTTAATTATTCAGGTGAAACAGTTCCTGAATTGTGACAGTCATAGTGCATTTATTCTGTAATAAGAGCGAGATTACTAAGATACATAAGTATACTTTCAAAGTGACAATCCATATAAAACATACTTTGAAAAGTATAAGAGTGTTTTAAGAAGCAATTTTTATTGTAGCAATTTTAGGTAGAAATTACTAGATTTAACATGTTGTTTTATTTCAAGTCATTCAATCATTATTTGAGATGTACCCCTGCAATGGGGTTATTATTGTGTTTCTTCTTGTCATTGTTGATTTTACCGTTTCTGTAATGCCGAGTCACTAGTTACAATTTTAAAATTAAAATTATTATCAAGAAATTGCTGGGAACTTTTGTGAGTAGTGCATTATTGTGCAATATCAGACTGATGTACTAACACGAAGAAAAATAATCTATTTTTAAAATATTTTAATAACTGAAATATGAAATATACAAGTCTATTTGCAGTCCTGTAGAACCCTAACAATACTTCTATAGTTGCCTGCTTTCCAGTGCTTACCAGTTTCACATACAGTTTCTGATTTGTGGCTTTTTACAATGCCTTATATAAACGTTAGTGTGTATAATTATGCAGACAATTTTATACAATATTAATTGTGCTAACAGTGTACTGAAAATCTGTTTAATTCAGTAATTCATTTGCATTTTAATGATTCTAAAAGCACAAGTTTACAGAATAAAATTGAAACATCTCTTTGACTGTTACTGCAGTGTGAAAAGAGTTGAAGCTCTTATTCTGTGCTCTTAAATCTATTAAATACATCATTAGTAAAATTCACATTTAAAAACATTGGAGAACACACATTCAAGAGGTTACAATATCAGCTATAATGTACCTTAAAGTCCATTATATGACAAAGGATACTTAAAACATTCTGGAATTTGCTATCTGTGGCATTTGATCACTGATTTTAATATGTTCACTACAAGCATTCAGCACTTGAGCAGATAATTCTGGTAGTGAAGGTAGATTGAATATATCAAATGCACTTGAGGAGAGACACTGAGGTACCTTTCAGTAGGAGGAATGAAAGTAAGAGACAAATACTTTTTTATTTTTTAATCAGATCTTTTAAAGACATAAGACACAGTCTAATGGCTCTTTTATACCACAGAGTGAATGTACTAGCTTTTACAAATACAGGGAATAACATATTCTCTCCATCTGTATCAATAATTTTTAAGTTAACTATGTAATATTTCTCTCATTTCCTTTATCATATACAGATTTAGTATCAGCATGAATAAATCTAAATTGTTTGCTTCTTTCTTCCTAATTCCTGAAGCAATGTAAAAGCCTGGAGAGGTTTGAAGTGACAGGATTACAAGCAGTCTTTTGCATACATGGCCTTTAGGGATGAGCGGCTACCTTGAATCTAATAAACAAGAAAGTGAATTCATTGAATAATGAATTAAGTGGCATAAGTTGTGATAACAAGGAGCAAATGTAACTTCAGACAAATAGTATTTGCTTTGTGTGGGGTTATCTGAGAGGGCTGATGCTTCGCCAAGGGATATCGAAAAAAGGCTCATTATATTAAGATGTTCTTTCACAGAACACAGCCTAAAATGATCTTGCAATCTTTTCGTTTGCTGAGCTCCTTTGTGTGCCTCTATCAAACCAACTGTCTCCACCAGGGGGATAACTGGGATTCTTTTAGGCTGCTGAGTTTTGTTTATAATGAAAATTCCTAGTGAGTTTTAGATGGGTCACCCAGCAATTAAATAGAGATGTCTAATTGGTTGATTCATATTAGGGTCAGCAGCTGGTTACAGAATAAAAGCTCACAGTGCCCCACTTGCACAGTTCTGAACCAAATTAAATTATTAATCTACTCTTTGCTTCAATGTAGCTTCACAGGGATCCCTAACCTGCCATACCGAATAAAGCAGAACTACTACTTTACATTTTCATTATGATGAATTATATTTTAAATTGCAAATACATTCTCATTTACTTTGCACGGAACATCACGTTCAGTATCTTGAATTTATTCAGGCAGTTAGTGTTTATGTTTATTTTGTTAATTCTAGTTATTAAATGGACCTGAGAACTCATGGGCATACAGTTAGTATTAATATCGCAAGAGTCAGAATATGAGAATCTGAGAGAACTGAAAATAGAATGTTTGTTTTCTTCAATTGCTATTTTTTATATAGGGAATAATTTTATGTGTTGAATAAGTTGAATAAGGCTACATAATAAATAATTAAACACAATTATCTTTGTAGTAGCAGTGAGGAAGCACGTCTCTTACCTTTACTGAAATTAGATGTTTATTTCAATTTTGTGTTATTTAATTAGTTAAAACTGATGCACATAATGCGTTAGACTTTCAGCAAATTATTACTGTATGAAAAGAACTATGTGTTCGCAAATAAAACTTGCGATTTTTTTCTTTTAACAGTTACACTTTATAATTTGTAAAGAGCAACAGCTGAGATGAATCAGACTCTGTGTTATTGTTCATTCTAGTCCAGTGAGGAAGATTGTAACTTGACTTATACTTCATGAAATAATGGCAGGAAATATCCAGCTATGTGCTGTTTCATTTTTTTTTTAATTAAATTTTTGAAGATACCACATGCCAGTACCCAGCTGATTAAGTGGTCTTGGTGCTAGATCCTGTTGCTGTTAAAAATATACTTATTGGTATGTACTGCTTTTAGGAAAAAAGAAGCAGGTCTTGGTTTTAATTTCAATAGAATGAGGTTTCCGGCTTTAATGTCACATTAAATAGAGCATGCTACTTGTTGGGAAGGGGACCTGGGAAAGACATAATCCAAAGTGATTGTTCTTTAAGTCGTACCTTGAAATTTGGTCAGCTCTTCTAATGATTCTGCATGGTGGCTTACACTGGTGGTGTGCTTGGCCCATTTGCAGTGATGCTACTTGTAAGAGCAGGATTAGTCCTACTGTGCTTCTGTGTGAGTTATGTACTACTGAAGTCTTCACAAAAGTAATACAGCGTTGCAGTTTACACCTCAATCAGGCATTAACAGTTTTTTCTTTTGCGGTGGATCTCCAAATGTAGAAGATCCTTTGATCACAAAATGGTTTTGCTTACCTTTCAAATAAACTCGTTATTCAGCTATGACAAGGTTTAAAATTGACGTTGATGACATTGGCTTTGGTTTTGTTTTCTTCATGAGGATCTAGTCTTTTTTACTTTTCTTTTTTTTGGGGGGGAGTTAGTCAAGTCCACAGACAAGTTATGACCAAGTTAAATGAATAGTAGGTACAGTGTCAGATGAAGCACAAGGTAAAGGAGTTAAAAAATGTGAAGCATTCATATACTTTCCTCAATTCTCACTGTAGTAGCAATATTAATTTAGAAGAAGAATAGAAATTCCTGTTAAAAGTGAGGTTGCTGTCAAAAAGGAATTAGGATATGTAAAAAAATAGGCTAGAGAATAATATAGAAATATCATTAGAGAAACTGTCTCATTTCAAATGTTCTTTTCCATGGTGGATACCCCTCTCATGATCTATGTGGCAGAATACAGAGTGCTCAGAAAGTGATGCAAAGTTAGAAAGCTCATATTGTACCTGAAAACAGTATTTCATCAAACTTGGAATGTGCATGTAACTAATGTATAAAGGTTATACTCAGGGCCTCTATTTTCATTATTAGAAAACAACACAAGGGAAATGGAAAGATGGTAAATTCATAGCTGATATAAAATATATTTTCACACAACACAAAACTAGCCTGAAGGTAACTGACACACAATGGTTCTTGTAAGCAAGTTAGGTCCTGAAAGGAGAGAAAGCTTTTGCCTTCAGAACTGTGCATTTTAATAGGTAGTGATAAGGAAGACACAAACTGGTGAGATAAAAACTAGCCTTGTGCCATTATCTAAGTAGTTATGATTGGAAGAAGTATTTTGTGGAAAGGGATGTCAACATCATACATTTGGTTTTGTGTGCCTTCATTCTAGATTTTCCTTGTAAAAAATGTTTCTGGAAAAATTTTTGCAAAAGAAAGTCCTCTTTCCTGCGTCTTCTAAAATATGTCCATGCAGAGTATAGCTTTGCACCATGTCTGTCTTCTGTGGCTGGGTAGCCCCGTCACTTCTCTATACCTCTTGCTATCTGTTCTCTATTCCTATCCAAAACTTTAAAGCATTTGCCATTTATGCAAATTATTTTATATATTCATACATATAATATTGTTAATTTATCTTTCTACTCCCAAAGTAAGAATATTTTTGCCTATCATCCACATTCTAAGCCATTTAAAACTGTTTCAAATAGTCACTAATAGTGGCATTGCCACAGCAGCACAGATGAGGGTTGCTGACTTTGTTGAAGTTCTCCAGTGGGTTTTATATTTCTTGCTAAGATCCAGTATGATGTAACTGTGTTTTTTTGATACTTATGCTATATACTTGAAATTTAGTTCACGTATGACTACGTAATCTATCATCATGCTTCTTGACTTCAGCATAAACCTTCCCTGGCTTTTGGATAAAGAAAAATGGTGTTTAGCTCTTGTCTGCTAGCCTCTTTGTGATAAGGACAAATTTAAGATGAGAAAAAAATTTATCCATGCTAGGTAGATAGATAAAATATTCACTTATCTGTATTATAGTTTAAAAATGTAATATATAAATAATTTAAAATGTTATATTACTAGATTCAATGTGAATGCTTTTTATCAGCCTAAGAGCTAGTGAGAAAAAAGTTCAGTTTGCATATGGTAAAAGATTTTGGTTTTTTATATATTTATTTAAGTGTCTGCTTCTTAAGAATGAATGACTATGTGGTGAAAATGGTGAGAAAATATGACACTGCTAGATCTCAGTGATATATTTGGGACTTTTCTCAGCTATGAGTGCCATAATATATAATACCTAGCATAAACTGCATGGATCCAAAAGAACCATAGAAGTCTATAATGCTTGTATGGACTTTTTGTTGTTTTTTTTTTTTTAGTTTTCACTAAATCATCATGCTTTCCAGGAATAAGATTTTGGATTGATTTTGAGCAAGAATAAATAGAAGGGCCCAGTCAGAATCATGGTTTTCAAACAGTAGATTTATCAAAATCAGGGGGGCTGAGAGATGAACTATATTTCTGTTCTCACACATGAAAATACTACAGCGCTTAGTCTTTCTGGTCTGTGGTAATCTTTTGACAATTTTTATCAACACTGAGAAATAAAGCTGTTGTTTTTCCGAACCAGAAGATTTTGAAGCCTTTTCAAGCACAGTTCAGCATAGAGCATCTCTGAGCAGATCTTCGCATGGCTCCTGTTCCATTTTGACTTAAATGGAAATGTTTCATTTGGCTCATTTTAGCAATGTTGCACTTCAAGGTCCTGTTCATTAAACCAAAGATTCATGTTCAGCATAAAAATCTTCTCCACAAGAAATAAGAGATATGAGGCATTCAATTCACAGTTCATCTAAGGTGTAGGAGCAGCTCAAATAAGCTTACATTATCGCTGAACTGATGTGAGATGAAACAGTTGGATTTAATCAAAATAAGGGACTGCAATGGGATTTTTTTTTTAGTTCTGTTCTTCACTTTAAAAGTAAGAAATTTCAGTGGGATAGAAAAAAAAAAAAGTCCTGTGAAGGACTTAACTTTTGCTTAAACAAGATTTTCCATCGAGATATGTTTTCATTAAAAACTATGAAGTTCCATGTCAGCTCAACTCATTAATGATGGTTAATGTTATCAGTGGTTTTCACTGAGATCAAGGACTGTAATTTTTAACTTGCTGTTCATTTCAATGATATTTTTTCTACATAGCACTTTGTGACATTTTGAGATAAATTTGGAATGTTTCCATGATTATAAGTGTAACAGTGTTATCAAAAGTAGACAGATCTTGTACTACTGAATACACGTAGGTGTGTTCTGAAAGCAAATTACTCATAAGGATGATGTTATCTCAGACACCTCATTCTCAAAAAGTTAGTGCTAATTAGAATGACTGGAATTTGTTTCCTCTCTTGGACAGGAGTAAGCTCAAAATAAAATATTTAAAGTCAAAAGACTGAGTAGGAGAAAACTTCCTATTGAGTTTGACTAAAATGTGTTTTCAGAGACTTGTGACTCTGACTCAATGCAACCATGGTATTAATAAGCACGTGGGCTTCTGATGAAAAGAACCCAAAAGCTGGAAATTTTTGTCTTCTTTCTTTAAGTAGACTTTCTTCTGAATTGACAGATAAATTTCGCTTACTGCCATATCCCAAAAGCATACTTTGTTTTGCAATAAAAGGGTTGTGATCAGTTTGATTCTTGAAAAGTAATTCTTGGTTCATATATCTCATTATTACTGCAACTATGGATATCAATTTCTTAGCCAGGGTCTTGTTTTTATCATTTATAACATTCTGAAGGTATCAGGTTCAGTTCTTTAGACCATCCTTCTAACGATTTTCTTCCCATAAAATTTTTAAAGAGTGAGAGATGAAAACTTTCAGGATGAAAACCAGAATAAGCCCTGATCATTGAGGAAGTTCCTGTCCTTGTCCTCTCCTGTGGATGACTTGGAAAGGAAATCACCTGTCTGAAGATTTGACAGAAGGGAACTGGCTAAATTATGATAAAGCACCATTCAATTCATGATAGTTTGTTTTCTATTTTCTTCAACTTGCTGATTTTTTTTCCAGATAATGCATAGAATTAACTTGAAGTAACACATTAGACCACTGTAAAATACTAAAAAAAAAAATGAATCCACAACTGTTTTCAGATACCAGTTAGTTGATACTGACTCTGCTTGTCATAACGCTTTAAACAAAACAGATTCTACCATACTGAAGCAAAAAGGTTAGTAACAGGGCCAGGTATTCTGGGCAGCTGTGTAAATCTAACACTTTCCTATACTAGTATGTTTGTAATAAAATTTTAAAAAAGTATAATATCTATATATTTTTTACATTAATACCACTAGTTTATACATAATTAAGTTTTTAGAGAGGCTATAACTCTTAACTGAAATTTAAAGCTATAGAAAGATGAAACAACTTGTCACAATTGAATTTTGCTTTGTTTTTGAAAATGGGATTATGAAAGTTCTTAAGAATTCTAAAAGCATTCTTTACCAGAACCCCAGCTTTTTTAGTTCTGCAGGTAGGTTTAGGATTATCTCAGGTTTCTGTTTTGTTTTGTCTTTTGGGCTTAGAAAATTCCTCTGAAACCTCATCATAAACAGTACAAATGCTCTTCTTTGCTTTTGCATAATGCTAATTAAAATGTCAAAATATGATTTTGCAGGATCTAAATAGAAATTTTGATGATCTCAAATGCTACCTGATAATGTGCATGCTAGATTTATATCTTTTTAATTTTTGTGGATGGTATAAAGTGTGCTTTAACTGAAATTACATTTTGACAATCCATGGAAAAAAACATCAAGTGAGATGTGCTTTATTGAATGTTAGATGGTGCTTTGAGCAACCTGATCTAGTGGAAGGTATCTCTGCCCATAGCAAGGGAGTTGGAACTGGATGAGCTTTAAGATCCCTTCCAACAACCAGTCTGTTATTCTATGATTCTATGAAACATATTTACCTCTCTCCTGTTTACCTGAAGGTTTTGAGATTTGGGCAGTTTTCTTAGGTCTCTTAATCTTCATAAGCAGCAACCGTTATTATGATTATGTATTAAAAGAAAAAATAGTATATGTCTTTCCTTGGGGAAAAACAGAGTGAAATGAGGATTTAAAGATGTTTGCCATGGGAAACTGTTTTAGGAAGTTACAGAGGCAATGCAAACAAGTGCCATTTTACTGAAAAGAACGTTCAGTCTTCTTGGCTGGTGTTTTGATAGGTTGATAATGCCAGTGTTATTATTCTCCCAATTTTTTCATAAGACAGACAGTAAAAAAACATTTGTTTTCTTCTTGCTGGAAATCCAGTAGACATTAAGTCAAAGTTAGACAGTTTTGGGCCATTCAGATAGGTCTAGTAGTCATAATTAGTAGAGTTTTAGGGAACAAATGAATACACTGGATCTAAAAATCAAGACAGAGAAACTCATATTAAAATGAAAATTATTCTCTGACATATCCAAAGTGGAGAAGCAGTGTTTCTGCTGCAATTTTCCTTCCATTGTAATGATTGATTTCTGTCAGTAGTTTTAAAACCTTTGACATGAAGCAACCAATATCTTCTGTTTAAATTATTTTGTATCTTTTATAATAATAACAGTTGCTCTCACCAGTCACAGGGGAAAAATTATTCCTTAATTTGCTAGAGAACTGGATGGTTTTGTCAAGAACTAAGTAATGGGTAGGTTTATATTGTTTCCTGGTAGGAGCTGGTAAGGTCTTCCTGAAAGATGTCTGAGATCTCTTTACAGTGTTTCACTTAGAACTGATCAAGGTAGTTAAATCAGACATGGACCTGACACTAATTTCACAAAAAAATTCACAGATCACAATGAGCGTATCGCCAAAATAAGAACAAGAAATATTATAATATATATATTCTTTATCAGTTCTGACAGTACAGTCTTGGAGTTATTAAAAGTCAAAGAACTGGGCAGATGTCTAGCAATGCTGAATTATACAATCTGACTAACTTTTATAACTAGCAGATCCAGTGCAATCTTTTCTTGACTCTTAAATGTCTGTCAGTAAATCCTGATGCTTAATATCAAGCGGTTAACAGAGCCAGCTGTGTACTGTTCATGCTTAATAGAAATGAAAAAAATGAAGATTAACATACAACAGGTAATTTTTGCTGCCTTACTGAAATAATATGGAGTACAAAAGGTTTCATTGTATTTTTGTGAATGTTCAGAGACATCAGCAGTGGGTCAAGCACACTGGGGAAATGATTGCAAAATATCCTTGCTAATTTCTGTCTCTTTTTCACAAATGAAGACTTAACAAGAGAAAGAACAGAAGTTGTTTTATTAAGCTTATAGTACCTTTGACCGTATTTTGACTCTGGGGAATCACAATAGTTGATGGAGGAATGTGTGAGTATAATTCTTTTTGTCTGTCAAACTGTTTAACAGGCAGTGCAATGTATCTCTAAGATTTTGTGAGTAGTCTGATTTTGTGAGTAGTCTAATTTTGTGATATTATTTTCTACATAAAGAGAAATACTGATATCTTTTAACCTGCATTTTAAAGTCCATAACATGATACTTAGAGATATGTATCTACATAGGAATTTAAATATGATAGCAGATAAGTTTCCAAAATGAGTGAAAAAATATAGAAAATATAAAAGCTTTTACTGCAGTATATAATAGAAAAGTTTGGCTTACACCAAGATTTTGATGTCTGCTGCCATGACTGCAAGGCTTCATGTATGATGATGTTTAGCTAAAATAGTTTAGAAAAGTCATTTCTGATAGTATTAACACAGAAGAGAAAGAAAACAAAGAAAAAGACAAACCAGAAGCCTCTGCTAGGAATCCAAGACACAACTAAATGGGTACCAAACCTGTGTCCCAACTTGGGTGCTGTATTACTGATGTTTTATTTTAAAAGTACAAATGAAATCACATGCATCTGTATTCTCTTTAGAGAGTAATAGATGGACCTAAAGAGTTTGCCAAACAAGATTTTGAATTTTAAAGCTCAGGTAGAAAATGAAAGGTTAGGCTTAACAGAAGTTCGTTGCATTCCACAAACCCACTGTTTAAAGATTTGCAAGATCTCTTATCAACTGATGTGTACAATGGGTTAAACTAACACAAGTAACCACACTGAGAAGTTAATGTATTCAAATAATTATCCTTTAATTTATAAAATATAACAATATTTTTTTATATTTAGGAATCAACTTAGACAAAGCATTGGGCCATAAAGACATATGAGTAGTAAGTGCAAAGTCGCTGTGACTATCACCGTTGATAATGCATCTGTAGGCAAAGTAGGCAGATTAATTTACTTACGGTGAGTTAAGTGCATTCTTGGCTCATGAAGGGAAATCATTTGCTCACTTAAACCAGATATCTGACTTTTGATGGCAAATGTCACTGGCTGGATTTCCCTTTGACAATTTGGCAACGCTGCACCCCTCTTATAGTATCCACTTATTTGTCTTGTTTTCAGCCAGATTAATCCATTCTGTTTTGACAGGAAGACTGATGGGTAATTGATAACTGTGATAGACACAAACAGAAGAGTTGAATGCTGAATAATTCAGCACTTTTCAGTATCAATAAGAGAACAGGTTGAAGAATTTGTGTCTCTATTTACACTTAAACTAAACTAAGTCAGCCCAGACATTTATGCTGCCAGTCTATCAGAAAACCAAACAGTGTACATTCGGTTTCCACCCGACAAAATGTTTTATAAGCTTGTAACAATATGTGTGAAGCTGCCAGAATAATAAATAGGTACAGCAGCCCATGCATGCTAATGTTATGTTGTAAGCAGTTTTGTTGACAAGTGCTAATACTTCTTTCATACTATCATCAAAAGCAGCTAATACAACAGCCATTATTTGCTGGCTTTCCAAGCAAGACATGATGGATTGTGACCTTAATATGGGTTAGCCGAGTTTTGAAAGTTAAACAACTTGCAATAAATCATAGAATTATTACAATGCAGTTTAATTGGTTAAGGACTGTTTATTTCCTAAACAGAGTGAAAAATTTCTGTTTTGGCACTTTTAATTTGCAAAGTGCATTTTCGTTATGAATGGCAGTTTAATATTCTGCTCTTTTGTCGTGCAAAATGTGCAACACACAGGCAATCTATTAATTGGACAAGAATGCATTGCAAGCGTAAATTATCCTTTATATCATCACTTGTGAGCTTTTATGTCTATGAAATGCATTAAATGGAACATAGAGGTTTTACAACTTGCAGGTTAGTTCTGAAATCTAAGCCAAGCTTCAAGCTTCAATTAATGATCTTTATTTTTAGCAAAGTAAAGTAATTAAGTAGTAGTAAATATCAAGAACAATTTAAGTGATATTATTCTTAAGAAATTGGTATCCTGATTCTATTGATTTAAAAGTCATAGAAATTGTAATAGTTGTTTATATTATTATATTTCTTTTGTAAAAATGGGTGGGAGGTTTCTGCCTCCTTTGTTTTCTTTCTCTAAACCAAACTACCAAATATTATAAAACTATTTTACACAGAGAAACAGAAATTGCAGTAACCTTCAAAAATTTTGCAGCATTTGGAACTGTATTTGAAGCACTAATAGTCATTTTGGTCATAATGGTCAAAATGTGTGTTAAGATAGCATGCCTTTAAAAACTTGGGAACCTTATTCTAGTAATGCTAAAACAGGTAGAATGGCATAGTGTTTTAAAAGACACTCATCATACAGCTTGTGGATGCTTTAATTTTGTTTAAATATAAAATTAAAATTACAGTAGACACCAGAGAGGCACCTCAGTGGTACACATTATTAAAGGGATAAGTTTAGTGGCCATACATTTTAGCAGAGAAGTTAAAAGGTTCATAGCACATGAATTCAGCAAAATGGGAATCTCTAGAATTACCTGTTGTCTGAGATAATCTATTTATTTCCAGTAAGCAATAATTGAGCATGGTTCATGACATGAAAAAGCAAGAAATTTTTTGACACCACACTCTATTGAATACAGCTTTCTTCAATAATTTATTGCTAGCCTAAAGTTCAAATTGGAAAGTACATTATTTATTCTTTATTTATGTCTTACAAACAGCTAACAACTTTTAGTTGTTCAGTAGCTATCTTTTAAAAGGAGCACGGGAAATTATCTCAGAATGTAGGCTTACCCTTTGATGAATGATGGCGATTCCCTCATCTGCCATACCCACCAGTTGGAATCAGTATCTGAAATATGTAGCCTAATTAGCATAGAAGAAATGTAAAGATCATTGAGAATAAGTGTTGCTAACATAGAAAGATATGCCTTCTGTTTGGCACAGTACTTAGTAAGGCAAGAATGAGTTAAATAACAGACTTGTGGAAAAATAAGTAATATCAAGTAACACTGTATGTGTGTATATATATATATATATATATATATACACACTGGAGGCCTGCAGTCAGGGGTGTTCCAGGGATCAATATTGGGTCCAGTCTTATTCAACTTTTTTATCAATGATCTGGATAGGTCATTGATAAAAATATCAGGACTCATAAAAGGATGAAGGGCTGGAGCGCACCCTCAGCAAGTTTGCTGATGATATGGAGCTGGGGGCAGCGGCTGATATACCTGAAACTGTGCTGCCATTGAGTGAGACCTGGATAGGCTGGAGAGTTGGGTGAAGAGAAAACTAATGAGGTTCAACAAGGGCAAGTGCAGGGTCTTGTACCTGGGGAGGAAGAGCCCCACGTACCAGCACAGGTTGGGGCCTGACCTACTAGAGAGCAGTTCAGCTGAGAAGAACCTGGGACTGTTGGTGGATGATAAGCTGACCATGAGCCAGCAAGTGTGCCCCTGTGGCCAGGAAGGACAAGAGTACCCTGGGGTGCACTGGGAGGAGTGCAGCAGCAGGTAGAGGGAGGTGATCCTCCCCTTCTACTTGATCCTTCTGAGGCCACATCTGGAGCACTATGTCCAGTCCCGGGCTCCTCAGTACAAGAAAGGCAAGGTGCTGCTAGAGAGGGTAGAATGGAGGCCACAAGGATTACCAGGGATTTGGAGCATCTTTCATATGAGGGGAGATTGCGGGAGCTGAGCCTGTTTAGTCTAGAGAAAACTGAAATGGGATCTTCTGAACACACACACACACACACACACACACACACAAATATCTTAAGGGTGTCACGAGGATGGGGCCAGACTCTTTTCAGAGCCCAGCAGCAGGATGAAGGGCAATGGGCACAAACTAAATCACAGGAAGTTCCATCTGAGTATGAGGAACAACTTTGTTGCTTTGAGGTGACAGAGCACTGGAACAGGCTACCCAGAGAGGCTGTGGAGTCTCCTTCTCTGCAGATATTCAAAACCCACTTTGGCACAATACTGTGCAACCTGCTCTGTGTGAACCTGCTTTAGCTGGGGGATGGACTAGACCATCTCCAGAGGCCCCTTCCAACCCCAACCGTTCCGTGGTCCTGCAAGGCAAAAGATTCCCGGACATACATGCTACAGGACAAAAAGGTTTCAGGGCTTGAGTAAGATCCATTAGTACAGAACTTTGGGTGCACAGGTGGGAATAAGGGCAAAGGAGGCAATGTTAAACAGAAATGTTACTTCTGCTCTGTGCTGTGATGAATAGCTAAGAACAATCAGCTGCTGTATACCTGGGGTTTGTAAACCTACTAGTCAAGATGATGGCCTGGTCTCCAGCAGTTCTGATTGTGGCCAGGTGTTTGCTTGCAGAGCTTTCTTTCCAAGCAGGATCTAATAAGAGCTGACAGCAGCAGTTCAGGGAGGTTTTCTCTTGGAGCCTTGTCCTTGGAAACATCTGGCATTGCATCTTTGTTTTGATTCTGCAGTGACAGAGACTGTTTTCTTCATTTTCTTATGTGATGTGATTCTGATAAGGAATGTAGGCATTTCTAGCATTTCTAGAGGCTGGTCAAGTCTTGAGCCTCTGAAGGGCTCCAGACAGCCAGCTGGGTGGGGGACACAGACGTTTCAAAGAGGGGTTTAACATGAAGCAATGACATACATAGCATAGTAATGGAAAAATTTAAGATGCTAAATAGATGTTTGTGCCATGATGTTAAAGCAGACAAACTCTACAAAGTTGGTTTTTTTTTTTTCCTTTTCCTGCAGTAGTTGTTTTCTAGTAACAAAAGAAGTCAACTTCATTTAAAATATGCTGCTTATATAGGGTGTCTTGTGGGAAAGTTATGTTATTGGGAATCTATCTATGAAAAAGCCTAAGACAGGCATTTTGGGGCTGGAGTTAAAATATGAGGCTCTGCAACTCCCAGAAAAAAAGTAGAAGGTAATTTGGCAGTCCTTTTATTTGGGTACCATAAAGAGCTACTTCACAAAGCTGTTAAAAATGTAGTAGATTTTTCTGGGGATTTAGGACCAGATTTGAAGGCAGGAACATAATTATTCATTTGTGTGTGAATAATTATGGAGAAGTACTTTCAAGACAGGGTATGGTACTTACAAGCCCTGGCTTTTATCTGTGCTTCAGAGCTATGATGAAAATGTTATATTGATACTATCATGGTAATTTCTGAAGGTAGCTTTTTGTATCTTTTGTTGTTATTATTTTGGGGTAGGCTCTGGTATAGGCCGAAAAATAACTTCTTGGACCTTCATAGCATCAATTTGAAGTTTAAAATGGGTGTGCTGCAGTGTACCTGGTCTCTCAAAATGAAATTAACTCTATTTCTGCCTCAAAACTACATAACAAGTTCTGTTTGCTCCAACAAAAAGATACAGTGAATTCTTTTCTGCAACATGTTTTTATAGGGCTTAGTAGTATCTTTACATGCCAGATAACCCAGATACAGGTAGCAACATATAAAATCCAGCACAGACTTAGCTGAATTTTGGGACAAGAGACTGACTGTTTTTCTTAACATACTACCTATCCTTAACATGTGTAAGGCTGCCTCATCACTGTGCTTTATTGTGCAGCCTTAAGTAAACTCAATGCAAAATAAACGCAATGCAAGAGCTTTCAGACTACATAATAATAAAGACTATTTTTCTTATATTTTTATTTTGTTAATGCAATACTTTGGCTTGTATGTGCTTATAAAAGTGGGGGTTTACGTGTTTACATTATGTTTGATCAGTAAGACAATAAACACCATTAACACTTTCAGAAAACAAAGCCATGGCTACTTGAATTCAGTTGTCATGACCCTACACTAGAAAGTTACTGCATGTAGTCTTCCTGTAACATGATCTTAACAGAATAAAAATTGACTGAAAAAACAGAAATCATCTTATACTATACTGAAATCACTGAGTTCCTTTAGAAGTTCATCCATGTAATAATGCTGTTCCTTATGTTACTGAAATTTGGATCTTCATGACTAATTTGATCTTCATTGAGAGATATGGATGAAATGAAATGTAAAACACACAGAAATACAATATCGAAAGTGCCTCAGAGCATGTGCTTCTGGATTTTGGAGTTGATAAAATATTCAATCTGTCAAAAAAATCAGTCAGAAAAGTTATTTTACTAAATTCAACATGATACAATTTTGCAGTTTACATCTTGTGCTTTATGTATTCATTTTCTAAATTGTTTTCAACAGTTTTAGCCTTGGTCATGCAGATTACACTGTTTTGCAACATACAGTCCAAATATAACGTGCAGGAATGTATCATGCAATTCATTGTCAAAACAAGGTTATTAAATCATTGCTTAATTTTGTCTTTTGATGTAAGTGGTGAGATCCTTGTAAATTTAAGAGATAGGTATGCAGTGGAGTATGGTTAAAAATTTCAGTGATCATTTAATTACTAAAACCTGCAGGACAGAGCTCCTGAAACTCCTGACTATTGTCCTGGGTTCAGCAGTAGCAATCATTTTTTCTCCCTAGTAGCTGGTGCAGTGCTGTGTTTTTGACTTTCAGCCTGGGAATAGTGCTGATAACACCGATGTTTTTAGCTGTTGCTCAGTAATGTTTACTCTGACCAAGGACTTTCTGAGTCTCATGCTCTGCCAGGGAGGAGGGGAAGCCGGGAGGAAGCAGGACAGGACACCTAACCTAAACTATCCAAAGAGATATTCCATACCACAGGACATCATGCCCAGTACAGAAACTGGGGGCAGTTACCCGGAAGGGCTAGATCACTGCTCAGTCGGGCTAGGTATCAGTCGGCAGGTCGTGAGTGGTTGTATTCTCTTCCCTTGTTATTTCTCTTACCATTAGTGTTATTGGTGGTAGCAGCAGTGGTTTGTGTTATACCTTAGTTACTGGACTGTTCTTATATCAACCTGTGGGGGTTATATTCTTTCGATTCTCCTCCCCATCCCTCCGGGAGCAGGGGGAAGAAAGGTGGGGGGGGGGGGGGGTGGGGGTGAGCAAGCATCTGCACAGTTCTGAGTTATGCCTGGGCTTGAATCACAACAACTACTTTTAATCAAATTTATCTGACGGATTTAGCCATCAAAACCAGGAATATTTATATTGCACATCAAGTGAGGACCAGCAGCCCTTGCCAACTCAGCTAGCCAAGTGAAGCAATAATTTCAGGCCATTCACCAGCTCATTCTTAAAGATGGTCAGAGAAGAATCCCTATGGAGACAGTGAGTAACCCAAACTCTGCAGTAACACATCACTTCAAAATGCAAACAGTGGCACACAGCATCATCGATTCACAGCATCACAGCATGGTTTGGGTTACAAGGGACATTTAAAGACTATCTGGTCCAACCCTAGTGTGAGGTGTACCCGCCCACGGCAGAGGGGTTGCAACTAGATGATCTTGAGGTTCTTTCCAACCCAAACCATTCTGTGACTTTATGAATCTATGAATAAGCAAAGTTCTAATTTAAATGAGGTTTGATGAGATCTTACACAAGACTGTAGGAAAGTCTGGGTTCTTGCAGTGGTTTTGAGGTCTCAGAATATTCTGTGACACAGAGCCTTCTTATATGCAGAAAAACACTAGTCTGGTGATAACAGACAAAAGACATAGATACTATTCAGGACACTGTATGCTTGGAAATACATGCTCTTATGCAACAGAAAATATTTTTTTCTGTGATTTTGATATTATCAGAGACCTTACTGCTATACAAAGACTTTAATGCTATTTTAAGAAAGCAAAATAGACATTCTTTTATTGCAAAAATTTGCATTGAGGAATATTATATTTGTATCTTACATTTTAAAAGTGCCATGGCAAGAAATGGGTTTGATTTTGAAGAAGAATCATATTGAATAATTAACCATGAATTACTCTAATTAGACAAAAATAATTATAGGTTGGACATTCTGCTTCAAATGAGATGTATGGAGTTAGTGACTATTGGAAAAATAATGCCACCTGATAGAAGCTGAAATAAATCTAAAAAAGAGCTTTCTCTTGCAATCAGGTCTTAACTATGGTATTTTAAAATGTCTCCAATTTCAAACATGCAAATTTGTTCTAGACAGAATTATTAGGAGGACTATATTGTTGAATTACAAAATCCTCAGTGTAATAATTAAAGAAGGTAATTCTATCCTTTAAAAGAGAGTTGTGATTAACTCTTGTCTTAATATCTGAGCTCTTGCTCAGAACTACTGAGAATACTATAGGTATGTCTTCAAATCATAAAAAGGTTAATCTTACTTAAAACCAAGATATTTTTATAACTAAATGTTATATAATGATGTTATTTAAAATATATGTTTGTATGACTTATAAAGAGACATATATATCAACAACATGGTTGCCTTGAGTTTCAGGTGTAAGGGATTTAGCATCCATGTACCATTAAATTTCATCACATTGAGAAGAATAATTTAATAGTTTCCTTTAAAAATCATAGTTAGGAAAGCACACATAGGCTGAATAGACTAAGATTACACACTGTTATGCAAGGACTCTTTTGCCACTTTGAAAATCTCCTAAATACTGCAAGAAAAAATCCTTGTAATTTAAATTTTTTAGCCATTTATTCAGGTTTAGGATTTTATTATATAAATACATACATACAGCCTCTATAACTTGAAATTTGCAACAAAAGACTTCAATGGTACAGTGAAATGATGAGTTTTTGGTGGCTCTATAAATGCCATTCTTAATGTGATTATTGCACGCCTGTAAATAACCTAACGTAGTTTCTTCTAACACGGAATGTTGCTTCTTAAAATCTTAAGACGCAAGATGACCTTCTTAACACAATTAAAGATTAACCAATCCATTTCTTTCTGAGCAACAGTGACAGCTAAACCTGAGGTTTTCTAGACCACTGTGCTATCAGCAGTGTGTCCTCACCAATGAATTTTACTGCCATATATTCATCATATGGTCAGGACACTAAAACTAAGCCAGCCAGAGAGTGGTCAAGTGTTTGCATCCTTATGATCATGGTGTCTGGACATTAGCTGTATTAATTCACTCCAGAGCAATGCATGTTATCTTAATGCAAAATGTGAGAGTGCTCCTGTCCTTTGTGGTTAGGCTGCTGTTATGTTGGCCCATCTTTTTAATTGTGAATAATACTTTATGTTGAATGTTTTTTTGTGTTAATTTCTAGGTGCTTCTAAAAGGCTTGACTTTGAGCCTGTCAGAAAATGATATTGAGCATCTAACCACAGAATGCAGATCACTTCAAACTTCTAAATTCTATAGTAATTTCTGAACATAGATTCAGATTAAATGCATCTAAATATAGCCTATTCTACTGCAGCAACTTCTTTCCTAAACTGTATTTGGCTGTGCCTTGCCATTTTTTTACCCACATTGTTGTCATAAACAAACTTACATTATAATGTGGAAATTAATGTGATGTCGTTTCACCTCAGTGTTTTAGAATTGTCATTATTATTTGATCTAAAAGCCAGAAAATTATGAGCAACTTCCAGCAACTCAAAAGGATTGTGAAACTGTAAAGTGAAATTAAGGATGATGTGGAAGAATCATTCTTTTTATGAATAGTACTATCAGATCACTCTGTGTAAGGACTTCCACCTTTCCAGAGTGAGTAAATGTGTCTATTCAAATTCTTTATAAATACAACTTTAAAAAAGAAGGAGAAAAAAAGAATCTCTTTTCAGAATTAATTGCCCAAATGTGTTTATAAAAAAAAAAAAAGAAAAAAATGGGGCATTTAATTATGATTTAAAATGATTGAAATTCCAGTGCACCTGTTTAATCAAAAGAAAATAATGTATGCACACTAAAGTCTTTTTCTATTATGCTTCTGATGACAGTAGCAGGGTATTAAGATAATATAATAGGAAAAGTAATATCTAACATTTTGTTTTATGTCAAGAGAATAACTATTGTTATTGGATAATTTTTACAAAATTCTGCTATATTAAGCTATAAATTTCCAATTAAGCTTCTTCTGATTACCATCTAAAGTTAAATGCTCACCCAAATACACAATTAGATATCTTGTATACCACTGGTATACTTTTAACAAAAATTTATTATTCCCAGATACGTATGTCTGTACAGAGTATTGCAAAGCTGTTACCAAGACACATGAGTACTTTTTGCTTGCAATAAAGGAAAGCTTTAATTACAGGATTTAGTATTGTTTCCTTCTTTTCACATAACTACACATTCAGTCTGTCGAGAGCATGGGCTGTGCCATTGCTGGACCATGGTTGTACAGTGAACTGAGTGTCTCTACAAGCAACTGCTGCTTCATTACTACTGAAGTTGGAATGTATGAACGTGTGGATTGCTGCAGATAAGGACAGGACTCTAGCACTTGAATGATGTGCTGAATTCTTCCCCCCTTGCCTCTTCAAGAGAGTTTGTGCAAGATGCAGATCAGCTTACTTGAAATGGAGAATACAGTGTGTTTTTGGAGCAGACATGAGCATTCACATGTGAGCATCCATCAGCAGTTGAAATCACTGGAAGTTATTCTTTCAGAATGGAAACCCTGTGTGGTGCTAAGTATTCTGCAAGGGTGCGTTAATGGTGTCTCAAAATTGCAACTCAAAAAGTTGGTTTTAATTTCTCTCCCAGTTTGGTGATATATGAAATAGGGTAGCATCTATTCATCTCAACATGTGTTTTGCAAGTACTTTCTTTATTGTTTGTGAAGCACTTGGAGAGTGATGCCTGCAACAGAAAAGCCTGAGATAAAATTAATAATAACAGTAATAATACAAGCTTTGAAGCGTGTGGTAAATTAGATTTAAGGTCATCCATTGAATACTTAGTAGAAAATATAATGACTATTACACAGTAAGAGATTTATCTCTGTTCTGGGCCCCAAAAAGACAGAGGTAGGTAGAAAAATGGTATATGAAAATTTATCATTAAAATTCACAGTTAACCTTAATTCCCACTTCTTACATATCTGATTTTAAACCTTTTAACAACAACATTTTGGCATCTGTAGGAGAATTTGCACGCATCTGATTGGCTAGTAGGTAAGGCGGAAAAGCACTTTTAAATGAGTTAGCCTTTTGTACGACAAATTGAAACCAAGACATTGAATATTCTGGAAAGGCTGTTCAGAAACTGTTTGTAAAATAGGAGAAGGGCTTAGTTTATATTTAATATAACTTTTGTCTAGCTGTTTCTTCCTTTCTATTTTTTTTTTAATACCTTATTTGCAACAACTTCAGGTTACTGAAATGGTTGACCTGATGTGCATATGAAAACATCTGTGTAATTTTTGTCTGGTTCTCTTATATAATTTCTAGCTCAGTTTTTGTCTCCAATTCTTCAACATACCTCAACAGTTTTACAGGTATGAACATTACAGATATTATGACATCTTGTGTAATGCTCTTATATATTGTTTTTGCATCTAAAGCACTTACAGTCCCAAGGGGCAGTTGAGTATATTGAGATTTAAAGAAATAATTCCTTTTCGTTTCTTATAACTTTTCTTATTGTTGAGTCTTTAGCCTGCACATGTTCAGCCTTTTTTGCAAAGTATGAAACTATGGTTTTGTTACTCCAAGGAGTGCAATTCTATGAGCAGTGCTCACTTTTGCTACTGGGGCAGTCCATGTTGTTCCTTGTGGATGAAGGTCATGCCACCAATCCACTATATGTTAGGTGTTCCTAGCCCAGGTGCTTATACCTTGTCATATATCAAGTCCTCTCACACACCTAGTATTCATTCAGTGCTCTACTTCTATGGCATAGAATGGTTGATGGGTTGTAGTTTGGGACCACTGCTTTAACAAAAATGGTAAATATTTTGTGATTGCATTGTAATGACATAAAAGTCATCTGAATTGCTGCCTCTAGAAGAAACAAAGAAAACCAATTTATGTGAAGTAAGTGAGGTAATGATTAAGTTCACAGCGATTTCCCCCTTAACAATTCCAAGCGCTCAATTAGCAAAACTTGATGCCTTAATTGAAGCTTTGAATATTCACCTTCTTTTAAACTACAGTTTAGGTGGCCATTGTTGAAAATATAATGTTTAAATAAGATCTCTCATTTTTAGTAATGCATTTTCATAAATGCAAGTTAGTGCCTTTTTTAGTATGATGATCAAGAGACATTTTTGTCTCTTAATAATGCTACTGCTCAACCTCTTATAAAAAAAAGTATTTCATATTATTTTAAATGTAAAATCATATTGGGTATGGTCTTGAGCCGACACTTCAGATTAAAACTGATAATCTGGGGCTTCATTCCACTGTAATCCAGATGTATGTATTATGGAAAACATCCTATCATTGCTTTTGCCTATGTGGTTACAGCAGTTACCTTCTGACCTAGAGTGTCTTTGAATTTCAAAATCCAAAGTAATACCATCTGTTTGAGCTATTTCATTCTCTTTTCTGTGGCCTGAGAATAACGAAGTAATTTGTAAAAGCTGATGTATTGTTAGAGTGTTCATTCAAAGAGGTCAGCTACAACTTCTTGTTAAATTCAGAGGAAAAAAGTTGAAGTGAGCTGCCACCTCAGCATTTTTGCAGCCATATTTATTCAGAGATATTTACATTTCTGAGAAAATTACAACTGTGAAAAAATTTAAATTAGCTTTTTCACTTTGACATATAGTTCCTCTCTTTGCCTAAAGATTTATGATCTTGCCAAAGTCATTCTCCTCATTCATATTATTGCACTTAGCATTATATGTCCTTTGCACATACATGAATGCTGCAACCTTGCACTTACTAGTGGCATTAAAATGAGTGAATAAATGTCAGCACTGAACAAGTCCTGACTGTCAAATATAAGCTTCTCCAGCATTCATGGCTAATGCTCTAATCATTGGTGCAGAACACTGAAATAATTTGCTTTCCCTACATGTTTTTACTGGCCGGGATGCATAGGGGAGTAGTGTGCTCAGTCATAATCATGCTCCACAAAGGCTGGAAATGTTCCCTTTGAGCTTCCAATCATTAGGCCAGCTGAAGTGAAGACAAGCCCATTGACAAGAGAAAATGGCAATAATTTATTTTCTATTGATGGGTTGTGACAAATCATGTTTGGAGTAGTGGCTGCATACTGTGGGGCTACACGAAGAAAGACTGTGATGGCCCTAGATGAAGCTCTTCACAGCTCATTTAGTCCAAATGTAGCCACCTGGGTGGTGAATCGGTTCAACATACCAGCCCAGGTGTTCCCACACAAAATTAGATCACTTACAGGCAAGGCATATAGGGGTTCCTACAAGGCATTAATCAAGAGGAAGGGGGGAGAGCTGTCAAAAC
The DNA here is from genome assembly GCA_028858755.1 of Ara ararauna. Taxonomy (NCBI): domain Eukaryota; kingdom Metazoa; phylum Chordata; class Aves; order Psittaciformes; family Psittacidae; genus Ara; species Ara ararauna. The sequence continues at coordinate 67,815,426 of CM054410.1, read as the reverse complement.
CTGGATTTCAAAATTAAAGAACACAAGAAGGATTAAAATGCAGCCACGTCAGAAATTCAGGAATGTTATTTCCATCACATAACTCCAGGTATGGAAAAGAGCTTGGAAGAAGAAATAAGTAAGATATTAAGGGTACACATTCAGTGGGGCTAGATTTTTACAGATCTTAATTAGTAAAAGCAGCATAAGGATTTATTTGAGCTGGGGCACATCCCCTTCAACTTTCAGCTGACAGTTCAAATTAATTTATGTGCTTCCTACCACTTCATAACACAGTTCATATCTTATTTAAATTTACTTTTGCCATGGCCCAGTGATATGGCTAGCATCTGACATCTCATGCTGTTTCAGAATACAGACGGATATTTTATTTTGCAGGATATGAACAGCCTGTCCCATTCATTTTATCAACTTTATTTGTATTTTATTTCTACAGAAAAAAAATAAAACCAAACCTGGAATAATATTGAGATCTGACTCTAATGGGTTTGCATATATTTTACTCTGCTTTTTTAAAAAAATGTGTTTTTGTTTCCTGAGAAATTCTGATGTCTGTATTTAAAGTCAGATATCCTCTTAAGGAGTGATCCTTGAGTCCTCTGAATGGGAAGCTTCCTGCTAAACATTGCTTAAGATTTGATGAGGTTTTGCACTCTCTTCTTCATATTGGCAATTGCCCTGGAGGGAGAAAAGACGGAAGAAATAACCAGAGGGGCAAAGTCCCTTTTACCTTCAAAAAGCTGTAAAGTAGACACCTCTACAAAATCTCTGTCCTTCACCTCCTGCATCTCTCTACTTTGTTAACTTGGAAGAGTGGAGAATCTGGGTTTCCAACTTGAGAGGAAGTAGCTGATATCTCTGAGATGCTTCAGAAATCAGTAAATGAGCAGGAGTTGTCTCAGTATTATCACAAATATCATATTTGTCCACATCACTCACTTTCTGATGGCCATCAAAGCAGGTATCTCCAGCTCCTGCATTCAGCAGCAGCTGTCATGATGCCACACGCATATTCCTCTTCCAGAGGCTGGGGGTGAACAGCCACAAGGGATAACAACCTCCTTCTCTGGCAGTTTCTACTTACTGCTCACACAGACGTCTCTACTATGGCACGGCAAATTCAATGTGTGAGCCCTGCTAGCCACACAAAAATTAATTTGTGCTTATAAAAGTAAGGATTATATACGGCAGGATATGTAAATAGCAGGATTAAGGTTTTCCCATATCACACTTAAAACATAAACCCAAATAAAAAATGTGCTATTACATCTACTGAGACAAATTTTTTTTATTTACTCAGAACAAGTCTAGGACACTCATATGTAGTAATGCAGTGTAAGTGATCTCAGATTCAATGAGCAAATGCCTATTTGGTAATATAAATGTCTATTAATTGTATTTATTTCTCTTCTAATCATCTTAAATTATAACTTACTTAAGAAAATGCAAAATAGAGGGAGTAGAATAGAGTTATTACATCTTTCAGGTAGTCTTGAAGTTCTTGTTTGTCTATTATGTGAAGAGGTTTGTGTAAAAAAAAAGGTCAGGGGTGATAATGGTTTATTATCATAATGTCTGCAATGCAGAGGGAAATACACAACATTTAATGTGCCAGGTAATCTGTGAGCACAGTTAATTATGTCAGTGTACTTTACATACTGCCAAGCTTCCTTTAAAGGGATATCTCCATCTCCTCTCTTTAAGGCAATTGTATCACATTATGATCCTTAGAAGTGCACTGAAAATACAATGGTTTAAAGGTAAAAAATAACATTATCTTTCAAACTACAGACATATTATGATATAAAATACACATGGTATGTTTGTGCTGGTTAATAATTCTTGTGGGTTTCCTCTCTGTTTTTGTTTCAGATTTTTAGTGCAGCTAATCAAAAAATAGTATAAAAACAGTGTACCCTAAATGCAGCTTCAGCTCAATGTTTCCTGCATGTTCCATTAACACTGGAACTATAGTAATGAATTTTTCTAAATAATTTATTATAGCAGGCACTTGAAGATTTTATTTTTATTTGGTATTACTTTGTCCTCTAAGGTAGCATGACAGGATAACTGTCTTGCATAAAAACCAAGATCATCACTCTTTTTCAATGCCTATCAACCAGTTTGTGCTTAACCAAGCATTTATTTATTAGTTCTTAATGGTAAGGTCCATGAGGTTACTACACCTGAGAGAAAAATCTGTAACGCAGGCTTTCTAATTAATCACTGGGAGGGTTCAAGAAGGTCTTGTTATTTCTGTGAACAGTAGAATTTATGTAGTCTATTACAAGTGTTGATTGCTAAAACTGCAGCTCATTTTTGTTTTTTCAGATCTGTAGTTCTTTTTGTGCTAAACAGTAACATTCTTATCATTCTATTTGAAAACATGCGCATAGGAAGATGTGTAGAGAGGGAGACAGGTCTAACTTGTTGCCTGTTTGCCCCTTAAGCATCTGGAAAAGAAGACTGATGAAAACAGAAGAATATCAAGGGCAGCAATTTCAAACATGAATGGATTGGGGTGGGGAAAATGGCAAATATCCCATATGGAAGCACCAGATAGTGTAGAGTGAAAATAGTTCAAGATATCACTTACCCTGCATGTTACCTTATTTTGTCTAAAAGGTCAGAACCTGGTAAACATGACCATTTAATGAGATCTGCTAGGTGGTGTCCTTGCTGCCGCTCAGGCTGTGCAGAGCTCTTGCTGCTGGAACACAGGCATTTGAGAGACAGGGAAGCTAGAAAACATTTATATTGAAAACCATATCCATGTGCTGAGATTCCATATCAGAAAGCGTTTTGAAATTAAGATCTGGAAATTACTCTCTGCCACATTAGCTCTCCCCCAGCTGAAAAATGGTCCAGTTTTAGAGAAGCTTGCCTAGCACTGGAACCAGGAGGGGTGGAGAAGCCAGAGGAAACATCCCAGTAGTTACCACTATCATGGCAGTAAAATTGCCAAAACGGATCCTTTTGAGTGTCATATCTCTTTGAGGAAAATATTTGCAGCAAAGAGAATAAGTAGAACACATGGGGGGGAAAGAAAAAAAAAGAAAAAAGGAGAGCTAAAGCATTATTTCCTTCCCTTACTTCCTCAGTGAAAACCAGAGCACACATTTTGGAAGGCTGTGAATGCTGGGCCACTGTAGTCTTTCTGTGCCTTGCCAGTCTGTTAAATAGGAATACAATTCCCTCTGCTGCTGTTTTGAGAAGAATATATATTTAAAAAACAAACAAACAAAAAAACCAACAAAACAAGCCAAATCAAACCGAAACGAAACAAAAAACCAAACAGTTGTTCTTGTGCCACTGGAAATCTCCATACAGAAAGCTGAAAAACTGCACTGCCAATGCTCTTGTAAGGAAGCAGTTTGAAGTTCCTTGACTGGATTCCCTTTTTCTAAGCTCCTCAAAGACATATTCTTTTTCTTCCCCTTTTCATAGATCAGTGAAGGTTTCCTCTTACCTGTGTACAAATCTTCCTTTTTCATGTTGGCATGTTACTCTTGCTTTGCCATCTTACCTACATGCTCTCCTTTTATGCCTGCGGAGCTCTATGAATTTCAGCCTCTTTTGAATGGGTCCTTTTTGGAAAAGGACGTCCTCATCTCTTCTGCAGGTGATGTTTCCACAGGGAGAAGTAGCAAGGAGGCTTCTGTCTGTTAATGCTTTGCTCCCTGAGGTTTCCTGTTTCATCAGGTCACAGGAGGGAGCCTTCATACTCCTGAGTAGCACCAAATGACAATGAGGGGTCCCACACTGCATTTTTGCAACTCTAAGCAAAGCTACAGGATGAATTGCTGATGCTCATTACAAATATTGATGGGATAAAAAGCCAACCTTTGATATGTCTCTTTCTTTTACTCATAAAAAGATCTTCTACAGCTGCATATTGTCTAGTGTGATAGAACTATCACACTAATGGCCTCAAACTGCACTTTTTGATTCTATGATTCTACGAACTAGATCTACAATTAAGAAAAAAATTGTTAATAGATCATTATATGCAATTAGACAAAGGTTGTAAATAAGTATGGATAGCTGCACGCATTTATGCTAGATTTGAGGGTGATCAAACACCGGAGGAGGTTGACCGAAGGCACTGCAGACTCACCATCTTTGAAGGGGTTCAAGACTTCACTGAATATGGACCTGAGCAACAGGTTACACTTGTTTTGAGTGGGGAGTTGGATCGGATGACCTCTAGAGGTCCCTTCCAACTTTGATGGTGAATAGCAGTGAATGTGTTCAGACTCCAATGGAGAATACATGTCTTATTAAGCACCTTTGACCTATGGAACCTGGCTGAAGACTGGGGTCTTGTGAAAGTCCACCAGTCCAGTCCTCATCATAAGACAATAAAGAGCTTTAGCAGTCAATTGCTCTCACATCAGAGTGACACCACCAGGAAGAATAAAAAGAGCAATGCTATTGGTATGACTGAGAAAGAGGAATGCTATTGATAAAACTGAGAAATGGTAAAGCCATTTGAGATCAAAAGAGGGAGACTGATGTAAATCCCCAAAGACTGGAGGCTATTTGGAATCTGAAAGAAGACTTCAGGGCAGTCCCTACATGAGTATTAGTGGAACATCCCAATGCACTGGACAAAAGCCCACTTCCCCAGTCCTATGGCTGGCAAACAGGCACCCATATCTGAAACTGGTAAAATATAATGACTAAGAGCAAATGTGACTGAATGCTTGTGCTTCAGGGTGGTTTTGACTAAGAATAAAGTCCTCTTCCCCTCCTAATAACATCAATTAAATCAGAAACAAGGTCATATTAAACCTAACAGCCACTTGCATTAATTGCTAAATTGGAAAGCTACCATTTAAAAACAAAACAAAACAAAAACAAAAAAAGCCCAAAACCCACCAAAAAACTGTATACTAGAATAATATTCACAATGTGAAATTTTGTGAAGATTTATTATTTTATGGAGAAGTTCAGGCTAAAGATGGATAGAACACAGTAATTTTCAATTTTAACTAAAAGGCAACTGCTGCACCCCTATCATTAAGCTGTAATTCTTACAAAAACTTCAATTAATTGGACTTTTCACCAGAACTTTATTGTCTGATTTAAAGTACCATGTAGATTTGTTACAGAAACTTCATTTAACTATGGATTTAATTAGAAATGTTTTATAATTTTAATGAGTCTTAAAAGTCTTTTGATGAGCAGTCAGTGTAATTATGGTATTTAAAATGATTGGATAAATGCATACTTTATAATTTACCTTCCCCGCAACTGTGTTTTCATGCCGGTTATTTTTAACAGGAAGAATTGTTTCATTTTGTGTCAGTTTATCCTCCTCTTCCTTCCACAAAATGTTTTATCTCTGAAATAAAATTAAATATGCATGATACTGGTAGTATTGGATAATATTGTAATAGCAGAGTTAAAAATCAATCTGGGAGAGGAAAATTATTTTGGTTTTGTTAGAGAAGTGTCTAAATTGATAATTTGTTATCCAGAAGTAAATTACAGGCTAGTTCCATCATATAGGTGTTGTCTCTTTTGTGTTTGAGGAAATTACCTGCAAAATTTCTGCAGAAGACACATTGCATTAGCTACTGTGCTATCAGCAATTCACTTCACTACTACTACATAAAGAGAGAGGCACAGCAAATTTAGGAAAATAAGGAGGTTATAGAACTACCAGTTAAAAGGGGGAAAAATGGACTTTTTAAAGCATCCTGTGCTTTATCACACAACCTACATGAAGGCCACTGTCGCATACTGAGCCTTACAATTCATTGTTCAGAAACAGTACACATTAGCTCCTACATATCTAATAAATTGTTGTTACATTGCTTTTTGCGTGTTTCTTTGAATATGTATTTTTATTAACGAAAACTGAGCTCATAGTAAGTTAAGTCTTTAATACAGACTAGATAAATTAATATTAGCACAACCAGCATAAAGAAAGCAGCAAACAAGAATTTTACATACTGTTTCTCAGGACTGTAAAACCTGTCTGCAGATCAGCCAGATCTCTTCTGCTGGAGTGCTCCAGGAGGGTCACATTTCCCCACTGACCCCATATCCTTGTACTTACTTACTGAATAAGTAATTCAGGGGAAAAATACTTGACTAAGACATAATGCACATCAACAATTCCCCTTCCCTGATTTAAAATCACTGAATCACAGACTGGTTTGGGTGGGAAGGAACCTTAAACCTCACCCAGTTCCAACGCCCTGCAATAGGCAGGGACAGTTTCCACTAGATCAGGTTGCTCCAAGCCCCATCCAACCTGGCCTTGAACACTACCAGGGATGGGGCAGCTACTCTACTCTAGTAGATTTAGAGATCTAATCTAATCTAAATCTACTTAGAGATTCTAATCTCTAGTTTAAAATAGAAGTCACTGTGATCATGTCTTACTGTCATGTTTGGCTTGTAGACAGCTGGCCATGAGGTAGCCATGCCTGATGAGCGCAAAACTTTAGTGTCTTACCCAGAGAAGATTATAAAAGAAGGGTAAACATGTCATGATACTTGCTTGACATATTCACACAGATCCAGAAAATTAAGCTTGTAGTTCCTAGCCCTGTGTAGATCTGTGTGTGGGTTTCCACCCCGCAGCATTAGCCAGCAGTTAATATAAACTCTGTCTTTTCTCAGCAATGCTAGGTTCAGAAATCTTCCTCCTCCTATTGAGAGAGAATATGAAAATATATCCTCTTCTATTAAATGGCTGTTGTTCATTTGTTGTCAATTGTTTAAGTGTGAGGAGAAACTTCATTTGCACTCATGCTTTGCAATTAGATACTTGATAATATAATACATGTACCGTCATCTTTCTATCTGTGTGCTGTCATGTGGGAAGGCTTAAGATCTGATAATTTTTGTTATAGTATGTGTCTATTGGACTTTTCTTGTAAGTATTTAAAGTTTTTATTTTAAATCTAATTTCTTATATAGTAAGTCGTCTAGATCTCAGATTTCTACACAACTTTCCAGCAACTGCTAGCAGTATTTTGCCATGGACTGTGTAATTTAATCATCCTAAATGCAGTTCTGTATATGTTACTGCAATTTTTTTTTTTTTATGTTGAAGCACACTCACATTTTTTAATACCATTTTCTCATAAGCTCAGCTCATTTAATTTTGGCTCTCTTGGACTTAAAGTAAAATACTTAAAATTATATTCTTCTTGTGAAAATTGTTATGAATTTAAATCAAATTGTAGTATATGACCTTTCTATAGGTGGTGCGTCTGTCTAGCAAACACTGATTTTTGCCTTCTCAACACCTTTATGATCTACAATCCCAATTTTGGATATTGAGAACACTACATTACCCTCACATAACTTTTTTTCTGGCTTAAACAAATAAATCTATTCTTATTTATATCACTGATATGAAGCTTCCATGTTGTCCTGGATTCAGCAGTAGCAGTCATTTTTCTCCTTCTTAGTAGCTGGTGCAGTGCTGTGGTTTTGACTTTCAGCCTGGGAACAGCACTGATAACACCCATGTTTTTAGTTACTGCTCAGTAATGTTTAGTCTGACCAAGGACTTTTTGAGTCTCATGCTCTGCCAGGGAGGAAGGGAAGCCGGGAGGAAGCAGAGACAGGACACCTGACCCAAACTAGCCAAAGAGGTATTCCATACCACAGCACATCATGCCCAGTATAGAAACTGGGGACAGTTACCCAGAAGGGCTAGATCACTGCTCATGTCGGGCTGAGTATTGGTCAGCGGGTGGTGAGTGGTTGCATTCTCTTCCCTTGTTATTTTCCTTACCATTATTATTATTGGTGATAGCAGTAGTGTTTTGTATTATACCTTGGTTACTGGATTGTTCTTAACCTGTGGGGGTTACATTCTTTCGATTCTCCTCCCCATGCCTCTGGGAGCTGGGGGAGGAGAAGAGGAGAGTAAGCATGTGGCTATGTGGTTTCTGGATTGCCAGCTGGACTTAAACCACTATACATGTATATATTTAAGGTTAAAATAATATATCAGAATAGAATCATAGAATAGTTAGGGTTGGAAAGGACCTTAAGACCATCTACTTCCAACCTCCCTGCCATGGGCAAGGACACCTCCCAATAAACCATGCCACCCAAGGCTATGTCCAGTCCAGCCTTGAACACCGCCAGTGATGGAGCATTCACAACTTCCCTGGGCAACCCATTCCAGTGCCTCACCACCCTTACAGGAAAGAATTTCTTCCTCATATCCAATCTAAACTTCCTGTTTAAGTTTGAACCCGTTCCCCCTTGTCCTCTCACTACAGTTCCTCATGAAGAGTCCCTCCCCAGCATCCTTATAGGCCCCCTTCAGATACTGGAAGGCTGCTATGAGGTCTCCATGCAGCCTTCTCTTCTCCAGGATGAACAGCCCCAACTTTCTCAGCCTATCTTCATATGGGAGGTGCTCCAGACCCCTGATCATCCTCGTGGCCCTCCTCTGGACTTGTTCCAACAGTTCCATGTCCCTTTTTATGTTGAGGACACCAGAACTGCACACAATACTCCAAGTGAGGTCTCACAAGAGCAGGGTAGAGGGGCAGGATCACCTCCCTCGACCTGCTGGTCACGCTCCTTTTGATGCAGCCCAGGATACAGTTGGCTTTCTGGGCTTCAAGCACACACTGAAGCAGGCTCATGTTCATTTTCTCATCGACCAACACCCCCAAGTCCTTCTCTGCAGGACTGCTCTGAATTTCTTCTCTGCCCAACCTGTAGCTGTGCCTGGGATTGCTCCGACCCAGGTGTAGGACCTTGCACTTGGCATGGTGAAACTTCTTCAGGTTGGCATCAGCCCACCTCACAAGCATGTCAAGGTCCCTCTTGATGGCATTCCTTCCCTCCAATGTATCAACCGAACCCCTCAGCTTGGTGTCATCAGCAAACTTGCTGAGGGCGCATTCAATCCCACTCTCCATGTCACCAACAAAGATGTTGAACAAGACCGGTCATTCTGTTATTTTATTCCTTTATTTTCTTTCATATGTTTTAGCAACATGGGTTTTTTTTGGTGGAGACAAGGTTTTAAACAGTATTAACACCTTCTTATACTGTTCTGGGAACTCCTTTACTCTTCTTACTTTTTTTCACTTTCTGTGTGGATAGGTCTTGTTCTTTTTATCTCCATGCCTTTTTTTTTTTTTTTCCCTTTTTGTAATTTCAGCTGCTTCCTTAAAGTTATAAAATACTTTCAGTCTTATTAATATTTTCATCCTTGAAATTGCATAATTTACAATTTCATTGATTTATCTTTCTATTTAATATATTCATCCAAGATAAATAATCTTCTAAATGTCTGTTACAAGATTCACTTCTTTGTAATTCTTTTATTTATTAACCCTTTCCTTTATCTTCAGATAGTATGCTGACCTTTAATTCACTGTCCAACTTTTAAAATATTTAACTTACTTAAGTCCTTACTTACCTCAGTAAGAGTCCAGCCTTGGGAGGTATGTCTGTTGAATACATTCCATAACGAAATCCCCTTATCCTTCACTAGTGGTGCTATGCTGTGCAAGTAGTTGCACATTTTTTCTTTGCAAGTGTAAATATTCCTAGTTTATAAATATTTCAAGATAGCTCTGCTTGCAAATCTAGCAGCTTTGCCAAAAAGAAGGTAACTGCTTAAGAGTGTTTGTTTTCATGTTTCTGCCTTTTCCTTTTTCCCACTTTGCAGTGTCACTGATGTTGTCACTCCCATTTTGGCTTCTCACAGCTGCCAGTCCAAGTCACAGAATTTACAGCAAATATTGTGGATTTGAGGAGGAGAGGAGCTATCTTGTGGTTGGCAAAACCTATACCATGCCACATATGTAAACCTTGCCTCCTCTATTTTGACATTATGTCAATTTTATGAAACTATTTAAAGGCATTTTACACAGGTTCTATAATATTTTTTTCTACAGATACTTGCCTAGTTTTAACCTCTTCTGTGATACCTATACCTCCTGGTCTTGCAATAAATTTCCTATGTGGATTTAAAGGTGTGCAGCTTCACAGTGAAAAGAAATTTCAAGGCAGAGAATTAAATCCTACACAAATACTCTGTTCTTATTATTAAACTTTTATAAGATAAAGGTCACAGTCTTTTCAGCAGAAGAATATGTTTGTTTTCTGCAGGACTGCAGTTGGGTTTTAAACACTGATGTGCGAGTGTGCATCTATCTGAGAAGCATATATAGGGATGTTAAAAGCGGTGAATGATTGTGTAAGGTAGAAGAAGTAGGTGTGATGTCTATTTAAGTACAATATATATGAGCATCACATAAAAATGACCCAGGCCTGTAGTCTTTTTTGTGCTTGACCTTGGAAAGGTTCTTATACTCATAAAAATATTAACGTAGCCATTAGAAGCATTTCATCTCTTCATCTGAAGTGACTTAGTCACTATAAATGTACGTAGACAGAAAAAGCATACTTGTACACAGTGCTCAGTTTTTTCTTTTATGGTTTCAGCCATATCTATGGCTACTTCAGATACTTCAGAAGCAGAAAAATTGCTGGTTAGGACAAAACAGATAGCAGGTGCCAGATGCAGCAGACACTGTAGGTTTTATGATCCTGAATTTCTTTGTAATTTCTAAATCTATCATTCCTATTAAAGATACTGCATAATTAAAACCATTTCAATGCATTTTCAACATTTTATGTATATATGTATAAATATATATTATCCTAGAATAAAGCTCACATGATGCTCCACAAATATGTAGTAGGAGTGCTATTTTCCTTGAGCAGAAAAAGAGAATTAGAATTTCAAAAAAGAGAGTAATATTGCACTAAGTTTGACTTCTTGTTCTCATTTATTGTAATATCCATAACTTCTTTATTTTCTTGGCAGAACTTTATGCAGGAATTATCCTTCTGAAAGCACTGAACTTTGTGCTGATTTCTGACTTGTAAAATAAAAAGTAGATTACCAGGAGCTTGAATATGGTAATGAATTACTACATTTTTTAAGTCTTTGCAACTTCAGATCTATCCTAATCAGGTTTGATCAAATGCTGTTGCTTAGCATCCTGTTCTCTGAAACATGTAGGCATCTTCAGAGAAGTTAATAGGCTACAGGTTCCTATTTCAATTGCTGAAAATGGCATTACGTGATAGGCATTTTGCCAGATACTGTAGGTTCCACCTGTATCTGTTTTTTCTGGCATCTTCCCAATCTTTGTATGTGGTATCTGGATGATACATACATTTTGTCAGCTTGATTTCAGTACATTTCGTGGGTAAAGGAGAGGAAATTATATTTCTATCATTAGAAGATTTCTGAGATTTAGAAAATATTTCCATCCTGCATCAAGGTGAAATCCAAACCTTTCAAAGTTCATCCTGAAGAGACACAAAGCCAGGAGTCTGGCAGGTCGGGATTTCACTGGTACATGGGAGACCTTTCTTCTGTCATTCTTGCATGTCTCCTGTAAGTCATTTGAATTAGAAAGATACAGACTGTCCCACAGTGACACTTCCTTTCTCCTGTGTTAAGGAATTCATAAAATCGATGCTGAGTCACTGTACTGCAGCCCAGTTGGGTGCTGCACATCTTCCCTTTTTCTCCCCATGTCCTTGACCAAGGCAGCAGAGTAGGGATGTGAGCCTTGGTCCTGGCTGGCAAAGGCCAACCTGTCAAACTGAAGGTATTTGCTTGATTTGTAGCTTTGAAATATGTTTTCTTTGTGCAAACAATGTAAAAGCAAGTATACACCCATAAAAAATGTTCACCCAATTGGTGTTTTCTGAGTCAGTAAAAGTTGTGAACATATGTTTTCATGAGGTTCCTAGTTGCAGATATATGCACGTAATCCCAAGTGAGTTCCCAGTTCCAAAAATCAGTGGGAATAAATATCATTTAGATGATAGCAACAACAAACCTGTGCAGTTCAATTTAATCTACATGTCTCAACCAAGTGTTTGCATGGTGTTACTGTTTCTTTCTGCCACGTCTTTTTCTTCATCCACCTCCTCCCTGATTTGTGACTTCCATTACTGATGTCATATTTATCTTACACAACAAGCTGCAAGCTTTTTGCATCATCTGTTGGATAATGCCATAGAATCATAGAATCACAGAATAGTTAGGGTTGGAAAGGACCTTAAGATCATCTAGTTCCAACCCCCCTGCCAGGAGCAGGGACACCTCCCACTAAACCATGTCACCCAAGGCTATGTCCAATCCAGCCTTGAACACCGCCAGCGATGGAGCATTCACAACTTCCCTGGGCAACCCATTCCAGTGCCTCACCACCCTTACAGGAAAGAATTTCTTCCTCATATCCAATCTAAACTTCCCCTATTTAAGTTTGAACCCGTTCCCCCTTGTCCTCTCACTACAGTTCCTCATGAAGAGTCCCTCCCCAGCATCCCTATAGGCCCCCTTCAGATACTGGAAGGCTGCTATGAGGTCTCCACGCAGCCTTCTCTTCTCCAGGATGAACAGCCCCAACTTTCTCAGCCAGTCTTCATATGGGAGGTGCTCCAGACCCCTGATCATCCTCGTGGCCCTCCTCTGGACTTGTTCCAACAGTTCCATGTCCCTTTTATGTTGAGGACACCAGAACTGCACACAATACTCCAAGTGAGGTCTCACAAGAGCAGAGTAGAGGGGCAGGATCACCTCCCTCAGCCTGCTGGTCACGCTCCTTTTGATGCAGCCCAGGATACGGTTGGCTTTCTGGGCTTCAAGCACACACTGAAGCAGGCTCATGTTCATTTTCTCATCGACCAACACCCCCAAGTCCTTCTCCGCAGGACTGCTCTGAATCTCTTCTCTGCCCAACCTGTAGCTGTGCCTGGGATCACTCCAACCCAGGTGTAGGACCTTGCACTTGGCATGGTTAAACTTCATCAGGTTGGCATAAGCCCACCTCAGAAGTGTGTCAGGGTACCTCTGGATGGCATTCCTTCCCTCCAGCATATCAACCGAACCCCTTAGCTTATGTACCTTACAAAACAATCCCATTAGAAAGTTTGGCAAGTAATTTGCCAAACGTTATTCTAAATAACCTGTTTGGCAATTAACTAAATCCTCACTGGAAGACATACAAAACTGATATTAGATATAGTATGTTCAGAGAATTTAAGTTTTAGCATATTATATTCATGGGTTTTTTTTCTTTTTGTACCACACGTTTTTGGCTATTGCAACACTAACAGATTGATGAAAAATAACTCAATAGGCCAATTCCTTCAGTTTTCATATTAAATAGAGGAAAATTCCTCAATCACTGCTTGCATTAGAAAAGCCTGTATTATACTTAAATTCTTCTACTGGATGAATCTTTAAAACAATATTTGTACAGTAGTATTTAACTTTCAAGGTATGGAGGGGTGGAAAAAAGCCAGTTATATTAATTATTTAAAGTTAAAAGATTTCCATGTGTATGCATGTTGAGTAAATTCATTAATCAGCATGATCTTAAAATGTATTTAATATGCAGATTTACAAAATTAACTTTTTATAGATGCTTTTCTCAAGATCAGTTTATGTACCAGTACTCGTTGTGCCATTCTGTAGAGTCACCAATCTTTGTAATGGGTCAAAGCCAAAGAAAATTGCCTTTGTTTACGCATCTTTCTCCAGTTAACAACAGTGTAAGGAGTGGACCTTAGCTGAGGAGAGAAAGGAAAGCTCTTCTCAATTTATTCAGGAGAGCTATTGGGGAATTTATTCTAGCTCTTGCCTTTACCTTGGTTGAAACACTTTGGTTGCATGACTGATTTCCAATAATTTCAGTCTTTTCACTTACCTTTCTTTTCTTAGCCTTTGTGGCTTTCTTATTTCTGGTTCTATTAGTTAACGCTGATGTAGGCAATATTACCTTGCATGGAACGAAGTGGGGAAAATTACTAGTTTTTCAGTTCCAAACATGAACTATTTATTTACTTACTTTGCATTAACCTTTCTGTAAAGGGTTGCAATACAGTAGTGAAAGAACTAAATGACAAACAGTGAAACACACTGTGGACAGGGATCCTGTTTATGTATCTTCATGTCCTCCTCTGTATTTGCTTATTCAACTATTTACTAGTCTAAAATTTATTTGTTAGGCTATGTAGATTTTTATCTACAGATTTTCTGATTCTTCTTTGGGATGCATCAATTTGTTGGTGCAATTTCAGGCTGGCCCCAGTAATCCTCAAGAGTAAGAAAAGGTTGTACAATCAGATACTAAGTTTTGAAAATAAAATAAGAAGCAGCTGCTAGGCTTCTGGGCTTGTTAAATTCTTTTTTTTCATCTCATATTTTGTTTTATTTTCGGCATATTATTTCCCAATCTCTACTGTTAAAAGAGTTCATCCTGACTCAGTACTTGCCATTAATGGTCAGGCCATATAGTGCACAGACACCATACAGTGGCCCTTCAAGAATGCTCTTCAGAATTGAAAAACATGACGTAGATTTTGTTATGCTATCGTCCATTTTCTATAAGAAAAGACATACAGGCACTACTCACATGCTATTCTTTACTGGAGGGATCACTTCAAGTGAAAGGGAAATAAAGTACTGATGTGCAGTACAGGTGCCTGGTTTTGGCCGGTTTACTTCAGTATTTTAGCTATTACAAAAGTTATAATTACTTTGATTTTTCTACATAGGGATAATTTGCATGGATAAAGTCATGTAAAGGCAATGTCCTTCCTTTTCTCAGCATACAACTGACTCAAGTGAAGTTGTTGTATGTTGTTCCTACGGGCTCATCCAAAGTCTTGGGAAGTTAAGGGGGGTTTTATTCACTAGTAGGAGCATTTGACACATGGCAGAAGACCTGTGACCACTGTTGTCTAAACAAGGGAATTTTCCTCCCCCAAAGCTGTGAACAGGGCAGGAGGCCAGAACACCCAGAAAACCCACTTCCCACACTACCAGGTTTGAAACCCTTCCCTGACTGACTACACCTTCTCAGGCAGCCGTACTGAAAACTATGTGGTCATGCCAGAAAATATACCAGCCAGGAGTGAAATAGGTGCATTCCAGTGGCAGCTGGATTACACTGAAATGTATGTTGGTAGTCCTTTTAATACCATTTTAGGATAAAAATGCCATGTGATTTTATTTACACATGGTACTGGGATTATATTCCCTGTATTGTGGTTCTGCTTGTGTACCATCTTGTGATATTCTGTTTTGGACTGTTGTCAGCATTTTCAATAGGTCACTCTCTACATTTAAGATAGTGTATAAATGTACTATCTTCAAAGATAATTCAAATTGCAAGCTGAAGGTTTAGTATGTGTAAAATGCCAAAATTAAAGTTATCTGAGCAACTTAAAGCCTTCCCTTGTCAGGGCAGCTATGGCCTCCTTCACTTGAGCCAGTACCATGCAAGAGAGCAGGGAGCAGCTCACACAGAGTGCTGTTGCTGACAGTTATCTACAGCACTCTGTCATGCCACATAGAAATATACAATGCCATTTTTAGTTACACAAATGTGTAGTAGTTGTGGCAAGATGCAGCTGCAACTGCACAAGAAGGGACAACTATGCCATATGGGACAGCACTAATAATGGGGTAATGTTTCCTTTGGTGAGGCTGCCTTCTCAGGTTCATGTAGGTGTGAAGGAGACATGGTGTGTTTGTGCTATCTGGGGTAGCTCCACATGGTATAGGAAAATACAGTGAAATGAGGGGAGGCTTCGAGAGCTGGGACTGCTTAACCTGGAGAAGAGATGGCTTGGTGGGACCTTAACCTTGGGTACGGACACCTGATGAAGGGAGTGAAAATGATGGTTTCTTCTCAGTGGTGTCTAGAGGCAATGGGCACAAAAGGAAAGCATGAAATTCCATCTAAACAGGAGAAAAAAACCTTATTTTTACTCAATGGGTGATCTGGCTTTGGACAAGGCTGTCCAAGGAAGTAATAGTGTCTGTCCTTGGAAATGCTCCAACAGGACATAGCCTTGAGCAATCTGCTCCAGGTGGCCCTGCTTGAGATGGAACACAGGCTTTGACACCTACGATATCCCAGGATGGGGCATGCCTGGTCCTCCTAGGACATGGAGGAATTCTGGCCACAGGCCAGGCAGGGATGGGTTATTCTTTGGTATGAGCATTGAAAGGACATAGGCTTTTTCAGCAGCCTATCATTTGTCCAAAACCTTTTGGTACCAATAAAAAACAGCTTCCTGGTTCCCCTAAATGTTCTGCTTAGACTGCACATTTTTTTCTGCAAGTTATGAACTAAGAGGGATTCTTCTAAAACAAAGAAATACTTTTTAAAATTCAATGCATTAAGAAAAGTGGGGGATTACACTAGTCCCACAGTAATCTGTGCTTTCAAATTATTCATCTTTCTATGCTACCATAATAGCCCCATCTTAACAAATGGAGGAAGTTTCTTGTTGACAAAATATGAATTTTTTATATTCCTAAGCCACAAAGCTGTCAAATTATCAAATATAATTTCTCTGCAGATATATATTATGATTGTATTTACAGAACATACATATGCCACAGTAACCACATTTGAAAGCTTAATCCCTTAAAGTATTTACATTGGGCTTTCAACATTCATTATGGAAAGCCTTTTTAAATAGAAATAAAAAGGGGAGGGGTGAAGAAAGGGAACAACTGGTGCATGATCTGAAGAGCAGGATTTTTTTAATAGATACAGTTTTGGTTCCTAAACTCTACCATGTAAACATATGCAGGTAAAACTTATATTTACTGAATAGAAATGTTGCCAGCACTGTAATTATAAGATACTAACTTTTGTGAATTTCAGCCTCTTAATTTTCTTAAAAAAATATGAATGCTTAAAATAATTAATTTTATGTAATGACTACCAAGTTATTTAAAATTACTGAAAATGTGAATGCTGTGTATATTCACCTCCAAGTACTTAGTGTAGGCACAGTGTTATTGATCCCATTCTTCCATAAGAACTGCCATCTTGAATGCCTGCATTCATTACTCTGTTAATTGCATGAGTATATGTAATATGTACATATGTATATATGTATCCAATCTGGTGGCCGTCTATGATGGGGCTACGGAACTGATGGACAAGGGTAGAGCAGTTGATGTCATCTACCTGGACTTGTGCAAAGCATTTGACACTGTCTCACATGACATCCTTGTCTCTAAGTTGGAGAGAAATCAATTTGATAGGTAGACTACTCGGTGGATAAAGAACTGGTTGGATGGCCACACGCAAAGAGTTGTAGTCGATGGCTCAATGTCCAGCTGGAGACCAGTAGCGAGTGGTGTCCCTCAGGGATTGGTGTTGGGACCGGTCTTGTTCTCTTCAACATCTTTGTCGGTGACATGGACAGTGGGATTGCGTGCAACCTCAGCAAGTTTGCCGATGACACCAAGCTGTGTGGTTCGGTTGATATGTTGGAGGGAAGGAATGCCATCCAGAGGGACCTTGACATGCTTGTGAGGTGGGCTGATGCCAACCTGATGAAGTTTAACCATGCCAAGTGCAAGATCCTCCACCTGGGTCGGAGCAATCCCAGGCACAGCTACAGGTTGGGCAGAGAAGAAATTCAGAGCAGTCCTGCAGAGAAGGACTTGGGGGTGTTGGTCGATGAGAAAATGAACATGAGCCGGCAGTGTGCGCTCGCAGCCCAGAAAGCCAACCGTATCCTGGGCTGCATCAAAAGGAGTGTGACCAGCAGGCCGAGGGAGGTGATCCTGCCCCTCTACTCTGCTCTTGTGAGACCTCACTTGGAGTATTGTGTGCAGTTCTGGTGTCCTCAACATAAAAGGGACATGGAACTGTTGGAACAAGTCCAGAGGAGGGCCATGAGGATGATCAGGGGTCTGGAGCACCTCCCATATGAAGACTGGCTGAGAAAGTTGGGGCTGTTCATCCTGGAGAAGAGAAGGCTGCGTGGAGACCTCATAGGAGCCTTCCAGTATCTGAAGGGGGCCTATAGGGATGCTGGGGAGGGACTCTTCATGAGGAACTGTAGTGAGAGGACAAGGGGGAACGGGTTCAAACTTAAATAGGGGAAGTTTAGATTGGATATGAGGAAGAAATTCTTTACTGTTAAGGGTGGTGAGGCACTGGAATGGGTTGCCCAGGGAAGTTGTGAATGCTCCATCGCTGGCGGTGTTCAAGGCTGGATTGGACATAGCCTTGGGTGACATGGTTTAGTGTGAGGTGTCCCTGCCCCTGGCAGGGGGGGTGGAACTTGATGATCTTAAGGTCCTTTCCAACCCTAACTATTTCTATGATTCTATGATTCTATGCTGTATGCATATATATGTGTTTGCACAATCAAGCATACAGTGTTCCTAATTCAGATATTCAGATAAACAAATTCATGCATGCACTAAAGGCTTTTGGGATGGTCTAAAGAAGAAACAAATTAATGGGGATAGGATAGAATTTGTAGGCAACAAGCACATGTGATCTGAGCACAATTATTTCTGTGATGTCATTATAAGAAATCATGCTTTGTGACTAAACTTTGCTGAAGTTTATAAGCAGTTACACTAACTGTTTTGTTCCAAATCTGAGTAAGGCGCAAGTCCAGCAAACTGAAGGTCTGTGTGTTATTGTAATTATTGTTGAGGGTTTTTTTTAACTTATTTAAAAAGCAACAGCAAAAATTAAAATGCTTTGTTTTAAACACAAAATACTTCACACATGCTTGGTTACCTAAAAAGCCAAAAATATCAGTTAAATAAATTTCTGAAAGGAAAAAAATCCATATTGAAATGCTATTTTCAATAAAACCTTATATTATTTACTTATATAACATTAATAGAGACTTTGCACATTGAATTTAAATTTATAAGGCTCACCTTAATTAAAGTTACTTGGCAGTGAAAAAGTAATTTAAAATCTGCCCTGTTACTCAAAATCTTTCAGCCAAAATTTTTCACCAATTAGGATAAAAAAACTGCATTTATTAAACTGCAAAGGAGGAAGTGGCAGGCATCTCCCCTACACCTGCTAGCTCAGGGAATGTGCCAGCATTTGCTTCATCCCATTAAAGCATTATAGTTCTGGGATCCTGCTGATATACGTATATTTGTATAGGCCTTTTATTCTTTATGGATTTCAGTATGTAATTTACCCCAAAATCCACTGAGATGCAATAACAAGTCCCTTCTCAAAGACTGGCACTGAAGCGATGGTAAGGCAGGAGGACAACGTGTGGGACACTGGAAGCCTTATGGGAATTTATATGCCTTAATCCAAGAGGAGTATTAGTGGATCAGATCACTGTGGAAGAAAACTGTTAGAAATTCATGATTTCTCTCCTTTGTATCCCTTTCTTACTTTAGGATATATGCAAATTAAAATCTCAAGTGCTCTTGGGAGTAAATATCTAGGTGCCTGAAACACCTGGTTTCATTTCATTCTAGTGTTCATTTTCTGATGGCTTGTCACTTTCAGGAGGTATATATTAGCCTTCTGTTAATTGTTTAGTACATTCCCTTTTCTCTATCAGTGTCTCTTATTATCATTAATTAATTAGATGCATCATATGTACATATATGCATATACATATTTATGTTTTCTCACCCAAGTTGGCCACACTTAACAAACCTTTATTAAAAGCATCTTTGTTTTGTGACACAGAATGACATCGACAATCACAGATTCCTAGAATCCTAGAATTATAGAAGGGTTTGCGTTGGAAAGGACCATAAAGCTCATTTAGTTCCAACCCTCTGCCATGGGCAGGGACATCTTCCACTAGACCAGGTTGCTCTAAGCCCCTTCCAAGCTGGCCTTGACATTATTACACTATTATTACATTATTAGTATTAGTACTAATATTAGTGTTGGTATTGTTGGAATTTTTTGTTTTTTATTATTATTATTAATAATAATATATTTAGCATATTGTATGCATTATGTATTATGCATTATAAGCTACATATTATGTATTGTATTATATATAATACTGTAATATATTATTATAATGTTTTTATATAGTATATTATTGTGACATAAATGATGTTGGACCTAGAGAAGCAGTACACAGCCTGTGTTTAAAAAAAGAAATCTCAGAAACCTGAAAATAAAATGCAAGAGACATCCTACTGCCACAGAAACCTAACAAACTGGAGTATCTGCAGAATAAGATATGGTGACAGCTTCAGCAAACCTAGGTCAGTGTGAGCCAAATTCTCTCAAATGTCCATTATTTAAAGCTCTGCAGTTAAGAAGGACTTGTAAGAATGCACTGAAAAATGGAAATTTAACTTACTGATTTTTTTTAGAAGAACCAACTAAAATGTTGAGGTTGTAGACCTTTCCAATTTTCTATTGTGTTAGAAGTGTGACCAAAAAAAGTTAGATTTTCAAATATGGCATGTGTGATAGCCCCCAGTAACAGGGAGGCTGAGTAAAATACTGCAGCTCCTTCCTTATTGCAGCTGGAAAGTTTCTAAAAATTTTTCTCTGTTGCCTTCCTCTGACCTTGATAACATCCTTTGTAGCTGTGTTCTTGCCCTGGAAAAGCATCTTTCATCATTTCATTCCAACACTTCTGCAGTTTCTATTTCAGTTCAAAACTTCTTAAATATCCTTACAATGTCTTAAGTTCATAGCTGGGACAGGTTAACCTGTGATTCAGAGCTTCATTCTCTTCTCTTCTGATGACATACTTTCTACAATGTTTCCCATGTACTGGTATCTTCAGTAGATCAAAATACTGTTTCTTCTTTTGGCTTGCTCTTTGGAATTAGGAGCATAGCTCTGTTCATCCCTCAGAGCTCTGTCTTGCTTTATTTTTTTTCCTCATTCCCATTCTAATGGCATACAGATAATTAAAAACATAAATAATAATTCTCATGGTGTCTTTTTCCCTATCCTTTAGTAAATAAATGTTATTTTATTCATTGGTAAAACTCTGGGAGGCATTTCTCCTGATGTTTGTGTATACGTAAGAGAGGAATTTGGCAAAATTGTATTGACATTTTCAGGTTTTATTTATTTCTGAATATGATGAACACTGATTTTCACATAGACTGTCCTGAAAGCAATACAACTTACCAATACAGGGGAGGATTGAATATTTTGGATGACTAAAAACAAGTGAACCATTTTGTGTTAGGTAGACCTAGAGATGTTGTACCAGCTGGGTGATTTCAGGGTGCGTATCGCTACCAGAACCTTTACATGCAGCATTTGTTCCTTGTTCAATAGTGCAGTTGTTGTGTATTTGATGGCTGCCTGACCCCCTCTTCTTTTACTGTTTTTCAAGGGAGTATGTGTTTCGTAGATGGATTAGAGATTAAAAAGTCAGATAAATTTATTACACAAATGACTGAAACAAAACAGACATTTTCTGAATGGTTAGTATTTATGGAGTTAAACTGTTAGTTACAATCCTAACTAAATACTTTTAATCAAATGCAATCTGATTAAACTATCACAGACTTACCTTTTAGTTTAATATTACCCTTAGAAAAAAAGTAAAATCTTGCCCCACATAGAAACTGAAAGGTTTTTTCAGGACTTGAGACTATGGACAAACATTGGATTTAGTTGGCTGTCTAACAGTGATGTAAATGCATTTCCTGATCTATGATTTCTCATGTAAAAAAAAAAAAAAAGTGTATTTATAACTGAAATACTAAGTGAAACTTACAGAAATTTATATTCTTCTATTACTTAAAAATGGCAAATGAGATAGATGCTGAGATTTCTTGTCTTGTGGCAAATTATAACATGCTAGACATTGATAGAACAATTACATCACTGCTTGCGAGAGCTTAATCCACAGCTGTGTCTCTCATGAACTTCAGGAAGCAAAAGGTAATTCAGCAAAATGCTCCATGAGCTGGTAGCAAGATATTATATTTTATTTAACTGCATTATTCCTCTACCAGTTACAGCTCAATGTAAAAGAATACTACTGACTTTACTGGCAGTATTCCAAGACATTTAAACGTGCAAATTTATTTTTTATTGAAAATTAAAAAATACATGCAAATTCAAACATACTGATTTATCATAAGAAATCTTGAGAACTGTACAAAAATACCAAACTCTATCATTTTCCATCTCAAGTATAAATATACCAGTATACTCCAGCACAAAGGCATAATGATTGCTTCAGCCAAAGATGTTTGAATGCAGTAAAGGTCCTGTATGAGAACAGGACGTGAGATGACGGCCTATGAGTAGGGTGGAGTTCGCAAGGCAAAAACAAAACACCAAAACACCTGTCTGCTTCATACCTGCTTTGTTACTTTTCCTCTCTCTGTCAAAGAAATGGTCAGTCTCATCTTCATAAAGCCACTAATAATGTTTATTAAAATTATATTCTCCAAGGAGCAAGCATAAGGGCAAGTATGATGATGTCTTTTGGAGAAAATACAATCATTTCAAGTCTACTCAAGTTTAAAATGCTGCAAGAAATACCTGCCCATAAAAAATACTCTTTAAACAGAAAGGGACCCCAGGACCAGCTGAACTGGGAGGGCTCCACAGCTGCAAGCACAGAACGTAAGAGAACATGCCACAGCTGGCAGCGCACATTAGGGTTAAGTCCCCTGCAGAAAATCTGCACCTACTAAACAATGGGATGAATTTCATCTCAATTTCAGAAAATTGCATCAATTAGTTTATTATGCACAAACTCTTGCTTTCTTTTGCTTCCTTCAGTTTACAGTGTTATTTATAAATTAATGCATTTAGACAGAAGTTTAAAAATTACAGCAAAACAGTTTATTGGAGAAATTGAAGGTATGTGGATAATATTTCAGTTAAATTACATGAAATGACTCTAAAGTCACATAAA
Organism: Ara ararauna; assembly: GCA_028858755.1. Taxonomy (NCBI): domain Eukaryota; kingdom Metazoa; phylum Chordata; class Aves; order Psittaciformes; family Psittacidae; genus Ara; species Ara ararauna. The sequence goes on along the minus strand of CM054410.1, from coordinate 67,792,722 downwards.
GATAAAAGGGAATGCAACATAAGCTTAAGCACCTTTTTTGTGTTCTTTTTCCACGTTTGCCTTCTTATACCATACTTGGTAAAAAGGGACTTTCTCTACTCAGGCTCACTGTTTTTATTAAAATTCCTCTTGAAAATTGTGAAGTTTTCCAGTGGTAATTCACCACATTAAAACTAGATAAGCTTAAGAGCTTGTGGTGCTTGAAGTCTGATTATTTACCCATGTTAGGATGTTTGAATGGCACTTTGATTTAGATTGGATGTGAAATATGACATCTTAGCACAGTATCAAATACATTGCTGGTGTTTGATGCATAGCAACTGTTAAGTACAGCTATTATTCAGTATGGAAATGCATATTTTCAGCTATCTAATATACAGCTATACAGTTATAGTTTCATCATTTGCCAACACTTCCCTGCAAGAGGACCTGAGATATTAGCTATTTCACAGGAAATAACAAAGATGGCATTCTTTTTTTCCTTCCTCCTATAAAGTTATGCCTTATGTGACATTTTTCAGGACCTTAATGAATATAACAGATATCAAAATACTATACAAGCACTACTAGCAATACATAAAATACCACTATAAAATTATATTAGGGTGACCCCTTCTATAAACTGCTCACTTTTAGACATTGTTTTGTACAAGCTTTAGAAAAGGGCATGGTTAATCTCTCAAATATATTAATTAGTAGATTTCTAAAAGTTAAAAGAATTCTGAGTTGAAAAGTACTCTTACATTTTATTTCAATTTTGTTCACATTTATTATTGCTTGTAATTTTTTACATAATTTTTTCCTTTAATTTTTACATCCTTGTTATAACTGATGAACTGTAATAAACAACCTTGGTCACTAATCAAAGAGTAGCTATTAAAGTAAACTTCTTAATGGAACTTCTTAAAAAGTGGCAATCTGCTACAGGTAAAATCTGTGTCACTTTGTGTAATCCCTATACACATACTACTGTATGTGTTTTATTTCTGATTTAATGTACTTCAACTTTGCTATGAACTGCATATACTTCCTTTTGACCTGTAACAAGCAGCTAAATGTAATATATAGTCCCTATTATGGTTTTTAAAAAGTGCCTTCATAGGAATATATCTACAATTTACAAAATAAATGCAATACTGCAACAGAAAATCAAAGCAGCAAATGTATTACCCTGTATTAAAGCCAGCCCTGCTAAAATGTCCAGCACGCTTTTTAGCAGATGCACAGAAGATTTTTCTCTGCATCTTTGCAAACACATTTACTGTTTCTTTACCTTTTATAATTCAATATAGTGGAGAGACAAGAGTATCACAAAACATAGTCCTGTATACCCATTTAAATAAATGGATGTATTGGTGCTAATTGTAAGCAAGGATAGCACATGAAGACAGCTGGAATTACTGGATCTTCTTAGGGAACTGAATATTTCTCCCCTTGCATTTTGTTACCTTGTGGATGTGCAAGACAAGACTTCTTCCCCTCTTGCCTCTTATTTATGAGAAGAACCAGAAGCCCTCCAAGTGCTAGTTATCCTCTTTGACCTCATGATCTAAGGTCTAGACTGACCAGCAGAAAACTTGTGATTCCTGTATTTATCTGTGCTGACCTGTTTTGCTCTATCTGTCTGAAAAAAAAAAAGTTTACTGCTAATGGTTTTTTTTTACCCCTTGGTCAGCCTCCTGCAACACAGAAAGGTAGAGCATACAGAGAAAAGGTTTTCAGCAATTCACGTGAACATATTATGTAGGCATAATTAGAGTGATACAGAGTTTAGCTGACTATGTTATCAGCATTATTTCTGCATTTATTATCCTGATTTTCTGCAAGGGAGTACTGTGTGACTCTTAAGGTTTCTTATTTAATTAACTACTGTTAATTAAATTTTAAATTCTTTTTGAACATTAAAATTCTGTAAGTATACAAATAGTGTTGGCCTGAATACTTGCAATGCTACCCTAAAAATTACAAAGGTGATTTTATTCTAAACTTATGCTTTCGTTTTACCTCTGAAGAATATACTGAAAGTTGGGCTCATATGAACTCAACGCAAAATGTAGACAGTGATGTGATGGATCGGTTCAAATAATTCCAGTACCCTTTTGAAATGCTGATTTCATTTAATCTTCCAAGATACAGACAGACTAAAAATACATGCCACCTATGTATTTGGAAGTTTTCTCTAAGAGCTACATTGCTAATAATTTGAAAGAACAGAGGTGTACAGGTTGGCTGTTCAACTGATGAGGCTTGCATTTTGAAAGTAAGTCAGGATGATAATTTCATTCATATTTCTTGAACTGGCTATTTGGATTTGTATGAATTACTATTGCCAAAACAACTGTGACATATTTTAGATATGCTAGTAAAAATAGTTCCATTTTGTACAAATTTTTGAATAGCAAATATTGATTCTTTTTCCATTTGAACTCAAACACCTGATTTCCCATCCCATTTAGGAGAGCAAAGATATGCTGTAGCCTTCTTGCTTACTGTCTAGTAGTCATTTAGAAAGCAATATTGTCCTCAGACTTTAGGCCTATGAGTGGGAAAATTTCTACACGAGATGAGGGACCAGGTGTTTGTCAAGCTCATTTCATAGATTTTTAATCCATGGATTCTGTTAAGTGAATGCATAGAAGACATTCTTATCCTCATTGGACCTGCTTAAATGCTTTAAAAACAGACTACTTTTTGCTAAAGTGATAATGCAATGTATTAGTAATACGTTGTTACAAAGTGAACACTAAAGAATGTCCAAACTGGATGACACTGAAGATTTTTAAGTTTCAATGAAATGTGCTGATAAGTATGAAGTCACTATCTTTAAAAGGAATCTGCTAATTTATTATTAAGCTTCCTTTAGCCAAGTGTGCTAGATTTCCGTGATCTCCAGCAATAACTGCTTTGAATATATTTTGTTTAGCATTTTCAGTTGTCATCTTTCTAAGCAAACAGCTCCTCTACTGAAAAATATGCAACAAATCAAATTAATTAAAATGAATCAATTCAATTGGTGAAGTGGTGTTTTGGAATGACTCTGATGACCATAAATTCAAATTAAGGCTTGTACAACTTCTTCCTGGCTTTGGAGAGGCTCCTTGGTCCATTAGCAAAAGGAAAAAGGGAATCTGGTCACCCTGTTTGACAGCATTCACCCATGCTTGCAGAAGTAACTGTGCTGAGGGCTCATGTAGCCAGATTTTATAAACATATCATAAAACAGAGAATGAAGCAGATGGATATAATAGCAATTAATTTTACCTAATGTTAATAATCAGATCAGGCTAAGTATGATAGTGGTTGTACAGGAGCGGAATTGCTGCAAATTGCTGCAAAACTCTGATCATAGGCACAGTGTTTATAATTTTATTCATAGTATGCTTTGCTTGTTCTGATACTTCTTCAATTCAGGCAATAATGTGGGTTGACAGATTCAGTTTTTAAGGTAAAAGTATGATGGATATATGCTAATTCATACATGTTCATTGAATATATTTTTCCTGTGTTTTAATGATCAGATAGTACTACGGAGCACTTGTTCATTTTCAGGTTTTAGTAAGCTTTTAAACACAGTTAAAAAAAATACACACTATGCTTTATGGCAAATATCAATTGTCCTCTTTTGCAAATATGATGAACTCACCATTCTGTATTACATTTGATTTATTCACCAATCTAAACTTGTATATGGCTTCTGGTTTCTGCAGTCTGAATGAGGACCTAAGAAATGCGGGGACAGGACCAAAGTATTGCTCCTGACATTAGTTTCATAAAAGTAGTCTTTGTTCTGATGCTTCTCTACATCTCTCCTACTTTACAGGATCATCCTATGCTCATTTATATCTACTGGATTGAATACTTTAAAATATTATTTCTGTATTGAGTATTCATGTGTTACCTTTTGTCTTCAGCTGGTCTGAACTGGGAACCTACACTTTACTATCTATTTAGAACAGAAATAGATATATTAAAGGGATAGTAAACTGTAAAAATCCACAAAAATTTGTAAGAAAGTGTTGCATTACATTACATAATTACAGTGGAACAAAGTTTAGCTGACTATATATCAGCATTATTTATGCAGCTGTTATACTGATTTTCTGCAAGGGAATCCTGTGTGCCTTTTAAGGTTTTATATTAGCTACTAAAGAAAAACAAAATTATCTCCATATTGTTTTATTTTTTCAAATTTTCAGATTTAATGGTATTAGGACTTTATCCTAAACTAGAACTCAGTATTCACATGGAGAAAGGGAAGAATCTGATATGTTATTTATTTCTTGGTATGATAGGAGTACCTGATGATTGACGAAATAATGAGCCAGTCAGTTTTGTGGTGTTTTGTAATATAGTATTGCCACTGAGAGAAAATGATGACCATTCACATTAAATATTTAGGCTGATCATCATGTGGTGTTTGAGTTTTCACTACAAACCTATGGAGTGTTGAGAGCACCTGCTAAGCTTCCAAAATACTTGCTAGCTCTTCCAATTTTTCTCTGCTATTTTTACAGCGCTTCCACATCTACCAACATGTGTGATAGAAAAAAGAAAGTACTATCACAATAAATGTGAGATTTTTTGGTGGTTTTGACAATTTGTTTCAATTAGCCATGCCAGTTGTATGGGGAAAGAATTTGGGGAGTTATATATTCTATGATTCAGTTTTGTACTGACTTGCTTGTTCTAAAGACTGGTTTAAAACACATTAAAAAAATTAATAAGTTCTTTTTCTTTTAGGTGGGAGATGAAAGAAGGTGCAGATCTTGAAGATGAGGAGAAAGTTATGGTGGGACACTTAAAAAATGTTTATTTGACACAAAGCACTCCTACGTCAGAGGAAAAAGAAGAACAATTACCTTGACAGGTTTCGGGTAGCACCTTTTTCTGAATTCACCACGATTTAACTTAATGGATTAGTTATAACTGACAGGACTAGAAAGCTCAGGAATATATATATTGAGTAGGAGTCTTAAACTAAAGAACGTTCCCCTGTTATTGTCTAGTTACCCCATCCAGGCAGCAATTGTTCACACTTGCATCAGGTGAGCAACAATATATGAAAATGTAATGTCACAAAACTAGGAGGGTGTATCTCAATATTGAGGAGGCATAAACCTGAATGACAAACCAAGAACTGTTTTAGAAGTATAAAGCTCACTCTGAAAATAATGCAACTTTGGAAATGTACTGAGCAAACACCCGTGCTATGCTTCTATCAACCATTTTGGAGTCAGTCAGATTGCCCCAGTTAGTGTTGCTCAGGGACATTTTCTCTCCCTTGGTGCTTGTGTCCTGCCATTAAATCATCCAAAACATATGAAAAAGGACAGGTACAGGGCATGGGTCTGCAGTCCTTTGTGAATTGCTGTGGGATGAGTATGCATGGCCATTATTCCCGAGCAAAACCACATCAGTTTTATTGCACTTGCACACCCTAACTTAACATCCAGTGTATGTTATGGCTTAAAAGACGTATTTTAGAGAAACTTGTTAGCAGCTTTTAAAGTTTTGAGAACCATATTTTTATAATATGCTTAACTGTGCATATTATATTATAAAAGGAGTTATAGGCACTGCTCAAAGGACTACTTATACAGTGAACTGAGAAAAGAAAATGATAAAGAATGAAATATTTATTTCTGATATAGTAAAATTTCATTTTCATAGTGAGGCCTGTCTAATTTTCAGATTTTCCAAATATTAAATGTTTTTCTTTCCAGTAAAAGTTCTTCCTCAAAGAGTAAAAATAGCTGAGTTAGGGGGCTATTATGACATTATTTTTTATACAGAAATATACAAGTTAATATTTCCTTAGCTCTGGAGAAATAATCCATCAATTTTTTATTTGTTTCTTGCACTGAAAGTCCAAGGGAACTATTTCCTCTGCCTGATGAAGGACCCTGACAAGATCTTGCTAAGGTTGCAATCTTAGCTGCAGCTATTCCTGTTCTCATCATATCTTCTCACAGATGCTCTCACGGACATAACTCAGACCACCTGAATAGGAGGAAGGCAACTTTTTTTCCTAAAGACTTCAGCAGCATCACAGGAAACCATAGTGCTAAAGCTGCTGTAGGTTCTCATCTGAAACACAGTTTTTCCTCCTCTTAATTGCTCTTTTTATTTCTTCTTTTTTTTTTTTTTTTGTCATGTGTATAAATATCAGGCCATTTAAAATTAAAATAGCGACCACTGCATCTTACAAATCTCCAAAGATCTTGTTCCAGCACTGCATCAACTGTGAGTCACTGGTGCTTCAGAAATGCTAAAAGTATTACTTAATGAATAAAACAGACCTTTTCCTCTGATGCTGATATAGTCATTTCAGACCATAAAGATGCAATGAAATGTAAAAACAATTTTTCTTTGCTTTGTATTTCATGTTTGAAGATTAGTTGTGGTCTTAAGGCTTAAAACATGGCTACGGGGGATTACCCTATGACGGCAGGTGCAGTATTCTGACAAATGAGGCAAACATACTCCAAGGCATACCAATAACGTGTTAGTGCATGTAGAAGTTGGAGTTCAGAATATTCTTTCCTACTTTATCAAAATCTATTGTACATAATTAATTTTTTGTAATTTTTTGTCACATGAATTGAATTTTTTAGGCTGAGAAAATTGGGGCTGTTCAGCCTGAAGAAGAGAAGGCTGCATGGAGACCTCATAGCAGCCTTCCAGTATCCGAAGGGGGCTTATAGGGATGCTGGGGAGGGACTATTCATTAGGGACTGTAGTGAAAGGACAAGGGGTAACAGGTTCAAACTTAAACAGGGGAAGTTTAGATTGGATATGAGGAAGAAGTTCTTTACTGTAAGGGTGGTGAGGCACTGGAATGGGTTGCCCAAGGAAGTTGTGAATGCTCCATCCCTGGCAGTGTTCAAGGCCAGGTTGGACAGAGCCTTGGATGACATGGTTTAGTAGGAGGTGTCCCTGCCCATGGCAAGGGGGTTGGAGCTAGACAATCTTAAGGTCCTTTCCAACCCTAACTATTCTATGATCCTATGATTCTAATTTCTGTTGATGTGGTGAAACTCACTGAAATGCTTTCTGTGCAAAATCTTTCCTTCTGGGAGACACTTATTCTGAATAGGATAAACTCTGCAAGTGAAATAAACTAATCCAGAATAAAGCCCCTCACTTACTTACTCTGAAATTGAAATATCCAAACTGGTTATTATCCTTTAAATTCACAACACACCTGGTTCTGGACTAACCTGTAAACAGCCATGTTAAAAAACAAACCAACCAAACAAATAAACAAAACCAAAAAATGAAAAACAAAACAAAAAATTCTTCATAACCCTTCTTCCTTTCTCCCCCTGGCAAATTAATTCAGCAGTAACCCGTTGGGTAGCACAAGGACAATTTTGTCTTTCTTATAAAGAATATATTTATAATCTATACCACTGTGGAGCTGACAAGACAGAATAACTAGTCTGAATAGAATCACAGAAATCAGAATCATTTAGGTTGGAAAAGACCTTTAAGCTAACCGAGTCAAACTGTTAACCCAATACTGCCAAGGCCACCACTAAACCATGTCCCCAAGTGACACATCTACACATGTTTTAAACACCTCCAGGGAGGGTGACTCCACCACTGCTCTGGGCAGCCTGTTCCAATGCTTGGTAGCCCTTTTTTTGAAGAAATTTTTCCCACAATCCAATCTAAACCTCCTCTGGCACAACCTGAGGCCATTTCTTCTTGTCTTATCTCTAGGTACCTGGGAGAAGAGACCAACTCCCTCCTCACTACAACCTGTTTTCATGTAGCTGTAAAGAACAATAAGGTCTCCTGTTAGTCTCCTTTTCTCTGGGCTGAACAGCCCCAGTTCCCTCAGCTGTTCCTCATCACACTTGTGCTCCAGGCCCTTCACCAGCTCTGTTGTACTTCTCTGGACCTGCTCTAGCACCTCACTGTCTCTCTTGTAGTGAGGGGCCCAGAACTGAACACAGGATTCAAGGTGCAGCCTCACCAGTGCCCAGTACAGGGAGATCATCACTGCCCTGGCCCTCCTGGCCACACTGGTGCTGATATAGGCCAGGATGCCATTGGCCTTCTTGGCTGCCTGGGCACAAGCTGGCTCATGTTCAGCTCCATCAGTCAGCAACCCCAGGTCCTTTTCCATGAGCAGCTTTCCAGCTGCTCTTCCCCAGGCCTGGAGCGTTGCAGGGGGTTGTTGTGGCCCAAGTGCAGGACCCGGCACTTTGCCTTATTGAACCTCATCTCACTGGGCACAGCACGTAGATCCAACCTGTCCAGAGCACTCTGCAGAGCTTCCCACCCTCGAGCAGATCAACACTCCCACCCAACTTGGTGTTGTCTGCAGACTTACTGAGTGTTCACTCGGTCACTGGTCCAGGTCATTCACAGTGATTTTAAAGAGCACTTGCCCCTGTATTAAGCCCTAGGGAACACCGCTTATGACTGGCTGCCAACTAACAATCATAACAATATAACATAACTGAAAACAACATAAAAGCTGAACCTTTGCACAATAATTTATTTGGATGTTTTTTCTTATCAAATGTTTCTTTATGTATGCATATTTTAGAATATGCAAGCTAATGTGGTTTTGAAATTGAACTTGTCCCTCAGTCGGTACTGAGAAACAGCTGGGCTCAGGTTGTTGGCAATGTACTGATCATATTATCAAGACTTCAGGGTATAAAAGAAACATCATTTTGGCAACATCACTTATGCTGAATAGATACTGTTGCAACATTTACATTTGCTCAATAAAATTACAGTAATAATAATAGCTGTATAACTAAGATTGCTAAATAACGTACCATTAATTTCTCAAGACTGCTTACTTAAAACTTAAACCCTTAATTGAAGCTTGAAAGAGGTGATCATTTTTATATTGTAAGGTGTGTAAAATTAGGAGTACTTGTATAACAGATTGCTGCTTTCTTTGCCTTAATAAAACAATAGTCCTGTATTATTTTAAAAAGTTCTGCTGATTTTAAAATTGACTTAAGATTAATTTCATTTTAGAGAGTGATGTGTTCATAAAGCTACAATGTTTTGCTTTCTTGTTTTGTGTCCTGGCTCTTTGTTACTACTTGTTTATCCAAAACCATCTCACATTTACATTTAGCCTCAATAAATGAAGGCAAAAGGAGACATATTTGCTGGCTGCAGTGTGGGCCCTGTGTTGCATGACCACTGCAATCTGACCATGTTAACTGCTTCTGGAAAGGTAGTCAAAATAAGGGTTGAAGTCTTCTGTGTACAACAGACCTTTCTGAATGAGCAAAAGCTGGCCTTGTTGGCTCAGCTGATTTAGCCTAAAAGCAAATTTTGTATTTGTAGATATTAATTGGATCAGATAGTACAAACTATGCATCATCACTAACATTCACATCTAATTCTCATATAACATTTTAGTATGCTTAGCCCTTTTTAGTAAACAGGCTTGAACAGGAGACTTCATAGCATGGGCTGTCTCTAATTACGAGTTTAGTATCCAGTTCAGAGTGCTCCAAATCTTTAACATCTTGCTGCTTTTGAAAGGTAGTTAACAGAATTAGAAGCAGGGCAAAATTGAGAGAGCATTAATAGTAATGGAACTCAGACACACAAGGAAGAGAGATAATCTGGGGAGAAAGATAGCCATTGAGACAAAGCCCGGCCTTTTAATGACTGCTGTCCTGACAAACAGTGTGTCGTAGATCATGCTTTATTCAGAGAGAGGGATTTTGTGTACACTACAGGCAACAAAGCTATTTGTTCTGGAAATATGCATGATGGCAAATGGATGTTCTTTAATTCAACTCTATATCCTCACAGCAGTGCAAGGTAGGCATGAGTCTGGCTTCTTCCAATTAGCTTCCTCTGACTGAAATATTCCATTTCCCTCTCAGCTGGGAGGTCTTCACAAAACACTACTGAGTCTCATCTACAGTAAGATACCAATTATATGCTGATATAAAACAATTTTATGGAACACTTTAAAAATATGTGCAATAATTTTTAATGACAGACACTATTCAAACATCCAAAGCAACAGTCAAAAGACTGAGGAATTAGACCCATTGCCCAATTAGGCATGAAATGAGAGAGTAACTTGATGGCAACTGGGAGATTTCTAGGTGAGCATATAGATCTTGAGGAGGTCCAGGCTGGTGCAAAATTGCTCCTCTGTAGTAACTGTCTATGCTGTAAACAGTGATATGAATGGAAGCAGAAGCTCTAATCCTATTTTGAGTGTAAAGCCCAGAAAATGGACAAGGGTGAGCTTGCTTTTTCCCCTACCTTTGGACTCCAACTCTTGGGAAGCAGATAACATCAGCTGATATTGCCAGGTAGGCAGTACAAGAAAAGCATGCAAGGCCTTGAAAAGGTTGGGTGTCACTCAGGATCTTACAATACCCATTAGTAAAGTGTTGCTCTTTAGCAACAGAATCTGAAAATAGACTGTTAGGTATTATTGCAGCAAGTGAAACAGTGATACAGAGCTGATAAAAAAACCACTCTAAAAAGCAAGGAATCACTCAAGCATGCAAAAAAAATCCAAACACTTTTTTTTTTTTCCTGAAAAAGTGATTCTATCACATGTGTCTCAGGAAGAAGTAACAATTACCAAGTACTAATAACATAAAGTGATCATCTGAATTAAGACTGTATGTCTAAATTTAGTAGATGACTACCCCTAAACTGAAAAGGAGCACTCATGGCTAGTGCAAATTTGATGACTACCAGATTGAGCCCTTTAGATCCATGACAACTTCAGCTATTAGTAGGTTGCAGACATCTTTGAGTAGATACTTTATAGTATCTCCTACTGAAGAAAGTGTTTCAATGTTAAAATAGCTTATTATCTAAATTCTGCAGTAAATCAACCCAAGCTCCAACAGACAACAGTCTCCGTGTCTACACATTCCTGATTCACATCCATTCTCTATCTAGAAATGAGGCAAAGAACTGTATAATGGTGATCATATTCAACAGGTATGAACTTCTCCAGTTACCAGCACAAACAGCATGCCATGTCTGCCATGACAAACTCAGGTTTCAAACTTAGTTCCTGGTGGAGGTTGGCTGCAACAGCACATAACTTGGTCTTTTTTTTTTTTCAGGACAGCTTTTTAGAAACATAATCTCCCTTCAGTTCTCCCAGTAAATAAATACATTGATTAAAATTACTCCTACAGAACAAGCAGTCACTAGAAAACAGCTTATGAATGGTTACCAGTGAGCCCAAGTGCGTTCCTGAAGATAACTGTAATGACATGGTCATGTATAATTTGTCCCTAGATGAATTCACTGGATGACAGAAATATACACAACCAATACAGGTACTGCTGTCACTCAAGTTATACGTGGGTAGATAATTCATTTTCTAGACTAACTGTCATACAGACTTAAAGCAGTGTAGGTCCTATATGGGTAATAATTTCAGGTTTAGGATTGTCTGAACACTCCTGCTCCTAAAGTTGCACATGAATTTTGTACTATCTATGTTCTTCTATTGTTCTAAGATACCTGTGTTAGCTGGGATAGGAGGATCTGTTTGTCTGCCTTGCTTTACGTGATTTGTTTGCTACCGAAACTTATTTTTTACTCAAGTACTTTTAATTTACACTTCAAAATCCATAGCACATCTGTTTTCACAACCTACAAACACCTAAATACATACCCATAAAGCCTGATCAAACCTGATAGAATCTTAGATTACCAAGAATTTAATAAATGTAAAATTCAAACCAACTACCTGCAAGGTTATAATTCAAGAAATGCAGTAGTTGTTTTCACTTGAATTTTCACCTCCCTGTATATTCCAGAAATAACACCTTTAAGCAGTTGTTTGCTTATGGTCTGCACACTTCCTTGGTATCTTCCATTCTAGATAATAAACATGTCTTAAATAAGCTTTACTATGTAGATTAAGATTATGCTTTTCTTTTAGAGAATGGAACAAATACTGGGGAGCTAAGAGGTTGAAATGGCAGGTAGTTTACTGTCTACAGTAAAACAGGTGTGCTTTTGGGAATGAAATAATCTTGGCAGTAATCCTACCTGCAAGTATGCATTAACTTCAGGAGATTGATGGGTGGACATGTGCTATGAAGACTGTCTTCAGAGGCAAATGGGTCAGGTCTCTTCAAACAGCAACATTCTGTTCCAGTTAAGGCTCCCAAATTTCACACATGCCTATCCACTTTATGAATGAACAGACTGATGGAGGTTGTTGCATTAATACAAGGCAAATGTGGAATGTTAATCATCTGGCCTTCTCTTCTCTCTAGAAAAGTAATTAATGAGAACATGGTAGACTGTTCTTTATTTCCAACAAATATGCAGGGTCCTGATCAAGCAAGACCATACTTCTACCAGACTTTGGCATCAGCACAGATACCTCCATACTAAGAAGTTGGAGAATGCAGTTTAGTTTATCATGTTTCAAAAATGCTGCACATGCCTGGTGCGGTTCTTGGATTTGTGAACCAAAACTGACCAGTCCTGTGACCCTTTCACTTTCATTCCCTTTCTTTCTCATCCTTCCCCAATTTAGGCTGAGCTGTCAGTGTTATGATCATTTGTGACATTTCCATATGAGGCTGGAACAGCCTCACAGACCACATCTCATGCAGCATTGTAGAAAATACATACAAAGCAATTAACTGTCTCACAGAACAGCCACTGCATACAGACGAGTAGCTCTCTAGGCCCAGTTTTTGTTAAAAGTTTTTGCATTTTAACCCTACGCTCTAACATTTGGAAGGGCCTCCAATCTGACAAGTGTCAAGGTGAGACATACTTACTTGTTCTGTAGGAACTTGGTAGCTTGGATTTGTTTAAAGGAAAGGAGAGGATGGGAAAGAGACTGTTTATTATTATGCTTACAGTGCTGTGTCAACTCTATTACTTCTGCTGCTGGTTTGGTTTCTTTCCAAATGGACTGATTATTGGTCAACACATGATGGCTACAGTCTGCTTGAGTAGTTTGGGCATTGATAAAATCACTGTAACTGCCAGCAACACAAGCAATTTGTGAGTTTAGTCTCTTCAAAAAGTGTCTGTCATGGCAGTAGGTGCTATAGGAATTAATTCAATCTAAATATCTCTACTAAAATAGTCTATCATTAACATGCTCTCTTAGTTCAGCTTTGTCAGGTCGTTCCCTGATAACTAAAGTATTTCTTCTCTCATTAGCAGTGGAAAGGAGAGAAAAACGCTGGTATCCTATGTGCCATGCTTTTTTAGGGATCTCATTTTTCCAACTCGAGTTCCAAAAGGTGCACTTAGACTATGTAATGGAAAATGTACCATGTATTTGCTTTTCCATTTTATGTGTACACAAATTGTTTAGAAGACAGTTGTACAGTTTTTCAAAAAGTTATATAATACCCTGGAGCAGTCATCTGCTCTTACATGCATAATTTATTCAAAAATTTGTGGAGTTGAGGAATTCATATTTTGGAACAGAAAAATTATAGGCATGCTAGTATGTTCTTGCAAAAATCAATCACATAATCATGTATTGAAATAAAATATGTCAAAATTCAAAGGAGAATTAAATTGTTTGCACATGTAACAGCAGTAAAATAACTTTGCAAGGTTTGCATCATAAACCCATATATCTATAAAGAGTAGAACACAGACCATAAAGTTCTGTCAGTAGCATTGCTTTCGATCTTTGTTTCATTCCACCAAAACTTTTCATATCAGTCTGGCATTTTTTTGTACAACTATATACTGGACCAAAGAATTAGGAGTGGTTACTTGAAATATAGATCATATATATTTATTCTCTACAACAAATGCTAAAGCAGTAAGTGAAAAACAAAGACATAACAGACTGTAAAAACTCTCAAGAACATATAACAAGGCATAAGAGTGAATGTCATGACAGATTTATGTATGTTCGAGTTTCAGCAAAAACTGCTGAAGACAAATTTGAGAATATTTGTATATCATACTTTTGGCACAATAGCAGGAACAAAAATAAATTATCCAGGAATAAGACATAAGAAACAGATTCAGGGTGTAAACATCAAGCCGAGTGAGAATTTTGAATTAAGGAAAACTTTCAAGCCAGAAGAAAGAGAGGTTTTTCAAGCCTTGCAGAGCACTCAAGAACAATGTTGCTTTTTCATAAGTTTTCAGCATTTCACTTTTTTTTTTTTTTAAGTTTCTAATTTAATTCTTGTGAAAAGTGTTTCTCAAAAGGTAACACATTGTCTTTCTCAGGAAAGCTAACGTTTTTATTTTTCATGAAATGCATTCTCCGTATTTATGCACTATACACGGTACACAAAAAAGCCTATTCCATCGATGTCAAGCCAAACGAACAAATGAAAAGAAACTGCAAAGGGAATTCTAAAGAGAATTTGTTTTTTCTTTTGGGCTTAGCATCAGAAAGAATTTTTGTGTCCCAAAAGACACAGGATAACTTTTCCTAATCATCACACTTCTTAACGGTTTCTATTCTTAAATGCTAGGTGATAAGCTTATGCCTTTTTTTTTTTTTTTTTTTTCTTTTTCCTTTTTAACCTCTGGAAATATCAGCTGTCACCGGGAAAAAAAATAGTTTAATTTTTAAGATTAAAAAAATCCACATTTTCCAGTTCTGCATCTGATAAGAACTGGGTTAAAGCTGATCAGTAGTGAGGCCTCTATCGTGCAAGCATATTGCTTGGCATTAAAAATCTTGTGATTTGCATCAAGTAGGTGACAAGGCAGTCAGTAGGATAGAACAAAAGTAAAATGCATTTTTTCATGTAATTCTTCTGTACCTTGATACCCTTTGCATCTTTTTGTCTCAGCAAAGGAATCCTAAACTGGATTATATCCTGCAATTTCAGGATTCAGTGCAAAGCTCAAATGGAGTAAACAGACCATTACATTTATTGCAAATGCAAATCCAGCCCATGTAAAACAAGTAATCAGTCTTGGCATACCCCTCTTGTGAGGGTTAGCATGCTCTTAACCAGCAGTAATCTGACAAAGAACTAAAGATGTTAGTACTTTGCCAGATGCTGAAAGCAGAAATGTAGTTCTTGTGAGGGAAGGGCTGTGGTGTCCTACCAGCACTGAACACAAGAGGATTTAACAACTGCTTATGAAAGTTGCATTGCAGGATAGCTATTAAAATCAGACATCCTACTTGCTACAGTCATCTATCAGCTGCTTCTAAAATCCTGCCCACCTTCTGTGTGTCATCTGGAGGAGATAAAGTTTTAATTGTGAGTGGGTGGTATAAAAAAAATAGAAAAAAGACAAGGCACCTTCTGTCATTCCAAATTTCTTGTCCTATCTTGCTTTCTGTTTCTGCATCTTTGTGCTAGTTGAAGTTTTGAAGGCAGCTTTTAAAAAGACACACACACACAAAAATTAAAATCAGTAGAAACAAATAAAATCTAGGTCAACAAAGAGCGTTCCATAAGGAATGCATAGCCAAGAATGGGAATAAAAATTACTGCATATAGCAGCTTTTTCCCTTTTATACTTTGACTCTTTTCTCACCTAACTTTCAAATAATTCCTAGTTTCTTTGGTATCCATTACCAAATTCCTTTCTTGTCAGTTTATTCATTTATATTTATGATGTTAGGAGCTTCTTCCTTGTTTCCACTAAGCTCCAGTTTTAAACATCAGAAGCTCGCATTCTGGGGTTCAAAATGGTTTCATTCATAATATTTTCATTCAGCTTTTCTGTTCAATTTTTTGAGTGGATGAGACTTGACTTTTTTCCAGCCATTTGAAATAAGCCTTGTTGAAGCAGTATTTACATTACTGTAATAAAAACTGTCTTCAGACCATAATCACTTGTCAGACACAACAAATATTTGGTTCCCTTGGTGTGATCCTCTTCAGATATGATGATGAAGTCTTAAAATAACTTCTACCATCTTCGATACAGTTCTGAGTTTCATTTTTTGCCTCCAAATTAAAAAAAAAAAGTATTTTCACACTGACACACTAAAAATTTCATGCTTTGTCATGCAGACTGCAGCCCTCAAGTGAGAATAGCTTTTCTCATCTTCATGCTGCAGACAGACACTCACAGAGCCACTCACCCAGCTCCGTGCCTCCTTCATTGGTCAGCTAATCCGCTGTCTGCTTATCTCACATTCCCAGTGCATCCCAGGCCCTTCCTTCCAAGGTATTATTATTTAGTGGCTTTCTTGGAAGTCTCAGGGCCTTGTTTCTGAGTTTTATTTCCCCCCCCCCCCCCTTTCTGTGCTGTTTTCAGTGCAGTGCTGCCACTATTTTACATGACTAGCAGTTGACAATTTTTCTCTTTGAAACAACCTGTCTTTAAAATTCAATTTCCTAATTGTTTTGTGGGAAAGAAACACATTTTCTGGCCTTTATTATTTATATATTGGGAGGGAAAAAACAAAGGCATGGGAACAGAAACTACTCCATTAGGGATCAAGTCCATGCAAACACATGATAGATGTCTAGTTTGTGTTAAAAAAAGAGGAGAAATGCCTCTCTCCTGCAGATCCATGACCATGACGATTGGCTTAACCACTGCAGCAAGACAGAGAAAACCAGATGTTGTAATGTCTTCAAGAAACCTTAATGTCTCTAAGAAAGACCTCCTTCCTAATGAGTTCATAGCAAAGATTTTATGTTCTTTCAGTTCCTGATTTTGAACTTCATGCTGTTAAATTTAATTCCATTTCTCTCATTCTAGTCAAGAAGATCATTACTCGTAATACCTTTCAACTTATTGTCACCTGCAAATTTCATGGATGCAAATCAAATTCTTATTTCTGTCTCATTAATAGCTATATTGCACATATTATGTTCAAAACCTCATCACAGTCCCCAAAGAGTGCTCCTGTTCATTTCTCTCCTTTCGGCTTAGGCTATTGCAGTCTTCTCCTTAGCTACTCCACATCCACCTCACCAGTTAATTCTGGTCTGAATCATCCTACCCACCTTCAGTAATATTCCCCACAGGGAATCTGTTCCTTAACTGCAGTTTAGACACAGCAGGGTGATAAGTACTGGAATTACGTGATCTGCTCTGGGTAGCACCACTAAGCAACTTACAACACTTTCTATTCATATCTATGTTCACAAGTAAGTCAAAACCTGGTCTAACTCTATATAGTATTAACTGGGCAATCTAAGGGGAGTTGGTGCAATCCATCTTATTTGGAAAGAATTTATACAAAAAGGTTTTTTTTCTACACATTTTAATCTCCTCATGTTTCCTACACTTCCATTACAGTCACAGAGACTACCTGTCTTTGAAGGAAAATATAACAAATGCTGCATCCACCCATCAGATTTAACTAGATCTGCAACCTCCTATGGACTCGATAAACACAGGCCGTCATTAAAAACATGTAGACCAGGACAGTTTTCATTACATGACCACATACTCTTTTTGCAAGAGACTGTTGTTTCATATGCTGCATGGGATGAACAGTGCTACTGACACCGAATTAATTTAGTTTTTCACTGTATAATAGTTGATACCAAATTAAATTAGTATTTCACTGAATATAAAAACTTAGACACAGACAGGGCTACAAGGACTCTTAAACTGAAATTTTACTGTGTATAGAGGCTACAATTCTCAAGATGAGGAAGGCATGCAACAAGAGAACCAGATTCTTGTCTCAAACCAAATTAGGCCTTCCTCCTATTGGTAACGCCTGAGAAATAAGTAAATGGCTGTGAAAGAAAACAACTCAAAGAGCTTCTTAGGGTTATATATTAGACCAAACAAGAATATGTAGTTAATTGTAAAGACTAAACACACATTCCAATGTGCTTAACTAACAGATTTCCATAAAAGAGTAAAATGAGTAGGGGTATCTCTCCCAAATGACCACTACAACCCCCACAGATTTCTCCTAAAAATTCACAGCACCTGCGCCACAGCCTTATCTACCCATATTATCATATTCAATAAGTAACAAGAATTGGGTGGGCATTTCATGGAATTATAATGAACATGAGAATAAGGAAGATATATAAGCTGTAAACTGTATCTTCTCAATATGCATGACAGGCAGAGTCATGGACATTAGGGTACCCATGGACATGGTGCCCTAATAAAGTTGTATCAGTTTCTAACCTGTCATTCTGGTCAAAGAGTCTATTTCCCAGATTTTGGTGACACTACTGTAATAACCAGCAGCTCAATGCCTTGTTTTCTCTATGTTCTTTGAAAAGAAGGGTAAAATCCTGGGATTTGAAGGTCTTTTACAAAACAAATTTCTACAGCATCTGAGTATTTAAAACTTCAACTTACATAAGCCACATAAGTAAATGACAGTTTTGCTTAAATTGGGAATTTAAATTAATGCAAAGCAGTTTTAATAACCTTGGATGGTCAATAAAAAATAATGCCCACCTGACTTTAAACACATCTGATGTTCTACAGCACCCTGTGTAGGTAAATCACACATTCTGTCTATTTCAGATTAACTATTCACACTTCATACTTCTGAAAACTGAACTCAAGAACCTTACTGGATGTTCAACAAGCAATAAATAAATGGGCTTCATTACTGTATCCAGAGCCATCTGTGAATGCTCTAGCATTAGGAGGGATAGAGGAATAAAGAAAAAAACAGACACAGATGTTTAAAAAGAATCAAAACACTCCATTTGTTTAGCTACAATAGTAAGCATTCAGATCAGGTTTTTTGCTTGTATTGGCCTACTACTGTTATTACTGTGTCCTGGTTTCAGCTGTAACAGTTTTTTTCTCATTCTTAGTAGTGGGTGCAGTGCTGTGTTTTCGACTTCAGTCTGAGAATGATGCTGATAACACACTGATGTTTTTAGTTGTTGCTAAGTAATGCTTATCCCGATTAAGGACTTTCTCAGTCTCATACTCTGCCAGTGAAGGAGTGGAATGGGAAGCCATGAGGAAGCAGAGACAGGACACCTGTCCCAAACTAGCCAAAGGGGTATTCCATACCACAGCACGTCATACCCAGTATATAAACTGAGGGCAGTTGGCCAGAAGGGCCAAATTACTGCTGAAGGACAGGCTGGGCATCAGTCAGCAGGTGGTGAGCAATTGTATTGTGCATCACTTGTGGTTACTGTTTCTTTTCGTTACCCTGTTTTACTTTCATATCCTCTCCCTGTGTTATTTCCCTTATCATTATTATTGGTGGTAGCAGTATTACTTTTGTATTATACCTTAGTTACTGGACTGTTCTTATCTCAACCTGAGGGGTTTACATTCTTTCAGTTCTCCTCACCATCCCTCTGGGAGCACGGGGGGAGGAAAAAAAAGGAGGGAGTGCACAAGCTGCTGTGTGGTTCTAAGTTATCGGCTGGGCTTAAACCACAAGATACTGTAGATCACAGAAGACTGTAAAGACACTAGAACTCCTCAGTCCTATGTGCAAACAAAAGGTAAAAACCCAGTGAATGATGACTTACCAAACTCTACCTCTGTTTCATCCTCACTGCTGCTATTTGGAATTTTGGGATCAGTCCTCTAATGAGAGCTGGAGACATCCACTTCCAACCTGCTGCCTCTTTGTAATATTAAGAACTTCAAATCTCTAGTTAAAACTTCTTTGCTGGTCAAGCATCTCCAAAAACACTACCTTATTTTAATCAGGTTTTCCACCTTAAATCCTTCTCTGGACCTGCAATTAGCAGGGCTGCATCAAGATCACAGGCAGGGCACTTCTTTAGCCATTCTGCTCATGCAAACCACCCCTGAAACTTGTTTCTGACTCCTGCATTCTACCAGTTCATTTTTGTTGCTTGTGGTTTGGGTTGTATCCCCAGAGCGTGAGCAGCAGGTCAAGGGAGGGGATTCTGGCACTTTGCTGCACTCTGGGGAGACTCCCCCCTGCAATCCTGCATCCAGCTCTGGGGCAACACCACAAGAGGGACATGAAGATGTTGGAGCAAGTCCAGAGGAGGCCATGGAGATGCTGTGAGGGCTGGAGCAGCTCTGGTCTGGAGACAGGCTGAGAGAGCTGGGCTGGTTCAGCCTGGAGAAGGTTCCTTAAGGGGAGACCTTAGAGCAGCTGCCAGTGCCTAAAGGGGCTGCAAGAAACCTGGAGAGGGGCTTTGGACAAGGGCCTATAGGGACAGGACAAGGGGAATGGCTTTAACCTGACAGAGGGCAGACTGAGATGAGATCTTAGGCAGAAGTTTTTCCCTATGAGGGTGGTGAGGCCCTGGCACAGGTTGCCCAGAGCAGCTGTGGCTGAGCCATCCCTGGCAGTGTTCAAGGCCAGGTTGGACAAGGCTTTGAGCAACCTGGTCTAGTGGGAGGTGTCCCTGCCCATGGCAGGGGGGTTGGAACTGGATGAGCTTTTAGGTCCTTCCAACCCAAACTAGTCTGGGATCCTGTGACAATTCTGTGAAATATTTTCTTTTTACAAAAGCAAAGCTGTCAAACTGGAAAGTGGAACCATGACCTCCCAGAAATCTGCAAGCCCTGGGCAGCTGCCCCAGCTCCAGGGGCCTGGTGCACCGCGGGGTCAGCAGGACCGGAACTTTACCCCGACCGAGCTTCACCCCTCGCAGGCCGCTGGCGCAGCGCCTATCCTGAACGCGGCCGGGGCCCGAACGGGACAAAGCAGCAGCCGGCCTGGCCCCCCCTCCGGCTCCACTTCCGGGTTCCCCGCCGCGGCCCCGGGAGCTGACGTCACCGAGCGCGGACCCCGGAAGTGGAGCCGGATCGGGGGCGGGCGGTAGCGGGAGCCAGAGCGGCAGCTTGTTCCCTGCGCCGCCGCCGATGGGCGCCAGGTATGTGCTGCGGGCCGGGTTGGGCCCCGCCGGGGACAGGGACAAGCGGGGCTGAGGGAGGGGGGCCGCTGCCTTCGCCCCGTCAGCGGCCGTGGCGAGCGGAAGGACGGCGGCGGCGCCCGGCCTCCCCCCGCCGTGCTCCCCTCGCAGTCTGTCCCCTGGCGAGAACGCTGGGCGCGCGGCCTTGCGTGTGCGCGGCGGTGGGGCTGAGGCGGCGGCGGGGCTGGAGGGGTCTGTGGTGTGTGTCAGCGGGGGGCCCCCGAGCTCTCCGCGCCGCCCTCGTCCCTCCGTGAGGCTGACACGGGATCGGTCCCGGTCCCTGGCCAGTGCCGCGGTCCTGGCGGAGCCAGTGTGGGTGCGCGCGGGGCCGCGGACTCGGTGTCGGGCCGTCCCCCTTGTCCCGTGGCCGCCACTCCACGTGTTTCCATATTTCTACACGTAGATGGAGCCCAGAGCGCCCGGTGGCAACGATCGTTCGCAGCGGTCTAAACGGTTTAAAGGTTTCTCAAATACACGGCCGCAGTCACTGCTGCAGCTTTTGGTGCTGTGATCGGCCGCTTCCACAAAACAAGACTTGTCAGTTTTCTGTGTTACCTAATGCAAGTTGTAAATGAGCATAATTTTCCCAACTTCATAGCACACGCGGGCTTGAGGGGTCATTTGCACCCAGAGTTTTGCTTGCGTTGCTACGTGTGATTGAAAACTTCTCTCTGGAGTGAAGTTTCTCATAGTTGGTCTGGCAGCTTCAAAAGCCACAGGGGGTATTTGTCTCTTCTGAGTTGTGAACACAGGGAGGTGATTTTTCGCTTTATTACTGCAAGTTGGGTTTGTTTTGGCAATGAGATGACTCTAAACTCATAGTCCTAAAACATCAGATGTTGAGCATCTATAGTGCTTTCACAAAAAAAAAAACACATGCGCTTTGTTTTTTAAAGAAATCCTGCCTTCTTTTTTTGGTCTATTTGAAGCTAAATACCGAAGCTTTCATCAAAGAATATGCCGTTTTCCCTCCAGATAGTTAACTTTTAGCTGTGGTGTTACATGAGGCAAGCTGCTCCATCTCATGTGGGAGGGCTTAATGAGTCTACACAAGATGTGGCATCAACTTTATGTTATTGCTGCATGAAGTATTTGACAAAGGTAGTTAAGTTTCAGTAAGCAGGTACCAGACCTTGGTAAGGACATACCAACGCTGGTTAAAGAGGTGTCATAGTATCAAAAACAATTGCAAAACTAACTGGGTATCTTTGGTCTAAACTGCACCATAATTTGGGTGGCACAGTAAAGAATAGGATAGTGACACTGTGCCTTCGAAGAAGAGCAGTTACCACTAGTACAGCAAAAAGATGGGGTCCTTTTAGCAATCATTAGTATTTTCTTGGTGATATTAGTGAGACTGTGGGTGAAAGAGGGTTGGCAATATGTTATGCTGTCCCTGGTAGAGCTGTCTGGTAATAGCCTATTGGTTAGAGATGTCTGTGGGACAATAAAATAAGGTATTATGTAATTAGGTAGGAAAAGATAAAGATGCTGTTGTGTAGGAAAAACTAAAGACTTGGCAGTCAAAGATACTTAATGGCTTAGGGGGTTATCGCCAAGTGATACCGATGTAAAATATAGGAAGCATGTCTTCATGTGATCCTCTGGATTGGGAATTGATGTGGTGTTCTGAGTGTTTCAGGTATTATTTCACTTTGGTTTTTACTCACAAAAATGCTGGTCTAAATTCACAGGGTGGCTTTAGACAGAAGCCCCAAGTGGTGGCTGTCTCTGCTGCTGAAGTTGCTGCCATTACTTCTGCCTGCCTGCCTGTGCTGGAGGTCTTGTGTGCCACCCCCGGTGCTGGTCTGGGCACTCCCCATACCGCCTTTGTCAAAAGAGGGTAGGCAAAGGCAGGTGTAATAATTACAGTGTTGAAGCTGACCTGACTCTTTGTGTCTGAAATAGGTTAGCGGGTGCTGGTAGGTGTAGGAATGAGATGAAAACTTCCAGCAGGCCAGCAGTACTGAGCAGCTGGAGGTGGACATGGGCATCGTCATTTCAGAAGCACAGTGCATGCTCAGAGTGCTGTCTGCCTTACTGAAATACCTTTAATTATTGGAGGTTTTTTCACCAGTGCCTGGATTTTGTCTGTTTTCTTCAGGTTGCTTATTCAGTGATTGCCGCCAATTATGACTGTATGTTAATCTGCTAGTTGACTTGACCATGGTCTTTACTGAACTGCATTTTATATACTGGTTAGCTAATGTTTGGGAGAGCCTCTCCTTATAATTACTCAGTGGGGATTTATCTGTTGGTCTCTCTTCTTTTTAAGTTCACAGCCTTATTTTTTCTTTTGCCCCCTGAAGACTCGGTGCTGACTTTGGAGGTTTTGTCCATTGCAGGCTCTGTAGAAAAAGTTCTGAATGCAACTCTGTTGCTGGTACTTTGAATTTGACCCACTGTTCCTTTAGGGAACAATGTGTTGTGCTGACTGATGAGTTTTTTAGATTTACAATAGATTGCTAGAATTCTTTGAAGTTAAGCATACAGACAAAGAATGAATGGATATATTTTTTTATTTTTTCCACTCACTTACTGAAACAAATTGGATAACAGTTGACAGAAAAACATCTGCTTATGAAATTTAATGGTGCCCTATGAATTTTTTTTTGTGCGTTATAGTTGAGACTGTTTTATTCTCTCTGTAAGTGTGGTCATATATCTATCTACTTAACCTGTAGATCAGTTTCACAGATTTGCACTGAAATATACAGAATTCCTGAAGTACAATTTAATGGACTTAAATTAGTTGTTTCTCATGGACGTTCTTCAGTTTTTTAAGTGACATGGTTAGAATGTGCATTATATATACACACTTTTTTTATTTTTCAGAGGAAGACTCTGGAATGAGGACTGACTACTGTTGGTGAGTTTATTCACAGCATTCCTCACACTGTACTTCTCATGCAAGGGTGTCTTTTTGGAAAGTGAAAAGACACAGCATTCAATTTTCTATAACCATTGCTTTTCTGCTCAGCTCATCACCAGGTATTTATTAGTGCCAGTTTTGGCAGTGGGTTTTGTTTTATGGCTGGCTGCTTCTAGGAATGAGGCTGGAACCCACAAGTAGTTTTCCTCCAGCTACAGACCCACCCTGTTAATAGAATGCCCATGATGCAGTTTTGCAGCCTGTTCACATTTACATCCCCACTGCTGGAAGGAGAAGGACGCCTTTCTTCTTCCTGCCCCATCCCTCTTGGACATAAGAGATCACCAGACTGCGTAGCAGTGCAGTTTTATGTAGTTGTGTTTATTCACATTGCACTTTCCTGAAGAGTATTGGGCTCCAGCTTGATGGAACTGCAGTTTGTATTCTGTTGAGGAGGTGAACGAAGAGGAAAGATGAACCGTAGAATTTATCCGGCTAATTTTCATAGAATCATGGAATAGTTAGGGTTAGAAAGGACCTTAAGATCATCTAGTTCCAACCCCCCTGCCACGGGCGGGGACAGCTCCCACTAAACCATGCCACCTAAGGCTATGTCCAGCCTGGCCTTGAACATCGCCAGCGATGGAGCATTCACAACTTCCCTGGGCAACCCATTCCAGTGCCTCACCACCCTTACAGTAAAGAATTTCTTCCTGATATCCAATCTAAACTTTCCCTGTTTATGTTTGAACCCATTACCCCTTGTCCTCTCACTACAGTCCCTCATGAAGAGTCCCTCCCCAGCATCCCTATAGGCCCCCTTCAGATACTGGAAGGCTGCTATGAGGTCTCCACACAGCCTTCTCTTCTCCAGGCTGAACAGGCCCAACTTTCTCAGCCTGTCTTCATATGGGAGGTGCTCCAGTCCCCTGATCATCCTTGTGGCCTCCTCTAGACTTGTTCCAACAGTTCCATGTTGTTTTTATGTTGAGGACACCAGAACTGCACACAATACTCCAAGTGAGGTCTCACGAGAACAGAGTAGAGGGGCAGGATCACCTCCCTCGACCTGCTGGTCACGCTCCTTTTGATGCAGCTCAGGATACGGTTGGCTTTCTGGGCTTCAAGCGCACACTGCCGGCTCGTGTTCATTTTCTCATCGACCAACACCCTCAAGTCTTTCTCTGCAGGGCTGCTCTGAATCTCTTCTCTGCCCAACCTGTAGCTGTGCCTGGGATTGCTCCGACCCAGGTGTAGGACCTTGCACTTGTCATAGTATCATGGGTTTAGCTGTAGCAGTCATTTTTTAACTCCTTAGTAGCTGGTGCAGCGCTGTGTGTTTTTATTTTGGGCCTGGGAGCAGCGCTGATAGCACCAGTGTTTTCAGTTACTGCTTGGTAATGTTTTGGTCTGACCAAGGGCTTTCTGAGTCTCATGCTGTGCCAGGGAGGAGGGGAAGCCGGGAGGAAGCAGAGAAAAGACACCTGACCCAAACTGACCAAAGAAGTATTCCATGCCCCAGCACATCATGGCCAGGAAGTAAAAACGGAGGGCAGAGACCGGAAGGGTGGGAGTGCTCTGCTTGGTCAGGCTGGGTGTAGGTGGTGAGCGATTGTGTTCTTTCCTTGTATTTGTCTTATCATTATTATTATTATTATTATTGGTGGTAGCAGTAGTGGTCTTGAGTTATACCTTAGTTACTAAACTGTTGTTATCTCAACCTGTGGGAGTTGCATTCTTTCGATTCACCTTCCCATCCCCCCAGGAGCAGGGGGAAGAAAGAGGGGGGAGTGAGCAAAACTGCATGAGTTATAGAGGCTTAAACCACGACTCATGGTTAAACTTCATAAGGTTGGAATCAGCCCACCTCACAAGCGTGTCAAGGTTCCTCTGGATGGCATTCTTTCCCTCCAGCATATTAACCGAACCACACAGCTTGGTGTCATCTGCAGGCTTGCTGAGGTCACACTCAATCCCACTCTTCATGTCACCGACAAAGATGTTGAACAAGAGCGGTCCTAACTTCAGTTGCTGAGGGATACCACTCGTTACTGGTCTCCAGCTGGACACTGAGCCATTGACCACAACTCTTTGTGTGTAGCCATCCAGCCAATTCTTTATCCACCATGTGGTCCACCTATCAAATTGATGTCTCTCCAACTTAGAGACAAGGATGTCGTGTGGGACAGTGTCGAACGCTTTGCACAAGTCCAGGTAGATGACATCAACTGCTCTACCCCTCTCCATCAGTTCTGTAGCTCCATCATAGAAGGCCACCAGATTGGTCAGGCAGGATATCCCCTTAGTGAAGCCATGGTGGCTGTCACCAACCACCTTGCTGTTTTTCATGTGCCTTAGCATGCCTTTCAGGAGAATCTGCTCCAAGATTTTGCCAGGCACAGAGGTGAGACTGACTGGTCTGTAGTTCCCCGGGTCACATATTTTCCCCTTCTTGAAAATGGGGGCTATATTTCCCTTTTTCCAGTCGCTGGGAACTTCACTTGATTGTCATTATTTTTCAAATATGATGGACAGTGGCTTCGCAACTTCATTTGTGTTTCTGCTTTACAGTTAGTTTTAGGATTCTTCTGGCTTCCTGTTGCCCAGCAAAAACTTAGGGGCATAAGTCTGTGCAAAGCCTGCTATATAGCTATTTGAGGTTTGGAAGTACTGGTTTTTAGTACCTACCTGAAATAAGTTTTATCTTGGCAACTGCAATGCTAGCTGAATCAATATAATTAGTACAGTGGTAAATTTAGGAAACTCCTCTGTCAGTAAATAGTTTTTTTTTCTCAGGCAAACAAATGAAAGAAAGTGTTCTTTATCATATGTCTAGCAAGAGTGATGATGTTTAGAATGAGAAATGGTGCGTGGTGTCAGATGGACTGCAAATTGACCAGTTCTGGTGTTGACTGAAAGCAGGTCTGTACCTGAAGCACCAGTGAATGTTAGTATTTATGTCTCTTGATGTTTGTGTATTTATAGTCAGGCCTATCATAGTACTGTGTTCCTCTTGGTAGTTTATTATCAGTTGCTAATTAGGAAGTTTTCCTGTTTGCTGCAAATTTCAAGTCAAAGTTTAAATACTTATTTTTTTGAGAAGGACATATAGAAAATCTTTTGGACTATACTGAGAATATTCTTGATTACTCTTAAGTCCCTCTAGGCATCTCCAAGATGTAGATAAGAAAGATGAAATTTAATAAGAAGGTATCTTTGGAAATTGTGCACTATTTCCCAAGACAGCTAGGCTGGATTTGTCTGAATTATAAACTTCATAATGTTGCCATTTTCCATTTGCAGTTAAATATTTTAAGATATTTGTTTTGAATTCTTTGTAATATACATACTGCACTGGCCTACTGAGCTTCCTTTGCCACGTCAGCTTTATGCAGCTGAATGACAAATGCTCCTGGTGAGACTCAGGAAAAATAGGTTCTCCTGTTGCTCGTCATCCCTTTACTGAAGTATATTTTGGCTTAGGAGCAGGCGTAGCGGACCTCATTTGTGTTTCATTTCTGCTACATGCTGGGAGTTAGCAGGTCTACTGTACTTTGCAGCCATTGCATACCTCCGTGTTTGAAGGAAAAAACTGTCTTGATTTATTAGAGAAATGACGGCTTGTCTGGGAAGACAGGCAAGGTGATTCTGACTGATCATGTTGTCAGTGTGCCATGTACTTACCGGGTTGCCTTGAATTTTGCATTGAAGACCAATCTCAACAAATAATGTAGTGGTTAAAGTTTCTTTTGAAGTTTTGCAAGCCAGGTTTCACAAAGCCTGGAAATGAGCATTTGAGTGGATGTTAAATTTGTGTGTAGCACCATTAGCATATAATACATGCAAATCTCAGTCTCCTTGTTTAGCTGAAGAAGATGCTAAACCATATTCTTTCTTTGCTTTCTTCTGTCTTGTCTTAAGCACTGGAGTATAGCCAGGCAATCTTGAAAACATCTGGGTTTTTTCTTAACAAATGAGTGTGTAATTCCTCTTTCAGTACATGTGTGCCTTAAAGCCATCTCAACAAATAAGATGTTGAGTAAGTGGACCAGATATAAATAAAACCAGATACCCACAGTCAAAAACAAAACAGGAAGTATGTTGAAAGGAGAAATATGCTATCAGGAAGACTCAGTAGTGAAAGAGCCATTAGATAAAGGCATGGAAATATGGTGAAATGAGGGATAAATAAGTGTACTCATGCACGCAGTCTCTATCTCTGTTGAAGAATAATAGTCCGTGTACTGAAAGAGTATCTCCTCACTGAAGCATAAGATTAAATCTTGTGAAATAAAATTTGAGTGACTGGGAATTGTGTGTAACTGTATGTTGGTAGTTCCCAAGCTGCAAGACTGTGTTAATATAGCTGCTCACCCCCAAGGCAAGGCAAAAGATTTTGGAGTAGGCACAACCATCAAAATAAAGAAAGCTCTTATAAATGCAAACTTCCGTTTACATGCTAGTTGATAAGTAAAAAATAAGTGTTTTATTGATACTTTATTCTAAATGTTTGCATTTTGGAATAGCAAAGTTTGAAATTTAGAAGAATAAACTATTACCTATCACAATGATAATTTATCGAGTCCTTCTTTTGCTATATCTGTATTTTATTTCTTGTGTTTGTCGGCAAATCAGGCTAAAAAGTTTTCAGACAGATGTGTGTTCCTGCCTTGTTCTGTCACCTCAGTTGCACCAGGTCATGAACTAAATCTAAAAATTCATAAGTTAAAAGTATACTCTTAAAAAAAAAAAAAAGGGGGGGCCAGAGGGTGGGGGGAGGGGCGTGACGAGAAAGAAAGGTATTTTTAATTTGGATCAGGTTCCTGTTCTAGTTTAACTCAGATCCGTTTCCCTGAAACGGTTTGCAATGCATTGCTACAACCAGTTGTGCCAGCACAGCTGAGGAGATAGCATGGGTAGGGGGTGGAACCACTTAAGTCGTTTTGCAAAGATTTGTTTGGGAATATGTCATTTGATTCTAAGACCTGGGGACAGGAATGGTCTTTGTTCTGTATTTGTTCTCTGTGACACAGTGGGGGTACTTGTTATCTGTCTGGATGAAGTCGAGCATAGCTTTCCCTTGGGTTTGATTTAACATTTCTCAGTATAAGAAATTGTCCTCAATTTTTAGAAATTTCAAGCATGTTCTGATAATGGCAGCATGAAAGCTCCAGGTTATCTCACTCAGTGTTATGTCCAGTGCGATAATGAAACTTTTATTTCCCACGACATGCAATAGATGCTTAACTGCCGTGCTATGCAAGGTTTCGTATCTGTAGCAAACCACAGCTAGTGTCCTGACTTGTTCTTTATTTCTTAGGACATGATTTTCTGTTGTCAGTGACTCAGAAACAGACAATTTTTTGGCATACAGTTCCATTTGTTCTCCATTGTTATTCTCTCTAAATAGGTTATGTCTCTTGATTTCTGGCATCACATTGATGTGAATCATCCAACCACTTCACTAATATCAGATAAGTTGAATGTACCTTCCTACAGGAGTGCTTTAAGTTCTTGTTCATTATCTTCCCAATAGCATTCTGTGAGCAATTAAAGATTTTTTAAAAAAACACTTTATCTTTCAATTTTTTTCTGTTAGTTCTGTTCTCCTTGTTTGTCTTTCTGGTGAATATTTAAGTATGCATAAAAATTAGAATAACTCCGTAAGGAGTAATTGTGAGAGGATCGCACTAAAATAACGAGAAGTTTGAATTCTTGCCTTTGTGAGGTAGTTGGTTTAGGGAGGAGAGGAGGAATGGAAATACGCTGAGATGGGAATTCCAGTACCTTAATGATACCAGCCAATACCTGTGTTTTCCTGGGATGAGAGAGGAGACTATTGCCTGGGTGTATTGGAGACAAACCACATTTTGCAAAACTAGTAGTTAATACGTTTGGGAAGCTCAAGAAGCTTTGAGGAGGCATTTGTCTACCCAGTGATGTCCAGAGAAAATACTTAAAGCACATTGCTTAGAAGTTTTCTGAGAATTAACATCTTCAAACAGTACTATTATTGGGAATAAAAGAAAGCTTTGTATTTGTGGTAGTTTTCAACTATTGAGCTTTCCAGAGTACATGATGCTGTGATGTGGTGCCTCAGTGGTTTGGATGAGAAACATGGTGTTTGACAAGGTCTACTTTTGTGTCAGGTCTCAGCTTCAGCAGTCTTAGTGTGTAAAAGTCTTCAGTGATTCCACCTGTGCAAGACGTGGTGTTCTCTTTTCATGGTTTGGATGTTTCTCCTGGAACCACAGAATAACCAAGTGTGCCTGTTCACCACTGTACTGTCATGAGGATGATCAGTGGAAGTGGACAGCTGGGAGTTTGGCCTGAGGAAAACACTTGATGGCTTTATAATCCCCGTGCTTGTTTGGTAATGGCAGGAGGTATGAAACCAGGGGACTGGAGTAGAATAGATGAGCAGAAGTTTGGAATGAGGAGTTGAGTTGGCGATGTGTCTATGAAAGCACTTGAAAGGATGAATGAGGAGGGCTTGAGGAGGGATAGAATGGCACTAGAAGCTGTTGGGGTGGAATGATGGGGTGGTTGTGAAAAATAGGAGAGGATGATTAAGAGGTACTTAAACATGGGGGAAGAGGAACTGAGCATGGCAGAAATATCAGAGTCGCACTTAAAGCTCGAAAGTGGAAGGTCAGACAAAAAACTGAATAGCTCTTTATCAACTGAACACTTTCATTCTACCTTTTGACAAAGGAGGAAATGCAGTGGAAAAAACAAATGAGATTATGCCTTTAGTATTGGTTTGCATGGCAAGGTTTTGGTTGTGGGGGGCTGTGGGATGGCTTCTGTGAGAAGCTGCTGGA
Organism: Ara ararauna; assembly: GCA_028858755.1. Taxonomy (NCBI): domain Eukaryota; kingdom Metazoa; phylum Chordata; class Aves; order Psittaciformes; family Psittacidae; genus Ara; species Ara ararauna. The sequence goes on along the minus strand of CM054410.1, from coordinate 67,762,276 downwards.
AGCTCCCCCATATCTGATGGAGACAGTGCAGCCTGGTCCAAGATTGACCTGCCACTGGCGAAGGCCGAGCCTATCAGCAGCAGTGGTAGTGCCTCTGGGATAACATATTTATGAGGGGAATTAAAAAATAAACTGTGCCACTGCAGCCGGAGAGAGGAGTGAGAATGTGTGAGAGCAGCAGCTCTGTGGACCCCAAGGTCGGTGAGGAAGGAGGGAGGAGGTGCTCCGGGTGCCAGAGCAGAGGTTCATTCCCCTGCAGGCTGTGGTGCAGAACATGGTGAGACCGCCAGTCCCCTGCAGCCCATGGAGGTCCATGGTGAAGCAGGGGGATGCGTGAAGGGTGCTGTGAGCCTGGGAAACCTGTGCTGGAGCAGGCTTTTGGCAGGATCTGTGGCCCAGGGACAAATGAAACCCACAGTGGAGCAGGTCTGCTGGCAGGACCTGTGACCTGGCGGGGGACCCACCCTGGAGCTGTCTGTACCTGAAGGGCTGCACCCTGGAGGGGACCTTCCTTGGAACAGTTCATGGAGAGCTGCAGCTATGGGAAGGACCCATATTGGAGAAGTGGTGGAGAGCTGTCTCCCATGGGAGAGACCCCACACGGGAGCCCGGGAAGAGTGTGAGGAGGATGTAGCAGCAGAGACAATGTGGGATGAATGGATCACAACCTCCATTCCTGACACTTGCACAGCTGGAGGAAGAGGAGGTAGGGAATTCGGAAGTGAAGTTGAGCCTGGAAGGAAGGTGTTCTAAGACTTGTGTGTATTTCTCATTACCCTAATCCAGTTTGATTTGTAGTAAATTAGTTTCCCCAAGTCAAGTCTGTTTTGCCCATGACAGTAGTTGGTGTGTGTTCCCTCCCCACCTTCATCGCCACCCAGGAGCTTTTTGTGATATTTTCCCTTCCTTGTCCAGCTGAGGGCATTGATAGAGCGTGTAGTGGGCACCTGGCACCCGCCACACCTTTGTTTTGTTAATTACTTGGATGATGTTGGTGTAGAGAGTACGTTTATTAATTTTACATAGTAACAGATTGGGAGAGGATTCAAGTTCCGTGAAGAATAAATTTAGAATTTCCAATGGCTTAGAAAAAATTGGATAAAAAACATAAAAGGAATAATGCCATTTTAAAGGACAAATGCGAAAAGTACTGTGTTTAGATTATTATACAAAATAGCAGTAATTCTAGAAAAAAGAATCTCAGATTTTTAGGTGAATCATAGTCTGAACTTGCGTCAGTAGCACTGTACTCTTGCAATAAGAGTAATCATTCTTGCATGTATAGTTAGAAGGGACATATTTAAATATGTCACATGATAATTTCACTCTGCATTGCTTGGGCTTTGTCAGTGTTGGACATCACATTCAATAAATGTTTTGAGCCCATGGGAGAGTCTTCCAGGGGAACACAACAAGAGTCTTCAGAAGTTTAGGGAAAAAAAGTGCAATGGGGAAAGAGAATTTGCTCAGTCTAAAGGATTTTAAGAGAGGCAGCAGTCTGCAAGTGCAGGAAAGGATGCCAAAAAGAGAAAGGCCGTATAAGCTTCTGAAGAGTCAAGAAGAAAAGGGCTGCAGCAAAGTTAGGAGAAATATTCTTCTGAAAAAGATAGTTTGACATTGGAATAGATTTCTATTTGCAGTCAAAATATTCATACCCTGTCAAGCAGGTTAGTTTAGTTGTCAGTGATACTGGGGGACGTGGTTTCTCTGTTACTGCTGGAGAGTGCACTACCACCCCCCTCTCATGGAAAGGAGAGCTCCAGCTCTGGTGGGCAGGTTTCCCCTTGCCTTTCCTGTTTCCTAAGACCTGTAGACTTGACAATGTTTTATAGTGCATTTGGGTAAGGAGGGCACACATATTAAGTGTGTGCTATCACCTTTGGAAACATGATGTGGACACTTCAAGGTTTTATTCATATGTAGGATGATTTTAACCAGCTTAAAGGTGTTGTAATGCACTTAAAATAACGGTTGCCAGTAGAATGAGTAATACCCAGTGTTGTCAGCTTTCACAAATTTGTCATGGCTGTGGCCCTGATGGTTTTGACAGTTTCATGATGATAAATTTTGGCTGTTACACACAAATTGAAACAGAATCAGAAAGAAATTCCTAAAAACACAAAACTGAAACCCCTGAGACCATGAGCTGTTCATTCTTGCTCAAGCACGCGCTGCACATAATGATTCTCACATTCCTTGTTAGAAGCTGCTCGTTGCTATTGTGGGAGGTGACATATGTATAAATTTATATATACACACACAGAGACATACTTTTTGCATATTCATTTGTATTGCACTTAAAATTTTTCTTGTCTCCACAGAGCGGCATGGTGGTTGTCTAGTCCAACACCAGTGCCCAGAGCAGGGTCACCTAGAGCAGACTACTTATAGCAGTGTTCAGTGAGCTTTTAAAATCTCCCAGGACAGAGATTCTGTAAGGTCTGTTCCAGTGCTTGACCACCTTAAGAGTAAGGAAGGTTTTCCTCATGTTCAGATGTCCAGTTTGTGCCCATTGCCTTCTCAGTGGGCACCAGTGGGGGGAATGTGGCTCAGTGGTCTTTCCTCATCATTTTTTTAATAGGGATTAACCCCACCCTGAGGCTTTTCTTCTCCAGGCTGAATAGTCCAAGCTCTCTCAGCTTTTCCTGGGTGCTCCAAGCCTTTAAATATCTTTGCAGCCTTCCACTGGTCTTACTCCAGTATGTCTGTGTCTCTGTCATACTGGGGGGTCTGCAACGAGACACATCACTCCAGATGTGTCTCAGCAGGAAAGAATAGAGGAGAAGGACTGTGTTCCCCAACCTACAGGCAATGCTTTTCCTAAAGCAGCTACAATGTCATTGCCAGCATCTTCTTCACTAACTTGTTTCTCCAGGTCTCATTCTAAGCTTTTGAGCAGCAGTAGATATATATAGTCTTGAAAATATTTGTTACCTTCTTCAAAATTGTGATGTTTTCCATTTCCAGACTTCAGAAGCTTGAGATAATGTTCATGATTTTTCGTCAAGTTTCAGTGACAGCAGCACAAAATGTGTATCCCTTTGAATGGAGAAATTTGCTTCAGCTGATTCTTGCAAGACTTGAAAAGTAATTGGAGTAATTTTTAGGTCTAGACTTATTTTGGTAGTTGCTTTCCATTTAATTTAGAGCCTATGCCTAATTCTTATGGTAGTTAAACACCTGACTAGTTAAGACACATATTAGCAGCAATATAAAAATAATACTCACTGCTCTCACTGCTACAGTTGGCTTGGTTTTAAAGCACTTGAGTCCTAATTTCAAATAATTTTTCATGTGGAGTAAATGATGCTTAAGTTCCTAGGTGCTTTTAGTACTGGATGTCTCCAGGGACAGTGGTCTGTCCCTGTCCCTCTTCCCATATTTTTTTGGGGAACTTTATCAGATCTTTTGTGTCACCTTCTGGATTTGTACCAAGTCTGCTAAACTTCACCTGCATCAAGAAGGCATATATTTTTTTTCTAGTGTTGCTTGTATTCTATTACAAGGTTGGGGTTTTGTTGTTATTACTTTCCATCTCTCATTTTAACTGTTTTTTTTTTCTGTATCCTTTGTCATGGTTTACAGTACAATTTGATAACAAGGCATGGACAGTCTGAAATTTTTGGTTTCTCTAAGATTTTCTTTCTTTTCCTTTTTCTTCCTTCTCCAGCACAAGGAAATTTAGGGCAAAAGGTTTTTGCTTTCACACTATGTCACATCTTTAAGCTGTTGTAACTGAAATGTTGCTTCTGCTTTCATTTGGGAGTAAGTTAAAAACATATCATGTGGATCCTTGTAACACTTTTTTGCTGTGCTGTAATTGTTCTTCGGTAGTTGATGTGATATTTTTCTTTCCAGATTTATTGTGTCCTGTATTTATTCTGCTAATGTGACTTTATAATGCTTGGTGAAGCTTTCAATTAATTAAAAAAAAAAAATCTAGTTTATGTAAGGATACTGTGGTGCTATTTCAGTGCAGATTTTATTGAAAATTGTCAGTTATGTGAGAAAATGTACTGCCTATAATGTGCTTTCAGGAGTGAGTCAGCGAGGCTGCTGCAGGTTTGTAATTTTTCCACTTTATAGTGTATCTCCACTTTTCTTGTGTTAATTTTCATGTAGTATTGAAGCAATATGGCCAGCTGATCTAGAGGTTGATATAAAAATAATAACTTTAACATGGACAGACCTTAGTGCACATGTATTTTGTTTACATGACTTTTCAGGGTTAGACATTATAATGATCATGAGCTGACATGAAGGTAGAATAATGGAACAGATTGTTTACCCTTGTCCTTTAAATACTGTTCTTGTATTCATAAACTCTCTTGTAGCTGTTACATTTTTCAGCTACCACATTATTCAAATGACTAAGTTGTGTTTAACAGCGGTGTTCCTTCTATAAAGGCATCTGATTGCAGTCTGAAAGAATCAAGAAGACTGCTACTTCCTCTGATGTAATGCTTAGTCATAGTCTTTTCTGAGAGTGATTATTAATGTTAACCGAAAGAATGATGGAAGCGGCTTTAAGGGAAGTCCTTTATTAATAAATTTAAATAATATTTGGAATTATAAGGAAATCCTAGAATATGGGAAAAGTGCTGACAGTGTGTCAGTACCTGTACCTGGTAGAAGAGAGTGGTTCAATCCAGACAATAATAGATTGTTTAGCTGTCTGACACAACTTAGGTAAAATATGGGGATCCTGATGAAAAATTCTGTTAATAATGAAAAGACAAAATAAACTGTTCAGATAATGAGTTTGCTTGATTGCAGTTACTGCTCCAGTATGATAAAAGGTTTTGTAAAGGGAGTACTTTTAAGATAAATCTCATTCAAATTTCAAGGCTGTTTAGTATCAATAAATAGCCACGTCATGAGGCACTTATGTCTTTCTGAAAAGTTTTAAGTAAGAGTTATTAGGAGTTTAGTCTTCCCTAAATACTGCTGAGGAGTGATCTTGGGAAATACTGTTAAATCACTGATTTTGTTTTCTAGCAGCAGTACTGGCTAGGCTGTAGCTCTGCTAAAAGGGAGCTGAAGGTGCTGTGGGATGGCAAGCTGAACAGTGCCAGCAGCGTGTCCTTCCTTGTACTTGTAAAGCATACATAGGGTACTATGTATATTTTTTCCCCTCATTTCAAGAGGGGCATTGAAAAATTAGAGAAGCACCTGTCACCAGGATGATTAGTATGCTGGAAGGATGATGAGCAGGTTAGAGAAGTCAGCATTTGGTGAAAGGTTCAAGGAAGTCTATAGAGGAGTGAAGTATTGGAGAGGTTTCATCAGTCATCCAGTACCTTCTGGTCATTATAGAGGAGTTGTCTTTTCTGTTCATAAGGATGCCTGGTGAGAGAAGAAATTTCATCTCTGTAAAAGATAATCTGTTAGAAATACTAAATATTGGATTAAGTTCCTCAAAGGCATAGCGAAATTTCACTAACTGGAAATATTGAAAGCTTGTCTTAGCAACACCCTGGCTTACCTGATGCAAGTCGTAACAAAGGAAGGTCCGGTGGAAGTTTGGGAACCAGACCATTTCCAGACATCTTTTCCAGCCTAGAAAGGCACTGCTCTACAGTGCAGTGGTTAGGGCGGTCTGGCAGTCTTGGCTCTGGGCAGAAATAGCAGGATTGTAGATAAGGCAGTAGCAGAGCTGTCTAGAGAAATGTGATTAGAGTTAACTGACTGAGGCAAATAATGGAATGTATTTAATGTAAATATTAGATTTTCCATTTTTAAAGCTGAACCAGTAAGGAAAATGGAATTTAATTGCTTTGCTTTTTTTTTATCTTTGTTCTTTTTATTGTTTTGTAATGGAAAGTAAAAGAGGAGCCACTAATATGAAAAAATCAGAAAAAGTTATGATGCAGTCAGAATTTTAAGATCAAGTTAATATAAATATTGAGCTAAAAGGATAATGTGTTTACATTATTCACATTGTTTATATATATATATATCTATGTAGTGCTGCTTTTTGACAATCAGCAGAAGCAAATCTGTGGATTGCATGTGTTTCAAAGGGCTATTTGCTTTGCCTGCCACCTAGTTGAAATGAAGCAGTGGTTTCTGGTTCAGCTGGCCAGATAGCATGTGCTGCCCCTCAAGTTGAGAGCAGAGCAAAGATGTTTGAGATGCTGTACTAGTAAAGCTGGGAGAATTGATAAAATTGAAGAGATGGGTATCCTACAGCAGGAGAAGCTATGGGCAGAGCAATAAGGCAGATTTCTTGAGGCAAATGCTGATGCAGAGAGGAGATAGGCATACTATGGGAATTTGGGGCCTTTTAGTCTGATTCTGAAATAAAGTATTTTGATGATGAACTGGTGTCTTCAATAGCCCTGCATGCTCATTTCAGTTGTGCATGATTTGATTCTGCATAGCATCCATCTGTTATAGATATTTCTGTGTCATCAGAGTGTCTGTGTTAGACACAGAGTAGTGGAGTGTTGATATTTATTCTTTTCATGTGCACATTCTGGAAGGTGTTGGAGGAAACAGGCATGTCACAGAAATCTGAGTGCCTCTTAGATTTCACTAGTCTCTTTTTGTGCACCTCCTCAGCATGGAGCTTGGAGTAGAATTAGAAATATCTTGCTGTGTATGAGGACCTGGGCTGCAGACCTGGATTAACTGCGTTTCCACCTGATTTGTCGTCTTCTTTTCAGGAGTCTGAATGGCCGACAGCCCTTCTGAAAGTCATACTATTACTTAAGAGCAAAAGGGGAGAGGAAAAAAAAGTGGTTTTAAAGTACTAGAGACATATGCATATGTCTAGGGTTTTTTATCAGCTTTTGATGGTAGACTAGGTAGGAAGCATTTCCCTAGAGTTTTCCAGTCTCTCTCTTCTTCTGTGGCTATTCTGCAAATTACTTTGGTGTCTGTCCTAAGAGAAGGCTCTTTTAATAGTCTTCGAGTTTTATGGCGTTCAGAGGCCTTTTTCTCTGACCCATGGGATTGCTTGAGAGAAGGTGACATTAAAAAAAGATTAAAAATTCTGGCTTTGTCCTGTAACTGCTTAGTATGTACAGAGATGAGGCTACTGAGAGTCAGTCTTCTCTACCCCATCTTTCAAGCCAGAATCTCGTTAAAAGTGACAGTGTACTAATTGTAAAATGTCATCCAAACCAGGTTTTTTTTTATAAACAATCACAGAGTAGTTTCAGGTATGTTATGAGGTAATATTTTGCAAAGTCCTTGTGACTTATACTTGCAACATACACTGACAGGAATATCTGATTCTGTAATTAAAGAGCACTTCACACAAATCTGTAATGTTTTCAAAATGATTATGTTGCTTCAACATTTCTTTTTGTGCTCATCAGCTGAGATGTAGCCCTGTGCATCAATCATAGAATCACAGAATCATAGAATAGTTAGGGTTGGAATGGACCTTAAGATCATCTAGTTCCAAACCCCCTGCCAGGGGCAGGGACACCTCCCACTAAACCATGTCACCCAAGGCTATGTCCAATCCAGCCTTGAACACTGCCAGCGATGGAGCATTCACAACTTCCCTGGGCAACCCATTCCAGTGCCTCACCACCCTTACAGTAAAGAATTTCTTCCTCATATCCAATCTAAACTTCCCCTGTTTAAGTTTGAACCCATTACCCCTTGTCCTCTCACTACAGTCCCTCATGAAGAGTCCCTCCCCAGCATCCCGATAGGCCCCCTTCAGATATTGGAAGGCTGCTATGATGTCTCCACACAGCCTTCTCTTCTCCAGGCTGAACAGCCCCAACTTTCTCAGCCTGTCTTCATATGGGAGGTGCTCCAGTCCCCTGATCATCCTCGTGGCCCTCCTTTGGACTTGTTCCAACAGTTCCATGTCCCTTTTTATGTTGAGGACACCAGAACTGCACACAATACTCCAAGTGAGGTCTCACGCGAGCAGAGTAGAGGGGCAGGATCACCTCCCTCGACCTGCTGGTCATGCTCCTTTTGATGCAGCCCAGGATATGGTTGGCTTTCTGGGCTGCGAGCGCACACTGCCGGCTCATGTTCATTTTCTCATCAACCAACACCCCCAAGTCCTTCTCTGCAGGACTGCTCTGAATCTCTTCTCTGCCCAACCTGTAGCTGTGCCTGGGATTGCTCCGACCTAGGTGTAGGACCTTGCACTTGTCATGGTTAAACTTCATCAGGTTGGCATCAGCCCACCTCACAGGCCTGTCAAGGTCCCTCTGGATGGCATTCCTTCCCTCCAGCATATCAACCGAACCACACAGCTTGGTGTCATCGGCAAACTTGCTGAGGGCACACTCAATCCCACTGTCCATGTCACCGACAAAGATGTTGAACAAGAGCGGTCCCAACGCCGATCCCTGAGGGATACCACTCGTTACCGGTCTCCAGCTGGACACTGAGCCATTGAGCACAACTCTTTGCGTGTGGCCATCCAGCCAGTTCTTTATCCACCGAGTGGTTCACGTATCAAATTGATGTCTCTCCAACTTAGAGACAAGGATGTCGTGTGGGACAGTGTCGAACGCTTTGCACAAGTCCAGGTAGATTAATGGAACAACATAATACAAATCTTGCAGTGAATATGACATTATTGCGCATTGCATGGGCTTTTTTGAATCTTTAATTGCAGAGAACCATTAGTTCTTCATAAACATCAATTCCTTGAATTTTCCCTAGCATTTGTTGTTTATGGAGGATTATTACCAGACTTTGAAGATGGTGGTGGTGAAAGGCATCTTGAAATTAATGTCCTGCTTATCAGCATACACTTACCTTGAGTGCTGAGATTGGCAAAGCTGGGGGAGATTCTTCAAAGTTCTTAAGATGGGAATCCACCAACCCATAGTTCTGAGCACTGAAAGAAGTCATTCAGGCTGAATGCCTGAGACATACACAAAAAAGAAATATTAAATATAAAAAAAAGAAATATAAAAAGAATATGCAGAAATCTAAAAACATTTTGGTTTTCAGGAATTGAATAATATTCCATAAGAACAAATTGTGAATTGAGTTCTCCATGCAGTGTTCTCCATGCAGCATTCTACTGCCTTCACTTTTTGTGTCCACAGAGTTGCCTACCTGATTTGTCGGATAACTATCCATCTGCCTTGATAGAAGTAGGGCTATCTGTACACTTAATTACTGATATTCTGCAGATTTAAGAGAGTTTTGTATTGTGTGGTGTTGTGATGCAGTTGTATGTGTGTTGTAGGCAGCCCCCTACATCCACTTCCTCATTCTCTGTGCATTGGGATGGTGGAAAGAATCAGAAGGGTGAAAGCGAGAAAACTCGTGGGTTGAGCTAAAGACAGTGGAATAGTTAAAGTAAAAGCTGTGCAAAAGCAAGCAAAGCAAAATAGGGAATTGCAGGTGTTCAACCATCCCCAGGAAAGCTGGGCTTCTTCTTGTGTAGCGGTGTCTTGGGAAGACAAACACCACAGCTCTGAATGTCCCTTCTTACTCAAATTTATTGCTGATCATGACAGTATATGGCATGGAATATCCCATGGGTCAGTTTGGTCGACTGTCCTAGCTGTGCCCACTCCCAGCTTCTTGTGCACCCCAGCCTGCTTGGTTGTGGGACATGGTGACAAGCAGAAAAGGCCTTGATTTTGTGTGAGCACTAATAAATAAAATGTCCCAGTACTACCGACATTGTCCATCATATTTGAAAAATCATGACAATCAAGTGAAGTTCCCAGCGACTGGAAAAAGGGAAATATAGCCCCCATTTTCAAGAAGGGGAAAATGGATGAGCCGGGGAACTACAGACCAGTCAGTCTCACCTCTGTGCCTGGCAAAATCTTGGAGCAGATTCTCCTGAAAGGCATGCTAAGGCACATGAAAAACAGCAAGGTGGTTGGTGACAGCCACCATGGCTTCACTAAGGGGATATCCTGCCTGACCAATCTGGTGGCCTTCTATGGTGGGGCTACGGAACTGATGGAGAGGGGTAGAGCAGTTGATGTCATCTAGCTGGACTTGTGCAAAGCATTCGACACTGTCCCGCACGACATCCTTGTCTCTAAGTTGGAGAGACATCAATTTGATAGGTGGACCACACGGTGGATAAAGAATTGGCTGGATGGCTACACACAGAGAGTTGTGCTTAATGGCTCAATGTCCAGCCGGAGACCGGTAATGAGTTGTGTCCCTCAGGGATCGATGTTGGGACCGCTCTTGTTCAACATCTTTGTTGGTGACATGGACAGTGGGATTGCGTGCAACCTCAGCAAGTTTACCAGTGACACCAAGCTGTGTGGTTCGGTTGATATGCTGGAGGGAAGGAATGCCATCCAGAGGGACCTTGACATGCTTGTGAGGTGGGCTGATGCCAACCTGATGAAGTTTAACCATGACAAGTGCAAGGTCGTACACCTGGGTGGGAGCAACCCCAGGCACAGCTACTGGTTGCGCAGAGAAGAGATTCAGAGCAGCAGCCCTGCGGAGAAGGACTTGGGGGTGTTGGTTTTTGGAAAATGAACATGAGCCGGCAGTGTGCGCTCGCAGCCCAGAAACCAACCATATCCTGGGCTGCCTCAAAAGGAGCGTGACCAGCAGGTCAAGGGAGGTGATCCTGCCCCTCTACTCTGCTCTTGTGAGACCTCACTTGGAGTATTGTGTGCAGTTCTGGTGTCCTCAACATAAAAAGGACCTGGAGCTGTTGGAAAAAGTGCAGAGGAGGGCCATGTGAGTGATCAGGGGACTAGAGCACCTCCCATATGAAGATAGGCTGAGAAAGTTGGGGCTGTTCAACCTGGAGAAAAGAAGGCTGTGTGGAGACCTCATAGCAGCCTTCCAGTATCTGAAGGGGGCCTATAGGGATGCTGGGGAGGGACTCTTCATTAGGGACTGTAGTGAGAGAACAAGGGGTAACGGGTTCAAACTTAAATAGGGGAAGTTTAGATTGGATATCAGGAAGAAATTCTTTACTGTAAGGGTGGTGAGGCACTGGAATGGGTTACCCAGGGAAGTTGTGAATGCTCCATCGCTGGCAGTGTTCAAGGCTGGATTGGACATAGCCTTGGGTAGCATGGTTTAGTGTCCCTGCCCCTGGCAGGGGGGTTGGAACTAGATGATCTTAAGGTCCTTTCCAACCCTAACTATTCCATGATTCTATGACACTGTTTTCATCACAAATCCAAAGCATAGTCCTATATCAGCTGCTGTGAATCAAGGTAACCGTGCCTCTGAGAAAACCAGTGCGTGTATTCAAAGCTGTTGCTACCGCAGAAGAATTCTGGATGATCATTTTGAACCTTTTGTTTAGTTGGTAAGGCTGTCTTGTTCACCTCCCGGGGGCTGTGTTGAGGTCGTACTCCCTCTTTCTATTATTTTGACGTGTTTATTGGATCATGTTTACGTGCATAAGTTTATGAAAGTCACTTCCAGCATTTCAAGAAAATTAAACTGAAATAATTAAAATATCAGTGTGTGGAATTGTGTTGACACTGCCTTGTATAAGCAACTGAGTTGCTGACATGGTTGGGACACTAATGCATATGACTTATAGTCCAATGTATATAGGTTGTAGTCCTCTGCTTTTTGAGTTTTCCAGGTGAATAGCACTGAAAGGTAGCTGCTGTGCAAATCGGCCTTTACTGTCATATACTTTATCAGCCAGTTCCACCACCATTTAATAAAATGTGACAATGTACTGAGATTTAGGGACTTTGGGATCATTGTATTCTAGTGGTTAAATATGTTGCTCTTCTAGCATCTATTACTCCCTTCCTGTTCATCTTCCCTCTGGCTTTTTGCAGTTGTACGGATCATGCTTTAGGCAAATACATACATTTTCCGGAAATTCTGATAAATCTTAATAAGTCTATAGTAAGTGTGTGCAAAAAACATTTTTAACTTGGGCAGATCTGTGCAGACTTCAAGAGTAGTGGCAAGAGGCATACACTGGAAACCTGATCCTCTGGCTAAATTTCTAATCTCTGCAACAAGGAGATGCTGTAGCTGCTCATTAACATCAGCAGAACTGAGCAGAAGATACTGTCTCTGAACCTTCTTCATATACAAGAGATATTTTAGCTGAACTTTTTCAAAACCTGGTCTAAAGTTTAGTCTAAAACATACTGGAAGTAATTGGCTTTCAAAGCTAAAGTTTGGCAAACCTATGAGCAGCTGAAAAGAGGGTCTTGTAAGTGGAGGGAAGAGAGGTACGACCTTAATTGATGCAGTTGCTACTGATGTCATCTGTAGCGAGGCAAAATCCAATTATAGACAGAAAATGCTGCTAAGATTAAAGTAGGTATTTTTTGCTTTGTTGAACCAACACAGAGAAGGGACTAGAGCCAAAGTGTCACCCAGCCATCTCTTAGAAGAAAAACTGGGTCTTACTCAGTCATCAGCCTAATTACACACATCTGATCCACAGTTGTCCCTAGCTTGCTTGGCATTTCAGTTTATGAAGAACAGGGCTCTAATTCAACTGTATTGTAATGAAGCAGTGTAATAAAAGGATTCTGATAACTTCTGTTCAGATTACATCCAGATGGCCTTGATGGACTTGTACTGTTTGAAAATATTTTTGTGTTTTCTTCTTACGTTGCACTTGTGGTGGGTTAGCACAATTATTTGTAGCCTTATTTGGAGCATTTGTAGCATTGACTTAATTTCAGGTATTGCTAATGCAGAGCCAAATTAAATACTCTAACTTTTTCTGCATTTCAAGCTGAATTTACGCAATGAAGACTAATTGAAGTCTTCACTGAAATCTGTGTATGTATGCATTTGTTTCAGAGTCAGAATATATGCAGTCATGAATCCACCAGCTCTATAGTTGCATATTTAGAGGTACAATGAAAATGCAGCCCTTTGTTGTCCCATGTGAAACCATGAAACCAGAATATTTCTGCTGCTAAATTATTTTAAGTATTGCTAGGCATAGAGTCAAAGAGGCATAGAATATGCGTAAGATATTTTGTGATAGAATATTTAAGTTTACATAGGAAAGCAAGATACATACAAATAAATACACATTCTCATGGTAATAAACTTAATTACTGTAAGTATTTCTTCAGGTGAAATAGTAACTTGTTTTTTAGGAAGAATGCTTGCTGTATCTAATGCTAAAAAAATCATAGAAAAGATGTTTTTAAAAGAAGTATCCAAGGAATTGTACAGAATAACACATTTAAAATAATCTCTACTTACTATAAGAGACTTGATGATAGTATCTGGGAATTATGTGGAGTACTCAATGTATGAAGTTAAAGATCACTGGGGCTTGAAACTGATGCCTAGAATAAACTGCATATTCCTGCATATGGGAGAGCTTTATAATTTTCCCACTATTCATTTCTGCACCATCAGACTGTAGTTGATTTGGAACCTGTCTGTCAAAGGAAGGAAATCCAGCCTCTCATGTAATTTTTTCTATTTGTCATTTAAACATATACCGGTGAGGGATTCCACAAAATGCTGTGTTCATGCAAACAATGTATAAAATACTGTGTGCTTGTTTCATCCTCATTCTAATATCAAGTCCTCCCTCCAGTGGCTGCTGTAACATTTTTTTAGTTTGTCAAAAAGAACTGGAAGTTCTCTCTCCAAAAGCTGAATTCTGAGTTGTTTGTTTGTTTGTTTTGGTGCTTCTAGCTTGGCAAATGAACCTGTTACCTACTCCTCCATCAGTGGTGGGGTCTTCATCTCTTTAAGGAAGAAGGATATCCATTGTAGAGACAAGAATGCCAGGGATTTTTCATTTCTTCATTGATTTATCTGATTAGGGGATGGGGGTTTGTTTACCAAGATACATCTGTTCAGATAAATTTTATGTTTCTTCCCTTAGGTAATAGCAAGTTTTTGAGCATCTGTATGTGTTTTGTAACTGCATTGATGTATCTACACCTAATTATGAATTTTCAAATACTGTGTAGGGAGGACTACCTAATTTGTATGACTAGTATAATTTTAATCTGGGCTGCTGTGAAACACTGGCACTGTCATTTTCTAGCACTCCTAATAATTTTAACTGGAATTAGTTTGTTTCTTTTCTGAGTGATTTAGTAGAATGTACATAGTTTTGTGCTGCAAATGTACAAACTGATGGTGGACAAAATTTTGTATTCAGTGATGTTTTGTCAGTGGGCTGTTTGGAGGCATGTGAGAAAAGTCTTTAATACCATCCATGTGTGTGAATAGTCATTTGAGTCATTGTAATATTTACATGGACTAAATTATACACTAGAAAATACAAACAAATGTCTCTGTGGTTTTGCTGTTATTTTTGTTGATTACCTTTGCTATGAGTACTGAGTTGATGAAAGTGTTAGCCAAAAGATCTACATTTTGACTGAATCATGTTGAGTTGTGACGTAATGGTACACAATTGAAGCAGAGCTTTCTTGGTAGAATTGTGTCTTTAAAAGACTTTTGTCAGTGTACTGTCATTTCACATCAGCATAATCTGAACAGGCTTCTGCAAAGGAGCGTGTCAAAGTCTCCTGTAGGTCCAACTTGTAGAATGGATCATTGGAGTTTCTTCAACCGCAACTTAAAAAACCAAACAAACAACCTTAAATTGCTGAATTTTTCCTTAATCTACAAGAAAATGTTTCATGTAGTAAGTGTTCTCTAAAGACAATTAAAAAAATAGTCTTTATTACACTCATTTGTGGGTTGTTTATTTTTTTTTTCCTGCTGATACAGTTCATGGAAGGACATCTATGGTAAAGTATATTGGGAAAAAAATAGATTGGTAATGACTGACAGATAAAAGGAAGAACCAAAGACAGATGAAGGGAAAAAGAATTCAGTGCACGGAAATCTTTTTACTGTGAAGGAGGAAGCAATGATTATGATGTGGTCGTTTGCTCCCCTGGTGTCAGATTCAGGATGAAAGAGATTACAGATTTGAATGTCTGGGTTGACTTCTGTGTAGTAGGAGAAATTTATAAATACATTTTGCATGTAAATTCTCACCTTGAGGATATCGAGGTTCATTCTGTATCTGGAAGTTTACTTTATACATTTTGGCGCCAGTAACACAGTGGTTCAAAATGTGCTCTGTCTAGTTTTACTAAACCCAAAACTAAATTATATAATAAGAACAATAAAGTGGAGTTAATTGATAAAGAAAATCCTTAAAGATTGTGGAAGTCCTATTGTTTATGTTTTGGGTTTTCTTACATCATCTACTTTGGACTTACAAAGTGTGGTGCTTCTCTAAAAGGTTTACCATTTACTGATATTACATTAGAATCACAAACAAGAAGGATCAATTAGCTAGTTGACCTTTTAGGATTAAGGTGAAGTTAGTGTTCTTTCTTGTGAACTTAAGTCTTTGATCAAACTTGATTCTGGAGTTTGTGTCACACTTCCTGTAAAATGTCTTAATACAGGATAGTGTGATGAGACTTCAGTGTCCATTATAAATTTTGAAGGAGTGGAAAATTTTCATTTTACCTTGCATATCATTGGGATTTATAATACTTATGAAAGTTTTGCTTTAGGAACAAGTTCTGGGTTTTTTGTGATGTAAGCAGTAGCAAATAAGATCTGTTGAAGTAGAAGTCAGTAAATCTCTTAATTTCCAACTCTTGTTGATTTTCAGATTGTCCTCTGAAGATTAATGTACTTCTACCTCAGTATTTTAAATCTGTCGACAGTTTGGGTAATGATGGCTCAGCTCCAGCCAGGATGCCCAGATGAAAAAGAGAAGACTACTGCATTAAAGGGTATGAGTCTCTCTGCCTTCTCTTTATATATATTGACATTTCAGAAACAGTTACTAAAGAAAGGAAAATAGTTTGATATATCTATGGGTTAGAGTCTGGGAATTGCAATACTGCAAGAGACTATTAGTCTGTCTATACTAATGTTTTTTGTCTAATGTTGTGTCCATTATCAGTATTTTCATAGCAAGATATGAAAAATAATGATCTGCGGTAAGGAGTAACAGAATAATATATCCATTAATTTTTAAATTTTTATAATTAGCCTTTGAGAAAGTTTGCTGGTGTTTTTGTGTTCTTAGTTTCTGGGAGTTGTCATTTAATTTTTATGCCACTTATATTTTATAATTATAAAACCTTATTACAGCTTTTAAAAGTCTCTGACAAAAATGTTAGCAGGGAAAACATTTTCAGGGCATTGATTGCCATGTTGATTTTATAAAGTTTTCTTTGTATTATTTCTTTTAAAAAATAGGTGGACTGAAGTGACTTAGTGGAGTAATTTTCCTGAGGGAAAAACAAACTATATTTCAGCTTTTATACAGTGTTTTTCAGTTTTGGAAGTATGTGGAGTTGGTTAGACCTACAAGTGAGCTAAGCAAACATTTGATTTAAATTGCCTGCATTATACATTTACTCACTAAATTGTCTTTCAAAAAGGAAAGAAGAATATACCTTGCAACTCCAGTGTAAAAATCTGATTTCTGCTAAAGTATTGTTAGAAAGATATGTTCTATTATACAGTAATGGTAGATGGTGTTTGTTCAGTTACAACTGTATTTTTGGTAACGTTTGATGTAAACCTATGTAGTGTTTGTTTCAAAATTTCTACTAATTCTGTCAAATTAATGTTTTTTGAGAAGACGATTCTTCATGATGGGAAAAGTAAAACTCCTGTTTTATACTTGCCCCAATAATTTGATCTTCATTAGGATTAGTGTCCAAGAAATAAATACTCCAGATAATGAAAGCTTTCTCTGAGGATGTTGTTTTCTTCATGTGGCCCAGTGAGCTCCTATTGAGCTAGAGAAGGAACTCTCAAAAACGTTGAAGTTAATTTGCAGTACATTTTAAACACTAGAAATTTCAAAGGATTAATGTACCAGTACTAAGCTTAGGTAATGTGGGTAACCTGTAGGCTTGTCACTGGTGACAAGACTAAGCAGAAATAGTGATACAAAATTTATTAAAATAATGATTTAAAGTAATTAAAGGATGGAAGTGTAGTTAATGTCAAACAAAGAAAGTTTAAAGAAAATGAGTCTTTTCAAACCGTTTTCTTTGAGCTACAGTTTAGTTACAGCAAAAGGTAATAAAACACAATACTTAGAATACTTAATGCATTTCCTTGGTTAATACATAGTATCTTGATTTATGAAACAATAATAGTTCAAAGTCTGTGTAGCACTCCTGAACTTAATGTTTTTGTGGTCTTTAGTTAATTAATTTAATCAAATTAAGGAAGTAGGAAGATATATTTCAGTGGAATCCTGCTGAATCATTTCTTGATTTTTTTTATTAATAATCAGTGTGTTAGAATGATATTGCACTGTGTGGTGGTGGACAATGAGGAGAGAAGGGATTATTGTACACTATTATCTGCGTATACAGTAATTATGTAGTAGTTAGATGTAAGCAAAAGATGTCCCTATATGTTTGCCTCTGGTTAAATGTGAATCCTTAAATCTAAGGTGAAGACTGCTTATTTTAGTGAATGAAGGCTGTGCTAGGTTATACCATCCTAGTCAGACAAGGATGTGTGTATCCTGGCTTGCAATAAAATGGATGGTGGTTTTCTCTGCCTTTGAGAGTTATTAAAGGAAGGTGGCTGAAGGAAGGATTTGGGTAGCGTAGCCTGTTTGCGTATCAAAGAAAAGGTTAAGGAGTGTTGCGATGACACAACTGGTAAATGCCTATGAGATGATGTTCACTTGATAATTTAAGCTCTTCATGAAGTCAAACAAGAATGTATGGATGACTTGATACTGAAGCTAGATAAGTTCATGTTAAAACCATGATGCATACCAGAGGTGTATTTTTAACATTGAGGGCAGTGTATCATTGAAACAAATCCCTGTGTCTTTGGTGACTTCTCTGTCCCTGTACGTTTTGGTCAACATTAGAGATAAATAGGTAGGTAAATAAATAAGTAAGAAAATACACTGACAGTGAGGCCCAGCTTTTGAATCCAGAATGAGATTTCTCATAACAAAGTCCTGTGCTTAGTCGTATGTGGGATGTCCTTCTGCCCTTAAGATATACAAATCTGAGCAAACACAGTTTGTCAGTGATAACAGTGAAATAAAAAAGGCATAGCATGCATTATGTAATTTTTCTTGTCTTTTTTTAGATTTATTGTCTAGAATAGACTTGGATGAACTAATGAAAAAAGATGAACCACCATTTGAGTTTCCTGATACTCTGGAAGGATTTGAGTACATTTTTAATGAAAGTAAGTCATATATGATTTTTAAAGGTTATACTTAGAATAGTTTTGAGAGGTTATTGGAACTTTAATTATACCATATAAGTCCCTATCAGAATTTCACACTTTTCAGTTAAGAATAAAATTTCAAGCCTTGGTGATAACAGACTTGTAAATCTAGCTAAGTAATTATTTTTTTTAATTTCATAAAGTTGTCACAAAAATCCCTCCTTTCATACCGTAATGTAGGTTTGTATTGTGCATGCTTTCTGACTTCCTGTTTTCTGTTAACAGCAGTGTTGATACAAAAAAATTCTGAAAGTAATTTCTGTAGCATTAGCAAGTAAAATTGAAGGGTACTCACTCATTTATGAACCGTTTTATTTACTGATTCATTTTTATGGATACAAAAGAAGTTATTATTTGGGTAATGATTTATCCCAGCTATTTTATTAATAGCAATAGAAAAACACCTGTTTATATTGATGGATGAAAGAATGAGCATTGTGACAGACTGTCTCTTACTCTTCCGATGTGGATCACAATTTTGCATTACAGCTAAGTTTTTGATGACTAAGAGTACTTCCAGCTAGCTGAATCTGTGCGTTAAATGAGTTAGTAGTATTTATAATTTCCAGTGCATGCATTTTAAAATCCAGCTGAGAAATAAGCCTCTGAGCTAAAGTAGTACCACTCAAGCAAATGGCTTTCAAGATTGTTTGAAACCTGTAGGACAAATGGGGACGTTTACAATTTTACTCCTTTGCAGTGCCTGTTCTGTGAACAGAGGAACTTTAGTTTCTAAATCTGCCCATCTTACATCTTGACTTTTAAAGAAAAAAAAGAGCTTTCCTTTAAATGATTGTCATTTATGCAACACTTAGCTTTTTAATACCCTGATGGCTTTCACAGGAAAGTACTTAGAGACTAAAAGTGTCATGAAAGTGATGCTCTTTCTTTGATGGGAGGGGTTCAGCTCTGTCACTTTTCAGCTCCTTATTTTTAGATCTGTACAATGTCTACTGTCTTCCTTACTGACTTCAGAGTTAATGGTTCATATGTGGCTGATAAAAAGGGCTGAAATTTTGATTTTGGGGAACAGTGTTTTAGAATGATGTTATTGAATATTCCATCACTATCCTCACAGACTGAGTGATTTCCATAGAATGCAGCAGAACACATGCTGCTGGGCAGCAAAGCATAAAGATCTCTGTTTTGCTTTTGTACATTTAATTAAAATGTTTGGTCCTGTAATCATGTCGTAATCTTGGGGTTTTTTATGATGGAAAAGTAAGGAAGATTTTTATCAGATTTAAAGAATCTGAAGACAAGGGTTCCTGAAAGCCATAGAAAAAAATTTACTGGGTATTTGCTCCACTTTACTTGTGGAGAGAGCTACTTCATGTACTAGTGAATGGCATACTTGAAGAGTAAGTAGCTGAGAAGGAACAGCTGAAGATAGAATTACGACGAAAATATGAGAAGGATATTTGAACCTGAGACAGGGATATGAAATCTGGGAGAGATGTTTCCCTGGTGTCTAGTATGTGAGGTAAGACAAGTCTGGAAGAAAATGTCAAATAAGCAGATAAGCAAACTTACAGATGTCAGATCTTAAATACCTTATTTAAAACATCAAGAATCAAAACCTAAAGATCCTGGAAAGGTGTGAACTAAGTTAGTAATTTCTTACTATTCAAAAGGAAACATTTTGCTAAGAAACCTAATTTTCATCATGCAAACATTTCAACTTTCAGAGGAGATACTCATACGTATCCCTTCCTGCTTTTAATGTTTCTTTGAGTTACACTGATTTGTGGTGCTTTGAAATCATAACTTGTGTTCTGTCTAACGAGCTGAAACATTACTGGTAAGATACCTATTTTCTTAAAATTACTGCCTATTGGTTGCAAATTTATTATTGCTGTTATTTTTAACTCAGCCTATGTCATATCTGTGGTTGGGTATGATACTAAACTTTCACTATAAACAAGGCCAACAACAGAAAGTTACATTGGAATCTCAGAATAGCATGTGGGTTTGCTCTGATCAAGCATTCTGCTTTATTCTAGTGTATGTACTCTTGGTGCACCCTGGATGTAAGAGCTCTTCCTTGATTGCACTGTGCCTAGGAGTTAAGATACTTACGCTAACTCTGCATGTGCTTTTCTCAGATTAATTTAGAATATTGTTAATCTTGAAAAAAAAATGTTACCTTTCCTTCCAGCCTCCAGCCCATTTTGTACTCACATTTCCTTATAAATTCAGCTGGTTTTGAAGTGTGGGATTTATAGCTACAATTTGATCACCTAATTGACACCACAAATCAAGTATTAACTACTAATGTTTGCATTTCACTGTTAATCCGTAGCAGTTGAGACATAAATATTTCTTGCAGAGCATTTTGGCATTTGATATCCGTGTGTAATTTCACTGTCATCACTTATGTTTAGCTTTGTTTAGCAATATATACCATTCGAGGGGAATGCATTTTGTAGTTATGCTACAGTTATTTTTCTTCAAAAATACTGTAACCATAAGTGGGAAGGAATTCATAATAGCCTAATTTTTATATGTAGACTACTTTTAAATGTCTTACCTCTAATGAAGAAGTTACTGAAATGTAATGATTTTGTTTCTTTTGCAGAAGGGCAGTTAAGACACATAAAAACTGGGGAGCCATTTGTTTTTAATTATCGAGAAGATTTACATAGATGGAACCAAAAGCGCTATGAAGCTCTTGGAGAGGTATATAAATAGTGTGTGTGTGCATGCAAATATATATAGGAGTGCTGTGGGTTTTGTAGCATTTCTCTGTAGAAGTAATACTTTTATGTATGTCAATAATGATTTAGTGAGGCTGCAGTCATTTAACTGGTATTTCAGGATTTATTGTGTGTTAATGCTCTAACAGTAATTTCCATTATTTGCTGTATAGCTTAAGATGTGATTTAGACTACAATTTGACTTTAATGTATGTTCAAAATAGAATGTCATCTAGATTACACAAATTGGAGAATATTATACAGTGTAGTATTTTCTTCTCACAGTGAAGCACTGGATACAAAACTGGCGTTTTACCTTATAGCTGAGGATAGATGCATTGGCTAGTTTTATCATGTTACCAGGTGATACTATGACCACCTAGGTTAATTAACTAGAGATATGAGGAATAATTTAATAAATATTTGTTGGTGTATTAGATTTTGGATGCTACTGGTACTTCTTAGGCTTTTTGTAGGGATGCCGTGGATGTAGCAGCTATAAAAGCAATGGACCTTAGATTCTTTTCTATGTTAAAATGACTTTTATTTCAGTGCCGTGTTTTCTGTAATACTTTAGGAGTGAGAACATTGACTTGAGGAGAAAGGCAGCTGATCTCAGTGAATGCAGAGCAGTGTGTGCTGAACGCAGAGCAGTGCTGTTCCTTGCACTGTCACAACCTCCCCTGCCCCACAGAAAGAACGTTCTCTAGGTAGTAATGCTGCTGAAGTCAGTGGCTTTTGGAGAAAGGGGATGCACAGTTTTGTGCACAAAATAGGGTCTTTCTATTAGAAAGAATTAGAAAGAATTCTCTCCAGGTTTCTTGTAGCCCGTTTAGGCACTGGAAGCTGCTCTAAGGTCTCCCGGAGCCTTCTCTTCTCCAAGCTGAACAAACCCGGCTCTCTCAGCCTGTCTCCAGAGCAGAGTTGCTCCGGCCCTCGCAGCATCTCTGTGGACTCCTCTGGACTTGCTTCAACCAGTCCATTTTGGAAGATAGCTGCATATGTCTCCCTTTCATCCTTCTTTCCCCAGCTTTTATTGATGCGCATGACATATATGGCATGGAATATGCATTGAGTCAGTTGGGGTCAGCTGTCACGGCTGTGCCCCTCCCAGCTTCTTGTGACCCTCAGGCAGTGCAATTGTGTACTGAAAAGTGAAAGGAAACCGCAGGGCCTGAAGTGACAGCCAGTCCTACACTATTGCAAAGTAAACAGTGTGAAGCGTCTTGGTTGAGTTTCTTGAATGGATAAATAAGTACATAGTAAATCTATCACAAAATGATTTCATATAGTTTCTCACGCTGCCAAGAATGCCTTTGTTAAGCTGAAGAAGTATCTAATTACATAGCCTTTTCTCAGAGTAGCAAGATAGGCGCTGGGAGCTTCTGCAGGCACAGAACATGCAGGGTCCAGAAGGGAGTACACAGCAGAGGTCTCTGCCCATCTGGATCAACACAAATAGTACGCCGTCAGCCCTTAACCTCTGCTGAGCAGTGCTCTGATGCTGTGTCCTCGCTCAGCCCTTCTGTTTCATGCAGGGCTCTCTGCTATGCTGGAGCTGCCCGGCTGTTCAGCACTTCTTTGTCCTGCTGGATCTTTCTTACCAAAGATTGAAGAACTTTCATTTTTATCTCTTCCTCCTCGTTCCTGCAAGAACTGTGGCAGGGAGGAAGCAATGGCGGCTGGTGCTGGTGCTTCTCACATCCTTTCATCTCAACTGTATTTTTTCCAAAAAATGTGCTATTGCCAAATCTTTGAGTTACTTGATACACACTTCTCTCAACAGAAAACAGATTAGCATTTATTCCAGGGTCTTTATGTGCAAACCCTTCTATGTGCCTGTGTTATTCAAATATCCCCATTTTCCAGATAAATGAATTAGATGAGGCACAACTACAAAGATTAGCATGTAGATTCTTGTGTCGCCGCACCTTCTTGTACATATTTGGCAACATCTTCAAATTCCTTATTCTGAACATCTGAATAGCGAGTGCCACAGCTTCAACTCATAATGGTATGAATGACTTTCTGTGATTTTTGGTTAACAAGGAGGTGAGTGTGTTCATGGAGTTGGGTGCCTTACATCTGTACTGTTCCTTGTGCATTTTGCCTTAATTATGGCGATTCTGTGTGTTCAGGTTTGAGTCATCTTTGAAAAGGCACACTGTTTATATTGGTAGGTAAAAGACGGAAAAGGCTTGAGGTCAGGTATCTGACAGAGTGAATTGTTCTAATTTGTTTATTTGGTTTGTATTTTTACAGAAAAAAGAAACTCACCTGTGTTTCACCCTGTTGTCTGCTAGGTGCTCAATACTACACAGTTCCTCCAATATGCCACAAATTTATAAATGCTCCTTTGTCTATTTTTGGTGCTGTGAGTGCACCAGATACGTATCTGAGTATCTGAGAATGCAGGGGACGTTGGCCAGGAAGATCCTTGGCATTTGTTCACATAGATGAACCTTCTTTTGTGCCATAGATTGGTGGATCACTGATGTAGATGTTAAAAAGTACAGAAGCAGTATATTACCCTCTGGTTTGCCATTTTGTTGTCCAGTGTAACATGTTTAGCAAATGTGGTAGCTTAAGAAGCAGCAGCTCATATAATTCATAAGGCAATTAGTAAAATCTCCCCTTCAGCCTTTGCTCTGAAACATCATCCTTTGGCTTTAGGAGTTTCCTAATATATATTTGTGGCTCATCATTTATGTTGCTGGACATACAGCGAGATGATAAGGTAGCTAGACTTGGGTCATCAGACAAAAGCGATTTAGGTGTTCAATGTTTCTGTTGTTAATTCAGTCATTTTGTGCTGGTTTTCTAATGTTTAAAAGATATACCCATCCTGCTGAAGGCGGCTTTTTTTTTTTTTTCTTTATTGTGTGTATATATTCTGGGCTCCTTTTATTGGTTTTTACTAATTTTAAGAAGTGGGTGTACTTCCTGGCCTAATGTCACAGCATTGTTCTCTCTTTTTTTATGTCATTAAAAAATTTCTGTTCAGTAATTTTTTGCTGTTAAAAGTCATGAATGCACTAGCTGTGATGTTCTGCCGTTACTCTGGTTGTATGGAAATTGATTCTTCGCAAATTACAATGGTTCGTCAATGGCTCCACTTCTTATATCTCTTTATTCTTCATTCATTGATCTGTTATTTCAGGCACACAATTTGTTCTGCAGCCTCTTGATATGTGCTCCTAATAGACAATTTAGTGAACTGTTCATAATTTTGTGATTCTGGTTCAGTCATTGCTTTCGCGGCATTGAATTTTGTGGAGAGCCTCTCCATTTGCTTTTTAAAAATTAAAATGGCAACAGAAGTGCACGGAACATGGTGTTGCAGCTGCTTCTAACTGCTGATTAATCCATGTGGCAAGTTTGAAGTACGATTGATAACAATTTTGTGACACCAGTTCAGTCGTTGCAGACGTACCATTCAGTTCAAGGTTGAATTTTTATTTATTTATTTTTTTCTGGCCAGGAGTTATGGAGACATGGATTCTAGGTTAAACTTCAGATTAGACTCAGATGATGTTGATCTCCATGCATTTTAAATAGATGTCTGTGTTTATTGTTTGCGCTGCACTTTCAATTGATATTATCGCTACTGAAATTGCCAATAGTCAGCTTCAGCCCCTGGTTCATCATGACTTTGAAGTTAGCTGGGAGTTATAAAGAAAATACAACTAAAATCTGATGCTGAGATTTTACCTTGCGTTTTGCCAGTCATATGGGTTGTGTTGATAATGAGATTTCATATGAAAAATATTCACATTCTCCTTCTACAGTTGTACAGTAACCAGAATATCCTTAGTGTCAGTTACTGTCTGGCCCTCTCCTTGCCTCTTACAGCTCTTGCACTGGGTAATAATAATTTGGTGATTGCTTGGAGGCCATTTGATATTTGAAGATGTTTTTGTGAGTGCCATCACTATTGAAGAGACTTTTACCTATACTAACAGTTTGATTGACTACTTATGACTTTACCTAAGTTAAATAAGATTTATAAATATGTAGATGATAATGTGGACTGTGATATAAATGCCTCTACAGTGATCCTGTTCAAGGGCTAGTGTATGCCATCCCTTGTCATTGCAGGCTGTCTGACCTGCGGAAGCATATAAGCAGATAGCAGAGGAACTGTGATTATTTTTTACACTTACCACACAAGAAATACCTTATGTTTACTTAGGATAGGTACAGAAAGCAAAGAAATAGAACACCTAAGTTGGAAATTCCATACATGTTTCATTTATTATAAGATAGAGTTAATTTTATGTCCTCAAACAAGTTTTGTCGCACTAAATAAACTGCTTTAAAGTATGTGCACAATGTTGGGTCCAGCTTATAAGAAAGTAGATTAACCACCAAGGTTAATATTTTGGGGGGAGGGAAGGGAAATGGGGAGGAAATAAGTGTGTAGAATTATGACAATGACAACCCATAATTAAGATTGCTAAGTAGTAAAATGGGATATTTTTTTGTTCCAGATCTCGTTTAAGTTAAAGAACAGCTTGGTCTCAACATAATTTAAAAACTAAGCGTTCACCTGCTGCTAATTTCCTCCTTGGTTGCAAAGAGCATTATTTGTTTGGATGACTGAGAGAAAGAAGCTATTTACATAGCACAAATGAAAGCATAGAGCTGCAGAAGAGGACATGTAAGTTAATGAAGAAGGAAGCATTAAGTAGTCTGCATTTGAAAAGATAGCTTCTTACATGAATAACCCAAAATCTGATGATAGGCTGCACGTGCACCTGATAGTACTTAAGGTCCAATCTTGCAGCCGAAGCTCATGTGAATAAACTCAATAGGTCTGATCTTGTGAATAAGGGCTGCAGGATCAAGTTCCAAATAAAATTTGCAGATGATTAGTAGAAATCCTTACACTCTAGTTTGTTTCTTTGCACAGACAGTTTCCCATTAAGCATTCCAGATTTTCTCTGGCTAGTGAGACTTTAATGTAATAAACTGTCCTGCACACCATGGATTAAGCAAATTTATGTACCTTGACATTATTAGGTATTTGCTGTTAATTATTTAGGGGTTGGAAAAAAATATCTTACTGAGAGGACAAAGTAAATTTATTGGTAGCGATGTGGTATATAGGCAGGTTCATGAACATTTGCTTTCATGGGATGCTTACTTGTCTAGGGCTGTTGAAGAGGGTGTTCTGGTCAAAGAAATTAGATGCCAAATACTTACCAGGTGCCTGCTGAGCGTGTATGAACTGAATTTTTTCTATGTCTTGTGTTACAGTCAAGTAAGTGTAAACTTTAATGGGGATAGTAAAAATCCTTGCTGAGAACCTTACGAATGCTTCCTAAATTTATGTCCTCTGTCAAAGGTAGAGTGAAAACATCTAGATTAAATATTTCCCCCATCCTTATTTTGGAAGTGGTTAAATACCATTTTGGGTGGTCTCCTTTGAAAGCAGTTGGGTAGTGCTATTTATGGGCAAGTCATGCCCCATCTACTAATGAATGTTGCGGAAGATTTTTGCTTTAGCAAAATTTTACAGTGGAGGAAATGTCACAGAAATATTTAGAGTTATATTTTTTGGACAAAAGTAGCTGAGGAGGAGGAGATTGGGCAGTATCTTTAAAATAAATTAAAGTGTGATCTCTTTTCTTATTAGACAGTGGAGAACCCACGTGGAGTAGAGACTTTTGAATGTACCAGTTGGTGGAAGAGCTTAAGTGATACCTGTCACATTTTGAACACCAATGTCAAATAAAAATGCAGTTCTTTAGGAATCCATGCCTTACTGGCTACAGGGTTTTTTTAATACTAATTTGGTTATTTTCAATTTGAGATAGGTACATGTGAAATGGAAACATGACATGAAAGACTAAGGAAACTAAGTAAAGCACCTGCAAATGGAGCAGGATATTGGATTTCTTCTCTTAGTAGTTCCTAATCCATAAGGAATACACTTCGATAATATTCCAGTCCTTTTACTTCACTCATTTTGAACCAATGCTTTTGATAGCAAAAAGAAAATTCTAGTAGAGGCAGCACAAAAAAAATTAAATCATACATATGTGCTGTCTTTAGAATTTTAGAAAGATTTCAGCTTTTACCAATCTGTTTATCTTCACCATTTCTTTTTAGTGAGTGAAGTGGATGGACAGACATCAAGGAGTGAAGACTACTTAATAGTACCTAAGGAAATTTAAATTTAAATATGAATCTTTGTTGCATGCAATATATTCATTTGCATATGCTAAATCCGCTTTCAAAATCTGCTGTTTGTGAAGATTTTTTACTGGAATGATTATGTCAGATGTGCTTCAGTGAAGTCTTCTAGTTTGTAGGCAGCAATTGGCAGTAGGTTGGTTCATCACTGTAACATGACAGTACTCGAAAGGTTCAGAGATAGTTTCATAATTATTGTTAGCATGATTCTTGAAAGAAATGATGAGCATCTCATAAACCCAGATGGGAATTTGTTACATTGTTGATAAATGTGTTGATAAATGTGTTTTACATTTTTAAATTGATAAACAGTGAAAAGCAGAGAAGATACAATAAGGCAGATGGTTGTTTATAAAGCACTTGCAAGTTGCTGCAATTCAAAGAATGGTACTAATTGTTAAAAAGAAGACAAAAATTGAAGTAGGGGGAGTGTTTCAATGAGTTAATCATGAGCTTTTTAAAAATAAAACCTTCAGCAGCTTTAGTTCAATTAGAACCATTCTTGCCATCCTGGGTTTATATGCAAAAGTTCAGACTCTCAGTTCTCAATAAACTTTCGTACCATCCATTTTCATGTAGCAGAAATTAAAAATACAACTTATCCACCTTTATCTAAATGCATCCATTCTTTTCTTTTTCCTTTCTAGGAAAAAACCCCAAGATTCACTGCACAGCTGAATAAAATTGAGTTATCATTATTAATCATTCCCTCTTAGATAGAATAATTAATTTGGATTGAAATCCAAAATCAGTGAGTTCTCAGCAAGGAAGTAAGATGGGATGTAGCTGGCTTATTTTTTGTTACAGTGGTGGAAGAAAAATATTTTTTGTCAATGAGGTGACTACAAAAACATATATTTAAGTAGTGCTTAGGCAGAACACAAATCAGCATATGTGATGAAACAAGTTGGTTCACCTCTGTCTTGTGAACGTTCAGTTCTTGTTTCCATCAGTGATATTAGAAGTTTCTATGAAAGGCAAAGTATTTTCCTACTGTTTCAGCAGGAGTTTTTGAAAACCAGAGTTATGTAGATTACTGCCTTCATCAAGCAGCTCTTTTAAAATATGTTTATTTCACCTCCGTTGCAGAACTCCGGAAGAGTTAGTTCTCTGACAGGATTTTCAGCTTTCCCAAGATAAAGAATTTAACACTTTCTGTGTTTTCAATGAGAGACTTATATCTTTCAGTTTTCTGGGAATACTTTTATTGAAATTTAGCAGAATAGTGATATTTTTTAATAAAGCTGTATCAGCTGTGTGAGTCCTTAGTAGGAATAATTTGAAAGGAAAAAAATTCAATTATAAATCAATAGAGCGTTGTATTTCTCTATGTGCAAACAACCTAAAATTACTTTAAGATGCTCCAGCTGCTCAATTCATTAACTCAATCACAACTGAATTTTGGTATCTGTTATCTTCTGTTGAATCGCTGCAGCAGAAATACCCAGTTAGTGAGCCTGAAGCTGTGAGATACAGTTATGACTATTAAGGAATATCAGTTCAATAGGTTAGTTACCTAGGATTTTGAGAGGCTTAATACACAGTTATTTATCCTAACTCATGCGTTGTCCTGTCTGTAATGATTCAGGGAAGCATCGTGCTCCTCCACAAATGGTGTCAATTCCTTCTCACATTCATGTTTTCCGGATTTGCCTCCTGTGGTTTTCGGTTGGTTGCACCCCTTATCTCTTTCCAGTATACCTGTTAAATCCTTGAATTCTTCTCTTGAGTGATACCCTGAGTATCTTGTTGGTAATAAGATAAGAAAGGTCCTTGTGGAGAAAACCAAAATTTTTCTCTTTTGAGTGAATTAATGGGGGGGGGGGAGGGAACTGTGCATATGTTTTTGCTATGTTTCCAGCTGTGTAAATTATATAGATGTTATGGTAACTTTCTCATACTTCACTGTAGATCTTACACTCCATGATGCAGGATGGGAAAAGTATGCAAAAATGTTTTTAATTTCTAGATTCAGGAATTCAGCTGCTGTCATTGTTTTCACTATGTATGGCTGTATTCTAAGTGGGGTTTTTCTGAGATAAAACCTGACATATCTATCCCAGTCAGAATGCATGTGAGAGTTGCACACAAAAGTCCAAATAAATGTGTAAAATGTGGTTTTGTTAAGTTCTGCAACCTGAACTTGGTTTTAGATGTGATTGATATTCATGCATTAGGCATGTGCCTTCATCACATGCTCATAAGAATTTTGGTTCAGTAGTCCTTAAAGCTGATATTTAGGTAAGAGGGGAAAAAAAAATATTAAATGTAAGAAAAAGGGGAGTTTGTCCTCTGTAAGCAGTAGTTCTAAGTGAGAGACCTTTTTGGATAGTTTATGTACTTTTAATTCCATCACGTTGGTTAGAAAAAAAAATAAACTTAAATGAAAAATGGAACAGTATTTTCATATAATATTGATACAACAGGAACAAAGGTAGTTGGTTGTGCCATCTGAAAGAAGGAAATTACTCAGAGTTTATGAAGTTCATGCCACATCATGGTTGTGCCATGAATGAAAGAAGGAAATTACTCAGAGTTTATGAAGACTGTAGGAATGCAGAAGGTTCAAGCAAAGGAAAAAAAAAAATCAGGACAGGCAACCAGAAGAAATCTTTAAATGAAATTACTTGGAAAGTGCTAAGCATTTTTACTGCCTGATCATCAGGGGTTTGATACTCAGTTTTCTCTGTGCCATTAAACATACCAAGATTGGTGGTTACAGTTGATCTCAAGTTTTTAAAAAAAGTCTTTGCCTTTTTTCATTACTTTTGCTGAAACAAATTTTTAATCCTACTTTCCTGTGGAAATGCACATGGGATTTTTGCAGTGAATATTTCTGTTACTGCTGACTTACCAAGGCTTTTAACTTCTAAGTTTTAAAACAAATGTTGTTCTGTGTAGTAGTGAAAAACCTGTATGAAACTGCAGGTAGCAGTGGAAGTGGGGAATAATGCTAAATAGCTGTCAGCAAAAGAAAAATGATGAAAGTCTAGGATAGAAATTGCTTTTGTTGAGGTAGAATGAAGTGTCAGAGATGTCAGGACACAATGCTGATCAAGTTCTTCTTGGTTTTTCTTCAGCTTAAAACTTAATAGATCTTTCATGGAGGGAGAGATTGGGTATTTTTTGCAGGAGGATACCCTTTCTGCTTGTGACAGAAGTCAAACTGTTCAGTGGAAAATAGTGTATCTGGCATACTCAACTCTCAAAGAGAGGCAAAATTTGTATATATATATGTGTACAAAAATTGTTATTTCTGTGAAAGCAACCACCCTGAAAGTCAACATGTGTAA
The DNA here is from genome assembly GCA_028858755.1 of Ara ararauna. NCBI lineage: Eukaryota > Metazoa > Chordata > Aves > Psittaciformes > Psittacidae > Ara > Ara ararauna. Next base: position 67,731,939 of record CM054410.1, on the reverse strand, counting down.
AAGATGCAAATGGCAGAATATCATTGAAATAAGTGGCCAAGATACAGCAGAAGTCATTAATACTTTTCTAGTGCCAGAGTGGTTTGACCTTGCATTTGGTCATCAGTGGAGAATTACAGCAGTCAGCATAGTCAGTGCACCTTTTGGGGGTTTCTAACAGCCAAATGACTGATAACTACCACATGCATTACTGAAGTATAAATACAGTAAATATCACACGTGCTATCTACCTGAATCAAGTGCAGAAAGACTGAAGCAAGTCTCTCTGTCAAATGTATGGGCAAGCTTGACCATATGTGTTGTGATCCACACACATCTGTGCTTGTGAAGCTCATGCTGGCATGTACTGGTATAGTAACAGCTGAGGGCAATATTTTTCTGTTCTAGATATCCATGCGGGCGTAACAGTGACCCAGCAAAGGGCTACAGGAATTCACCTTGCGTCTAAACCCATTAATGGAAGAGGTGATGTCTTTTTTTACATTACGTCTTGATGGCTCTTATGAGAGAGATCTTTGTGAGGAGTGAAGAAACCTACTTGGTCATCTTTAGAGGGGAGGCACACTCATCACATCTAATTATGCGTTCTAGACTTCAAGACAATTAGTTTGAAATCCTTATACCTGCAAGCAGGTGTTTAACCACCAAGAAAGCAAGGCTCCAGGACACATAGTGTTGACACCTGGGTCGGAGCAATCCCAGGCACAGCTACAGGTTGGGCAGAGAAGAGATTCAGAGCAGCCCTGCAGAGAAGGACTTGGGGGTTTTGGTCAATGAAAAAATGAACATGAGCCGGCAGTGTGCGCTCGCAGCCCAGAAAGCCAACCGTATCCTGGGCTGCATCAAAAGGAGCGTGACCAGCAGGTTGAGGGAGGTGATCCTGCCCCTGTACTCTGCTCTCGTGAGACCTCAGTTGGAGTATTGTGTGCAGTTCTGGTGTCCTCAACATAAACAGGACATGGAACTGTTGGAACAAGTCCAGAGGAGGGCCATGAGGATGATCAGGGGACTGGAGCACCTGCTGTATGAAGACAGGCTGAGAAAGTTGGGGCTGTTCATCCTGGAGAAGAGAAGGCTGCATGGAGACCTCATAGGAGCCTTCCAATATCTGAAGGGGGCCTATAGGGATGCTGAGGAGGGACTCTTCATGGGGGACCGTAGTGAGAGGACAAGGGGGAACGGATTCAAACTTAAACAGGGGAAGTTTAGATTGGATATGAGGAAGAAATTCTTTCCTGTAAGGGTGGTGAGGCACTGGAATGGGTTGCCCAGGGAAGTTGTGAATGCTCCATCGCTGGCGGTGTTCAAGGCTGGATTGGACATAGCCTTGGGTGACATGGTTTAGTGTGAGTTGTCCCTGTCCATGGCAGGGGGGTTGGAACTAGATGATCTTAAGGTCCTTTCCAACCCTAACTATTCTATGATTCTATGACTTGGGAAGACAAACATGGTATTGGAAGATAACTCTGAACATACCCTCTTCACCTCCTTCCCTTAGCTTTTTATGTGCTGAGCATGATACCATATAGTCATGGGATATCCTTTGGGTCAGGTGAGGTCAGCAGTCCTGTCTGTGTCCTCTCCCAACTCCTTGTGCATCCCCAGCCTTCTCAGTGGTGGGACATGGCGAGAAGCAGAAACAGCCTTGACTCTGTGTGCGTACTGCGAAGCAATAACTAAAATATCCCAACTAAAACATGTTAGCAACACTGCTTTCGTCGCAGATCTAAAACATGGTCCATACAAGCTGTTATGAAGAAATTAGCTCTATTCTAGCTGAAACCAGCATAAAGTGGTATTGATGTCTTGGAAATGTTTACTGGTGGTACTGGTTATTGTCTTGGAGTTGCAGAATAATTCTGTTTGCACCTCTGGGGACTCTACCATCCACTCCTTTGCTCAAAGCTTGGTAGCGTATATATCCCTAGTCGACTCCATTGTGTTTGGGAAAAGTTTAGGAGACTATGTGTCTTGAGATCAATTTATAATAGGAAAGGAAACAATGTGTTTCATAACATGAGCTTGTACCCATAGCAGTCAGCTAGGAACAGAGCTTTCTGTCCTGGGTTTTGATCTGCTGTTCAGTTTGCAGTGTCACACCTCTTCTCACTGGAGTACTTTAGGAATGTCAGAGAGCATTGGATATTACTTAGGGACCATATAAGGATTAATCATAAAGTGAGAGGTCTTATTAATTCTTGGTGATATCAACATAATTCAGTGCTCTTGGTCACAGTGATGTCTGGTGTGCAGAAATATTTCTAGATGTGTATGGTTGTAGGTAGAAAAAATTAATTTTCACAGTGGATATGTTGAAGTCACCTTGTAGAAGTGATCAAGGTACATACTGAGTTACAATATATGGCTTGACGTTTGGTCAGTTCTACATCAGTAAGCTAAAACTGTACAGTAATAAAATATGTTATTAATATTTCCTTCTGGAACAAAGTTTTTCTTCATACAAATACAGTATAATTAGATAATTCCAAAGTAATTCTGTATAATGGTGCTTTTTGATCTTTTTGTAAGAAAAATCTGATTTCAATTCACAGTCTGCCTGAGAATTTAGAAGTATCTTTTCTTCCACTGTCTCTTAGAAGGTTGGAATCTTTGGCAGAAAGCTCACTAGTGTCTTGTGTTTGCAAGCTTCTCAGGCTTACCTTTCCACCTCCACAGGAAACCAATTGAGGATATTGTCAGATACATTAGGAAGCAGGATTCTTTTGGCTGCAGTATTAAATGACCTACTAATAATCTTTTACATAAAAATAGCCTGTATCCATAGAGATACGGGTAAAATGAACAGAAATTAAGTAACTTTTAAAGTGAGTACAACTGGGAAGTGAAGATTGATGCCCTTTTTTAGTACTTTCATAAAGATTTTTTTTTTTTTTTGACAGACTACATTAGGTAAGAGAAAGTGTCCTAACTTAGATTGTAGTAACATCATTTTGGGCTGATTTCCAATATTCAGGAATGCATATGTTCTTGATCCTTCATTACATCTAGTAATTTTAGGAATATTGTGTTGGGAAAATAAGGCACATTAGCCAGCAGCACAAATAGTAGGAGAAGCCACAATATTAAATTTCCTCTCAACCCAGCCAAAACCAGATTATTTAGCTGACTATCAAAAGGAGCAGCAATAGTTGTTTCCAGTATCAGTGGAAGCATTTGCTGTTTAATAAACCCAAAGCTTCTGTTCCGTTAACTCAAGAAAAGGCTTGGTCCCTGCCATCAATTAAGAATGGGACTCCCGTGGCAAGCTGTAGGCTGTTGTCTGGCTGTGCCTTGCTTCATACAATCATAGAATAATTAGGGTTAGAAAGGACCTTAAGATCATCGAGTTCCAACCCCCCTGCCATGGGCAGGGACACTTCACACTAAACCATGGGTTGCTTGCTTCTGGTGATGCCTCTACAGTAGGTGCTTGCCTTCTGCAGACTTTCCTTCTGGATGGAGTAGTAGTGTGCAAGAGCAGCTTCCAAAGACTGAGTAATCAGTGCAGCAGGACCTGCTACTGTGTTTGTGTAAATGCCCAGGAGCTCAGCCAGATCAGAGCCACCTGGTGACCACTGGCCAAAAGGTCATCCCAGGCTTATGTCTTAGTCTTGATTATATGATGATTATAGGCAAACTGTAGATGGTAACAAAACAGTTTGCCTCTTGTCAGCCTGTTTGCTGACATGAAATAGTTTGAATTGGAAGGGACCTTAAAGCCCATCCAGTCCCAGCCCCTTGCCACAGGCAGGGACACCTTCCACTAGACCAGATTGCTCCAAGCCCTGTCCAACCTGGCCTTGAACACTGACAGGGATGGGGCAGCCACGGTTCCTCTGGGCAACGTGTGCCAGGGCCTCACAACCGTCACAGGGAAGAGCTTCTGCTTGAGATCTCATCTCAGTCTCCCCTCTGTCAGGTTAAAGCCATTCCCCCTTGTTCTGTCCCTACAGACCCTTGTCCAAAGCCCCTCTCCAGGTTTCTTGTAGCCTTTTAGGCACTGGCAGCTGCTCTAAGGTCTCCCCTTAAGGAGCCTTCTCTTCCCCAGGCTGAACCAGCCCAGCTCTCTCAGCCTGTCTCCAGAGCAGAGCTGCTCCAGCCCTCACAGCATCTCCATGACATCCTCTGGACTCGCTTCTACAGCTCCACATCCCTCTTGTGTTATTGCCCCGGAGCTGGACACAGGACTGCAGGGGGGATCTCCCCAAAGCACAGTAGCAGGGGAGCATCCTCTGCCTCGACCTGCTGCTCATGCTCTGGGGATGCAGCCCAGCACATGGTGGGTTTTGGGCTCAAGCACACTCTAAAGCTGGGTCATGGGGAGCTTCTCCTCAGCAAACACCCCCAAGTCCTTCTTCTCAGGGCTGCTTCCCATCCAGTCTCCCCCAGCCTGTGTTTATGCGTGGGATTGCCCCAACCCAGGAGGCAGGACCTTGTCCTTGATCTTGTTGAACTCCACAAGGTCCACACAGTCCCGCCTCTTCAGCCTGTCCATGTCCCTCTCAGTCCCATCCCTTCCCTCCAGTGTGTCGACTGCACCATACGCCTTGGTGCTATTGGCAGAGTTGCTGAGTGTGCTCGATCCCACTGTCCATGTTGCCAAGAAAGATGCTGAACAGCTCTGGTTCCAGTACTGACCCCTGAGGGACACCACTCATCACTGAACTCCATGTGGACATTGAGCCATTGACCCTGTCTCCTCTGTCTGAATTAGGCCTTGGGCAGAACAAAGGGGCAGCACCCATTGACTTGTGTGCCCAGATTATTGACTGACAGTAGCAGTGGAGGTGAAGCTGCTAGGTCAGTGTAATCACAGCAGTGTGTGTTGCATAGAGCAATAAATACAGTCTTGTATTTAATGGAGAGCAGGTCATCCTTAGTTGCAGCTTCTCTGCTCTGTTCTCATGGCATAGAGATAATTGTACCAAATTCTGTTGTCATAGACCAGGTTGCTTTCAGGCAAAAATCTGATTCTCACCTCTTCATTTTATTCTCTTCACTGTTATTTGTGTTAAATTTATTTTATCTGATACATGATGAATTTAAAATGTGTTTCATGTGTCTTTCTCTTTTATAATACCCTTTGACCAAACACAGAACTCCACACAGCATTCTGCAGGCTAGCAGCTGTGGTATAAATTGCATACAAGCGTGCTGTTGTTCACTATTACTGATGTCCATTTTCTTCATCTGTATCTAGATGGTAAAATTGCCTACTCAATTTTTCTATTAGAGTCTATAAAAATCACGGAAACTGAATCTTATGAAAAAGTTTCCTCTTCAGACAATATTTTGGTATAATTTTTCAGTGGGAATTGTTATTACTTCCTACTTTGTTACAGATAAATACTGTATTAAACCACTTGTCTAATCAAACATGGCTCTTCTTCCACATGCTCTTCCCCTCCGAAATGGCAAAGGATCCCATCATGCAAATTTCTGTTGGGAAATCGAGGAACACCAACATGAGCTTGAACTTGTCCTGGCTTATAGCATTTACAAATGGACATCTGAACAGGCTTTTATGCAGTGTTTTCTGTTTCAGGCTGTTTCATAGCTTTACAGGCTTTTTAGAAATAACTGCTTAATTAGTTAGACATGCTAAGTGTTTTACTGGTTTAATGCAAAACTTCCATTAGGTCTTGCAAAATATCCTTTTTGACCAAAAAAAAAAAAAAAAAAAAGCTTTTCTTTCACAATGTTTGTGTTTAGTAGAAGTTAACATTTGAAGTTTGCATAAAATCATGATGTCATGATCTGACTTCATCACTGTCACGTTAAGCAATTTTATGTGTAATTGGACTGTATCTTGGTGGTTGGACTGAGAAAGATGTGATTCCTTCTCAAATAAAGTCTATAGGTAAAAGTCATTAAACCACAATGTTCCATAGCGCACATACCTGCATTATTAGCTGGTTTTCATTTTCTATGGACACTTGAGCCCACATAGCTGGATGAGAAGTACTACGCTGATGTGCTGTCTTTGGACATGTACATGCCACATGATTGGCTATATTAGTTTTTCAGTCATAATTTCATAGGAAGAAAGGCTCTGCTATGCTTTTTGGAGTTCATCAACATAAATATTCATGAGGAATTAACAGTATCCTTACATACTGTTCTCATATAAGTGAAGTAGCATGGGCTATGAAGTTTATTTCGGAATCCTCAGTTACCAAAAACTTTCCTCCTTTCCTTCCAAAAAGTTTCCTCCTTTTAGGATTGTTTTAAAACTAAAGTGGGGAAAAATGCATAAATTGACCTTTCCAAATTTGACTTAATGAAGGTATAGTAATTTATTTCATTGTTAAATTGAATGGTTTCCCAGATTTTATACAGGAGTGAAAGTGTCAGGATTTTACTTGTCACATATGATGCAATCTTCCTTACCTCTTGGTCAGAAGTTCTGGCATTTGCTGTACCTGGGGTTTTTGTAGTTTGCTCCCTCTTTGAGTTTGCCTGCTGATGGAGCACAAAGCTAGGTTAGATGGGCTCAGTCATGTGGAATAGAAAATCTTTTCTTGAGGAGCAGTGAGGAAAAAGAATAGAAAAAGATTTGTCAGTGTCCAGGGTGTTTTCTTAAGTTTCAACTTGATACCCCCAGATGAGGCAGTGCCTTCAGGGCAGGTTTTTCTCTCCTTAAAGGAAAGTTTCTTTGAGAGTGCTAGGTGTCAAAACCATAGACAAAAAAGCAGAAAGAAAGGTAGCCATTTCTCTTAGAAGTTAACTGCTGGCATTTGTCAGTTACTCAAAGCAAGTAAGGGTCCTAGGTTTGACGCTTAGTATGTGGTGAGTTAATGACCATGGTGCAATCTATTTGGTTTGCATGACCTAGTAAAAAGAGGTGCAAGTGTTATTTAATAGTGAAATGATAGACATTTTTTGTGATTTATGTTCCTGAGAGTATCAACTACCATTTGTGCCAACAAATGAACAAAGAAATACTGCTGATGGTTGGCGCCATGGCCCTTTTCAGCTAAATTTATGTAAATCCAATTTATTTTGACTCCACTGTTCTGGAGCATGGTGGCAAAATGGTTAAGACATCTTGCTATGGAAAGAAGGTGTTAATTTGAGTTCTGCTCTGGATTTACATAAAATTAAGCCTTCAGTCCATTTGTGAATATTTATCTGGTCATTTCTGCTGAGGAATCAAAGGTGGCAAAATGAAATGCTTGACACATCACTGACTTTTTTGTCTGTGACTACAAAAGCTGGTATGCTTTAACTGTGTTAATCTGATACGTCATTTGGGTTTGGAATGGATTTTTAACCTTTCAAAACTGCATAGCACCACCTCTCCACCTAAACTACAGTTTTTCATTAATAGGTGAAATAATCAAAACTGCTACTGCTCTTTCTTCTAGATACTCTTTTGTAACCCATCTCTAATATGAAATTTGGAGATAATAATCCTAAATTTTAGTTCCTGAATTGGAATATTAAAACATGTTTATAAGCCTCATTTTTATTTGTTCCTCTGTTATTCTTTGGGCCTTTTTTTAAGTTCCTTCTTTGTATTTTTTTTTATTTGTTTTTGGTGGGTTTTTTGCAGCCTTTTCATCCTTTTGTTTCTTATCTCAGTTTGGAGAAGGAGGTCATGCTTTCTGTTGTTTAATTGCTTCGAGGGCAGGGTGCTTGATTGAAGCCTCTGTTTAGCACGAATACATGTATAAGGTTATGTATGTATATTTAAAAGGAATTGAGAATTTTTGTAAGATGTGCTGTATATAATTAAGCCATTTCCAAAGCCCAATAATTTTTAAGCAGTTTCTAAAATTAGGCATGCTTTTCTTAACAAGGAAAAAAAAGAAGAAAGAAAAACAAAATATAAACCAACAGGTGTCAGCAAAGACCATGTAACAAAACATTGGGTCAAATCACATCAACAGTGTATGCTGCCTTCAGGACAAATCCCTGTCGTTTTTCATTTAATTCTCATGACAGATCTTGAATTCCTAGTTGTGATCAGTCAACTCAAAACCCAGAGTATCACACCCGTGTGTTAAGATTGGAGTGAATTGCTTTTAGTAGAAAACGCAAGAAATTCCTTAGAGGTAATATCAGTTCTGTTTTAATGAGTTGTTCCCCCACACTGTATAATCCAAGTGAGGTCTTTTGTGGATTTTTAAATTTTTTTTTTTTTTTTTAAAACTTGCAGTGAACAGTGCCTTTAGAAAGGTCATTCAGCTTTTAGGATTTTTTTTTTGTTTGTTCTAGTTCTTAGGTAAGTCTGTGTGCAAGAGCAGTATGTCAGAAAGTTGCTTTGCATCTCTCATAGTTCCTTATTGGCAGGTTTGTCACTTAAGTGACAAAATAAAGCTGATTCAACCAAGGGTATGGCAGCCAGAGCATCAAGCCTTGGGTCAGTTTCACCACTTGAGATTTGCCGCAGGGCACTCAGTTGGAATTCATTTTGCATTTGTTTTACTGAATGTTACTGCTCTTACACTGCAAAGACTGGGAAGACTGCTGTATGCTGAAAAGATTGTTTCCTTCTCATGATGGTATTCTCCTGGATTTTTTGCATTAAAGTGCTTATTACCAATGAAGAGACAAATCTTGCAAAACCAGAAAATTCATTACTTGTAATAGTATTGCTTCTATTGGTTTATGCTTGTTTATTTTTAAAACCTCCAACCTGTGTACCCTGCTTTATAGTTCTTAGGACATACTAGTAGTGCTGAGGGCCCTAATCTTGTAGTCTGAACTTCAGTTATTTGAAAATAGTGTCCTTTCTATGCCCATGAAAGATCCATTTTTGGGAAAGTTAGATTCAAGAGATCGTAACTTGTTATCTCAGGCCTGAATTGATGGTTGAAAGCATTTTAGAGGTGCCGGCGTATCTCATGCTATACTTTGCAAAGTCAAGTTGAACTTGCTACTTGGGAAAAAAGGAACACAAAGTCAAATGGGATTTTAACCTACGTGTGGTTTTATTGGGTGAGCAGGTAGTGTTTAACTGTTGCACATTTTAAGTGCAGTTCTGTCATATGATGAGAATTGGCAAGTGAACCTAAGGCTCAACTGTTTCTGAATTCTCAAAAGAAAAATACAAAACCTTGTGGTTTTCTTTACTTCAACTCAAAGCATAGGAAATTATATCTGAGCGAGTTACTATATAAAGTAGAGATGGTCAGACTTCAGTGGTTTCTGAGCAAGTCTTTTTCACTAATATTTTTTTAATTGTAATTTTCCCCTTTTTTCTGTAGTACATATTTATGTAGGAGATTAAACTGAGGTTAAAGTATAGTTAACTTAGGTTAATAGGGGAATAATAAGCTACTAATGACACTAATAATTTATTAATCCTTTTTATGATATGATTTATGAAAAACCAGGAAGTCCTGCAGCAGGGAAAGTGCCATCGCACCTGTGTCTTATTAGGTCCAATCTCCTTAATTTTAAATGTAATATTTATATTATTCTAAAAAATATGGCCACTAATAAAAACGTAGAAGGAGCATTACTGCCGTTAGATTTCTTAACTCTCTGCAGTTCATGTACTTCGAGAACTGTCTTTAAAAATTAATGAAACAAGTGATCTGATAAGGTGTTTTGAGTGTTGTTTCACCAGTTGACCTCTTCAGAGGCAGAAACTTCCTATACACTGAGTAAGTTTATCGTTGCCAGTGCATCTCACTCTTGATGGGAAGTAGCCTGCGTTAACTTTTTTTTTTATTTAGTCCTTGGAGTAGTGAAAAGTAAGAACAGTAGTAATGGTGGTGATGGGGTTCTGTTTGTGTTTTGAATAGCTGTGAATGAGGAACATGATGTAGGAAGTCTCAGATCCATCCAGTAGATATGGTCCACCAGGAGAATATATTTAATCATTAATTTGCTCTGTTTCCTATTTTCCAAGAAATCTGCTAAACATGCATAGGAGCAGGCAAAGGTGTGGACAGCATGGGTTAACAGTTTGCACCCCTTTATTCCTTCTCCAAGGTCTTGTAATCCATCCTCTGTTACCTGAGTGTCTGTAATGTCAGCTGCTCACATGTGCTTTATCCATTGTCTTATCACATTCTTCATCATATGTTAACCGTACACCAACTGTTTGAAGGCGTAGTTGGTGTTTTGGTCATGAGGGGTGCACATATGGGAGAAGAGAGGGATATGGGACATTTGATTTTCTTTAAAGAGACTTTGTGGTTTGTGGTAACCGAAGGGTTCCTCACATCTGTCCTGAATCCATGAACATTCGATCCATGGTAATGATTTCCAGTAACTACTGATAGCTGCTGGTTCAGAAGCGAAAGGCCACAAATCACACGATCCTATTCCATTTCTTTAATAGGTTTTTAGCAGTGAATTCACTGTGGAGAAAACATTTTGCAAGTTAGAGTAGGTCACTTTATCTTTTTTTGCCATCTATGTGGGTTTACTCTTCTGTTTGTATACATGGTCTGGTGGTGAGCAGAGTTAGTTGGTTTTGTAAGAGGGAGCACACTTAAGGGAAAAAAAAAAGAGAATTCAGACAACTTGGTTGTAAAGCACAGCAAGGAGGGGTCTTGATGAACAAGCCTCAGTGCACTTCACTGTGTCCCCGCATGGTTTTTGATGCAGTATGTACTGAAGCAGCTCCTCTGGATTGGGATGGAGATGTTACGAAACAAGTAATTGAGTTGTGTTCCGTGTCTATATACCTGTCTGTCTTTGTCATGAAAATGTTCACCAGTGGGTCAGCTGCAGTTCTGCTCTTCCTCACATATGCCACACTGGTTCTTGATATTTTTGATATGTGGTTTAAGGCTTTTTCTAGCTTCTCACAGACTTAAAATGTGGGGTATATTATTTTAAACGAAGTTATTTTTGGAATTTTAGTTGCCTTCTTGCTTCATAGGCATGCTTTTGGTTTTCCTCTCTTCCAGACTTTTTCTGTGTAAAGACCTCCAGTACTTACTGCATTAAATAGTCTTTTTGGCATTTGTCTTCACTTATAATCATGTTTAAGATTCAGTACCTCCAGGGTCGTTGTAACTCTAAAGCATGTTGGTCACAATGGCACCTAGTCTTTAATTTCTCTTTTCACATAGTGGTATGCATGTGTTTATCTTTTGATTGCACAGCTTCAGCAGTGGTGTAATGCAGAGGTTTCAGAAATTACGCTGCTAACAGAATTTTGTCAATGCTTTTGAGTAATTGAAAGCAGTCCTGAAGAAAGTCCTCTATATGAACAATATAATCTTAAAAGAACACAAGTTGTATAAAGCCAAGACCTCACGAGTTGCTGTGTGCTACAGTTATGTGTATAGAATCATAGAATGGTTTGGGTTGGAAGGGACTTTAAAGCTCATCTACTTCCCATCCCACTGCCATGGGCAGGAACACCTTCCACTAGACCAGGTTACTCCAGGCCCTGTCCAGCCTGACCTTGGGCACTTCCAATGATGAGATATTCACAGCTTCCCTGGGCAACTTGTTCCGGTATCTCACCACCCTTGTAGTAAAGAAATTTATCCTTACATCCATACGTGTGTGCCAGAACTATATTTCCACCTGGAGTTTCTGTTCTGCTCTGCCATAGTATACATATGTAAGAGGACCACTTCGTGCTGGGAAGAAAGTTTCTCCTCTCCCACAGTTTGATAACAACCTTTTTGGGGGGTGGAAGTGTTAGGCTAAGTACCTTTTTGTGGTGGGAAAGGATTTATACCTCGGTGTTAGAATGGGTGATAAGAAATATGGAATTTTGGAGGGTTTGTGTTTGGGTTTTTTCCTCCAATTGTCAGTCGTATCACAAAGGCCTAAATATCCCAGGTTTGTACAAGTAACATGAGCAGGGTTCTCCAGCAAGTGTTACGGTTTGCCTTGAGAATGGCTAGTACTGGGCAATTTGTTGCATAGTAGTTCCAAACAAATTGTTAACACTGGACTGGATTGAATAGCCTCTGTAGCTAAATGCTTGCCATCATGAGCAACCATATGACCAGTGATTAGTCCAGGGGAGTTCATGGAGTGTAGCCATACTCATCTTCCTATGCAAGAAGTCACAGTTCTCAACACTCCTCAACAGCCTACAACGGTTTTCAGATCTTAAAGATAAAATACCAGAATGCATGAGCCGGTACTAATATTTAAAGAAGTTGTGGCTATTTAAGTTGTATAAATTTGTAATAGTAAGTCTTACTAGTGCTGTATGAATAATACAGCCCAGTTTTCCCTGTGTTTTTAATGCCTATAGAAATGGTATTTTAAAGAGATTTTTAAAAGTTAATTTTGCAAAATTTACAGATCAGCCAAAAATTCACAAGAATTAATTAGAAGTATAGAATCCCAATGTTAGATTTCTGGCATTTTCAGTATTTTCAGTACTTGCAGCCATATTCCTTGATAGGACAGGATTTTGCTAGATTTTCCAGGCATATCCATGCCAAGTGCAGGAAACCTGGATTATGATGATGTTTTCAAATCTGGGAAGTTTTGGGCTTTGATGCTATTTCAGGAAATGTTGTGTGTCACTTTCCCTCCTTTAAAGCTGACAGCACACCCACCATCACTAGGAGATTCCTGAACTTCTTGATCTTTTGCTGCCAAAAAAAAAACCAAAGAAACCTCTTGTGGTCTCATGTATTTATGCTATGGCAGTCTGTGACATTTTTTCCTCAAGTCTTTCTGTGCTGTGGGGACCATCCAGGTGCTGAGCTACCTGAGGATCATCATCTCACACTGCCTCCAAGCCTCCAACCTATTAGATCATTCTTCATGTTTACACTTACTAAAGCATTTGTTAGGTTAAGTCCTTGCTATACCAGCATGCTTTACTGGGTTAACAGTCCCATTTTTAAGGCTGATATCACTATTTGTTATATTAGATTAGTGCATAAAAGTAAGTTAGGATCACACCCCCATTGGGCCAGGGTGTGGAAAAAATGAATAAAGATTTCCTTCTACCCTGAAGACATCATGGTAACGAGACAGTATAAAAGAAATAGATGCAGAGCTGCAAGAAAAGGTGGTTTTTTTGCAAGTAGTGTTGAAAATACATGTTCTTCATAGCAACTTTTTTCTCCTCCAAGTGTTATTTTAGTGTTTTTGATGGTTAGTAGATGCCTGGAATTAAAGTGAAAAATGAAATTTGTACATTTGAGGCCATATTATCAATATGCTCATTTTAATGTCTGTACAACATCAGCATCTGAGACTGCAGGAGCTTAACTGCTTTACTTGTTGGCATTACACTGAAGTTGATTTCGGTGAACCATAAAAAGTTTGGCCCTGAAGGTAAAATTACACTGTATGCATGTTCCTAACATACTGCTTTGGGGATAAACATGTCTTAAATCAACTCATTGCTCACAGCTAAATTCGTTTTCCAAATGCAGTTTTCCCATAGATAGCAATGTTCAGTAAGACTGATTTTCTTTAAAACCATGAAGTTTTTTGAACATAATTCTATCAATAAACATATTTGAGCAGGATAGCAAAGAATTCACATAATCCTAATAAAGACTTGGGGGTTTTGTGAAATAAGGGAGGGGCACGTGCCAACATTTTTAATTAGCTTTCATCAGTACCTCTAATTTGTTCAAATGTGTTCCAAACGTTTGCATATTGTATTTGCTCACATGTACACGAATAATGAAAACTTTTGGACTTCATTGAAACCTTAGTTGGTAATTGTGCATTTGGAAATTTAAAATTGAAGTTTACAATACCCTGGCTCCTATTTGCTCTGTTCGTAGTGTGTTTTTAAGACACCATCACTTGAGAGCTTTGTTGCAGCAACATTTCTGTTATGGCTTAATATGTTGTGGGTTCAGATGGCTGTAACTGTGGCCTTGAGGGGTGCAAACACCAGCTAGGTTTGTGCCCAGGTATTCTTGGATTAATATTTTCGGACTTAGATCTTGTCCTGTCTGGAATTTAAATGTAGTTCCCCATACTTTAAAGGGAAGGCAAGCACCATTTGAGGCTCTTAATGAGCACTTTGTTTTTTCCTCTTTAATTTGACTTTTCCTTTTTTTTTTTTCTTTTGTTTTAACTCCTGTAGCAAATGAAATCCAGGCAGTTACTTGCAAACTGTTTTTACAGCCCCATATGGACAAAGAGCTTTATTTTGTTCATCTGCTTAACTCCTAAATTAATAATAGTTAGAAAGTTTTTATATCTGTATCTCCATTTTCCTTAGAGTATATAAGGGTGAAAAAAATTGCCCATTTATTAGGCAAGCCTTTGAAGTGTGAACAACTTTGTTATATCTGAGGTGTAACAAGGCTTTCAGGGCAACTGGGTTGTTTTTTTGTTTTGTGGGGGTTTTTTGTTTGTTTTGTTGTTGGTTTTTTTGTTTGTTTTCTTTTAAATAATTCCTTTCGTTTCAGGTCTAAAATTCTAATTTTATTTCTACATGGAGACAAGAGATTTAAACTCCCCCATAGTTTGGGAGCCAGTCAGGGGTTTTCTTCTATTTAGAAACCTTTGACCCATCCCTCCCCTGTTCAGTGAATAGAAATGGCAAGGCAACTTGTGCTGAGGATGACTACAGTCTGCTTTCCATGTAGCTCGTGAAGGGAACCTGCAGGGGAGAGGGTTTCAGGAGTCCTGCATATGGAAAAAAAACCACTTTTAAAGTATTTCTTTGCCGAAGAGAGCCTTTCTTATACCTCTAAGTATATTTTAATTGGTTATAATCCTTAGTTTTGAGGGACATAATTATTCACACAGCAGCGCATGATGGATTTGCAGGTACAGTTACAATTTCTATGTACTGGCAAGCAGCCTTTTCCAAGGGACAGAGGGGACTTTTTTTATGTAAAGCTCCAAGTTCTATGATTAGTGGTACAGTAAAGGATTCAGATATGTGGCAAAACATATACAAGGGTATAGAAGTTTAACTAAGTCGCCTTTAATTTGTCTGCCTGGATATGTCATTACTGTAAGTGGTTTAATATTGACATCTATTTGCATTTCTTTTTTTTTTCCTTTTCTTCCAGATCATCACTAAGTACGTTTATGAGCTACTGCAAAAGGAATGCCACTTGAAGAAAGTAACTCTCCCGGTAAGTATAAATTATATTTTTCCAAAGATGTTGTTTGGAACTGTAAAAAGCATACCCTGCAGTTGGGCACTTGTGTAAAGGCAAGGTGTGCCAAGGCTCTATGCAGGACATTATCTCAAGACACTGCTTTCACATGCAGCATCCATATGCACCTGGAGACGTCGTTCCACCTCACTTCTCAGGTGCTTGATTTTTGAGCCTTCCTTGCCTACCAGGTACCAGCACTTCCAAAATGTGGTTTTTATAAAGGAGCCATAAGCTTTTCAAAAAGTGTGAATGTTTTGATGTGTTGCTGGATGTAAACAACAAACGCGCATTTGCAGGCAGAGGAGTAAACTCAAATGGAGTTTCAGTAAATTACTCCAAGTCTTTTTTTAAAACACACTTTTTCAGTAACTTTTAGCATGTATGTAATATAAGGTGCTGCTCTGGTGAAAATACCTGGTGAACTCTTGGAAGTGATGAAACATTCCCCAGAGAACAGATATGACAGTGTTTGTACATACTTGTAGTACTATCATGTTTAGGTATTTTTACATTCTCTGCTGGAGTGTGGGGGTGATTAGAGTAATGCCACTGTGCAGGTTTTCCATCACTGTCATCCAGGATTCTTATGGTCTTTGAGAAGCTTTTGCATTACTGTTGCATTACTGTTGTTTTCAGCCAGTCCTTCGTATTCTGTTGAGGAAAACCCATTTAGGCTAAAGGAGGAAAAAGTTATTTGCTTTAGCAGTTCTGTAACATTTCGCAGTTCCCATTTCCGTTACCTAAGTCTTGTTTAGGGCATGTTTTGATAACTTGCCCAAACTACTCAAGTTTTCCCACCCAGGCTTTGCCAGTGTCTCCTGGTCTGGGCAGAAGGAGCTGTGCCAGGAGCTCCATGGAGCAGTTGGAGGGCAAGCAGGAGCTCCCACATGTGGTGCACTGGTGCACCAAGACCACTTGAGAAAGTATTTCCCCACTTTGGATTTTCAAGTATAGATAAGGAAGAGTATTGGGTTCATAGCAGTGATCTACCTGGTGCACTGCTGGCCATGATCTCTAACTTTGCACAACTAGTTTTCTTTGGGGAAGTTTTGGTCCAAGGTGTACTTCCATATATCAGACAGGTAAGGCTTCTTCAAGCCATGTCACCTACAAACTATGAAACCAGGAAGCTGTCTTTTATAAACCTTGAAGTGCCTCAATCTTGAGGCTACAGAACTGTCTTTGAATGTTCTTTTTAAAAACAAAGATGCATCTATGTCATGCAATACTAAGGCTGATCTGTTAGCTTAAAAAAACTCTAGAAGTTGGGTTGGAAGGGACCTTAAAGCTCATGCAGTTCCAACCTTCCTGCCATGGGCAGGGATGCCTTCCACTGGACCAGGTTGCTCCAAGCCCCGTCCAACCTGGCCTAAGCTACTTGCATTGTTGTTGTTATTGTTATTATTAATGTTCCTATGTTTAACTTTATTTCACTTGTTAAACTGTTCTTCTCTCAAACCGTGTGTTTTACCTTTGTCCGATTATTCTCCGCATCCCACCAGGCACAGCAGGGGAAATGAGCATGGTGCTTAGTTGCCAGCTGGAGTTAAACCACAACATACCTGTAGGAAGCCCTCACCACAGTCAAAAATACATTATGAAGAGGCCTACAGAAATGAGAAAAATTAAATAATATACGTAGAAGCTGAAAAATTAAAGCTCTCTAAAGGCTATGTTAAATCACCGCTGACAGCCTGCCACCTAACAACACAAAAAACCTAGTTTAAACTAGTAAAGGAGACTAATAAAAGTAGTAAAACAGCTTGTAGCAAGAGTAAGTCCTGTGCAAGTGAGGAGAATAGAAAAAAGTATAAATGCTGGCAAGTTTCATGTAAAATCACAGTAAGATCACCCCAAATTAAATTTGAGAAACTTGTTACAGTGGTAAAGGCTGCTGTTAAAAGGCAGCTGATGAGGCTGGTGGATGAACTGCATGCAAAAGGAATGCTTAGCTCAAACAAGAAAAACAAACATGGTTATTTCCAATATTATTTTTTTTAACATTTCATTTTTTAAAGCTTCTTTAAGCAGGATAGAGTTCTGAGGAACTATCTCAAATTTGGTTTGTCGGTAGTGGAGCTCTTAGTACAAATCAATATATTGTACAACAATCAAGTCAAATTTATAAGAAGTCAAATACGAAGCTGCAGAACAACTAGCTAGTACGTAACTTCCTGCTGAAATCAGCTGTTTTCATCAGAAAGATGGAAAAAAAATGAATGTGATAGTCTTTGAAAGGCCTCCCGGAGTGATTGATTGTGATTCCTGGATATCAGGAGGAAATAATATGGGGGGAGGGCGGGAGATGGAGTCAGTAAAGGTTTCTTTTTAAAAAAACCTACTAGGATTCAGTGAAGGAGTCAGAGATCATGTGAAACAGAAAGATATTGTCAGTAAGAGTATGTGGATTCTCAGCAAGCTGCCAGCAAGGTTAGCAAATGCTTTGAAAAAGCATAAGAGGAGGGAGTCCTCTTATGAGTTAATAATTGGTTAAAAAGGAAAAAAGATGTTCATATTTCACTGATGAAATAATTTGTTACTGGTACAGTGTTACTAAGGCCTGCACTGGCAAAGTTGTAAATAAAAGGAAAGGAGGAATTGATATAAGCTAACAAACTTAGCTTTTTTTCCCCTGAAATTATTTAGAATACTTAAATCTGAAGCTGATTGTGATGAGTTGGGGAATTATTTCATGATGCTGAATGATTGGATGATAAAATGACATGATATTCAATTCTGGTAAATGTGAAATTATGGAGGAAATAGCTCACTCTGTAAACACAATGGTGGCCTCTAAATGAGCTATTACAACTCAGGAAAGAGCTTGGAGTGATTGTGAATAGTTCTCTGAGGACATCAGTTAGCGCTCAATGGCAGTCAAAAACCCTCAAAGCAAATAGAATGTTAGGAATTATGAGGTGTTGAGAACAAAACAGAAAAACATGGTCATTCCACTCATTATATGGGCCCTCATCTTGAACACTGCATGGAGTCTGGACACCATATCAAAAAGAATATGAAGAATTAAAAAAAAAAATTCCACAGAGGAGGGTTACAAAGATGATCACAGGCATGAAATGCTTTTCACACAAAGAAAGATTAGACAAAGATTCTTCAGCTTGGAAAATAGATGGCTGAGGAAGGAATATGACAAATCTATAAAATCATGAAAGGTGTAGAGGAGATGAATAGGGAATGGTTTTCTGCTATTTTCATAATAGAGAAGCTAAGGGGCATCAAGTTTAAATTATCAGGCAGGAGTTCTCTATTGAAAGAGAAGCAATACTATTTTATATACATCCCAATTGTATTGTGGAACTCATTGCCACAGAATACTATCAAGGAGAAAGGTATAAATGCATTTAAAAAAAATGGCATTTGACAATACTAAGGTGGGATAAGTGCATTGAACTATTGTACACGCTTGTCTAGTTACAGACTCTGGCTTGGGAGGCTCCAAAGTTACTAGTGGTTGCCAAAACCAGGAAAAAGTCACGCTATAACCACTCTGTTCACATATTGTTTCCTTACGTAAGCTGCCAGCTGGCAGAAACAGGACCTGGGACATTGATCTCACCAAGATGCCTGCTTTTATGACTGTGACCTTCTTTTATGAATACTTTGGAGGTGAAAGGAAAGTGTTTCTTATGGACTTTGTTACAGGTGATCGGAAAGTTGGTTATCACAGAGACACAGAATGGTTTGGGTTGGAAGAGACCTTAAAGCACATCCAGTTCCAACCCACTGCCACAGACAGGGACACCTTCCATTAGACCAGGTTGCTCCAAGGTCCGTCCAACCTGGCCTTGAACTCTGCCAGGGATGGGGCAGCCACAGCTTCTCTTGGCAACATGTGCCAGGGCCCCACCACCTTCACAGGAAGGAACTTCTGCCTGAGCTCTCATCTCAGTCTCCACTCTGTCAGGTTAAAACCATTTCCCCCTGTCCTGTCCCTACAGGCCCTTGTCCGGATCCCCTCTCTAGCTTTCTTGTAGCCCCAAGTCTCTGCCCAGCCTTTTGGCCTATTTGCCTTCCTTTTTTATGTCAGCTCATAAGAAATAAACAGTGTAATGATGTTTGAATATATAAAATGTGTTTCAGGGCTGTATTAAGTGGAATATTTTTTTTTCCAGATGATTTTCTGTGGAAAAACTATGCATCAAAGGTTTAGGGCGACAGCATTTCATGTTCTGTTATCTTTATTCATTTCATCCTCATGTGTGAAGTCCAACTTGTTGTCTTAATTTTGCCTTCTTGTGGTAGCTTCAGTATTGGACAGAATTATTTGTAAATTTCTTTTCAGCTATGAAAATAAGAGCGGTTTGGAAAACAAGAAAGCTTGTCCATTATTTTATTATGACAGTATCTCTGACAAAACGTCAATCTGAACATTATTTTCCTACACAGGGAGGCTGAGAAGCCTATGATGTTATTGTTAGTGTAAGGTATAGTCATACTTTTAGTTTTCAACATATAGTACTGGACTTGTAAATTTAAATGAAGAGACTTATATTCAGGGATAAGCCATTCAATTATTTTTTTCAAATTTCTCATTTTGTGCTCCATTGAAGGTTATATTATGAATATAAAGAAGACTGCATTTTTTTTCTCCAGATGACGTCTTTATATTTCTCTAGTTTTAATGGCATAATCAGGGGTTGATCTTTGCTCTTCTTTAGCTGTTGAGGAAAAATAGAGGGCTTCTGAATTAAATGTATTTTTAACAGTTCTGGGAAGGCATGGGATGGAGGTTTAAGTAATTACTGACATGTTTCGTTGACCATGGCACTGAAAGGTCTCACTTTGCAGTGTCTTCTGACTTTAGCAGTGCTTTGCTTTTTCACTTCAATGGGTAAAACTTGGTTCAGTATTTTTTTTGATCAACTCGACAGCTAAGAACTTTTTTTTTCTTTGAAAAAAAAATGGTCTGTTGTCTCCCCTGTATGTTCCTTTTGGCTATTTTGTCACCTAAGTCCAGTCAATACTTGTTTCTTAAAAATGCTACTGATTGTAGTTTTTTTAGGTTAACTGTGGTAATGACCAGATGCTAGCTAGCTGCTTGTAATATTGGTCAGCAGTTTTCATTTTTACAATTTTGAGTGAAAGATTGTAAATCAGGATATTCAATATTGTGAAGATTCTAACATGAGTGAGTTAGCAAGCTTTATGTAGAACCACATAACAGAAGACTTTCTTGTCTTGCGAAGCAAATGAGCAGTTTTCTCTCTCCACCAGCTGCTCACAATTCTCACAATCTTTTTGAGTCTTTTCAGTTTCAGTTCCATTTATTTGCCATGTTCTTTCCTCCTGTCACAAGTTGCACCTGTTTCATTTGTTTGTAGGCTACACGCTTGTAATTTTTATTGTGTTTTTTAACTGGAATAGGAAAAATATTAGTAAAATTTTTTCCCTTTAAAAATTTAACATTCAATCTTAAAAACTTCCAGTGTACAGATCAAAGACCCCTAGAGCCTAGTCAAGCCTCATGCATCTTGGGTTGATGATGGCTGAGAAATGAAACCTGAGTCATTGTCAACGTGTTAGCATGAATGTCAGTAAGGGTAGATTTCAGGTATAGTTTGATCTTACCCTATATATTGATAGCTGTGCAAAATGCTAACTACTGTGCTGCTGAAATACTCTGTAGACAGCTACTGCTGTATTAGGTGATAGCTCATTTGAGACTGAACTCGTGGAAAAATTCACTGTTCAAAAACCTTAGGAAGTCATAAAAACATGTAGAGTATGTAACTCAGAGAATTCACTGCAACTGTGCACATTTGTAAACCTGAAGGTATAGTTGTGCATTGGAGAAATAGATATGAAAAAAGGAAATTTAAACTTTAAACAGTACTTCTGAACAGCAGGTTATTAGCAGCATTTAGATTGGTTCGACATACCTAGCTACAGGTTATTGGAAGATTGTTACTGCATGTGAATAAAGATGTTGAATCAAATTGTTACATTAATTGAAGTTCAACATTTTACTGGATTTATTGAATTTGTGTTTAAATAAGGGGTCAGAAGTAGATGTTTATGAGCAGGTCAGAAGAGAAAGCGGCTAATAAATGCACATTACTTTATGCAGACTCAGTGTGTCTAACACTAAATGGTATTCTACGTTGATTTGTCAATAAAGTAGGGTTGTGCAGAAGAATGACTTCTATATGCATTCTTTATTGAAAGCTTGATCTAATGAATTACTACTGTTTGAAGATAAATAAGCTTGAAGAAAAGTTTCCAAATGTGATTAATTTGAGGAAGAGAATGAAGAGTTATTTCTTATGATGTTGGTAGATATTTTTAGCTCTTTATAAATGAATGTTTTTGCAGAATTGTGAACTAGTTATGTCTTTTACATAAGATTGCAGAACAAGAAATTAGTTTAGAAATACTAAAGCATGCAGCTAAGTTATATCTTTGGCTGAAATACAAATTCACAATGGTTGTCTTAATTACAGTATCATAGGTATTAAGTTTGTGTGCAAAAGTCAGTTACATCTTGCCAAGTACTGTTTTGAGGTTTAGTGTTGTCTGATGTTTTACCTAAGCCAATTTAAGTTTTAAGGTGTCAATACTGCCACTTCAGAAGTGGCAGTGTGATCTGACTGTAGCTCCGGTATGGTACCTGTACTTACATCCTCTGAACTCCTTTCAAGAGGGTGTATTTTTTTTACCATGTTTTTTATTTTCTCACGAAGTGTGAGTTCATTTCCAGGTGTAGAGCATGTAAGCTGAGGCACAGGAGATGCTATCATCATTTTGGGTCAGGAAATAAAGTCCTTAGTGTCACAGCAGATGTTGAAGAGAGATGTGACCATTCTTCCAGTTAGGAATCCATTTTGTTCAAGGAGCCTTTTAGACTTAGTCGTAATAATCACAGACTGGTTTGGGTAGGAAGGGCCCTAAAAGCTCATCCAGTTCCAACCCACTGCCACAGGCAGGGACACCTTCCATTAGACCAGGTTGCTCCAAGGTCCGTCCAACCTGGCCTTGAACACTGCCAGGGATGGGGCAGCCACAGCTTCTCTGGGCAACGTGCGCCAGGGCCTCACAACCCTCACAGGGAAGAACTTCTGCCTAAGAGCTCATCTCAGTCTTCCCTCTGTCAGATTAAAGCCATTCCCCCTTGTCCTGTCCCTGCAGGCACTCATCCAGAGCCTCTCTCCAGCTTCTCCCTGTGACTGCTCTATCCAGTCTCCATTGAGCCTGTACTTGTGCTGAAGAATATACTTGGTAGGATTTGCATTAAAAAAAAGTTAGGGATTCATGAAGAATTATTTTTTCTGAAGTAAGGGTAATTAAGAACAGAATCGTAAAATCATAGACTCCTAGAATAGTTAGGGTTGGAAAGGACATTAAGATCATTAAGTTTCAACCTCTTTGCAAGGGGCAGGGACACCTCACAGTAAACCCTGTCACCCAAAACTCTGTCCGTCATGGCCTTGGACACTGCCAGTGATGGAGCATTCACAACTTCTTTGGCAATCTACTCCAGTGCCTCTCTATCCTCACAGGGAAGAAATTCCTTATATCCAATCTAAACTTCCCCTGTTTAAGTTTTAACCTGTTACCCCTTGTCTTGTCGCTACAGTCCCTAATGAAGAGTCCCTCCCCAGCATCCTTATAGGTCTCCTTCAGGTACTGGAAGGCTGCTATGAGATCTCATACAGTTTCTCTTCTCCAGGCTAAACAGCCCCAACTTTCTCAGCCTGTCTTCATATGGGAGGTGTATCAGAGAAAAAAATGAGATAATCTAAATAGCCATGTCTCCTGTGTCAATGTAAAGTTTATATCCTGTCCTGAGTTTCCATGCAGCTGCAGAGTGTAAGACAATTGAGATTTGTTCCTAGCAGCTGTACAGTTACTCTGTTAGGGGGAGGAGTACAGTAGGAGGGGGAGATTTGCCTTTTGTTTTCTTCCTTTCTTCTGTATTCATATGGTAGAAAGGGAAGAATGAGTAGACAGAATGTTTTTTTTTCAGCCCTCATGGTGTTTACACCAGCACAGTCCTTTTGCCTTGACCCTTGCTTGCTAAACCAAGTGTTGGAACTGTTTTGAATTTCTGTTTTTATTGAACAAAAAGTGCTGCTTTACTCTCTTGGGTTAAGAATAAATGTTGGAATTATATTGTGGTTTACTTAATATCAGAGCTGGTTGTTAGTCTGTTAATGCAGCAAAATAACTAATCATTGACCCAGTGCAGAACTCTTAATGAAGCCATTATTTAGACCTAAATTGGATTTCTGTATTTTATTAGGCCTATCCTATTAAATTTATAATAGGCAAATTTGTGATGTTGGTTCCTGTGTGGCTTATTGGGTATTTATGTTGAGGTGGCTGAGATGGAAGTCTCCAAGAATTTTTTCATATTATGTAAGAATTTTATTGTTGCTTCAGGCATATCAGAGTGATAAATTACTTGAGAGCCCCCACGCAATTCTTCTTTTATGGTTTATGGACTTTCTTTTTTAACAGTACATTTCTGTAAAAACTGATGTTCAAAGCTTTCGCGCACTTCATAACCCTTTTTTTGATTGAAGTCTCAGTTGCACTACTGTTCTAGACTGTGCTACATTTTCATGTTTCAAAGTTAGATTCCACAGATACTAGCTTTTGCTTTATTTTTATTTAGTACTGAGCACGCATTAGTCCTTATAATAAGCATACAAATAGTTGTCAAATGGTGAAGGTTTTCATATCAGTTTGGAAACTAACTTTACAGGTGTTCTTTTAAAAATTTTACTGGTGCGTTTTTGTGCATTTTATTGATGCAGGTTCGTGTGATCTGTAATTGCAGGTAGATGCAACAGAGAGCGAACCTAAGAGTTTTATCTTTATGAGTGAAGATGCACTGACAAATCCTGACAAGCTCTTGGTCCTGATTCATGGTAATGGTGTTGTCAGAGCAGGTCAGTGGGCCAGGAGGCTTATAATTAACAAAGACCTGGACAGCGGCACGCAGATGCCATATATAAAGAGAGCTGCTGAGGTAAGTGAAATTACATGTGTGTATGGTTGTGTGTGCATGCACATATGTGCATGTCTTCCTGTATGTGAAGAGCTCTAAATCTGCAATGTTTTAATTTGTTGATCAGTGTTTGGTATTCTCAATGTAACCATTTTTTATGATGGGAATGCTTGTTTGGTTTCTTTCAGGATCTTGTTCTAAAGGAACCAAGTTTCTCTCTTACAGTAAAAAAAAATAAATTTAGTTGTGTGTCATGTTGCTGTGGCGGTGCTGCCATGTAGTTTAATATGGCAGCTAACATGACAAGAGCCCTTAGCAGGCGATGAGATGCAATAGAAAGCACTACAGAAATTTGTTATGATTTGAAGTGTTTTCTTTTACATTTCATTAAATTTGTACGTATTCTCACTCAACGTCTGTTATAATCTCATGATAACATGAGCTTTCACGATAACAGCAGGCTTTTTTGCTAGGCTTGTACTGAATTTATTAGAGGCACAGTCTTTTTCAGTTTTGCACTGAATACTGATTCACCTATCAATACTTGACAGTAAAAAACATTTACATTTTATGGACACTATTTTGTTACATTTACATCTGTGTGAGTGACAATGCACAATTTGTGTAACGTGTTCAACACTGGAACTTCATAGGTTTAATTCATCTCTTGCATTGTGCTACCTAAATGAAACTTAATATAGTAAACATAAGAAAATCTTACTTAAAACTCACTATTTCTATTATATTTACTAAGTTAAGCTAATGTTCTGCTTTACATATCAGTGCTGTCACTGATTGTTACACATTTTGCAAAATGAAGTTTAATTCTTTGCAGTTGGCTTTAAAGTATTCAGTATAGAAAATGGTTCTCTTCAAACGTTTTTTTTTTTAATAAAGCAAAGAAAGAAAAATTATTCAAACATTAAACCATTAAAATATTTTTATTTGCTATAGTCCACTAACAAAGCACCAGACTACACTTTGTGTGAAAAAGAAACCTAGTTTTGTGAACGTGATGCTTGCCCTCTTCTGATACAAAGTTTTTGTTCATTTTAAATTAATACTGAGAAGCAGAAAAAATATACTTTAGGTTTATTGAGGGTAATATGGGTGTATGGTAGGTCCAGAGTAGAAGATTAACTCCTAGAGTGCAGATTCCAGAAGTTTCATAAGAAACCAAAGAGCAGTTGCTACTTAAATCCTTGTACCAGTGCTTACACGCCTGCATTTTCATTCTTTCCTGGATGTGCTGCTCTCTTGGCTAACATGAGAGGTTGAGTATTTAAAACTGGGATCCCTGACTTAACAGATACTCTTTAAAGGAGTGTTTCTAGTAGAGGAGAGTTATAGGTCATATTCCTGTTTTGTTATATACTTTATGCAATGATTGTGCCAGAGTGACGAAGTTCAGACCTCTGTTCCCTAAAATGGTTATTGTACTTAAAACCGATTATATATATCTGCATTTTGAATACTTGTCTATTTATTAAAATAAAAACCCCAAAGAAAACCCAAGGAGTTTGATCACAGAATATCTTTTAATAAATGTAATCATTCGATCTCATTGGGATGTCAGACTTTGTGTTTTTATGATTCTACTTCCTTCTCTCTCATAATGTGGTTTTTAAATTCATAGTTCTTTTTAGTTGAATAATTCCAGCTACTGTAAAATGCACTATCCCTTTTTGTGCATCTTAAATTTCTGGTAATTGTGTTACATGTTTAGAACACATATTATTTGCAATGGGTTTTTTTCATGCAAAATGAAGATGAGATCATATTAAGTTGTACTATATTACATCTGTTCCTGTTTTTTGTATCCTGTATTGGGGATTAGATGTATATCTGGTTAGACAAGGCAGTATTTTATGGACCTCGAACCCAACTGAAGGTATTTGGAATCATTATGTTATGACTAAAAGAGAATACAGATAGTTACACACTGATATTATGTCTACTTCATGTGCAAATCATATAAATTGCTCTTCCAAATGCAGGAAATTACAGTAGAGTGAGTAAAAGGACTCAAATTTTAGTTAATAATAATAAAAATTGCATCCTTTTCTGGGTTTCTGGCATTCAGTCCTCTAGTTGATTTAGGCACTTCTGTCTGGTATGAAATGAAAGTACCTGGCCTAAACGATAAATGGCCTGAATGAAAATTGTGGTATCTCCTCATGCAACGTTGCCTGTTTGAAGTAAGGAATTACTTTCTTTGATCTTCTGGTGTTTCTTCTAAGAACAGGTCTCATCACTGAATAAAACCAGCAGACCATATCAAAGCATAAGATTACAGTGCTGATGACAAGAGAACATGGATTTTTTTTTTTTTCTGACAGACTTTCTAGAATTTGAAAATTCCACTGATCTGTTGTGAGTGTGAAACACATAGGTAGCTTAAGAGACTAGGTTTTAATTAAAAAAAAGAAGAAAAAAAGAAAATGCAAAAGTAGAATTTGAATGTCTGTTGTGCAGAAGGTAGTTCAGAAATATCACCTCTTATTTCCTTTAAACAAAACTTGACAAACAATCAAACAGAAGGCAAGGTAGGTCAAAGTCGTATCTTTTTCCCTATTGTTTTTTTCTCTGGAGAGTTATGAGAATACCACACGCAAGTTTCAGTTTCCTTCTTGTGAAAACTGAAAATACGGATGCAAAAGTGGGAATTATCAGTGGGCAGTGGATTGAACAGGATGAACAGATACTGCTGTCCTAACGAGAAGTTAAGGGAAGAAAATAAACTATTTCTATTTGGTACAGCACTTTGTAAAAAAAAAAGAAAAAACCACAAACCCCAAAAAAACAAAACAAACATAACCTTTTCTCTAAAAGCATGTGTGAAATAAGGGAGCAGTGCAAAGACTTAAAATTTACCATGCTTCTTAGTGGCTTGGGGCTGATACACATTGGAAAGAAAAGATCCAAGGAGAAACATCCCTGTGGGAATTTGAGTAGCTAGAAATGTGTTTTTTCTTTTCATCTAGATGTTTCCTGTAGGTAACACTGCTCCCTCTGTCTTTTGTATCAAACTCTGTTGTTGTAGATTCAATCTTTTGTATAATAGGTTTGGGAGTAGTTCACAAGGTTTTATGTGAAGAGGTAAGATTAATGTGTTAATTCAGGAATTCAAATCTGATAATATAAAAGAGATTTTGAAATATGAAAGAAGAGAACATACAAGCAACTAGATAGAGAACAGATTGTAGGAAAAAGAGGAGGGAGAAAAGTGTATACAATGTGAGAGACAGATATGTGTAAATACGTTAAAACACGGTAGGAAAAGATGTACTTTAGAAAAGTATGAAAAAGGCAAATGTGATACAGCAGTAAGACTGTAACAAAAGCTTAATTAAAATAAAACAAATATATATTATAAAGATACTTGACACCAAAAAAGATGGCAATTTGGTATGGAAAGAGTACGAAATGGTACAAAATATGGTACGAAATAAATATGCACAGGTTTGTTGTTTCCTTCAGATAGAACTTATCTATTGAAACTTGCTGCAGTGGGAAATACTGATTTGTGATAGAAGCAGTCATCTGATGTGTGAGAGACTGAAGTTCAAGTTTCTTCTTTGGGAATGTGGGACTTACAAGTATAATACTGCACTGAAGCTATTCCACTTTTTATTAATAAATAAATAAAAATTATATTAAAAAATGTAAATGAGAAGTGGATTTTTAATCTGTCTCTTCTACATTTCTTATAAATGTCTCATTCACTGTAACTCTGCTGTTTGGAGTCACGCTCTTCTCAGATCAGTTATTATGGCTGCGATAGTTATTATTTAGTTATGTATATACACTGACTCAAGGAGCACCAGGAGGAGATGGTGTGGGATAGAGGTAAATTCTTTAAATCAGGAGTGAGGGTGTTTACATAGGGTGTCAGAAATTAAGGATTTACATTCCTGGTTTCCTTTAGGTAGTTCTGGGTCTCCTGTGTTCCTTATGAGGACCTTGGTCACTTTAAGAGGAGGTTTGGAGGAGGTATGCTGCTCTGCTTCATTGTTGAGTGATAACAACATGGATGGTAATCTAAACATTGCTCCAGGAGATGTACTGGCGATACCAGTAATATAGGGAAGCAAGAAAGGATACAGAAGTTGGCTCCTGCTTCACAGAATAGCATTCCATGCAGTAGCATTCCTTACCTAGTGGTTGGAGAAGGGGATTCTTTGCTTTAAGGTCTGCTGAGTGTTAGGGCAAGGGAAAGCTGAAGTTGTCTTACTTATGGAGGAAGTTTATTCTTTGGGGAAATGGGAGCTCCGCTTACAGAAGTTTGGACATTGAGAAGAATTTTGGATTAGTCTTATCTTCGATACCTTTTCTCTAGGGAATGAAGAGGATATCGATTTACTGCACAAGTACAAAGAAACTGTTGGATGTCTTCTCTGTGTCTGGAAATCCAGTACATTTTCTAACTAAATTAGCTGTGATCCCAAGGATTCTAATAAAATTAACCACAGCAACTGTCAGTTATTTGATTTTTCTAAAATAATAATTATTAATTTTTTAAATAAGCATCCAAGAATTGTTGCCTGGTTTCAAATTCATCGCATTATAATGTAGCTTAGATATTGCTATTTAATGAAGAATCAGTACTTGATGTAGGGGTAACAGCACCAGAAAATTAGCTTCTTCAAAGAACCTAGATGAGTTTTTCAGAAGAAATGCAGCACCCAAAAATCTGACTTTCCACAAACAAAGAGAAAAAAAAGGTTTGCATGAGATGGGCATAAACTGCAGAAATATTTCTTTAATGGCTGATAAAGTACAGTTTTCAGCTTCACATTTCTGTTGTGTTAATCCTACTCTTTTATGCATTTTCTTAACAATTTGTAGTCTTAATATTTTTGGTCAGAATATTGGATTTATTCAATCATATTAATTTTATTAATTTGTATAAAACTATCAGGTGGGTAATATTTACTGAGAATTAGTGAGGGTAGTTACTTTCTTCAGCGTGCGATGTCATTAATTTTGTAACTTGATTTAATAGAACAAAATAATTCAGTGTAATCGTAGTAAATTTACCCACCATACCTATCATGTGATTTA
This sequence comes from Ara ararauna, assembly GCA_028858755.1. Lineage (NCBI taxonomy): Eukaryota > Metazoa > Chordata > Aves > Psittaciformes > Psittacidae > Ara > Ara ararauna. The sequence continues at coordinate 67,702,878 of CM054410.1, read as the reverse complement.
GTAACCTTGCTGTTTAGTCTGGTCTTTCCATTTTATAAAAATTATCCAGTTTCAAAAGTGGGTGTTTACGCATTGTTGTCAAGAACTTAATGCTTTGTTGAAACGTTAACAAGAATTCTTGCTGAAAAACTTGTATAACTTGCTTTTAAGCATAGAGTTTCTTGTTAGACAACAACCTCTTTGTTCTAGTGGTCATATTTTAGGAACTTAAGATTTAAGATTTTGCCTTACAGTTTATACCTGCCTAGCATAATTTTGGTAAGGTGGGCAAAGAACACTTTCTGGAAAAAAGAAGAGAGTTGACATTTCACTGCAATTACAGTTCTTCCACAGCATACTAATATTTACATACCTTTTATGTCTTCCAAGTATATTGTTGCAGAAAGATGTTAAAATACCTCATTTATTTGTCAGTTACAGCACCAGAGTAATGATAATTTTACCTGAACATTCTAATACATTACTGAAATTAAAATTTCACTAGAATGAACAGCAATGTGCTGTATTGTTTTCCTTTGAATATTAATTTTCTTACTGGGATATATATATTTGCTTTTATTCAATCTGTTAAACCATAGAACTAACACTGCTTGTAAAGTACTTCTTAGTAGAGAAAACTTTTATTTAGAACTCCTACTTCTGTGGGGATAATAATAAGAAAGCTTAAGTTATGCAGCTGGTTGGCTGATCTTTTGACATCTTTCTAAAAACATAAACACAAATGACAATGTAGTACTAAGTAATTTGACATATATAATGACAAAATACACCATAGTCTGGAAAGAGAATTTAAAAAGCAATACATTCAATTCCTTCTAAAACATTTTATGAGGAAATTCAAGAGGAGGTTAGAAGCATGGACTGATACTGAGCTGACAGGCTAAACCCACACCAGCCCCTATGCCAGCAAAGGAAAACAATGAGATGACAGCTCGACTGTTGGGAGAGAGGCTGCTAGCAACAGCTTATTCCTGTATGATTTCAACTCTTGACAGAAGACAGGTCTGCTTGTTGCATCATGGCAGATGTATCATTACCTTCTGGCTCTGTCGTGACTGAAGTGGGAAAAAAAACACTTGCATTTCTGAAAATCCAATTACCCTTTGGAATTTAGAGCATCCTTTCCAAGACAGGCATTACCATTGTTGTACTGATTGTTTTTATTACATTATTAGGTTTTTCTGTTTAATCATTATCGTTAATTTGATAAAGATTTTCACAGATTGCTTTGTCTTCCTTCAGTCTTCTGGCTGTAATGTTTTAGAACCCTTGTAACACCTTGTGTTAGTTTACTCTTACTGTGTCACTGACCTAAGAGAAAGACTCTTTGAGGTACTTAGATAAATATGGATTGAAAATATACTTTTCTGCCAAAACCATTTGAGCATTCTTTTCACTAGCTAAGTATCAGGTTGAGAACACACACTGAATATTTAAAATAACTGTGATCATTTTAGAAATAAAGTTTAATATAAGGCTGAGTGTCCTTTTCATCACATGGGTATTAGGATTCTTCCTTTTTTTAACCGCTCTCCCTTCAACTTGTTGGATGCCTAACAGCGACTCTGGAGACTTAGAAAAGAGTAAGAAGGGGTGTGGATTTTTGAAAGTATGTCAAAAGCCTTGGGGTTTGGGTATGATCAGAATTTCAATAGAGGTTGAGATGAGTTTAAATGCATAGAAGGCAAACATAAAAATCTTGTTTAATTTCTGTCATGTTGTTCTTTTTTAGTCACTCTGATGTCTTTTTCAAATCTGCTTTTCTCTCAAGCTTTGTGGTACTATATCCAAGATCTGTTTTTTTCCCTCTTTGTATTTCATTTTAACTGCTGATCCCTTTTCTGTGGTGCTTCTGCCTTTAATATCAGCTGAAGCAGTCTGAATTGCTGAATCAAAGCCATTTTGGGGGAGACACAGTGTTTAAGATTGTGCAGGGTGAGATTCTCTGGGTAGAAGGTAACACTTCCTGCAGTTATAATCAATGCACTTGACACTTTCAAAGGCAAGAGAAGCCATGACTTGCTCAGGGGTTAAACTTTTCAAATAACTTCCCTTGGGAAAAATGCCATCAATAAAATGGAATAATTAGTTGAAGATTCTTGAGTAGCCTAGGTTTGAAAAGCAAAGATTTGAGATAGGTCAGGTTTGCACTTCTATTGTATTTTCCCTCCCTTTTGTTTTTTAAACTATGAGCTTTTATTTAAATGTGTGCAGTACTACAGCATCAGTCTGCTTCAAAAATAGTGTCATCTACTTCAGGCAATGCCTTAATTTTGTAATCTGTTATGGTCTATGTAGTCTAATAATTGTAAGAACAGAGATTAAGTTCTACATAAAATATAACTTCAGATTTGCTAGCTTTCTCTTTTCTTACACACACTCTGCAAATAGTCATTTTAGCTAACAGAGAACGTTTGCAGCTTTGAACCTTACTAAAAAACTTATAATATAATATACATTAACTAATTTTAAAAATTAGATCTAAATTTTATTAAATGAACATCCAGTGCATACAGTCATTGATTTCTATAGAGATGAACAGTTTTTACTATGAAACTAAATTAATCTCACTTTGCATTAATTACACTTGACAGTTTCAGTTTTTATGAGAAATTTGCTATTCTTATGACTTTTTTTGTATTGTGATTTTTTTTAAAGAAACTATTTTGAAAGGTAAAACCGAACTAAAAATTGTGCTTTCAATACACAATGTAGTGTATATGTACTGTACAGAATATTGGTAAATAATGCATAAATGACTTTGGAATGAAAGATTCTTCCCCTTTGTTAATTATTTCCTTATTTGCATTCTTCATTTTTCTTAAAGGAAAGTAAAATCATGGACAGTACTCTGCCCAGTAACTGAACAAGACTTTAGCAAATGCATAATCAATGCTTTTCGGAAGTACAGCATTGTATTTGCTAATGGATTATATCAAAATGAGATTTTTACCACCTAAATAGATGAATTTAATTGGTAGAGAATGCACTGCATGCTGAGTTTTCAGAAACTCTTAGCAAGAAAGTGTTGTCTAGTCTTCATTCAATAATGTACAACTGTTCCTGTATGGAGAAGTTTTGAGGATCTGCAAGTTAGATGTGGAGCCATGACCTTTTAATTGCTCAGAAATTGTGATGAGGGTCTTTCAGTTGAGGTATGGATCTTCAATATATTGTCTATTTAAAATTTGCATTATGTGTAGCATTTGTAAGAGAAATGGGTAAATACATACTAGTACGAATGTACTTGGAAATTTAGTAGTTTTTAATGGTTTGGATTTTACTCTGTGCTGTCTGCTTTGTTTATTTAAACAGTGCATATTTAGAAGAAAATACTGTTGAAATCCAGTGTCATTTTGATTCAGAGAATTCAGGTTTGTGGAAGTGTCATAGCTCTGTTGTTATTTATCTCTAAGAGCAGTACATAGGAGTATCTATATTTCACCTGTTCTGCTATAGAGCAGTTGTATCTCACTCTTCAAGGTGAGCTGGTCCAGTGAAGTTGTGGTAGGATAGCACCTCAACTTGCACTCTGTAGCTGTGCCTTCACAGGTTAATACCATTTAGAGTGTGAACTTCGATGGATTTTTCTGTGTGTATGTGTGTGTAATAAACTGTGCTTTTAAGTACGCTTATTTAACCATGGAATGAAGGTTTTTATAGAAGGCTTTCATAGGGGATTTTTGGCAACTTTTTCTGTTGTAGTGATGTTCTCAATGATTATCTTAATACAGGCTTTTGAAAATGGCACCAGGCTAAGTACTGTCATCAGATTGCTTAGATTGGAAAAGATGCTTAAGATCAAATCCAGCAGTAAACCTAAGACTGCCAAGTTCACCACTAAGCTGTGTCCCTAAGTGGCACATCTTACATCTTTTAAGTACCTCCAGGGATGGTGACTCCACCACTGCCCTAGGCAGCCTGTTCCAGTGCTTGACAACCCTTTTGGTGAAGAAATATTTTCCAATATTCAGTCTAAACCTCCCCTGGCACACCTTGAGGCTGTTTCTTCTTGTCCTATCACTTATGTGGGAGAAAAGACCAACCCCCACCTTACTACAGCCTACCTTCGGGTAGTTGTCAAGAACAATAAAGTCTCACCTCAGCCTCCTTTTCTCCAGGCTGAACACTCCCATTTCTCTCAGCCGTTCATTATAAGACTTACACTCCATACCCTTCACCTGCTCTGTTGCCCTTCTTGGGGCACTGTGTATGCAAACATTTGTTTAATCTTCATGAAATATCATTTTAACAGGGATAAACTTAACTTAGCATAGTTGCTTTCATGTTGGGTGGAGTGACCTGTTAATTGTTTATTAGCTAACATACAATCTCAGGTCAGTAGCTTCATTTTGCTTTATGAAAAAATTAGCCAACACCTTTGTTGTGTTCATTCAGGATCATACTAAGCCAGGAATGAGAAATATGCATGCATGCTTTCATATGCTTTAAACAAGTTAACTCACTTAAATGTAAAAATACTTAATATCTATTTAAAAATATTAAAAGCCTGTTGTCTTAGTAGATGTACAGATGGTTAAACTATCACCTAACTAATCTGAATGCATGATAATGTGTAAATTGTATGCTTTAGAATATATATCACAGGAGCAGTATTACATGTGTGTCAGTATAGGTATGGTTTATGTATGTATTCAATATCATACTAAATTGCTAATACGGTGTTGATTTTTCAAATGAATGAATACTTAAAAGATTTAACAATTCAATGGGGAGATGAGCACTTCGTTATTCATACCATGAAATGCATATTTGAATAAAATTATCCTTTGCTTACTGTGCAGTGAGCTGGAAAAGACTAACTTTTAACGCATAGGAATTCAGATAAAAAATTGATATGCTTCATCCTTATATACTTTAGTACTGTTCTAATAATGCACAGTGCTGCTTCAGGTAATAAGGAAATAGATATGCTATAGACTTCGTCATGCAAATTTACTCAGAATTGTAATCTTTTGAAAATGCACAGATCTTTTGGACGATATATGTCACTTTTGATCAAAAGCTTTAAAAGTTTAGTAATTCTGCTAGAACAAACTCAAACTGTGGGTAATTGCCTTCTTTTCCCTGAAATTAACAAATTATAACATCAAAAAATCTGAGAGTGAGGTATGTAGTAGGTCATTTGCTGCTACAGGCATTTTCTTTCCCTTTAGGATGTGCTTGTTTAGTTTCTCTCACTTTGTGCCTGTGGCACTGTATGGTGAAATTCAGACGTGTTCTTCCCCTCCAAGGAATCTCCAGGGTGGCAGATAACTTATACAAAATTAATAAATGGTGTTGGTTTTTTTATTATCACCTATCACAGGCAATTCACTTTGTGTTCCCTTTGGAGAAAGGTTGAGTTGCGTAGGATATGTTCATTAAAAACAGATACATAGAATAGAATTCTATTCTACACTAAACAGCGAATGTACCCATAATAGGGAGAAATCCGTCATTAGGATAATTAAATCATTACATTTTCAGTGATTTCTTTAGAGAGAAAAAAGAGAACAGTGAAAATCCCCAGTGTTGATTAGCTTTTTTTATATATATAAACTTAGAAAATGCTAATAATTTTTAAACATGTCAAAGCATAGGTGATTTTTATATTCTTTTAATTCTAGGTAGATGAATTTAGTTTCCTTTCATCTTGGCAGCATTTAAAGAGTATACCTGTTTTGAGGCTTTTCACTTGCATGGTTATATCTGGGGAAGTCCAGGTGCATCATCTGGCTTATTCACAACCATTTGTTATACCATATTGCAGTGCTAATCCTTTTAGGAAAGGGAGCGATTGGCGAAGATAGCTTAACCTGTTGTATTGTGTGCTGCATGCTGCCTCCCTCTCTGTCATGCCCAAGGCAGTGAGACTTCAGATTGCTTTGGAGGGTAGAACAGTAATGAAGCTTGGGTGTAAATTATTGCTGATATTTGGGGGAAGGCAACTTAGGTTTAATTTCTTTTTTTTTTTGAAGTGGTTAATTTTAATTGCTTTTTTAGCTCTGAAAGACAGAGTTGTATTTAATAGTGCCACACTCTTATACTGTTGCTTGCTTCTGATGAATAAGAATCCTTAAAGATGTAAAGGTATTAAATATTGTAATTTATTTTAAACTTTGTTTCCTAGGAGTTACTCACTGCCATTTTTTTTCTTTAAGAACATATAGACTTTGCTATATTTACTGAAAAAAATATTTAAAATAAAAAGAACATTTACTTATTAGTACTTATTATTAAATATTCTTTTTGCTCTCAAAATCATTTGAAAAATGCAGGCAGAAAACACTCATGGTGCTTCAGTGCACAGGTGATTGAGTTTGTGCTGACCCTTGGTAACTGAGCCTGTGTTTTGAATCACAACTCTTCTTCCAGCATTGGGAGTAATATGATTGAGTCTTCTGGAATGAGTTCGTGAATGCTGATAACAGGAGGCCTTTCCATTAGATAGAGAAGCTACTCATGTGGAATATGCACCTTCCACATCAAGCATGGTTGAAATCAGAGACAGGATTTTCGAGATCTGACAGCCCTGGTTTGTGAACAGTGATATACTTAATTTAGGTTTGTCTCAGTGCTAATATTTAACTGATATCAGCTGATGATAAGAATAAGTGTTTCTGGGATTCCATTTTAATGATGAAGTGTTGTTATCGTCAAATTCTTCTAACAGTAATTGCTAACAACTGATTAAAATATTTATTAATACCTCATGTTGAATCAAACTTACTGGTTTTGATTATGTAAGCAGTGTCAAAAGACTATCATTAATGTGATCTTTTTTACCCGTGTTGACATTCTTCATATTTTGTTTATTGGATTTGCATTCACATTAGATGAGTATTTGTCTTTTTGCCTTACTTTGAAACAGAACCTTTCTTAAAATAAAAACATTTGGCTATTTTTGATTCAGTTTAATCCCCCTTGTCATCCTATCCCATACTCTATGTTCACCTGCTCTGCCTGTGCTGTCCTCTGCTTTTTTCTGTGCATTTAGTTTATTTTTCTAAATGCAGTTTTATGCAGGTATGAGAACTGAAGAGTAGAGGGAGTTTTAAATAAAAGCCGTGTGCAAGAGTCTGACTGAACCATTCAAACACCTCCCTGCTCAGATAAAAAGAAATGCTTTCATGTTTTTCTGCTGGAAAAGAAGGTCTCACTTCTAGGCTCATTTGTATTAAATTGGGAGTAGGGGGGAGACGTCATGTAGACTTTTACAAGAGATTCAATACAAAATAGTATTTAAGTATCAGAGACAATCAAAATTAGTACTTTTTATTTTGACTTCTTACCATTCCATGTAATTAATATTTTGAAAACATTATTCATGTCTCTCTGGAGTCCTTGTGTTCCTCTTCGGGAAGTTGATTGAGAACTTATCCAGCACTAGTTTTGTACTTTGTTTCTACTTCTTTATAGTAGTAGCTTTATAGTGTCATCATTTTACATTTACAGCTAGGCAAATACTTCTTTTCAGCCATTTTTTTCTCTAGTTTACATTTTTCAAATTAAAACTATTGCTTTCTGAAGTGCCTCTGTGTGTATGTAAGCAAGTACCTATATGTGCATTTAGAGAAAGATAGATGCATCTTAGTTGTCTAGTTGGTTGTAACTTTTCAATTTTATAAATGTTAATATAACCAGCTACATTCAGGGAAAGTAGTAGTTAACTTCTTACATGTTTTCGCTATGAAAGCTGCATGTGACTTTTTTTTTAAATGCTGATTATATTGTATATTTATAATATTATATAGCTATTTTAAAGCACTTGAAAAGTACTGTTTCAGGTTACTCTGTTCTCTGAACCCAGTTATATATGGTATATTAAAAAGGAGTTGTACTGACTATTTCTCAAAGATAATAGTATTTTAAATGTCATACAGGTTGACTCACATTGTGATTTAATTTGATATAGCTGTTGCATATGTGTTTTTTTCCTCAGGGCTTCCTTATCGAAAGACTTTTAAGTAATGAACTCTTTAGGAATAGGTAATAATTCTTTAACAAGGACAGTTGACATAGTCTTGTAAAAACTATACAAAACCTGGAGAAATAACTTTGCTGCAGCATGTGCTTAGCAAAATCAAATCTCTCTACTGCCCCTATGTAAGTGAGTACTGGATCAGTTCTTACTGTGGTGACGTTCAGTAACTGAATTTTTTTAGATACTAGCCATAGGTTGGGGGGGTTTAATGCAGGATGTCTGTATAAAAGATGAAAAATTAAAGAAAATACAGCAATTTTACAAGTGTCTTCTCTTTCCTTTAATATTCCTTGATTGAGTCAAAAAAGCCCCAGCCCAGCTCTGCAAGGAACATCTCAGAGGTGAGGGGGGACTTTGTGTCCTTCTCTGCGGTGAGGTTTGCTCTTTGGTGGGCGATCCCTTCTAGAAAGAAGGCTTTCTAGAAAAAAGCAGCTTTATGCAGGTTTTGCATAGTCATCCTTCCCCTGATTATCAGGCTGAATAGGGACTGGATGGAGCAGCCCTGAGGAGAAGGACTTGGGGGTGTTTGCTGAGGAGAAGTTCCCCATGACCCAGCTTCAGTGTGTGCTTGAGCCCAAAACCCACCATGTGCTGGGCTGCATCCCCGGAGCATGAGCAGCAGGTCGAGGCAGAGGATGCTCCCCTGCTACTGTGCTCTGGGGAGACCCTCCCTGCAGTCCTGCATCCAGCTCCGGGGCAATAACACAAGAGGGACGTGGAGCTGTTGGAGAGAGTCCAGAGGATGTCACGGAGATGCTGTGAGGGCTGGAGCTGCTCTGCTCTGGAGACAGGCTGAGAGAGCTGGGCTTGCTCAGCCTGGGGAAGAGAAGGCTCCTTAAGGGGAGACCTCAGAACAGCTGCCAGTGCCCAGAAAGGGGCTACAAGAAAGCTGGAGAGGGGCTTTGGACAAGGGTCTGTAGGGACAGAACAAGGGCCTGTAGGGACAGGACAAGGGGGAACGGCTTTAACCTGACAGAGGGGACATTGAGATGAGATCTTAGAATCATAGAATCATAGAACACTAGGATTGGAAAGGACCTTAAAGATCATCTAATTCCAACCCCCCTGCCATGGACAGGGACAACTCACACTAAACCATGTCACCCAAGGCTATGTCCAATCCAGCCTTGAACACCGCCAGCGATGGAGCATTCACAACTTCCCTGGGCAACCCATTCCAGTGCCTCACCACCCTTACAGTAAAAAATTTCCTCCTTATATCCAATCTAAACTTCCCCTGTTTAAGTTTGAACCCATTACCCCTTGTCCTGTCACTACTGTTCCTAATGAATAGTCACTCCCCAGCATTCCTATAGCCACCCTTCAGATATTGGAAGGCTGCTATGAGGTCTCCATGCAGCCTTCTCCAGGCTGAACAGCCCCAACTTTCACAGACAGTCTTCATACGGGAGGTGCTCCAGTCCCCTGATTACCCATGTGGCCCTCCTCTGCACTTGTTCCAACAGTTCCATGTCGTTTTTATGTTGAGGATATCAGAACTGCACACAATACTCCAAGTGAAGTCTCACAAGAGCAGAACAGAGAGGCAGGATCACATTCTGCGACTTGCTGGTCACGCTGCTTTTGATGCAGCCCAGGATATGGTTGGCTTTCTGGGCTGTGAGAGCACACTGAAGCTGGCTCATGTTCATTTTTTCATCAGCCAACATCCCCAAGTCCTTCTCTGCAGGACTGCTCTGAATCTCTTTTCCCAACCTGCAGCTGTGCCTGGGATTGCTCCGACCCAGGTGTAGGACCTTGCACTTGTCATGGTTAAACTTCATCAGGTTGGCATAAGCCCACCTCAGAAGTGTGTCAGGGTCCCTCTGGGTGGCATTCCTTCCCTCCAGCATATCAACAGAACCACACAGCTTGGTGTCATCAGCAAACTTGTTGAGGGCGCACTCAATCCCACTGTCCATGTCACCAGCAAAGATGCTGAACAAGACTGGTCCCAACACTTATCCCTGAGGGACACCACTTGTTACTGGTCTCCAGCTGGACATTGGGCCATTGTGCACAGAAGTTAAGCAGAAGTTCTTCCCTGTGAGGGTGGTGAGGCCCTGGCACAGGTTGCCCAGAGAAGCTGTGGCTTCCGCATCCCTGTTCAAGGCCAGGTTGGATGGGGCTTGGAGCAACCTCGTCTAGTAGAAGGTGTTCCTGCCTGTGGCAGAGGGCAGGAACTGTGTGAGCCTTAAGGTTCTTCCAACCCAAACGGTTCTGTTCTGTGATTCTATGGTAGAGTAAGTCCAAACTTAAGTTTGAGTGAGTTACTTAGACCCTGCTTATAAACTTCTGCTTGTAAAGACAGATAAGAGGTTCACAAGGCAGTCTGCTCGGTCCTAATATCCCCCTACCCCCTAGCATTTAGAGCACTCCAGACCTCCATAATACCAGGGTTTGCTGCTGCTTTTTTGGTCTGAATTCATCACTTTTACTTCTGCCTTCTCCTTTGGGTGTAACACAAGTCTGAAGTTCAGGAAAATAGTATTTAAATACAGTTCAGCAATAGATTTAATGCAAGGCTTCTCTTACTGTTCTTATTTTGTGCTGGGAAAAGGAGTCTTCAACCCTTCTCGGAAAGAATAAAAAGGAGGCCTCAGTAGTTAGCTGTAAAAAAAATTTAAAGTTTAGAAAAGCTGTTTAAATGGTGGGGTTTTTTTTTGGGGGGGGGAGGTTTGATTTGGTTTGGTTTTTTTAATTTTTGGAACACACTCATTGCCTTTTTTTGTTTTCTCTGATGATGTCTTGCAGTAATTATGGTCCTGGCTTTAGGGACGGGGAGGGACATGCCCCTGGGGATCAGTACATGCATAGAAGCCGATAATGTTCTGATGCAGACTTCGCTTCAATCTTTATGTGTGTTTTGTACAAGTTGTGGTGTTGTATTGTTTAAAAATAACTCCATCTGATGTATGTTAAATGTATTTAATTTTAAAAATTTTGTTAAACGTAATGCTGAATATGATCAATTTAATGAGTGTTTAGGTACCAAAATAAAGCACTAAGAATTAGGAGAATGATATGTAATCAGATTTTGCATCTGCTTTAGAATATTCTACCGTACTATATTTTGTGTATAACTTTACTAAAATTACTGCTTAAATATGGGACTCTTTCAGCTTCCTGACTAGGTTTACGTACAGTAAAAAGTTTACAAATGTGATTCGAAAGGTATAGCCTACTTTTTCCTGGATCAGGGAAGGTGTTTACCTCTGTAGCATAACTAGTACAGTGTTTATGCATGTTCTAGGGTGCTCATGAAGTAGTATTAATATTTTGAAATAAAATCCCAGATGTTGTTATCCTGACATAAATCTAGGAGACAATGGATAGCACTTCAAGTTGTATCCTCCTCTTAAGCACCACAGATACTGTTGTTGCAATTGCATCATACACTGTCCTATTTAGGAAGACGAAAGTTTGTGGATGTATTCACAAATACACAAAGAGGCTGATTTATTCTAGTCTGATATTTTGTCTTAAGGATGCTTCAGTTTGCAATACTACTGCTGCCTTCTTTTCTTTCAAAATGGATTATGAGATAGTAGTTTTTCAAAGACTTCCCATTGTAGGCATTTTTCTGCCTGGTTTCTGAGGTGCATGAACATCTTTATTGTTGGCAGTAAGAGGTGATATTTGTCTGGATACTTGTCTCAGTTCTCCTTTTCTTTAAAAAATTGTATACGGGATGTGTGGTGTCTGAATATCTTTAAAATCAGCATTTTGGATTGAGGATGACGTCAGAACATCACGATTCTTGCCAGAAAATTGTAGACAGTTTATGGAAGTATATTCTCTCATACTTTTGTTTCTGGGTAGTTTAATAACCATCCAGAAGTAAATACCTTGAGATGTTTCTGTCTTTCATTATCTCCAGCCAGTTTCCACACCTTTGTTTTGCATTCTAATATTCACGTCCAAATGATTACCCATCTTCCCTCCTACTCTCTTCTTTCCTTTCCTCTTGAATTTATATTGAATAGCTTTCTTCTGACATTTTGATGCACAGGGGATACACTGATTACACAGCAGTACAGTCGCCCGATTCTTCATTCATGTACCTGAAATGAATGTGCAAACCTTCATCTGCATAGCAAGCACTTGCTTCATTAAGTCTTGGTATGCTTCAGCTGCTATAACTGAAGTGTCTATTGAGAATGTATAAATTTTTAAAAGTTTATGAGTTGGCCAGTTTTGAGTAGAATCTGATGGGGATGGGAGAAGTAAATCCCAGCCAAATTTTAAGCCCCCAGTGCAAAAAATAGGTGCACTAGAGTGTTTCATAGCTAGGTCTTCTAGATTTTCATAAAGTCAGCAAACTAATGTAATTGTATTTTGACTTTCTCATGGATACAGATGAACTGTTTACTGTGAAATATCCAACAGAGTTCAGCCTCAAGCAAAAACAGCTGTAAAATACCACTGAAGTTTGGTAAAGTTCTAAGTAAGTAGGAGGAAAGTAATTGAAATTTTGTCAGCCTTAAGGATTGGCCAGTTAATTTATTTCCAACCACCCCACACTGCAGCACTGGAAACCAGCAGCAAGAAATTCTTCTGCTTTTAACTACTGAAGTTATTTGGTGGGGTGCTGCTCACTGTTCACCTCATGAATTAGACTGAAATTTTCGTTGTTACTCTTTGATTTTCAGTCAGGTTATGTCAATTTCTGAGTAACATGATGGAGCTACTTTGTGAGAGGAAGAAGATCTGTGATATTTCCTCTTGACCCAGTTCTGAAATCAGTTATTCTGTTCTGGAAATTTGTTTTATATTCTTTTTTTTTTTTTTTTTTTTTTTTTTTGGTCCAAATGTGCATATACCTTGATATTTTGTAGCCTAAGAATTGCTGGAACAGTTGTTGGTCTGAGGAGAGAGGCTATGCATTAAAATGTGAGAATAGAAGGTTATCACTGAAGTATCTGGATTATTGACATGGCGTAAGAGTCGCTTGTCCTTCAGCTGTGCCCTTCCTTATATGTTGTATCTTACCATTTTGGCCACATTAAATTACACAGTGCTGCCACAGCTTGATTGCCGTCCAGTTCTTGGATAATCTGGGGTCATGAAGACAAGGCATTCAGGTTCAGTTCTGACTCACAACTCGTAGGTGCTCCCAGAATCTTATCCCGAGATAGCTCAGTGCTGGCCTGTGTCACCGCAGTTCCCAGAAGAGCACTTTTCTTGTTTGAGGGGCAATTAAGCCTACAGCTGTTACATTAAATGGTTATGGTGTGCTAATGGCAAGGCAGAACATGCCTCTGGACCTCTCAAGTATAATTACGGGATTTACAAACTCCACCAGCTATCATATGCAATGTGGTGAATGGGGTACTCACTGAGAAGGATGGTGATGACATTCCAATAAAGATTAGTAGGAAGGCAGATGCCTCATGTAGTACCTTTTAACTACTGTGTGATATGAAGAGACATGAAGATTCTGGTTCTAAATAAAGTTACTTCTCCAGAGGTTGTAAAAATCAGATTGCTCAAATGAAGGACAAGTTTTAAAAGTTGGAAACCAGAGACTGTATTTTTACCACTGAAATATTGCATGAGTGGGTTTGGTTGCTATCCCTTGTGTTTGAGGAAACGATAGGAACCCATTTTGTTGTATGATAGCAATATAAAGGCAGAAGAAAGAGGGTGTGGTGGTGAAAAGTGATAGAATAGTAAAGCTTAGAGAGCAGTCACTAGAGGAGGCTAGGAAATCTTTATTCTTGAAGAATTTAATGTTACCTGCCCAGATGCAGAGGAAAGATGATGTGAGGAGACAATTCTCTGTTTGTCTATCAGTGCAAGAAGAAGTAGAGTTAAGAAGTGTGGTCCTTAACTGAATAATCATTGAGAGGCTTCTGAGGAGGCTTTGGACATTACTGCCCAAGACAGAATGGTATTGTCAGCATTGCTTGTTGGAAGGAGCAGGAAGAAAGATGAGGCTCTGGAGAGGAAAAATGGGAGTTGAAAGGGCTGTGCCTAGTTGGCTGTGTGGCATGAACAAGCCCTTCAGAGTCCACAAACCCAGGGAGAGGTTCCATTCAGAGGCCCTTGCAGTACTTGGTATTATCATTTATGGCTATTTGAACTGTTAGAGGTCATGTGCTTTAAAGACAAAGTCTCCTGCTGTCAGAAGATGCCACCATGAAGAGATAACCTGCTCTTCCTACTGCCAGCATTTCGGAAACTAAACACTTCAACTTTTTGGCAGGGCTGCTTACATTTTTTTTAATTTTTGACTTAAGAAAAATCTTTAGAAATGCTGAGATAAAAAATAAATGTTCTGTGTCTACACCCTGTCTTTCTGACCAGCTCTGCAAAATGGTGGTGCCTAGACTGTGTTGATCTGATGATTGTGAATCTGAAACTGAATCACTTTATTTCAAAGTTTTCACGGTTTTATTATTTTACCTGCCCTATGTAATATTTGTGTGGAGAGTGCAGCCAAAGCAGGAGGATTCACTGTGCTTAATGCTATGGGTGCGTATAGCCCCGCTTCTGAGCAGACTCTCAAGGGGGAAAAAAAAGGGAACTAAAGTATTTTCCTTGTAGTGGTAACCAAAGTGCCGTAGCAGGTGCAGTAAAAGTAAGCCTATTACACCAGCTATGCAAAAAATCTGTAGCAAGCCTGAAAATGACACTGCTTTCTGTGGCACCCTGGCCAGCACCAAAAAGTTGATATTCTTTTCAAGATACCAGTTTACTTAAAGGGAAACTGCGAGTGTTGGTGGGGAAACATGTTTTTTTGTTGTTGGGTTGGTTTTTTTTTTGGATTTTCCCCTCAAGGTACTATAGTTCACGCATCTGTAGTGTTACACAGTCTTGTGGAAAAGAACACTGAGTACTAATGATATTTTAAAAGGTCTGTAGTTCCTTTTTATTTCTACTGCTCTTATTAAAGCAAAAAATGAAGTTTCTGAAGTCTTCTGACTGCTTTATATAAATAAATCCTTCATTTTCCAGAATCTAGAAAAAAAATATTTTTTTCCAGTGAACTCCTATGTCATGCAATATTAATCTTAAGAAGAGACAGGATCATTTAAAAGTAATATTATGCTTTTTTGAGTTTCTTAGGATAAAACTGAGAAACTGCTTTCCATCGCCATAGGACAACATCATCTGTTTGTCTGGGTGATCCTAAACATCCAAAGGACACTGAAATGAGTCAGGACTCGAAGCAGTTTGTTTGCTTATGCCTGTCTGCCGTTTTTGTGAAATGTGGTTGCTCTGAAATGGTTTTAAAATTTGTAATGACCCATTCTGTGGGAGAGTAAGGGAAATAGTAATACTGTTCAAAAGTTACCAAAGACCAGGGATCAGGTTCTGTTTTTCTCAGTATACTTTTATATGAGACGTTACTTGATATAGGTTTGCTTTAGTTAGTAACCAGTCATTTTTCATGCTTTGATTTCATCCTTCGTGAGTGATCTCTTAAATATTTTTTTTTCCATTGCCTGGTGCTTAACTAAAGAAGATTTACTTTTTCAGAGACCTAGTATCTTATGCTTGAGAAATCTGCTTTTACAGGGAAATGAATAGACTATGGTGATGTTATATATTTGAGCAAACTGAAGGTCAGCTGTAAAAAATGAGCTGTGCAAAAGACGAGTCTAGTCCTGCTTTCTTTCATATTGAGCCACAGACAATTCACTTTACGCAATAGGAAGGTGCTCATTTATAATGCTTTCTTTTGCATTGCCGTTCATCCTGCATGTCCTTTATGTTACTCATTGGCATTTCCTAGCACTACTTTGTGAATGATAGGTAATAATAATAAGTAATATAATAGTTCTAAGTAATATAGATGTAGCATTCTGAGATCATAATTTTTTCTTTTATTTCTTAGGCCTAAATATTTTTTCTTTTGCAGCAACATTACATGGAAAATACTTTTTTTGGTAAGTAGTTTGAAAATAGTCTTTCAGAAAGGAGTTAGCTGAAACAACAGCAAATAAACATCAAAACCAAACAAAAAGAACAGAAAAAAAAAAAAAGACAAAATATTAGGAAGATGTTATGATTAGGGCAAACCAAAACCTAAACAAATAAAGGAATGTAGTTAAGAGCTGTTCTGTTGTTTCATTTTTGAAAGATGGAAGCTTAACCTTTTGTATTTGCCAGTAGTGAGAGAATGATGCATATTGACCTGATTTCTTCTGTATTCAAGATTAATTTTATTACAAAATGGATCTTTCTCTCTTTTTGTTTTAACCATGTCTTTAAACCATGAATGGTTAGGCTATAAGAGTGTACAGGTGGAAATTGTATATATTCCCTTAAGTGTGTGTTACACTGAATACATGCCATATAAGCTTTATTTTGATTTCCATCACTTTAGGGTTTTGTTTTAATTCTTCAACTTGGCTTCTCCAAAACAGCTTCTAACAACTTTATTTGTGTATAAGACTTAGCGTAGAGTATGTATGGTGAATGCCAATCTGAAATATTCCTATTTAATTTCCATTTTTTATTACAAATTATGAGGAAATCCTTTTGACCTGCAGAGTCCATAACGCTGAGTTATGGGGGTTATGCAAACTTCTCCTATTCGTACATTTCTTGAAAGACTAGAAGAATATTCTGTCTAAAAAAAAGCCCCAATCTGACCATGCAACCAAATAAAAATACCAGCCTTTCAAACCATATAAAGACACTGCTTTTACAGCGCATCACTTTTGCCATGCACTCAGACATTTAAAACTGTATTTGCCACTGCACAGGCAGAAAAAAAAATATGCTGTAAAATCTCACAAAAGAGGAACAAATCTGCAGCAACTGACTGCTTTGTTTTTTTCTCTCATTCCTTTACTCAGAATGTGATATTTTTGAGAGTTTGTGTCAGTGCACTATGTAGAAAGAGGTTTTTCTTTCACCTATTTGAATTGTAAGCTATTTGTTCTGAATTTTAGGTTAAAAGGTTAAGAAATCCAATTTTAGTTTCTGTGAGAAGTGTTCCCACAAAATGTTCACACTGTAGCATGTAATGTCTCTTGTGTTTGGCTTATGAATCTTTTTACTGAACTTCTGAATTAAGAAAAAACCTGCTTGGGTGCAGTGAGCTTCAGTACCCTTTTCTTAATGCAAAGGAGAGGTTGAAGGATAAAAGTCATCACAAATGAGGGATAGTGTTCAACAAAATGTATACACATACTTGCGGATATATGCTATTATTCACAAGTGTATTCTGTATTAACTGCTTTCACAGAGATGTGGATCTCGGGACTCAGTTCTTTCAGGTGAAAGTGTAATTCCTTTAGATTTTATCTTGTTTATGCATGAGGACATGCTGACAGATTGGTCAGTAATACTCCCAAGTGGCACTGATCTGCTCAGTCCTCCCTTCCTTTAAGTGAAGGGCTGGAGCTGTGCTTTCATGTCATGATATTCTTCTGCACATAAAATTCCAATGTAACTGGAATTCTAACTCCTGACAGACTGTGTTGCCAGACAGCATGCAGTTTCTCCTGTCTGTTCACAAGTATCTCCTCATTATTTTTAGATCCTGATCTATCTCTGGAGGTAATTGAACTTTTAATGTCAATTTATACTCAATTTTTTCAAGCAGACTTATTCTTAACCTATATGCATGTATTAACCATAGGGTTTTTGCTCCATATGTACCATGTTGTGACCCTACATCCTTTTATATATATACACATATGTATATATTTATTCCGATAAAAGTCACGAATCCTTTCTGGAAAGTAAAATGTAGAGGCAAAGTTAAGTTAAGCAGTTTATTTAACACTGGATTATTAGCAAAATCAAAAGTAGATTTCAAATCGTTTTACTCTGTTTACATTACTTAAACCCAGCTCCCATCTAAATGCTGGTATCTTATATATTTTAGTTGTTTGCAAAACTTTGTTGTTTTTAACTTGCCTGCTGTACAAAGGTAACGACTGTCAACCTTTGTGATAGACAAGGCTGCTTTAGCTCTGCTTTTGTCAGGAACTGATTCTCCGGATATTACTGTTTCTCTCCTAGGTAAATTTCTGTCTCATCTTGCTATGAATTTGTGGATTAATAGATACCTAATTTTATTATTTATTCTGTGCAACCAAATTATAAATCTCTTAATTTATAATGTTCTACAACTGTTCCTTTGACTTGTAATTGCTTTTTAAATTTTTTTCAAAATCCAGGCTGCTCACACTGAAAGGACGTTGCCCACAAGGTCAAACACAAACATTCAGTTTTGCTTAGAAGTAAGCTTTTACCAAACTTTAGTGTTGAACTGAAAAATGATGCCTTTGTGTGGGATTAACCTTCCCTCGCAGAGCCACTGCTGTCTCCATAGCCTGGGAGTGCTTGGTGCTGTGGCGCTCTCCTGATCTTTCCCTTGAGGAGGAGGGTAGGTTGAGTTGTTCTCCTGTTGATCATTTTGTGTTTGGAGGCCTTTCCCACTCCCCTCAATTTTGTTGTGCCACTGAATGGGACTATGGTAATGCTTGAGCTTTGTGGCTGTCCCATTGTCTTCGTGACTAACGGATAGAAATGTCAGGCATAGAGAACCAGCCCCAAACAGTGACCCCTGTAACATTCCCTGTCGGCTGATTGACATTCAGGCAGCTGCTGGGAGAAGCCCCCACCATTCAGAAGTTGGTGTACTTGCTGAGTGAGTCCCCCAGTGTCAATCCTGTTAGCCCAATTGCCATGTGTTGGGAATAGTGGCCTTTCAATGCTAGATTAAACATTCCGCACCTGCCGCTGGCGGAGTGCCTTCCCCCTTCCCTCCTCAACTGTGTCACCTTGAAGACTCATAGGGCCACTGTGGTCTAACTACAAAGGCAGCTTTTGTCCTGTTAGGATTCCCAAAATGCTTTGTACCGCTACTGTCTTTGTCTGTTTGTTTGCATAAACGTAGCTAAGCCTGAGCATGGGTAATTTTTAATTTTTTACTTTTTTCTTTGCAAATGTTGGTTTTCAAAATTGCACTTAGAAAGTTAAGCAACAGCATCAAATTTGTATTAAAATAGATATGGATAATTTCTATTAATGCAAATATATCAGCAAAAATAACAAGGTAGAAGAGTGAAGAATAGTGCATGTGTTGTTAAAATTCTTGTCATACCAAAATAATTGTGTTGCAGTCTGAGGAATTGTAGAACTTACCAGGTGAGGATTAAAATCATATTGTTATTTATTGATCTAATACTTATCTTCTTTGTTTTGAAACATTCTTCCTTTGCATCTTGAAATTTCCACTCTTACAATGTAGAATTTATAGAAATAGATAGAGATATCATATTGACCCTGCCTTTCCTGCAGCTTTCTGCTTCGAGCCCATAGCTGGAACAGAGTACTTACTTAGTGCTGGGAGAAAGCTCAAAAAGGAGGTTTGAACACTTCTCAAAAGTGGTACTGTGTCAGGCGCAGTGCTCTTATATCACAAGGGTCTCAGTGTGGCTATCTTGGCTGTGGGGATGGCAGTGCTACTTCATCGTAATCATACTGGTGATAATGTTTCCAGTTATTGTAACTTATATTGCACGACTGCAATTCATTGTACAAAATTAATCATAATATTGTGCTTTTCCATTTTTCAGTGTGAACTGTTAAGTGTTCTTTCTCTTAAAATCTGATCCTTGTTGGTGAGGTGGAAATTTCTGGGTAATTGTTTGCCAAGTAGTAGCACACCTGTGCAGTGCATCTACTTGTATGTTTATTTGTGATTAAACTAAATAAATATATTTTAGACTCACCCTATTAACAAGTGAAGGAACCAACCTTTAGCTGAGCAGTGTAGCTAAAGGTTGGTTTTTAGCAACCTTTTTTAGATATTTTTAGCAGAATAGGTGACTGCCATAAAATTAGTTTTGGATTGGACTGCAAATGACTTTGGCATCTCTTCAGCAAATGCTGGAAATACTACCTTTATTTTTCACTTGAGTTTAATATATTTAATTTCTAAAAATAGGTTATTACAGAATTCTGTACAAGATAAATGCACCTAAAGGGTTTTAATCCCTCAAATCTCCAGAAAAGTCTTGTTATGAAAAGAAGAACATATATCCATTCTTTCATATGACTTCTGTTTTTGTGTGTGTTTTTCTCGGATACAGGAGTAATGGCCTTTGATGCTGGTCTCCTGATTGCCAGAATCAGGTATCAGGAGAATATCAGAAAATGTGGGGAGTGTTTATTTTCTACCAGAAAATGCAGATTCCTTGTAGATGAATAAAACTTGTATTTTATTAGGAAAGCTTTCAAGGATGTATCATCTGTTTGAAAATAGGTGAGATCAGAAATTTACAAGTTAAAATAGAAATTAATTAAAGCTTACAAGTACATAACTTTTCAGGTAGACAATATCAGGTACATACTTGAAGAATTTTAAGGTTGATCTGAAAATAATAAGTTCTTACAAAGTTCTAACTAATTTTGAAAAAAGAAATGGCATTAAGAGTCTGCGCCTTGACTGCCTCAATGATTGTCAATTCAGGTAAATTAAAAGTAACTTTTTGTTGGGTACTGGTCATGTAAAATGCAGAGATAACACCTTTTTGACTGCTACTGCTTATTGTCACCATTCAGAGTTGTTCTTTTGCAAGATTGGACCATGGTTTATTATATTCCATTCTGTAGTAGTTGGCTGGTAGTCACTTTATCTTTTTTTGTATGGTTGCACTTAGGGTTAGTAACCACAGTTACTTTAAGAGAGGTGTATGGATTCTGTATGTGAAATGGAACGGACTTGGCTTCATTGATATTACTTTAAGCAGAGCCAAAACAACTGAAAAATTCATTAAAATTTATCAGATATGTTGGGAAGTCAAACAGACAAAAGACTGCTTACACAAAGCTGCCATTTGTATCTGGTTTCAGTTCAGAGGAGAGTCTCACCTTTAATATGCATAGATATCCCCTGTCCTGGGTTAAGCAGTAGCAGTCATTTTCCTCCTTCTTAGTAGCTGAGGCAGTGCTGTGTTTTTGACCTTCAGCCTGGGAACAGCACTGATAACACCGATGTTTTTAGTTGCTGATGAGTAATGTTTAGTCTGACCAAGGCCTTTCTGAGTCCCAAGCTCTGCCAGGGAAAAGGGGAAGCCGGGAGGAAGCAGAGACAGGACACCTGACCCAAACTAGCCAAATGGGTATTCCATACCACAGCACGTCATGCCCACTGTATAAATGGAGTGAGAGCAGTAACCCAGAAGGGCTAGATCACTGCTCGAGTCGGGCTGGGTATCAGTTGGCGGGTGGTGAGCGGTGGTATTCTCTTCTCTTGTTATTTCCCTTATCATTATTATTATTATTGGTGGTAGCAGTAGTGGTTTGTGTTATACCTTAGTTACTGGACTGTTCTTATCTCAACCCATGGGAGTTACATTCTTTCGATTTTCCTCCCCATCCCTCTGGGAGCAGGGGGAGAAAGGGGGGGAGTGAGCAAGCGGCTGCATGGTTCTGTGTTGCTGGCTGGGCTTAAACCACGACAGTTCTTTTTGGCACCCAGCGTGGGGCACGAAGGGTTGAAATAACAACAGATCTTACCGGAGTATGTCTAATCATCTTTGTGATAAGCATTCATTGTTTTGGATTAATGGTCACTTGTCACAATGCTGATTTATTGGCTCTCAAAGTTGTTGCTCTTAATCTCGGAGTTTCAGCATGTCGTACCTCACTTACAGCTGGTGTTTGCTGTGTTAGTGTTTATCGGCTGGGGGGCTTGTCCTAAGGTTCTTGGTTCATTGTTCTTTATGGTAATGAGTTGTAATACAGTGGAATCATTGATCATGAAACTGATCTGGCTTGCGTTCCCAGTGTGGTCACCATCTCTATACTTTGGGAGGTATATAATAGAAGTGTATAGCAATTACACATCTTTTTCCCCTCCTCGGGTGGTCAACCTGTGAAGGAGACATTCCCTTACCTTCCCAGCCTCCCCCCACCAGACCATTTACAGCATCATTTGAGAGTTCTGAAGGTTTTGAATGGCCTTTGAGTACCCTTGAGACCTGCATGCTGATTGTGATGGGGATCAGCATGTTGGAACACATACAGAGTGTGTTTTACCCACAGCCGTTTCGTCTGTTCTTGAAAGTTAAGCAGAGTTGTGTTTGGGCCTTGTCTAGGGTTAGGACTATGATATAGGAGGACCAAGAGATTTTCTCCGAGGCTGGACAGTCATGAGTGGCAGGGTGTGTGGAATAGTATGGGCAAGTATCTAGGCCAGTGGCCCCTCCAGTGCTTTGGAACTTAACCACTGAACAGGTGCAAAATCCAGAAAAATTAGTAAAACATTTGTCATGGGTTCAGCAGTAGCAGTCATTTTTCTCCTTCTTGGTAGCTGGTGCAGCGCTGTGTTTTTGATATTGGGCCTGGGAACTGCGCTGATAGCACCAGTGTTTTCAGTTACTGCTTGGTAATGTTTTGGTTTGATCAAGAACTTTCTGAGTCTCATGCTGTGCCAGGGAAGAGGGGAAGCCGGGAGGAAGGAGTGACAGGACACCTGACCCAAACTGACCAAAGAGGTATTCCATGCCACAGCACATCATGCCCAGGATGTAAAAACGGAGGGCAGAGACCCAGAAGGGTGAGGGGTGCACTGCTTGCTCGGGCTGGGTATAGGTGGTGAGAAATTGTATTCTTTCCTTGTATTTGCTTTGTCATTATTATTATTGGTGGTAGCAGTAGTGGTTTGTATTATGCCTTAGTTACTAAACTGTTCTTATCTCAACCTGTGGGAATTGCATTCTTTCGATTCTCCTTCCCATCCCTCTGGGAGCAGGGGGAAGAAAGAGGGGGGGAGTGAGTGAGAGAGCAACCGCGTGAGTTATAGAGGCTTAAACCACAACAACATTGAAATGAGGTGTGTTGTTATCCTGGTCATACCAGAGAGGGGAAAATCATGGCAACATGCTGGGGCTTGGCCTACGCTTACAGAGCCCTGTTCAACACTATCCAGCACCTTTAAAGGGAAAAAAATGTCTCTGGATCTGATGGCAAAGCAACCAACAATGCAGGTACTCCAACTCCAAATACAGCAGCTGCACCAACCCTAGTAACAAGTACAGCATCTGCTCAAAGTCCAACTGCAACGGATAACGCAGCTACTCCAACTCCAAGTACAACAGCTGCACCAGCCCCAGCGACAAGTACAGCAGCTACTCAAACTCTGACCGCAACAAACAGCGCAGCTACTCCAGCTCCAAGCACAGCAGCTACACCAACCCCAGTGACAAGTACAGTAGCTACTCAAACTCCAACCACAACAGACAGTGCAGCTACTCCAGCTCCAAGCACAGCAACTGCACCAGCCCCAGTAACAACTACGGCAGCTCCCCAAACCCCCACAACAGATATTACTGCCACTCCGACCACAGTGATAATCACTGCAGCTAAACCAGAGGACCAATTTGTGCCAATATCGGTTGCCCCTGTAAGCAAGGGGAAAAGCAAAAAAGAGGCAAGAAAGATGAAGCAAGATGAAGAAACAATGTACTCAGCACCCGGGACAGCATCTGACCAGGAGTTATTATTACGTGAATCAGAGGAAGAAGAAGAAGAAGTGACTTCT
Source organism: Ara ararauna (assembly GCA_028858755.1). Classification (NCBI taxonomy): domain Eukaryota; kingdom Metazoa; phylum Chordata; class Aves; order Psittaciformes; family Psittacidae; genus Ara; species Ara ararauna. Next base: position 67,679,374 of record CM054410.1, on the reverse strand, counting down.
CTGCCCAGGACCTCAACCGAACTATGGAAAATGCGAAAAGATTTTACCCGTCATCCAGGGGAGCACATCATCACCTGGCTGCTCCGATGCTCGGACAACGGAGCTGGTGGTCAAAAACTAGAAGGTAGAGAAGCCAAGCAGCTGGAATCACGTGCTAAGGAAGGGGGAATTGACAAAGCAATTGCAAAAGAGAAACAGTCCCTCAGCCTTTGGAGGCTTCTCTTGGTAGCTGTGAAAGAAAGGTTTCCATACAAGGACAATGTTATGAGTCGTTCAGCCAACTGGACCACGATAGAGAAAGGCATCCAGTCTCTGAGGGAATCAGCCATTGTAGAGATGACCTATAGTGGGCCAGATGCTGGGAATGCGTCCATAGATCCAGATGAAGTTGAATGTACACGACCCATGTGGCGGAAATTTACACAGAATTCGCTGTCATCATATGCCCACTCACTGGCAGCAATAAACTGGAATGATATAGCACCACTGACAGTGGATGAAATGATTCATCAACTCTGAGAGTTCTAACACAGTCTCACCTGTTCCATCATTTCAGCTGTGGAAAAACTGCCTCAGGAGTTAAAACAATTTAGAGATCTATCCAGTTCCCCCTGTGTACCAGCCCACATCTCAGCTATTAACAAAAGGCTTCCTGCTGCTTGAGAGAGAAGATATAGGAGGAACACGCCGTGGGCCACCCTGCTGTTTTACCTGCGGGATCATGGAGAAGACATGAGAAAGAGGGATGGAAAACCTACCTCAGCTCTGGAGGAACGGGTGCGTGAATTGAAGAGGAGAACAAAGGTCAAGGATGATCATCCCATGAAAGCCGCGGCTTCAGTCTGTGGTGAGCGGGTTCCCAGATGGAGTGGAAGAGCTGATTTTACTCCAGCTCCTGTGATAAAGAAGACTAATCCCTGTGAACAAGACTTAAGTGACCAATGTCGTGATCACTGTTAGAGTGGCCCTGCCTCCAGCCAGGTGGAGGTAGGGGACAATTGGATTTACTGGACTGTGTGGATCAGATGGCCTGGCACATCAGCCCCACAGAAGTATAAGGCTCTAGTAGATACCGGTACACAGTGTAGCCTGATGCCATCAAGCTGTGAAGGGATGGAACCATTTCTATTTCTGGAGTGAGAAGAGGATCCCAAGAGTTGACTGTACTGGAGGCTGAAATCAGCCTGACTGGGAGGAAGTGACAAGAACACCCCATTGTGACTGGTCCAGAGGCCCCATGCATTCTTGGCATAGACTACCTCAGGAGGTAAGTAATGTTTAGTCTGACCAAGGACTTCCTGAGTCTCCAGCTCTGCCAGGGAAAAGGGGAAGCCGGGAGTAAGCAGAGACAGGACACCTGACCCAGACTAGCCAAATGGGTATTCCATACCACAGCACATCATGTCCACTATATAAAAGGGAGGCAGTTACCTGGAAGGGTTAGATCACTGCTCGGGTCGGGCTGGGTATTGGTTGGAGGGTGGTGAGCGGTGGTATTCTCTTCTCTTGTTATTTCCCTTATCATTATTATTATTGGTGGTAGCAGTAGTGGTTTTGTATTATATATGGACTGTTCTTATCTCAATCCGTGGGAGTTACATTCTTTCGATTCTCCTCCCCATCCCTCTGAGAGCAGGGGGAAAAAGGGGGGGAGTGAGCGAGTGACTGCATGGTTCTGTGTTGTCGGCTGGACTTAAACTATGATGTCTGCTTTTAACATTTTGTGTTTTGTTTAAGTGAGTATTTTACTTTTTAAACTGCAAAGTCCAAGTTCATTAAAAATATAGGTGTTGGTTGTGGCGTTTTTTTTGACTATGTATTTTTCATTTCCTTCACATCAGGTTCTTTGGGTTTTTGGGTTTTTTTTGTGGGGTTTTTTTAGGTGAAATTACTTTCAGTAATTATAAAAGATTGGGTTTTTAAAACAATTAGGGGGATTATAGGTTTGTAGTACCTATAAACACCTAAGAATATTTTTAGAACCAATAACTTACAATAATTTGGACTCTAGCTACCACTCTTACAAATATACAACCAGACTAAAGGGATTATTGAAATGTAGTGTATTCCTTTAAGTTCTATTTAGTAAAGGACTCTCTAATTTTGTGTTTGTATTCTGTATAGGTGGCAAACTAGATCAGCAGTTGATGTCCTTGGCATTTCACTCATTTGGTGCTTGCATGGCTTAAGAATTGCTGCAAAAATTGCTGCTCTACTGTGTTCCTGGACAGCAATTGCTGATTTTACAACCAATTTACTGTGGAAAAATGGCTCACCTCTTAGATACAGAAATCCTGAATCGTAGAAGGTGTCTGCCCAAAGCGATTTTAGTTATACTGATCTGCAAAAATTCCCAAACCTGAAGCCAAATGTTGTTATGTGCTGCCAATCAGTAGCCATTTTCATAGAAAAATTCTGCTCACTCTGAATAAAAAAAAATTGTGTTTTGTTTAAAGCCCATGTAAACAAAGACTAGTAAAGATATTGGATGATTAGGAGCTTTATTCTTAAGACTTAAAGAGTCTTGTTTTCTTTTGCTGCAGCTGTTTATGATGAATTCCAAATTGAATTTAAAGAGTAATTCAGTGCAGATTGTTCAAGAAAATTAAATACACAAATCTGACACTGATTTTGTAGGAGTTTGAATAAGATATGGAGCAGAAATGAAGGAAAGCCCAAAACTAAGTACTAAAATTCCTCTGTTGTTCCTCTCTCCTCTGTTCCTGTTATTTACTGGATGGTTAGGTATATAATAAATCTAATGCTGATTGTACGTTAAAGTGTTTTTAGTTGCAGAGGTATTAGATGAGAAAGACAAAAAGTGCTAGCAATTTTGAAAATTACTATGGAAATCCTTGGAGAAAACTACCTGCATAAACTTTGCACTGAGGAGATGTCCTAAATAATTTCCAAGTGATTGTGTAGAAAATTAAAAGAAACAATTTGGCAATACGTTTCTGCCCTGATGATCATAAATGTTCTCGGTGTTCTCACTTCTGTAGAGTAGTGGTTGATGCAAGTTAGAGAAAAGCAGAAAAAAACCCTGGAAAAATGGAAAAAAGCTTATTCCAGGATGTAAGCTTAACATTCAGCTAATTAGCACAGTGTGTTCAGAACTGTGTATCCTTGGGCTTCACATTAAATATTGAATATGAATGTGATGTAATACATGCGTGAACAATAATGTTATAACCATGTCACATTCAGATACCTTAACCCAGAAGTCTATGGATGGAGGAAGGAGACCTAACTTCTTATTAATTAATTTTAAAACCTTTGTTAAAATGAAGTGTATTAAATAACAAAAAAAGGAAAAAAAAATACAATAGCAGCACCAGCAGCAATCTGCAAATTATTTTTCATTGGCCATTCTAAGCACAAGAAAGAGACTAACTCTGCTTTAGGCCAGTGAGTCAGTGAGTAGATTCCTATCTGGATTGATGGGCTTGTGGCCAGTGAGATGCGGTTCAAGAAGACAAAGTGCTGGGTCCTGCACTTGACCCACAGCAACACCCTGCAGCACACCAACCTCGGGAAAGAGTGGCTAGAAAGCTGCTCATGGAAAAGGACCTGGGGGTGTTGATCAACAGTCAGCTGAATATGAATATTTGGCCGCCAGTGCCAATGTGGCATCCTGGCCTGTATCAGCACCAGTGTGGCCAGCAGGGCCAGGGCAGTGATGATTCCCCCTGTACTGGGCACTGGTGAGACCACACCTTGAATCTTGTGTTCAGGTCTGGGCCCCTCACTACAAGAGAGACATTGAGGTGCTAGAGCAGGTCCAGAGAAGGGCAGTGAAGCTGGAGCAGGGCAATGGAGCACAAGTGTAATGAGGAACGGCTGAGGGAACTGAGGGGTTTAGTCTGGAAAAGAGAAGGCTCAGGGGGCACCTTATCACTCCCTACAGCTGCCTGAAAGGAGGATGGAGCCAGGATGTGGCTGGTCTCTGCTCCCAAGTAACAAGTGACAGGACAAGAGGAAATGGCATCAAGCTAAAGCAGGGGAGGTTTAGACTGGAGGTTAGGAACAATTTCTTTACAGAGAGGGTGTTCAGGCATTGGAACAAGCTGCCCAGGGCAGTGGTGGAGTCACCGTCCCTGAAAGTGTTCACAAATCACGTAGATGAAGCCCTTAGTGACACAGTTTACTGGTGGCCTTGGCAGTCCTGAGTTAACAGTTGGACTAGATGAGCTTGAAGGTCTTTCCCAACCTAAACGATTCTATGATACTATAAATTAAAACCAAAGTATTTACAGTATCTTAAAAAAACCCTGCAAATAAGAGGTACCTATAGCCAATGGAATAATTATACCTTTTTTCATCAAATTTTATATTTGGTGAATAAAAAAGACGAGCAGTTAGGCGATACTTGGAAATTCTGATGTGAAGCAACAGAAGAAAACAGGAAATAAGAAACACAGAGGAGAAAAATAACATGTTGTTATCAGTGAATATTTTAATACTAAATCCTGGATCTGGCCAGTGTCTTCTTTCCGTATTTGATGGGAATGTACCATGCAAGAGGAACACTCCAGAGATGGGATTTTCGGCACAAGTCCAGAACATGACTGGTTTATATGGCTAGATGCAAATGGTACAGGAAGTTTAGTGTGGGAGAGGAAATCTAGACCTGTCAAGGAATTTGAAGACCAGAATGAAGTGGCCTGTAGATTGACAGGTGCAGATGGTCATGAGTTGGTGGATGGTTGCCCATGGTCGGAGTTGGTGGCATGCAAATTCAGGTCCTGGGCTCATAGAGCTGTTCGTCTTCCACAGTGCCTGACCAGGTCAGTCCAGGTAGGACCATTTGGACAAACCACAGACATGCCTGTTGAAGGGATCCTTTCCCCAGTATCCAGCCTGTGGTTGCATTCTGCCAGAGGTTGGGTTCAGAGGACACAGAATCTAAATTGATGCTGCCATGGATGCTGTTGCATATTTTATGCTCTAAGATGACTCTGAGTCTGCATATATCAGATGATATTTGGAAGTTAATTGAGCAACTCTACAGAAGACATGGGGAGAGGAGGCAAAAAAAAAATGACTAGTTAACCTTTAAATCAACACTCATGCAGTGTTTTGAGATGACTTTGGATGACTGCCTCACAACAGATTGTGCAATGGAAGAGTGAGAGCAGTTATTGATGCTTCTGGAAAAGAATCCCTTTTTTTTTTGCAGGTTGAAACATTGTTAAAGACAGCACAGGTTATTTTGTGAGATATCAGAGTGGTGGTTTGATTATTTGGAAATATCAAGGAATTTTCCTCTTAATTAAATTATATGATTTAATGGGTAATGGATAATGCAAATGACTAGAAATTGTCTTCTTCTGGAGAGCTCTCAGTTTGTTAAGTAAAATCCAGGGACTACACGACTATATACTGATAATACAGCAATGTTGTAATTACTGGTGGACAGCTTAAGACAAATATTAAATAACAAATACAAAAAAATAAGTTTGTTTTTAATTTGCACCTGTGGGAATAACATCATTAATAAGGCTTTTTTTTTTAATGGCGAATCTGTCATTTCACAAAAAATAGAAATTGTGATAGTTAAGAAATTTTAATTATTTGAGGATTACAAAAGATTGTGTTTTCCCCAGCAGAAAAAGGTTCTTAATTTTATTATTAAAATCATATATTTTTCAAACCTCTCCAAAGTGTTTTGTAGCTGAACGCTTTTTTCCTAGTCTTTTGTTGGCTGTTGACTTTAGTATTTCCTCTCAGCTAGTTTCTGTCTTTTATTGTCTCCCAGGTTGATATCTTTGCCCTCACTTGGTCTGGGAGAGAGATCTGTGCCTTGATCTCAGGAGGTGGATTGTGTTTGCTGTCCCAGTGCTAGATGGGGGCTTAGGGAAGGAATTTTGAAGAATGAGGTTACAAGGGGTGGCTCTCTCCTAAGTTGCCATCAGAAGTAGCACTGTTGAGACAGTCTAATGAATTTTATTAATTACTTTCCTTTTCTACCTTTGTATTAAGTGTAGTTATGAGTCTGGGCATTTGTTCTGAAGCTTGAATAGCACCCTGCCAGGTGGTAGAAAACTACATTTCTTTCAGCATTTTGATATTAACTGTCAGTAATGGAGAAGTCACAGGTTTTGCTTTCACAATCAGTGAAGATCCACAGCCGCTGGACACCTGTACTTCCAAAAAGGGCAGCTGGGACTTCTCTGTGGGAATACGTTAAAAAATGGTGTATGACATTTTACATTTAAATTAAGGCTGTTAAATAATACTTTTCTCCTAGGTGGGAATTCTCTTTTACCTTGATCTTGCCTCCGTAAGGAGCACCTCTTCTCCTTTTGTTTCCTCTCTCCTCCCATCCTGAAGGTTTCTATCTCTTGAGATAAATTCAAACCGATGGTGAGTTGTGCTCAGAGAGTAAAATCAGCAGGCAGGGTTAAAACTCGAATGGATCCCTCAGATGAAAATGCTGCAAAGACAGAAACTTTCCTCCACATAAGTGTCCTGTTCAGCAGAGGTGACATCCAGAATGAATGTCTGGCCTCAGAACTGGATTACAGCTCTGAAAGCCTGAACCCCAAACAGCCTCTTGAAATTTTATCAGGTCATTAATAGCAGTTAAGTTCCATAGTTAAAGTTCTGTAGTAGATTTTAAAGTTATACAGCTAGGCTTCAGGAAATTCTGCATGATATCTCATGCTGGTCTGGTTCAGTTTTATATAACAAGCAGCTTAACTTCATGAAGTGACTGTCTTTTGAATTATAAGTAGCAGGGTAGTTCTTTCATTTAAAATCTCAGTTTTATCAGGTTGCAACTTCGCTGTATTTGTATTATGTATAAAAGTTCAGTGACATTTTTGACAAAGCATATTTTCAATTGCTTCAGTTCTCTTTTGTGAGAAGCAGTACAGTAATATTTGTCCTACTTTTGGGTACTTCTTAGTATTCATTTAATAGTGAAAAATAATTTCAAAACCTCTGGTGCAGAAAATGAAATTCCAGAGATGCTTACATGGGGTAAAAACTGCTTTTTAAAGACTTGTAATATTTATGAAGTGAATTTTATGAACATTTTTTAGCTGCTAGTTTCAGGAACTGAATCACCATTGATTTTGTTTGTAGTACGCCTGATGCTATCCGTGCAGATGCATCACTTGATATTTAACTACACAATAAAGGTACGATCCCAGAAATCTGCGCCACCAATGGACACTGTGAGGGGTATCCAGACTACCCTTGGAAGGTTTACCTGAGACAGCAGGATCACACTACTGCTTTCGCTAAATTAGCGGCTTGTAATGGCAGAGATGAAGAGACTTCATCTCTTTTCTCCCCTCTCTGTGGCAGTATCTTCCTCTCTTTCAGAAGCAGCTACCCTATATCAGGCACTCTGAATTGCCTTCCAGAGATTCACTTCTCCCTTCATTGACTATAAAAGGAACAGTCTGCTGGGCTTCCTCAGGTACTACTCTTAGTTATTTTAGAGACAAAGGATTGAATGATTGTGAAGACTGAATTATCTTAATTATGCCTGTGTGTGGTCAATCCACATCTAAAAAAAGCAATAAAAAGTCTTGCACAGCTCTCTTCTGGACTGTAGGTAGTGTTAAGATGAGAGATTGTCAGTCTGTCAGCATCACCTCACTGAGTAAAAACTTTAATAAATATAGTTGGAATCCATTTTATGCATCTGGATTTTTCCCTCTCTTCTTTTTAATATGCACTATACATTATTACAGACATATTGCAATAACTGCTAAAAAACCCTAAAAATAACTATTAAAAAGTACAAATACATGATGTTCATCTCTGTCCTGAAAACAGGTGTCCAGTTTTTTAGAGGATTTACATGCTAAGATGTCACCGCCTCTTTAGATACATCAGTAACTTTATATATACTTGTCTCATTGGGAAATCATGAGCATGGTTTTGTAGGGGAGCATGCAAGAAAGAAGTATGAAGATGGAAAGCTGTTAGGTGAAATCCAAGAGGCAGGAATGAGTTTGCTGAGGTTGACTTCTGTGATGATGTAGAGCTAGGAAAATGGTATTTTGGGTTGATAAGATTGCCAGAAGTAGAAGGTTGTTAGTGGGCAAAGCAAGGGAGTCAAGAGTCTTGTAGACAATGCACAAAAGGAGTGAACACGTTGTGATAGTCTTGAGTCTTGTGCTGCAGATTTGGTGACAAAATTTTATCTTTATTTGTTCTTTAAGAGAAATGTAATTAAGTAAATAAACTGGTCATGACAATACTGAAAGCAGTCTATGGGATAAAGCCAAAACTAAGCTTTATTGCTAGCATCTGGACAAGAAATTATTGGAGTATAAATTAGGACATAGAGGAAATTTTTTGCACTGTGTAACTTTAGAAGTTTGGGTTTAAACTTGTCTCTGAAAATTCCTTTTGATTTGGGGTAGAAATTAGGTAATTTAGGTGCTGTAACGTTGACTTTCGGTAGATGAATGTAGCTTTTTACGGAGTAGTCATGAATATCTGAGTATTGTGTGATGAAAACATGACTATTGTGTGATGCTGAGGTAAAAAAGAGATGGATGTCAACAGCGCTGAGTACAGTAACAACATGAGAATGGATGAGGCCTCAGGGTGATGGGAGAGGAGGATGCAGGTAGACCAGATATAATAGTGAGACACTGCAGAAGAGAGGTTTATAACTCAAAAAGGGGACATGAAGGTGGGTGCTAGGGAAGTGAAAGGAGAGCCATGAGAATAGTGTCTCATTTAATTTAACTGTCATGCACAGCAGAAGTACAGACAAGGCCTGAGATTTGGCATGGCAATATGTTGTTTGAGTAACTTGAGTGAGAACAGTTTCAGTGGAGGAGTAGAAGCCAGATAGTAAAATGATCAAAAAGAGCACTCAGAAAAAGAGATTCAAGACTAGAATCAGTTCCATATTCAACGCGTCTGAGAAGTAACAGCAGGACTGAGACGAGCCAGTAGGACATTTTGGTTGAAGGGAGAGGATTGGTTTTCTAAATACATTGCAGAGGTGAAATGCCATGGGAAATGCATTGACAGTTTCCCATAAAAGAAGGCAGTAAGTACTTTGGTCTTTTTGTCATCCCTGTTAATGGCTTTCCCTCCATAAGGACAAGCAGACCAGTCCTTAGCTTGATCTTTAAACTCTGGTTGTGCTTCTGGAGCATGATGTCACTTGTATTTTATGATTCTTTCTTCCATTTCTTTGTTTGCTTTGGTCACTCTCATTTTGTCTCATGTAACCTCTGTGATCCTACGTAGCACAAATTTGGGTGATGATTTTCTAAGAGACAAGACTTCTGGTGTGATTCTACAGTGCTGCATACAGAGCATCATTCAATTCTGGTGAGGCTTTTTGAGTGTTGCTGAATTTGTCTGTATTAAATAGCAATTAAGTGCTGTTTGCTGTCTCTATGATATGTGCATCATTGACATAATTCTGTAGAAGAGTGCTGGAAGAACACAGTCCAGGGAAATTTGCGACAGAGTTTACAAATTATCTGTATTTACAGACTCTCTGTCTTAGCTCTGAGATGATCCTTTCTCCTGTTCATCCTTTTATCCACAGTAATTGAACACCCTCATCTTGCTGGTATTTGGCTGTGACTGCAGGCTAGGTTTCCTTTCTAATGCACAAGCAAACCTGCCTAAACTTTGCAAGAGGTCCATGATGGAGTAAAAGGGTGCTTCAGGTGCCACCTTCTGCTTCCTTTTCTGCCCGGGAATATAGGGTTGCACTTTCTTTGCCCCAGACATGCCAGGGCATTGAATAAAACGTTGCAGACTCATCTGGGAATCAGAGCAGGCAGTGAGCCCTTCTGCTATCAGAAACAGTATTTCATGTGGAGCCAGCTAGGGTGGGGGAGCTTAATGTGGAGTGACACCTTTGCACCAGCTCAGAAACTGACACTGTTTTGTACACAAAAGTTCTACCTGTTGAATTCATATCCTCTAGATGAGCTAGAGGAGCTTTATTCTGAGATTTAAGATTTTCATCACTTGTATGTTTCAAGACATTCCAATGCATCATAGGTGAAAAGATTAACTTCTGCTGTGGAGTTTGAAACAAAAAGGTAAAACCTAAAATGTGGGGGTTGTTTTTGTTTGATGGCAGTGGTAAAAAAAAAATAAAATCTGGTACATTGTAAGTGAAACTTGTGAGGTTTTTTCTTCTATTGAATTGAGATGTCTTGTGTTAATCTAGGCTAGTTTTTTTCCAAAGACTGAATTCCAAATATGTTTTAATGATAGTAAGTGTGAATATCTGCAAGAAGATTTAATACTAAAGGGCACTTTCACGAAACAAATGAAAATCCATTTAGAAACTTCTAATTTAAGCAAGTTTTAAAGTGGGATGTGCATACACTCAGCAATTCAGCTTTGCATTCAAACACACTCTAAACGTTGTTTTTGAGCAGGAGAAATCTAACACAGTAAGTAACTGCAACTGGTAATTCTGCTGCTTAGCACCAAGAAGCAGAGTAAATTAGAATTCTCCTCACTGTGTGCCTTGGAGCCCATTCCACCTGACTCATCAAATGAAATATTCATCAATTAATCCTCTGACAATAACAATATATACACAAAAATCAATCCAGGATTGATTTTTTGAGCCCAAACATGAAAACCAACCCCTGGCTTGCACATAATGTGAAATTTCTCTTCATTTCAACCTTATTATTGAGTATAAAAGCTGAAGTGTTCATAGAGGTATTTGTTCTAAGTCAACTACAAAGGTGGGATTGAGAAAGGGTGTGTGTGCTGTGGAGATGTTCTGAAGCGCTATCGGAGCTGGCTAATAAAGTTGTCAGATGTGCGTAAGAGCACGGCTGATCGGAGTCTCCCCAGAAGGCAACTGGTGGGGAGAGATACTGATCGCTGGGATCTGACAGGAGACCACCCAGGGTAGCTCAGAGCCTGCCGCGTACCAGGCAGGATCAAAGAAGGGGAAGAGCAGTGTAAAATAAACTAAACTCAGGAACAGGGGTATGGAAACTATCTTGATAGGGGAAGCACTGACACTGCTGCAGCCGAGTCAGTAAATCTTGAGGTTGAGGCATGTTGCTTGCAGGGTTTGTAATGAATTCCCAGAGGCAGAAAATGAGATAATAATTTGTCAGATCTCTAACTTGTAATTCATACCACTTTTTCAATGGAAAGGAAAACTGCAGCAGGTTCTGTGTGCTTTGGGGTTGCAAGTGCATTGCTGTTGCTCTCTTTATTTATATAATCCACTTGAGGGTGTGCAATATATGTAAATATGATGGTAGGTCTTTCCTAAAATGACAGTGTATTAATCTGATCAGAAGCTAAAACATCAGTTTGTATAGGTACTAGTGGTACTTCGTTTGTGATCAGATTGATGCTGGGAAGTATTTTTGTACCAGATGATATATCAAAATGCAAAAGGTACACAGTAGAAATCCCAGATAAGAAAATCTCTCAAATATCTCAAGATAAATCCAGGTTGCTTTTTATTTGAGTTACAAAAGAAAAGTAGCCTAGTTCCTGCATTCGGTGTATAAGGTTATGGTTTTAGCTCCTCACCAGATTAATATTTTAAGCAACCTTAACTCCAACATCAGAAACACTGATGGTGACTTGTTGAGTAAGTTCTTGCCTCTGAATGCAGTATGAAGGAGATAAAAATCCTCCAAGCGGAGGAACTCCATTGTTGTTCTTTGTATCACCTATGGCAGCAATTCCCTTCCTCCTTATCATATCTAAAAATCATTTGCAGGCTGTAAAGAACCCAAATGATGTTGAAGAGTTGAAAATTGGCACACTGCAGCATGCAGACAATTATCAAATAGGAGATATATTAACTTTTAGATGGGTCGTTGTGAATGTGTGTATTCACAGTGCAGATCAGAATTAACATATTTATCAAGTTCTAGATGCCTGAAAGGTGGAAACACACTTCAGGAATATTTGATTGATATGTATTTCCTCAGTCATAAAACTACAGAGAATTTTGGTAAGAACACAGACTGTGAAATACTGTGTTGTTATTTTTACTTTCCTAGTTGAATGCTAAGACCACCGTCTTCAAAAATTGTATGTGTGATAGGAACAAGGATGTTGTCATAACTGTTTGTCAGCATATTAAATATTCAGATGTATGTGATGAATTTGGCTCCAAGGAGAGTATCAGGACGTATATCTGCTCACATTTAATATTTCTTTCTAAAATATTACTGCAAAATATGACTCATTGCAGGAGAATTTTTGTTTGCTCTTTCAATTTACAGTTCTATTAAGAGTCTTAAAGTGTAGACAGTTTCACAAATTATATTCATAGGTTTTGCAGTTGTCACATAATTAGAGACTGAAGGAAGTTAGGAGGGAATATGGTAGTTGGTATAACTTTTAGATATATTAAAGTTGAGTCTGAATTCGGTTTCAAGTCTTTTGTTTCAACTATGCTTCATACCTTTTTTTATATGTATAGATTTACATAATCAATCCCTGTGGGAAATGTACAGTTACCAGAAAGTGAGTAATAAAGAGTAACTTGAAGGTAGAGAGCATGTATATATTTCAGAACATGTTTCAATAATTTATTTTTATAATGTTTATTCAGATTTACCTTTGTGATTTATATCATATTGGCAATGTATATTTTAAATTTTATTCATGAATTCTTGTATGCATTATTTCTAAATATGAGGCTAAAATGTATTATTATCATTTCTATGAAGCAGAACAATTTCTTTTTAAAGCAGGTTAACATTAATTTGGTAAAATAATGAAGTAATGCCTTTTATCTTTTGAGAGTCTGTTTATTGGATAATTTAATTTATGGATTATTTTAATAATTTAAATTACTTTAGTGTTGCGGAATATTCCCCCCCCCCCCCCCCCCATATATAAATTTCCTCAGTAAATTGGGTTGATCTTGTGCCATCAGCTACAGCTAAACTGGCAGTGTTGCTCAATAATTGCAGAGCCATTATTCAGATGTGACACATTAGAACAGATTAAAATTCTTAATTTTCCATTTTCTTTAAAGCACATCATGCAAGTTTTCTTCTTTCAGCAGGGACCTCGTATCTTGTTTCCAAACTGGGTATTTGCAGCGCATCTAATCCGTCCTCCACCCCCTGTGCTAATTAACTGCTTCACCAGTGGGGGGCCTGGCATCGAAAGTGGTCAGCAGGGGCTGGTCCCAGCTGGCAGCAGTGCTGGATCCCAAAGTATCACTTTAATATGTGACCTAAGAGCATTGTTCATGTCAAGGCTTTCAGGGGTTCCCTATTTTGTGGTGGGGTTGTACCTGCCTGTTGGAGTGAGCACTTCAGACCCACTAGATGTCTACAGCAATGTAGTGGTTTTCAGTGGTTTTATTTCTATAAATCCTACTTTTAAAACTAATTAGTTAAAAAGAAATACTCCGGTTGGGTTTTTTTCCCCCTGTCATGCATAGATGTGCTTGTTCTATGCAATTTGAATTATAAATTTAAAGACTGAAATATATGAAGAATTTACCTACTCTGGGGTTTTTTAGGCAAATTTTTGTGATCTGTCATATGCTATTAGATCAGCATTTTCAAATGCATATGGTAAATTTAGACACCAAATCCATATCAAGGTATGAATTAAATGAAAATTAAATTTGTAGTAAATGAAAATACAGTATTTTCTTATGATTACACTGTGAAATCTCACAAACTCCAAAAAAAGAATTCCGTCTTTTACAGCAAAGCCATTTTTATGTGTATGTCTGAAAAATATATATAGATGTCACATATTGGGCAGATGGATTGGGAAATACCAGGTGGGGTTCGTATTTTCAGCCCAATAGTATGTGTTTCATGAAGCTAATATGAAGATTATGTCTAACAAAAAAGAAAATGTTCTTGCGTACAGACACTATCTAAACAAGCTGTTGTTAAATTGCACTTTAAAATCCTTGCTCGGGGGAATCCTCTTGTTTTGCCTTACAAATGGAATCATAGAATTCTAGAATCAGCTGGGTTGGGAAAGACCTTTAAGATCATCAAGTCCATCCGTTACCCCTGGTCTGCCAAGGCCACCACTAAGCCATGTCACTAAGGGACTTGTCTACATGGTTTGTAAACACTTTCAGGGACGGTGACTCCACCACTGCCCTGGGCAGCTTGTTCCAATGCCTGAACACCCTCTCTGTAAAGAAATTGTTCCTAATTGCCAGTCTAAACCTCCCCTGGCTTAGCTTGATGCCATTTCCTCTTGTCCTGTCACTTGTTACTTGGGAGCAGAGACCAGCCACATCCTGGCTCCATCCTCCTTTCAGGTAGTTGTAGGGAGTGATAAGGGTCCCTCCTGAGCCTTCTCTTTTCCAGACTGACCCCCCCCAGTTCCCTCAGCCGTTCCTCATCACACCTGTGCTCCGGTGCCCTTCACCAGCTCCATTGCCCTTTTCTGGATCCAGTCCAGCACCTCAATATCTCTCTTTTTTAGCCCCTATGTCTACTGTCTGAAAATGCCTAAAAGCAGAACATCTCTGTACAGCGTTTCTTAACAGCATTAGCTTTACCTTTCTAACTTCAATTTCAGGACTTGGACCTCAGTTTAGCAAAGCATCTATATATGTATGTAAAAACACATTGCAAGCCATTGCGACATGGTCTGATGGATGTTCAGAAGATACGGGTCCTGTTCATGCCTCTCTGTGTGTCCCACGGGGTGATTTGGTGGCAGACCACAGCACCCTCCTGTTACAGAGGGAGATCTACTGTTTTTTCATGTAAAACTCGTTTGATACCTAACGATGAAAGCCACTGTTATAACACCAATTATTATGCAGGTGATGCTTTAACATGATTTTGTACTAATGGAAAATTAAGATCATGCTTCAATTTTATCACACGCTTGCATGTCTTGCAGAAGTATGGCCTAAATATCTCAGCCACTTTGAATTCAATTTGGCTGAGACTTGGGCTTTGTTTCAATATGCTTAAATTTCAGCATATGTTCAGCTGAATGAGAGCTTTGGTGTACAGATGACAAGTCTAGATGTTACCATTTGCATCATTCCTTCTTCATTTAAAAAGAATCAAAACATGCATTACAGGTACAGAGTTTTGATTGACATTGAGGTGGGAATTGGGGTTTGGGGCTGTCCACTTTCTCATTTCGTGTGCAGACTTGTTTTGTTCGGGCTCTAAATGAAAGTTAAGGATTTATGTTGTGTCCTGGGATTTTTTCATTTATTTTTTTAAAACAAATGATGCTGAGATCATTTGTGCTCTTGTCCTATCTTTGTATAATATTAGAAATCTTACTGTACAGGTCGAACCTTGAACTGTTAAAAAATGAACCTTCCTAAAAGGATAAAGATCCTGTAGCTGAATCTCCTAAATTTTTTTTCTGCATCATTCTTTTTCACACTAATATGCTGTAGTTCCATTTGAATAATAAACTGGCATTCACGTAACAAAACAGAATGGAAATTCAGAGGTTTGTATTTTGCAATAGCAGCAGTAGAATGGGGAGACACTGCAATCTGTCCTTTCCTCTGTTCACTCTGTTATGTGTTGGCTCTGCAGCTGATACGGCCCTGCTCCAGCTTTGGCTTTGCAGCTGATAAGGGTCTCTGAACAATGAATTATTTTAGAGCTGTACTTTGCCATGTGAGCCACGTTACCTAGGTGAAATGCGGTGAGTTGTAGAAAAAAGATAAGTCTATATTCTGTGGCCAGTTGGAAATAATTTCCTTGCATTTGTGAGTCTTAGTCTTGTATCATTTTGATGTGGCTTTTGTATTCTTTCTGAAATAGTTGCTACTACATTTAAGGTTTATATCACATAGTCGATAAGCTTTGCTGACATGAGCTTACTTTTAATAACATCTTTGCTTTATTAAAGAGATATATGTCTTTTTACATGAAAAATAAATCTCTTTTAGGAGATAAAAATGGTGGGATTTCTGACTAGACAAGCAGCAAATAAAACACTTTTTATCTTATGTCACTTCTTAACTGCGCATTAAGGTTTATCACAGACTCCAATAATAATGTAGTTGTAGGGATTTTCCATAAGTTTTATTAGTAGAATTTAAAACATGTCTATTTTTGCGAAGATGTAGGCCTGTCAGTCTCAAATGCATAACGGAGAATTTATATGTTTTGTAAAAAAGTAAGAGACAACACGTTTGGCTAAATATATCTAACCACATAATTTTTCTGTGTGTGTAATACAGATGTGTGCATTAGAGTTCCTATTCTGTCATTGAAGGTATGATTTTTCACAAGTGCCAAGATCAAGTTTTCTAACTCAGCATTGGGTTGAAGGTTGGGTAAAAGAAAAGGGAAGGAAAGAGTAGAAAGCACTTGGCAATATCTCAACTGCAGAAAACATTTACAGCTGGACATAATTTCAAAAAAGGTTGTATTCCTATACTTTTCCAAGGCAATTTCTATTCTAACTCACCAAATTCTCCATTTTAACCTGGGACTAAGTGGCACTCTTGCCATGGGATTTTTTCCTGACATCAAGGAGAATCTCTAGGAAATAAAGAAGGACACTTGGAGCCAAAATAGATGTAGAAATGGCAAGGGTTACCATTTTCATCACTTTCAGATGAGTGATTGCTGGGTGATCGTGTGTACCACATAATGACATCCCTGGGGAAGTGGATGCCTTAGTTGGGCTTTGAGGATTAGGGATTACAAAGACTTGTTTCTGATACAAATGAAAGAGTAACTACAGATATTTGCATAAAAAGTAAAAATTAACTGCCCTCAGCTGAAGTATAGAATGTTGTTGTCCCTCCAGGTGAATTGCTTCAGAAAAGCCTAGAGTGCAGCAAAAGCAAGCGGCTTTCGTTCTCCTCAGCAGTGGCTGCCACACATGCTTCATCGAGAGCTTTGATGCAAAAAAGGCACAGCCTTCGGAGACACCTTGACACATTTATTTGATGTAGTGTAATGTTCATTATCAGTTGTTACACTATGTAAATCTCGTTTTTGCCCCTGATCCTCCTGTCTTCCATATTCCTCTTGAAAGACACTTCTCATGAGAGCCTTTTACAAGAGAAGTGACCTTGTTGTTTTGTTTAGACTCATAAAACAAATTGCCATCGTAATTCAGGGGAAGAAGTTTTCCAAAGAAAAAGCTTAATTGTATTTTAGACCTAAACTCAACATATATTCTGGCCTATTCGTATTACCATGTTTGCCTCCACTATTCCATATCCTCAGCTATTTCTTTGGTTTTGACTTAACTTATGGATATTTCTAACTCATGAAAGTACATGACATATCTGAAGAGTTGCGGTAGGGTCCTGCACGTGTAGGTTAGCACCCTTCAACGCTGCCACATCACTGGGAATATTCACAAAACTGAGGATTCTAGCAGTAGTGTGTGTACTAACAAAGGGAATATTTGTCTGTTTGTCTGTGTGGACTCCACTCCTTTTCCTCTCTGCTTGAATTCCTTACGAGCAAGAAATACTCTCCAACAGCATTTCAGATGAGAGTGCTCATAGGAACTTTGATCAGCTCCTGCCTGCCAAAAGGTAGGCTTTACTACCTCAGTTACTGACAAGGGCTTGAACCCAGTATCAGTGGTGTTATGTGTCTGCAGCTGCTAGGTAAGTGTTGTGCATGTATGTGACATCATTTGTCAAACTTTGTGTGTGGCTTGATAGCTGATGTATTCAGCTCAGAGTTTTATCTGAATCAGTTAATTATCTTACCGGTATTCTTTCTAAAGCCACTTTCATTGCTGACCTTGTTTGCGGAGTCACATACTGTTATCTAGGAAGGAGCCAACCCTTTATACCCACCCCAGCTCTCTGAGAGTGTAGTTTGATTGTTGAAATACTAAGTTGCCTAGTGAAAGAGTCTTTAAATGAATCGTGCAGTGGGTTATGCATTGTGTCTCCATCTGTTATCAGTTAGAAGGTGAACCTTTCCGTCCAAACATTCAGGCATATTCCAATATGCATTGTCTTTGTCTTGCTTCAAAAACATGCAAGAATGTGAAGTCTGCAAAGCATGAAGAAAAGCAAGTTGCAGACTTCTACAAAATGTTGTGCCTGTGATAGGAGGGCTGATTCTGATGCCAAGCTCTGGCTAGCAAGTAATTGTTTGAATAGTACAGGTGTTGCCCAGAGGCACTTGCTCATTATGATGTAATTTGTGCTGATCTGTACACAAAGTAGGTAGGTTGCATGCTCCAGCTGCGAGTCCTCAAAACGTTGTAAGGACCAGCCCTTCTACCGTGCCTTCCCAAAGTGCTGTTAAGCTGTGGAGGAGCTAGGAGAGGGATCTTTCCTTTCCTACTGTTACAAGGTAGAGGACAAGGGGGCCTAAAGTGTCTGTGTAGCAGTGATATGTAGCACCATTCAGAGGGTACTGGTCCTGCAGTATGTGCAGACATGCAATATTTGCTGAATTTTTTGTCCTAGCTGAGCTGCTTTGGCAGGCCTCAGTGAAAAAGCTTCACAGTTCACATAGGAGATTGCACCTTCTTTTTACCCTGTTTTTTCACCCCCCTCCTGCAGATTCATAAAAAACTGCTGCCCTTACTGTCCCCCAGACTCATTTCATTGCTGTTTTTGGGGAAATGACTTCCCTGAACCTGTCTGCTCATTTTATAATCAGCGTCCTGAAGTTGCTGTTCTTTATTAGTTTAAATAAGCAATCATTTATTGCTTAACCATTACAAAGCATTTAGAAGAGTTCAGGAAGTGAATATGTTCTTTCATTAATTTCTGGACTGGTAACACGAAGGAAAGCAAATAGAAAAATGATGGTATTGGATTCTTGGTATGTAAGCTAGATGCTAGACACGTATCTAGAACTTAATTTACTGTATTGCCCAAATATTTTTCCTCTTGCAGCATCCTAAATAGTAATTTATATATTTTTTGTGTTGTCACTTGATCGGTCTTTAGAAGAGTAGGATGAGACCCATAACCTGCCTCAAAGGGTTTCCAGCCAAAGCTTCATACAGTAAAAAGATAAATATCATTTATTCTCCTTTTGCAGCTACAGATACTGCGACACAACAGGCTTGTGATTTTTCTGAAATGCAGATACTAATACAGCAGCACAGAGTTTGACTCTTATAGTTCTGTGCATAAGCCATTTGACCATGCTTGTTTTCCTGTATCTTTTGGTAGGCAATATTTTTAACCAGTCTATTTGTAAACTACTTACCAGTAGCTTATGCATCCTAACACTGTTCCTTAAGCAGCCGATTATATTAACTGCGCTCAGAGCATTTGTAATAAAGAAAACCTGCTGTTGTCTGAGCCATTCACTTTAAATTGTTTGTGCTCTGGCTGTGGGTAAAACTGTGTGAAATACAATGTGAATACAATATTAAAATATAAGTGTATTCTGCGATGGTATTATACTTTAAGTATCAAATATTGATTTTGCTTATATTTTTTAATTACAAGAGTCACATTTTAGGCTCTAATTTCACCAGTCATTCAGCTGTTTTGCTCGGTTGTTGAAAGGAGCTGCCCATATGCCTGGATTCTTTCTTCACTGCTTTTACCTGGTAGAATTGTGCTTTGCTCTTTAACTGCAGTACAGCAGTATGCCTTGCCACCAAACTGAAACGATGTGAAAAATTTAGTTATATATCACACTTATTTTTCTTCTAAGTGACATGATTGGCCCCACTAATCGTGTGACTAACCTCATAATATTCAGTCTCTTTTCCCCAGGAAACGTGACTCTGTTCTTCCCCATTTAATTTGATGCCAGACCATGTGGTGTTTCTTTCAAGTTCTTCTTTATCTCAGTGTTGTAGTGTGGGGGACCTCTCTAGATTATTTCAATCTCTCTTCATATGTAAAGATAATGGTAACATCCACAATGGGAAACAGTAACTGTAAGAAAGCACACAGCTTGGCGTTTCCTCTTTTTTAATTCTCCCAATTTCAACCGTGGTCTTTCCTCTGAAAGAATGAAAACCATGGAGCTTATCAAAATAACTTACCTCCCTGACTATTGCTTGTCTCCTTTAATAGCCCGTTAGAATTATATGGAAAAAATACTTTTTAGATCTTTTGGTCTGCCCCCCTGCTAGTTCAGCATTGTTCCCTTCATTATGCCACTGAGTGTTTCTTCTAGTTTGTTGAGAAATTATTCTACGGTTTCACTGTCAGGAAGATTTTCCTTATAGGCAGCATGCATTTTTCCATTTATTTTTTTATTTATTTATTTATTTTACTATTCCTAGTTATATTTCGCTATCATTCCAGTTTTCCTCTTTCTTACCATGTACTTAGACAATTCAAGCAGTCCTGCATGACTGCCTCTTGGCTAAGCTAAGAGGTTTTTGGTGATTCAGCATTTAATTATTTTTGAGTGTTTCTCTTTAATTATCTCTTACTTCAGTATCTTGATACTGAAAGTGATAGGGAAGATTACAGAGCTGAATATGAAAGTGTTCTATTACCTGTGATTTCCTAAGCTTTTTTTTTCTCACTTCGACCCTTGTTACCCTGCAAACCTACGCTATTATTTTGCAAACTTGATATAAGTTTAGCAGTTGATACAATCTCAAGGTCACTGCCTTTTAAATTTGTTTCTCTCTTACATGTATGATCTTTGAGCTATTTTCCCTGTTTTATTCAGTGTCATTTTCATGATCCGAATCTAATGTTTTTTGTATTTTTCTGCATAGAAATCTGAATCTGAAAGCCCTGTTGGTTCTTTTGTATTATTTCTGTTCTCTTCAGTATTTATGTCTATGGCCAGTTAAGGATTGTGTTAACATAATCATTATCCTCTTCTAGTTTGTAACGACATTAAAACAGGACTATGCCAACAAATTTATTTTTAGCAGTGTGGTATTAATAAGATGTTGTCTATACTGAAATTCAGATGAGTTCTTTGTCCTGCATTTTTAATACTGATTTATTTGTTTATTATTTTTCATAGATCTACCTTATGTTTTATTCACGATTCTGGTGTCCCGTGTACTTCCCCCCCACTACTTGCAGATGCAGGGTCATGTTGAAAATGGTTCATCACAGAGTTGTGAATGGTTCAATACCTTGGTGGTGATGGGACGCCTGAGCTAGTGGGAATGGAGCTTTTCTAATCTCATCTCATCAAAGCTCAGTCCCCGTTCAGATCACCAGTTCCCAAGCAAGTAGAGTCCGTCCTTCACAAAGGGTTATCTTCCAGTAAATACTTGCCAGCAGTTAAAGATCTTCAAAATGAATTATACCTGTGTTGAAAGGACATTCCTGACATCTTTTCATGTCACTCATCCTTGGTGTTGCTATTCTCAGATTATAAATCTTCTTGTGCATGAAGTATTCTTTGATATTTTTGTATATGATTAATCAGAAATTCAAAGCATGTGGTAATCCACATTTTCATGACTAATTATTATTATATGTCTGTCTCTGCTGCCTAACTCAGTTCAGAATATTGGAAAGGAAAAAGCAAATCTTTTAAAATAAGGTATGGAGAAGCTTAAGTACTATTAGCAAAAGCCTCTATTTGCATGCTTTATTTTCGTCATATATGTTGGCTTGTAAAATTAATTCAGGCAGGAGTTAATTCAGTTTTTTAACTTAAAATTTAGCTCCAGTTTTATTTGGCAGTTGTGTAAGTTAGAGTGACTGTCTTAAGTGCTGAAACACTGACAACATGATTGCAATTTAGTGGAGTAACAGAAAAGAATAAATTATTTGGGTTTAGTCTGTCTGTTTATTGGATGGCAGCAGGATAAGATTTATATAAAAACTGTACTTTTAGTTAATTTCTCTTTAAATTAAAGCCTCAAGGTGCTGCTTTTATCTGACCATTGTCTTCTGTGAGTTTGAAAACAGACATCCAATGACCTGTCAGCATTCTTCTGCAGTGCCATTGTGCATAAATAACTATTACTGCTTTTACTGTTAACCTGCTGACTGTACTCGGTGCCAAAATATGTATCACAGCTTACATTTGCAAGTTTCAGTACACTAATTCAGGCTGTTCTTTTATTGTGTAGTAAAATATTACCTTGGTTTTTAGAAGCTTTGACCTATGGCATACAGATAAAGCTGGTATTTTATCAAAGTTACTGTTGATTCAGGGTGGGGGCTGTGTTTAAAAATACTGATTTTGGTATGTTGGATCTGGTTTGAGTGGTGTAGTGTGTTTAAAAATCCTTTTTAAAGTCATTAGAAATAGTTCACTTCATAATTTTAAAGAGAATTAAATCCAGGCTGTCCTGAGCTGGGTGTTTCCTTAAAAAAATACAACAGAAATAGGCTATGAATCAGTACTTAAAGGCCAGAAATCCATAATTCTTTTATTCTCAGAACTTTGAGAACATGTTCTGTGCTGTGCCTCATGTTTATTTCTCTCCTTTTCGAATTCCCCAGGTGTTTGCTGTCTGTTATTCCTTGCTTTCGTCCTTTGTGGTTACTTTATGTCCTCCCACATTCCTCTCCTGCTTTTCCACATCATTCAGCTTGGGTGATTTTTACTTTCCTATTTGTCTCTTTTATTCTTTGCTGCAGATCACTGGGCATCTGGGGGCAAACAGCGTTCAGGTCCTTGATAGTGAGGTTGAGCAATTAATTACCTTTGTCATTTTCCTTTATTCTGATTGTTCTCATCAGTTTGTGGAAATCTGTCTGAGACATTAACAGGACAAGGGGGAATGGCTTTAAACTGAAAGAGGGGAGATTTAGATGAGATCTTAGGAAGAAGTTCTTCCGTGTAAGGGTGGTGAAGCCTTGGCATTCTCCATGGTTTTTTCCTTTACTGACTTCATTGAATTGCACCTGGCAAGAAGCAGGCATGGCTGTGCTAAAATAAATAGAGATATCTGTAAATGTCAGAACAGGATTTGAAAGAAGATTCTCATTAAAAAAAATAAAAAAATAAAAAAATTACAGTGATACAAATCAGAAAAAATAAAGATCCTCTGCTATTCTTTGTGGTATGAAATATGCTATAAGGTTGCCAAGCAGGGAATCATTAGAACAACTGTGTAGCAAATCCAGTAAAGTTATTGTTCATGTTAAGCTAAAGTTTATATTCAGAAGAACTGCAATTGCAGTGTCTTTAAGAAGTACACAAAAAGTTGTACATTTCAAGTGTAGTTACTACTGTATTAGTCGTTTCTTAACAAATTTTATTTCTTGATACAGTTAAAATTGCAGTGTAAATGAATATTGTATTAAACTTATTATACACCTAAGAACAACATATGCTGCCTTTAATATCTTCTCCCCATCTCATTTTTCATTTTCAATTTACTTTTTTATTGCAAGCCAGTACAGTAGAGCCACATAATAAATGTATTATTGAAAGTATTGAAAGTCTTCATTGATGACTTAGATGCATGAATGTTTCACACAGCAGAAAATGCAGAAGCTTTCCTGAACGGGTGCAAGGAAAGTGTTTAAATTTTAAGTAGCAAATATAGACAGCTCTCAAAGGGGGAGCACATTATTTAAATATTTCTCAGAGTTTTCTGCCTGTTCTCACTTCTCAGGGAAAACTACCCATCTTCTTCACATGGCCTGATGATTGTATCAGTGTTGCCATGAGCTTGCGCTTACTGTTACAAAAATTGAAACCAGATTTTAACAATACACTGACTTAAAACTGTGAACCTTTACCTAAGGAGTAGCAGGACATTTCAGTCTTCTGTATGCTTGAGAAAACACTGAGGCTAAGATTAGTCAGCTCTTTAGGCAGCTGTGGTTTAGCCTCTTTTTCTGACTACCAGAAGAAAAACTTCAGGGTAAGCCTATGTCATCTGTCAGCCACTGGCATGAGTCTGCCACAGACTAGTATGCTCTGCTTCCATTGAATCACGGAATGGTTTGGGTTGAAAGGGACCTTAAAGCTCATCCAGTTCCAACCCCCTGCCATGGGCAGGGACACCTTCCACTAGACCAGGTAGTTCCAAGCCCCATCCAACCTGGCCTTGAACACTGCCAAGGATGGGGCAGCCACAGCTTCTCTGGGCAACCTGTGCCAGGGCCTCACCACCCTCACAGAGAGGAACTTCTGCCTAACATCTCATCTCTATCTTCCTTCTGTCAGCCTAAAGCCATTCCCCCTTCCCCTATCCCTACAGACCCTTGTCCAAAGCCGTTCTCCAGGTTTCTTGCAGCCCCTTTAGGCACTGGCAGCTGCTTTACGGTCTCCGCTTGAGGAGTCTTCCCTTCTCTAGGCTGAACGAGCCTAGCTCTCTCAGCCTGTCTCCGGAGCAGACCTGCTCCAGCGCTCACAGCATCTCCGTGGCCTCCTCTGGACTCTCTCCAACAGCTCCACATCCCTCTCGTGTTATTGCCCCAGAGCTGGACACAGGACTGCAGGGGGGGGTCTCCCCAGAGCACAGCAGAGGTGGAGGATCCCCTCCCTAGACCTACTGTTCACACTCTGGGGATGTCCTTTCTTGTGCTTGCAAGCAAGAATGCATATGCCTACAAGGGTGGAGGGAAGAATCTCACCTGATATATCTCACAGTTCTAAGCCTTCCTTTGTGCATCTGCATGGATGAGGCAGGATCGGTCTCTGTTTTATGAAGCAGTCTGTGTCTCTTCTTTGAAACACAGCCCAATCTCTGACCCTGAGGGCAAATGACATACCGCAACTCTTAACGCATGCAGGTAAATTTTTTGCTCTCCCTGCTCTTCTCCAGCACAAAGGGATGCTGCCTTCTCTATGTTGCCCACTGGGAATGGCCTAGGATCCTGCTACAAAGTCCTGTGCTCTGTTTGGAGAGCATAGGTTGAAAATGAGGCAGGGGATACAGCAATATGCCAGAGCTTCAGCTGGCATCCCTGCTCAGCTTAGTGTACTTGGAGCCTCTGAGGCTGTGCCACCACTGGAATAATTGTTTGCTAAAGGCAGAAAAGAACTATGTCATGTTTACACCTATTTTCAAGCCAGTACCTAAACTAGCAGTAGTAATAGGGCATATGAAACCTTTCTATACAGAACTGCTCCTGCCTGGTTAAAATAAGTGATTTTAACTCTATGCTGCAGGAGGGATGAGAGAAGAACAAGCTATTGAAACAGCAGACAAAAAAAAAAAGGAATTCTTTTTTCATAACTTTGTAATTTATGTTGCTAATGGATAAAAAAATAAATAAAAAGATGATTTCAGCAAAGGGATTGAGAACATGCAGAATGTAGGCATTTTTTTCCAGCTAGAACAATATTCCTTTAGGGCATTTTGAAAGATGCAATAGCTGATTCTGAAGCTAATTTAGCTGCCTGGATGTGCAGTGCTGTGTTTCTTAAGTGTGATTTGTGAAAGGAATAGGTAACTTAGGTAGCTATGAGTTAATGAAGCTGCAAACTTAAGTGGCTGATGTAATTTTCACTCTCATTTTATTTAAAGGGAGACTGCCAGCTTGGACTACAGTCAATTTGCAAAAAGTGTTTTAGATACTTACTGAAAACACATCACAGTGTGCTCGCCAATTTTAGTGGCTTTGTAGTCATGTTTTCTAATGGATGTGTTTTTCTCCAGGTATCAGTGAAGCTATGCAGGGAATCTGATCATGCAAACACTCGGATGCTGTGTGATTTCTCTGCATATAGTTTTATGTATAAAGCTGTGCATTTGCCTACATGCCTGTTACATTGGAACTTGAATATTTACGAAGGGAGTCAAAGAAACTGACTATACATAGCACAGTGCAAAAACCACAGAGAAAACCTATTAGAAACATGGGGGGGGGGGGAGGAGGGAAGAGGGGGACAGACAAGAACAAATGTTTTTGCAGTCTCTTGCAGTTTTAATAACTTTGGATGTTAGTTATAACATGAAAGATAAAAAGGTAGAAATGTGAGTTCCTGTTTAAACGCTAATCAGTAGTTATACTTCTAAGATGGACCCTTTTCTGGCACATGCAGAATCATTTAAAATTAGTTTTATTAATAGAGATACAAAAAACGTGTTGTATTTCTTCCACTGTTTGGAATTTTTGCAGGAACTTGCAATGCAGCCTGTTGTACCTGATAGTTATAATATATTGCACCATGGGTGCCATGTTAAGGTTGCTACTACAATTCACATGTTCAGCTATTTCCTGATTTTTTATTTTTTTTTAATTTACTGTACAAAATGTTTAATGCTATTTTGGGACAGAATTTTGTAGAGATTTTTGGCTGGAAAAAGTAAACCAGTAAGAGAAAAACCCATTTTATCATACTAATTCTCTGGTATCCCTTTCAAGATTGGTCCTCAATATTCAGAAATCCATGCAAGCAGAAAAAACAGATTGTACGTTGTCAGGTCTTGTGGTAAGCAGCTTCTTTCAAGGTAGTACTGCTAAATGATCCTGTAATTGAGATATTCATTCCACCTCCACTGAAAAAATCTTACTCGACAGGAGATGCATTAGAGGAACTCTGCTTCAGCATCTTTGAAATCTGCAAGAAGGAACCCTTTTTCTTTGAAATTTTACTTTTCTCTAATTCACCATACATTATGTAAAGCAATGCTTAATCATGAAAGTGTTGACTGTTAAGCTGCTTAGTTCTGAATACATATGCGATGTGCTTTTCCGTATTTACAAAATTTCACAATTTCTCATGGAAAACTGTAAAATATATCAATGAGGATTTTTCACTAGGTCAGTACTCAGTCAAATTGAGACTGGTTTTCCTGGAAACTCTCAATAGCATGTTTCTTCAGGGAGAACTATTCTCAAACAAAATGCATACTTTTTTACAAAATATTATTTACTCTTTTTAAATGTAATATTTTTTATAATCTGTCTAAACTTTATTTGCTGTTTCTGAGTTTCTTGATTTGGTCTCTTAACTAATGGTGTAATTTTGAAAGGCACAGAGGTACTATGGGTTTCCTAATGGGAAAGTACATTTTTTAAATCTGATCATATTCAAACTATACTTTGGGCATAACCTGATGAACACACTTGATCCATCCAACTTTATCACTATTACAGCACTATTTATTTTCATTCTGTTACATCATCATTGGTATATCGTTAAAATTGAATCATGGAGATCATCATCCATCTCCATGTAATTTCTGGATCCTTAAGATAATCAGTAATTTCTGGTTGCAGGAAATAAATTAATGAAAACTTGCAATTTTTAGCTCTAAATAAGGAAAGCACATTCGCAGTTGCAGAAATTGCATGTTCTTCAGAGTTCCGCTGTTGTCATTGATATATTTAACATCTTCCATTAGAATGCAGCCACATCTCAGTTCTTTTTAACTGATTAAAATGTCTAATCTGTCATCAGACATTTTGTACTTTGATTTAATTGGTATTGACATCTCCTGTATTTAATGATGATGTGTACCTTTAACTAAAACTCTTAATGCTTTATAAAAATCAGAAATAAAAATCATGTGGCATATCAGTTTTGGATCTTCATAAGATTTTTTTTTTTGTGCTAGTTTTGTACACACGAATTAATCTTTCATTATAAAAAAGCCTTCCAGTCTAGGCAACTAAACTTTGCTAGGGCACAGCAGATTCTTCCTCCCATAATCTGGTAACCCTCACTGTGCATAACCTTCGTTCCCAAACAAACTGCAGTGCCTGAACTCCCTGGGAAGTGTTTGCAGATATCTGCATGTCGGTCGTGATGATTTATCTCAATCTTTTCTGGAACTGCAATATTTTGAGGTATCGGGAGACTTGCTTCTGTTAACCAAAAACAACAGAGGGTGCTCTTTCATACTGCATACTAACATGTACATTTCCATAGCGTTCTCACCCTGGCATTCTCTTATCTCATTTTTCCTGTGCTGCTTGCCTGAATATCTCAATATCAAAAAGTTTTAAGTCAAACGTGACTGCATTAATTCTTGTGAGTTTTCTGCCTGTCCTTCCCAAGTGGCACAGTATGATCAGAGTTATCCCTTTCCTTTCTTTTCTTTCCATACTGCGCTTCAGAATTTCTGCAGGGGGAAAAAAAAAAAAGGAAATAGTAGAATAGATTGTACAAGCCTTATTCTTTCACAGTACCATTGGATTCTTTTTGTACTGTAAACACTTTTTCCAGTCTACCTATTGGCGGGTGGCCCTTGGAGTTATTGACAGTGAAATCCAATTAGACCTCCCTACTTGTCTTGTTGTTCATAGTCTCCAAATAGTTACTTAAGAAGTAGGGTTGGGAGACCTGGATTGCGTTCAGACCTCTGTCACACAATTCTTGTAAGAATTTAGGCAATTCTCTGAGCTTCGTTTTTTTCCATCTGTAGAATAGGAGGAATGATAATTGTGTGCCAGCTGTCTTGTGGTGGGCAGAACATTCAAAGTTTCCCTGTTCTCATCGTACTCACAGCTCTACTGAAACACACTGCTTGCAAAGGTCTGTGAAGAATTTTCCACACTGACTGCTCCTCATCCCTGAGAGCCAGTGCTGAGGACATGAAACTGTCTTCAGCGCCTTCTGTACTTCTCAGGATAGTGCCCGCTTGGGAAGGAACAGGAAGCTGTGATGGCGGGGTGTACCATGCTGGGCTGAGATGCAGAGGAGAGAGGCAAAGAGAAGCAGATCTGGGGAAGGTGTTGGGACAGGCAGGGTTACATCAATATGCAAAATGATTTGCCTCATCCTCTGAAAGTCTGTGGTATCCAGCTACCTTGTGTTAGTCGCAGTTGCTAACACAAAGACTTCCCTTTCGGTACCACTGGTAATAGAAAGTACACAAAATGGAATGAAATTACTCTTCTTTTAATATTTTACTTTATTACACAACACAAGCTATGGCTCGATGTTTTTCTTATTGCGGTGAAGGTATTTGGGGATCTCAACCTTTATTACTTCTTCCATTACTAGACGTCCCTGCAGGTGCTTTGTGAGTTTTGTAGGTTATATGTATAAATGCCCATTCCCAGCCTGAAGTGAACTGCCTTGATGCTCACTGGGTACTCCAGACTCTTCAAAATACTGGTTTCTCAATGATTGTTCCCCTTCTTGGGAAAGCCAGTGGCATTTCTGAATCTCTGAGATCAGTTTTCTGAAGTACCTGTAAACTCAAGGGAGAGCAAAAGGTGTTAACAGGCTTTCAGGGTTGTGAAGTGGGTGGTGTTCGGATGTGCAAAGTTTGTGTTTTTATTACATTAGTGTTTTACCAAAATTACATTGTGGAAGTTTACTTTGCCCAGGGATTGCATTAACTTTGATTCCTGCTGTTTAATAAAAGAAAGTGAGTGCACACTGGAGCTGTTGCAAAAAACATTAAACATGGTATCTCCAAAAGCTAACTCATTTGTCAAATATATTTCTTGAAATAATATGAGAAATTCTGCTGTGAAATAATTGAATTTAGAAAATGGTATGTACAAATGTTCTAAATTTATTTTGGCTTTCCAAATCTTTCTGTTAATGTACATACAATTAACACAAACAATAAATTTTATTTACACCTTTGGACTATGTCCAGGGAGACTTTTTCATATTTCTCTTTTTGTGCGGTTGTTATATTTTGTTTGGTTTCTTATTAAGAAAAAAAAGGGAAGAAAAATCTTCCCTGTGATCCAGTGTTTTCATGCAAAATTGCATCTTCAGAAGTGTGCAGCATTCTGTTCAGTGTCCCTTGCACCTGTGTCCTGTCTGTGTAGATGTAATTACAACACCAAGTCCAATCTACTTAAGGCAAAAATACCCACTGGCTTTTTGGCAGGAAGAACTCCAGTGGCTTTTTGTTGCACAACCACTTTAATTTATCAGTTTCCTACACTGCAAAATATTGTTGTTTAGAATATGCATGCACTTGGAGTTTTAATTTCAGACTTACTTTGAAGCACTGTAGAACTCAGAAAGATATCCCTGGCTGTAAATCCCTGTTTCACAGAAATGCTGGATAGGTTTAGCTTAAAATTGCTTGGTTGGGTGGTTTGTTATGTTTTGGTTTGGGTTTTTTTTTTCCTTTAAATATTGCATAAGAGAGGAATAAAGGAGCATAACACAAAATATTTTAGATCTGTCTACTGTTTTGTTATGGTTGATCACTTAAGCACACAATTTTTTGCTTTGTACATCTGTAAAATGGGTGTAGCAGCACATAAGTTACTGAAGTGGTAAGCGGTGTAATTAAGTACCATAGGTAAAAGAAGATGATTTATTAGTATCTGATGCCATTATTTTAGAAATACACAGATCTATTAATCTGTAACTGGAAAATACATTTATCTAAATGAAATGTCATGTATTAAAATGTTAGGCAAAGATAACATTAGTGGCAAACATTTTGTGTCCTATTTAAATAGCATGCCAGCTTCATACTTTCGGGATGTGTTTAACGTCTGGCATACACCAGTTCCCAAATTCTGATCTGGCAGATTTGAGTTCTAGTTGATAATTTATATGGCTTGCAGTGCAGGTTCAGTTTTAATAATGCAACTGCGGAAATACTATTCCTCGAAAATTACTTTACCACAGTATAGTTAACAACACAAATCCTGTATCTTAACTTACGTGTGGTAGGTGTGGATGAGAAAAATTACTGTAATTTCTGTGATTTACCATAAAAAGTATATCAAATGTGGTTTCATGGTGTGCAAATTGTGCTAGGGATTAGAGGTTTATTGGAACAGCACCACTGACAGCAGTTTTACAAAGTCAAAGATAATTTTTTAGTTTCTATTTGTAACAATACCACATTGGAAAATTTGAATCAGTTCACATATTTATGTCAGTATTTTCAGTGTGGTCTGAATAGTGTTTAACAATAGTAAAGCCTGAAAAACTAGTAGAAAAGATAGCATACAGCCCAGCATCTTAATTTCTGTTAAAATACTTACCATTTTTGCTTATTTTACCCTTCTATTGATATCCACTTGGCAAGCCTGGGAAGCAAAAAAAGAAATCTCTTACATATCCATGATCAAAAATGAGTGCCTGATGGCCTGAAGGTTGAAATAATTATCTCTGGTGGCCGTGCAGATCTCAATGTCAAAGCTAAGAACCACAGGGCAGCAAAATTAAAGCATGAAAACTGGCATGAGCACAGACAACTGCTTGAGGCTCTTTATTACTGTTTGATACAGCAGTCCTTTGTTGGAAATCTTGTTTTTTTTAGGTTCGAAAGCAACTGTGTGTGTCTAATCTCACATTTTCCTTTATCATCAATTCCATTCCTCTGATATTTACAAAACTAGCAACATCACATGTGTTTATCCCGATTTCTGAATTAGTGTGTCTGAGGCTTTCTGCTAATCTGCAGATAGGTGGCACCGTTCATACAGATTGGAAAAGCAGTGCTTTACCCGTTCACACTATTCCATGCTGTAAATTAACCTGTCACTTTATTATTTGACAAGATCTTCATTTTTATTCATCAGGACTTGGGCCAGGATGGGTGCATTTATGGCCATTTGCTTTGCATGGCTCTCAGCTGAGTTTGTAGGTATTGTAAGTGAGATCCATTATCCCCGTTACAAGTGCACACAATGCAGATGCTGATCTACAGATGATGATGAGAAACCAAAGTCAGTAAAGACCACATAAGCCGCCCTTGATGAAAAGATAAATGAATGCATAAATAACATTGTGCTCCACTGTGTTTGCTGAGATCAAGGATAGATTTTGAAGGTTTTGAGAGATCAGACATACAGAACCTGGAGAAATTCGCTCTCCCTCACTTTGCATTC